>CM019999.1:8006065-9303702 GCA_009771035.1 Lupinus albus
GCTACTTAGAAAGGGGTTAGCTCTTAGCGGGTAAGGCAAAAGAAAAGGTGTCCGCCTAGACTACTGCCACTTTACTTTAGGATAAGGTTTTTGCTTCGAGCAGCTCTCGGGCATTGATTGAGGAAGTAGCCCAACCTTTTTTCATCTACGCAAAGAGGAATTACTTCTTCTTCATTCGAGGAAATGGTGCATCTAGATCGATTCCTAAGGCTGGTAATGCCGAATCAATCAAGGATAAGGCAATACAGTCAGAAAGGAAAGCCAAAGCCGTGAGAATGAGCCCGTCCCAGCCCAGAAGGTGGCGGAGAAGTTAAGTGAGTAATTAAGGCGCCTTGCAGTTTCGGAATAAGAGCCTCGCCCATACCCAGCAAATCAAAGAAGAAAAAAGTCAATAAGACGGGGGAAGGAGAAGGAAAGTCATGAGAGAGTGGCTAAGTGCTAGTTTTATTTTCTTCATATTCATATTACAGTTAGCGCTTTTTCTTTTAAGAATGCATCTGGTTCTATCTTTCTTTCGCTAGTTAGTCCACCTTTTAGTGATTGTAGTAATTCAGGTTTGATAGTAGTTAGAATGGCTCTCTCATATTGAGCAATTTTGTCTAATGGCATTCGATCACAGAATCCATTGACAGCTGCATAAATGACTAGAATTTCTTTTTCAATTGGAAGTGGTGCATATTGTGGTTGTTTCAGTACTTCTGTCAGCCTTGCACCTCTATTGAGTAATGCCTGAGTCGCTGCATCAAGGTCTGAGCCAAATTGAGCAAAGGCGGCCACTTCGCGATATTGTGCCAATTCCAGTTTTAAACTACCGCAGACTTGTTTCATAGCTTTCAACTGAGCGGCAGACCCGACGCGACTGACAGATAAGCCGACGTTAATAGTAGGTCTAATTCCGCGATAAAAGAGCTCTGTTTCCAAACAGATTTGTCCATCAGTAATGGAGATCACATTGGTGGGAATATAGGCCGATACGTCTCCAGCTTGTGTTTCAATGACGGGTAAGGCGGTCAAGCTACCTGCACCTGTCTGGTCCGATCGTTTAGCGGCTCTTTCTAAGAGACGAGAATGTAAATAGAAAACATCGCCTGGGAAAACCTCACAGCCTAGTGGTCGGCGTAACAATAATGACATTTGTCGATATGCCACGACCTGTTTACTAAGATCATCATAGATTATTAATGCGTGCATTCCATTATCGCAGAAATATTCCCCCATGGCACACCCAGAATATGGGGCCAGAAATTGCAGAGGAGCAGGATCCGAAGCGGTGGCTGCTACAAGAATGGAATATTCTAAAGCATTCGCTTCTGAAAGAATTTGAACTAATTGTGCCACAGTTGAGCGTTTCTGTCCAATCGCAACATAGACACAATACAATGTCTCACTCTCAGAGGTGGCCCTTGAGTTCATTTGCTTTTGGTTTAATATGGTATCGATAGCAATAGCTGTTTTTCCAGTTTGGGTCCCCGATTATAAGTTCTCGTTGACCACGACCTATAGGAACCAGGCTATCTACCGCTTTTAACCCTGTTTGCATAGGCTCGTGCACAGATTTACTTTCAATAATCCCAGGGGCTTTCACTTCGACACGTCTTCGCTCGTGATCGCTTAGAGCCCCTCTTCCATCAATAGGTACTCCCAACGCGTCGACCACACGCCCTAGCAGGGACTTTCCCGCAGGAACATCCACAATAGATCCAGTGCGTTTGACAAGATCTCCTTCTTTTATAGCGGTATCACTACCAAAGACAACAATTCCGACATTCTCATTCTCAAGATTCAACGCTATTCCTTTCACACCGCTGGCAAATTCAACCATTTCCCCAGCTTGAATCTCGTTCAATCCATAAACACGTACAATCCCATCTCCAACTGAGACCACTCGACCGATCTCATCCACTTTCAAATTAGTGTAAAAGTTGGTAATTCTACTTTCTAATAGAGTTGTTAGTTCCGCTGCTCTTACAGAGAATTCCATAATTTCTTTTTCAATTCATTTGACCTCGAGGTAAGGGGGAATACCGCAGAATCAAAACCGAAACGTCGAAGTGAGCTGTGGCCTATGCCTGCGATTCGGCATCAAAATTCTGCCGTCGCAAAATTTGCCATTCAAATCCCAAAAGGACTGGGATCTGACTCCCCAAAAAAGAGCTAGATCTGCACGGAGTTTATAGAGTTTGTCCAACGACTCCTCCCCCGTGGCGGTACGGGGATTGTCGAGAGCACGAGCTCCCCTTCCCAACCAGTCCCCTTCTGGTTCCGAATCAAGGGTGGCCATCCGCCGGATTATATCGACCTTGATTCGGAACTGGTCTTCGGCCCGAATTCCGGCCATAATGATCTCCTGGGCCGACGGATTTTTCGATTGGGACAAGAGTCGCCACTTTATCCGCTCAATCGAGTCCCCCCCTATAATTTCATCGTGGGGGTAGGGGTTTTTTTTCGGGCAGAACCTGATTAGCAGCTTCCTGCATAACAGGAAGAGCGGGAGGCATAGCTTGTTTTGTTGCCCCGGAATCGGAATCGGACGCGGTTCGGACTCGGACTCGGACTCGGACTCGGAATCGGAAGAGGAAGAAGAATCGGACTCGGACTCGGACGACCGAGCTACTACGCCCGGAACTGGCCGAATCCTCCACCAAATCGGAAGTATAGGTAAAGAAATCTGAATTGGAGGATTCGTCCGTGAGGCATCATGTAATTTGCCATGGATAGCCCCCCCTCGGTAGCGAGAAAGAAGGCCCGTAGAGCAAATCCAAACATCCGGCCATGATGAGAGTCACGAAGGAGCCACTCCGAAGTAAGAGTCTGGATAAGGCTTCCTTGCTCAGTGAGCTAGCAAATCTCCAGACCAGACTATCGAATGTCTCAATAGAAAGCAGATAGTAAAAAAGTGAAAGAAAAAAAAGAAGGATAAGCAACGAAATTAGGGATCACATACTTCTTGTCATTACAGGCTACTACTTTCATCGCTCTTCTACCCAGGAGATACTTTGACTTTCTTTGATATAGATGTGCTTGGGAAAAAGACCAAAGAAAAGAAAAAGTCAGATGCAATATTTTTGTGTTCTCGTTGAAAGACGTGGGCCTACTCCTAGCTTCAGTTCGGGAAGATTCAACTCTAGTACGGTCCGAAAAAAAAGCGCCGTTCTTCTTTTTTACCATGACGAATCAATTGATTGAATGTAGGCATCGCTTGGGTCGAGTTAAGTGAAGACTGACTACAATTCAATCATGGAACATTTTATATATCTATCTTTTCCGTCTCAATCCAATCCAGTTCCATTCGATCTTAGGCGATCTAAGGTTACCGGCTCTCCGGCCCCATAAAGGTGCACGATTGGAGAGTTCACTGGGCCCGCCGCTTTCTCAATCGATAAACTGTCAAGATTTGAGTAGATGAGATGATAGAAGATCTTCGTTCTTTCTCTATATACGATACGCTATTTCTTTTTTTTTCAATTGCTTGCTTGTTACAGTCCGGTCAATGAACTCAACTCACAGCGGAATCAGAACTTGAATGAGATTGACTCTGTATCTCTTTTAGACGGGGAAGAAGTACGTAGTTAACCGATAGCTTTAGGATTGGGGCTTTCTCTAGTAAGCGAAGTGAGCCATAGCATAGGAAAAGAAGCAAGGCACTGATTGACCTAAGGCCGAGGAAGGAAAGGATTGAAGACACGAGACCATAGCATAGGGATAGGTTTGAGAGCTTAGTGTGAAAGGAGTGATAGCAGCTCTTTAGATAGGGAGAGGTAAACCCAACTGGCGATTTACAACAAAGAAGTCTTTCTTCCTTTTTTAAAATTAGAGCAAGAAAAGAAGCGGAAGTAAATTGAGAACTACTTATTATGACCTTTGGTACATTTCTTGATCTTCTACTAGGTATTCTTATTTTCTTACTAATTGCTTTAAATATTTCTGTCTTATATAGTAGGGGCGAAGTCGAGGACAAAAATCAGAAGTCAACTCCTGGGGCTGTTCCCCAGGATAAGTCTAATGGGACTGGGGAATCTAATGGGATCAAGCTGGAAGCGGGCGAATTAACTATGTGTAAGTGTAGCAGACCTAAGACGACAACTCTAGTAAGAGCCAGGAGAAGTCCGCGCCTCCGCAGGCGGGGCCCGCTACGCCAACAAAAAAAATAGAACAGTGGTACCATAAATAGCCCGCTTGATCAATTTGCCATTCACCCATTGATTGATATGAAGATAGGCGACTTGTATTTCTCATTCACAAATCCCTCTTTGTTTATGCTACTCAGTCTGACTTTATTCCTACTTCTGGTTCATTTAGTTACTAAAAAGGGAGGAGGACACTTAGTACCCAATGCTTGGCAATCCTTGGTAGAGCTTCTTTATGATTTCGTGCTGAACCTGGTAAACGAACAAATAGGTGGTCTTTCCGGAAATGTTAAACAAAAGTTTTTCCCTATAATATTGGTGACTTTTCTTTTTTTGTTATTTTGTAATCTCCAGGGTATGATACCTTATAGCTTCATAGTTACAAGTCATTTTCTCATTACTTTGGGTCTCTCATTTTCCCTTTTTATTAGCATTACTATAGTGGGATTTCAAAGAAATGGGCTTCATTTTTTAAGCTTCTTATTACCCGCAGGAGTCCCACTACCGTTAGCACCTTTTTTAGTACTCCTTGAGCTAATCTCTTATTGTTTTCGCGCATTGAGCTTAGGAATATGTTTATTTGCTAATATGATGGCCGGTCATAGTTTAGTAAAGATTTTAAGTGGGTTCGCTTGGACTATGCTATGTATGAATGATCTTTTATATTTCATAGGAGATCTTGGTCCTTTTTTTATAGTTCTTGCATTCACCGGTCTGGAATTAGGTGTAGCTATATTACAAGCTTATGTTTTTACGATCTTAATCTGTAATTACTTGAATGATGCTATAAATCTCCATCAAATTGTATTGTCTTATGTCTGCTTTATTTTCTAATTGAACAAAAGCGAGTTGTAGAGGGTGAAAAAGCGAGAACTTCTTCTTCATTTTTAGCATTCCATCTTTCTATGAACGAACTGTGGCATTAACAAAGCATCAAGGGTAAAAGAAGATGGATAATTCACAATCGTATCGCCCCCTAAGACGAACCAAGAAGTTGATTTCAATGACGCGGATCTTTTGGATTGCAACATAAGCAGCATAGGGGATCTCAATTCCTTCTCTCAGGTGAAAGTAGGTACTACAAACAAAGTCTAATTCAACATCAAAGAAGGCCGAGGACGCATTTCTTTCTATGAATTGTCACAACTCCGCTCAACAGGTTAAGCCTGCCTGTCTGGTAGTATCTCTTCGAGATGCCCAGGCTCGGCTTACCTTCTGCAACTTTAATTGGATTGGGGACTGAGACTGCTACAAGAGGGAATGCCCCTACCGAAGAATGGAAAGATACAGCCCTATAACCTGGTTTTCAGCAGATCTATAATCTTATGCCCCTCTTTCAACAAACTTGCTTGCTATCTCAGCGCGTCTATCCTTAGTTTTCGTGTCTAGTTTGCTTGCTCACTTCCAGAACTGATCTAAGACGAAATAAAATCTCTGACTGGTCCTAGAGAATAACCTTACTGGCTTACAGGGCACTCTCCATGGCTAGAAGAGGGAAGGACAAGTGAAGGATGAATGGAAGCTAGCCCTGAAAGTATATGGGTGGCAACTAGCCCTCTTACTATATATGAGTAAGCAAATATTGGCCCTCGCTCGACCTATGATATAACATAATAAGCTAGTTTAAGATATGGGGTGAGCTCCTCCTACTGGCATCTTAATCCCTTCAGTTAGGCCCTTTCCCCTGATGGCTAGCTTGATAATGGTACAGCCCTTTAGCTCGTTAGGACGGGATAGTCTTCGTAGCACTAAACTAATAAGAATAGCCTCGTTAGATAGTTAACTCTTTACGCGAATAGACCTTTTTCTTTATCCTTTTCCCTAGAACCTTATCTCATTCTTTACACAAGAAATCTTCTTTGATTTGATGGAAGGTGGTTCAAGGATGGGCCAATCAAGCCCTTTTTGTTGCTGAAAGGTGAAAGGTTAGCTGTAGGCATCCACGGTGGTCTTCCTCTCTCCCGATGGTTTATATAGCTTTATTGACCTCTCCATCTCCCTTTTTGTTATTTGAATTGGAAAGTTGAAAAGAGGAAGGAAGATTCCATTAACGACGTCTCAAATGATGATAAAAGCTTGATGTCTTTCTATCACTGTCATAAGTGATGATGAAGATCAGGGTGATGAGGTTAACCCATTACCGAATAAGCATGAGACTATACTTGCCCCATATCTTAAACTAGACCTCCTTACGCCGGTTCAAATCACATAAGGGCAATAAGAGCGGACTGACGCGTCAGCTTCTAGGGCGCCTTTTCCTTAAGAATTTCTTGATCCATCTAAGGTCAGGGAAGATAGGGAAAAGAAAAACCGTTTTCTTATCAATTAGAAGGAAGAAAGAAGGAGCCGCTCGTCCCGGGAAACGAACGAAGTATGCTTTGGTGAGCGAGAAGCAGCCAGGTATAGGAGAAGGGGCGGTAGGACGGTAGGCTCAAAGGAGGCGGCTCTTTGCCTGTTTGGTCTGTCTGATTGGGAGGTAGCTAGTCTATTTAATCAGCTAGCTATCCCATCCCTAACATTCAAGGTGGTTTGGTTGGTACTCGCTCAGTTTCACAGTGATCTTCTTTTTCCGCCTCACAGCAACCATCTTTCCTTTCTTTCTGGCTTGTAATGTTCTTTTACTTGATTGAATTAGCAGTGATAGGTTAGCTACTGGTAGATGGGAATCCTACTCCGACATCGGGTCTGGTTTTGTTTTCTGGACAGTCACTCTTCAGGCTAGATCCGATCTGCTGGTATCCAAGCCTTTGACAGCAGAAGGAAGATCACCACCATTCTCGGCAGTTTACTGACTTGGCAGTGACTCATTTCCTTGCTTCTTAGTTTGTCTAGGCAATCCTGTAACACGTGCAATCCTGTCTTTCACTAATGCCACTAGGCCCAATCTCTGGAACTTGGACTTGGCAGCAGGTAACAAGTCGGCTATTTGTCTTACTAATTTCTTTGTGTGTTCTTACAGTGATCCAATCAATCGGGAGTGGATGCCAGGCAAGGTAAGCATGCCACTAGCTTTCTAACTAAAAAGGGAGAATGGCGTTAACTTGAAGCAAGAATTCTTATCCAGCGAAGGTTCTCTTAATCAATTCTCTTTGAGGATTTGCCACCATCCATGAAGTAGCTGGTTCGATAGGGGACGACCAGGCTAACTCGAAGCCAAGGTAAGCTAATAGGAGAGGAAGATCCGCCAAGCGAGGAATTAGCCATATAAGACCTATTTTTTGGTTTAAGGGCTGATGCTCCTCTGAACTCGACTCTCACAATGACTTGAGTAGATGGGAAGAAGATAGCTATTCCCCCTTCCTTTCTTTGTTCATGTCTTTCCAGTCGGGCGAGAGAATTGGTTGGTCTTCCTATAGATACTATAGGATAGGACTTTATATACTATACTATAGCCATGCGACGAGTGGTCCATTCCAGGCAAGAGAGTGCAGGTTAGTTCCCTTTTCTTCGTTTTTCCAGTTACGAGCGGTACAAAGGAGCCTGTTGGAGTCTTAAAGCAAGCATATCTATCCTGATCCTGCAGTCCTTGTCTATCTCTTTCCATCTAAAATCTCCAGACTCTATCGAGCCAGCAATAGCAGTCTCTTTTAAGGCAGCCATTGATTAAAGACATTGCCTCTCTTCGTAGTAGGGATTGGCAGGTTCATATTGTTCACGTGCTCAGAGAAGGTAACAGGTGTGCAGATTTTTTAGCTCGGATGGGTTCGTCTCAGCAAGAGCAGTTTATGCCGTGGGAGTCTCCTTCTCGGCTTCTTGTAAGCCCTTCTAGAGCGTCTGTGGCTAAAAGACTAGCAGCAGCTCCCGCTAAATTACGACAACAGCCCCTTCCATCTTCAATCCCTTCCCTCACAGCTCCTTCTCTGTGCGCACCGGTAATTCTTCAAACTCCCTTCGATTGCTAACTCTTAGCAATCTTCTTTCTTATATACTTGCAGTTCAGTTCCAAGCTAGCCAAGGGGAAATGATAAGATAAAGAACCACTCCGCACCCTCCCTATGTGCAATGCAAGAAGTTCCTTGGCTTATAGAGGTCAATCAGTCTGCCATGTTCAGTCTAATTTCCCTACCTATAGATAGGTCTTAAAAACTCACTATTCCTAGTGTCAGAGCTAATCGACCTTAAATAAATAGTCAAGATCTTGCCCCTATGTCAGTTGGATTCGTGAAAAGAGAACAGCTCCTTCTTTGCATCAGTTACCTTGAAAGGCTTTGGCGCTTTTGTCAAAAAGTCCTAAGACCGGTAATGCCGTATGCTAAGATGCTAAGGCCAATAAATCCTTTAGGGCAATCAGTCTTTGACTCCCTTCCCCTTCTTGCCTAAGAATTCTTGCTTCAAGTTAACTTGCCTTGCTAACGGTTGGAAGTCTTAATGCTACTGTCCTTGGCTGCTGCTAGCTCCGCCACTGGGCCGACTTAAAACGGATGCCCTAGATCCCTCTCTATCCGGGTCCTAACCCTCCGCCGGAACTCCTGAAGAAAAGAAGGGCTAGAGAGATGGAACTACTGAAAGAGCTCCCTCTGCTTCTGGAACTGTAAAAGGGTTGAGGTCAATCACTTTTTAGATCATGGCTTGCCACCCTTAAGATCTACCCAATATCGGATTTTTTTCATACCTGGAGCAACTTTACCAAATCTGCCCCATTATGGAATGAGTCCCGCTGAGAACGAAGAACTGAGAAGGCAGGTGCAAGGGCTTTTAGAGAGAGGGCTTTACCGGATATGGCACATCACTACTCGGAGAGGAATTAATTCTTCTCCAAATCATCTCTTCCTTTATTTAAGAAAGAAGTCAATTACGTTCGAGCTTTTTGTCAACTGATTCAACTCAAGCAATAGGAAGAAAAGCTATCTCCTCTAATCTCTAACTATGCTGAGTTCAATCAAGCTAAGAACTAGTCGACCTCCTTACTTCTTTACCGCTCCTTCCCCCCACCCTCAAGTCACGAACCTAATGTCAGTTCTTTCAGTCCTTTTCGAGCTAGCATAACTGCTGATATGGAATAGCCTGGAGCCTGGAAAAGCGAGGAATAGCAGGTTAGACAGCAAGGCTACTGTTCGAAAAGAAGCTGCACATTCATACGGTGTTATGAGGAATACGGGCTTAGCAGCTAATCTTTTATCTGTCTAAAAAAGGTCCAGAAGGCATCTCCGGGGGAGCAGCAAGATGAGCTGTGTCTGACTGTCGACGAGAGTTTGCATTCTGACGCTTTCAAGAGTCTGCAATTATGTGACCCAGCTTCTTTAGGCATACCTGGTGTGAAGCCTATGACTGGTTGCCCTGATCTCATTTCTTAGGTAGTTGCGGGAACAGAAAATGCATGTGATTAACATAACCTCCTATGATACCCTCTTGCCTTTCTGATTGAGAAAAGTCTTTAGCCAGAAAAAGTAAATGGAGAGGGATAACCTTCTTTCTATATCAGAGTTGAATCTGTACTTCCTTTCCTAAGCTTAACGACAACTTCTTAGCCCCGATCTTTGGAATTTCCTAGTGAGCAAATTTATCTTTCCGTGATAGCTTGCGATTCCTGAAAGACGGGCAGACTGACTTGCTGATGGCAAAAGGACTTGAAGAGTGAGGGCTTTCCTAAGTAGAAGGCATGGAACTAGCGCTTCGCACCTGACCTTTCCACTAAGCTCTTGGAACCTTTCTATCCCGAGCCGCTCACTTGCTTTGTTTGATTTGTATTCTGATCCTAGAAAGAAAGCCCCAAGAAAGGCTAGTCCTAGTCATCCTTCTTGATGGATTTCTTCATCAAAGCAAAGAGAGGTTTCAGTCTCAGAAGTGGCATTCAGTTCTCCTCTGCCGATGCTGCTACGCTTCTCTAATCGCTAAGCCCTCAGAACTACATTCCCGGATTGGTTGATGTTATCTCAGTTGATGTTTGAAGCATAGTTCAAGTGAAAAAGATCCCTATCAGGTGAGTGCCGAGCCTTTTGATTAGCCGCATTTATGAATTCTCAAAGTCTGGCCCTGCCACCCCTACTTCCCCTTTCTCATCCCCCTATTAGATTAGATAGTTTCTATGTTCCGTAATCTGTAAATGAAGATGAAGTGGGTTACGCACCTACTTCTGCTCTTGGAACAGCAGGTTCACTCCTTTCTTATCTAGTCAATTGGCCTATCGATCCTGAGCCGATCGGTAGGTAAGGGAAAGTTGATTCTAGCCCCCCTTTCCAATGTGAGGAGGCAAGGCGGTAAAGCGTTACCTTTCTACCCTATCCCTATCTTTATAGTTGCTTCGCTCCTGTACTGGATTATCCCTGAAAGTGAATGTTCCAGTGAAAGCAGAATCCCAATATGCGTGAGTTAGAGAAGGAAGTGCCAGTTTTGACAGTATCAATCCCTCAGTATCCATGATAGGGTTTAGTGTAAGCAGCCATCTTTGTTGCCATTCCCAGCTATTCTTTATTTGGTTTCAGCCCATGCGAGAGCCAGGAAGTTAAAAAGCAAGGGAAGGGTGTGCTAGCCAAGACGAATCTCCACTGTTAGCCAAAACACTAATCTCTTCTAAGCCCTTACCCTGCTAACTCTTTGAAAGAAAGTAAACCTCTTTCAGACTTTTATATAGGAGAAAGATGAATTGTCTCATCCCAATGGATAAGGCATATTCCCTGCTCGTAAATTAACGGTTTAAGTTCCTTTATTTCTTCTACTTCTGACTGTCACAAGCACAAGCCATTCTTCAACTCTATGATTAGGATATGATTCACTTTCAAACTGAACAGGGCATTCTATCTGATCTTCCGAAAGATCTCCTTCTTGCTAACATTCGGAAAAGGAAGAGCATATTCTAACCCGCGTAGAATAAAGACTTGTCTTACCGCATACCAGTTGCATGTGGGAAGACCAGAAGCGGGGTGAAGAATAAATAATGGGCGGACGATCACATCGTCCGATAGCTAAATGGATGGTACTTGGCTAACCCGAATCTCTTCACTCCTCATCTCACTCACTTGAAGACCGACCGAATGTGGACATTAGCAGCGCGTAGTCCTTCACCACAGAACTCCCTCAGCTTATTTGCTTCCTTAAGCCAAAAGCACCAAGAGTAGCTACTCCGACAAGAGCAGAAAAGGCACCAACATCGGTGACTAGTAGGGATTCCACCAGTTCCAGTTCAGGCATCATCCTAATCATCAGATAGGGAAGTCGGGATCCTCTACTTAATTCCCGGAAGTGAAAGAACTCTCCTTTATTTCCATTTTTTAGGAAGTTGCTTGCTCACTTACCTCACTTTATTTTTAGTTCGAAAAGAGCTAATTCGAATCTCGATCTCTAGAATCGAAACCAAGACCAACGAGCCCCGTACTCCTAAGTTGGCAAGCGAAAGACTTACGACTTTGAATTGAGGTAGAATCCTAAGGAAGCTCTTTCAAGTCCTCTGGGCACAAAGGAACTACACACTAAATCAGTGTATCTCTTTAGTGATCAGTCTTTTCTGCTCTTAATAGAGAGCGCAGTTCCAGCATCATCCTAATCAGACTATTGCTCGTACCTAATCACTGCTTAAACCCTCGGTGAAAATGGCTTAAGCCCGACTACAGAGCCTATCTATATAGGGATATACGTGAACCAAAGCACATTATAACTCCCTTTGGCACAAAATAAAGTCTGCTATCAAATCAAAATCGTCTTCTGTGTGGGATGCCAGGTTGTGAATTGTAAACTCTCCATTCCTTCTTGACTCGCCTTCAGTCTTGATGGCTGCTAGATTCCTAAATAGGATTTCTGTTCTATGAGGTAAAGGCCCGGCCGCACGAAGCAAGAGGAAATAGGTATAGGCTGGATCAATAAAAGAAAGATAACGAAAGTGTAAAAGATTCCAATCGGGCTGGCTCAGAAGGAAGGTGGCGGCGAGGAAGGGTATTTAGAATCTCGTAGCATAGCACGGGACCGTGCCAAGCTGTAAGCATAGCGAGTTAGGTATGGCCTTTCTTTTCACTACCAGAATAAGCAGTTGGCCTATTGTTGATCAAAGTCTGGGTTGGCGGTCCCTAGTTATAGATAGGCTTTCGCCTTCCTTTTTCCGTCCAACGAGGATTTTAGTGTTTGGAGAATTCTTCCTATTTGACCCGATGCCGTACCCTTCATGTGTTCATGATACAGGGTCGGGGTACATCTTCCACAAAAACAATCGACTACGAGGATTGATAAGTTGTTCATTTTCTAACCTTCACCTCTATCTACACAGTTTCATTTCTACGTCAACGACGAGCAAGACTTCACTGCTGACATAGGGTGAGGTTTCAACAGGACAAGCGGAGATTCTCCAACCTGCGGTCAGCTATGATATACTAAACTTCTTCTTTTCACCTCCCTCTTCGATCGATCCGGAAGACGTTCCCTTAGCAGTTGACATCTCAACAGAGTCCTCCGGTCGAGTTGGAAAACAACCCTTAAGACCTACGAGCTCCTAAAGCAAAGAAAGAAATAGACAGACTTAGACGAGGGCATCTTGAACCCCTCTCCCTATGGTCCGGTCGAGTTAGCCCATGACCTCAAGATCAAGAAGAGCCCGCCATACATAGAAGACAAGGGAAGACCAAATGAGCGTAGCAGCAGCATCATGAGATAGAACCCGGTCCTGTCGTCCCCCGGCTGTCCATCTGTGGAACATGGGGCTGAAGACCTCTAGAGTACCTACTAGAAGAAAGACAGAACCACTTGGTTTGGTTGGCTAGGGGGAAAAAAGCCTTAGGAGGAAGAAGCAGATGGAAGACAGAGTCACTTGTGAAAGAACTAGCCGAAGGGGGGACGACCATCACAGTTGGGGCGGTGGATGACAGGCTGGCTAGCTCACCAAGAACATCAGGAGAGGTTGGGGAAGACTTGGCTGCGGCAAGTCAAGGAGAGGTTAGGTCAAGGGATTTCAGACAGAAGTCCCATCAATCAATCAGAATAAAAGGATGTTCCAGGAAAGAGGGGAACAAGGATATCCAAAAGAATAGGCCTTGAAGGAAGGCATGAATGAGGGGAGACCGGTCTAAGGGCAACAAAACAAGCTATGCTACAAGGTTTAATCAGTCCACTAAGGGATGACCTCTTCTACATGATTTCAGCGAAGTGTTCAAGTCAAGGCCCTAGACTAACTACAAAGGGCGATCAAAGAAAAGAAGACTTGAAAGAAAAGCCTTCTATCCCACAGCTAAGGCATCCATCCAATACAGATAGAGCGTCATATAAAATGACTCTATCCTTTGGAAACCACCTATTCCTCTCATCGACTACCTTCACTAGGGTTAAGATTCATGGTTTTCTAAGGGCGGCCCATTAGCTTCCTTTGATGGAGCAAGGGATTTAGTCTCTTTCCTTCTGGGCCAGGAATGGAAGTTGTCGTTAAGCTTCTTTGGATCAATCGATAGTGTGCTTATCGCTCTACTTCGCTTCATTCTCATGCCAGGTGTGGTTTTGGGACTGGAATCGTCGCTCAGCTTTAGGCCTTATTAGCTTCATTTCTGAAGTGAGCATGAAGTCCGAATTGAATAGATACTGAGAAAGCGTCTTTCGTGATTAAAGTTGCAAGTTCGGATTCAGGATTGAGAAAGAAATCAGCAAAGCGCAGCTGGAGCTTAATCTATTATAGCGTAGGGTAGGCTCTTTGGATAGATTGACTGGCTTAAGCCGATGAACCAGCTTCTACCACTGACGAGCTAATTCGGACTATGCCTAACTAGAGGAAGAGGAAGAAAATCACCTGGTCCGAATCTTGGCTCGGCATCTTTTAGGGAATCAAATATCTGGTAAGAAAGGCCGAGTCGGCTACTCGAAGCGGAGAAGCAAGAGCTCACTCGACCCATAGGAATAGGGAGGAAGTTTCATTCCAAAACTGCTCTTAGTTTGAGCTAGGAGATGGGACAATACGCTATTAGTTTGAGCTAGGAGTTTCAAACTGAGATTTTACTTTATAGTAAAAAGGGGTTTACCAGATCGAAATAATCCTGTAGCAAACGGGATTGATTCCACTTCCTTGTTAAGTACGTCCCTCTTCTCTCTTGCCGATTCCGAACTCCAGGAGGAGAGTAGCTCAGCCGACTAAAGCTAAAAGCAGAGTTGGAGCTTGGCAATGCAGTTGATCTTCTTGCAGCTGAGAGAGATGCTGGCATTGAATGAAGCTGATTCCCCCGTACTACCAATAAATATTTCCAATAGTTAGAATCCTTATTACTAGAACTGGCTCTAAGAGACCTGCTGTAACCGTTATTGGGGAACTGCTACCGTAATTCGGACTACATATTCCACTAGGCTAGTTCTTTATTACTTTATTTTTCTTTAAGGAGAAGCGGATCGATCCACTTTTCATTTATAAAAAACGTGACTCCCCTAAGCTAAGTAAACTGCACTGTCGGAAAGACAGCCTAGAGCGATCAGGCTTCCGGTCGAGGCATACTATCTAAGCTACTCTCCTAGTGGTTTTTTTTTAACAGATCCACGCGCTCGATCTTATATATGTCACCTGCTTCACTTTTAAACCCCATATTCCCGCAAGCCATGTCGAGTTCACAACCTAGGGCAGAAAGCGAAAGGCTAGAATGATTTAAATAACGTACAAACGCGAAGAAAACCTCCTGCAGTACCGGCCGTGTCCTTGGCTCTCACTCCCATGAATCAGATAGTGCCATACGTCCCACCACAACCGTCCGATCCTCTGATTCGGAATCGGAAGAGGAATCGGAAGGAGAAGATCAGTCGCCTTGAACGGGCAGTTAATAAGTTGAGTTGAGTAGGGACAACAAGTATGATGTTGCAGATCTTGATAATCTCTCCCTATACCCCAAAGTCAGGCTTCCGTACGGTTTTCAGTGGCCAAAGATAGATAAGTTAGTTATTGATAAAGCGGGTTTCGTCTCATTTTCCGGAAAGCCAGTCATACTATTCCACTTTAGCTAAGCTAATGATGAAAGAGGATCTGGATTTGTCTGCAGATGATGATGTCCACTCCTGGCTCGATGCGCTTAACGAAAGGGAACTCTCTAGATTAATAAAGAATTTCCTTAGTAATTAAGCAGCATCCTTTAAGTGAGTAGGGGTGCGCCGGACCGCCGACGAATAAGAGGTACCTCCACACCCCAGGCAGAGTTAGTGAGCCGTGTAATAGGCGACCATTTCGTGCGGTTCGAGGGGCACTTGAGTCAGCTGCCGGCGCATAAGTGAGTAGGGGCTGCGTCTTGACCCCTATCCAATTTTTGGGCCAATTCCCCCTTCGTACTACCAAAAAATGAGATTCTTGCCGAATCCGAGTTTGCTGCTCCAACCATTACCAAACTAATACCTATTTTGTTTAGTACTTCAGGTGCTTCTGTTGCGTATAATGTAAATCCCGTAGCGGATCAATTCCAACGAGCCTTTCAAACGAGTACTTTTAGTAATCGACTCTATAGCTTCTTCAATAAACGCTGGTTCTTCGATCAAGTTTTGAATGACTTTATAGTCAGATCGTTCCTGCGTTTCGGATATGAAGTCTCATTCGAAGCTTTAGACAAAGGTGCTATTGAGATATTGGGCCCTTATGGTATCTCGTACACATTCCGACGATTGGCCGAGCGGATAAGTCAACTTCAAAGTGGATTTGTTGTGCGAAGAGTGTGTTATGACCCGTGGCCGCCTGCCTGGTCTGGTGGGGGCGGCTCCTCCGTTGTGGGTAAATGGGAAACCCGACTCTACGAACCCGAGGAAAGGCTGCAAAGCAGTAGTAGGGGCGTTCATACCGGAGCTTTTTGTAGTGCTAGCAGGAATGCAAGTGAATGAATCCCATCCCCTAGCGTACAGAAAAGAAGTGCTTATGCCCCTAATACTTATTAGAGATAGGGGCGCGCTAGCGCTTTAATAATAATAATAAATAATAGAAAAGGGGGCTGAGAAAAGCTTGCTGTCTACTTCTCGAGCCTTCACTGCCCCGTTCTTTAACTTCCCTTCTTTAGTCCGTCCACGAGGCTGTAAAAAGAGAGATAGGGGCGGCTATATAGCGGGAGTCGTTTCAGTTGTATGCCACGAGGTCCCTATGGACAAGGGGACAAGTGAATCATCGCTTTTGGGCGCAGGCAGCCCTCTACCATCCATCCCATTGCATTCCATCGTCTCGTATTGTACTGTACCGTACCAGACCAGATACATCTATTGAGTGAGAGAAAGGTAGCTTCTCTATATATATTCTTAAAATTTTATATTTATAGGGATCCCCAGATTCCCGTCACTACGGATTTTTTTTCTCTACCTAACTACATGGTAGTGGTCTAGGGAGCGCAATTGCTAGAGCACGGGAGAATGAAGAGTAATGATTTCAGCAAGAGCAGCCGGACGGACCACTATAGTGAGTCCAGTGACTACTAGAGTAGAGTTGAGTCAAAAGGTATGGTATAGCTGCCTGTCCGAGTCCGAGCGAGCCTCTGGGATCTCCTGTAAACCCCCATGATGTGGTAAAGTAAAGGGAGGATATTAGGGGAAGCAGTGAGTGGAGATTCCCCTGCAGAGAGCCGGATGAGGGGGGACCTTCACGTCCGGTTCGGAGGGCGGGGATATCCCGACCCTACTATCATTATGCCTTTGCAATGTTACTTGGTTCAACTCTATTTGTGACCTTTTCTCGTATGTGGGACTCTCTATCTTCTTGGGTAGATAATCGATCGTCTTTAATTTTTATAGTAAGTAGTTTTTATAATTATAAGTCAAGTCAATAATAATAAGAATCGAACTAGAGGAGCGAAAAGCCAGGATGGCTTGGTAAGCAAGCGACCTGTTATGTAGGTGCCAACTCCCATTTCTTTCTCTTCTTTCTTTTTTAATGACAGTTCATCAAAACAATTGCTAGATCGAGCACGCGACGCACATAGTCTTAAGTTCAAGAGCGGGTTGTCTCCTCTTCAACATTTCTACTACTTCCTTGCCTCCCCTTTTCAGAGATCTCCTTCTTCTCTTCCCAGATTTTCCTCTATACTTTCACCGCCTTCTTCATCATCTTGTTCCATCCTCATCAATGAGAGAAGGTGATCCCTCTCAATCGACGGTTCTGGCTACAGACTTTTATCAATCATCAATGCTATTGATCAACCCCCTTTCTCTGCATTCCAGTTGCAGGCTCCCCTTCTCCTTTATTTATCTCTCTGTTGGATTGGACCGAGTGCTTTCCCTCTCCCGTGGTTGTCCTTCCTTACCTAAAGGCTGCTCTTCTTTTCTTCCGCGCCCTTACATGCGTGGAAGCTTAAACTGGGCTTGAAGGCAGAAAGTACAGAACTCTCAGGCTGGAAAAGGGAAGTGCTTCCCCGATTCAATTAAGGAATCTCATCTCTCTTCCAATAGAACAGGAAGTCTCAAGTCAGTAGCTTGTCCTTCTCGTGCTCTTCCAATCGCATGAGATGCAGCAACCCATTTCGTTCAATCAGCCCCTGGCTTCTGTTGAATGAATAGAGGGTTCAGGTGAAGCAGGGGAGTCTATTGCTCTCTTTGTCAAAGCTATCAGACGCTAAGCCAATCTTACTTTTTGGAGCTACCTCTTTTTGTTGTCTCGAGAGGGGGAGAAGAAAGATATGACAGCCAAAGCTGAATGCTCACTTATTCACTAGATTCCAAAGCATGCCAAACCTAAATGCCATTAGCTGAATGCGTACTCAATGCCAAGCAAGCTTTCATTTAGTGAACGCTTTCAAGCCCAGTTGAAGATTTCCGAGCATTGCACTTAGTCAGTCCAGCTTGCAGCTGATTCAGCTACTTTGCCTTCCTACTAAAAAGAAAGAACTCCATCCTTTCCCGAAAAAACTCCTACTCCTACCTTCGTACTACAAGCCAGCCTTTTACTCGAACTCTCGTTACCGCTGTCCCTATTGGCCTGTCTCCATTCCTTCGCCTTCTCCAAGATTGGATTTGACCCTTCGCTTTCCTTTAAAGAGCTGAGGTAATCCCTGAAGCCCCTCTGCTTGCAGTGGCAGTTGCCAGCGAGTAAGACAGTGAAAGCTATGGCTAGGGATTTTCTGCTTGACAAGGAGAGGAATCGTTTTGGACTTTAGCTTCTCCCTGGTATAGAATACAATACGATTACTGTACCCAGTTATCTTATCTTTCTTTAGAAGCAGTATAACCATATAGTAAGAAAGCGGGATTTTTGGTTGAAAATGGGAAAGATTGGCTGAATTCCTATCCCAACTGTCGAATCCAAAGCCTAGTCACTCCGCCTTTCACTCGTTTGCAAACAATAGAATGGCATGAAGGAGTGGAATCAAATCAGCAAGGGAACTAGTTGCCAGAGGCATTCGAGCAAAGGCTAAGCCCTTATTCTTGAAAAATAGGCATATGGGTGATAAGGAACTTGAAACAGGCATGGACAGAAGTATACCCCTCCTTTTGATGGTGAATGTCGGAAATCGTCTTCCCGGATCACCTTTGATGGACATGAAAAAGGATCTGCTAGGTTGTCTTATAAAGTAGCGATAGATGGAGTGGTACCATTTTTTTTTACAGAAGATGTCCAGCTGTATACATTTTTGTATTCAAGTTAAAAAATCTATACGATTAACTATTTTTCTAACCAATCACAAGTAGTGATAAACGGAGTGATACAATTTTTGTAGAGAAGATGCCCACCTATATGTAATATAACCGGGTGAGGATCCTGTCCAAGTACATCAAAAGTAAAGAAAAGAAGCAATATGACATGATACTTCTATCCCTAAAATATAATGATATGACATTTATCTCCTTAAACTAAGAGCAAAATCAAAATCTTCTCTTCGGATTAATGGATAAGAGTCTCATTCAATGTCGCCAATAAAAAACTTTGTTTGTAAGTCAGTTTGATTTCTAAAAAATAAAATCACTAAATAGTGGTTGAAATTTTCTTCAATTACATAATTTGATGGATTAAACTGTCTAGTTAGGTAATTTAATTTTAGAAGTCAAATGGATAATTACTATTATGGAAGAAAATTTGAGGTTATATTTTTCTAGGGAACACATTTGAGCATGAAAAAATTTGGTGAACCAATTTGGTGTCTACTCTAATTTTAATTACAAAAAAAGTTATTTGTTCCTAGATTTGAAAAAGAGTGGAAGAAAAATGTTGTTTGTTCATACACCTAAAAAATCTAGTTAATGGGTGAAATTTACAAATGTTGGAAAAGTCATTCTAAATAATCATTATTTGTTAACATTTTCAACAAGTAAATAAATATAATAACATATTCAAAAGATCTAAACAATATTCTTGAGACAAATGAGAAATGGCATTTAGTTGTATTAAAATACCTTGTTTTAGAGTAAATTTTACTAATATTTTCTAAATTGGAGTGAAATTACATAAATTATATTAAGTGTCATATAATCAAAATCAGGAGATCATAGATTAACTAGTCAACATTTTACCCTTTCAGATACTGAAGGATTAAAACTGTCCAGTTGAAAAATTTCAGGGAGTAATTTAGGCCTTTAGTCAAATAAAATTGATTAAAATATATTTATTTTCATATTTTCCTCTCGTCAAATATTTTGCATGAATATTAACAAGGAATGGTTTAGAGGAAACTGTCTACATTAGGATTTTAAAGGAATACTGGAATATGATGGTATGAAGGAAAGTCTTAAAATAAAAATTTGTGGCCAATATTGTTTCCTAAATTGAATTAGCCTCTAACACATGATTACATTTGTTAATCCTCTATATAATTTCCAATAAAAATTGTGCAACCGCATTAATCCTCATTAGGGTGACATATGCAAACATAAAAGGAGTGTTGGATAGTGTTTGTTAAGTTTTTAAAATTATTCCATAATAAACTTTTTTCACAACCATTTATAAAGTGACGGAAGATACTATGAAAATTGTTTTGAACATATTAACTCACAACAAATTTGAATCCACACATTTAGTAATAATGGAAAGTAATAAAGAGTTAGGGATATAGAAAATAACACAAATATTTACCAATAGTGTTCATTCTCTTCTCCCGAAAGGATTTTCCATCATTTTCCATATATTTATAAGTATTTTCTATGCAAGAGTGTATTTTTAGAGAGTTTATATGCTTTTGCTATTTATGCTGGTATCTATATATATGTGTGGATCTTGTGAAATTGTTATTCCTCTTATAGACGAGTTTCAACTAAGCATTGAGGCAAAAACTGCTTCCACTTCAGAATCTTATCAAAGATCAATCACCCATTTCCTTATGTCCTAGATTCATAATACTCCTTCTTTCCAGCTTCTCCCTTTGCTAGCACTAATCTCCAATCTAGGATCACGTGTTTATCTCCAATCTAGGATCACATGTATTTGGGAAAGTGAATGAATTCATTGAATGTGTTTGAAAGGATGCATCTTCTCCTTCATAGTCAATGTCCGAGTACCAAGCATAAAGAGTTGGTCTTAGTAATAAACCTATTGTTTTGTTATCGCCTAACTAACCATGCAATGCATCATGAATATCGCCCATGCCAAGCTGACCGATCACAACTGCATCAGATTTTGGACCATGACCGAGCTTGACTTAGAATATTGGCGCAACAGGACTGACCGAGAATGACCGAGGTTGACTTAGCATATTGGCGCAGTAGGACTGACCGAGACAGAAGGACTGGTCGAGGATGACTTAGGCATTGGTGCATTAATAGTGGGTGATGGCGCATCAGTGACCTTGGCGTGTCCTTAGGCTGTGGCGCATCAGTGACCTTGGCATGTCCTTAGGTCGTGGCGCATCAGCAGCAGGACATGGCACATCAGTGACCTAGTCATGACCTTAGGCCTTGTCGCATCAGTGGCGCATCAGTAGCAGGCCATGGCGCATCAGCAGGCCTGACCTGACTTTGGTCCACATGAGCAGTTTTGGATTTACTTAGCAGAGCATATTTTTGGCACATTTTCAATATGTGTTTATTAGTCTTTATCATCATGTTTTATTAGTTAGATACTTTGTTAGGAGTTGAGTTGCTTGTCTTCTAAGCAATCCTTTGTAACTTTAAGCAATCAATGATACAAGTTCTCTTCACTCAAATTATTCATCCTCACATCTACTTTGATGAATTCCTTTACTTAGTTCCATTTCATAAATAGGGAGTGCTAGAAAGGTATATTTTGTACAGGCTCAATTTCTAACGAATGTAATATTGTCTTCCACTCTATTCTATTTTGGATGGGATTTTGAGAATGTCCATCATAAAGGATAGATGGGTCTATAAAAAGGAATTGAATTTTTGGTATTTTTGGGTAAGTTTCTCATTTTGGTATAAGGCCTATGTTGTTTTATGGTGGTGGTGAAATTTGGTTTGGGTGACGAAATTTTTGTTGTTGAATGGGTTGTGGGGTTTATTATGGAGTAGCATTAACATGATCTAGTTATCTACAAAGGATTCTATACCTAACTCAACAAGCATGTTAGCGTAAGGAGTTACCTCTAAAGTCACTAGGGAATTAACTTAGATTGATTGTTTCATCTTGGTTTCTATTCAAGCAACATTACCAACATAGAACTTCTGGATTTTGAATGAGATTGGAAGGTTATCATGATCACTTTCCTCCTCCATCATTTCCTAAGAAGAGCTTTTTTTATCTCATTAATATTAAGGGTGCCCCAACAAGAGGTGTTGCTGGTGCATACACTAAAACTTCAGCAACTAGTTTCCTTTCTAGTATTTGCTTAGGTTTATGGGTCCTGTTCTTGCCTCTCCCTCCTTGTCCACTAGGAGCATAATTTTCCTTCTTACTATGGAGTTCCTTTTCTTCCATAACCAATCTAGCATGTAATAATACTTAGCCTAATGTTTGCTTAGTTCACTTTCCCGAAAGTCAACACAGTAAACCCCTTTTTCCTATAGGGTTTGAATCTTGTCTTTAGCAGACACACTCTCCTCCAAGTTGTAAATGCCTTGATGAAAGTTTTAATGCATAAAGTATTTAAATATATGCATATCATTGTTTTTGATGAAAGCAACACCCTACAATATGAGTTGCTACTACATACAAGGACAAGAGGAAATCCAAGACTTACTTCTCATTACATCTTAGTTTACATTTGTTTTTAATGCTTTCTAGGTCTAAGATGTAATGTTGGGTAAAGTTTATTAGGGTTCATGCATCTCATATCATTGATTTAAACTAAGATCATTTATATGTGATGATAGTGATGATAGTGATGATTATTGAGCTAAAATTTTGAGTTTAACCTCAAATAATTGTTAAGTAATCGATTAAACATAAAGTATTTTTTTAAGAAAATATTTGTGAGCTATAGCTAATTGATTATCCCATTTCTGTAATCGATCAAGAGGCTTTAACAAACCAATAATCGATTATGATTAAATAATTAAACGATTATCTATTACAAAAAACAGTTTCTAAAGACTTCATTGATCTTACAAGTATAACATCAATTTTGAAACAAAATCAATAAAGAACTACATACGTTTTACATTTTTAAAAGAGAGAAAAGATTATGAGAAACTTCAAGAAAATCCAAACTCATCATGTTGTTTCTTCTTCTCTATACTCTTGACATTCATTTTGATCTTAGTTTTATCAAAGTGGTTGTAATTTGCATAACAAGGTATTTTTGATACAACAAGTTATTGTACTTTTCTGTTTACAAGAAAATAGTTGTGATTAGGAGGTTCTGGAGAATCAACCATGGCTAGGCTTGAGAAGGAAGACGGGGAAGTCTTTACTAATATAATTGTATAAAAG
This sequence comes from Lupinus albus, assembly GCA_009771035.1. NCBI lineage: Eukaryota > Viridiplantae > Streptophyta > Magnoliopsida > Fabales > Fabaceae > Lupinus > Lupinus albus. The sequence continues at coordinate 8,028,854 of CM019999.1, forward strand.
TGATTTCTCATTAGTGAAAATCATCACCTCAACTGAGAAATTGGGCGTAACGTCATTCTTCAATTGTCAAATTTCTTATTATCTATATCTTTTAATTTCAACTGTGGACACTCGATTTTGTTCGGCCTATATGCAGTAGTTCCAAACTCAAGAATTTCATGCCAAAAAGCGTATATTTTTCATATAATTCGAAACCAACTATATCTCTTTCAATTATTTAGTCCTTTGACTAAACAGTTAACAAAACCTATGTTATTGGTAAAATTATATTGAATAAACTGTTTTGAAGCTGATTTGTGGTTACATATTCTTTTTAAAAGAAAGCATATAACATGGATAAAATGGTAGTAGTGATTGTTATTATGGCCTTTAAATTATTGAGATATAAAAAAAAGAGAATTGAAATGGTTCTAAAGTGATATAATTTGCAAAAAGGAAAGGGAAATTGTTGGAAGATTTTATTGACAGTCACCAACACCTATCATGGTTTATTGCAGTAACTCGTCCAACTTATATTTACCATAATTCATTATACAATAATTACAAATACTTCCACGTGTACATTTTCTTGGTAAAAATTGAGTATCCTCTTTCATTCACGGCTTTGGGCCTTTTCTCAGAACTGCTCCTAGAACTCAATATATGCAATTTCTACTCTTCTGATAGACAGTTTTAAGGAAAAATGAGATTTCAAAATCCAAAAAGAAACAGCTATAAATTAGAAAATGACAATCAGAAGGATGGAAAGGCTAGTCAAAAGTCACAAACAAAAGCTCAAAGATGGCAACATGGACAGGCATAATCAGAAACTTCAGTTACACTTGCAATAAATTAGTAGTTTTGATTAGTATTAAAAGGGGTAATCAAGCATTTGACAGGTGAGTTAATTGTCAGCTGAAAGGACCTTGTAACTCAATTCTCAACCCACTTGACTATAAATTGAAGGCAAAATCAGATAGAAAATGGGTACTTAACCACATATCAATACATATACTCAGATATCAAACAAGCAGTCAATATATACATACACTGTTAGATCCAGAAAAATTCCCATAACCATAACTTCCATCCAGAGAATTCTTATCTTCCTTATCTATCTATATACATACACAAAAAACAGAAAGAAACCATACACACCCCTATTACCTACAAACAATCAGAAAACCAAAGAATGGAAAGGAAAGAGACCACTGTTTTCATAAGAGAAAAACTAGAGATATACATCCACAAACACATAACATACTGGCTACATTTCATTATCTTATCAGAACACACAGAGCAAAAAGGGTTTCATAGAGAAATACACATACATCACATGCATACACAAAGGAAGCAATAGCCGCTAATGGGAAGAAAGTGAGCGACCAATACCAACTCTAAACTATTAATTCCTTATCAAAAGTATTTTAGAAGAATCATATTATACGACTTAACAATTTCAACTACCCAAACCAATTTAATTGATTTTCGAACCAGAACTACGTAGCCTTGATTTCCCTATTGCACCTAGGGATACGTAGGAGCAAGTTGAACTCTTGTTACGCACAACAATAAAAAATAAAACATTTTGTTTTTTATTACTGAATTTCAATAAATAATTTTAAGGGTATAAAAGTTCATGTTATTAGCGATGGTACCATTTAATACGGGCGGGCGATGTTCTAATACCTTCACCGATCCGTAATCGACTCCCGAGCTCAGAATCTCTGGTTAAAGACCAAATTATCCTAATCGGTCATATTTAGAGTTTTTTACGTTTTAACCGCAAAAAACGTAGTGGCGACTCCAAATCAATTGGAAGATATAAAAATCGAGTTCGTCTCTCCCTAAATCGCAGGGCCGGTCTTCCAACTGAAAATCGGGTCGCGACATCAACATTGTTATTTGCTACTCCATTTTTTTATGTGCTTAATTAGTTAGATTTTTGTTTTTAAAATTGGTTTGATCATAAGTGAGGTATTCTTGCACTAAGTAGAGTGTTCTAGTTTCTCTTATATATATTTGATCCATACTGAATAAAGTCAAATTAACGTTGTGTAATTGGAACTTACACAATGTTTTATTAAAAAGGTGGTCTAAAAAATGCTTTATTAAAAATTGTTTTTAGTAAAATGATTTTTTTCAAAAGTGTTTTTAGTTCCAACTAAGAAAAATTAAATGGATTGGATATGCATTCATCCAATGCATTAATATGGATTTATGGATGAATTGGATGGATAGAAATACATCCATTAAATTTAAATATGGATAGATTCAATAAATTAAAATATGATTTAAATAGATTTACATTGATTGTTGGATGACTTTCCATCCATCCATTTTGATTCAAATCCAAATCCATCTATTTGCCATCCATCCATAGTGGATAGCAGCTTGAACTTTTTATCTACATGTTTGGCAAATATTTTGTTTGAAAGAGAAGTTAAAGCTTCTGAAGTTCCTCTCTCTGAATGGAATAAATCAATTTTGTTGTTGGGTTGATTCTTCCATTTAATAGTTGAATAGAGATTTGATTGAGTTTGACAGTAAAGTTGAACAATAAGGTATATGTGATAAGGAGTTAGTTAGAGAAAAGAAACTTTAGTAGTGCTATGGAAAAGCCTGAATGACAAAGATAGTATTGTGAGATAGATATTCCGGTTTAAATTGATAGAAGAAGGTGATGCAACTTTACTTGGATGATCACTCATATACCCACCTTTAGATGTGAGCAAAGGAGTCCTAGATTAAAGGAGAAACCACCTTCAAGAAGGAGGGATGACATCATTTAAACTAAGAGACAATGACAAACAACTCATCCCAAACAAGGGTCTTCAAGTACCTAGAACAACCTTCATAGTAAGAGTATTAACAATTAGTTTGGATCAGTTTTTCCACAAAAAAATCATGTAGTCCAAACAAGTAATTAGCTTGTAGTTCGGTCTGGTTTATTTCCTTTGTTGAATATTAGGTACTAGACTATTTGAGGATGAACCCACATTCTTGTTTTGATTGCATTTAATGTTTTCTTAGAACTTGGATTCCAATAAGTGAAATGTCTTCTTGTATATGAAAATCCCCTTTATATGTAACTCAATTTTTATAAATAGAGAATTTGAATCCTTTGTTTTAACATATTACTTACTGCATATCGTGAGGAGTGTGTCCATCAATTCTTAGCTGAACCGATTTTAGAGATTTATCTTCGGGTAAACAACTCTTTGTGGCATTTAACCACTGGTTTATCAATATTCTTTAGATGTGGCACCATTCGAAATCAACCATTCCATTTCTTTTCTTCTCCTAAGACATTTTCAACCTTATTATTTACCTTCAATATATTAACGTTTGCACGCTAAAGCTTTCCACTGGAACAACCATTTTCAATTATCTCCGATTCACGTTCACATCATATTATATGATCTCATAATGTACTACAATGTTCCATGGAATATCTCATATTATTTATGTTTTTTTGGGTACATAATTGCTATCTACATTTATATCATAATTGTTGGTGCAACAAAAGTGATTTTTGCGGAGCGTTGTCCACAAGCAATGAAATAAATTGCATAGAAAAATAGAAGAGAAGACGATAAGAGAATTTATTAACGGGGTTCGACCAACTGTGTCTACATCCCATGGAGTGCTGAGCAGCTACCAATATATTATTAGAAAATAATAACTACAAGCTCTAGCGCACTCATGGGCCCAAGTGCCCATGAAGTGTCTCTATTTGGTGTACATTATAACTAGGGACTTGAGTTCAATATATAACATTTGTCACTCTACTCTATTTTAATACTAAGTAATGTGTGCCTAATACAATGACATATTTCAAGCATCCTCATCAATCTCCATATTGATTGAAATAGACGAATATCTAGCTCTTTAGGAAACTTGCACAAGAATATACACCTTAACGAATATATTGCTCCACCTTGCTCAATGCCTGATTCTCTTTAACAACTCCTCCATATAAGATTTTTTCCCCTCCAAACTTGTATTGCATATTCCTATACTACCATCTAATGAAACGTGCCACCTAGTCATTTATTGCTAGGAAGTCTTTCGATATTATGAAACATCTACACCAAAGTAAACAACAATCGTTATCTTCAATACTCAGTCAAACTAAACCTTTGAGCTTCCTTGAAAAGTCGCAAATACTACCACAATTGTCTATTCCGACAATCATAGTTCAAAAGAACTATCATAATCAACCATAAGGAGTATTTCCACAACATATACCTCTCATCAAAGTCAACCAATTCCCGTGCTATACCCTTGCATCCAAGCCAATACCCATGCCACACTTTGTATATCTACCAATACTTGTGTTACACCTTGCATCCAAGTCAATGCTCGTATTACACATAGAATCAAAGTTAGTGAGTGTATTTATGCTTTTGTGGAGCCTCTAGCAATTAATATCCATCATTATAATGTCACAGACATGCTATAAGGATATTCCATTATCTCATCTCAAATCCAAAACTTGGACTTCTCAGATTCTGGATCCTACACAATCGTGGTCCCCATCATGTTCACGCCACATTTCCATCTCCTTCAACTCATCTACTTTATCCTCACGCTGTAACACCCTAAATTTGAGTCTTTAAAATTATAGTATCAGTCCTGGGATCCTCGCTCGAGCGAGAGATTCTCGCCTGGGCGAGAAAGACTCACCTGAGAGGGTGAAATCCTGGGCTATACAGGAGGATTCTCGCTTGAGCGAGAGTTAGTGTAACACCTCGAATTTTAGTCTTTAAAATTTTAGTATCAGTCCTGGAAGTCTCGCTTGAGCGAGAGATTCTCGCCTGAGCGAGAAAGGGTCACCTAGGAGGGTGAAATCCTGGGCTATACTGGAGGATTCTCGCCTGGGCGAGAAATGACAATTTTGGGCTGTTAACACAGTGTAATCGATTACATGGTCCTTGTAATCGATTACATGCTGATATCTGATCAAACATGTGTAATTTTTCATGATGTAATCGATTACATGGTCCCTGTAATCGATTACATGCAGATATCTGATTGTAATTTTTCATGATGTAATCGATTACATGGTCCCTGTAATCGATTACATGCAGATATCTGATCAGACATGTGTAATTTTTCATGATGTAATCGATTACATGGTCCCTGTAACCGATTACATGCAGATACGTGATCAGACATGTGTAATTTTTCATGATGTAATCGATTACACTGTACTCGTAATCGATTACATCGTATTAAAAGTATCAGATATATGCATCTGACACAGTGTAATCGATTACACACTTATGGTAATCGATTACACTCATCAGTGTGACTATAAAAGTGAAAAAAGGGACCCTAATCTTCATTTTTCTTTTTACCCCTTTCTCTCCCCACGGTGGCTCCACCCAAATGGACAATTTTTCCCTCCACTAAGCCTCAAAACTCATCAAAACCTTCCTCTTGCTTCATGGTGACACATTTGGAAAAGCTTGGAGGTGAAAAAGCAACAATGGAGGTTGGAAGAGATGAAGGGAGATGTGGCTTTTTTGCGGAGCAACGGAGCTTACGCAACCTAAGGTGAGGGAGAAGACCATTGTGGTCTTAGAGTATTTCATTAGAGTCATCATCTCCGATTTCCCTCAAGAATCGGAGCATATTAACGGATAGAAACTCTCTTGGGAGTTTGTGGTCCATGTGAGAGTCTATATTTTACATGAGGATGTATTAGCCATAAAAAATGGAAAATGGGTATGTTTGTAACAACGAGGAGTGAATTTACCGTTTTTGTATTGGTGGAGTGCCAATGGAAATAATACTCGGAATAATGCAATGAAGCGTAAATCACTTAGTTGTTATAAGCATATATGGGTATGTTTGTAACAATGAGGAGTAAATTTACCGTTTATGTATTGGTGGAGTGCCAATGGAAATAAAACTCGGAGAAATGAAGTAAATCGTAAATCACTTTGTAGTTATAAGCATATATGTATATGTTTGTAACGATGTCGGGTGCATTTATTGTTTTTTTTGTATTGGTGGAGTGTCAATGAAAATAAAACTCGGAAAATGTATTGGTGGAGTGCCAATGGAAATAAAACTCGTTTTTAGCCGACCATGATTGGTTAGCGACTTTGGCTCAAGTAATGTAGCAAGCTTTGGCTCAATCAATGTAGCAAGCTTTGGCTCAAGCAATGTAGCAAACTTTGGCTCAAGTAATGTAGCAAGCTTTGGCTCAAGCAATGTAGCAAACTTTGGCTCAAGTAATGTAGCAAGCTTTGAATCAAGCAATGTAGCAAACTTTGGCTCAAGTTATGTAGCATGGTTTTCAAAAGTATGAACGTTGAAATTGGCTTTTAAGTAAACTTGATTTTAACCCGTTTATTTAACCTTATTAAATGTGGATTAACTTACATTGATATTTGTTGAGTTAACGACTTACTCCTTTGCGTTTCTTGGTGTATTGTCAATGTTAATCCCATTGCAGGTAGGTGGAAGGAGTATGTGTGTTTTGATTAGGAGCTTAGAGACTTTTATTTTGATGTCTCTTATCCATTCTTTTGTAACCTCATTGGTTGTACTTGAACTATCTATTTTGTAACTATGAACATGATTGTTGTACATGGTATTAATCATGGAAACTAGTAACTCAGGATATATGTAGCTATGAGTGTTTTGAAAACCATAGCTAATTGTATGCGGTCGTTATTAAGTACATTAATACGAATTATGTTTTTCTGCTATCTGATTTGGTATGTTACTTTTGGTTTATAGATTGGGTGTGAGGAAGGAAGTGAGATCTTTTAAATAAGTTCATTCACTCGGTAATTATAATTCATCGTTAAATGCATGAAATTGGATTAAATAAGGAAAAAATTTCAATGGTAGAATTTGGGTCCTTACACACGCAGTACCTTAGAGAGATCTTGTCCAGCCAAAATGTTTTTACCCTTTTTAGCCATAATATGGCGCCTGAATTACGAGCCATCCACCAATTGGTTATGATACCAATTGATGGTGCGACAAAAGCAAACATGCGCTATATTGTCCGTAAGAAATCAATTAAAGTGCATAGATAAATAGAATAGAATAAGACAAGAGAATTTGTTAAGCGGTTTGGCCAATTGTGCCTATGTCTCTGGGAGCACTGAGCTGCTACTGAGATATTATTCGAGAATATCCATGGCTCAAGTTCCTATGGGGTGATTCTGTTTTGTGCTTATATTTGGTGCACGTTATAAAAATGGACTTAAGTTCAATATATAACATTGGTCACTCTACTCAATTCCAATACTAGGTAATGTGTGGCAAATAAAATGACATATTTCAAGCGTTCCCAACAATAATACTGTCTAGAACAAGCGAGCAGAAAAATAGAATAGGGATAAAATATAATAATACAAGGAATTTGGTAACGAGGTTCGACCAGTTGTTCCTACGTCCCCGGGAGCGTTGAGAGACTACCACTATGTATTAGAGAATAAGGATTTGTGTTTGTGCTATTCTTCTCCTTGTTACATTAGGATTACATATCACATTAATATATAGGCATTTGCCCCAACTCCTTTACATTAACCAAAACTCATAACTTATATTATTGTTGTTATTAGAAGAAAAGGCTCGGTCCATTGGAATATGTTATATTGCACAATAATCTTCACATTGGCGAATATCATCAATCTCCATCTTTCGCCATTAGGTTGAGGGCGCTCCATAGTCCAACATCATTGAATGTTCAACAAGCTAAGGCAATGCCTAAAATTGTCTACACTAGCCAGCATGGTTAACATATCAGCTGCATTTTTTGAAGTGTGAACCTTATGCAATAGTACTTGCCCACAAGCTACCAACTCTCTAATATTGTGAAATCTCACATCAATATGCTTGGTCCTAACATGATACACCTGGTTCTTTTCTAAAATGATAGAACTCTAACTACCACAATGCCATGGAACTCCACCTTGTTGTGAATAACCTTTTGATACAAGATGAACCCTGAATATTTCCCCTTATTTTTTTATACTGATGGCTTCATCTTGAACACCTACTTGCACCTAAGTGCATAATTGCCTGGGGGAAATGGGACAAGCTCCCATGTTTGGTTCTTGTGTAAGGACTCCATCTCCTCCATCATGGCACTCATCCGTTGTTCTTTCTCCTGGCTGTTTATAGCCTCTTAAAAGCTACATGGATCTACCAAACTGATACTGAGGGCAACTAGAGTCATATCTTCAAGGTAATATCTCTCTAGAGGTTTGATAGGACGTATATCCATGTCTCTGGCCAATAGATACTCTTGGACAGCTGAACTCTTCACCTGAAAATCATCACGTCTTTCACTTGAACTAGTCCATGACTCCTTGCCTTTATTCACTTATACCATTTCATTGCTCATCAGAATGAAATTTGATCCTAAATTCTCTCCAATTGGCCTGGACACATTTGTTAATGTGAACCTTCGTGAGGGTGGTTCATCCTAAGTCGATCTATGTTGGTTGAAAGCTCTTTCAACTCGTGGAATTAACTTGATTTTAAGATTTGCTAACGGTTTAGTGTTTGAATATGGATTAGATTCAATTTTGTGTATGTTGAATGTATAACACAATTTTGGTTAAGTGTGTCACTCATGTGTACATGCTTGACTTAGTTTTTTAATTTAGTTTTAGATGTGTTTAATTGTGTAGGTCTCAGTATTTGATAAGAGAAATAATTAAAGATATGAAAATGATGGCGCCACAAGCAAGAAAATTGATAAGCCTAGGATGTCCGCCACAAGAAAAGATTCTTGATGAAGACTGTGAGGAATATGTCACGTCCTAAGGTGTATATGAACGCCACAAAAAAGGTTTCTTCATAAGTTCTAGGTAAGGAGCCTTAGCTCAACTCAAAGGAAATTCAGATTCCAAAATTAACTTACTTCAAACTTGTTATTCATGACTGATAAAGTTCATACAAATAATGTGTGGCTAGTCAAAAAGGGCTCCATGAAAAAAAGGCTAAATAAAAAAAAAAGCTAAACGATTCAAATATGAAATTAACGTTAAGTTCAATGAATCTCCTTGCATGCCCATAAGCCACACGATTTGAGTTTGAATGATTCACACGACCAAAAATATCTCCTTATCGATAGGAGTACTTGATCACACGGCCTACAATCTATCCCACATGGATGGTAAGATTATGAATCCAATTTGAACTCCCCCATAGGATCCACGCGGCTAGCACCAAGCCTCAAACGATTTGCCTTGAATTTGAGATGCACACGACTTGTTAGGACTCCTCATGGTTGGTAAGATACCCTCCTTAAAGATAGGAACAACTTGATCTCTTAGTTCCCTCATGAGCATTTGACTTAGATTTGAGAAGATTAGATTGCACCTAGCCGAGGTTGTTGAGATCTCACACGGCCAAACATAGTTAGTCAACTTGATCGTTGCCATGAATTCCTCATGTAGCCTTAGCTGAAAATTTGAGTGGGTTTTGATAAGATTTGGCCGAGATTTTCTCCAAGTTGACCGTGTCAACCCATGCGCCAAGTTTAAACTTGAATATGGTGGGATCCATTTGGACAAGGTTTCCTCCATGTTGATTGGGCCATCTTCCCCCATGTGCCACACTTTTGATTTTAAATAGGCATGATCCACCATGGTCGAGATTTCCTTGTGATAAGGTTGATCTGCCCAGATCCTTGTCTAGCTGTATCCCATGCACTAAGATAGGGGCCATCATGTGCCCATCGCCCTTGGTCATGCGCCCAACTTGTTGGTCCATGCATGGCGCCAAATCAGCATTACCCATGCGCCTAACACCTATACCATGCGCCCAACTCTTATGCTCAAGTGCCAAACACCTTGACCGAGACTCCATGTGGCTAGCTTGATGACCATGTGTTCAGCTTCATGCTCATGTGCCAAGCCTCATGAGCCTGACCGAAGCTCCACATGCCCAAAGGGTTGGGCCACTTCCACTCGACCATGATGGACCACTTTATCATGAATTATATAAATAATTCCTCAACCAATTACATTATTTATTTGCATAATGATTAATAAAATGCTGAAAATAAAAATCCTAAGCTACCAATGGGAAAATAATTCCAATTTAAAGTCAGAAATGCCCTCGAAGTGGCTATCTAGGGTGAATAATTTCCTTTGTAAGCTTGGCTGAATCAGATTTGGCTCTTGCCCTACTCATAGGGCCTCCTTGGTCTTTCTTGGCCTTTGATTCAAGGATTTCCCCTGGCTGGTTCACATCATCTATAAAAAATGGTTGTTTTAGCATGAAATCTTCATCAAACACTACTTCTCTCCTCAACACCACTTTTCTACAAACTAGATCCCAGAACTTGAACCCCTTCACACCTTTTGTATATCCAATGAAGATACACCTCTTTTGACTTGAGATTAAGTTTAAATCGTTCATCACTAGGTACATGTACATAAGTAGGATAACCATATATGTGTAATATATTGTAGTTCAGTGGTTATTTGTCCACATTTTTTCCGCAACTTTACCATCCAATGAAACCTGTGGTGATCTATTGATGACATAGCATGTCATACTAAGTGTTTATGCCCAAAATATTTTGGCAAGTTCAACATTCAGTCTTATAAATCTAGCCATCGCTGTAACAATTTTATTCATCCTTTATGCAACACCATTCTGTTGAGGAATCTTCTTCACTGAAAGTGCCTCTGAATGCCATGTTCCAGAATGTTTGAACATGTGAGTCTATGTATTCTATAACATTGTTTGAACTCAGGTATTTATTTTTTATATCTTTTTGGTTCTCTACCTCTACCTTCCAAACTTTGAACTTGGCAAAAACTTTTAATTTATACTTCAGAAAATATACACAAACCTTGCGAGAAAAGACATCAACAAAGATAATAAAATACCTAGAACCTCCTAGGGATAGTTCCTGAGTATGTCCCCATACATCAGTGTGGACATAGTCTAGAATGCCCCGAGTCCTGCGTTGGTCAGCCTTGAAACTAACTCGTGTCTGTTTCATAAGCACACAATACTTTCACAAATCTAGATTGCATTTCTTGACTCCCCTCAATAGTCCTCTTTTGCATAGTTCTGTCATGTCACACATATATGACTCAAACACATATGCTATAATTTTGTAGCATCGTGGTCTGAATCTACTGAAATCTCTTCAGTCACTCTAGCAACTCCACGTACAACTGTACTCCCTAATAGCTTGTAAGTGCTCCTAGCAATCCTCTTGCCCTTCATTACAATCAAAACACCTTTGCATGATCGAAGAGTATCACTGTCCCATTAAGCTCTATAGTTAAATCATATGGCCTACAATATCCCTAAAGAAATCAAATTCTTCTTCAAATTTGGTATGTGCCTAACCTCGCATAACGTCTTCACTACACCATCATCCATCACAATTCTGATTTCTCCCATACCAATAGTTACATATGCTTTATCATTTTCGTTATACATGAAAACAAAATTTGTCTTGTATGTGGTGAACTATTCTCTGTTTAGCGTTATGTGGTGGGAACAATGAGGGTCAACTATCCACTCATATGCATTATGATTTGATGATACAAATAATAGATCACCTTCATCGTTGTAGCCATAAACATCTTTTCGCACAACATTGCAGATGTAAATACTTCATCTTTCCTCATCAGCTTGCTAGGACTGGATAATCATTTTTAAATGTCCAGTCTGTTTACACTTAAAGCACTCTACTGGTGTTATATCCCTGAAATTTGATCTTTACCCTTTGGCAGGACCTCCTCTGCCTTGTCTACTCGACACACTTGGCCCCATTTCACGTAGAGACTATCACCATGAGACCCTTCCCCTACATTATGTTTTCTTTGAGTGTGGGACAAAAGTGCATATGTGATCTCAAGCATATTGATTGAGTCTTTTCCGCACGTCAATGTTACCACCAAGTTTTCATAGGAATTTGGCAAAGAACACAATAATTTAATTGTTTTATCCTAATCATCAACCTTCACATCAAGTTTCTACAAGTCATTGACCACTTGATTAAAAGTGTTGAGATATTGTTGTAAATCAGTACCTTCCTGCTTATTCAGGCCATAAAGTTTGTTTCAAATATAGCTTGTTTGTTAGAGACTTGGACATGAACCGTTTCTCTAATATCTTTCATACCTCTATTGGTGATGTCAAATACATAACATAATACATCACTTTATCAAATAGACAGAGTCGTATGGTTCCCACAACATTCTCCTTTAACTCTTCCCAATCCAGTTGATGCATATCATCTGTTTATTCTTACGCATCGTCTTTGATAGACCTTGTTGAGCCAACACATCATTAACTCCTTTTGCCACAATCTAAACTTACATGTTCCATCGAACTTGCCCACCTCGAATTTGGCACATAGGTAAAGAGTCATCTGCTACCAAATGTTGGGAACATGTGGGGAATCAAATTGTAAAGAGAGGATGTGGATAAGAGATAATAACACAAGAATTTTGATAACGAGGTTCAGTTAATTCCGCATATGTCCCTTGATAGAACCCCACCTAGGCCAGGTCAGCCACGTAAACATCAAGAATGCAAAGCCATGCACAAAGTCAAGCCAAGGCCAAGTCCACGTGAGCAGCTTACATGCAAGCCATGCACATAGCCAAGCTAAGGCCTATGTCCACGTGAGAATCCTACATGCAAGCCATGCACTTGAATAATTCAAATTTGAATTAGTGACCATATTTTAAGAGGTCACCGTCCACATTGATTAGGCCATGGAGAAAACAAGGCATGATTAATGTGGATTAAATATGTGGTCCCCCCTTGAATTAAGTGTGTTGGCTACATTAAAAGAGTTGCATAAAACCAACACCAAGCCATTAAGCATCCACGGATTCAAGGCATTATTTGGAGGCTGGGTTTAATTAACATGTGGTGACCACTTGAGTCACTTTAAAGAAGCATGTAGAGTTACAAGGCTTGGTGTGCTACCTTAAAGCCAAACACCATTCCAGCCGCCAACATGGAGCAATGTATCAAGCCACTTACACAACCACATACTTGAAGCTTAGGATACTTTTTATGTGTTTTATTTGAATTTCTAATTAAGCATTAGCATTAGCCTAGGAAGCCAAAACTGTGGCTTAGTCTATATATGTAGGCCACGGCCATTTGTAAACTTTAACTTTGAATTTGATTAAGAGAAAACCTTTGTGTTTTGAAGTTGAGCATAGCTCCTTACCTTTTTTAACTTATCAAGCTTTGCTTGTGGCGTTATTTTGGCTTATCATCCTAAGTGGTGTGGCGCTTACCCATCCTCATCAACATCCTTGTTGTGGCGGAACACACTTGGCTTATCAAGCTTTGCTTGTGGCGCCTACCATCTCAAGTCTACTTCATCATTCTTTTATCCAACACCAAGCCTAACCCCTAAACACTATTCATGGCCAGAAGCCAACCCAAACAGCCCCCTACACAACCCAAGCCGAGACCAAGCACCCTAAGCCAAGAATTTGCCCTCTCGGTCAAATTACCCATACACCATACTTCCCTCGGCCAAAACAAAGGCCTATCACTCCAAACACTCTCAAACCTCTAAGCCAGCCCCTACAACCCATAAATAACCAAAAATAACCAAAAATATCCTAAAACCATTCAAAGGCCACTTCTGGGCTAAGTTTCAAGCAAAACGATCTTCAAGCAAATACCAACCATTGGGAGGTTGCTATCAAGTGGTATCAGAGCTAGCTTTGCTTGAAAACCACAAGCCATGTCTAGCCTAGACCGTAGCCCCATGGTTTCCCCAAGGTCAGCCACTTTTACCGTGGCCATGCAACAAATGACGGCTCAAATTGCTACACTACAAAGGCAAATGGCCGAGATGCTTAATGGAAGGAGAGACCAAGATGACTCAAGTGATTATGAGTCCCAAAGGAGGAGGCATAGAAACCGAAGGCACCACAATAGGCACCATAGTGGCTCAAGTTCCTGTGATGATGAAAGAAGGAGGAGGACTCATGGAAATGAAAATGGTGGCCAAAACTATGAGGACCGAAATGAAGGAATCAAGGTCCAAGTGCCAAGCTTTGTGGGCTTAAACAACCCCGAAGCCTACTTGGATTGGGAACTCAAAATGGAGCAAGTTTTTGACTACCACAACTACTCTCAAGAGAGGAAAGTGAAGGTGGCAGCGTTGGAGTTCAAGGAGTATGCCATGGTATGGTGGGACCAATACCAAAAAGATAGGCTAAGGTGTGGTGTCAAGCCAATAAACACTTGGGAGGAAATGAAGCTTATAATGAGGAGGAAATTTGTGCCTAGTTCCTATCAAAGGGACATCCACAACAAACTTCAACAGTTGACCCAAAGCAACAAAACCGTGAATGAGTACTACAAAAAGATGGAATTAGCCTTGCTTAGGTCCAATCTACATGAGGACCGTGAGGAAACAATGGCTCGTTTTCTTCATGGCCTAAACCAAGACATACAAGATGTAGTGGAACTACAATCTTATGTGGAGCTTGAGGATTTAGTGCAAAAGGCCGTAAAGGTTGAGCAACAACTCAAGAGGAGGAGAGGCAAGTCCTATTCTAAAGCCACGGCTTGGAAGGATGAGCCAAAGAAAGAGGATGTGTCTAAGCCCTTAGAAACCGTGGGCACATCCAAAAATCAAGGCAAACAGCCCATGGAAGAGAAGAGCCGAAATGTCAAGTGCTTCAAATGCCTTGGCCATGGGCATATTGCATCACAATGCCCAACTAGGAGGACCATGGTTGTAACACCCCAAATTTTAATCTTTAAAAATATAGTACCAGTCTTGGAAGCCTCGCTTGATCGAGAGATCCTCGCCTGAGCGAAAAAGGATCAGCTGGGAGGGATACTGGAGGATTCTTCCCTGGGCGAGAAATGGCAATTTTGGGCTGTTGACACAGTGTAATCGATTACACTCTGCTGGTAATCGATTACACTCTGCTAGTAATCGATTACATCTGCTGGTAATCGATTACATCGTATTAAAAACATCAGATATGTGCATCTGACACAGTGTAATCGATTACACATTTCCGGTAATCGATTACACATTGCTGGTAATCGATTACACATTTCCGGTAATCGATTACACATTGCTTGTAATCGATTACACATTTCTGGTAATCGATTACACATTGCTGGTAATCGATTACACATTTCTGGTAATCGATTACATCGTATTAAAAGCATCAGATATGCGCATTTTTCACGTTGTAATCGATTACACCATGTTGGTAATCGATTACAACCCGACGACACCTCTTTAAAACAGAAACCAAACACATTTTAAGGTTAAAAACTTTGAAGGGAGGTGAGAGAAGAGAGCTTTTCCAAGGGCAAGGAGTTTTGATACTCACCTAAGAGCTTGAGAAGAGGTAAAACTCTTGATTCTAACTCTCTTAAACTCATTTTGGGTATGTTGGATCTCTTCTCCAAATGTGAGAAACCATGGAAACTCATCCTTTGGAGTTATGGTTCGTTTTATGTGTTTTTATCTTGTAAATTCTTAGTTTAGAGTTAGTATTTCGAGAATGGAAAAGGTTTGTGGGTTGATTCATGAAAACCCCAAAACCCTAAAGGGATAATGTGGTTAAAGTGGAAAATGGGTAAAATGCTAAAGGTAGAAAATGAGTTTACGTTCTAATGTTGAAATATGAGATGGATATGTATGTTTTAGATGGTTGTAAACTTATGATGAAAATAGTTTAGCAACATTGAAAATATGATGAATATCTTGTATGGTTAAATAATGCAATATAAGTTGTTTATGTGATATTTAGAATAAATGACTAACATTGTGTTATATGGTGGGATGAGGAAAGATCCTAAAGTTGGAGGCGGTGTCGGTGGAACTTGAGAAGTTGTCAAGAACCAAACCCAACACTCACCGAGGTAAGGATAAGTCTTTAATTGAGCATTTGGAATCGAAAATGTGAGTTTTCTGATTATGCAATGATTGATACGTAAAGTACGCATTTGATATAAACATATATGGGTGTGTTTACGTTAAAGCAGGCGTATATTTACGGAAAGGAAAGTATGTGGTACTTTCTGATTATGCGATGATTGAGTGTAAATCACGTATTTAGTATAAACATATATGGGTGTGTTTATACTAATGTGGGCGTGGATTTACCGGAAATGATTTATGGTGAAACGAATGAAAAAGAAGTACATTTTTAGCCGACCATGAATGGTTAGCGACTCTGGCTTGAGTATAGAAGCATACACTCTGGCTTGAGTATAGAAGCATACACTCTGGCTTGAGTATAGAAGCATGAAAATGATTTATGAGGAGATCGATGAAAGTAAAATATGTTTTAGCCGACCATGAATGGTTAGCGACTCTGGCTTGAGTATAGAAGCGTAAACTCTGGCTTGAGTATAGAAGCATACACTCTGGCTTGAGTATAGAAGCATACACTCTGGCTTGAGTATAGAAGCATACACTCTGGCTTGAGTATAGAAGCATACACTCTGGCTTGAGTATAGAAGCATGAAAATGATTTATGAGAAGATCGATGAAAGGAAAATATGTTTTAGCCGACCATGAATGGTTAGCGACTCTGGCTTGAGTATAGAAGCGTAAACTCTGGCTTGAGTATATAAGCGTGATTTGTTTTAAGAGAAACGAGATTCTGCTTTTAGCTAATCCTAAGGGGTATAGCGACTTTGGCTCAAGTTATGCAGCAAGATAAAATGAATTTCGAAAATGGTTTACTAACCCCTTATTCTAATGTGGATTATCTTATAATGACGTTTATTGAATTAATGACTTACTCCTTTGCGTGTTTGTGTTCTTGTCATTGATAATCCCATTGCAGATAAACAGGTGACATGAGGGGGACTCATTTTTGGGGGAGCTTAGGGAGCTTATGTTTTGGAATTTCTTTATTTGCACTATTTTGTATATGAGTGCTTATTGAATTATTTTGGGAATATTTTGTAACTATGGATATATGACTTATACGATTGATTGCAATTCCGCATATATGTAGCCATGGGTATTTTGGAAACCCATAGCTAGTTGTATACGGTAGACGCTAGGGTTTAATGAAATGAAAAATTTTCAAGGGGTGAATTTTGGGTTCTTACAATTATGGTATCAGAGCATAGTTAGTCTTGCGGCCTAGGGTATGGCCTTACTTGCTTCTTTGTAACTTCTAAATGATTGGACTATGTGATTTAAGTGAACTGCTGTGTGGTTATGTGTTGATTTGTTTAGTTAAAACCTGGTTTACTAACCCATGAGAACCGAGATAAACAGGTACCCATTACGGAGATGTCTGGAAGAGGAAGAGGAAGAGGATCGGGTCAGAATGACTTATTGGCTCAGATTGCTGCAGTGCTGATGAACATGAACGAGAACTTACAGCACCTGAACCAGAACGCGACGCCGAGTCCGAGTTCGCAACCATTGGTTCCACCTGGGCCGGCTGAATACAGAGGTCTGGATGAATTCTGCAGGAGAAACCCCAGTCAGTTTCAAGGCGGATTCGCTCCGGATGCGGCCATTGAATGGGTCCAAGGATTGGAAAGAATCTTCAGGGCCATGAGCTGTTCTGATGCTCAGAGGGTGGCCTACGCCACCTATATGCTGGTGAAGGAGGCTGAGAACTGGTGGGAGATGACCCGTAGACAAATGGAGGTCGAAGGGCAAATCATCACATGTGGAGCTTTCAAGAGTAAATTCCTCCATAAATATTTTCCTGCAGACTTGAAAAGGGAAAAGGAGAGGGAATTCTTGCAATTGGAGCAAGGGAACATGTCGGTGGGGGAGTATTCGGCCAAATTTGAAGAATTGATCCGGTATTGCCCTTATGCTGAACTAGAGTTGGACGGGAGGTCCAAATGTGTGAAGTTTGAGATGGGGTTGAGGCCCGAACTCCGGGTGACATTTGGTCACGAAGAAATTTCTGATTTCCCTACACTAGTGAACAAGTGTAGGATATATGAGGATAATGTGAGGAGGAGGGACGCTGCTGCTAGAGAAGATAACCCTCCAAAACACTATGGCCCTCAACGGAACTTCTCACATGGAAAGGGCAAGGGCAGAATGTTTCAGGAGGAACGAAAGCCTTACTCTCCACCAACGAGTAGTCGGGGAAATACTTCACATGGGATGAGGACTCATGGTAATGCCGGAGGGTCACGGTTGAACTCTCCATCCTTGTGCGGCAAATGTGGCCGAATTCATGTGGGTGACTCATGCCCTAGTACGACACTTAGCTGCTTTAGCTGCAAGGAAGTTGGGCATGTCAGGAGATATTGTCCAAAATTTCCACAGAGTATGAATGCTGTGAGAGCTGAGCGACCTCGATCTACTGGCAGGGTGTTCACCATGAGTGGTGCAGAGGCATCGGGTGTTGATGGCCTGATTAAAGGTAAATTGCATGGTGACAGGTATTCCTTGTTTAGTGTTGTTGAATTCGGGAGCGACACACTCCCTGATATATGTGTTAAATGTGAAAAACTGGCTGAGATTGCAAACTGAGTCAATACTTCCGACTTGGTCGTGACCACCCAATCTATGTGTTGGTGGTGGTGTCGACGTTTATGTTCTAGTGTCCGATTGTGGTAAATGGTGTGATATTTACCGTAGATTCAGTCTGCTTGTCGTTATCCCAGTTAGATATAATTTTGGGGATGGACTATTGTCAGCAAATCATGTTGTGATTGAATAGTGCTGACAAGGTTGTGGCGGTTAGGGATCTGTGCGAGATCTCTCACCAGGCTAGTGGTTTGGTGCCAGTGTCGGCTAAGAGAGTCAGGACCCTCCTTCGAAAAAGGGATCGGTATTCATTCAGTAAATGTCACAAGAGGGTATTTAAGAACTCGTTAGTATTTTGAGATGTTAAGATTTGAAAGAACTATTTATTTTGTCTTGGAGAGTGGACTTTCGTCTATGAATGATTGACTTTTATAATAAGTATACTGACAAGAAAAATGTTTAAGTCGGGGATACTTGTTTTCTCTTATGAGTTTTTAAAGGTTAATTCCCCTTGTTGGCCTTAGTGTGTATGCGCACGCTAAGAGGTGAAACTCATATTTCAAAAATGAAATAGAGGTTGGATAAATTACCTAAAGGTCCTTGCGACTAATGTGTTTACATGGATGTTGACTAATCAGATGTGTTATCATTTTGAGGTGACCTATGGTTGGTACCCCAAAATCGATTGAGTATAAAAAAATTATTTTTGGTTCTTGTGTATGAAGCTTCTGGTCTATGAAATTTATTTTTTTGTTAAAGATGAGTACCCGCCGTAACAAATGTATATTGGTATTGAACACCAAGCTATGTGCGGGGATGTTGAACCTCAAAAAAAAAAAAAAAAAAAAAGTTATTTTGGATCGGGAGTGTCTCAGTGTACGGTTGGGGTAAATGGTAGAACCTTTACTATAGTGTTGATATGCGCGATAATGTCCTAGTTGGATTTAATCATGGAAATGGACTAGCGATCAGCAAATTGTGTTATGTTTAACTGTGTGTACTTGTTGAGGTGAAGAATTAAGATCTAGTTGTATTGATATGTATATGGGTGCAAAAGGGTAAGACTTATAATGATAGTCGAGAAAAGAGGCTAGTTAAGTTACTTACCCCGCCAATGTGATGAATGCAATGGAATAGACGTGAAACTTTTGGTCTCGAATGACCGGTTCTTTTGCGGTAGGACATTGGCAACGCATGAAATAGTGGTGGTGATCCGAAATTGTCTGCGTTGAATGTGTACCGGCAAAAGTTGTTGTTGTTTCGTGAACGTCAGTAATTGCGGTGTATGGGTGTGGTGTAACCATAGGAGGGAAGAAGTTTTGGGTTGTGTCGAAATGAGCGTGCGAACCTTGTTTCACGACGTGGTTGCCATGAGTCGTGGATTCAAACCGCTTTCGCAAATCATTTTTGGGAAAACTTAGCTTGTGCCTAAGTAATGATTTAGTATCATGTTGGAGAATTCCGAAATTTTAGCAACCATATCGGAATAAGTATGAGGTTGTTAAAAGTTTAGTGATATGAGACGCCCATGTATTTCTGGACATAATGCGACTGGGTTAATAAGTTTATATTTACTAACGAAATTGGGGTGACCAAACCGAACGCAAGTTGTAGGTTTGAGTGTTGGTCGACTTGTGCTTGCCGATTGGTAACAAAATACCTAGTTTTGGTGTGAATCAATGGTTTTATGGTTTCTGTGGAGGCTAGAAATCGGTAATTTCTTTAGACGATAAGATTTGATGGTAGAAATATTTTATGTAATTAGACAATTACTGGATAGTTTGATTGTGTATAATGGATGAGACACTAAGAATTCTATTGTGTAGTGGATCTAGTAAAATGAAATTGTGCTAGAGTCTCGAGTGGAGATGAGACTAGCTAGTGTATGATGGATGTTAAAAGATGCATTTAGATAGATATGGGATCAGGAGTACCCCATTCGCTGAAGTTCGAGAGTGTTATCGGGATTCTTAACGTATGTTAGGATTGATAGATGGATAGGTGTTAGAGATCTATGGTTCTTGATGGATATAAGAAAACTCTTTAGTCTGAATTATGGATTAGTTCCCATTACACTCGAGTTATTAAAGGCTGAGATCTTAACATTTGGACATTGAGGAGTTAGTTCATGAATTGGTTTGGTATATCATGATTTAGTGGTGTATGCCCTTAGTGACTGATTTAGTAATCTTAATGGATTAGAGAATCGAATTGTGATTTTGGATAAATATTCTTGTGCCTAAGGTCTAGGTGATGATTTTATTTTCCGAGGTATGTTTAATTTTCGGGGACGAAAATTCTTATAAGAGGGGTAGGATTGTAACACCCCAAATTTTAATCTTTAAAAATATAGTATCAGTCTTGGAAGCCTCGCTTGATCGAGAGATCCTCGCCTGAGCGAAAAAGGATCAGCTGGGAGGGATACTGGAGGATTCTTCCCTGGGCGAGAAATGGCAATTTTGGGCTGTTGACACAGTGTAATCGATTACACTCTGCTGGTAATCGATTACACTCTGCTAGTAATCGATTACATCTGCTGGTAATCGATTACATCGTATTAAAAACATCAGATATGTGCATCTGACACAGTGTAATCGATTACACATTTCTGGTAATCGATTACACATTGCTGGTAATCGATTACACATTTCCGGTAATCGATTACACATTGCTGGTAATCGATTACACATTTCCGGTAATCGATTACACATTGCTTGTAATCGATTACACATTTCTGGTAATCGATTACACATTGCTGGTAATCGATTACACATTTCTGGTAATCGATTACACATTTCTGGTAATCGATTACATCGTATTAAAAGCATCAGATATGCGCATTTTTCACGTTGTAATCGATTACACCATGTTGGTAATCGATTACAACCCGACGACACCTCTTTAAAACAGAAACCAAACACATTTTAAGGTTAAAAACTTTGAAGGGAGATGAGAGAAGAGAGCTTTTCCAAGGGCAAGGAGTTTTGATACTCACCTAAGAGCTTGAGAAGAGGTAAAACTCTTGATTCTAACTCTCTTAAACTCATTTTGGGTATGTTGGATCTCTTCTCCAAATGTGAGAAACCATGGAAACTCATCCTTTGGAGTTATGGTTCGTTTTATGTGTTTTTATCTTGTAAATTCTTAGTTTAGAGTTAGTATTTCGAGAATGGAAAAGTTTTGTGGGTTGATTCATGAAAACCCCAAAACCCTAAAGGGATAATGTGGTTAAAGTGGAAAATGGGTAAAATGCTAAAGGTAGAAAATGAGTTTACGTTCTAATGTTGAAATATGAGATGGATATGTATGTTTTAGATGGTTGTAAACTTATGATGAAAATAGTTTAGCAACATTGAAAATATGATGAATATCTTGTATGGTTAAATAATGTAATATAAGTTGTTTATGTGATATTTAGAATAAATGACTAACATTGTGTTATATGGTGGGATGAGGAAAGATCCTAAAGTTGGAGGCGGTGTCGGTGGAACTTGAGAAGTTGTCAAGAACCAAACCCAACACTCACCGAGGTAAGGATAAGTCTTTAATTGAGCATTTGGAATCGAAAATGTGAGTTTTCTGATTATGCAATGATTGATACGTAAAGTACGCATTTGATATAAACATATATGGGTGTGTTTACGTTAAAGCAGGCGTAGATTTACGGAAAGGAAAGTATGTGGTACTTTCTGATTATGCGATGATTGAGTGTAAATCACGTATTTAGTATAAACATATATGGGTGTGTTTATACTAATGTGGGCGTGGATTTACCGGAAATGATTTATGGTGAAACGAATGAAAAAGAAGTACATTTTTAGCCGACCATGAATGGTTAGCGACTCTGGCTTGAGTATAGAAGCATACACTCTGGCTTGAGTATAGAAGCATACACTCTGGCTTGAGTATAGAAGCATGAAAATGATTTATGAGGAGATCGATGAAAGTAAAATATGTTTTAGCCGACCATGAATGGTTAGCGACTCTGGCTTGAGTATAGAAGCGTAAACTCTGGCTTGAGTATAGAAGCATACACTCTGGCTTGAGTATAGAAGCATACACTCTGGCTTGAGTATAGAAGCATACACTCTGGCTTGAGTATAGAAGCATACACTCTGGCTTGAGTATAGAAGCATGAAAATGATTTATGAGAAGATCGATGAAAGGAAAATATGTTTTAGCCGACCATGAATGGTTAGCGACTCTGGCTTGAGTATAGAAGCGTAAACTCTGGCTTGAGTATATAAGCGTGATTTGTTTTAAGAGAAACGAGATTCTGCTTTTAGCTAATCCTAAGGGGTATAGCAACTTTGGCTCAAGTTTTGCAGCAAGATAAAATGAATTTCGAAAATGGTTTACTAACCCCTTATTCTAATGTGGATTATCTTATAATGACGTTTATTGAATTAACGACTTACTCCTTTGCGTGTTTGTGTTCTTGTCATTGATAATCCCATTGCAGATAAACAGGTGACATGAGGGGGACTCATTTTTGGGGGAGCTTAGGGAGCTTATGTTTTGGAATTTCTTTATTTGCACTATTTTGTATATGAGTGCTTATTGAATTATTTTGGGAATATTTTGTAACTATGGATATATGACTTATACGATTGATTGCAATTCCGCATATATGTAGCCATGGGTATTTTGGAAACCCATAGCTAGTTGTATACGGTAGACGCTAGGGTTTAATGAAATGAAAAATTTTCAAGGGGTGAATTTTGGGTTCTTACAATTATGGTATCAGAGCATAGTTAGTCTTGCGGCCTAGGGTATGGCCTTACTTGCTTCTTTGTAACTTCTAAATGATTGGACTATGTGATTTAAGTGAACTGCTGTGTGGTTATGTGTTGATTTGTTTAGTTAAAACCTGGTTTACTAACCCATGAGAACCGAGATAAACAGGTACCCATTACGGAGATGTCTGGAAGAGGAAGAGGAAGAGGATCGGGTCAGAATGACTTATTGGCTCAGATTGCTGCAGTGCTGATGAACATGAACGAGAACTTACAGCACCTGAACCAGAACGCGACGCCGAGTCCGAGTTCGCAACCATTGGTTCCACCTGGGCCGGCTGAATACAGAGGTCTGGATGAATTCTGCAGGAGAAACCCCAGTCAGTTTCAAGGCGGATTCGCTCCGGATGCGGCCATTGAATGGGTCCAAGGATTGGAAAGAATCTTCAGGGCCATGAGCTGTTCTGATGCTCAGAGGGTGGCCTACGCCACCTATATGCTGGTGAAGGAGGCTGAGAACTGGTGGGAGATGACCCGTAGACAAATGGAGGTCGAAGGGCAAATCATCACATGGGGAGCTTTCAAGAGTAAATTCCTCCATAAATATTTTCCTGCAGACTTGAAAAGGGAAAAGGAGAGGGAATTCTTGCAATTGGAGCAAGGGAACATGTCGGTGGGGGAGTATTCGGCCAAATTTGAAGAATTGATCCGGTATTGCCCTTATGCTGAACTAGAGTTGGACGGGAGGTCCAAATGTGTGAAGTTTGAGATGGGGTTGAGGCCCGAACTCCGGGTGACATTTGGTCACGAAGAAATTTCTGATTTCCCTACACTAGTGAACAAGTGTAGGATATATGAGGATAATGTGAGGAGGAGGGACGCTGCTGCTAGAGAATATAACCCTCCAAAACACTATGGCCCTCAACGGAACTTCTCACATGGAAAGGGCAAGGGCGGAATGTTTCAGGAGGAACGAAAGCCTTACTCTCCACCAACGAGTAGTCGGGGAAATACTTCACATGGGATGAGGACTCATGGTAATGCCGGAGGGTCACGGTTGAACTCTCCATCCTTGTGCGGCAAATGTGGCCGAATTCATGTGGGTGACTCATGCCCTAGTACGACACTTAGCTGCTTTAGCTGCAAGGAAGTTGGGCATGTCAGGAGATATTGTCCAAAATTTCCACAGAGTATGAATGCTGTGAGAGCTGAGCGACCTCGATCTACTGGCAGGGTGTTCACCATGAGTGGTGCAGAGGCATCGGGTGTTGATGGCCTGATTAAAGGTAAATTGCATGGTGACAGGTATTCCTTGTTTAGTGTTGTTGAATTCGGGAGCGACACACTCCCTGATATATGTGTTAAATGTGAAAAACTGGCTGAGATTGCAAACTGAGTCAGTACTTCCGACTTGGTCGTGACCACCCAATCTATGTGTTGGTGGTGGTGTCGACGTTTATGTTCTAGTGTCCGATTGTGGTAAATGGTGTGATATTTACCGTAGATTCAGTCTGCTTGTCGTTATCCCAGTTAGATATAATTTTGGGGATGGACTATTGTCAGCAAATCATGTTGTGATTGAATAGTGCTGACAAGGTTGTGGCGGTTAGGGATCTGTGCGAGATCTCTCACCAGGCTAGTGGTTTGGTGCCAGTGTCGGCTAAGAGAGTCAGGACCCTCCTTCGAAAAAGGGATCGGTATTCATTCAGTAAATGTCACAAGAGGGTATTTAAGAACTCGTTAGTATTTTGAGATGTTAAGATATGAAAGAACTATTTATTTTGTCTTGGAGAGTGGACTTTCGTCTATGAATGATTGACTTTTATAATAAGTATACTGACAAGAAAAATGTTTAAGTCGGGGATACTTGTTTTCTCTTATGAGTTTTTAAAGGTTAATTCCCCTTGTTGGCCTTAGTGTGTATGCGCACGCTAAGAGGTGAAACTCATATTTCAAAAATGAAATAGAGGTTGGATAAATTACCTAAAGGTCCTTGCGACTAATGTGTTTACATGGATGTTGACTAATCAGATGTGTTATCATTTTGAGGTGACCTATGGTTGGTACCCCAAAATCGATTGAGTATAAAAAAATTATTTTTGGTTCTTGTGTATGAAGCTTCTGGTCTATGAAATTTATTTTTTTGTTAAAGATGAGTACCCGCCGTAACAAATGTATATTGGTATTGAACACCAAGCTATGTGCGGGGATGTTGAACCTCAAAAAAAAAAAAAAAAAAAAAAACTTATTTTGGATCGGGAGTGTCTCAGTGTACGGTTGGGGTAAATGGTAGAACCTTTACTATAGTGTTGATATGCGCGATAATGTCCTAGTTGGATTTAATCCTGGAAATGGACTAGCGATCAGCAAATTGTGTTATGTTTAACTGTGTGTACTTGTTGAGGTGAAGAATTAAGATCTAGTTGTATTGATATGTATATGGGTGCAAAAGGGTAAGACTTATAATGATAGTCGAGAAAAGAGGCTAGTTAAGTTACTTACCCCGCCAATGTGATGAATGCAATGGAATAGACGTGAAACTTTTGGTCTCGAATGACCGGTTCTTTTGCGGTAGGACATTGGCAACGCATGAAATAGTGGTGGTGATCCGAAATTGTCTGCGTTGAATGTGTACCGGCAAAAGTTGTTGTTGTTTCGTGAACGTCAGTAATTGCGGTGTATGGGTGTGGTGTAACCATAGGAGGGAAGAAGTTTTGGGTTGTGTCGAAATGAGCGTGCGAACCTTGTTTCACGACGTGGTTGCCATGAGTCGTGGATTCAAACCGCTTTCGCAAATCATTTTTGGGAAAACTTAGCTTGTGCCTAAGTAATGATTTAGTATCATGTTGGAGAATTCCGAAATTTTAGCAACCATATCGGAATAAGTATGAGGTTGTTAAAAGTTTAGTGATATGAGACGCCCATGTATTTCTGGACATAATGCGAGTGGGTTAATAAGTTTATATTTACTAACGAAATTGGGGTGACCAAACCGAACGCAAGTTGTAGGTTTGAGTGTTGGTCGACTTGTGCTTGCCGATTGGTAACAAAATACCTAGTTTTGGTGTGAATCAATGGTTTTATGGTTTCTGTGGAGGCTAGAAATCGGTAATTTCTTTAGACGATAAGATTTGATGGTAGAAATATTTTATGTAATTAGACAATTACTGGATAGTTTGATTGTGTATAATGGATGAGACACTAAGAATTCTATTGTGTAGTGGATCTAGTAAAATGAAATTGTGCTAGAGTCTCGAGTGGAGATGAGACTAGCTAGTGTATGATGGATGTTAAAAGATGCATTTAGATAGATATGGGATCAGGAGTACCCCATTCGCTGAAGTTCGAGAGTGTTATCGGGATTCTTAACGTATGTTAGGATTGATAGATGGATAGGTGTTAGAGATCTATGGTTCTTGATGGATATAAGAAAACTCTTTAGTCTGAATTATGGATTAGTTCCCATTACACTCGAGTTATTAAAGGCTGAGATCTTAACATTTGGACATTGAGGAGTTAGTTCATGAATTGGTTTGGTATATCATGATTTAGTGGTGTATGCCCTTAGTGACTGATTTAGTAATCTTAATGGATTAGAGAATCGAATTGTGATTTTGGATAAATATTCTTGTGCCTAAGGTCTAGGTGATGATTTTATTTTCCGAGGTATGTTTAATTTTCGGGGACGAAAATTCTTATAAGAGGGGTAGGATTGTAACACCCCAAATTTTAATCTTTAAAAATATAGTATCAGTCTTGGAAGCCTCGCTTGATCGAGAGATCCTCGCCTGAGCGAAAAAGGATCAGCTGGGAGGGATACTGGAGGATTCTTCCCTGGGCGAGAAATGGCAATTTTGGGCTGTTGACACAGTGTAATCGATTACACTCTGCTGGTAATCGATTACACTCTGCTAGTAATCGATTACATCTGCTGGTAATCGATTACATCGTATTAAAAACATCAGATATGTGCATCTGACACAGTGTAATCGATTACACATTTCTGGTAATCGATTACACATTGCTGGTAATCGATTACACATTTCCGGTAATCGATTACACATTGCTGGTAATCGATTACACATTTCCGGTAATCGATTACACATTGCTTGTAATCGATTACACATTTCTGGTAATCGATTACACATTGCTGGTAATCGATTACACATTTCTGGTAATCGATTACACATTTCTGGTAATCGATTACATCGTATTAAAAGCATCAGATATGCGCATTTTTCACGTTGTAATCGATTACACCATGTTGGTAATCGATTACAACCCGACGACACCTCTTTAAAACAGAAACCAAACACATTTTAAGGTTAAAAACTTTGAAGGGAGATGAGAGAAGAGAGCTTTTCCAAGGGCAAGGAGTTTTGATACTCACCTAAGAGCTTGAGAAGAGGTAAAACTCTTGATTCTAACTCTCTTAAACTCATTTTGGGTATGTTGGATCTCTTCTCCAAATGTGAGAAACCATGGAAACTCATCCTTTGGAGTTATGGTTCGTTTTATGTGTTTTTATCTTGTAAATTCTTAGTTTAGAGTTAGTATTTCGAGAATGGAAAAGTTTTGTGGGTTGATTCATGAAAACCCCAAAACCCTAAAGGGATAATGTGGTTAAAGTGGAAAATGAGTAAAATGCTAAAGGTAGAAAATGAGTTTACGTTCTAATGTTGAAATATGAGATGGATATGTATGTTTTAGATGGTTGTAAACTTATGATGAAAATAGTTTAGCAACATTGAAAATATGATGAATATCTTGTATGGTTAAATAATGCAATATAAGTTGTTTATGTGATATTTAGAATAAATGACTAACATTGTGTTATATGGTGGGATGAGGAAAGATCCTAAAGTTGGAGGCGGTGTCGGTGGAACTTGAGAAGTTGTCAAGAACCAAACCCAACACTCACCGAGGTAAGGATAAGTCTTTAATTGAGCATTTGGAATCGAAAATGTGAGTTTTCTGATTATGCAATGATTGATACGTAAAGTACGCATTTGATATAAACATATATGGGTGTGTTTACGTTAAAGCAGGCGTAGATTTACGGAAAGGAAAGTATGTGGTACTTTCTGATTATGCGATGATTGAGTGTAAATCACGTATTTAGTATAAACATATATGGGTGTGTTTATACTAATGTGGGCGTGGATTTACCGGAAATGATTTATGGTGAAACGAATGAAAAAGAAGTACATTTTTAGCCGACCATGAATGGTTAGCGACTCTGGCTTGAGTATAGAAGCATACACTCTGGCTTGAGTATAGAAGCATACACTCTGGCTTGAGTATAGAAGCATGAAAATGATTTATGAGGAGATCGATGAAAGTAAAATATGTTTTAGCCGACCATGAATGGTTAGCGACTCTGGCTTGAGTATAGAAGCGTAAACTCTGGCTTGAGTATAGAAGCATACACTCTGGCTTGAGTATAGAAGCATACACTCTGGCTTGAGTATAGAAGCATACACTCTGGCTTGAGTATAGAAGCATACACTCTGGCTTGAGTATAGAAGCATGAAAATGATTTATGAGAAGATCGATGAAAGGAAAATATGTTTTAGCCGACCATGAATGGTTAGCGACTCTGGCTTGAGTATAGAAGCGTAAACTCTGGCTTGAGTATATAAGCGTGATTTGTTTTAAGAGAAACGAGATTCTGCTTTTAGCTAATCCTAAGGGGTATAGCGACTTTGGCTCAAGTTATGCAGCAAGATAAAATGAATTTCGAAAATGGTTTACTAACCCCTTATTCTAATGTGGATTATCTTATAATGACGTTTATTGAATTAACGACTTACTCCTTTGCGTGTTTGTGTTCTTGTCATTGATAATCCCATTGCAGATAAACAGGTGACATGAGGGGGACTCATTTTTGGGGGAGCTTAGGGAGCTTATGTTTTGGAATTTCTTTATTTGCACTATTTTGTATATGAGTGCTTATTGAATTATTTTGGGAATATTTTGTAACTATGGATATATGACTTATACGATTGATTGCAATTCCGCATATATGTAGCCATGGGTATTTTGGAAACCCATAGCTAGTTGTATACGGTAGACGCTAGGGTTTAATGAAATGAAAAATTTTCAAGGGGTGAATTTTGGGTTCTTACAATTATGGTATCAGAGCATAGTTAGTCTTGCGGCCTAGGGTATGGCCTTACTTGCTTCTTTGTAACTTCTAAATGATTGGACTATGTGATTTAAGTGAACTGCTGTGTGGTTATGTGTTGATTTGTTTAGTTAAAACCTGGTTTACTAACCCATGAGAACCGAGATAAACAGGTACCCATTACGGAGATGTCTGGAAGAGGAAGAGGAAGAGGATCGGGTCAGAATGACTTATTGGCTCAGATTGCTGCAGTGCTGATGAACATGAACGAGAACTTACAGCACCTGAACCAGAACGCGACGCCGAGTCCGAGTTCGCAACCATTGGTTCCACCTGGGCCGGCTGAATACAGAGGTCTGGATGAATTCTGCAGGAGAAACCCCAGTCAGTTTCAAGGCGGATTCGCTCCGGATGCGGCCATTGAATGGGTCCAAGGATTGGAAAGAATCTTCAGGGCCATGAGCTGTTCTGATGCTCAGAGGGTGGCCTACGCCACCTATATGCTGGTGAAGGAGGCTGAGAACTGGTGGGAGATGACCCGTAGACAATGGAGGTCGAAGGGCAAATCATCACATGGGGAGCTTTCAAGAGTAATTCCTCCATAAATATTTTCCGCAGACTTGAAAAGGGAAAAGGAGAGGGAATCTTGCAATTGGAGCAAGGGAACATGTCGGTGGGGGAGTATTCGCCAAATTTTGAAGAATTGATCGGTATTGCCCTTATGCTGAACCTAGAGTTGGCCGGGAGGTCCAAATGTGTGAAGTTTGAGATGGGTTGAGGCCCTAACTCCGGGGGTGACATTGGGTCACGAAGAAAATTTCTGAATTTCCCTACACTAGTGACAAGTGTAGGATATATGAGGATAATGTGAGGAGGAGGGACGCTGCTGCTAGAGAATATACCCTCCAAAACACTATGGCCCTCAACGGAACTTCTCACATGGAAAGGGCAAGGGCGGAATGTTCAGGAGGAACGAAAGCCTTACTCTCCACCAACGAGTAGTCGGGGAAATACTTCACATGGGATGAGGACTCATGGTAATGCCGGAGGGTCCACGGTTGAACTCTCCATCCTTGTGCGGCAAATGTGGCCGAATTCATGTGGGTGACTCATGCCCTAGTACGACACTTAGCTGCTTTAGCTGCAAGGAAGTTGGGCATGTCAGGAGATATTGTCCAAAATTTCCACAGAGTATGAATGCTGTGAGAGCTGAGCGACCTCGATCTACTGGCAGGGGTGTTCACCATGAGTGGTGCAGAGGCATCGGGTGTTGATGGCCTGATTAAAGGTAAATTGCATGGTGACAGGTATTCCTTGTTTAGTGTTGTTGAATTCGGGAGCGACACACTCCCTGATATATGTGTTAAATGTGAAAAACTGGCTGAGATTGCAAACTGAGTCAGTACTTCCGACTTGGTCGTGACCCCCCAATCTATGTGTTTGGTGGTGGTGTCGACGTTTATGTTCTAGTGTCCGATTGTGGTAAATGGTGTGATATTTACCGTAGATTCAGTCTGCTTGTCGTTATCCCAGTTAGATATAATTTGGGGGATGGACTATTGTCAGCAAATCATGTTGTGATTGAATAGTGCTGACAAGGGTTGTGGCGGGTAGGGATCTGTGCGAGATCTCTCACCAGGCTAGTGGTTTGGTGCCAGTGTCGGCTAAGAGAGTCAGGACCCTCCTTCGAAAAAGGGATCGGTATTCATTCAGTAAATGTCACAAGAGGGTATTTAAGAACTCGTTAGTATTTTGAGATGTTAAGATATGAAAGAACTATTTATTTGTCTTGGAGAGTGGACTTTCGTCTATGAATGATTGACTTTTATAATAAGTATACTGACAAGAAAAATGTTTAAGTCGGGGATACTTGTTTTCTCTTATGAGTTTTTAAAGGTTAATTCCCCTTGTTGGCCTTAGTGTGTATGCGCACGCTAAGAGGTGAAACTCATATTTCAAAAATGAAATAGAGGTTGGATAAATTACCTAAAGGTCCTTGCGACTAATGTGTTTACATGGATGTTGACTAATCAGATGTGTTATCATTTTGAGGTGACCTATGGTTGGTACCCCAAAATCGATTGAGTATAAAAAAATTATTTTTGGTTCTTGTGTATGAAGCTTCTGGTCTATGAAATTTATTTTTTTGTTAAAGATGAGTACCCGCCGTAACAAATGTATATTGGTATTGAACACCAAGCTATGTGCGGGGATGTTGAACCTCAAAAAAAAAAAAAAAAAAAAAAACTTATTTTGGATCGGGAGTGTCTCAGTGTACGGTTGGGGTAAATGGTAGAACCTTTACTATAGTGTTGATATGCGCGATAATGTCCTAGTTGGATTTAATCCTGGAAATGGACTAGCGATCAGCAAATTGTGTTATGTTTAACTGTGTGTACTTGTTGAGGTGAAGAATTAAGATCTAGTTGTATTGATATGTATATGGGTGCAAAAGGGTAAGACTTATAATGATAGTCGAGAAAAGAGGCTAGTTAAGTTACTTACCCCGCCAATGTGATGAATGCAATGGAATAGACGTGAAACTTTTGGTCTCGAATGACCGGTTCTTTTGCGGTAGGACATTGGCAACGCATGAAATAGTGGTGGTGATCCGAAATTGTCTGCGTTGAATGTGTACCGGCAAAAGTTGTTGTTGTTTCGTGAACGTCAGTAATTGCGGTGTATGGGTGTGGTGTAACCATAGGAGGGAAGAAGTTTTGGGTTGTGTCGAAATGAGCGTGCGAACCTTGTTTCACGACGTGGTTGCCATGAGTCGTGGATTCAAACCGCTTTCGCAAATCATTTTTGGGAAAACTTAGCTTGTGCCTAAGTAATGATTTAGTATCATGTTGGAGAATTCCGAAATTTTAGCAACCATATCGGAATAAGTATGAGGTTGTTAAAAGTTTAGTGATATGAGACGCCCATGTATTTCTGGACATAATGCGAGTGGGTTAATAAGTTTATATTTACTAACGAAATTGGGGTGACCAAACCGAACGCAAGTTGTAGGTTTGAGTGTTGGTCGACTTGTGCTTGCCGATTGGTAACAAAATACCTAGTTTTGGTGTGAATCAATGGTTTTATGGTTTCTGTGGAGGCTAGAAATCGGTAATTTCTTTAGACGATAAGATTTGATGGTAGAAATATTTTATGTAATTAGACAATTACTGGATAGTTTGATTGTGTATAATGGATGAGACACTAAGAATTCTATTGTGTAGTGGATCTAGTAAAATGAAATTGTGCTAGAGTCTCGAGTGGAGATGAGACTAGCTAGTGTATGATGGATGTTAAAAGATGCATTTAGATAGATATGGGATCAGGAGTACCCCATTCGCTGAAGTTCGAGAGTGTTATCGGGATTCTTAACGTATGTTAGGATTGATAGATGGATAGGTGTTAGAGATCTATGGTTCTTGATGGATATAAGAAAACTCTTTAGTCTGAATTATGGATTAGTTCCCATTACACTCGAGTTATTAAAGGCTGAGATCTTAACATTTGGACATTGAGGAGTTAGTTCATGAATTGGTTTGGTATATCATGATTTAGTGGTGTATGCCCTTAGTGACTGATTTAGTAATCTTAATGGATTAGAGAATCGAATTGTGATTTTGGATAAATATTCTTGTGCCTAAGGTCTAGGTGATGATTTTATTTTCCGAGGTATGTTTAATTTTCGGGGACGAAAATTCTTATAAGAGGGGTAGGATTGTAACACCCCAAATTTTAATCTTTAAAAATATAGTATCAGTCTTGGAAGCCTCGCTTGATCGAGAGATCCTCGCCTGAGCGAAAAAGGATCAGCTGGGAGGGATACTGGAGGATTCTTCCCTGGGCGAGAAATGGCAATTTTGGGCTGTTGACACAGTGTAATCGATTACACTCTGCTGGTAATCGATTACACTCTGCTGGTAATCGATTACACTCTGCTAGTAATCGATTACATCTGCTGGTAATCGATTACATCGTATTAAAAACATCAGATATGTGCATCTGACACAGTGTAATCGATTACACATTTCTGGTAATCGATTACACATTGCTGGTAATCGATTACACATTTCCGGTAATCGATTACACATTGCTGGTAATCGATTACACATTTCCGGTAATCGATTACACATTGCTTGTAATCGATTACACATTTCTGGTAATCGATTACACATTGCTGGTAATCGATTACACATTTCTGGTAATCGATTACATCGTATTAAAAGCATCAGATATGCGCATTTTTCACGTTGTAATCGATTACACCATGTTGGTAATCGATTACAACCCGACGACACCTCTTTAAAACAGAAACCAAACACATTTTAAGGTTAAAAACTTTGAAGGGAGGTGAGAGAAGAGAGCTTTTCCAAGGGCAAGGAGTTTTGATACTCACCTAAGAGCTTGAGAAGAGGTAAAACTCTTGATTCTAACTCTCTTAAACTCATTTTGGGTATGTTGGATCTCTTCTCCAAATGTGAGAAACCATGGAAACTCATCCTTTGGAGTTATGGTTCGTTTTATGTGTTTTTATCTTGTAAATTCTTAGTTTAGAGTTAGTATTTCGAGAATGGAAAAGGTTTGTGGGTTGATTCATGAAAACCCCAAAACCCTAAAGGGATAATGTGGTTAAAGTGGAAAATGGGTAAAATGCTAAAGGTAGAAAATGAGTTTACGTTCTAATGTTGAAATATGAGATGGATATGTATGTTTTAGATGGTTGTAAACTTATGATGAAAATAGTTTAGCAACATTGAAAATATGATGAATATCTTGTATGGTTAAATAATGCAATATAAGTTGTTTATGTGATATTTAGAATAAATGACTAACATTGTGTTATATGGTGGGATGAGGAAAGATCCTAAAGTTGGAGGCGGTGTCGGTGGAACTTGAGAAGTTGTCAAGAACCAAACCCAACACTCACCGAGGTAAGGATAAGTCTTTAATTGAGCATTTGGAATCGAAAATGTGAGTTTTCTGATTATGCAATGATTGATACGTAAAGTACGCATTTGATATAAACATATATGGGTGTGTTTACGTTAAAGCAGGCGTATATTTACGGAAAGGAAAGTATGTGGTACTTTCTGATTATGCGATGATTGAGTGTAAATCACGTATTTAGTATAAACATATATGGGTGTGTTTATACTAATGTGGGCGTGGATTTACCGGAAATGATTTATGGTGAAACGAATGAAAAAGAAGTACATTTTTAGCCGACCATGAATGGTTAGCGACTCTGGCTTGAGTATAGAAGCATACACTCTGGCTTGAGTATAGAAGCATACACTCTGGCTTGAGTATAGAAGCATGAAAATGATTTATGAGGAGATCGATGAAAGTAAAATATGTTTTAGCCGACCATGAATGGTTAGCGACTCTGGCTTGAGTATAGAAGCGTAAACTCTGGCTTGAGTATAGAAGCATACACTCTGGCTTGAGTATAGAAGCATACACTCTGGCTTGAGTATAGAAGCATACACTCTGGCTTGAGTATAGAAGCATACACTCTGGCTTGAGTATAGAAGCATGAAAATGATTTATGAGAAGATCGATGAAAGGAAAATATGTTTTAGCCGACCATGAATGGTTAGCGACTCTGGCTTGAGTATAGAAGCGTAAACTCTGGCTTGAGTATATAAGCGTGATTTGTTTTAAGAGAAACGAGATTCTGCTTTTAGCTAATCCTAAGGGGTATAGCGACTTTGGCTCAAGTTATACAGCAAGATAAAATGAATTTCGAAAATGGTTTACTAACCCCTTATTCTAATGTGGATTATCTTATAATGACGTTTATTGAATTAACGACTTACTCCTTTGCGTGTTTGTGTTCTTGTCATTGATAATCCCATTGCAGATAAACAGGTGACATGAGGGGGACTCATTTTTGGGGGAGCTTAGGGAGCTTATGTTTTGGAATTTCTTTATTTGCACTATTTTGTATATGAGTGCTTATTGAATTATTTTGGGAATATTTTGTAACTATGGATATATGACTTATACGATTGATTGCAATTCCGCATATATGTAGCCATGGGTATTTTGGAAACCCATAGCTAGTTGTATACGGTAGACGCTAGGGTTTAATGAAATGAAAAATTTTCAAGGGGTGAATTTTGGGTTCTTACAATGGTGATAACCAATGGTGTGGTGGAGTCTCAATCTGAGGCTTCAAGTGAGGAGGAAAGTGATCCCGAGGCTATGATTCCAGAAGGCGACCTTCTCATTGTGAGAAGACTCTTGGGCAGCTAAGTTAAGCCCAATGAAGAAGGCCAAATGGAAAATTTATTTCGCACAAGGTGCTTAATTGGGGGACATGTTTGTTCCATGATTATTGATGGTGGAAGTTGTGCTAATGTGGTGAGCACAAGGCTAGTTTCCAAGCTAAACCTTGTGACTAGGACCCACCCATTCCCATACAAGCTACAATGGCTAAGTGATGTTGGGGAGATGATAGTGGACCAACAAGCCAAGGTGCCTTTCTCAATTGGCAAATATGTGGATGTTGTGCTATGTGATGTGGCCACAATGGAGGCTGGCCACCTACTTTTTGTGGCGGAACACACTTGGCTTATCAAGCTTTGCTTGTGGCGCCTACCATCTCAAGTCTACTTCATCATTCTTTTATCCAACACTTATCCAACACCAAGCCTAACCCCTAAACACTATTCACGGCCAAAAGCCAACCCAAACAGCCCCCTACACAACCCAAGCCGAGACCAAGCACCCTAAGCCAAGAATTTGCCCTCTCGGTCAAATTACCCATACACCATACTTCCCTCGGCCAAAACAAATGCCCATCATTCCAAACACTCTCAAACCCTAAGCCAGCCCCTACAGCCGATAAACAACAAAAAATAACCAAAAATATCCGAAAACCATTCAAAGGCCACTTTTGGGCTAAGTTTCAAGCAAAACGATCTTCAAGCAAATATCAACCATTGGGAGGTTGCTATCATCCCCGGGAGCGTTAAGATGCTACCACTATGTATTAGATAATAAAGATTTGTGTTTGTGATATTGTTCTCCTTATTCCATTAGGTTTACATAACACATAAATATATAGTCATCTATCTCAATCTCTTTACATCAGTTCAAACTCATAACTTGTATTGCTATTATTAGAAGCTAGAAAAGGCTCAACCCATTGGAATATGAAGCATTACACAACAAATATAACTTGATATTATAAGTACTCATTAATTTTAATATTGTATTTGATATTGCATAGATTCATGTCTCCTTCTTACCTATTTTTTTTTTACCATCTTACAAAATATATATATATATATACACATTGTCCTAAAATTCATGGGAAAAAATATTGGATAGATGAACAAGTTTTGGTGTCCATTTGTAAATCATCTTCCGTGTTTTTGGTACTATTAAGAGTATCTCGTACTATTTGGGTAAGGAACTAATCCATTTTGTGATACGTTATTGCCCCTCTTAAAAATGTTGCTCCCAGGAATCGAACCTTTAACCTCTTGATCATCTTAGGATCTAATAACACCTTATACTTTTAGACGTATTAGACGTCTTGTCCGTAAAAATCTTCCTTTTGATATTCAAAATATAAGTGATATAAATTCATTTCAAACTTCCACTGCATGGTTAGCACTTGTATGGTTGTATCAGTACCAATAAAACACGATAGTTATGGTATTAATGTGGGAGACACAAATGCCAAACCTACTGTCCTTCTCGCTTTTATTTTTGGGACAACACACAACGTAAAAAAGAAGGAAACTGTTCTCTTAAATCCCGTCCTATCAGTCCATCACAATTATAAATACTAATGAAAACATATCATACTCTATACGTTAAAATTAATTTACTTACGAAATTTTTTCATATTTTTTAAAATTATGCATAATATTCAAACCTTAAATCTGTTATATTCTTTTAACATGATCAACCATTACTCTCTTGATAACCTATAGCCACAAGAGCAAAAACATGATCAACAATTAAACCATTTCAATAATTGAGTTGTATTTTACAAATAATAATATTTATAAATCTATTATATTTATCATAATATATAACTGAACAGTGATGTGGTTTAATTAGTAAACCACTGATTTGACAAGTGACAACTGACAAAAGTATAATATCCAATATAATATTAATTCATAAATCTTAAACTTTGATTATTATTAGCCTTAAACTTGGCAAACCAATCGGAACACTAATTCCCTTTTACTTGCATGATGCAACATGTGCTGCCAAAATAGCCTGGCTGAACGATTAGAGAATCACAGTTGTTATTTCCAGTTTATAATCTATTCTTGATCTCTGACCTAATTTATTTAGCATATATATTTGTGAACTAAACATCTTAAGAATCACAAAATATATTTTAAGATAGTTCTCAAGTCCTCATTTATCTAATTTCTCCTCCAAAACCAACTTCTTATGTTTTATCCAATCCAATCATTCATTTAATAAATTAAGTCCACAAAATAAATTATAATACAGATAAAATGAGAATTTTCGTGTTTTATTTTATTTTTTAAATACAAATTAGTTCTTTATTTTTCAGTTTACTTTTTAATTTTAAAATTAATATTTAATTCATCTCTATAAGAATATATCATCGTTGTTGTTGGAAACAAACAATCAAAATAAAAAAATGAAAATAAAGGAAAACGATAAGAAAACAATAATTTATTAATGAGAGTTTACCATTTATATCTACATTTCCTGGAGCGTTGAGCTTGTTGCTAATATATTTTTAGAATTTACCCCTATTACCCTTTACAAAATACATATATGCAACTTTGTACCCCAACCCAATATAGAAGCCCTAATGTCTATAAACCAGATTCAGTAATCTGTCAGTAAGGATGCAAAACATTCTACAGCGCTAACTCATTTTCAAAGATCACATCACATTATATTGATCTCATAATGTAATATTGTGTTCCATGAAATATCTAGTATACTCCTCATAAATATGTTTTGCTTATAAAAAACACCAAGTCACCTTATTTTTTTGCTCAATGTGATGTTTCACCATCCATTATTCTCATGTCATCGCTCTACCGCACCTGGGAAGTGATATATTATAAAAAAATAGCATATAATTGATAAAATGATAGGTAATTATGAGAGTAACTTTAATGAGTGGGAAGGCCTACATTTTCATACATATTAGAGTACCCTTCATCCTTCAATATCACATACGTACAATTGATTCTAGTTGCCTATTTATACCTCAATATCACCACCACTAACTCATCTAAATGTTTAGTGAAGTTTCTAGATGATACAAACTATATCTAGTTAGTTAGAATTCTCTATATACAAACTATTTTATATTTTTCTTGCCACATGCTTATAGAATTCTCTAAAAATTTGCGATGCATTTCAACACTGACACAATTTTCTAAAAACTCTCTTATAATCATTTGATACATTTTTCAACACTCTTCCTTGACATTTATGTCCAAGTGATGATGTTGAACTCTAAGTCAAAATTTCTACATTATTCTTTTATATGCAAAGAGTCTCCTTACTGACCTTTTTAGGGGAGTTATTTCATGGACTCTTGCTAGCTCTTGAGTTGCGTGTTGGTCTCCTTAGCTTGTTGGTCTTAGCTTGTCAGAGACTTTTGACAGGAACTCAATATTGCACCTCCTCCGATATTCTTTTCAAACTATTATTCAAGTATAGTCTCAATGGTCACACATTTTCCATTTTTAATCATGGACTTTTGCTCCTCAGTCTTAAAAGCCATATATAACGAAGAACTTAGACAAATATAGGTGATAGTTGGGTTGAGTCTTCCATATTTCTTAAAGATCACATTTGTAGAACAATATTTAAATGACTATGACCGGAAGTAGCTATGATAGTACTTGTTGCTTTTAATGTGATAGAATTAAAATTTAAATTTGGCCACTATACATATCATAAATGAAAAAGAGCATATAATTGAAAAATTAATAGTGAGGGGTAACTTGGGTGGGTGGAATGGCCAAATTTTTTTACATAGTACCATTCACTAATGTTATTAAAACCGTACCGGTTATCAAACCGGTCAAAGTACTGGTATAGTGGTATATTGGTTCAACCGATGGTTCAGTAATTAAACCGCATGCCGGTTAAACCGGACATACCTCCTTATATATATGTAAACCTATAACAAACAAAATTCAAATAAGTAGGTATTCATATTTATAATTCATATTCATAATCTATTTCAAATTCACACAAACAAACAACATTAAGTATTTAACAAAATCAAATTCTAAAGTGCAAAACATATATCAATCCAAAATTATCACTTCACAAACGCAAAATACAAATAAATGACACAAGTATCAATCCTTAAAGTTGAATAATTGGTGAAGAATTGAAAATTTGAAATGTGAGGCAGTGTATTTTAACTTTTTAGGGATGAAATTTAAAATAAAAAAAAATATACAAATCGGCCTGTTTTAACCGGTTCACCGATTTTGACCGATTTTGACAGGTTTTCAACCGGTTTTGACCGGTTCTCTTGCGTGTCTGGTACAACAGTCGTGCCGTACCGGTTAGGGGTCCGGTTCGCCGGTTTTCCGGTCGAACCGATCGGTACGGCACGGTTTTCATTACACTGCCATTCACTACCACACATGTATAATTGATTCTAGTTACTTAGTGATAGACTTAATATCACCACCTCAAACTCCTATAAACACTTCATTAATACAAGTTATATCTAATTAATTAGAACTATATAACTTAGATTTTATTTTTCTTCTGAAATTTCTAGATAATACAAGCTATATTTAGTTAATTTTTACTTTCTATATACAGTTTATATTTTATTTTTCTTGCCAGATACCTATAGTTATAGAACTCTCTACCAAAAATGTGAGACACAATAATTACATCATCAATAAAATGTATTTTCATATCCTGTCCATTCATATGAGTGAGATATAACACACGACTTCCTTAAATTTTCTCTTCTTTTTTATTCTACCTAACTCTTTGATTCTATAATTCATTTATTAACGAATCCCCATTTTCGAGATCTCCTGAATCATAACTATAATCACTACCATCTTATATTACCTTCAATTGTCCCTTACGTACCTTTTCAAGTATATATAAGACACCCCAGTTGCATGAAATCCACCAAAGTCGTTTTTGTTGTTCTAGAAT
The DNA here is from genome assembly GCA_009771035.1 of Lupinus albus. Classification (NCBI taxonomy): domain Eukaryota; kingdom Viridiplantae; phylum Streptophyta; class Magnoliopsida; order Fabales; family Fabaceae; genus Lupinus; species Lupinus albus. The sequence continues at coordinate 8,069,334 of CM019999.1, forward strand.
AATAGCGAGAGTGGGAGTGAGAGAAATGAAAAAATTGAGTGTCATTCTTGTGATGTTTGTGCTAGTTATGGTGCAAGCAAGTGCACGTGACGTGCAGGGTGGTGGAGGCTACGATGAAGAAACAATGGCTGTGCATGCAAGTGCACTGCATGAAACTAGCAACGGTCTTGATAAAAAGACACACCTTATTTTTGGTGGGGTTGGTGGATTTGCTGGGATGGGTGGTTTTGGAAAGTATGGTTGGATCGGTGGAGGGATTGGGAAGTTTGGTGGGATAGGCTTTGGTGGGAATGGTGGTGGAATTGGTGGAGGGATGGGTAAGATTGGTGGAGGAATTGGCAATGTTGGTGGGATTGGTAGAGTAGTTGGTGGTTACCCCGATATTGGCGGTTTAGGTGGTGGTGTCGGAGGCATAGGTGGGAATGGTGGTGGTGCAGGGGGTGTAGGTAGTGTTGGAGGCTTGGGTGGTGGGGGTGGTTTAGGTGGTGGTCCTGGTCGCGTGGGAGGCATAGGTAGCAAAGGTGGTGGTCCTGGTGGCGTGGGAGGCATAGGTAGCAATGGTGGCGGTGCTGGCATTGTAGGTGGTGGTACTGGAGGTTTGGGAGGCATGGGTGATAATGGTGGTGGTGCTGGCAACGTTGGTGGTGGGGGTGGTTTAGGTGGTGGTCCTGGTGGCGTGGGAGGCATAGGTAGCAATGGTGGTGGTCCTGGTGGCGTGGGAGGCATAGGTAGCAATGGTGGTGGCGCTGGCAGTGTAGGTGATGTTGGAAGCTTTGGTCGTGTGGGAGGCATGGGTAGTAATGGTGGTGGTGCTAGCAACGTTGGTGGTGAGAGTGGTTTAGGTGGTGGTACAGGTGGCCTGGGAGGCATAGGTAGTAATGGTGGTGGTTCTGGCAATGTAGATGGTGAGGGTGGTTTGGGTGGTGGTCCTGGTGGCGTGGGAGGCATCGGTAGCAATGGCGGTGACCCGGGTGGCATGGGAGACATATGTAATAATGGTGGTGTAGTTGGCAGTGTAGGTGGTGCTGGAAGCTTAGGTGGTGGTACTGGTAGTGTGGGAGGCATCGGTAGCAATGGCGGTGGCCCTGGTGGCGTGGGAGGCATATGTAATAATGGTGGTGGCGCTGGCAGTGTAGGTGGTGGTACTGGTGGTGTGGGAGGCTTAGGTAGTGATGGTGGTGGTGTTGGCAACATTGGTGGTGAGAGTGGTTTGGGTGGTGGTAAAGGTGGCGTGGGAGGCATAGGTAGTAATGGTGGTGGTTCTGGCAGCGTAGGTGGTGAGGGTGGTGATCGTTATGGAGTGGGAGGCATAGGTAGCAATGACAGTGGTGCTGGAAGCTTGGGTGGTGGTCCTGGTGGCGTGGGTGGTTTGGGTTGTGGGCCGGAAGTTGATGTCGGAGTCTTTCACAATTGTCATGATTCTTAACATCATTCCAATGAACTTCAAGATAAGGATGTGCTCCATCAAAATATGTCTTAAATTATGTCATGAATCAATGATATTGAAGAAAAATCATAAAAATTAATAAATATTTAATTTTTAATTGAAATGATATATATTCATTGGTTCGGGACATAGTTTTGAATAGAGTTTGGAACAACATATCCTTATCATATATTTCATGCATGTGGTTCATTTTAGGCCAACCAATAGTTTATCATGTTATGTTATTTTATGCGCTTATATTATTAGAGAATAAAGTATCTCCTCATATTAAAATATAAGTTATCTTCCCTTATTATTAAAATTATGATGTGTACTATGTTTTTTGTATTTAGAAAATAATTAAATATGACACATATCATGATTTTAGTGACCGAAAGAAATAACTTATACCCTTTGTAGAAGGATATCTCATCATGTTCTTATTCTATCTTCTTTAAGGTTTTGGGGTGAATGGAGTGATGGATATGCTCATTTGTTTTTAGTTTGTATCTGCTTGTTCTACTTTTTTTTAGTTATATTTGATATGATAGTATGAGGAAGAGCGTCAATGCTAATCTATATGCACACACGAACTAAGAAACTTGCGCTTGACAATATTCATACTTTGTCAACTAGGCGGAAAAACTGTTGAAATGGCCAAACGATTCAATTTGATATTATAAAATTTGAGTATCATGAAAGAAAATTGTCACAAAATTTGGAAGAAAGGATTAGTAAATGTCGTTCATGGTTAGATGGAATGTGAGTGAGACATTTGGTTCAGTTAAAGACATGGATATTAATTATCACATTGTTTTAAATTGCAATATTGATGTTTGAGGAGAAATCTATTGACTACGACATCTTAACCATTAATTTTTGGGAAATCCAATAACATTTAATGTTTTGAAAACATATGCAGTAGCATCATGACCATAATTGTGGTTGTATTTTCCCTCAATATTCTACAATTGCAACCGAAATTTTATATTACCTAATAATAACCCCATTGTTGGATCTAAATTTTATGGTGCCCTCCTCCTATTCTAGTTCCTAAAGACAGCAATCGATGAAGCTCATCAAACAGTTAATTGATTTTAAAAATTATAATCTTAATTATCATTGGTGGTCATGTTATTCAACGGGATGATTTTCAAAATAGTCTTTCTTCCTCGAATAACCAGATTGTTGCTGCACATGGTTAGAGATGAACAAGGATTCTGTTCATCAACATAGAGACAAATATTTGTTTTTCCTTTTATTTTTAATAATAAAATATCATTTCAATATATATAAAATGATAAAAATGTCTTAACATATTATGTTTTTCTTTGATTTTTGTGGTAGTTGTCTCTCCATTAATTGATATATCATTATTCGTTTGAGAAGATTAAAGTGGCCAATGGTTAGGGATGACAACGGGCACGTGCGGGCACGAGTAGTGCATACCCGTGCCGATACCCGCGTTATTTGTGGATACCCGTGCGGGTAGCGGATACTCGCGGGTACCCAACGAGTTTCCAACTCTAATTATATTTTTATATATTTTACAATAATTAATCTATAAAAATAACTTTTACTGAGATAATATGACATGTATATGATAATTTTATGATTATAGTCTCATTACTAATAATAAAATAAACAAATATAATGTTTAATTAATAATAATAACTAAATATAAAATATTTAATTAAAATATATATGCGGATACCCGCGATACGGATATCATGATACACGTTCTCACCCATAAACTATTTTTGCGGATACCTGTTACGAGTATTTTGACGGGTACCCACGGATTCGGGTATTTTTGCCATCCCTATTAATGGTGCAAGTGTGTTTTAAGGTTCACCAAGATTCCTTGGTAAGGTTTTTACAGTTATAGGATAGAAGCTAGAACGTCACGTTTAATTGGAAGCGATAAAATTGTTAGTTAAATTTGGAGATATTTGCTTTTAGGCATGGTTTTGGTTGCATATTTTCACAGATCATGTGGTGCATGTAGATGAATTGGGTGCAATTGTCTCTTTTACAGGACTCACCTTTATATATTGCTGTTTTGTTGGGTAGCCACTTGTTGGATTCACATCTAATAAATGATGCAAAAAAAAAAAAAAATATTAAAAACTTTTACATCTTTATAACATAACTCTTTTTATAAATAAACAAAATCAGAGATATCCAAGATTTGAGTGATTGCACACTATCTTGAAACCGAACCAAAAAATCAAACCTATTTATTGAGTTTTTATAGTTTATATGAATCTAAATGAGTATATAGTTACTAACATCAAGTCATCCAGTCTAAGTTGACTTTACATGAATAAACAGAATATTATCTTACACCAAAAATAAAAATAAAATAAAAATTTGTGATTTCATGGTTAATAATATAAATCTAATGGGTTAGATATTTACAATGAATATGCAACTTACTATTTCACCTTACACTACCTCCTTACACTACCTCCTTTGAACTTTGTACCAACATACTAATATTGTTTCTGTTTCACGAAGAGTCTTGTCTCTTTATTGAAATGAGTGGTCACTGTGAAGAAGATCTTACTCCTGACCTTGACACGGTTTTGATGAAAACACCAATATCACAAAGAGAAGAAAGGAAGAAGACCTACGAAGACTATCGAAGATAAAGCTTCAAGATTTAGAGTCTAAGTCTTTAGGTACTTATATCATTACAACTCATATATTTACTTAGTTAATAATGCTCAAAATTGTTTTCAAGAAAATCAGAATAATCTAAGTGTGAATAAAAATAATTTTCAAAAACAACATGTAACGGGTTACCATACCTGAGTAACAAGTTACATGAGTGAGAAAAGAGTTTTCAAACCTCTAACAGCTATGAGTAATCCATTACAGACTTTGGAGTAACAGATTACCATTTTTCGAAAACAGGGTAATCGCTTACTCAAAGTAGTGTAATCGATTACACTAAGGCAAATTCACAAAGCTGTCAAACAGTGTTGTTGAGTAATCGATTAATCAAATCCAGTAATCGATTACACTGTGTGAATTTTCAAAAAGTTGTTAACATGATTGTTGGGTAATCGATTACCCATTTGCAGTAATCGATTACTGAGAGCTGTTGCATCAGTTTTTCAGATTTCAAGTGAAAGGGTTTCACTCCAAACTGATTGCTTTTCATTCCAAACGAAACCTACTCATGCCTAAGGGTATTATGGTTGATTGGAAGCCTATATTGTAACACCCTAAATTTACGTCGTTAAAATTATAGTATCAGCCCTGGGATTCTCGCTTGAGCGAGGGATTCTCGCCTGGGCGAGAAAGGCTCACCTGGGAGGGTGAAATCCTGGGCTATACTGAAGGATTCTCGCCTGAGCGAGGGTTGGCTCGCTTGAGCGAGAGTGTTCTCTCCTGAGCGAGAGTTGGCTCGCCTGGGCGAGGAAGGTTCACCTGGGAGGGTGAAATCCTGGGCTATACGGAAGGATTCTCGCTTGAGCGAGAGTGGTCTCGCCTGAGCGAGAGATTGGTTCGCCTAGGCGAGGAAATGTGATATTTTGGAGTTGTCGAGGCTGTAAGATCCTCGCTTGAGCGAGAGGATCCTCGCTTGAGCGAGAGGATCCTCGCTTGAGCGAGAGATGCCTCGCCTGGGCAAGAATTCCCTCGCCTAGGCGAAAGGTTCAGATCTGAGTTTTTAAAATGAGCGGGATTTTCTCGCTTGAGCGAGAATGATCTCGCTTAAGCGAGAAGCTGACGCTGTTACATTAAATAGGGAACCCCAAACACATTTATGAGGGTTAACCTAGAGAGAAGTGAGAGATGAGGGCTTTTTCAAGAGCAAGAGGGCTTGTGAGTCATTAGAAGCTTAAGAAGAGGTAAAACTCTTGATTGTAACTCTCTTCTTCCCTTTGAAACTTATTTTGGGTATGTTGGATCTCTTCTCAAAATGAGAGAAACCATGGAAACTCATCCTTTTGAGTTATGGTTCGTTTTATGTTGTTTTTATCTTGTAAACTCTTGATTTAGAGTTAGTATTTCAAGAATGGAAAGGATTTGTGGGTTGATTCATAAAAACCCTAAAACCCTAAAGTGAAAAATGTGGTTAAAGAGGAAAATGAGTAAAATGCTAGAGGTAGAAGATGAGTTTACTTTCTAATATTGAAATATGAGATGAATATGCATGTTTTAGATGGTTGTATACTTATGATGAAAGTAGTTTAGAAACATCGAAAATGTGATGAATATCTTGTATGGTTAAATAATGCAATATAAGTTGTTTATGTGATATTTGAAACAAATGACTAACATTGTGTTATATGGTGGGAATGAGGAAAAATCCTAAAGTTGGCGGCGGTGTTGGTGGAACTTGTGAAGTTACCAGGAACCAAACCCAACACTCACCGAGGTAAGGATAAGTCTTTAACTTATGCATTGTGATGGAAAATGCGTGGATGTTTCTTATTATGGATAATGAAATGAATTGTAAATCACTTAATTGTTATAAGCATATATGGATATGTTTGTAATGATGATGGTGTGTATTTACTGTTTATGTATTGGTGGAGTGCCAATGGAAATAAAACTCGGACTAATGAAATGAAATGTAAATCACTTAATGTTATAAGCATATATAGGTATGTTTGTAACGATGAGGGTGTGTATTTACTGTTTATGTATTGGTGGAGTGTCAATGGAAATAAAACTCGGAATAATGAAATGAACTGTAAATCACTTAATTGTTATAAGCATATATGGGTATGTTTGTAATGATGATGGTGTGGATTTACTGTTTATGTATTGGTGGAGTGCCAATGGAAATAAAACTCGTTTTTAGCCGACCATGATTGGTTAGCGACTTTGGCTCAAGTAATGTAGCAAGCTTTGGCTCAAGCAATGTAGCAATCTTTGACTCAAGCAATGTAGCAAGCTTTGACTCAAGCAATGTAGCAAACTTTAGCTCAAGTTATGGAACATGTTTTCAAAAGTATAAACAAAGGAAATGATTTTAAGTATATTTAATTCTAAGTTTTTACTTAACTTTATTAAAATGTGGATTAACATGTATTGACATTATTTTACGTTAACGACTTACTCCTTTGTGTTTCTATGTATGGTCAATGTTAATCCCATTGCAGGTAGGTGGAAGATGTAAGGACATTTTGATTAGGAGCATAAATGCTTTTAATTCTTTTTGGAAGTCCTTATATTCATTCTTTTGTAATATGACTAAATGTATTTTGAACATGAATATTTGTAACTCTAGATATTCGTAGCTATGAGTATTTTGGAATCTCATAGCTAATTGTATGCGGTAGTTACCAGGATATATGAATGAATTATGATTTTCTGCTATGCGAACATGTGTGTTGTTTTGAGGTTATGAAATTGATAAGAGTAGGGAAATGAGACTTAAGTTGAGTTGTTGGTATTTTTATTTAAAAGTCGTAGGAAAATGTATGAAGGATGAATAAATAAGGAAAAAATTTCAAGGGTAGAATTTGGGTCCTTACATATATAAAGGCATGGAAACACTCTCACAATATACAACAACAACATATACAACTCAGATTTCAAACTCTCTTTCAAAAAGCTCTCACACTTTTTGATTTTACTTACACTTTTCAAGCAACCTACTCTTAAACTTTCAAAGTTATTTTGAAGTTGCTTCTAAGTGTTTTTTTTTCATATTGTTAAAGAGCATTATTATCTCAAGTATACGAGTTGTTGTTGGATTGCAAGTTCTAGAAATTATCATATACACTTGTAAGACAATCCAAGCCAAATTGTACATTCTTCACTTTTGCAAAGTTTACTTTCTTTCATAAGGGTGTGAAGAGAAATGGTGAGTGACTTGGTATAGTGTTTACCAAGGGTGTAACTTGGTATAGTGTTTACCAAGGGTGTGACTTGGAATGGAGTTTTCCAAGAGGATTAGATATAAGTGAGTGTGTAAGGTACAAAGAGATCTCGGGGTGAAATATTTGTAATTGCAACTCATTATATTTAATAAAGGAATCTCTTGCGCGTCAAGAGTACTAGACGTAGCCTTCGGTGGACAAGAAATTGAACGAATATAAAACACATGCGTACTCTCTTTCCCTTCTCTTTGTTATTTATTTATCCTTCATAAGTCAATATTTTTCTGCAAATTATTTCCGCTGCACATTAACTTTGATATTGCAAAAAAATTGGCCATACTTATTGCAACAACTAATTCACCCCCTCTTAGTTGCAATCTCAGTCTTACAGTCACTACCCCATAATTATAAAACAATAGTACTTAAAGTTGTCATTCAATAATATTTTTGGGTGTTGCCTATGTGAGTGTAATAGAAATATATGGTTAGATTCAACATCACTTTAAAAGTACGGTAAAAATAGACATTTAACATGACTCGCTTGAATGAACACAATTGAATGTCCACTTTCAACAGTACTCACTCAAGCGAGCGTTATTCAATGTCCATTTTCAATAGTACTCACTCGAGTAAGCATGGTTAAATGTCTATTTTCAATAACGATTGCTCAAGTGAGCACTGTTAAATGTCTACTTTCAACATAGGTTCATAAACCTCATAAATCAGGCATCAGTTTTCCTATAGTTTTGCTTCACGAGAGACATGAACTCATGCAGAAGATTATAATATTCTTAATAAGAAACCAATGAAATTGCTTTTGGTCAATACAATTTAAACAATGTAGATAGTAGCAATGCACATACATACATATATATATTATACAAACAAGACTAGTTGCCCTCTTTTGTTCAGAGAAAAAATGTATTAAAACCAGCAGAATGGGTATCCATCTAATACAAAAGAGATCAAGAAGTCAACTTCGTAGAAGTTAGACAAAGTTTAGGATCCATACACCCTCTTGCAACAGATAAACAATTTTGAGATATAAAAGAAGTGAACCAAATCCAAAATCTAGTTTGAATTAGATCAAGAAGGTGCACATAACTCGAGAGTCTTATAAAAAGAAATCACTTCATTTCTCATAATTCATTGAAACCAAACTACCGCAAACCAAAATATTATCCACAATTTTGCACATCTACCACTTCAGAGGGATTCATGAAGCTTGAAGGACTCCATAATTGAGGAGAGAGTTATAAGAGGGATTTGTAACCAAGAATAAAAACATTTCCAAACACTTGAAATAATGTCACAAGAGATAAATAAATGATCAATAGATTCAACATGATTATTGTAGAACGTGCAAACCATCTCATCTACCCTCACAATAATATTCCTTTTAAATAATTCATCATTTGTTGGTAACCTTCTTCTTATGAGTTTCCAGACAAAAGAATAAATATTTGAAGGCATAATTAATCCAACATTTTTTTAACTCTTTACCTATAAGAGATTGTTGATGATTCAATTGAGCCAAGTACATAGTTTTAACCACATAGTCACCAGAGTCATCTAGTCCCCATCTCTATCTATCAAGAATATCTCTTTTACAGGAATGATGATGAATCAAGTCATACAAATTCTGAGTCATTGATTCCTCTCTGCCAAACACACTTCTCCTCCACAGAATTTTCCAAAACCATGTACATATTCAACAACGCTTGTTGAAATGAGTGATGTTAAATGTGGCATATCAACAGCGCTCATTACACTGAGCGCAATTAAAAGTCACACATTTCACATCGCTTAAATGAGTTCTGTTAAAGGTGACATTCAACACTCTTCTAAGCAATCTCTTTTGATTTGAATATATTCAACAACACTTACTTAAATGAGCGCTGTTAAATGTGACATATTAACAACGTTTGATCTAGTGAGTGAAATTTTTTAATGAAATTTTGTTTTCACACTTCTTTCATCACATATTGAATGATAGAAGAACCATAATCATTTTCCATGCAACTGGTTGTGAGATACACATAGCTAGTGAGTAGTGTTTTGGCGAAATGCTATTTTTGGCATAACTTTTGAATCACTAATTATAATTGGACATATAATATATGCATTTGGGTAGAAAAATCCATTATATCCAATTTTTCTCAATACGTTAGAAAGTTATAAAAACTATTTTTACTATTTATTTTTTATTTTTCAAGTTATAGTGAATATGTTTTGCATTTTTAAATTGGTTAGACTTTGATTTTTTCCGTGAAACTTTTTGTTCATGTTCTCTACAATTTTAGGATGTTATTGATGTAGTGTCTTGGTTTTTTACTCAATTCTAACATGCATTTCTATTACTGCCTTGTTTCTTTGCTATTGTGTCATATAGTGTAGGTGAAAAGTCACACATTTAACAACGCTTTCTTTAGAGAGTGTTGTTAAAAGTCATACATTTTTGTTTTCGTGGACGCAAATCTCTACAGATTTAAAAATAAAACCTCACACACAATAATACACATATCATTCAGTATTTTATTTCTCTTACTCCTTTTCTCTTAGTTTCTCTCTTCAAGCAAGTTATTAGCTTTTGGTTTATCTCTTTTAGCAAAAGGTGAATCATCCTCTTATTTTACCTCATTTATTTCTATTTGATTCACTCTTGGTGCTTGCATTTACATCTACGTTAACTGCTTATTTTATAGTACAGGAAATGTTAAGGTTGAATCTACGTGAAGTTGTTGGTGGTTTACCAAACTTGCAATCTCTGTATGTATTTTTTGTATTTTGTTATTATTTTTTTATGCATATTTTCTATGTAAATTTTGATTTCATTTTGATTTTATTTAATCTGAACTGTGTCTTTTTGTACTCTAATCTCTTCAGTTAGGGGAGAGAAGAAATTCATGGATTTGTCCTCTACATCTTTGTCACCTTCGTCCCTTTCATTAGTGCATATAATCTTCTAGGTTAATGGATTTGAACTAACAGAAACAAGTTCATGCAATGATTTATAAATGTGGTAGAATTAGACATACTTGTTATGTGTTTGATAAAATGTCTGAAAGAGATTTTGCCTTATTTAAAATGAACGTTGTTAAATGAGTATTTTTAAATGAGTGTTGTTAAATGTGATATATCAACAATGTTGGTGATAAAAGTCATGTACATATATAACAGCGCTTGTTGAAGGTGTCTCTATTGTATACATGACATACAACAATGCTCATTACAATGAGTGCTGTTAAAAGTTGACATACAACAACGGCCACATAATCGCTGTTAAAGCATATCATATACTACTGTAATCACATAGACAACGCTCGAAAGCGCTGTTATATCACAAAAATGGGTGGTGTTGATTTACATATCCGGCTTAGTGATTATTTTTGGTTCATTACAAAATGCATAAATAATTATAGGAAATATTGTTTAATGTACTTTTATATTATATGGTAATAAACCAAAAATAATGAAAATGTATTGACTTAATTATATTTATCACCATTATTTTGTTTAAAAAATTACATTTATTTCTTATACAGATGTAGTAAATGTAGTAATATATGTATAAAAATTAGAGGGCTGTCTAGGTGTTGAAAAGGAGTGACAATTTAATAATTTCACTAAAACTATTCATATTTTTTTCACTTTCTACTATTAAGACAAATAACTCATCTAGAGACTAATGGCTACCATTCCCTTATCCATCTTGTCTATCATTGAACAACACATACATTGGATATATTGATTTTATTAATAACTCATCTAGAGACTAATGGCTACCATTCCCTTATCCATCTTGTCTATCATTGAACAACACATACATTGGATATATTGATTTTATTTGTAATAAAGAAAGGATGTTGATTTGATGGAAGATAAAGCTAGGCTTGTAATTAAAGTTTGATTCGAAGAAAAATTTGAAACTCTATATTATTTAAAATAATTAGTTTGAGTTTGATTCATTTAACTCATTCATCACTTATTCTTTAGAATAAAATTATCAAAATATATTACGTAAATAGTCTATTGTTTTCTTGGGATATACCAAAGTAGGGTGAGCGTGGGCCGAGTTGGGTCGGGTTAAGGCTTGTCCTTATCCGGCCCTAAATGTTATTCAGACCATTTTTCTGAACTCAGACTCGACCATAGACCCGGAGTTAACTCGACCCTAAATATTCACAAGGTCAGCCTTTAAACCCGGACCCGACCCTAGACCCGATTAAATATAACGTATACTCATTTTATATAAAGTCTTCTAAATATTATTTATTATTGTGAATATGTAATTTGACATATAAAATAATATATGAGTATATATATTATTAAACATGTATATATGATGAAAAATTTGAGAATCAATGATATTTTCGACCAAAAAAGTATCATTACTCTGTATATTTGAACAAAGACACATACAAACATCATGAGCAAGTGAAAATGGGACAGGTCGGGACGGGTCCTGTTTGGTCCCTACCCGGACCTAAATATTGACTGAGTCTAATTTTTGAACCCGAACCCGACCTAGATCCGATGAGACCCGACCCTTTTAGGCCCGACCATGATCGGACCATACCGGGTGAACGGGTAGGGTCGGGTCCTGTTCACACCTATACCCAGGTGTATCATCTAATCTTCAATTATTGTCTAATTTATTTAGGTGTATACAAACTCTCCTTATAAAATATTTTCCATACACATGATAGAAATCTAACCACTAATATCATACAGATGATTAAACTCTCTACCAGCCAATTGGCTTTATTGATAAATAATGTATTATTTTTTACTACATATATACTAACGCATTGACAAACATTTCGTACTTGCTAATCCGCATTCTTATTTTATGATATTAAGTATTTAATTTTTATATATTATATTTTAAAGAATCAGAATGATATTTTGTATCGGATGTGTTTTATGTTATAATTTTGTTGTATTTATTATAATATTCAATTTAAGGTGAGATATGTGGTTATTATATTAATGAGATGGTCACCTAGGGTTATATGATTTTGTCTGTACAAATGAAAAATATTAAGGACAAAATAGGGAATTAAAAATTAGTCAATAATAATAGCTATGCCATACTATATAGTATAGAAGCATATATGTCTATATTTCTGACATAATTTATACCGTAATGTCTCTATAATAATTTATATCTATATTTTTGGATATAATTGATTTCATAAACTTGTAAATTTTAACATTATATTTGATATTGGATACATTCATGTCTGCTTCTTACCTATTTTTTTTAATCTTCTTGCAATATATTGTCCTAAATTTCATGGAAATTAAAAAATTATTGGATGGATATGATGAACAAGTTTTGGTGTCCATTTGTAAAACATTTTTCTATTCACAGTATAAAAGTGATAAATTCATTGCTAACTTCTGCTCTGCATGGCTAGCACTTGTATGGTTGTATCGGGGAAGCCATTAAAGCACGATAGTTATGCCATTAATGTAGTAGACGCTAATGGCTAACCTATCCTTTTTTTTCGTAGAGAAATGTTAGTATATTAGAATTGTGTTGTGGGTAAAACATTTCCTTCATTCTTTAAACTATCCATCAGTTACTAAAGTTACCTATTGAAATCATCCATTTCCTTCATTCTCTAATCAATGAATTTAATTTTTTTGGATTTGGATGACTTGTAGATTATGGATAATTTTACCACCACCTCTATTATATATTGAGATGGGGTACAAGGCTACTTATGTGTATTTTGTAAAGCATAATGGTGATTATTTCTAATAATATACAAATAACCCCTCAATGTTCCAAGAAATACAAATACAATTAATCGATAATAAATTTGTCAGCAACTGCAATTCCTATAAGAGATTAATTGAATAATAATTTTGAAAGGTAAAAATTAAACTGAAAAAAATACATAACTATTTTATATTTAAAAATAATATAGAAGAGGAAAATTCTCATTTAATCTAATCTTTTTTCTTTTGTGAATTTAATTTATTAAATGTATGAGTTGGACAACACATAAAAATGAGTCTTTCTTCCAATATTTGGGAGTTAAGTTTTTGATAAAGCTTTAAAACTATATTAGTAAGTTACCCATGCATATGTACGAGGGAGTACTTTCTTGTCGTATGATTAAGAATACAGATATTATATGAGCATTCATATAGTTAAAAATATGTATGTTACACGTACATTCACATAGTTAAAAGAAATACATATTCCCTGTGCATTTGTATTGTTAAGAACATACATGTGAACCATGCATTCACATGGTTTAAAACATACATGTTACCCGTACAATCTCATAGTTAAGAGCACACATGTTACGTGCGCATTTGCTTAGTTAAAACATACATGTTACCCGTATATTCACATTGTTAAGAACACAAATGTTATCTGTGTATTAGCATATTCAAACACATAATGAAAATAAATGATAATTTCAAAATTGAATATTCTAATAAAATTAAAATAAGAAATCGAAACATGATACCAGAAAAGTTGTAGAAAATGAAACAATTTGATTTCAATTTCAATTTTTTGTATTACCACAATAAATGAAAAATTGAAGTATGTAGAAACTATTCATGTTCTTAAAATTAAGAATTATATGTTTTTTCATTTAGTGCAATAATAGTGATATACATTGTTATAATGTGTCAGATCTCACCATAAGCAATGAACATGTTTTGGAGGGAAATTTTTTATGGAGAGAGTGACATAGAATTTGAAGTATGTAGAAACTATTCATGTTCTTAAAATTAAGAATTGTATGTTTTTCAATTAAGTGCAATAATGGTGATATATATTGTTATAATGTGTGAGACCTCACCATAAATAATGAACATGTTTTGGAGGGAAAACTTTTATGGAGAGAGTGACATGTGTCATGAAGAACATTTTTTTCTTATATAGTAATAGAAAAACACTTTGTTGGTTGGAGGGAAAACATTTGAACCTACGAATCTAAGTAATTAATTTAGTATATATATAAATATATACTAAATTGAATGAAACATGTAAATTACCAATTAAAACATTTGTGGTAGCAACTCCACTATGTAACACCCTAAATTTTAAGTCTTTAAAATTATAGTATCAGTCCTGAGATCCTCGCTTGAGCGAGAGAGAGACTCACCTAGGAGGGTGAAATACTGGGCTATACTGGAGGATCCTCGCTTGAGCGAGAGATTCTCGCCTGGGCGAGAGAAGCTCACCTGGGCGAGAGAAGCTCACCTGGGAGAGTGAAATCCTGGATGATACTAGAAGATTCTCGCCTGAGCGAGAGTTGTCTCGCCTGGCGAGAAATAGCATTTTGGGGCTGTGGACACTGTGAGATTCTCGCTTGAGCGAGAGGGTCAGATCTGAGTTTTTAAAATGGGCGGGATTTTCTCGCTTGAGCGAGAATAAACTCGCTTAAGCGAGAACCCGACGAGAGCATTAAATGAGGGAAACCCCAAATACATTTTTAGGTTAAGAATTGAAGAGATGTGAGAGAAGAGAGCATTCCCAAGGTCTAGGAGCTTTGATTTCTTGTTAAAGAGCTTGAGAATAGGTAAAACTCTCTATTTTAACTCTCTTATTCTCTTGAAAACCCATTTTTGGTATTATGGTTCTCTTCTCAAAGTGAGAGAAACCATGGAAACTCATCCTATTGAGTTATGGTTCATTTTATGTGGATTGATCTTGTAAACTCTTGGTATAAAGTTAGTACTTCAAGAAATGAGAGGGTGTGTGGGGTTAGTCATGAAAACCCCAAAACCTTAAAGAGAAAATGTGGTTAAAATGCTAGAGGTAGAAGATGAGTTTACTTTATAATGTTGAAAATATGATGAATATCTTGTATGGTTAAATAATGCAATATAAGTTGTTTATGTGATATTTGGTATAAGTGACTAACCTTGTGTTATATGGTGGGATGAGGAAAGATCCTAAGGTTGGAGGCGGTGTCGGTGGAACTTGAGGAGTTTCCAAGAACCCAAACCCAACACTCACCGAGGTAAGGATAAGTCTTTAACTTATGCACTGTGATAGAAAATGTGTGGATTTTCTGATGTGAATGACGAAATGAAGCGTAAATCACTTAGTTGTTATAAACATATATGAGTATGTTTGTAACAACGAGGAGTGGATTTACCGTATATGTATTGGTGGAGTACCAATGGAAATAATACTCAGAATAATGCAATGAAGCGTAAATCACTTAGTTGTTATAAACATATATGGGTATGTTTGTAACAACGAGGAGTGCATTTACCGTATATATATTGGTGGAGTGCCAATGGAAATAAAACTCGGAATAAGAAAATGATTCGTAAATCACTTTGTAGTTATAAGCATATGTGTATGTTTGTAATGATGTCGGGTGCATTTACAGTTTTTGTATTGGTGGAGTGCCAATGAAAATAAAACTCGTGAAAATGTATTGGTGGAGTGCCAATGGAAATAAAACTCGTTTTTAGCCGACCATGATTGGTTAGCAACTTTGGCTCAAGTAATGTAGCAAGCTTTGGCTCAAGCAATGTAGAAAATTTTGGCTCAAGTAATGTAGTAAGCTTTGGCTCAAGCAATATAGCAAACTTTGGCTCAAGTAATGTAGCAAGCTTTGGCTCAAGCAATGTAGCAAACTTTGGCTCAAGTTATGTAGCATGTTTTTCAAAAGTATGAACGATGAAATTGGCTTTTAAGCAAACTTGATTTTAAACCGTTTATTTAACCTTATTAAATGTGGATTATCTTACATTGATATTTAATGAGTTAACGACTTATTCCATTGTGTTTTCCTGGTGTATTGTCAATGTTAATCCCATTGCAGGTAGGTGGAAGGAGTATGAGTGTTTTTGATTAGGAGCTTAGAGACTTTTATTTTGATGTCTCTTATCCATTCTTTTGTAACCTTATTGGTTGTACTTGAACTAATTATTTTGTAATTATAAACCTGATTGTCGTACATGTCATTAAACATGAAAACTAGTAACTCGAGATATATGTAGCTATGGGTGTTTTGGAAACTCATAGCTAATTGTATGCGGCCGTTACTAGGTTATATTAATATGAATTATGTTTTTCTGCTATCGGATTTTGTATGTTACTTTTGGTTCATAGATCGGGTGTGAGGGAGAAATGAGATCTTTTAAATAAATTTATTCACTCGGTAATTATGATTTATTGTTAAATGCATGGAATTGGATTAAATAAGGAAAAAAATTTCAAGGGTAGAATTTGGGTCTTTACACACTAAGGATGTCCTCAAATGCAGTGAATTGATAAATATAAGGAGAAATCTTTGACAATTGTTTGTTAATCATTATGGTCCCCTTCTGAAATATTAACTTGAAAGGGTGTTTACAACCTCCATATTGTCCTTCGTTACTAACCACGTCAAAATTCTCACCAACATAACTCTGGCCCTCCTGGAGTTGAGGCTCCCATAGAGAAATATGGTAATTCTTGACCACAACTTCTATCTTGTCACCCTAATTTACGGAAGCAAAAATAATACAGAGAAGGAATGATGTAATTACATATAAATGATTTAATAGTTTAAAAACATATAGTCAGAAAATTACATTTTCGTCCATGAATATCATTTTCAAGGATGGCGCCAATGATCTGTCCACAGGCCAAAGACCAATAATCCTGACTTTAATCTTCCAAGTATCTTTGGTCGCATTAATCTCTTCAATGAAGTTTACTCTACGTGCCATATCTGGATTAATATTTGTAAAACTA
The DNA here is from genome assembly GCA_009771035.1 of Lupinus albus. Lineage (NCBI taxonomy): Eukaryota > Viridiplantae > Streptophyta > Magnoliopsida > Fabales > Fabaceae > Lupinus > Lupinus albus. The sequence goes on from CM019999.1 coordinate 8,086,333, forward strand.
AAGCAAATTGTTGACAATGCAAGAGAAAAAAATATTGGTTTTATGTAACCAAAAAAGGAGGAGATGAAGAGCTATGAAATTGAAAATGAAGGGAATAGTAGTAAAATGAAATGATGAAAGTTAATATATTAAGTGTAAAAAATTTAATGTGTTTGGTGAGAAAATTAAAATGAGAGTTATTAGTATTAAAAATAGTAAATGAAAATTCAATTCTTGAGTTATAAGAATTGATTTAAGGAAATTAATTGTTGGACTCAATTAGAAATTTGAAATTAAGTCATTTTTTAACTGATTGTACAATTGTAGTGCTTGTGAATTGATTAACCCGTGAGTTTTGTTTTTTTCTACGCTTTTCTAATCTGTTTTCTAATTCAAATTTCATATTGACAAAGTTATCCAATATGGGATGTAGAGCTTTGTACACCCTTGTCTATTTATTCACATCGTTATCGAATCTGTATCTATTTAATAAAACAAAAGTAGAATGACATTATGACACGTGTATAGAGTCTCAACACTAAACTTGGAGGGTAGAGCAACAAAATGAGGATACTTTATCAACCAGTCAACAATAACCCAGACAATAGTGTCCTTGTGAAAGAGGTAAGTGAGTAATGAAATCCATTGATATATCTTCTCATACTCTTTCTGTAATGGTAAGTGATTGTAATAACCCTTGTTGTTTGTGTGGAAGGTACCTTTTATATTGACATGTTGCACAATTCTGGATGAAGAGTTTGAGATCCATGGCAGCAGCGGGCCAGTGACACGAAGTTGAGACATTCAAGAGAGGATTTCCAACCTGAATGGTCAGCATTGGGGGATTCATGGAACTCCTTGATGAGAACAAAACGAAGATCTTGGAAATCAGGTATGTATATTTTTTTCCGATAAAACAAGACCCTTGTGAAAAGATCCGAGTAGAATAAGAATTGTCCATTCTCATGTTTATGTAATAAGACTTGCCCTGCAGGAGTAGAATAAAAAGATCGGAGCTTTTGCAGCAACTCAGGGATTGAAGAGGATAAGGCAGAGAAGATGGTTGGATCATCATTGTGAAATATGCTCAAAGCATCGACAATTATGTTTGAGGTACCATAATGATACTTAATCTTGTATTCAAACCTAATTAATTTTGTAGCCCAATTTTGTTGATCGAGTGTATGAAACCCTTGTGTCATGAGGTGCTTTAGGTTTTACTGGTCTGTATAGATAATGAATTTTTTCCAATGAGGTATTGACATCACTTTTTTATCGATTCTGTGACAACAAACATTTCATGAACATAAGTTGAGGCATTTTGCACCCAAAATGACATCTTCTTACTAACGAATGCCAGCAGGTGGCTTTCTTGGGATAGAACAGTGCTGATTGCTACTATTAAAGCATTAGTTTTGACAACGAAGGGCTTAATGAAATCGGGTAGCTGTAGAACTGGGGTAGTAGTCATTGTATCTTTTAATGTTGTAAAGACATGTTGAGCCTCTGTACCCCATGTGAATTTCTGACGCCTTAGTAAGTCCATGAGAGGAGTGGCGATAGTAGCATAGTTATTCACAAACTTATGGTAAAATTCCGTGAGACCCGAAAATTTAAGAAGTAGCATAGTATGCCTTAGTAAGTCTTTTTAGGATTTGTTTGGACTCGTGCTGGGGAAATGATATGCCCCAAGTAACTAACCGATGCATCCCCAAATGAACACTTTGTCTGTTTTTTATAAAATCGATTAGAACCTAATAGTTCTAAAATCACTTTCAAATGAACTTGATGCTCAGCTAATGATAAATTGTAAATGAGTATATCATCGAAGAAAAACCAACATGAATCGTCTCAGATAAATTGTGGGAAGATTATTCATTGTTGTTTGGAAGGTGGCTGATGTGTTAGTTAACCCAAAAGACATAAATAAGAATTCATAGTGCCCATCAAATGTTTGGAACACTGTCTTATGGGTATCAGTTGGATGCACCCTGATCTAGTGATACCCTGAGCGTAAATCAACCTTAGAAACGATAGTTGCACCTCAAAGTTCATCCAATAGTTCATATATTATATGGATTGGAAAATGATCCTTAATAGTAACTGAATTTAATGCTTTGTAATCGACGCATAAGTGCCATGTTCCGTTGTTCTTTCTAACCAAAACCACAGGTGAAGAAAATGGACTAGTGCTTCGGGTAATTATCCCCTCCTGTAATATGTTCTAGATTATTGTTGTCATTTCCTCCTTTTCGGAGTGAGAATATCTGTATGGTTTGACATTGATGGGGGGTAGTGTTTGGGAAACAATTAATATGATGGTCATGAGTTCTTTTGGGTGGGGGGTAGACATTTTGGGGGTTGAAAAACAATGTCATAGTGAGTAAGTCGTTGTTTCATGGTTGTAGGTATAGGGTTCGGTTGGGTAGTGTTCATGTTGGTGGTAGGTTGGATGTTTAGGAATGTGATAGTGTGGAGGGATGCTATAACATCTGTTTGTAGAATACGGGAGAGTTGGTTATAAGTGGAGGGGGTTAATGGAGTAGTGAGGTCACCTTGGTGCGTCATAGTGTTGTTTCCCACCATCAAGGTCATGTATGACAAAATTGGATGTTACGGGACCCAATGTGTGTAAGCATTCAATCCAAAAACAACATTTGCACCCTTAATAGGTAGTAGATAGAAAGGAATATGAAATAATTAATTCAACAACATAATATGGGTTTCCGGACAAAAACCAAGTGCATAAAATATGAGCCATGTTCCCCACTATAACTGGAAATTTTGGTGTGGGAGTTATTGGATGGTGCAAATGTTGTGTAAGGCGGGGTTGGAGGACATTATGAGAGCTTCCAATGTCTACCAACACCTTGACAACAGGTCCTGTAATAAAACCTTTGAACCACATGGTTTTTGGAGATGGAGGGCCTTCAAGTCCTGGTTCGGACAACTGGAAGTGAATGAGCTCATCTTGAGACTCCAATTGTTCCTCTATGCCAGAGAATTGGTCAGACAAGGGTTGTTCGGGTTCAACAACAAAATTATCCACTAGAAGGGGAAGAAACAGTTTAGGTTGCCATTTATGTCTAGCAAAGAATTTATCATCACAATTGTAGTACAAATTTTGATCTCGTTTTTTTTGCATTTGAGTTATGGTGAGACGTTTAACTGGTAGAGTATTTTGTGGTGGTGGTGGGTGGGTAGTGTTCATGGTTGGGTCTTTGAGTTCGGGGAAAATCGGGTTTGGAATCTTTTATTTTTGACTATAGCACTTTACTAGACCTAGTGCCTCTGCAATATGATGTGGTCGAAGGACCACTAGTTCACGTCTAGTCTCATGGCTTAGACCTGAAATAAAGTAGTTAAGGATTACCTCCAGGACAGACCCCAAATTCGATTGCAAAGCTTTTCAAACTATTGTTGTTATTATGCTACTAGTTCTTTTTGGTGGAGCTTAATAGTTCTTCTTTATGATTCTTATAACATGAAGGTCTGAAACGAGTCTCTAGAGACCTTGTAAAAATACCCCAATCCGTAATATTTGTATTAAGGAAAGTCCATTTAAACCAGCTCAATACCTCACATTTCATATAATAAGAAATTAATTACAATCGTTGATTCCGCAAAACTTAGTACAGTTGAAGGGGTTTAATTGCAATTTTGGTGGTATAGGATGGATTGTTTTGGATATGGGAAAGTGGATTTTAGGCTGTGTGTAAGAGTAGAAAAAAATAGGGGTGTTGGTGTTGTAAATGTTGGGTGTGGAGAGAGAGGGAATTTGAGTTGGTATGGTAAATGGTGGCATATGTGGTGGCAGTTCTGTGGGTGATTGGGGTTTAGGGTTGGAGATTTGGGAGGAAGAGGGTGGATCTGGTGGACCTGCTAATTTTTCAGTGATGAAACGTAATGCATTAGTAATTACCTGAAGTCTAGAATTTTGTTGTTCCTTTTTCTCTTGTAGTTTTTCCACAAACAATTGCAATAAAGTCTCATCAATGTCATTGTTGGAAGCTTTGGCAGATATAGTGCAAGAATGAAAGCACCAATAATAAGAATACTATAAACTCCTATTAACCTGAGTGGCAACTATCAACTAAGAAATTTTAACAAGAAAGAAATTTATTGGAAAATACTTTATTCATTGTAGCCGATGCTCTATTTATTAAATAGTAACAAGCATAATTATGGTAAACAAGCTAATGGGCTCCATAGTATAGGGCCCGAGTTCCTTAAGGGAAATAACAACATATATTTTAATAAAATAAGGTAAATACTTAAAAGAAATTATAAACTAATTATAATCCTTCATCAATTGGGTTGCTTCTTCACACTATTGGGACTTGTGTTAGTCTTCATATTTGGGTTTCCATAAGATGGTTGCATTTGCAACTTGCAACACATTTGTAGTATTATAGTTTGAGTGAAAAATAGAAGTTGTATGCTGAGGTGAAAGGATTTCCCTCTTTTTGAACTTTTGTTTGATATGGATATGGTTTGTTTAATTCAAATGTTTTGAGTCATTAGGTTCTATTTAATTTAATTTTTTGTGATACTTTTTCTTGTCTTCTAAAGAGATTATTCCTCATTATAGAGTTTTTTTGTGATTTCTACTTTGCATATGCCTAACCTATATCTTATGAGTAATTTGTAATAATTAGTTACACCCATGTAATAAGTAGTTTTTTTCCAGCATACGGAGGATACATGACCATGGGTATGGGGGCACGATCTGGTTACACAGCTAGGGGTTGAGGATCAGTGATGCACGACCGTGAGTGGTGGAACACAACCATGGGCCCAAGCTCGATTTGACTATGTGTGGTGCCTTCACTTCGAGTTGTTTCTCTTCGATCTAGGCTTAGTGTCGACTTCTATTATGACTGATTCCATGCTTTGAACTTCTTTGGTCCTCTAGTTGTTCTTTCCATTGTCTAAGCACATACTTCCATTTTCTTGTATCCAATCTTTACTCTTTTTTGGCTTTAATCTATTCATCTTGCACAACATAACCAAGAATATCCGCTCAATCCAAAGAAAGAGAAATAAAGGGTAAAAACAATCCTAAAGTCCTAATTAAGTCCTTGAATGCATGATAAATGCAATGCAAATGTAGCATAACGTCACACTAATCATTATTCCTTGGACATCGTAGATTTTTGCATTCAGATCATCATTATCGACGATGGAGAAAAGCATTCAATGGGAACCATGAAGAAGGTCGTGCTCCTTTGTCATTGATGAGTGACCAATTATTTCAAAAGCTAAATGGTTTGAATAATAACATTGCTAAATAAATTATATGTAAGACATTTCCTCGATGTTATGCATATTGAAAAAAATATATTTGAAAGTCTCTTTGGTAACTTGCTCAATGTTCCTAGTAAGACCAGAGATGACTTGAATGCAAGATTAGATTTGGTTAGTATGGGAATAAGAAAGGATTTGGGGCCGATAATGAAGGGAAACTAGAATTTTGTAAATTTCTTTATGGTGTTAAAGTTTTGCAAGGGTACTCTTCCAACATTCGGAATCTCGTATCAATGAAAAACCTTAAGTTAAAAGGTCTTAAGTCTCATGATTGTCATGTACTCATAGAGCATTTCTTGCCTATTGTCATCGGTCCATTTTACTTAAAAAAGTGTGAGGTACCATAATTAAGTTATGTTTCTTCTTCAAGGCAATTTGCAGCAAAGTGATTGACCCGGGGAATTACTTACATTGAAAAGACAAATTATTTTGACTTTGGGTGAGCTTCAGATGTATTTCTCACCATCTTTCTTTGACATCTTTTTTGAGACACACAACTCTGTGGTACTTCCTATAAGAGATGAATGTACAATTTTGAGTGTTCTATGAAGACATTAAAAGTTTATGCGGAAAACCGATCAAGACGAAGGGTTGTATTGTTTAGCAATATATTGTTGAAGAAGCTCTTGATTTACCTTGTCGATGCTTATTTCATATGCATTCCAAAGGCTCATTATGCATAGCTCTCTACAAGGAGCATTGTTATATGTTATACATACAACGATGATCCTTTTGTAGAGCAATGTTATATGTGATACATACAACACCGCTCTCTATACATAGCGTTATTGTATGTATAACATAAAGCAACACTCTATAGAGAGACACTCCTTGTAGTTAATGTTGTTATATACATATAACGCTCGCATGAGGAAGCGTTATTGTATATATCACATACAACGGAGTTAGCGTCTGCAATGTTAAATCATATCCGACATTCTATTGCACTCACATAGACAACGCCTGAAAGTGCTGTTGAATCCAAATAATGTGTGCAGTTGAACAGTAACTTTGGCATAATGATTTTACATTTTATTGAACCTACATATAGCATGCTTAGAGTTTGTGATATCGACAATCTCACACTTCATTTGACTATGAATGTGAGCTACTATGATGTGAGGTAATCTATTTTTAGGCATGAAGGACTAGATATGAATATTAATTCTTTATCATTTTTTGATGTTATTTTTTCTACCCAAATTGCTAGGTGGACCAAAAGTTGCTCTTCTCTCCATTGTATGACACACTCCCCGAATCCTAGTAAAATAAGCCTTTTAAATTTGTTTTTTTTCTAACTATTTGTTACTTATTATAAACATATTGCAAATACAAACTATATATAATTTTTCTATTGTTTATATGTACAATAGTGATTTATGGATTCAAGAGGCTCCAAATATGTATGTCATTCACGAGGATGAAGATATTTATATGGAGAGAAATAAATGTTTAAAAAAATGTTTAGAAATGATGGAGATAAAATGCACGTTTCATTTGAATATGCAAATTTCTTATAAAAATCTTATAATTTGATTTTTTTGACTGGATTGAAAATATGTGGTGATTAGACCCTAAATCTTGGTGGGTGTTGCATGGTTCATCTACCCCTCTCCTTCGAAAGCTTGAATTTAGGCTTTTTGTGCAGACTTGCTCTTCTTGGTGCTGTGAAAATATTTGGAGTGCATATTCATTCGTTCACTCAATGAAACGAAACAAAAAAACCAAGAAAAGTAGAATACATGGTTTATGTGTGTACTAATTTGAGACTCTTCTCTAGGAAAACTGAGGAGTACAAAGAAGTGAATACTTAGATGTGAGACATCGCTATAGATGCGTGGGAAGACTTTGATGGTGCTTAAACTCTTCAAGTGACAACATTGTTTTTTGACGATCTAGAAGTAGAAGTTGTCATCTTTACAGATGATCGTCAAGAAGGAGATGAAATTGACACTATTTTTGTTTCTAGTGCTAGACAATAAACAATATAATGAATTATTCTACTCTATTTTCTAGTTTTGATATTTGAAATTTTATAGGGTAATGATTTGCATTTTCTATTATATTTTATATTTTTGATATTCTAATTAGCGTTTATATTGAAAACCACATTTCATGATTTTTATTTTTATTTTTATATATGTATCCTCAAACATATTGCATCCTCTATTGAAAAAATATGAATCAACATATCTAATAAGGGATGTGAATCACATATCCCAATCCATGTCCCAATATGTGTATCAAGTCAATCAAAAGACTATATTCAATTAAAAAGAAAAATAATAAAATCAGAAATTAATATTTTAATATTATTTTATAAGTTTTATTGACTATGGACATATAGACATGAAAATTCTAGGACAGAAGATCGAATAGGTAACTTTTTATGAGGATAAAGTGTATTTCCTACTGTTTGAACTTACTCTTGAACTTTATATCCCACACAACTCCAAGAGAATTCTCTCGAGGACAGTATTTTTGTCAATAAAATTCTAAATTAATACATGCAATGGTAATTGTTGCCAATAACATTTTTGGGATGCTTTAAATGATCCAAGTCCTAAGAGGTTATTCAATTGTCAACCGTCCTCATGTTGATATATACTAATATTAATATTAATGGATGAGTTAGGATCATGTGCAAATTTTGGGGAAAGGGGATTACTTTTTAAAAATGTCATCTCATTATATTTTAAGGATAAAAATGTCAAATTATATTATATTTTTTTATCTTACTTTGGGTGTACTTATATGGACCAAGATTATTTGTCAAAAAATAATGTCCCCATATCCCAAATGAATCAAACCTCATCAAATAATATATAAATTTTTTTATAATTTCTAATGGTAAGTATGTGAAAACTTTTAATTTGATTTGATTGACACACTATTTAAAACACAAAAGTGACGACTAGCAGTTACCTCTGTCATAACTCCAAATTTTGACGTTGACCAAAACATGAGATGGCAAAAAAATGTTTCACAAAAACCGCTTTTGATGCCACATATCAGTAATGATGTGCATAACCACCGCTCCAATTCAAAGTTTAAAACTTGTATAAATGCAGCTCCAACCATAACATTCTAGCACAAAATACACTTCAGTGTTACTTAACATATTGATATCATGGCTCAACTTGCATTATTCTTCTCAGCATTCACTGTTTGTCTTCTTTTAAGCTCCATCATCATGGTAGAAGGCACATCACCAACTTCTACTTATGAAACTGCTACCACTGATTTTGGAGGAGGTGGTGGTAGTGCAACTGGCATTGGTGGTGGCTCTGGCATTGGAATGGGCTTTGGAAATGGAAGTGGTGGTTTCCAAGGTGGTGGTGGACAAGCTCGCGGTGTTGGCGTAGGAAGCGGCATTGGCAGCGGATCAGGATATGGTGGTGGTGGCAGAAAAGGTGGAGGAGGTTTTGTTGAATCTGGAAACTGAATCACTGTGCATGCATCATGGAGGAGGGTTTCTATATATGTACTTTTCTCTGTCAAAATGAAACACGTGTTTTTCACTAAATAAATCCTATCTTTTGTTTTATGACCAAATAAATCTTGTCTTTTTGTTTTATAAACAAAATAAATCTTGTCTTTTGTTTTATGAACAGAATAAATCTTGTCTTATCATTTATATGATACTTGGACACACTTCATATTCATATACCCCTTACTAATTTGGTGGTGGATGCATCTAAATCAGATAACTTCAATATAAGCTTATAAATAGTTTGCTGGTAATATGTTTGTGATGGAAATAGTTTGGTCAAGCATATTAAGCTTTGCTCTAAATAAAATTAAATATTGTTTTCATTCATTTTTCCTATATTCTCATATATTACATAACTTAATCAGTGTTATTAAATTCACATCAGTCCTCACTCAATCAGATTACATTATAAACTGGTTAAATCATTTTACATTAAAAAGTTATTAAATTTTGTAATACTATCAACGGTATTTAGTAACTTTAGAACTCCCAAATTTTAAAAATATTAATAAAACACAAATATGTAATAAATAACCAACAATGAAAATTTTACTACAACAAAATGTCATAAATAAGTTGAAAACATTAACATAAATTTTACATTTTAATGATAACAAAAGATGAGAAATAAGTTTAAAACTTAATTAAATATTAAGATTTTATTACAACATAAACTAACAAATAATAAACAAAACTCTAATAAGATAAAACTAACTATAAAGAATTTAAAAGCACAAGATTCCCCCCCCCCCCCCCCCCCCCCCCCCCTCAAAATGGGCATGGTTTAGACATTTTTTAAATAAATTGATTGGTTCAGTTTGTTTGACCAAAAAATCATAAGTTTTATGTGTAAAGTCAAATCAAACTTATTCATAATAGTTCTCATCCATTGCCAATCGGTTGAGCTAAATTCAGCACCCACAATACCCTTAGTTAACAAAAAAAATTATTATTGAAATGGTTTGAACAATTAATGTAATATAAACTATTTTATTTGGCTCCCCAATTAATGTACTATATATATTTATGTACTCTGAGTGGTGTAAAAATTTATACTTAATCATTACATTATTCATTGTAAGGACCCAAGTTCTATCATTGAAATTTTTTCTTTATTTTATTCCATTTGCATGCATTTTTTCTACACTTACTATCATATTTTCAACATACTTATTTCATGTCCCCATATTTACATACATTCGATTTAACAGGAAAACATAATTCATATAAATATAATTCGGTAACTACCGCATACATCCAGCTATGAGTTTCCAAAATACTCAGCCACAAATATCCAGAGTTACAATGAACCATGTAAGTTATTATATCCATAGTTACAGAATGCTTAAAACTATCAAATATGCACTCATGGTACAAAATAGTGCAAATAAATGAATCCAAAATATAAAGCTCCTAAAACTTCCAAAAATGAGTACATCACCTGTTTATCTGCAATGAGGTTATCAATGACAAAAGCACAAAACATAAAAATGAGTAAGTCATTAATTCCATAATTGTCATTATAAGATAATCCACATTAGAAAAAGGTTAGTAAACAATTTTGAAATTCATTTTCTTTGCTGCATAACTTGAGCCAAAGTCGCTACACCCTTTAAGGTTAGCTAAAAGCAGATTCTCATTTCTTATTAAAAGAAAACGTGCTACATATACTCGAGACGAAGTTTCGCTTATATACTCAAGCCAGAGTTTCGCTTATATACTCAAGCCAGAGTTTCGCTTTTATACTCAAGCTAGAGTTTCGCTTTTATACTCAAGCTAGAGTTTCGCTTATATACTCAAGCCAGAGTCGCTAACCATTCATGGTCGGCTAAAAATATATTTTCATTTCCTTGATTTCACCATTTCTCATTTCCCGTAAATCTACACCCACTTTAGTATAAACACACCCATATATGTTTATACTAAATGCGTAATTCACAACTCAATCATTGCATAACCAGAAAATATACACATTTTCCATTTCAAACGCACAAATAAAGACTTATCCTTACCTTGGTGATTGTTGGGTTTGGTTCTTGGCAACTTCACAAGTTCCACCAACACCGGCGCCAACTTTAGGATCTTTCCTCATCCCACCATATAACACAATGTTAGTCATTTATTCCAAATATCATATAAACAACTTATATTGCATTATTTAACCGTACAAGATATTTGACCAATTTTCAATGTTTCTAAATTACTTTCATCATAAGTTTACAACATCTAAAACATACATATTCATCTCATATTTCAACATTAAAATGTTTAATCATCTTTCACCTCTAGAATTTTACTCATTTCCCTCTTTAATCACATTTTCACTTTAGGGTTTTTGAGGTTTTCTTGAATCAACCCACCAAACCTTCCCATTCTCGAAATACTACCTCTAAACCAAGAGTTTACAAGAGAAAAACACATAAAACGAAGCATAACTCAAAAGGGTGAGTTTCCATGGTTTCTCATATTTTGAGAAGAGATCCAACATACCAAAAATGAGTTTCAAATGGAAGAAGAAAGTTAGAATCAAAAGTTTTACCTCTTCTCAAGCTCTTGGACGAGAATCAAAGCTCCTTGCCCTTGGAAAAGCTCTCTTCTCTCACCTCTCTTCAAAACTTAACCCTAAAATGTGTTTGAGATTTTCTCATTTAATGCACTCGTCGGGTTCTCGCTTAAGCGAGCTCATTCTCGCTCAAGCGAGAAAATCCCGCCCATTTTAAAAAACTCAGATCTGACCCTCTCGCCCAGGCGAGGCATCTCTCGCTCAAGCGAGGATCCTCTCGCTCATGTGATAATCTTACAGCCTCGATAGGTCCAAAACATCACTTTTCTCGCCCAGGCGAGTCAACTCTCGCTCAGGCGAGACCACTCTCGCTCCAGCGAACCAACTCTCACTCAGGCGAGAATCCTTTCGTATAGCCCAGGATTTCATCCTTCCAGTTGAGCCTTTCTCGCCCAGGCGAGCCAACTCTCGCTCAGGCGAGAGCACTCTCGCTCAAGCGAGCCAACCCTCGCTCAGGCGAGAATCCTTCAGTATAGCCCAGGAATTCACCTTCCCAGGTGAGCCTTTTTCGCCTAGGCGAGAATTCCTCACTCAAGCGAGAATCCCAAGACTGATACTATAATTTTTAAGGACTTAAATTTAGGGTGTTACATTCATCATTCATTGATATTATTTTTTTTGAAGAGTCAATGATAATGGAAAATAAATGGTGGATGATGGATTAACAGTTTATACAACTTTTACTTTATTAGTAGATATGTCTTTTTTCTGGGACACTAATCATATCTTATATTTAAAATATTATATTTAACCTTTGTGGGATACAAATATAATATTTCTATATAAATTAGGAATATTTTGTGTACTGGTTTAAAAAAAATGAATGACGAATTCTGTAATTTACTAAATGTAAATGTAATTTACTCATTTTTAATTTAATGAGTAAAATTGGAAGGAGTAATAGAATTTCATTTGTAAATAGAATTATGAATTAGAATAGAGAATAATATATCTCTTGGTATAAGGAGATAAGTTATTTCCTCCAACCACTAAAATCGTGACATGTGTATCATTTAATCATTTTCTACGAAAATATTTCTAAAACTAAATAAAACAATACACATGTCATTCTTTTACTGGCGGGAGGAGATAAATTATCTTTTGGTATGAGGAGATACATTATTCTCATTAGAATATGGGGAGTAGAATTTGTTGGTTGTCTAATAAGTAGATATAAAATGGGCATATTAAATTAGCTTGCCCAATAACATATATGTGGTATTTGAAATGTCTTCCTAATTATATATTGAATATTTTCTCTGCTGCATTAGTCTTTACACCCTTTATGCTTTTTACTGGTTGATTTAATTATTACAAAGCTGCTCCAATATTGGCTTGTAGAAATATGTTTTGCAACTTTTTGGCAAACTTTTGAAAAATAACTTATACCGATATTGCATGTTACTATCTCAAACTAATTTTCTGAATCTAAATCTTAAACTAGGAGGTCCCATAATTTCTGGACTCTAGAACATTAATCATCCAACAAGTTGAAGAAATTCGAAATAAGGTAAAAATGATACCTGATCTGATCATCACTTAAACCTTGAACCATTAAATAAATAAAATTTTAACCATTCTATATCATCTCCCCAGAGATAATTATTTGTCTATAATAGTTTCTTTGTTATTTGTATATCAAGATATGCTGACAATTGTTATTGGTATATCAAGATAATAGTTTTTATGTTATTCGACAATTGTTGTTTCTAGAGTAGCAGAACCAACAACAAGTGATATGCTGACAGATGCGCAAAAGACAGAACTTGAAGGGCTGAAGTTAAAGGAACTTAAAGTGAAAAATTATCCTTCCCTCAACAATGATCGTGGGAACCAACAACAAAATTATCATCAAGAGAGTCAATTTCAAGGAAGAGGTAGAGGATGTGGAGGCCATCACTCAACAACCTATAGATCAAAGTCAGCAGACAAGTCCAATGTTGAATGTTTCAGATTTCATAGGCATGACCATTATAAATCAGAATGTCAAACTGATCTGAATAAACAAAGTGAAGATCAAAGTAATTTTGTAGAAAATGAATAAGAGTTGTCTCTTTTGATGGTGTGTCACATGAAGGAAAAAACTCAATAAAATATGTGGTACTTAGACACTGGCTACAACAACCACATGTGTGGAGAAAAGAATGCATTTTCTGACTTGGATGAATCCTTTCACAGCTTTGTTAAGTTTGGTGACAACTCCAAAATTTCTATTATTGGAAAAGGAAAGGTAACAATCTAAACCAAAGGAAATTTCACCCACACTATTGCTAATGTTCTTTTTGTGCCTGTTTTAAAATCCAACTTGCTTAGTGTGAGTCAGTTACAAGAAAAAGGATACGAGATTTTTATCAAAAATGGAGTATGTAAAATTTATGACGCAAATTTGGGCTTAATTGCTCAAGTTAACATGACGACAAATCATATGTTCCCACTTTATCTCCACAACATAGCTCATTCGTGCTTTTCAGTTAAATTAGAAGATGATGCATGGCTACGATACTTTCGCTATGGGCATGTGAATTTTGACGGATTGAAAAAAGTACAACATAAAAAACATGGTGACGGAGCTTCCTCAAATTACAGCTTATTCTAAAATTTGTGAAGAATGTGTTGTTAGCAAACAACATCGTAATCAATTCCCACAAGAAAAATATTGGAGAGTGAAAAAAACATTGGAGCTTGTTCATTCCGACATTTGTGGGCAAATAACACCACATTCTAATGGAGGTAAAAGATATTTAATTACCTTCATTGATGATTATAGTCGGAAGATTTGGGTTTATTTTTTGCAAGAAAAATCTGAAGCCTTTGTAGCTTTAAAAGCTATAAAGCGCTTGTTGAGAAAGAAGTTGGCAACCCAATAAAAGTTCTCCGCACAGACCGTGGTGGAGAATATAACTCATAAGAATTTGAGAACCGTGGAATCAAGAGACAACTTACAGCAGCTTATACAACCCAACAAAATGGTGTATGTGAGAGGAACAACCACACTATTATGAATATGGTGCGAAACATTTTGGCAACAAGTGGTGTTCCAAAAAGTTTTTGGCCTGAAGCAGTTAATTGGAGTACTCATATATTGAACAGAAGTCCTACACTTGCTGTTCAAAATATGACACCAGACGAAGCATGGAGTGGAAGGAAATCTGTTGTAGATCATTTTCGGATTTTTGGGTGTATTGCCTATGCCCATATTCCAGATGAGAAGAGGAGGAAGCTAGACAACAAGGGAAAAAAATGTATTTTTATTGGTGTTAGTGATAAGTCAAAAACTTATAAACTGTACAATCCTAGCACCGTGAAAATTGTCATCAATCTTGATGTAGTATTGGATGAAAAACACATCTGGTCATGGAATCAAAAATGGTGTTAAAGAAAGTATTCCAACATGTCCTACAGAGATTAGCACCTGTAAGTGTGATTAGTAGGTACATGGAATGTCCTACAAAGATTCATCTCTTAGTTGCAAAAAGAATTTTTCGTTACTTGCAAGGTACTAAGGACAATGGGTTATTCTACAAGAGTGGAGAAAAGTCAGATTTGTTTGGGTTTATAGATAGTGATTATGCAGGAGATTTAGATGATCGAAAAATTACATTTGGGTATGTTTTCATGATGGGAACATGAGCTGTTTCATGGTCATCAAAGAAGCAATCTATTATCACATTATCATCCACTGAAGCTGAATTTGTTGCTCCAACAGCTTGTGCTTGTCAAGCTATTTAGCTAAATAAAATCCTTAAAGAGCTGCATTTTAAGGATGATGGACCTACTCAGATTTATTGTTACAATAGTAGCAATAAAGCTTTCAAAAAATCCAATTTTATATGGTCGAAGCAAACATATAGATGTGAAGTATCATTTTTTGAGGGATCTAACAAATGATGAAGTCATTAATCTTACTTACTGCAGGAGTGAAGACCAAATTGTTGATATTCTGACCAAGCCTCTCAAGTTTCCTGCATTTCAGAAGCTCAGGATGCTAGTTGTTGTTTTTACTTCAAAGTTTTAAATTTGAGGGATGAAGTTTCAAAGTCTAGCTCTTATTAAACTGGATGTGAGTTCGGAACATCATTTTAAGGGAGGGATTGTTGAGAAAATGTAATCATATGCATGTTTTGATTATCCTAGTATTTAGGAGTGTTAATAAAATTTGTTTCCGTTGCATTTCTTTTATGTTACGGTTATTTTTCATAATTAATAGGACTTTAATTTGCATGTTACGTAGTGACTATTATCACGATGATTGCAATTATGTATTAGCCTATTTATAGGTTTTTTTGTTTTATCAATGAATAATTAGAAAACATATATCATCTGCTTCCTTCCATTGTTAAGAGAGCATAAATATTGTGTCAGGCATGGGAGAGAGCAAATACATCGTAACATCTTGAATTTTAAAATCTATCTCACATTCTATTGCCCATAGTATTTTGTGGATTGACAAAACATGAGGTATGTGATGAATTGAGAGAAAGGTTCTCTCAAGGGAATTTATTTCGTATAGTAGAATTGCAAGACTCTATTGCAATTTTTAAACAAGGAAAATCGAGTGTAACAAATTACTTTACTGACTTGATGATTTTGTGGGATAAATTGATAACTTTAGGCTTCTTTCCATATGTTCTTAATAGATCCCATGTTCTTGTAGTGTCCTAGTAAATGTAAAAGCACATAGAACAACAAACAAGTTTATTAGATTTCTGAGGCGATTGAATGATGGTTACACTGGTGTAAGGTCTCAACAAACATAATTTGAGACCTTACCCAACACGAGAAGAGTTTTCTCATTGGTTGTCCAGCAAGAGGGACAACTTATGGTCAAGAGTTTGATGCCAAAGCAATGGCAACATGAACTAATTGGAGGAGAGGAGGTTTTTCTGGAAGAGGATCTAATACAGGAAGAAACATAGGGGGTAACTTTGGGAGATGTTCCTAAAATTGAAGTAGATATGGAAAAGGAAATCATGGATTAATGAACAAGGTTTCTTGGGGCAAATGTGTGAATTCAGGAAAATTTTGCACTCATTACAAAAGGAATGGTCACACAATTGAGACATATTACATAATTCATGGATTTCCAACTAACTTTCAGTCTACAAGAAATGAGTAAGACAATTCAACCATGGATTGTGATCCTGCAAGAAACAAAGATCCATGTGCAAATGACAAGGATGACACAATCTTTGGCCTAGGCCAAAAAAAGTATGAAGAGTTTGTGCATTTGCTGCAACAATCCAAGGCAATTCCTCCTGCAAGTCAAAGTAACTTCTTAAGTGCAAGCACAACACCTCTGCTATCAAAGATGAAGATGCAGAAGGTACTCTTAGCACCCAATGTTTATATGTATCTCAGATTTTAGATAGTGATGTCAATGAGAATATAAGCTCATCCTTATTTATTTTCTTTTTTCTTACTACAAAATCAAACCACTTAGAGTCAATCTTCCAAATGGCTCTGCAATAGTTCCACATATTTCAGGCACTATTCATCTAAACCAAAATTTATCCATACACAATGTCTTCTACCTGCATAGTTTCTCTTACAATATTCTTTCCATACTAAAATTAACCTCAAATTCATCCCGCATTCTATCATTTGATGCATTTTGTTGTATAATCTAGCAAAGGGATTATTTGAGCATGATTGGTACAACACATAGAACACATGGCCTCTATGTATTAAAGACTATTAGGTACCAACATAGAGAATCTTTTTCTTTTACCAATTTTTTAAATGTGTGTAGTTCAAGCATGTGGTATTTTAGATTCGCTCATGCCTCTAATGCATGTATGGATGTTGTTAAGTCTAGTTTCTCTTTTGTAACCTTCAATAAAAAACCATGTGACATTTGTCATTTAGCGAACAAAAAAGATTGAGCTTTCCTTTAACTTAAGTAGGGGTGGAAACAAGTCAGGTCAGACCAGACTTTGCCTTAAACAGGCACAGCCTATATAGCACATAAAAGCCCGAGCTTGGCCTGTTAGCCTGGTTAAAAAAAAATCAAAGCCTAGGCCTGACCTGTTCAAAATCCTGGCCTAACCTGTTCAAAAGCTTGGTCTGGCCTGTTAGCCTGTTTAAAGGTCTGCTAATGTAAAAAAATTAAAAAATTATGTACAAACTAGAAAAAATTATTATAATTATAGCAATTAGTGTGAATTTTTTTACATTTTTATCACAATTATTTTCATCATCTTCCAATGTTACGTAATGTATTCGAAGGATTTGTGGTGCCTTTAAGGTTAGAATATACAAAACAATGTCTTTTAATATCATAGTAAAATATGATATTATTCTAATATTTAACATGAGTTGGGTTATGTACTTAAGCTCAAGTCTCAACAATATTTCAGTGTATACTGTGATGCGTCCAAGCAATGTTTGGGTTGCGTGTTGATGCAAGAGGGGAAGGTTGTTTCCTATGTTTCTCGATAATTGAGAACGCATGAGCAAAACTACCCTACCCACGATCTAGAGTTAGCTGTAGTGGTCTTCGCCATAAAAATCTAGAGACACCATCTTTATGGCGTAAGGTTTGAGGTGTATAGCGACCATAAGAGTTTGAAGTACCTGTTCGATCAAAATAAATTGAATATGAGGCAGAGAAGGTGGATGGAATTCCTAAAGGATTATGATTTTGGGTTGCAGTACCATCTGGGAAAGGCCAATGTAGTGGCCGATGCGCTAAGTCGGAAATCCTTACACATGTCAGCTTTGATGGTTAGTGAAGGGAAACTGATTGAAGAGTTCAGGGATATGAACTTGGATGTTCAGATAAAGCCTCATAGTATGATTTTGGGAATGCTGAAGGTCACAAATGAACTGTTTGATCAAATCCGAGTAATGCAAGATGAAGATATCGAGATAATAGCAAAACGAGATTTGATGCTAAGTAGCAAGGAAACTGATTTGGCATCGGACCCTAGTGGAATGCTGCGTTATAAAGGGAGAGTGTGTGTGCCTCGTGATGAGGAATTACGGAAGAGTATTTTAGAGGAGTCTCATAAGAGCAAGACGAGTTTTCACCCGGGAACTACCAAGATGTACTAAGATTTGAAGAAGTTGTTTTGGTGGTCAGGGTTGAAGAGGGATGTGGTTTCGTATGTCTCGAGTTGTTTAGTATGTCAGAAAGCCAAAATTGAGCATAAGCGACCGGCGAGAGAGTTACAATCCCTAGAAATTCCTGTGTGGAAGTGGGATAGTATCTCCATGGATTTTGTATCGGGTTTCCCTAAAACTCAGAAAGGATATGATTCGATATGGGTGATAGTGGATCGGTTAACGAAATCTGCACACTTTCTGCCTATGAACATGAGATATTCTTTGGAGCGATTGGCGGAACTGTATATCCGGGAAATAGTTCGTTTGCATGGGATACCTTCGAGCATTATATCGGATAGGGATTCCCGTTTTACTTCCAACTTTTGGACTAGTTTGCAGTCCGCATTAGGAACTAAGTTGAAGTTAAGTTCAGCTTATCATCCACAAACGGACGGTCAATCGGAAAGAACTATACAGTCATTGGAAGATCTTCTGAGGGCTTGTGTCTTGGAACAATCGGGAAGTTGGGATGGCATGTTGCCTCTGATTGAATTTACCTACAACAATAGCTTCCATTCGAGTATTGGAATGGCACCTTATGAGGCGTTGTATGGTAGGAAGTGTCGAACTCCAGTGAGTTAGTTTGAGACTGGGGAGAACTTGATATTGGGGCCCGAGCTGGTCCAAGAGACTACGGATAAGATCAAGAAAATCCGGGAGAACATGAGGATCGGCCAGAGTCGGCAGAAAAGCTATTACGATAAGAGGCGGAAACCTCTTGAGTTTAATAAGGGAGATCATGTTTTCATGAGAGTAGTCCTGACTACCGGAATTGGTAGGGTGTTGAAGTCTCGCAAGCTGACTCCGAGATTTATTGGACCGTATCAAGTATTGAAAAGGATTGGGCCGGTAGCATATCGGATTGTTTTGCCTCCGTTGTTGTCGAACCTTCATAATGTGTTCATGTGTCTCAGTTAAGGAAGTATGTTGGAGATCCATATCATGTGGTAGAATCTGATCAGATAGAGTTGAAGGATAACTTGACATTTTCGACGTTGCCTTTGAGGATCATGGATACCAGTATCAAGGAGATTCCATTGGTGAAAGTACTATGGAGCCAAGTAGACGAAGGGGATGCTACTTGGGAGATGGAACGTGGGATGAGGGAGGATTACCCTCATTTGTTTGAATCGAGGTATGTTTAATTTTCGGGGACGAAAATTCTTATAAGAGGGGAGAATTATAACACCCTAAATTTACATCTTTAAAAATTATAGTATCAGTCCTAAGATTCTCGCCTGAGAGAGGTATTCTCGCCTGGGCGAGAAAGGCTCACCTGAGAGGGTGAAATCCTGGGCTATACTGGAGGATTCTCGCTTGAGCGAGAGTTGGCTCGCTTGAGCGAGAAAGGCTCAACTGGAAGGGTGAATTCCTGGGCTATACTGGAGGATTCTCGCCTGAGCGAGGGTTGGCTCGCCTAGGCGAGAAAAGTGATGTTTTGGACCTGCCGAGGCTGTAAGATTCTCGCTTGAGCGAGAGGGTCAGATCTGAGTTTTTAAAATGGGTGGGATTTTCTCGCTTGAGCGAGAATGAGTTCGCTTAAGCGAGAACCCGACGCTGTTACATTAAATAGGGGACCCCAAAACACATTTATGAGGGTTAACCTAGATAGAAGAGAGAGAGGAGAACCTTTTCAAGAGCAAAGAGGCTTGTGAGTCATTTAGAAGTTTGAGAAGAGGTAAAACTCTTGATTCTAACTCTCTTCTTCCCTTTGAAACTTGTTTTGGGTATGTTGGATCTCTTCTCAAAATGAGAGAAACCATGGAAACTCATCCTTTTGAGTTATGGTTCGTTTTATGTTGTTTTTATCTTGTAACATCTTGGTTTAGGTTAGTATTTCAAGAATGGAAAGAGTTTGTGGGTTGATTCATGAAAACCCCAAAACTCTAAAGTGAAAATGTGGTTAAAGAAGAAAATGGGTAAAGTGCTAGAGGTAGAAGATGAATATGTATATTTTAGATGTTGTAAACTTTTGATGAAAGTAGTTTAGCAACATGGAAAATGTGTTAAATATCTTGTGTGGTTAAATAATGCAATATGAGTTGTTTATGTGATATTTGGAATAAATGACTAACATTGTGTTGTATGGTGGGAATGGGAAAGATCCTAGAGTTGGCGGCGATGTCGGTGGAACTAGTGCAGTTACCAAGAACCCAACTCAACACTCACCAAGGTAAGGATAAGTCTTTAATTTGTGCATTTGAAACGGAAAATGTTTGTATTTTCTGGTTGTGCAAGGATTAATTGGTGAATCACGTATTTATTATAAACATATATGAGTATGTTTGTAATAAGGATTGTGCGGATTCACTGGATATGATTGATGGTGAAATCAATGAAAAGGAAATATATTTTTAGCCGACCATAAATGGTTAGCGACTCCGGCTCGAGTTATGTAGCAACACTTCGGCCCGAGTTTATGTGGCCACACGTCGGCCCGAGTTTATGTGGCAACACTTCGGCCCGAGTTTATGTGGCAACACTTCGGCCCGAGTTTATGTGGCAACACTTTGGCCCGAGTTTATGTGGCATGTTTTCTTTGTAAAAGAGATGAGAAATTGCTTTTAGCTAACCCTAAAGGGTGTAGTGACTTTGGCTCAAGTAATGTAGCACGGAAAATGAATTTCAAAGTGATTTACTAACCTTTTCTAATGTGGATTATCTTATAATGACGTTTATTGAATTAATGACTTACTCCTTTATGTGTTTTGTGCTTTTGTCATTGATAACCCCATTGCAGATAAACAAGTGATATGAGGGGGACTCATTTTTGGAAGCTTTAGGAGCTTTATATTTTGGATTCATTTATTTGCACTATTTTGTACCATGAGTGCATATTTGATAGTTTTAAGCATTCTGTAACTATGGATATAATAACTTACATGGTTCATTGTAACTCTGGATATTTGTGGCTATGGGTATTTTGGAAACTCATAGCTGGATGTATGCGGTAGTTATCGAATTATATTTATATGAATTATGTTTTCCTGTTAAATTGAATGTATGTGAATAAGGGGATATGAAATATGTATGTTGAAAATATGATAGTAAGTGTAGAAAAAAATGCATGCAAAGGGAATAAAATAAAGAAAAATTTTCAATAGTAAAATTTGGGTCCTTACAATGAATAATGTAATGATTAAGTATAAATTTTTACACTCAGAGTACATAAATATATATAGTACATTAATTGGGGAGCCAAATAAAATATTCAAACCATTTCAATAATAATTTTTTTTGTTAACTAAGGGTATTGTGGGGGCTGAATTTAGGATTTGAGGGCATGCAAGTTGTATTAGCTTTATTATTATTAAATTCGGTTCAGATTGACTGTTCAAACCTAGAAAGGAAACCTAGTCGGTTTGAGTAGCTCAACCGATTGGCCATGGATGAGAACTATTATGAATCAGTTTGATTTGACTTTACACATAAAACTTATGATTTTTTGGTCAAACAAACTAAACCAATCAATTTATTTAAAAAATGTCTAAACCATGCCCATTTTGAGGGGGGAAATAATCTTGTGCTTTTAAATTCTTTATAGTTTATTTTATATTATTGGAGTTTTGTTTATCATTTGTTAGTTTATATTGTAACAAAATCTTAATTATTTAATTAAGTTTTAAACTTATTTCTCATCTTTTGTTATCATTAAAATGTAAAATTTATGTTGTTTGATAATGTTTTCAACTTATTTATGACATTTTGTTGTAGTAAAATTTTCATTGTTGGTTATTTATTAGATACTTGTGTTATATTAATATTTTTAAAATTTGGGAGTTCTAAAGTTACTAAATACCGTTGATAGTATTACAAAATTTAATAACTTTTTAATGTAAAATGATTTAACCAGTTTATAATGTAAGTGAGGACTGATGTGAATTTAATAACACTGATTAAGTTATCCATAATATATGAGAATATAGGAAAATTGAATGAAAACAATATTTAATTTTATTTAGAGCAAAGCTTAATATGCTTGACCAAACTATTTCCATCACAAACATATTACCAGCAAACTATTTATAAAAAGTTAGAGTAAATTACACTTACACCCCCTGAGTTTTAGTGAAATTACACAAACCACCCCTCACTTTTTTGTCCTTACACGAACCACCCCTAATTTTGTATATATGTTACACTGACTACCCCTGCGTAATATAAAAGTGTAATATTTTAAACAAAAAACGTACGATGTGTGTAATTAATTAAACAAAATATTGTATATTATGTATAAAAATTGAAATAATATAAGAGTCAATGCGTCTTCATTATTTGGCTCGTTATAAAATAATATAAGAGTTATTTAAACATTTATTTAAAATTTCTAATGTATTTTTACTGACACAAAAATAATAAAGAAACATTCGCTTTTGTACTATTTGAAGTGTTACACAATATACAATATTTTGTTTAACTTAATTACATTCATCACACGTTTTTTCTTTAAAATATTACACATTTATAACATGCAGGGGCAGTATGTGTAATGTATGTATAAATCTAGGGGTGATTTGTGTAGGAGGGAGAGGTGGTTGGTGTAATGACAAAGAATGAATGAGTGGTTTGTGTAATTTCATTAAAATTCAGGGGTTATGAGTGTAATTTACTCTTGAAGTTATGTGATTTAGATGCATCCACCACCAAATTAGTAAGGGGTATATGAATATGAAGTGTGTCCAAGTATCATATAAATGATAAGACAAGATTTATCTATTACTATATAGAAATGCAAAGGGCTAGCAAAATTACAATTCTAGAATTCCATATTGTTGACACCTGTTGTTTACCGGGATAAAAAAGTCATTCTATTTAACAATTAAAAAAAAGAGTCATTTATTGCACCAAAACAAGTACAGTCTGCAACTTCACTATCTGCTTCTTCACGTCTCTTCACGTCACTCTCATCATCATAACATTTCTCTTTCATCTCTTCATTTCTTCATTTCTTCATTTCTTCATTTCTTCATTTCTTCATTTCTTCATTTCTTCATTTCCCTCTCTCACAATCTCAATAGCCCTTTCATCTCTTCCATTTCTTCATTTTTTTACTGCTTCACTTTCACGCTCTCACCCTTACTCTGAAATCTTTTCTCAGGTAATTTGTGGTTCATCGAATGTCGAAGTGGAACAAAGAGTGGACAGTTTTGCTATATCAATGAATCCTTTCAGATACTCTCTCTTTTATCCTCTATCTTATGTGAAATTACTTTGCACTGACATACTTTTTATATTTTTGTAAAGCTTTCATTTTTGTAAAGGTTTTACATATAACATTCAGTTGTTGAGAAAAATAATCTTTTTTTTACAAAGATGAGACATTT
Organism: Lupinus albus; assembly: GCA_009771035.1. Classification (NCBI taxonomy): domain Eukaryota; kingdom Viridiplantae; phylum Streptophyta; class Magnoliopsida; order Fabales; family Fabaceae; genus Lupinus; species Lupinus albus. The sequence continues at coordinate 8,110,103 of CM019999.1, forward strand.
GCATGTATTTATCGCTATTTTCTTTACCGAATCATGTTTGTCTTAGGTCATATGTGTGATTTTTGCATATTACCATGTTGTATGTTTCTTTTTTTGTAAAAAAGATGAGACCTTTGCATCTATTTATCGCTATTCAATTTGCTGGATCATGTTTATCTCATCTATGCATTTGTATTTCTTTTCATTATTTTGCATAACTGTTACTCTTCATGTTTTCATTTTCAAAAACTCTCACCCTCATAATCGCATTTTAAGTGAAACCTAACTCTTACGCTCTCTCACCAAGTCTTCATTAAGGTAATGTATGGTTCATTGTGGTCGAAGGTGCAGACGATTGTCGATCTTCTTTTCCACTGTGTTTCTTCCATTTTCTTTGCGATACTATTTTTAAAGGTTTCACCTTTACACAGTTTTCATTTTCTTTGCGATATTATATTTTCATTTTTTACTTTCCCCATTTTATCGTCTTCATAGTATTTATCACTGTGAAATTTGGTTCACAGACTTTTTGCATGTTGAAGACGACATCGAATGAGAAAATTTACATTGAAGTTGTTGTAATGCTTTATCTTTTTATATCTTTCATTTTTTACCATAGTTTTTCATATTTCACTTTCTTCGATTTTCGTCTTCGTAATGTTTATCACTGTGATGTGTTGAAGACGACATCGAATGGGAAAGTTTACATTGAAGTTGTTGTAATGCTTTTTTTTTATATTTTTCATTTTTTACCATAGTTTTTCATATTTCACTTTCTCCGTTTTTCGTCTTCGTAATGTTTATCACTATGATGTGTTGAAGACGACATCGAATGAGAAAGTTTACATTGAAGTTGTTATAATGCTTTATCTTTTTATATCTTTCATTTTTTACCAGATTTTTTCATATTTCACTTTCTCTGTTTTTCGTCTTCATAATATTTATCACTGTGATGTTTGGTTCACAAACATTTTGCATGTTGAAGACGAAATTGAACGGGAAGTTTTCATTGAATTTGTTTTAATCCTTTATCACTGACCAAATTTTTCGTCTTTGTATTCCATCGAAGACGACAATGACGGAACAGTGAACATTTCTGAATTTTTATTTCAAAATACTATTTTGTTCATACTAAATATTATAGTTATGAAGAAAATATTATGAAGAAAATATTATAGTTATGAAGAAAATACTATTTTGTTCATAATATATATTATGAAGAAAATATTATAGTTATGACTCTCTATATGTCCATACTATTTTGGTTTATATGTCCATACTATTTTGGTTTACTCCATATATATTCATTTTATGCTAACTAATTCATTCACTACTTACGAATATGTCCACTGAATGTTATTTCACTCCATGTATGTACATTATTACATTTTTTTACTCATTACAACTTAAAATGCTATGAAGTTCACTCTCTGTATAGATTATTACATGCATGTAGTTCATATCTTTACATTGATAAATTTTATGAAGTTTATTCTCTGTATACAAAATGATTCAATCAATCTCTTTATATTACATGTTATTTGACTATCTATATGTCCACTGTATGTTATTTTGACTCCATGTATGTCCATTTTATGCTACCACATTCATTCACTGCTTACAAATATCCTCACTGTTTCACCCCATATGTTGTTTTACTACATGTATATATGTTGTTCATTATAAGTCCATTGTATGTTATTTTTACTCCATATATGTCCATTATATGCTAACTAATTCATTCACTACTTACGAAGTTGTCAACTGTATGTTATTTCACTCCATGTATTTAGATTATTACATTTTATTTTACTCATTACAACTTAAAATGCTATGAAGTTTACTCTCTCTATAGATTTTTATTACATGCATGTAGTTCATATCTTTTTATATGCTAAATGTTATGCACTTTACTCTCTGTATACAAAATGATTCAATCAATCTCTTTATATTACATGTTATCTGACTATATGCATCTGCATTATATGTTAATGACTTTCTATATAGTTATGACTATATGTCCATTAAATGACTCTCTTTCACAGAATAATCATTTACGGGTATGGAATCATATTTACAGGTCTCCTTTATCTCTTTCATATGTTATGAATCTTTGTTTTCATAGAATTTATTCAAACTATTTTGACAAAGATGGTTACATCAAATTCATCCCAATGGATATCCTCATCGTTTTTGTGTGCATATATTTCTGCTCCTTACTTATACAAAATGATTCATTTACTATCTCTATTATCCTGTTTGACTCCATGTATTTAGATTATTACATTTTATTTTACTCATTACAACTTAAAATGCTATGAAGTTCACTCTCTGTATAGATTTTTATTATATGCATGTAGTTCATATCTTTCTATATAATAAATGTTATGAACTTTACTCTCTGTATACAAAATGATTCAATCAATCTCTTTATATTACATGTTATCTGGCTATATGCATCTGCATTATATGTTAATGACTTTCTGTATAGTTATGACTCTCTATATGTCCATTAAATGACTCTCTTTCACAGAATAATCATTTACGGGTATGGAATGATATTTAAAGGTCTTCTTTATCTCTTTCATATGTTATAAATCTTTGTTTTCATAGAATTTATTCAAACTATTCCGACAAAGATGGTTACATCAAATTCATCCCAATGGATATCCTCACCGTTTTTGTGTGCATATATTTCTGCTCCTTACTTATACAAAATGATTCATTTACTATTTCTATTATCCTGTTTGACTCCACGTATTTAGATTATTACATTTTATTTTACCCATTACAACTTAAAATGCTATGAAGTTCACTCTCTCTATAGATTTTTATTACATGCATGTAGTTCATATCTTTTTATATGCTAAATGTTATGAACTTTACTCTCTGTATACAAAATGATTCAATCAATCTCTTTATATTACATGTTATCTGACTATATGCATCTGCATTATATGTTAATGACTTTCTGTATCGTTATGACTCTCTATATGTCCATTAAATGACTCTCTTTCACAGAATAATCATTTACGGGTATGGAATCATATTTAAAGGTCTTCTTTATCTCTTTCATATGTTATGAATCTTTGTTTTCATAGAATTTATTCAAACTATTCCGACAAAGATGGTTACATCAAATTCATCCCAATGGATATCCTCACCGTTTTTGTGTGCATATATTTCTGCTCCTTACTTATACAAAATGATTCATTTACTATTTCTATTATCCTGTTTGACTCCATGTATTTAGATTATTACATTTTATTTTACCCATTACAACTTAAAATGCTATGAAGTTCACTCTCTGTATAGTTTTTTATTATATGCATGTAGTTCATATCTTTCTATATAATAAATGTTATGAACTTTACTCTCTGTATACAAAATGATTCAATCAATCTCTTTATATTACATGTTATCTGGATATATGCATCTGCATTATATGTTAATGACTTTATGTATAGTTATGACTCTCTATATGTCCATTAAATGACTCTCTTTCACAGAATAATCATTTACGGGTATGGAATCATATTTAAAGGTCTTCTTTATCTCTTTCATATGTTATGAATCTTTGTTTTCATAGAATTTATTCAAACTATTTTGACAAAGATGGTTACATCAAATTCATCCCAATGGATATCCTCACCGTTTTTGTGTGCATATATTTCTGCTCCTTACTTATACAAAATGATTCATTTACTATTTCTATTATCCTGTTTGACTCCATGTATTTAGATTATTACATTTTATTTTACCCATTACAACTTAAAATGCTATGAAGTTCACTCTTTGTATAGATTTTTATTACATGCATGTAGTTCATATCATTTTATATGCTAAATGTTATGAACTTTACTCTCTGTATACAAAATGATTCAATCAATCTCTTTATATTACATGTTATCTAGCTATATGCATCTGCATTATATGTTAATGACTTTCTGTATCGTTATGACTCTCTATATGTCCATTAAATGACTCTCTTTCACAGAATAATCATTTACGGGTATGGAATCATATTTAAAGGTCTTCTTTATCTCTTTCATATGTTATGAATCTTTGTTTTCATAGAATTTATTCAAACTATTCTGACAAAGATGGTTACATCAAATTCATCCCAATGGATATCCTCACCGTTTTTGTGTGCATATATTTCTGCTTCTTACTTATACAAAATGATTCATTTACTATTTCTATTATCCTGTTTGACTCCATGTATTTAGATTATTACATTTTATTTTACCCATTACAACTTAAAATGCTATGAAGTTCACTCTTTGTATAGATTTTTATTACATGCATGTAGTTCATATCTTTTTATATGCTAAATGTTATGAACTTTACTCTCTGTATACAAAATGATTCAATCAATCTCTTTATATTACATGTTATTTGACTATATGCATCTCCATTATATGTTAATGACTTTCTGTATATACATTTTATCTATACCTAAAATAAATGTTAATTGACGCTCTGTATGTGCATTAAATGACTCTCCTTCATAGAATAATCATTTACGGGTATGGAATCATATTTACAGGTCTTCTTTATCTCTTTCATATGTTATGAATCTTTGTTTTCATAGAATTTGTTCAAACTATTTTGACAAAAGATGGTTACATCAAATTCATCCCAAAGGATATCCTCACCGTTTTTGTGTACATATATTTCTGCTCCTTACTTATACAAAATGATTCATTTACTATCTCTATTATCTTGTTTGACAAATATGGATATATTTTACAGAATAATCATTATAGGGTTATGAAGTCACCTTTACAGGTCCACTTTATCTCCTTCATCTGTTATTAAGCTTTATAATATTTTTGTTTTCATTGAGAGTCCCAATACTTACATTGAGAGTCCCAATACTTACATTGAGAGTCACATCTTCAAAAATAAGAAGATCTACATATTATGGGGTAGTTTTATTATTAGCTAACCTATATCAAATATGACCTTAACATTCGCATTTACCCTTATACAAGTTGTTGTTTACCAAATTAAAATCAGTAAAACATGTTGCTGTTTTGAAAACCACAGCATTAGGAAGGGATTAACAACATTATTTGACCCTTCCCACATTGAACCATGAACAGTTTCTTCCATAAAACTTTATTATTTATTAGTTTATGTTGTAATAAAATCTTAATATTTAATTAAGTTTTAAACTTTCTCATCTTTTGTTATCATTAAAATGTAAAATTTATGTTAATGTTTTCAACTTATTTATGACATTTTGTTGTAGTAAAATTTTCATTGTTGGTTATTTATTACATATTTGTGTTTTATTAATATTTTTAAAATTTGGGAGTTCTAAAGTTACTAAATACCGTTGATAGTATTACAAAATTTAATAACTTTTTAATGTAAAATGATTTAACCAGTTTATAATGTAATCTGATTGAGTGAGGACTGATGTGAATTTAATAACACTGATTAAGTTATGTAATATATGAGAATATAGGAAAAATGAATGAAAACAATATTTAATTTTATTTAGAGCAAAGCTTAATATGCTTGACCAAACTATTTCCATCACAAACATATTACCAGCAAACTATTTATAAGCTTATATTGAAGTTATCTGATTTAGATGCATCCACCACCAAATTAGTAAGGGGTATATGAATATGAAGTGTGTCCAAGTATCATATAAATGATAAGACAAGATTTATTCTGTTCATAAAACAAAAGACAAGATTTATTTTGTTTATAAAACAAAAAGACAAGATTTATTTGGTCATAAAACAAAAGATAGGATTTATTTAGTGAAAAACACGTGTTTCATTTTGACAGAGAAAAGTACATATATAGAAACCCTCCTCCATGATGCATGCACAGTGATTCAGTTTCCAGATTCAACAAAACCTCCTCCACCTTTTCTGCCACCACCACCATATCCTGATCCGCTGCCAATGCCGCTTCCTACGCCAACACCGCGAGCTTGTCCACCACCACCTTGGAAACCACCACTTCCATTTCCAAAGCCCATTCCAATGCCAGAGCCACCACCAATGCCAGTTGCACTACCACCACCTCCTCCAAAATCAGTGGTAGCAGTTTCATAAGTAGAAGTTGGTGATGTGCCTTCTACCATGATGATGGAGCTTAAAAGAAGACAAACAGTGAATGCTGAGAAGAATAATGCAAGTTGAGCCATGATATCAATATGTTAAGTAACACTGAAGTGTATTTTGTGCTAGAATGTTATGGTTGGAGCTGCATTTATACAAGTTTTAAACTTTGAATTGGAGCGGTGGTTATGCACATCATTACTGATATGTGGCATCAAAAGCGGTTTTTGTGAAACATTTTTTTGCCATCTCATGTTTTGGTCAACGTCAAAATTTGGAGTTATGACAGAGGTAACTGCTAGTCGTCACTTTTGTGTTTTAAATAGTGTGTCAATCAAATCAAATTAAAAGTTTTCACATACTTACCATTAGAAATTATAAAAAAATTTATATATTATTTGATGAGGTTTGATTCATTTGGGATATGGGGACATTATTTTTTGACAAATAATCTTGGTCCATATAAGTACACCCAAAGTAAGATAAAAAAATATAATATAATTTGACATTTTTATCCTTAAAATATAATGAGATGACATTTTTAAAAAGTAATCCCCTTTCCCCAAAATTTGCACATGATCCTAACTCATCCATTAATATTAATATTAGTATATATCAACATGAGGACGGTTGACAATTGAATAACCTCTTAGGACTTGGATCATTTAAAGCATCCCAAAAATGTTATTGGCAACAATTACCATTGCATGTATTAATTTAGAATTTTATTGACAAAAATACTGTCCTCGAGAGAATTCTCTTGGAGTTGTGTGGGATATAAAGTTCAAGAGTAAGTTCAAACAGTAGGAAATACACTTTATCCTCATAAAAAGTTACCTATTCGATCTTCTGTCCTAGAATTTTCATGTCTATATGTCCATAGTCAATAAAACTTATAAAATAATATTAAAATATTAATTTCTGATTTTATTATTTTTCTTTTTAATTGAATATAGTCTTTTGATTGACTTGATACACATATTGGGACATGGATTGGGATATGTGATTCACATCCCTTATTAGATATGTTGATTCATATTTTTTCAATAGAGGATGCAATATGTTTGAGGATACATATATAAAAATAAAAATAAAAATCATGAAATGTGGTTTTCAATATAAACGCTAATTAGAATATCAAAAATATAAAATATAATAGAAAATGCAAATCATTACCCTATAAAATTTCAAATATCAAAACTAGAAAATAGAGTAGAATAATTCATTATATTGTTTATTGTCTAGCACTAGAAACAAAAATAGTGTCAATTTCATCTCCTTCTTGACGATCATCTGTAAAGATGACAACTTCTACTTCTAGATCGTCAAAAAACAATGTTGTCACTTGAAGAGTTTAAGCACCATCAAAGTCTTCCCACGCATCTATAGCGATGTCTCACATCTAAGTATTCACTTCTTTGTACTCCTCAGTTTTCCTAGAGAAGAGTCTCAAATTAGTACACACATAAACCATGTATTCTACTTTTCTTGGTTTTTTTGTTTCGTTTCATTGAGTGAACGAATGAATATGCACTCCAAATATTTTCACAGCACCAAGAAGAGCAAGTCTGCACAAAAAGCCTAAATTCAAGCTTTCGAAGGAGAGGGGTAGATGAACCATGCAACACCCACCAAGATTTAGGGTCTAATCACCACATATTTTCAATCCAGTCAAAAAAATCAAATTATAAGATTTTTATAAGAAATTTGCATATTCAAATGAAACGTGCATTTTATCTCCATCATTTCTAAACATTTTTTTAAACATTTATTTCTCTCCATATAAATATCTTCATCCTCGTGAATGACATACATATTTGGAGCCTCTTGAATCCATAAATCACTATTGTACATATAAACAATAGAAAAATTATATATAGTTTGTATTTGCAATATGTTTATAATAAGTAACAAATAGTTAGAAAAAAAACAAATTTAAAAGGCTTATTTTACTAGGATTCGGGGAGTGTGTCATACAATGGAGAGAAGAGCAACTTTTGGTCCACCTAGCAATTTGGGTAGAAAAAATAACATCAAAAAATGATAAAGAATTAATATTCATATCTAGTCCTTCATGCCTAAAAATAGATTACCTCACATCATAGTAGCTCACATTCATAGTCAAATGAAGTGTGAGATTGTCGATATCACAAACTCTAAGCATGCTATATGTAGGTTCAATAAAATGTAAAATCATTATGCCAAAGTTACTGTTCAACTGCACACATTATTTGGATTCAACAGCACTTTCAGGCGTTGTCTATGTGAGTGCAATAGAATGTCGGATATGATTTAACATTGCAGACGCTAACTCCGTTGTATGTGATATATACAATAACGCTTCCTCATGCGAGCGTTATATGTATATAACAACATTAACTACAAGGAGTGTCTCTCTATAGAGTGTTGCTTTATGTTATACATACAATAACGCTATGTATAGAGAGCGGTGTTGTATGTATCACATATAACATTGCTCTACAAAAGGATCATCGTTGTATGTATAACATATAACAATGCTCCTTGTAGAGAGCTATGCATAATGAGCCTTTGGAATGCATATGAAATAAGCATCGACAAGGTAAATCAAGAGCTTCTTCAACAATATATTGCTAAACAATACAACCCTTCGTCTTGATCGGTTTTCCGCATAAACTTTTAATGTCTTCATAGAACACTCAAAATTGTACATTCATCTCTTATAGGAAGTACCACAGAGTTGTGTGTCTCAAAAAAGATGTCAAAGAAAGATGGTGAGAAATACATCTGAAGCTCACCCAAAGTCAAAATAATTTGTCTTTTCAATGTAAGTAATTCCCCGGGTCAATCACTTTGCTGCAAATTGCCTTGAAGAAGAAACATAACTTAATTATGGTACCTCACACTTTTTTAAGTAAAATGGACCGATGACAATAGGCAAGAAATGCTCTATGAGTACATGACAATCATGAGACTTAAGACCTTTTAACTTAAGGTTTTTCATTGATACGAGATTCCGAATGTTGGAAGAGTACCCTTGCAAAACTTTAACACCATAAAGAAATTTACAAAATTCTAGTTTCCCTTCATTATCGGCCCCAAATCCTTTCTTATTCCCATACTAACCAAATCTAATCTTGCATTCAAGTCATCTCTGGTCTTACTAGGAACATTGAGCAAGTTACCAAAGAGACTTTCAAATATATTTTTTTCAATATGCATAACATCGAGGAAATGTCTTACATATAATTTATTTAGCAATGTTATTATTCAAACCATTTAGCTTTTGAAATAATTGGTCACTCATCAATGACAAAGGAGCACGACCTTCTTCATGGTTCCCATTGAATGCTTTTCTCCATCGTCGATAATGATGATCTGAATGCAAAAATCTATGATGTCCAAGGAATAATGATGAGTGTGACATTATGCTACATTTGCATTGTATTTAACATGCATTCTAGGACTTAACTAGGACCTTAGGATTGTTTTTACCCTTTATTTCTCTTTGTTTGGATTGAGCGGATATTCTTGGTTATGTTGTGCAAGATGAATAGATTAAAGCCAAAAAAGAGTAAAGATTGGATACAAGAAAATGGAAGTATGTGCTTAGACAATGGAAAGAACAACTAGAGGACCAAAGAAGTTCAAAGCATGGAATCAGTCATAATAGAAGTCGACACTAAGCCTAGATCAAAGAGAAACAACTCGAAGTGAAGGCACCACACACAGTCAAATCGAGCTTGGGCCCATGGTTGTGTTCCACCACTCACGGTCGTGCATCACTGATCCTCAACCCCTAGCTGTGTAACCAGATCGTGCCCCCATACCCATGGTCGTGTATCCTCCGTATGCTGAAAAAAAACTACTTATTACATGGGTGTAACTAATTATTACAAATTACTCATAAGATATAGGTTAGGCATATGCAAAGACCCCAACTGTACACTGAGACACTCCCGATCCAAAATAAATTTTTGAGGTTCAACATCCCCACACATAGCTTGGCGTTCAATACCAATATACATTTGTTACGGCGAATACTCATCTTTAACAAAAATCAAATTTTATAGACCAAGAGCTTCATGCACAAGAATCAAAATAACTTTTTCATAATTCATGCATCAAGGTATAATTAACCAAGCATTAGTACATAATCTCGAAAGATATTTTCCCCATTGTCATACAGAACATGTTACGCACAAATTTCTCATTTCATTCACAGAAGAAAATTCACTTTCCCAGAAAAATACATAGTTCTTTCAAATCTTAATATATTGAAATACTAACGAGTTCTTAAATATCCTCTCGTTACATTTACTGAATAAAAACCGATCCCTTTTTCGAAGGAGAGTTATGACTTTCTTAGCCGACACTGGCCCCATACTACTAGCATGGTCAGAGATCTCGCACAGATCCATAACCGCCACAACCTTGTCAGCACTATTCAATCATAACATGATTTGCCAACAATTAGTCCATCCCCAGAACTTTATCTAACTGGGATAACGACAAGTAGACTGAATTTACAATAAATATCACACCATTTACCACAACCGGACTCTAGAACATAAACGTCGACACCACCACCAGCACAAAGATTGGGGTCGACGCGACCAAGTTGGAAGTAATGACTCAGTTTACAATTTCAGCCGGTTTTCACATTTATCATATATAAGGGAGTGTGTCGCTTCCGAATCAACAACACTAAACAAGGAATACCTGTTACCATGCGTTTACCTCTCGCCGGATCATCAACACCTGATGTCCCTGCGCCACTTGGGGTAACCATCTGACCGTGGTCTCTTGCCTCCTCGGCAGGAGTGGCATTAGGTCTCCGATCCAGCTTGGAACAATACATTTTATTATGCTCAAACTCCTTGTAGTGGAAACATCCATTCCCCTTTCCTCATACATCCCACATCGGATCAAACTATCCGATTCTGATGCCTCTGCACCATATATCGTAACCACTCTGCCGATAAATTGAGGTCGTCCAGTCCCCATAGCATTCATACTCTGCCGTGACGTAGGACAATGCCTCTTTATAGGTCCGGTCTCTTTACAACGAAAACGGTGATTTGTAGTTCCAGAACACAATCATCCATCATGTTTCCGGTTACACTTGTTGCACCAAGGTGGAGAGTTTAACCGTGACCCTCCGGCATTCGCATGGGTCCTCGGTCCATACGAAATGCAACTCCGAGTACCAACACGTGGAAAATAATGCTTCCGCTCTTCACGATACCTCTTATCCTTGCCTCTTCCGTGCACAAAATTTCGTTGAGGCCCAAAGTCCTTGTGAGGAATGGATTCGGAGGTCGCCACTCCATCCGCCTTCATGTTAGTACACGCCATTCCTTGGACCCACTCAATAGCAGCATTCGGGGTGAATCCGCCTTGAAACGGACTAGGGTTCCTTCTGCAGGATTTATCTAACCCCCGGTACTCAGCCGGTCCTTGTTGAACTAGGGTGTGCGAGCTTGGACCTGGTGCCACGCTCCGATTCAGATTTTGTAAATTCTCACTCATTTGTTGTAGTGCCGCCACCATCTGGGCCAAGAGGTCATTCAGAATATTCTGACTCGCTCATCTTTCTCTTCCAGCCATGTGTACCTGCACTCACGTACTTGTCAGTAGACTAATTGTATAACCAGACAAGCATCACATAACACACAATCGTCAATGCTAACCAAGCAATTCAAACACATAAAGATCACAAAGAAGCATGTAAGGCCATATCCTAGGCCGCAGGATTAACTATGCTCTGATACCATATTGTAACAACCCGATTTCTACCCTTGAAATTTTTTTCATTCATTTTAATTCCCTCTTACATACATTCATCATCTTACTTAAAACCTTCAGGAATCATTCCTTAAAAATACTCTTTACACCTATTATATTATCATATAATTTAAATTGCGGAAAAACATAATTCATTCATTATTATCCCCATTGGGTACTAAGAGCCCAAAAGTTATAATACTCCAAATATAACAATACTCATGGTTACGAATACCCAAATAAATGTCAGCCATGGTTACAATCATTCAAATCCACTAGTAGTCATTTAAAGTACAAAAACGCAAATAGTGAATCCAACGTCTAAAGCTCCTAAAGCTCCCGAACTAGCATACTCCATTCGTCTATTTACCTGCAATGGGATTATCAATGACAAAAGTACAAAACACACAAAGGAGTAAGTCGTTAATTCAATAAACGTCATTATAAGATAATCCACATTAGAAAAAAGGTTAGTAAACCATTTTCGAAATTCATTTTGTCTTGCTGCATAACTTGAGCCAAAGTCGCTACACCCCTCAGGGTTAGCTAAAAGCAGAATCTCGTTTCTCTTAAAACAAATCACGCTTATATACTCAAGCCAGAGTTTACGCTTCTATACTCAAGCCAGAGTCGCTAACCATTCCTGGTCAGCTAAAACATATTTTCCTTTCATCGATCTCCTCATAAATCATTTTCATGCTTCTATACTCAAGCCAAAGTGTATGCTTCTATACTCAAGCCAGAGTGTATGCTTCTATACTCAAGCCAGAGTGTATGCTTCTATACTCAAGCTAGAGTGTATGCTTCTATACTCAAGCCAGAGTGTATGCTTCTATACTCAAGCCAGAGTGTATGCTTCTATACTCAAGCCAGAGTCGTTAACCATTCATGGTCGGCTAAAACATATTTTCCTTTCATCAATCTCCTCATAAATCATTTTCATGCTTCTATACTCAAGCCAGAGTGTATGCTTCTATACTCAAGCCAGAGTGTATGCTTCTATACTCAAGCCAGAGTGTATGCTTCTATACTCAAGCCAGAGTGTATGCTTCTATACTCAAGCCAGAGTCGCTAACCATTCATGGTCGGCTAAAAATGTACTTCTTTTTCATTCGTTTCACCATAAATCATTTCCGGTAAATCCACGCCCACATTAGTATAAACACACCCATATATGTTTATACTAAATATGTGATTTACACTCAATCATCACATAACCAGAAAGTACCACATACTTTCCTTTCCGTAAATCTACGCCTACTTTAATGTAAACACACCCATGTATGTTTATATCAAATGCGTACTTTACGTATTAATCATTGCATAATCAGAAAACTCACATTTTCGATTCCAAATGCTCAATTAAAGACTTATCCTTACCTCGATGAGTGTTGGGTTTGGTTCTTGGCAACTTCTCGAGTTCCACCAACACCGCCTCCAACCTTAGGATCTCTCTTCATCCCACCACATAACACAATGTTAGTCATTTATTCCAAATATCACATAAACAACTTATATTGCATCATTTAATCATACAAAATATTCATCATCAATATTCAACCATCTAAAACATGTATAACATCTCAAATTTCAATATTTGGGGGTAAACTCATCTTCTACCTCTAACATTTTACTCATTCTCTCCTTTTACCACATTTTCACTTTTGGGGTTTTTGGGGTTTTCATGAATCAACCCACAACCCTTTCCATTCTTGAGATACTATCTCTAAACCAAGAGTTTACAAGATAAAAACAACATAAAACGAACCATAACTCTAACGGATGTGTTTCCATGGTTTCTCATGTTATGAAAATAAATCCAACATACCCAAAACAAGTTAGAGAGGAAGAAGAAGAGTTAGTAACAAGAGGTTTACCTCTTCTCAAGCTCCAAGATGAGTCCTAAGGCTCCTTGCTCTTGAAAAGCTCCCCTCTCTCTCTTTTCTTCGAAGTTCTAACCCTAAAATGTGTTTTGGGTTTCTATTTTATAGACACTGCGATAAGTGTAATCGATTACAAGTATAGTGTAATCGATTACACTGTGTAAATTATAGAGGCATCGTCGCTATGTAATCGATTACCAACATGGTGTAATCGATTACATTAATACGATGTAATCGATTACCATAAGTGTGTAATCGATTACACATTGTAAATTACATAGGCATCGTCGCGATGTAATCGATTACCAACATGGTGTAATCGATTACCAACATGGTGTAATCGATTACGAACATGGTGTAATCGATTACATTGTGTCAGATGTACATATCTGATGTTTTTAATACGATGTAATCGATTACCAGGAGTGTGTAATCGATTACACTGTGTCAGATGCACAGGTCTGATTAGTTTATCAGCATGTAATCGATTACTAACAGTGTGTAATCGATTACACTGTGTCAACAACCCAAAATTGCCAGTAGGCGAGACAACTCTCGCTCAGGCGAGAATTCTCCAGTATAGTCCAGGATTTCACCCTCCCAGGTGATCCTTTCTCGCTCAGGCGAGAATCTCTCGATCAAGCGAGGCTTCCAGGACTGATACTATAATTTTAAAGATTAAAATTTGGGGTGTTACACTACAAATGTGTTGCAAGTTGCAAATGCAACCATCTTATGGAAACCCAAATATGAAGACTAACACAAGTCCCAATAGTGTGAAGAAGCAACCCAATTGATGAAGGATTATAATTAGTTTATAATTTCTTTTAAGTATTTACCTTATTTTATTAAAATATATGTTGTTATTTCCCTTAAGGAACTCGTGCCATATACTATGGAGCCCATTAGCTTGTTTACCATAATTATGCTTGTTACTATTTAATAAATAGAGCATCGGCTATCTATGCTACTATCGCCATAAGTTTGTGAATAACTATGCTACTATCGCCAATCTTCTCATAGACTTACTAAGGCGTTAGAAATTCACATGGGGTACAAAGGCTCAACATGTCTTTACAACATTAAAAGATACAATGACCACTACCCCAGTTCTACAGCTACCCAATTTCATTAAGCCCTTCGTTGTCAAAACTAATGCTTCAATAGTAGCAATCAGCACTATTCTATCCCAAGAAAGCCACCTGCTGGCATTCGTTAGTAAGAAGATGTCATTTTGGGTGCAAAATGCCTCAGTTTATGTTCGTGAAATGTTTGTTGTCACAGAATCGATAAAAAAGTGATGTCAATACCTCATTGGAAAAAATTCATTATCTATACAGACCAGTAAAAGTGAAAAAGGGGATCTAGAAACCCTAATATTCATTTTCTTTCTCCCCCTTTCTCTCCCAACGGTGGCCCCACACAAATGGACCATTTTTCCCTCCACTAAGTCTCAAAACTCATCAAAAACCTTCCTCTTGCTTCATGGTGACACATTTGGAAAAGCTTGGAGGTGAAAAAGCAACAATGGAGGTTGGAGGAGATGAAGGGAGATGTGGCTCTTTTGCGGAGCAACGGAGCTTACACAACCTAAGGTGAGGGAGAAGACCATTGTGGTCTTAGAGTATTGCATTAGAGTCATCTTCTCCGATTTCCCTCAAGAATCGGAGCACGTTAACGGATAGAAACTCATTTGAGTGTTTGTGGTCCATGTGAGAGTCTTTATTTTACATGAGGTTGTATTAGCCATAAAAGTGGAGATATATGTATGGGAAAACCGTTTATTTAATTAAAACGCCATATGCTCATTTATGGTAATACACCGTCATGAAAGATGGTTCTAACGTTAATGTGTTATATGATGAAGAATATGTGGTGTGTAGTTTGTTTATGATGATGGTGTGTTATTGATGTTTGATTTGTTATGAACATACTTGGGTATGTTTGTAACAAAGATTGTGAGATGTGTCGATTAATGGTAAAAAGTAGAAATGGTTATGTTGTGTGATAATGATTATGTGTGAGTTGTTTATTGTTATAAACATATATGGGTGTGTTTGTAACAATGATTGTGTTATGAGGTGTTGATTTGTTAAGAGTGGAGATGAGTATGTTTATGAAAATTACTAAGTTGAGAGTTGCTTTATTGTTATGAACATATATGGGTGTGTTGGTGACAATGAAGGTGTTGTGGATTATTTTACGATGAGGAAACAATGAGATACGTTGTGTTTATCGTGTGTATGACTTTGATGTGATATTTTGTGTTGTTGTATGAAATGAGATGTAAGGATAAGTCTTTAACTTATGTACGGTGTTAAAAAATGCGTGGATCTTCTGATGTGGATAATGAAATGAAATGTGAATCACTTAGTCATTATGAGCATATATGGGTATGTTGATAATGATGAGGAGTGGATTTACGGTTTAGGTATTGGTGGAGTGCCAATGGAAATAAAACTCGAAATAAAACAATAAATTGTAAGTCACTTTATACTTACAAGCATATACGATATGTTGTAATGATGTCGGGTGCATTTATTGTCTATGTATTGGTGGAGTGCCAATGGAAATAAAACTCGAAATAAAACAATAAATTGTAAGTCACTTTGTAGTTACAAGCATATACAATATGTTGTAATGATGTCGGGTGCATTTATTTTGTCTATGTATTGGTGGAGTGCCAATGGAAATAAAACTCGAAATAAAACAATAAGTTGTAAGTCACTTTGTAGTTACAAGCATATACGATATGTTGTAATGATGTCGGGTGCATTTATTGTCTATGTATTGGTGGAGTGCCAATGGAAATAAAACTCGAAATAAAACAATAAATTATAAGTCACTTTGTAGTTACAAGCCTATACGATATGTTGTAATGATGTCGGGTGCATTTATTGTCTATGTATTGGTGGAGTGCCAATGGAAATAAAACTCGAAATAAAACAATAAATTGTAAGTCACTTTGTAGTTACAAGCATATACGATATGTTGTAATGATGTCAGGTGCATTTATTGTTTAATATATTGGTGGAGTGCCAATGAAAATAAAACTCGGAATAAAACAATAAATTGTAAGTCACTTTTTAGTTACAAGCATATACGATATGTTGTAATGATGTCGGGTGCATTTATTGTCTATGTATTGGTGGAGTGCCAATGGAAATAAAACTCGAAATAAAACAATAAATTGTAAGTCACTTTGTAGTTACAAGCATATACGATATGTTGTAATGATGTCAGGTGCATTTATTGTCTATGTATTGGTGGAGTGCCAATGAAAATAAAACAATAAATTGTAAGCCACTTTATAGTTACAAGCATATACAATATGTTGTAATGATGTCGGGTGCATTTATTGTCTATGTATTGGTGGAGTGCCAATGAAAATAAAATTCGGAATAAAACAATAAATTGTAAGTCACTTTGTAGTTACAAGCATATACGATATGTTGTAATGATGTCGGGTGCATTTATTGTCTATGTATTGGTGGAGTGCCAATGGAAATAAAACTCGGAACAAAGCAATGAATTGTAAATCACTTAGTCGCTACAAGCATATATAGGTATGTTTGTTGTAATGAGGAGTGAATTTACTGTTTATGTATTGGTGGAGTGCCAATGGGAATAAAACTCGTTTTAGCCTACCCGAATGGGTTAGCGACTTTTGCTCAAGTTTTGTATCACGGTTACAAAAAAAAAAGAATGGGACTACCTTACAATGGATAAGCATGCTATAGAATATATATTATGAGATATATATACTATAGGGTGAATATGGATATTTTGAAAAGGAAAGTGATTTGGATGAATAAATATGCACACTATAGCACATATATACTATGGGATGTATGTGTACTATAGGGTGAATATGGATAATATGTGATGAATAAACATGCACACTATAGAACACATATAGTATGAGATATATGTGTACTATAGGGTGAATATGAATAATATGTGTTGATTGGTATATGTTTATCATGATTGATGTTAGATGTGTGTGGTTTTAATAATTTAATGTTATTACTCCATGTAAATCCACGCTACGGTCGCCGTAGTTGGTTCTTACAGTTAGAGAATAAATCAATCCCTTGATTTAAGGACTCTATAATGAAGGATTATCATGAGCATCATGATATGAATTAGTCAATCCCTATAGTTAAGCTATTCCATATTATGCTCTTTAATGTAATCAATAAACATTAGTGTACTGTGATCATTATAGAATCATTGCTATTATGTCTAGCTTGACTGTAGGATCAACACTTTACTATTTCTCTGTATATATTCATGTACTCTCCTATGTAACGATCAAGTTGAAGAATATACAATATTCACTTTTCTAACTTGGTATCAGAGCACTTAAGCCTTGAAGGCTCTTGATCCAAAAGCAAACCATGTCATCCGCTGCCAATTCCAATCTCAAAAATGACCTTCCATCCAGTGTATCTGTCAAGCTGGACAGAGACAATTTTCCACTGTGGAAATCACTGGTGTTACCTATTATCAGAGGTGCCAGGCTCGATGGTTATATGTTAGGAAAAAAAGAGTGCCCTGAAGAATTCATAATTGCTGCAGATTCAACTAGAAAGTCCAATCCTGATTTTGAAGATTGGCAAGCATATGATCAACAACTTCTTGGTTGGTTGATGAATTCAATGACTGCTGACATAGCAACACAATTATTACACTGTGAAACCTCAAAACAACTTTGGGATGAAGCTCAAAGTCTAGCTGGTGCCCACACAAGGTCACGAGTTACTTACCTCAAATCTGAGTTCCATAGCACCAGAAAAGGAGGCATGAAAATGGAAGATTATCTGTCCAAAATGAAGAATCTGGCTGATAAACTTAAACTTGCAGGAAATGAAATCTCAAACTCTGATCTGCTCATTCAAACTCTGAATGGTTTGGATTCTGAATATAATCCTGTAGTTGTCAAATTATCTGATCAAACTACACTCAGTTGGGTTGATCTACAGGCTCAATTGCTAACCTTTGACAATAGACTTGAGCAACTAAATAACCTCACCAACCTAAACCTCAATGCAACAGCAAATGTGGTTAACAAAGCTGATCACAAGGGCAATAGGTTCAACACAAACAACAACTGGAGAGGTTCCAACTTTAGAGGTTGGAGAGGAGGCAGAGGAAGAGGAAGAACATCTAGGCCAACATGTCAAGTCTGCAAAAAGATGGGACATACAGCAATGCATTGCTATTATAGGTTTGACAAAGCCTACTCAAACTCTAATCACTCAACAGACAGTGAAAGACAAGGATCTCCCAATGCCTTCCTAGCTTCTCAAAACCCAGCTCAAGACTATGACTGGTACTTTGATAGTGGTGCAAGCAACCATGTCTCACATCAAACAAACAAGTTTGGTGATTTGACAGAATATCATGGTAAGAATTCTCTAGTAGTTGGAAATGGTGAAAAGTTACAAATTGTTGGAACAGGTTCCTCAAAACTAAATTCTATCAACTTACATGATGTTTTATATGTGCCAAATATTACCAAAAACCTATTGAGTGTGTCCAAACTAACTTCTGATAATCATATTCTTGTTGAGTTTGATGCAAATTCTTGCTTTGTGAAGGACAAGTTGACAGGGAAGGTACTTCTAAAAGGGAACCTTAAGAATGGATTATATCAACTCTCAGAAAAAGAAAGAGACTCATGTGTATCTGTCAAAGAAAGCTGGCATAGGAAACTTGGACACCCAATAATAAAGTCTTAGACAAGGTTTTAAAAGACTGTAATGTGAAATTATCACCTAATGATAATCTTAGTTTTTGTGAGGCTTGTCAGTATGGCAAGTTGAATTTTTTACCTTTTCAATCCTCTTCTTCTCATGCTCAGGATGTTCTTGAATTGGTCCACACTGATGTATGGGGTCCTGCACCAATAATATCATCATCTAGTTTTAAATATTATGTCCATTTCATTGATGACTTCACTAGGTTTACATGGATTTACCCTTTAAAACAAAAATCAGATATAGGACATGTCTTCATCCAGTTTAAAAATATGGTAGAAAATCAGTTCAACAAAAGGATTAAAACAATTCAATGTGATGGTGGTGGTGAATATAAAGTTGTTCAGAAGCATGCTATAGAAACAGGAATGCAATTCAGAATGTCATGTCCATATACATCACAACAGAATGGCAGAGCTGAAAGAAAACACAGGCACATTGCAGAACTTGGATTGATACTATTGGCACAAGCTAAAATGCCTCTAAGTTACTGGTGGGAAGCATTTTCCACTGCAACTTTCATTATAAACAGACTGCCATCACCAGTAACCCAAAATAAAAGCCCTTATTTTGTTTTGCACAAAAAGGAACCTGACTACACCTACCTAAAGACCTTTGGATGTGCATGCTATCCTTGTCTCAAGCCTTATAACCAACACAAGTTACAGTTCCACACAACTAGATGTGTGTTCTTGGGCTACAACAATTCTCACAAAGGGTATAAGTGTGTCAATTCTCATGGCAGAATCTTCATCTCAAGACATGTTGTCTTCAATGAAGACCACTTCCCATTCCATGATGGTTTTCTTAATACAAGAGTTCCTCTAAAAACACTAACTAAGAGCTCATCTGATCTTTTTCCATTGCATGTTACAGGTACATCACTTAGAGAAGACATTGTTCCTGCTAACAATGACTTACATTTTGAACCAGAACCAACTGAGAACTCAGATGCTTCCAATGAACAAGTTCAAGAGAATAATCCTGAATCTTCCAATGAACAAGTTCAGGAGAATGACACTGAACCTACTGAATCAAATACAAGCACAGGACTTCCTGAGGCACCTGCTGAATTAGAACCAAATACAAGGCTTCCCGAGGCAAGCATGATGCGCACCAGAAGCAAGGATGGGATATACAAGCCAAAGCTACCATATATTGGATTAGCTGAAAATTGTGCTGAAGAAAAGGAACCAGAAAATGCAAAAGAAGCTCTTCAAAGATCATAGTGGAAAGATGGTATGCATAAAGAAATTCAGGCACTGAATTTCAATCAGACTTGGACATTAGTACCTTATCAAGCTCAAGATAGCATCATTGACTCCAAATGGGTGTTCAAAACCAAGTACAAAGCAGATGGCACCATTGAAAGGAGAAAAGCCAGATTAGTTGCAAAAGGTTTTCAACAAACAGCTGGATTAGACTATGAAGAAACCTTCAGTCCTGTTGTCAAGGCCAGCACAATAAGAATTATTCTTGCAATTGCAGTTCACCTCAATTGGGAAGTAAAGCAGCTTGACATAAATAATGCTTTTCTCAATGGTTATCTAAAGCAAACAGTATATATGCATCAACCAGAAGGCTTTATAGATCCAGCTAAACCCAATCATGTTTGCAAATTATCTAAGGCAATATATGGGCTTAAACAAGCACCAAGAGCCTGGTTTGACAGTCTAAAAAATGCCTTGCTGAGATGGGGTTTTCAGAACACAAAAAGTGATACCTCACTCTTCACTCTAAGAGGTAAAGACCATATCACTTTTCTTCTAATATATGTTGATGATATAATAGTGACAGGGAACAACACCAAGTTCTTGGAAGACTTTGTCAAACAACTCAACATTGTGTTCTCCCTAAAGGATCTTGGTCAATTACATTATTTCTTGGGCATAGAAGTTCATAGAGATGCAACTGGTATGTACTTAAAGCAGTCCAAGTACATAAATGATTTTCTAAGGAAATTTAAAATGGAAAGTGCATCATCCTGTCCAACTCCTATGGTCACTGGAAAGCAGTTTACAGTTGAAGGGGAGAAAATGAAAAATCCAACTGAGTTCAGACAAGCCATAGGAGCATTGCAGTATTTGACAAATACCAGACCTGACATTGCTTTCTCTGTCAACAAACTCAGTCAATTCATGAGTTCTCCGACTTTAGATCACTAGCAGGGCATCAAGAGAATTTTAAGATACCTCCAAGGCACCACTCACTACTGTCTACACATTAAATGCTCTACTGACCTAGACATAGCAGGATTTTCAGATGCAGATTGGGCCACTAGTGTGGATGATCGAAAGGCTATGGCAGGTCAATGTGTTTTCCTTGGAGAGACACTTGTTTCTTGGTCCTCAAGAAAGCAGAAAGTTGTATCAAGGCCCAGCACAGAATCAGAATACAGAGCCTTGACTGATCTAGCTACTGAAATAGCTTGGACTTGTTCACTTCTTACTGAATTAAAACTCCCCCAACCAAGGAAACCGACACTGTGGTGTGATAACATGAGTGCCAAGGCACTAGCTTCAAATCCAGTCATGCATGCTCGATCAAAACATATTGAAACTGATGTACATTATATCAGAGATTAAGTACTACAAGATAAAGTCATTGTAGCATATGTTCCATCAGCTGGTCAAATTGCTGGCTGCCTCACCAAAGCCTTGACACATACAAGGTTCAATCAATTAAGAGACAAACTTGGGGTGATTCCTTCGCCATCAGTTTGAGAGGGGAAGATAGAGAATAAATCAATCCCTTGATTTAAGGACTCTATAATGAAGGATTATCATGAGCATCATGATATGAATTAGTCAATCCCTATAGTTAAGCTATTCCATATTATGCTCTTTAATGTAATCAATAAGCATTAGTGTACTGTGATCATTATAGAATCATTGCTATTATGTCTAGCTTGACTGTAGGATCAGCACTTTACTATTTCTCTGTATATATTCATGTACTCTCCTATGTAACGATCAAGTTGAAGAATATACAATATTCACTTTTCTAACTCTTACTCCCTCTGTCTTTCCTTGTATGTGTTGCGTATTTGAATTCAGGTCGTGGCGGTAGCGCATCGGACGATTGTGGAGAAGAGTACATGGTAGAGTAGTGGATAATATGTAATTGATATGTTATATGATAAATATTTGTAATATGACGAACATGTTAAAGTGAATTCATGTATAAACAACTTTCTTGTAAGTGTATAATGAAGTGGATCTAATGTTTGTATTCAAGGTACTTTTGAGAAAGTGTAATTGTATAAAGGATGTATTTGAACGGAAGTGTAATGACATGCTTTTGAAATGAAAGGTGTTTGTAATATTTCCGCCTTGTAAATTTATGAACGTATTCACTCAAGTTTCCAAACTGTTCGAGTAATGTCTTTCAAAAGTAACCACTTCACTTTCACGAATAAGGATTTTAAAAGAGAATTTTCGAGTTATGAAAATCGGGTCGTTACAAGCGCTGTTGATATGCCACATTTAACATCACTCATTTCAACAAGCGTTGTTGAATATGTACATGGTTCTGGAAAATTCTGTGGAGGAGAAGTATGTTTGGCAGAGAGGAATCAATGACTCAGAATTTGTATGACTTGATTCATCATCATTCCTGTAAAAGAGATATTCTTGATAGATAGAGATGGGGACTAGATGACTCTGGTGACTATGTGGTTTAAATTATGTACTTGGCTCAATTCAATCATCAACAATCTCTTATAGGTAAAGAGTTAAAAAAATGTTGGATTAATTATCGGCCCCAAATCCTTTCTTATTCCCATACTAACCAAATCTAATCTTGCATTCAAGTCATCTTTGGTCTTACTAGGAACATTGAACAAGTTACCAAAGAGACTTTCAAATATTATTTTTTTCAATATGCATAACATCGAGGAAATGTCTTACATATAATTTGTTTAGCAATGTTATTATTCAAACCATTTAGCTTTTGAAATAATTGGTCACTCATCAATGGCAAAGGAGCATGACCTTCTTCATGATTCCCATTGAATGCTTTTCTCTATCGCTGATAATGATGATCTGAATGCAAAAATCTACGATGTCCAAGGAATAATGATGAGTGTGACATTATGCTACATTTGCATTGCATTTAACATGCATTCTAGGACTTAATTAGGACTTTAGGATTGTTTTTACCCTTTATTTCTCTTTGTTTGGATTGAGCGGATATTCTTGGTTATGTTGTGCAAGATGAATAGATTAAAGCCAAAAAAGAGTAAAGATTTGATACAAGAAAATGGAAGTATGTGCTTAGACAATGGAAAGAACAACTAGAGGGCCAAAGAAGTTCAAAGCATGGAATCAGGCATAATAGAAGTTGAAGCCTAGATCGAAGAGAAACAACTCGAAGTGAAGGCACCACACACAGTCAAATCGAGCTTAGGCCCATGATTGTGTTCCACCACTCACGGTCGTGCATCACTGATCCTCAACCCCTAGCTGTGTAACCAGATCGTGCCCCCATACCCCTGGTCGTGTATCCTCCGTATGCTGAAAAAAAACTACTTATTACATAGATTTGCCTGTACCTATCTCACCTTCTATACCTATCTCAAATGACTCCCAACCTTCACCTGACCACATAGATTTGCCTGTAAATTCACATACTTCACCAGTTCCTTCTCACACCTACGCATTACAAGATTACCATTGTGCACTTGTCAATCATATTGAACTTACATCCTCCCAACCTTATCCACTGCCATCATATATTTCTTATCACTCATTTTCACCTTAATACAAATCCATCATCATCTCTTTCTATACTCAAACTGAACCTACAACTTATTCTCAAGCTATTAATCATCTTCATCGGAAGGATGCAATCGACTTAGAGCTCAACGTTCTTAACCAAAATAATACATGAATTTTAACTAACTTGTCACTTGATAAGAAACCCATAGGCTGTGAATGGGTTCTCAAATTCAAATATAAGGCTAATGGTAGTGTGAAAGATACAAAGCAAGGTTAGTGACAATGGGATACACACAAACTGAAGATGTTGATTACATGGATAATTTTTCTCCTGTTGCTATGATCAACACAATAAAGTTATTTCTAGCCTTAGCATCCATACTTCATTGACATCTCAAGCAATTGGATGTCAACAATACATTTCGCCATGGTTACTTGATAGAAGAGGTTTATATGGCAGTATATCCTAGATTGACATATGCTCCAACACACCATATTTGGAAATTGCAGAAATCCATATATGAGCTTAAGCAAGCCGACAGATAGTGGTTTGCCAAGCTCTCTGCTTTCCTAATCAAACATGGGTGTGAAATATCCAAGAATGGTCATTCCCTTTTCATCAAACACATATCCTCAAATTCTATAGCCATTGTTCTTGTTTATGTGAATGATATCATCCTAGTTGGGAATCACATTGGGTAACTCAACCACCTCAAACACCGACTTGAACATGCCTTTAAAATTAAAGACCTTAGTCATCTAAGGTTCTTTATGGATTTTGTGATACCTAGGAAAAAGTTTGGGATTTCCTTTAATCAAAAAAATATACACTAGAACTCATCTCAGATGCTAGATTACTTGGGTGCAAGCCATCCAAAACTTGTATGGTGAGTGGTACTCATCTGTATCAAGATTCAAGCAATCCCTATCCAGAGGCACCTGCCTATATAAGACTCGTTAATAGATTGATTTATCTTACGAACACAAGGCTAGCCATCACTTTTGTGGTCAACCATCTAGCTCAAATTATTGCAAACTCCACATCTACTCATCATGATGTAGTCTTGAAAGTCCTTTGATATCTTAAAGGTAGCCCTGCATTGGGTCTACTCTTTCCATCTACATCACAAATCCAAATCAAGGCATATTGATTGAGTATCATGCCCTAGCACAAGAAGATCTGTTAATGGTTATTGCATCTACTTGGGTAATTCATTCATTTCATGGAAGTCTAAGAAATAGAAGAGTGTGGCTCATAGTTCATGTGAAGTTGAATACAGGGCCATGGTCATTACTACATGTGAAATCAAATGGCTCTCCTACTTACTTGCATATTTCCGTTTTCAACCTATTCATCCAGCTACACTTTACTGGGACAATCAATTAGCCCTTCATATTGCTTCAAGTCCTATATTCCATGAACGTACCAAACATATCAAGTTGGATAGCCATACTGTCAGGGAAGCTTGCAGCAAAGGCAATCTCAAATTGTTGCCTATTTCGACAAAATTACAATTGGCACATGCTTTAATAAAACCCTTAGGTGTCAAAGAATTTGAATCGATTCATCTCAAGCTCGGACTTACCAATATATGTGCCTCAGCTTGTGGGGGTGGGGTAAGTGCCCAAGCCATTAGAGAATGACGCGTCCAAGGCCAACTTTGGCACGGTCAGCACTCACGCATAGTGCGCTCATAAGACACGATCAGATATTAGCTTGGCTCATCACAATCTCATGAGGCTCGGTCAGAATAAGATTTGGCACGGCCACGGACCAAGATGCCTTGATCACAACCTTGGATTTTTTAATTAACAATGAACATACTGCGCTACCTTTAAAAAATTGTTAAAATTGATTTGCAAGTAGTATCTGTTCTGTTCACGCGTTATTCATTAGTCATATTTTCTTGTTTTTTTATCACTATAGCTACGTTATTCTCAATATAGGTTCTTGCAAGTATATATAATATATGTATACAAGATTTATTGTCTATAAGGACAATAAATAAATTTCTCAATTTTTATTTGCTATGCTATTTTCTTGTTAAGTTTTTAATTTTCTTTGGAAAGTATTTAAATGTAGTGGAGATAGATGTGACAATTAAGAATGAGTGTCATGAATGCTTTGAATAATTTTATTTGCTAAAGTCCTAAGCTTTAGTTTTTTTTTTTACAAATTTCCAATAACATTAGTTTCAACACTAAATATTTATTAATTCTTTGATGCTTACAAGTACTAGTCATATATACATGAAGCATACTTAATTAGAAACTTAATGGCGGTGTAATTTACTTCCCATGGCTTCTAATTTATGATATGTACATTGTTTAGTAATGTGTACTCTCTAGATATAAATAGATTTATTTGGTATGTGCAATAGATGTGCAGCTCCCCTTTAAATTAAAGAATTTTAGAACCCTATACCCTTAGTGTATATTTGTTTTTAATTACAAGCTAGATTGGATTCATTTATAAATTTGAAGATTGCAAGAAATGCTTGATTTAAGTATTATTGAGAAAATGTTTAAATTCATTTGATTTTTAGAACTAGTCTTATATAAAAGCTGTTTATTTAATTTGTTTATTCAAGAAAGCAAGCATTGTGAGCAACCTTTGGGTTGATCTCATCGTTATTACTGAATAATCCAATACTAGAATGTGAGGTAATGAGTGAGTTTGGTAATTTGAATTTTTTATTAAAAAATACTTTAAAATCTAGACCGTTAGATTTTTTCAGAATCATATGTCACAATCTCCATCAAGTATTGGACCCTCCAATACTAGAGAGGCTCTATTGACTTGTGATGGGAGGGTGAGCCAGGCTTTGACCTGGCTCGAGGATCACGATCAAGTAAGTTGTCCTTGAGGAGCTGGTTGCCAGGTTGTAGTGTCTGGTGATGCACGTTGTAACAACTTGATTTTATACCCCAAAAATTTAAAACATTATTCTAAAAAATGAAGTGAATATTATCGGTTGATATTACTTAACCATTTTAGGAAACCTGAGTGAATTCAAATATTAGTTAAGTTTCATAATTCAAATGCAGAAATATTCAAATGTATCTTTACAATAAAACATACCATTTCACTCAACTTCAAAACCATCCTCTATACAATTATCCATTTTTCAATTAAGGCACTTATTAAAGTCTTTACACTAGTCTTATTACCTCTTTAGAAAGAGATCATTTATACAAAAGGAATTACTCCAACATATTTCTCATATTACATGCATTATACAAATACAATTTCGAACACATAAAATAACTACTCTAGTCTGTACTTTCATCCACAGACATCTGAAGCACGACAACAACAACCTGAACTCATATGCATAACATAAACAAAGAAAAGACAGAAGGGGTTAGAACCAACTACGGCGACCGCATCGTGAAATTAAATAGAGTAATAACATTAAAGTGCTACAACATATACAACAACTAAAATCAACCATCTCAAACATATACCAATGATACACCAAATCAATATCTTACACCGTAGGATATTCACATCTTCAATTTGTATATTCATCATATCTTACTTATACAATTCAACCAATCCAATCTTCACCAAGATTACAATATTATAGTCTCCTCCAATACACAACAACAACTCCATACCCACGGGCAATAAAATACTTTCAAAGTAATACAACACCACAATTCAAAATATTCCATTCAAAGATCAAGTCTTTACACTACACCACAAGAATCAAGGCTTCTATACTACGCCACGAACGGCCAAAATATTTATTCTATGCCACGAAAAACCAATATATTTATTCTACGCCACGAAGGGCCAATATATTTATTCTACACCGCGAAGGGACAAGATATTTATTCTAAGCCACAAAGGGCCAAGATATTTATTCTACGCCACGAAGGGCCAAGATATTTATTATACGCTACGAATGGCCAAGATATTTATACTACGCCACGAAGGGCCAAGATATTTATTCTACGCCACGAAGGGCCAAGATATTCATTGCTACATAGAGCCAATATTATGTTACACCACATAGAGGAGCCAAGATATGCTTCATAGAGCCAATAATATGCTACACCATATACGGGAGCCAAGATATACTTCATAAAGCCTAGATATGTTATAACAAATCTATATACCACTTATATATCCCAAATATCACTCAAACAATCAATCTAAATCGTTCTCATGTTAATGCAACAATACAATCCACAATATAATAATTTCTACTACGTTATCCTCACATCACGACTTCACCATAACACAAAACACCAAATCAATGTCATAATCACAATATATCTCTTTCTTTACCATGCTAAAGTAACTCACAACATAATCAATTATCACATAACACAATCATCTCATTTTTATCACAATATCATCATTCATACCCACAAATAAAGATAGAACAATCTTTCATGACGACGTATTACCATAAACGAGTACTTCGCAACAAAACGGTTTTCATGTTTATGACTAATACATCTTCATGGAAGATAAAGACACTCACATGGAAAAGCAAGCATCCAATGGAGTTTCTATCCAACAACACTATCCGATTCTTGAGGGAAATCAGAGAAGATAATTCTAATGAAATAATCTAAGACCACAATGGTCTTCTCCCTCACTTGAGTTTGTGAAGCTCTGTTGTTCCACAAAAGAGCAATATCTCCCACAATCTCCTTCAACCTTCAAAGCTCACTTTTCACCTCCAAAATCCACCAATGTGCTGCTAGGGGTGGAAACAGGTCAGGTCAGACCAGACTTTGCCTTAAACAGGTCGGGCCTATATAGTATATAGGAGTCTGGGCCTGGTCTGTTAGCCTGTTTAAAAAAAATCAAAGCCTAGGTCTGACCTGTTTAAAAGTCTGGTCTGACCTGTTAGCTTGTTTAAAGACCTGTTAAGGTAAAAAATTCAACACATTATGTACAAACTAAAAAAATATTATAATTATAGCAATTAGTGTGCAAATTTTTACATTGTTATCACAATTATTTCCATCATCTTCCAATGTTGAATAATATATTCGAAGGATTTTTGGTGCATTTGATGTTAGAATATACAAAACAATGTATTTTAATATCATATTAAAATATGATATTGTTCTAATTTTAACATGAGTTGTGTTATGTACTTAAGCTCAAGTCTCAACAATTAAATATCCAATTATTAAATAGTATAATCTCTAAGTCATAGTGGATTTACATAAAAAAATTATTATTTAGTTTTTTGTACATGTTATAAAAATAATTTATAAATGTATAATAACATTACATAGGCCGACCTGTTAGACTTAATAAGCTTTTTAAAAGGCCTGAGCCTGACTTATTTCGATTAAATAGGATTTTGGAGAAGCCTAAGTCTGATCTGTTTACTTAAAAGGCATGGCCTGACCTGACCTTTTATAGGCCAAGTAATAGGCCTCTGGTAGGCGGCCTGACCTGTTTACTAAAAATGTCTGGCCAGACCTGACCTTTTATATGTCAGGTAATAGGCACCTGATAGGCGGTCTGACTTGTTTCCACCCTTATGTGCCGCTAAGAAGAAAGAGGAAGAGAGTTTGATGAGTTTTTAAGGTTTAGAGGAAAAGATACATGAATTTCATGGGGAGCCACTGTTGGGAGTAAAAGGAGGAGAAAGAAAATGAAGATTAGGGTTTATGAATCCCCTTTTTCACTTTTATAGATGCATAACATCGCCCAGACGAGAATGACTCGCTTGAGCGAGAAGCCCTCGGCTTTTCAAATTTCCAGACACTGACGCTCTCGCCTGGGTGAGATTCTCTCGCTCAAGCGAGAATCTTACAGCCTACTCATACCTCTCTTGCCTGGGCGCGATTCTCACAGCCTTTCCAGACCTCTCTCGCTCAAGCGACCACTTCCTCGCTTGAGCGAGGTTCCCAGAAAACTCACACTAGAACACTAAGTCTCTCGGGTGGGCGAGATTCTCTCGCTCAAGCGAGAATTGTCCAGAATAAACTCCAACACTCTAAGTTTTCTAGTTATTCTGAAAGCGAAATTTGAGGTATTACACACGTTGTCGTGTCTTGATTTTCGGATGCACAACATTATTAGAGTCACCAATATATTTTATAATAAAAATGTAGAAAACTCTTTTAGCTCAATTACATTGGGCTTTGAATTTTTGATATCTGGATTCGGGAGTCGATTATGGAGTATGGAAGATATTAGCACCCTATCCGTCTGTTTTAAACGGTATCCTTCACTAAATTGTATGACTTATCTTATACTTTAAAGTTATTTGGTTATTTAATTAATTCCTAGAAAAGTAACAAATTTATTTTCGTTGTCTCTCACAAGATTGACTATTGCTCCTACGTATCCTGTAAGCACCCAAATTCTACCCTTGAAATTTTTTCTCATTTTAATTCAATTCCATTCAATCACTCATAACTCACATTACCATTTTAATATCCTTACTTCAAAATCTTATTTCCCCTCCTCACACTCAATCCATGAATCAATAACCACATACATAATCATTTTACCTAGAATTTCTCATGAATCATTCCTGGAACTAATCTTATAATCTATTATATTATCATACAATTAATCTTGTAGAAAAACATAATTCATTCATATCATTCCCTATGAGTACTAAGACCTCAAAGGTTCTGATCCTCCAAAATAACATTACGCATGGTTACAAATATCCAAATAATGGTTAGTCATGATTACAATCATTTAAATCCGCAGGTAATCATTTAGAATACGAAAAACATAAATAGTGAATCCAAAGTCTAAAGCTCCTAAAGCTCCCGACCTGGCATACATCATTCGTCTATTTACCTGCAATGGGATTATCAATGACAAAAGTACAATACACACAAAGGAGTAAGTCATTAATTCAATAAACGTCATTATAAGATAATCCACATTAGAAAAAGGAGTTAATAAACCATTTGTTTTATAAATTCATTTTGTGCTACATTACTTGAGCCAAAGTTTTGCTACATAGCTTGAGCCAAAGCGTTGCTACATAACTTGAGCCAAAGTATTGCTACATAACTTGAGCCAAAGTTTTGCTACATAGCTTGAGCCAAAGCATTGCTACATAACTTGAGCCAATGTATTGCTTCATAACTTGAGCCAAAGTGTTTCTACATAGCTTGAGCCAAAGCATTGCTACATAACTTGAGCCAAAGTATTGCTTCATAACTTGAGCCAAAGTGTTGCTACATAGCTTGAGCCAAAGCATTGCTACATAACTTGAGCCAAAGTATTGCTTCATAACTTGAGCCAAAGTGTTGCTACATAACTTGAGCCAAAGTATTGCTTCATAACTTGAGCCAAAGTATTGCTTCATAACTTGAGCCAAAGTGTTGCTTCATAACTTGAGCCAAAGTATTGCTTCATAACTTGAGCCAAAGTATTGCTTCATAACTTGAGCCAAAGTGTTGCTACATAACTTGAGCCAAAGTGTTGCTTCATAACTTGAGCCAAAGTATTGCTTCATAACTTGAGCCAAAGTGTTGCTACATAACTTGAGCCAAAGTGTTGCTACATAGCTTGAGCCAAAGCAATTACTACATAACTTGAGCCAAAGTATTGCTTCATAACTTGAGCCAAAGTGTTGCTACATAACTTGAGCCAAAGTGTTGCTACATAGCTTGAGCCAAAGCATTGCTACATAACTTGAGCCAAAGTATTGCTACATAACTTGAGCCAAAGTCGCTAACCATTTACGGTCGGCTAAAAATACGTTTCCTTTTCATTGATTTCACTATCAACCATTTCATGTAAATCCACGCCATCTTTAGTATAAACACACCCATATATGTTTATACTAAACACGTGATTCACAATATAATTAGTGCATGATCAGAAATACACACGTTTTCCATCTTCCGTAAATCTACGCCTACTTTAGTATAAACACACCCATATATGTTTATACTAAATGCGTAATTCACAAATCAATCATTGCATAACCAGAAAATACTTACATTTTCTATTCCAAATGCACAATTAAAGACTTATCCTTACCTTGGTGAGTATTGGGGTTCGGTTCTTGGCAACTTCTCGAATTCTACCGACACCACCTCCAACCTTAGGATCTCTCTTCTCATCCCACCACATAACACAATGTTAGTTATTTATTCCAAATATTACATAAACAACTTATTTTGCATCATTTAATCATACAAAATATTCATCATCAATATTCAACCATCTAAAACATGCATAACATCTCATATTTCAATATTTGGGGTAGACTCATCTTCTACCTCTAACATTTTACTCATTATCTCCTTTTACCACATTTTCACTTTTAGGTTTTTTTGGGGTTTTCAAGAATCAACCCACAACCCTTTCCATTCTTAAGATACTATCTCTAAACCAAGAGTTTACAAGATAAAAACAACATAAAACGAACCATAACTCTAAAGGATGAGTTTCCATGGTTTCTCATGTTTTGAAAATAAATCCAACATACCCAAAACAAGTTAGAGAGGAAGAAGAAGAGTTAGGAACAAGAGGTTTACCTCTTCTCAAGCTCTAAGATGAGTCCTAAGGCTCCTTGCTCTTGAATAGCTCTCCTCTCTCTCTTCTCTTCGAAGTTCTCCCCCTAAATTGTGTTTGGGTTTCTGTTTTAAAGAGGTGTCGTCGGGTTGTAATCGATTACCAACATGGTGTAATCGATTACAACGTGAAAAATGCGCATATCTGATGCTTTTAATACGATGTAATCGATTACCAGGAGTGTGTAATCGATTACCAGGAGTGTGTAATCGATTACACTGTGTCAGATGCACATATCTGATGCTTTTAATACGATGTAATCGATTACCAGGAGTGTGTAATCGATTACCAGGAGTGTGTAATCGATTACACTGTGTCAGATGCACAGGCCTGATTAGTTTATCTGCATGTAATCGATTACCATGAGTGTGTAATCGATTACACTGTGTCAACAGCCCAAAATTGCCATTTCTCGCCCAGGCGAGACAACTCTCGCTCAAGCGAGGCTTCCAGGACTGTTACTATAATTTTAAAGACTTAAAATTTGGGGTGTTACATATCCCTACGAAGGAATCAAGGATACGTAGTTCTTTTAGTATAAAAAGGTTTGTTTGTTGAGTTAATTTTATAATTTTTTTTAAGAAAAAAATGTGGTGTTAAATCTCAACTAATATTCCTATTAATGATGCATGAAAATACATGGGATGCAACTAAGGAATACATGCGACTTTTTTTAGTGCATGAGACTCTTTTAGGAAATGCAATTTAGATGTACATGACTATGAGAAGATGTATGAAATGCAATTTAGACTCTCTTTTTTTTAGTCAGATAAAGTCATATGATATATGAGAAGATGTATGAAATGTTTTTTCTCCTTTTTATGATAATGAATGAGGATATTAACAATAGTTAAAAAATGATATAGTGTATTACAATGCATGAAATGGTAATGCATAAATGAATGGTTAATTGAATGAATGAGTGAATGAATGTTTAAATTATATATTTTTCTATTTTTATGTATGCATGGATGTATTTTGTGAACGACATTTTTTTCAGTTAATGTATGCATGAATGAAATGTCTAAAAATATAAAATGCATGCCCCTTAGGGTAATGGACCCTATCTTGGGGGTGGTTTAGCCACCTTCACCACATATGAAGTGTCATAATGAGTTGACATTTGTCATATAGTTCATTCTAACCTAAGGTAAATGTAGGTTACCCAAGTTTTTCTATGATGATCCTTAGGATGACAGATCCTATTATGGATATTTTATTTTGCATGTAGATTATGTGACTATTGTGTAAGGATACCTATTTACAATGATATCATATACCATTTGGGATTGAGGTGACACTTGGATTATTTTATTTAAGGGATATGAGTCCCAACTTATGACACGATAAATGATACAATATGTTTCCCATGGTTTGGATTAGGTACACCTACAAGGTTTTTTGGAATGTCTAAAGAACAACATCCTAGGGTAGAATTTTAGGGTGTAGTGGACACTTTAACAACTCTAGATTCTCTATAAGGTTTCCAGATTGAATCCAATCATAAAGAAAGGAAGACTAAGTACCTTAGGAATGACAAGTGGGAACCATAGTCTATACCGGTAAAACCCATAATATCTAGTGATAATAATCTGAGTGGTTCATCATGCTAATACAAGTGAGACCCAACGTCTATACCAACAAGGCGAATGCCCCTTCCAATTTAATGTCCGGGTATGACATATGTATGTGCACTATGCTAGTGCGGTGTATTTTATTAGGAAACATTAATTTAATTTGAAACATTGCCAAAAAAAGCTATAACAATAAAATAGACAATTATTTTCCCAAGAAATAAAAATAAACAACCAAACAATTAAAAAGTATAATTAGCCATGCAATCATTGATTATGGGTCTGACTCTCTTAAAAAGTGTCCCCGACAGAGTCGTCTGTTGTCGCGCCCCGATTTTCGGATGCTAAATATTATTGGAGTCGCTACTACATTTTATGGCCAAAATGTAGAAAAATATTTTAGCCCAATTTCAATGGACTTTGAATTTTAGATATCTATATTCGGGAGTCGATTACGGAGTAGGAAATATATTATCACCATATCCGTCCGTTTTAAATGGTACCTTTCACTAAATTGAATGACTTATCTTATACTTTAAAATTATTTGATTATTTAATTAATTCTAAAAAATTGACTAATTTATTTTTGTTGTGCCTGACAAGATTGACTCTTGTTCTTACGTATCCCTACGAATGAATCAAGGATACGTAATTCTTTGGGTATAAAAAGGTTTGTTGATTGAGTTAGTTTTATTATTGTTTTTTTAAGAAAAAAGTATATCCTTCTATTAAGATATAAATTATCTAATCCAACTACTAAAGTTATGAAATGTGTTCTTGTTTTTAGAAATATTTTTTATAAAAAGTGGTTAAATATGATACATGTCAAAATTTTAATGGTTAGAAGAAATAATTTGTTGTATGATATGAGGAAATACTTTATTCTTTTTATTAAAATAGCTAAATCTCTCATATGTCAACTCTCACTAACAAATAACTTAAACCATATTGTTTGTGTTTAAGTTTTTTTTTTAAAAACCAAACGATGTCCTAAACATGGGCACGGTGGGCTTGAAGGCTGCCCTAAATAAAACTATAAAACATATACAAATTTATATACACTTCATACAAAATACACAATATATAATTTGCATACAAATATACAAATATGTTTATCATAATAAACAACCATATAAATAGAATAATATATACAAAATATGGATAGTACATAATTTACATACAAAATACAAAAGGAATAGTATATGTGTATATATATACAAAATACAAATACATATACATAATAATAAAATATAGTATTTTCTTACATTTGATATATAAATGCATATATAACAAATGACAAAATTTTTCTCACATTTGATAAAGACATATACATCTGATGTCAATGGTACGATAACTTAGCCAAGTCTATTTACATTAAGATGCAGGTAGGGATGAAAAGACTAATATAGTTCACAATTAAAATATTAAGGACTAAAATGACAAAATTATTATAGACTAAATTAGTAAGGTTGAAAAAATAAGGAATAAAATTAGTATTTACTCAATATTATAAAAGTTATTTTGTTGATATGTAGGTAGATTTCGAAAATAGTGAAAACGATTTGTGGTTGAGCAATCCTAATGACATTGGATGAGTGCATTGGGACGGAGCAAAGAAGATTATAAAGGCACCATTCTGGTATTTAGAATTGACCAGACAATGAAATCTTGTATTAGACTGTCATTATGCCAACTTTGGTTAGGTTACATATAACGTGCATGTGAGAGGAAGTAGATGTGAAAATGGAACAACATAGTTAAAACACATAACTTTTGGATTT
The DNA here is from genome assembly GCA_009771035.1 of Lupinus albus. Classification (NCBI taxonomy): domain Eukaryota; kingdom Viridiplantae; phylum Streptophyta; class Magnoliopsida; order Fabales; family Fabaceae; genus Lupinus; species Lupinus albus. Next base: position 8,146,182 of record CM019999.1, read on the forward strand.
GGTAGGAGGTGGTAATGAAAATGATAAGTCAAGAAATCTTGAAGCATTTATTAGGTATGATAGTAGTGACAACGTTAACGGTATGAATGGAATAGTCTCACATCTCTATCAATCTCTTTCCACAATTCAAGATTAGTGAGAGGCCTGAAACAGATTGTGGTCCCTTCTAGGCAACTATGGTTATTAGTGTAAAATTGTAATGTCATTGTTAGAGATCAACATGTATTCTTGATTGGTTAAGGAGAGCATATGCATAGAATGAAATATACTTTGTTTGGGATGAAAAATTTAATGTGTATTTGCGAGTTAGATTGTGGAAGGAAGAGACAGTAAGAGAAGACCTCAAGGTCATCTCACAAATACATTTCATAACTGTCAAACTTTTCATTTTTTTCTCCGAAACACAAGACTCTTAGAGTATATTTGTGGTAGGTAACATTCTACGAACTCATATAGCTCAAAACTACTTGATTTTGATGTGAGGCATGCCTTACACTTGTTGCTAAATAGTGTAACATGACCCCTTTGGTATTACATTTATTAGAGCACATTTCTTGTTCTAAAAAATGTGTTACTTAATGTGATTAGTTAAAATGTATTTAACTTTAAATTTTAATAATTAAGTATTTTTCACCAATTATAACAAATAATAACATTTTTTTGGATAAAAGATTTGATCCACATTCATAAATTTAGTTTTTGGGTGCTAGGTAGGATTTTTAATCTGCTTGCTACTTCAGTCTATGTAAGTCTTACTTAAAACCGTCCATTTGTTTTTTTAAAGAAGGCAACATATCATGATAATAATATTTGTAAATTCCATTTTTTGAAAATGTGATTGGACTCTGATTTATGGTATTTGTTTTGGTCTTATTCAGGGTCCTTATCATATTAGATATAAAGTCAATTTATAAAATATTGATCAATTTTATCTTAATTTTTTAATCAAGACAGTATAAAATAGAGTTTAAAATAAAAAATTAAAAACAAATGATTTTTTTTGTTTTAAAAACGTGCAATCAAAAAAATTACCGAACTGTTTTTCTCCCTCTAGATTTTAAAATTAATTTAAGAATAGGATTACCAAATTTTGTTTTTCCCTTCTGGAAAACAATTCTTAAAAAATTACTTCATAATATAGTTTCAAAAAAAAATATATCAAACATGCCCTAATTTTCATATAGCATATTGCAACATTCAAACTATCTATGTAGCTATTCAAAATGCATATCATATGTACCTATATATATATATATCCTTAAATTCCTCCCTTTGAAAAGGGGAAAGTACATTAAAATTTTAACCATGGTATGAGATAGTACTAGAATATGAAGGAATACATAAATTACCAAGCAAACCTTATGTCAAAGTAAATATAATTTCATCCAAAAGATCATCAAAAATAAAATCATCTAACTCAAGCCCCACAAATTCAGAATCAAACTGCAGATTCATCCACCCATCATTTTTGGCTAGATCTCTGCTAACATAGTAATCCAATGATGCATAAACTTCAGATGATGGTGAATTCAGATACCATCTAATAAGTGTCCAAACTTTATGTAGAACATTGTCCCCTATTGGCAATGGATGAACATGTGATAGAGAAGATAAGGGTCTTGGATAATAGCTATATGATTTTCCAAAAATGTTTAATAATCCTTCATTGATTAAATCAAACAAAAGCATATGATTACATTGTCCATCTTCATCACAATTACCAGAACATTCAGGATCAAGAAGCAAGCACCCTTCTAGTTCTTCATATATTGAAGGGTCAACTAGTTGGTTATTAGAATACCATATTCCATGTGATTCATTGTTGCCATTGAACCCAGAGAGATCTAAAACCTTTTTCACATAATTATATGCAGCTTTATGACTTTCTTCTACTTCAATATATGGAATTTCATAGTTGGAACACTTGCTTAGATTTCCAAATTTCATAAAACTCTCTTCATTCTCAGCTATATCAGTGTGATCCACTTCAGGCTCTTGTTGCTCAGCCACATCACCATCCATTTCACAAGCTGGCCCTGGCTGTAATTCCGATTCTGTTATCGGTCGAACTATTAGCATCAGAGAAGCGACTCGGAAAATAAGTTTGTACATGTAATTTTGTTAAAAGAAATGTGCAATTGAAAGTAAACTAAACTAAACAGATCAAACACAAACATTCTGTTAAAGCTATATTTCTTGTTGCAGACTTTAAGAATTTCTCGGTTCGAACATATTAATTGGGCTACAAGTACATGACTACCTCCATATATATGTAGAGGCAGAATCCACAAAGTTGTAGATAAGATTTCAGTCATTAGAAAATTAAATTTCATTCAAGTTCAAGTTATATGAGTTATTATGTGGTTATTATTTAATTTTTTTAACACTTCTATGGTCATATTTATGGTGAAACATTTCAACTTTGAATATGAAAACTACACCATCCTTTATATACCTCAACTTAATTCATTAATGCAATTAAACATTTGACACACATGTCTTTGCACAATGACAGAAATGTACTTATGATAGGGATGATATATTGCAATGTACAAGTATAAAAGGACCAAATATACCTTCCGTTGCGTTTAACTTATCAAACTCGAACATAGCATTGAGGAAGCAAGCGACAGAAGGGATGACTGAATTTGCATCTACTTGCATAGCACTAGATTCTGTTGCAGGTTCATTATCCTGTTCAGGGCTAGCATCAGCATCACTATCTCTCAAGTTCCCGATGCCATCAATCGGTATGCTCGTATCATCCTTTCCTTCATTACTAGCAGCATCTAGTCCTGATCTTGAAGCACTCCTTAAAAGAAGGTTCTTTTGGTCAGCATTGAAGATGCTTTCTAGAATTGTGTTATCAGCAAAGGTAGTTGGAAGAACATGACTCTTCAAATCATCACCAATTTCGATACTCCTCTTCTCATCATTAAAACTTGTGCTTCTAATTTTCTCACCAAATTGCTTAGTTGAACTTTGGGGAGATGAAGGAACAGAAGGTTCCTCACTCTGATGGAAATATGATTTTAGATTTGGTAATGAAAGAAACCTTTTAAACGATTTCGGGGTCTTCAATATTGAATTTTTCTCTTCTTCTTTCAACTTTAACTTCTCAGGCTTAGTAGGGTACTTAATATCAGTGTTAAAACAAGTCTCATAAAGCTGTGAATATACTCTAGATGATTCCTTCAGAGATGAAGTCCTCATTGATTGTTGACGCTTTAAGGAATTAAAAGAGAGACTTCTTCCAAAACCACTTCTAGCACTGTCTTTTCTTTCTCCATTAATTGCAGGGTCTTTGAATTTGTCATTGATCAACTTCTTTACATTTTTCGAGAGATTACTTCCGCGAGGAATCTTGTCAATTACCGCATCCATGGTAATGCGATACTTTTCATTTTTGTTCTCTTCAATTAAATGCTTTAGCTTATGCCTAAGATCCTTGAAATGATTTGTTTTCACATGGTTGGGAACTTGGGATGAAACTGATGTAGCAAAACCAGGATTGAGGTATTGATCAACTTTGTGTGAAGCACTTATGGATTGAGATGGTTGGTGATAATCTTCAGTAAAATCAAACATGGACGATTTTTTATTCTCCCCTTTTGCGTCGAACCAGTCATCTACCATTTTGTTTATGACCTGGCCATGCTCAGAATCTTTGCTTCCCGATGATGAGGCAAATACCGGAAAAGAGATAGACTTGGATCTTCTTTTGCCACTGAATTTCAGTTCATTATGAGAGTGGAATGGCAAAGGAGATCCTGGATCCTGTATATAGTTTAATAGGTAGTCTTTGTTTGTGTTGATTATATCCAAAGCATCAAGAAAATCCTTGAAAAGATGGGGCGAAACATCGGTTGTAAGTATCTTCGCATTTATCAACTTCTCTTCTGGATCACTTTCATTAGGAGAGGACAGGTTGTATGTATTTGTGCATTGCTTGTGATGCTTATGATCCATGTTTTGCTCCAAAATGTCACTAGAAAACATAGTACCACAATCTACACATTTGTCATTATTGGTAACTGGTCTATTTGAGAATACTGGTGACAATGCTTCCAATGTGTCGGCAGCGTTATGGTTTTGAAAGGTTTCTAGAACTGGTTCCGAACTTTCAGCAGTTAATAACAATTCAGTAAGTGGATCAGCCTCCAAGTGATGAATGGAATCGGCACGCGTTAGCTGTGACTTTGTAGGACATGTTGAACTTCTTTTATGTCTACCCTTCTTTTTGGACAGCTCATCTTGAATAAGCGCTTTTAGTCGAGATTTGATAGAACTTTTCGCCGGTTGAGTGGAGTGTTGTAGATTTTCTTCAGCCTGGGAAAACATTAGATTAGATGCTACATTCACTCTCTGTCCAAAATAAGGAAGTGAAGTTCTAAAATGCCAGATGAAATTCAATGTCAATATCAGAATGACTAACATTTTATAGGGACTAAGATCAAAATAATAACCAAAAACTTTCTATCTTGAAAAAAACTTGTAGCTTGCTTGACACAAAAGTCACTCATAAAAAACCCAGACATGATTCATTACTTACATTAGATAATGTTGTATTTGGCTCATAATGTACTGACATATCATGAACCGAATCATCGACATTCTCTGGAATTCCGTCTCCTGAAAATTGAAATAAAATCTGTGTATGAAGTCGAAATTTAAAAACAAAATTGTGATATATCACCAACAATAAAAGAATGTGTAATTGGAAAGTATGAATAAACCAGTGCTTCCAGATTTCCTTGTGCAGTGTGATTGGTTAGTTAGGCTCAAAATAAGTAAGAAAATGAACACTTATTAACATACAACAAGCTCTATCCATAGGCAATATAAGTAATAAGAAAAGAAACAAAGCCAATTAATGAACACAAAATAAAATATAAGGAATCATCAATAGAACAAAATGAGCACTTACTATAACTTGCATCATTTCTTCCAGCACAACCATGCTTCTTCTGTATTAGCCTCCTCTTGACATGTCGCCAATGATGATACTTAATAATATGAAGAATTCCCCAAACTCGTCCCGGATGAGCAGGATGCGTAGCATTTCCATTAGGCAATGCAGACTGTTTATCCCGAATTCGCTTTCCCATCACTAGCTAGATTCAATGTCAATGCGGGTTTCGGAGAATACGAAGCCGGATTTATATTCCTTCAAGCTTAAGAAACCTAATCAATGTAACAAATATCAATAACCAGATGAACAAGGAATTCTAGAAGATTAGCATTAGTAAATGCAGATTACATTGTCAAATTTGTATCACCTAAAAGACTCTTATCTTATGCATGAATCGTAATGAACCCATAACATTAATGAAAAACAAAACTATATAATTTATAAATGCCATTAAAAAATTTCCAAATTGGCAACCCATTTATGATTCATAGAGATTTAGATTAATGCCTTAGTTTCATAAGCACAGAATCCATGAAATGGATTTGGTATTAAAAAAAGAAGAAAAACTAGAATTCGATGTTTCAAACATTATTGGAGAAAACAAACCAGAAAAAGCAGAAATTCCTAGAACTATTAACGTCGGAGAATTGCTCAGTTGTGAGGAAAATTATGAGAATAAATCTTTAAAACATTGAACAATAATTTTTTTATTTTACGTTAAAACTTTCTTACAAATCGTCACAATTACAATCTCTCTACCACTAACCGTTATATTTATTAGCATGTAATTTGGATATGTATCTCTATGATCATAGAACAACCTTACCTCAAAGGTATCAAAAGCCAAAATCGAAAATCTTGAGAATGTGCATGGATCAATATGTATTGAGAGTGAAAATAAATTAACAAAAATTAATATGCAAAAGAAAAAAGAAATAAAAAGGAAAATCTTCGTTCTATCATTCAAGTAATGACACGTGACAAATTAAATAAGTGGTGTGCATGCATGCACCTTAAAAAAGTAAATAATGAAAGTAAAATTTTACTTTATAATTTATTAGTTTGTTTGGTCTTACCTCATAAGAATGGAGGGGTTAATACAAACTATACAAAATTAAAATTATTCCAACAATGGTTGTCAGCAATAAGTTAACATAATAAGCAAACATTATCATTGTAGCTACTGTGTTAAGGTGTCCTACAATAATTTTGGGTTGAGATCCTCTTTAGTATTAAACAATATATATTGGGTACAAATTGTAACACATGACAATAAAAAAATCTAAAAGTCTATAAATAAATATTTTTATCTTCTTATATTCCAGTACTAATTCTGATTTCCCTTAAATAAAAATTTGAGTTTTACCTTTATATATAAAAAAAATTCGTTATTAGGAGAGCTAGCGTAGAGATTTTATGCGCATTTCTGAAATTGAAAAAGACTGCCCCTAATAGAGAATATACGTTATTTAAATCTAAAGAAAAATCCCTACCACTGTCGGGAAAGTTTTTATATAATGATTTTTTGTGTGTACTACCAAGTGTATTATCTCACCTTATGATAAGGAGCTAAACTTTTTCAGAATACGTTCTTAGAATGCAGAGAAAATGAAAGAGAGAAAGTGTTTGAATGCAATTTCATTGAATGAATGAATGCCAAGAAATAAACTGAAACCTACTTTATATAGTAGTCTGTTAAATAACTTCCCTAACAACATGTTATAATGGGAAAAAAGCTTATCCACCAAACACATAATTAAGAATAAGCTTAAGCTAATCTATGCTAATGAGGATAGCTAAACTAGCAACCAAACACCACTAACTAATGTATCATCCAAGCTATAAAATCAACAAAACCAACATCCCCCCTCAAGTTGGGTCGTGGATAGAACATAGACCCAACTTGGAAACAAAAGCTTGGAAAACAGAAGCAGGTAGTGGCTTGATGAATGCACAGCCAGCTGAGCAGAGGAAGCAATGGGAAGAAGGTGGATAAGGCCTTATTGAATCTTATCACGAATCACATGGCAATCCACCTCAATGTACTTGGATCTCTAATGAAAAACAGGATTGTGAGCAAGGTAAATGGCTGATTTGTTCTCACAATAGATTGAGACTGGATTCAACAAGGGAACATGTAAATATGTGAACAAATAATTCAACCACTGCACCTCACAAGAAAGGCTAACAATTCTCTGCTTCTTGGATTTCCAGGAGATAAGACTTGAAGGGCAGCCTTGTAATGCTCATTCATGGGTTTGCACATAAAAAGGCTCAATTGTTGCACTACATAAGTAATGTCAGGTCTAGAAATGGTGAGGTCTGTAAGAGAGAACATCAGTGAAGGGCACACCTTGATCATGTTGTAGTTTAGGAGAAGGATCAAAGGGAACCTTGGCTGGCTTGACAGCTAAGAAACCTGAATCCTCCAAGAGAGACAAAGCATACCCTCTCTAATTTAAATGAATACCATCTACTCTTCTAGTAATCTCAAGTCCCAAAAAGAACCTAAGAGAGCCTAGATCCTTGATCATAAAAGTGTGATCAAGAATCTGTTTCACCTTTTGGATATCATCAAGATTATCTACAGCTAAAACCATATCATCTACATATACTAGTATAGCAGTGAAACTAGTAGTAGTAGATTTAGTGAAAAGAGCCTGATATGCTTGGGAGTGTGCATAACCCAAGGAAATCAAAGAAGATGAAAGTGTTGTGTGCCATTCCCTGCTAGCTTGATGCAACCCATAAAGAGATTTATGCAGCTTGCAGACTTGTAGACCCACTTGCAACCTATAGGAATCTTCCATGGTGGAAGATCAACTAGAGACCAAGTGTGATTCTGATCTAAGGCTTGTAACTCAAGGTCCATGGCATTTCTCCAATGGCTCAACTTAGCAACCTGAGTATAAGTTGTAGGGTCTGGATCACTAGATATATTGAGACATAACTTCTTACTAAGTAGGAAAACACTTAGAATAATCAAGTACAAAGGACAAAGGATATATAACTTGAGAATTGGGAAGTGTGGCATTGGTAGAAGTGTGAGCAAGACCACAATGATAGTCTTGTAAATGGGATGGTGGCCTTCTTATTTGAGTTGACTGTCTCAGAGGAGTGATATGTGACTCAGGTGAGGAAGAGAGATCTGTGGATGTATTGGACTCAGGCAAAGAAATAGTATGTGACTCAGAAGAAGTGTTTGACTCATATGGAAAGTGTGTAGACAATTATGGTGAAGAGACAAAATTGTGATTAAGATGACAAGAACCAGAAACCAGAGGAAAAGATGTGTTTGACTCAGGTGAAGACACATGTGTATGGAGTGGACAATTAGAAGCAGAAGAAAAAGGGAAAGAAGTCTCACAAAAGATGACATCTCTAGAGAGAAAGATATCATAAGAATTAAGATCATATAGTATAGAACCTTTGGTGCCATCTTTGAATCCTAGAAAAGAACACTTCCTAGCCCTTGGATCAAATTTACCCCTCCCTGCTACAAGAGTGCTAGCATAAGCTAGACAACCAAACACTTTGAGGGATTCTAGATGAGGTAGGGATCCATGAAGTAGCTGATATGGAGAAGAATTCTTCAATAAGGGACTAGGCAATCTATTTATGATATGGACAACATGTTAAATTGCAAAATTCCAGAGAGTGAAAGACAATCTTATAAGGACTCAAATTCTACCCTTGAAATTTTTTCTCATTTTAACTCATACAACATGTATTTTTCTTACATCTTATTATAAGTAACCTAAGATGCGTTACATTAGTTACCTTGATTATTTTCTGATCATTTTATTATGCAGTATCCATACACACATCTATAAGACAGAAAAACATAATTCATATTGATGTCCCCCATTTACTTAGGACATGCAAATAGTTATGGGTTCCCAAAATCATAATACACACAGTTACAAACATCCAAAAATGTAATGGTCGTGATTACAAGTATTCAAATCCGCATATAGTCAGTTATGATACAAAAAGTGTAAATAGAAGAATCCAGATTTAAAAGCTCCCAAAGCTCCAAATCAAGCATCCCTAATTCATCCATTTACCTGCAATGAGATTATCAAATGGCAACACATAGAAACATACAAAGGAGTAAGTCACTTAATTCAATAAATACAGTTTAGATATAATCCACATTATAAACAGAGTTAGATAAACAATTTAAACTTTCCAACATATAATCAGTACATATCATTTATATTTCTTACTACCTCATCTGACCATTCTTACTTTCACATTCTTCAATGTTAAACTTTGTTATCCTTCTCTTCATTCATGTTTTACATAGCCATTTCCCACTAGTACATACTTTCACAATATCACATAGGGCAAGACATTCAATTCACTACCACTTGGGCAAGACATTCAATTCAATACCACTTGGACAAGACATTCAATTCAATACCACTTAGGAAAGACATTCAATTCAATACCACTTGGGCAAGACATTCAATTTCAATACCACTTGGGAAAGACATTCAATTTCAATACCACTTGGGCCAGACATTCAATTTCAAAACCACTTGGGAAAGACATTCAATTCAATACCACTTGGGCCAGACATTCAATTCAATACCACTTGGGCAAGACATTCAATTCAATACAACTTGAGCAAGACATTAAATTTCAATACCACTTGGGAAAGACATTCAATTTCAATACCACTTGGGAAGACATTCAATTTCAATACCACTTGGGCAAGACATTCAATTCAATACCACTTGGGCCAGACATTCAATTCAATACCACTTGGGCCAGACATTCAATTCAATACCACTTGGGCAAGACATTCAATTCAATACCACGTGGGCAAGACATTCAATTCAATACCACTTGGCCAAGACATTTAATTCAATACCACTTGGGCAAGACATTCAATTTCAATACCACTTGGGAAAGACATTCAATTTCAATACCACTTGGGAAGACATTCAATTTCAATACCACTTGGGCAAGACATTCAATTCAATATCACTTGGGCCAGACATTCAATTCAATACCACTTGGGCAAGACATTCAATTCAATACCACTTGGGCAAGACATTCAATTCAATACCACTTGGGCAAGACATTCAATTCAATACCACTTGGGCAAGACATTCAATTCAATACCACTTGGGCAAGACATTCAATTTCAATACCACTTGGGCAAGACATTCAATTCAATACCACTTGGGCCAGACATTCAATTCAATACTACTTGGGCAAGACATTCAATTCAATACCACTTGGGCAAGACATTCAATTCAATACCACTTGGGCAAGACATTCAATTCAATACCACTTGGGCAAGACATTCAATTCAATACCACTTGGGCAAAAAATTCAATTTTTGTTACTTCCCACATCTTATTCCCTTTGAGTCATCCACATATAATCGTACACCTCATATTTCATATCTCGGAATAAAATGTTTATCCTTACCTTGGTGAGTGTTGGGTTTGGTCTTTGGTAACTTTGCAAGTTCATCCGAAACCGCCTCAAACCTTAGGATCTTTCCTCATCCCCACCAAACAACAACAAAAGTCAGTAATTTATTCTCAACAACATATAAATAACTCATTGTTCATCTTTAATCATACAAAAGATTCATATATTTTCAATGTTTCCAAAATCACTTTCATTAGGACTTTCCAAACATCATAAACATACATATTCATCTTCTATTTTACATTAGAACACATAGTCATCTTCTACATCTACTATTTCACCCATTTTTCTCTTTAACCACACTTTCATTTTGTGCAAGACATTCAATTCAATACCCACAAACCCTTTCCATTTTGTTAATCACCAACTTTAAACTAAGAGTTTACAAGAGATAAACTAAATAAAACGAACCACAACTCCAAAGGAAGAGTTTTCATGGTTTCTCACATTTTGAGAAGAGATACCATACACCCAAAACAAGTTTGAAAGGGAGGAAGATAGTTAGAATCAAGAGATATACCTCTTCACAAGCTTCTAGATGATTCCCACGAATCCTTGCTCTCAAAATCACCTCATTCTCTTTTCTCTCTCAAGTTCTAACCCTAAAAGTGTTTGAGGGTTTCTATTTTAAAGTTCCAGCGTCGGGTTCTCGCTCAAGCGAGCCTTTTCTCGCTCAAGCGAGCCTTTTCTCGCTCAAGCGAGAAAATCCCGCCCATTTTAAAAATTTAGATTTGGCGCTCTCGCTCAAGCGAGGGTCCTCCAGTGCCTACACCCCTATCCTTCGCCCAAGCGAGCCAAATCTCGCTCAGGTGAGAATCCTTCAGTATATCCCATTTTCGTTACCACATCTTAAGAAATGTAAATTCAGGGTGTTATAATCCTCCCCCTCTAATAAGAATTTTCGTCCCCAAAAATTAAACATACCTCGATTCAAACAAATAAGGGTAATCCTCCCTCATATTTCGCTCCACTTCCCAAGTCGCGTCTACTTCATCCACTTGACTCCATAACACCTTCACTAAGGAGATCTCTTTTCCTCTCAACTCCTTGATACTGGTATCCATGATCCTCACGGACAAGATCGCAAATGTTAAATTATCCTTTAGTTCAATTTGATCGGACTCAACCATATGAGATGGATCCCCCACATATTTCCGCAACTGAGACACATGAAACACGTTGTGGAGATTCGATAACAATGGAGGTAAAGCAATCTGATATGCTATTGGCCCAACCCTCTTCAATATTTGATATGGTCCAATAAATCTCGGAGTAAGCTTACGAGACTTCAACACTCTACCAATCCTAGTAGTCGGAACTACTCTCATAAATACATGATCTCCCTCATTAAACTCAAGAGGTTTCTGTCTCTTATCGTAATAGCTTTTCTGTCGACTCTTTGATATTCTCATATTCTCCCGGATCTTCTTGATCTTTTCCGTCGTTTCTTGGACCAACTCGGGTCCCAATACTAAGTTCTCCCCAGTTTCAAACCAACTCACTAGAGTCCTACATTTTCTCCCATACAAGGCTTCCTAAGGGGCCATCCCGATGCTAGTATAGAAACTATTGTTGTAGGTTAACTCAATCAAAGGCAATATGCCATCCCAACCCCCAGGTTGTTCCAAAACACAAGCCCTCAAAAGATCCTCCAATGACTGTATGGCCCTTTCCGATTGACCATCAATTTGTGGATGATAAGCTGAACTCAGTTTAAACTCAATGCGGATTGCAAACTAGTCCAAAAGTTTGAAGTGAAACAGGGATCCCTGTCCGACACAATGCTTGACGGTATCCGATGCAATCGAACTATCTCCTTGATATACAACTCATCTAATCACTCTAAGGAATATTTCATATGCATCGGCAAGAAATGAGCAGTCTTAGTCAAACGATCCACTATAACCCACATCGAGTCGTACCCTCTCTGAGTCTTCGGGAAACCTGATACAAAGTCCATGGAGATACTATCCCACTTCCAAACGGGAATTTCCAGTAACTGTAATACTCCCGTTGGCCTCTGATGTTCAATCTTGGCTTTTTGACAGATAAGACAACTCGAGACGTACAAAGCCACATCTTTTTTCAACCTAGACCACCAAAACAACTTTTTCAGATCTTGGTACATTTTTGTGGTCCCCGGGTGGAAACTCATTTTACTCTTGTGTGACTCCTCCATAATACTCTTTCGCAATTCCACATTATGAGGCACACACACCCTTCCCTTGTATCGCAACATTCCAATGGAATCCGACTCAAAATCAGTTTCCTTTCCCTTAGCCATCGAATCTCGTTTGACCTTCAACTCACAATCCTCAACTTGCATTATTCTGATCTGGTCAAACAACTCATTGGTGACCTTGAGCATTCCCAAAATCATGCTCTAGGGTCTTACTTGAACTGCCAAGTTCATATCTCTGAACTCTCCAATTAGTTTCTCTTCACGAACCATCGGCTACCAATTCCTTTTGATCAAACAGATACTTCAAACTCTTGTGGTCGCTGTACACCTCAAATCTTACGCCATAAAGATGGTGTCTCCAGATTTTTAGGGAAAAGACCACTACGTTTAGTTCCAGATCATGTGTAGGGTAGTTTTGCTCATGTGTTCTCAATTATCGCGAAGCATAGACAACAACTTTCCCGTCCTGCATCAAAACACAACTCAAGCCTTGTTTAGAAGCATCATAATATACACTGAAATCTCGATCAGTACAAGGAAGAACCAACACTGGTGCTGTAGTCAACCTCCGCTTCAACTCTTGGAAACTTTCTTCACAACGGATTGTCCACACATACGGTTCCCCTTTTCTTGTAAGCTTGGTCAGAGGTAATGCCAACTTTGAAAACCCCTCTATGAACTTCCTGTAATAACCAGTCAAACCCAGAAAAATCCTGATCTCAGTAACTGACTTGGGCACCGCCCATTCCATCACTACCTCGGCCTTAGAAGGGTCTACTGCCACTCCTTCCCGGGATATCACATGTCCAAGGAAGTTCATTGATTCAAACCAGAAATCACATTTAGACAACTTCGCATACAACTGATTGCTCCTCAAAAGATCCAGAACCACCCTCAGATGCTTCACATATTCTTCTCAGCTCTTGGAGTAAACCAAAATGTCATCAATTAATACCACTACAAATGAATCCAAATACGGATGGAAAATCCGATTCATGTAATCGGTAAATATTGGTGGAGCATTCGTCACACCAAACGGCATCACCAAATACTCAAAATGCCCATACCTCGTCCTGAAAGCAGATTTAGGAATATCCTCCAACTTAACTCGAAGTTGGTGATAACCCAAAAGAAGGTCAATCTTTGAAAACACAAACCGCTCCTCTCAATTGATCCATCAAGTCATCAATTTTAGGCAACGGGTACTTGTTCTTGATAGTAACCTTATTCAATTATCTGTAATCGGTGCACAACCTCATACTCCCATCCTTTTTCTTCACCAACAAAACCGGTGCACCCCACGGTGAGACACTAGGACGGATGAATTTCTTTGCCATCAAATCCCTCAACCTACTTTTTCTACTCAGTTAGTTCTAACGGTGCCATCCTATAAGGAGCTATAGAGATGGGTCCCGTTCCAAGTACCAAGTCAATGGAGAATTCAACTTCTCTGACTGGGGGCAATTTCGGAATATCACTAGGAAATACCTCAGGGAACTCACGGACTATCGGAATATTATCAATGCTGGGTTTCTCAATACCTTCCAGTGTTGCCAACAACACAAACACTGATCCCCCTTCCTTAAGGGAAGTCCTGATCCCCTAAGCCGACATTGACTCCATATAACTAGCCTGGTCAGAAATCTCACAAAGATCTCTAAAAACCACAGTCTTATCAGCACAATTAAGCATAACATGATTTGCTGACAACCATTCCATTCCCAAAATTAAATCTAACTAAGACAACGGTAAGCAGATTAAATCCACGATAAATATCCTACCATTTACCACTACCGGACATTGAGACACAAACGTCGACACCACCACCGACACACTAGTTGGGGTGGATACGACAAAGTCGAAAGGCAACGACTTTGTTTGCAATTTCAGTCGGTCTACACATTCAACACATACAAAGGAGTGTGTCGCTCCCGAATCAAACAACACTAAAATAGGAATACCTACCAGCATACAATTACCATTGATCAGACCATCCACATATGATGCCTCTACACCACTCATGGTAAACACTCGGCCTGTAGATCGAGGTCGTTCTACCCTCACAACATTCATACTCTGCCGTAACTTAGGACAATACCTCTTCACATGCCCTTGTCCTCCATAATGGAAACACCCATTTCCCGATATGGGGCAAATATTGCCATAGTGCCCCCGACCACATTTGATGCACATAGGATAGGAGTTTGGAGATGACCCTCCAGTAGCAGAAGTGGTGGTTGGCCTTTGAGAACCATAAGGTCATCGGTTTTCAGCCAACTTCTCCTTACCCCTTCCTTACACAAAGTTGCGCTGAGGTCCATAGTTCCGGGGAGGGTTCACTTTGCCAGCAGCAGTGTCTCTCACTCGCACATCATCCTCATACATTCTACACATATTCACCAGTGTATGGAAGTCAGAAATCTCTTGGTGGCCAAACATCACTTTCAGCTCAGGTTTCAGACCCATCTCGAACTTGACACATTTGGACCTCCCGTCCACTTCAAATTCAGCATATGGACAATACCAGGCCAATTCCTCGAATCTGGCCGCATACTCTCCCTCGGTCAAACCCCCTTGCTCTAACCACAAGAATTTCATCTCCTTTTTTCTCTTCAAATCTGCAGGAAAGTACGCGAATCCGCCTTGGAACTGACTACGGTTCCCCCTATAGAATTCATCTAGACCTCGGTATTCGGCCGGTCCTGGTAGGACCAAGGGTGGCGAACTCGGACTTGGTGTTGCGTTCTAATACAGACTCTGCAAGTTCTCGTTCACATGTTGCATTGCAGCCACCATTTGAACCAAAAGATCATTAGGAACATTCTAACTCGTTCCTATTCCTCTTCCAGCCATGTGTACCTGTACTCATTCACTTGTCAGTAAACCAAATTTTATCCAAACAAGGATCACATAATAACATAGAAATTTGTACAAACCAAATAATTAAAGCACATAAAGGTCACAAAGAATCACGTAAGGCCATACCGTAGGCCGCAGGATTAACTATGATCTGATAACATATTGTAAGGACCCAAATTCTACCCTTGAATTTTTTTTCTCATTTTAACTCATACAACGTGTATTTTCCTTATATCTTATGATTAGTAACCTAAGGTGCGTTACATTAGTTACCTTGATTATTTTCCGATCATTTTATTATGTAGTATCCATACACATATCCATAAGACAGAAAAACATAATTCATATTGATGTCCCCCATTTACTTAGGACATGCAAATAGTTATGGGTTCCCAAAATCATAATACCCACGGTTACAAACATCCAAAAATATAATGGCCGTGATTACAAGTATTCAAATCCGCATATAGTCAGTTATGATACAAAAAGTGTAAATAGAAGAGTCCAGATTTTAAAGCTCCCAAAGCTCCAAATCAAGCATCCCTAATTCATCCATTTACCTGAAATGGGATTATCAAATGGCAACACACAGAAACATACAAAGGAGTAAGTAACTTAATTCAATAAATACCGTTTAGATATAATCCACATTATAAACAGAGTTAGATAAACAATTTAAACTTTCCAACATATAATCAATACATGTCATTTATATTTCTTACTACCTCATCCGACCATTCTTACTTTCACATTCTTTAATGTTAAACTTTGTTATCCTTCTCTTCATTCATGTTTTACAAGGCCATTTCTCACTGGTACATACTTTCACATACTTTCATTCGGCAAGACATTCAATTCACTACAACTTGGGCAAGACATTCAATTCAATACCACTTGGGCAAGACATTCAATTTCAACACCACTTGGGCAAGACATTCAATTTCAATACCACTTGGGCAAGACATTCAATTCAATATCACTTGGGCAAGACATTCAATTCAATACCACTTGGGCAAGACATTCAATTTCAATACCACTTGGCCAAGACATTCAATTTCAATACCACTTGGGCAAGACATTCAATTTCAATACCACTTGGGGAAGACATTCAATTCAATACCACTTGGGCAAGACATTCAATTCAATACCAATTGGGCAAGACATTCAATTCAATACCACTTGGGCAAGACATTCAATTCAATACCACTTGGGCAAGACATTCAATTTTTGTTACTTCCCACATCTTATTCCCTTCGAGTCATCCACATATAACCATACACCTCATATTTCATATCTCAGAATAAAATGCTTATCCTTACCTTGGTGAGTGTTGGGTTTGGTCCTTGGTAACTTTGCAAGTTCATCCGACACCGCCTCCAACCTTAGGATCTTTCCTCATCCCCACCAAACAACAACAAAAGTCAGTAATTTATTCTCAACAACTTATAGACAACTCATAGTTTATCTTTAATCATACAAAAGATTCATACATTTTCAATGTTTCCAAAATCACTTTCATTAGGACTTTCCAAACATCAAAAACATACATATTCATCTTCTATTTTACATTAGAACACATACTCATCTTCTACATCCACTATTTCACCCATTTTCCTCTTTAACCACACTTTCATTTTGGGCAAGACATTCAATTCAATACCCACAAACCCTTTCCATTTTGTTAAACACCAACTCTAAACTAAGTGTTTACAAGATAGAAACTAAATAAAACGAACCACAACTCCAAAGGAAGAGTTTCCATGGTTTCTCCATTAAATCATGGCTATATACTTCATTTTATATCATTGTTTTTTGTTCATGCCAAAAAGGGAAAAAAGTTGTTGTTTCAGTTTTGCAGATTGCATATATACGCTACCCACCTAACTAATGGAAGAAAATGGTGAATCTTATACACCACCTCATGCAAAGATTGAGGGGGAGATTAGAGTCAGGAGGAGCAGCGCATCAATGTTCATAGCAATCACAAAACTAAGTTGATTTTCATCAAGCGGTTAAACAAAGATAAACACAAGTGCTTATCCAGGATCACAATGGTTTGTCTTATGATCTATAATGGTTTGTCATCATAAAAAAGGGGGAGATTGAGATTGCAAGCCTACATCATTACATTGGAGAGATGGAAATGTAGTATGCATCACTATGATTGTTTTGATGAAGACAAAGTGAAGACAAAGTAAAGACAAAGTCAAGACAAATAGAAGTCAAAGAAAGGACAAGGATAAGACAAAGCAAGCTTGAAGACATGTGCAACTCAAAAAACAACAAGGTCAAGACTCAACATCACTCAAGTAAACTTGGGCTTAGTGTTTTATATTTCTAGAGTCTCTGTTTGATTGGGTAGAGTCTAGGCTAGGTGAACCTATAATGGAACTCACTAAAGTCTAAAATTGAATATAACTAACCTAACTAAGTGCATTAAAATACATGATTCTAACTAAGTGCATGAATGAGACTTGCATACATTCATACATGATTCACATGCTCATGCATTTACCTACGATGACATGATTTTAAGTGCATTAAAATTGAGTATATCTCATATATTTTCAAAATCATGTATCATGCATATACACATCATGTAGAAGGTTCATCATGCATCAAGAAAACACTTTTTAACACAGTTAATCGATTAAAACTTGTGTTAATCGATTAAATGAACTTGGGAACCAGTTAATGGATTAAATCTGGATTTAATCCATTAAATGGAGTTGCAGAAGCTGAAATCTTGGATTTCTAACCGTCATTAATCGATTAAGTGACGATTTAATCGATTAACTGCAGTAAAAACAGATTTCTATAAAAGCTTACTTTTTCCCAAATGTTCATAAACTTTTCATAACTTCTTCCAACTTTTCCAATTTCAAAAATCACAAGTTTGTAGAATTCTCTGAGCTTTTCTTTCATATCATTAGAGAGAGGTTTTTTGTGTGTGAAAAAGTTTCTTTATGTTTTCTTGCTTTGCATAAAGAGAGATAGGTTTTTCAAGAATCATTCTTTTGAGCTTAATCTTTTATATTCTTTCTTGAAGTAAAGCCAAACAATAATCACACTTAGTTCTTTGAGTCTTTGTGAGATTTCTTGGTTGGGTTCTTAGTGGTTTTACTGTTTCATATTTACACATCTTAGGTGCTTTTGTAACTTGAGCTATTTGACGATTTTTGTGGGAAAATCCTAGCTGCGGTTAGGTTGTAATCTCTAAGGTTTAGGGGTTAGGTTGTAATATCGGCTAGCTGCGGTTGGCTTGGTATAGTCTTCATTGGGTATCTTGTTTGGCGCATCGAGTAGGAAGATTGGCAACCGTTTGCGAACGGAGGGAAGTCAAGGCTTGGCGAAATTGGATTCGCATAGCAAGTAGGAAAGGCTCAATTTGGAAGTGTGTGTGTAAAGAACATATTTTCAAATATAGTGAAGCAAATCTCCCAAGATCAGAAGGGGAGGCTTGGATGAAGTTTGCTAGTGGACAGGCAAACGAACCAGGATAAAATCACCGTGTCAAGTTTTCTTGAACCCTTATCTCTTTACTTTTCAATCATTTTGTGCTTTATATGTTTAATTAATTTGCTTATTGAATTTAGTGCATGTTCTTGAATCTGTTTATACATTGGCATAAATTCTTTGAGTAGATTGCATTTGTTCTTGTTTGAAAAGATTGTAACGTTTCTTGCAAGAAAAACTGATTTTCAAGAAACGCAAGAATCGATTTAATCGATTAAGTAAATCTTTAATCGATTAATTGGGCTGATTTTTAGAATTTCTCATTTACAGCAAAAAGTGATAATTGCTTCCGCGCACACCTATTCACCCCCTCTAGGTGTTACTTGTTTTGTGGTATACCCAACAACAAGAATAAAAGAGAAAGAACTAGGCAAAGTCTTCATTAAAACTGAAGGAGCATGACCAAGCCTCAGATGCTATAGAGAGAACTCATTTGTGGAACTAGGAGATGAGTGAGAAACAGAGACAGAACAATGTAGCTTGTGTAAGTGATTGATAACAAACAAGCCTTGTTTTAAGCTAGTTGTATCAATCATCTTGTTGGTAATGTTTTGCAAAATGACACAAGAATTAAGATGGAATATTATATGACATTTTATTGATTGAATCAACTTATGTACTAATGTAAGGACCCAAATTCTACCATTGAAATTTTTTCCTTATTTTAATTCATTCACACATATATTTTTCCTTATGACTTATAATTATAACCCAATGACTTTTCATTTATCATCCTTTCTATTTCATGATCATTCTAACAAGCAATGCTCATACATACAATCACCATACAGAAAACATAATTCATATTAATGTCCCTCAATACTTAGGACATATAAATAGTTATGGGTTCCCAAAATCATACTACCCACAGTTACAAGTATCCAAAAATATAATGATCATGATTACAATTATTCAAATCCGCATATATTCAGTTATAACACAAAAAGAGTAAATAAAAGAATCTAAAATTTAAAGCTCCCCAAAGCTCCAAATCAAGCATCCCTAATTCATCAATTTACCTGCAATGAGATTATCATAAACCAGTACATGGAAAACACAAAGGAGTAAGTCACAAACTCAACATAATCATATGATAATCCACATTCAATAAGGTTAGATAAACAGTTATATCGTAATATATAAATAATACTTCAACATATATTCACTTTGTTATCTTCATCCTTCCACATTTTATTCGAACTCATCTTTATCCCATTCATCATACCCATATGTAATTCCATTCTTTCCTTTCATAATCATCTATCTCATTTATGTTTATCTTAGTTCATCTATCTTACCACATAGGGAAAGTCAGACATTTGCTATAAATAGCCAATACCACGAGGGCAAGTCAGTCATTGCTCAACGAGCCAATACCACTAAGGGCAAGTCAGTCATCGCTCAACGAGCCAATACCACAAAGGGAAAGTCAGTCATTGCTACGAATAGCCAATACCACGAAGGGCGAGTCAGTCATTGCTATGAATAGCCAATACCACGAAGGGCAAGTCAGTCATTGCTCAAGGAGCCAGTACCACTAAGGGCAAGTCAGTCATCGCTGAACGAGAAAATACCACAAATGGCAAGTCAGTCATTGCTATGAATATCCAATACCACGAAGGGCAAGTCAGTCATTGCTACGAATAGCCAATACCACGAAGGGCAAACCAATCATTGCTACGAATAGCCAATACCACGAAGGGCAAGTCAGTCATTGCTACGAATAGCCAATACCACGAAGGGCAAGTCAGTCATTGCTCAACCTCTTAAGGGAGCTAAAAATAAGTTTTCTTCCCATTACTTCATAATCCATATATGTTCAGAAAATTCACGCATTCTCTATCATCATATACAATTAAACACTTCTCCTTACCTTGGTGAGTGTTGGGTTCGGTTTTGGGTAACTTTGCAAGTTCTTTTGCTACCTCCTCCAACCTTAGGATCTTTCCTCACCCCCACAAAACAACAACAAAAGTCAGTAATTCATTCACAATAATATACACACAACTCATATTACATTTGCAAACATATATGATATTCACATGTTTCCAATGTTTCCAAAATTAATTTCATTAGAAGTTTCCAAACATTAAAACCTACATATTCATATTCTATTTTACATTAAAACACATACTCATCATCTACATCTACCATTTCACCCATTTTCCTCTTTTACCACATTTTCATTTTGGGGTTTTTTGGGTTTTCATGAATCAACCCACAAATCCTTTCCATTCTTCGAACACCAACTCTAAACCAAGAGTTTACAAGGGGAAACTAAATAAAATGAACCACAACCCAAAAGGAAGAGTTTCCATGGTTTCTCACATTTTGAGAAGAGATCCCATACACCCAAAATAAGTTTGAAAGGGAGAAAGAGAGTTAGAATCAAGAGATTTACCTCTTATCAAGCTTCTAGATGATTCCCACGAATCATTGCTCTCAAAATCACCTCCTTCTCTCTTCTCTCTCAAGTTATAACCCTTAAAGTGGTTGAGGGTTTCTATTTTAAAGTTCCAGCGTTGGGTTCGCGCTCAAGCGAGCCTTTTCTCGCTAAAGCGAGAAAATCCCGCCCTTTTTAAAAACTCAAATCTGACGTTCTCGCTCAAACGAGGGATTTCTCGCTCAAGCGAGGATCTTCCAGTCTCCACACCCCTCTCCCTCGCCCAGGCAAGCCAAATCTCGCTCTGGCGAGAATTCTTCAGTAACTCCCAGTTTTCCACTCCCCAAGTGAGCCACCTCTCGCCTAGGCGAGACCCTCTCGCTCAAGCGAGAATCTGGCAGTGTGCCCTATTCTTCAGGACTGTTACCACATCTTGAGAAATGTAAATTCAGGGTGTTACAACTAACACTAGATTGACATAGAAATTAGGGACAAACAACACATTGAATAGGACTAAATTTTTTGACAAAACAACAGTACTACAGATACACGTACTGACTTTATTTCTATTAGGCAAGGTGATCAAGATAGGTGAAATGGTTCTCTTACTAGTAAAAGAACTCAAGTCATAAGCTATATATGATTAATAGTTCCAGTGTCAACTAACTAATCCACAAATTTGTTAGCTGATGATGAAGGCAAGGCAGTGTTAACAGTTGTTGTTTCATTAACCATTGCAAATGCATAATTGACCTTACTTGTGTCACCTTTGGTCCTCTCAAGTAACTCTAGAGTGCACTTTACTTGATCACTAGTAAACCCTTGGTTGTTTGACACATTCTCAGCAACATAATTGTCCTCATTTGAGTATTGTGTACCATCTTGTCCATGTGCAAGTTCAATAGGAAAGGTGTTTGTAACATTGGCTGATCTGCCTGATCTACTATAGTGATAACCAGGTGGATAACCATGCTTCAAGAAGCATGTATCCACTGTGTGGTTAGTCCTTTCACAATGAGTACAGAACCTAGTACCACTTCCTCTGGTTCCATTATTGTAAGGCACTCTACCTCTTCCTCTTAAGGAATTGCTTCCTCTACCTCTATTCCCATTAAAAGATCTAAAGTTAGAACTTCCTTGAGAATTAACAGTTAAGGCTTTGAAATATGAGAGAATTGGAACATTGAATTGTCTATCTTGTTGTGTTAGCATTGAAAACACCTTACTAATGCTAGGAAGAAGCTCAATTAGCATGATCTATGACCTAACTTGTGCATATTGATCATTTAGGCCTTTAAGGAATCTTATCACATAATCTTCTTCCTTATGCATTTTAACTAGATCTATTATCCCACAATTACAAGGATTGGCACACTTGCAATGGCCTATCACTCTATAGTTCTCAATTTTCTCCCACAAAATCTTCAATTGAGTAAAGTAATCAAAGATTAACTGATTACCTTGAGTCATTCTATAGAACTCTTCTTGAAGCTCAGCTACTCGAAATACATCTCCCTGAGAGTACCTATCATCCAGGTCCTTCCACGCTTCAACTGCTTCATCAATCCACAATATGGATTTCACAATAGCTTCCTCAACATAATGTTGCAACCAGGACAACACCATGGTGTTACACCTTATCCATTGCTCATGAAGAGGACGAGTCACTGCTGGTTGAGTCAAGAATCTATCTATGAACTGCAATTTGTTTTTAGATTGAAGACCTAACTTCATAGCCCTGGACCAGGAGTAATAATTCTTGCCATTGAGAAGATGAGAAACAAGAATCAAAATAGGATTCTCGTTTGAATGCAGAAAATAAGGATTGGAAGAATTCACATTGTAATCCTCGAAGCTCTGATTCGCCATTTTTCAGAAGTAGAAGAAGAAGAGAATGAGATTGATTTGATTGAAACAGATTCAATAGGAGAAACATTGATTCAACACTTGCGGAAGTACCAAGTGTAACGACCCGATTTTCTACCCTTGAAATTTTTTCATTTATTTTAATCCTTTCTTACATAAAGTCGTCACCTTCATTGAAACTCTCAAGTATCACTCTTTGAAAATACTCTTTACCCTATTATATTATCATACAAATTTATGTTGCGGAAAAACATAATTCATTCAAATAGCATTTACCACATACAACTAGTTATGGCTCTCCCAAAGTTATAAAGCCCATAACTACACATATCTGTATTAATCTAAACGGATTTACAGTCATCCCATAATGTTATCAAATTAACTACAATGTTAGGTAACAAATAAGACAAACAGGTTAATAAACACCAAAGCTTCCTAAGTGAGCGTTCTTCTCAAAATCCTTCTCTTACCTACAATGGGATTATCATAAACAATACACAAAACATAAGGGAGTAAGTCATTAGTTCAAAACTAACATCACATGATAATCCACATTCAAATACCATTAAGCTTTAATATAATTCGTAAACATACATACGGAATTGTAAACATTCAAATCATCTTCCTTTTTATCGCTCATATTCACCCTATAGAATATATATCCCATACTATATATCCTATAGCATGCATACGACATTCATGTGACATTCACATTTCTCATCATTCATATTCACCCTATAGAATATATATATCATACTATATATCCTATAGCATGCATACGACATTCATGCGACATTCACATTTCTCATCATTCATATTCACCCTATAGAATATACATCTCATACTATATATCCTATAGTATGCATACGACATTCATTACTCCGAGTCTTATTTCCATTGGGACTCCCCTAATAAATATTGATTTCACTTTGAGTCATATTTCCATTGGTACTCCCCCAATAATATTGATTTCATTTGAGTCATATTTCCGTTGGTACTCCCCAATAATATTGATTTCATTTGAGTCATATTTTCATTGGTTCTCCCCCAATAATATTGATTTCCTTTGAGTCATATTTCCATTGGTACTCCCCCAATAATATTGATTTCATTTGAGTCATATTTCCATTGGTACTCCCCCAATAATATTAATTTCCTTTGAGTCATATTTCCATTGGTACTCCCCCAATAATATTGATTTCATTTTCCATAACAGAAAAGTCACGCATTTTCCAACATAATGCATAAATTATAGACGTAACATTTTAAACCATTACCTCTTTCACATACTTCATTCATATCAGCAAGTATGATTTAGATACACTTATCCCTTACCTTGGTGAGTGTTGTGGATCGGTTCTGGGTAACTTTAAAAGTCTCCTCCGCGATTTCCTCCAACCATAGGATCTCTCTTCTCATTTCCACCAATAACAACAATGTCAGTCATTTATTCAAAATAACACATAAATAACTCGTATTTCATTATCAAACATACAAGGGATTCACATATTTTCAATATTTCCAAAACTACTTCAATACAAGTTTCTAAATATTAAAACATACATGTTTATATCATACATCAACATTCAAGCACAAACTTATCATCCACATCTAAAATTTCATCTCTTTCTCTTTATACCCATATTCTCATTTTGAGGATTTTTGGGGTTTTCATGAATAACCCACAAAACCTTTCCATTCATCAAATGTCAACTCTAAACCAAGAGTTTATAAGATAAAAACAACATAAAGCGAAGTATAACTCTAAAGAATGAGTTTCCATGGTTTCTCATGTTTTAAAAATAGATCCAATATACCCAAAACAAGTTAGAGAGGAAGAAGAAGAGTTAGGAACAAGAGGTTTACCTCTTCTCAAGCTCTAAGATGAGTCCTAAGGCTCTTTGCTCTTGAAAAGCTCTCTTCTCTCTCTTCTCTTCCAAGTTCTAACCCTAAAATGTGTTTGGGGTTTCTATTTTAAAGAGCAGTCGTCGGGTTCTCGCTCAAGCGAGCTCATTCTCGCTCAGGCGAAAAAATCCCGCCTATTTTAAAAACTCAGATCTGACCCTCTCGCTCAAGCGAGAATCTCACAGTCCCAACAGGCTTCCTCTCACTCAAGCGAGGGATTCTCGCTCAAGCGAGAATCTCACAGTGTCCACAGCCCCAAAATGCCATTTCTCGCCCAGGCGAGGCAACTCTCGCTCAGGCGAGAATCCTCTAGTATATCCTAGGATTTCACACTCCCAGGTGACCCTTTCTCGCTCATGCGATATTCTCTCGCTTAGGCGAGACTTTTAGGACTGATACTATAATTTTAAAGACTAAAATTTAGGGTGTTACAGCAAGAACTCGATGATGAGAAAGTGAGAAGATGAAATCGCGATAGTGAGAAGATGAGAAAACGAAATCGCGATGGTGAGAAGAGGAGAAGACGAATCAGAGCTACTTTTGCTCTGATACCATATTAGAATGTAGAGAAAATGAAAGAGAGAAAGTGTTTGAATGCAATTTCATCGAATGAATGAATGGCAAAAAACAACCTGAAACCTACTATATATAGTAGTCTGTTAAATAATTTCCCTAACAACATGCTATAAAGGGAAAGAAGCTTATCCACTAAACACATAATCAAGAATAAGCTTAAGCTAATCTATGCTAATGAGGATAGCTAAAATAGCAACCAAACACCACTAACTAATGTATCATCCAAGCTATAAAATCAACAAAACCAACATACGTAGTTGTCCCTCCTAACAAGCGTCACTTTCAGGAATCGAATCATTGATTTTTAATCATTTTAAAGATCTAGTGTGACCTCACATCACTATACCAACACTTGATAAAGTTTTTACATAATGTAGATCTGCATATCATTAGAGTAGTTTTTACCTAATGTGAATCATGTAAGACCACATATCTAAATCTAAAGAAAAATATCTACCACGGTCAGTTATTATAATAAGAGTAAATTTTTAATAATGTGAACAATTATTAAATTGTGGGGCAAAACTTTTACACCTACCACAATCAAAATTAAATTTATTCCTAAATATCTTTTTTTATAGATATCTAATTTATTATTTAATGATAAAAGTTTTTCATACGTATAATACTAACATTTTAGCTCCTTCAAATAATGTACGTATTAACATTTTTATTTTATTGATATTTCTTAAATATTTCAGAAGAAACAACAAAGAACAAACTTGAGGTTTTGGTTTAGTTCAGTTCAATTGTTTTTCAGTAAAGAAACCGAACCAAACGAAAATAAACAATTTATTTGGTTCAGTTCAGCGGTTAATAAAAAGTAATGAAAAAGAAGATATACCATAGCACAAAAAGGAAAACACAAGAAAACATAAGAAAATGAACAAATAAAAACAAAACAACAACACTAAAAATAATCAGCAACATGTTGAATACATATAGAATATGAATTGATAATAAACTCATTTATTATTACAAGCACCAGAAAACTAATAAGACAACAAATATTTTTGTTTGAGTGAAATTAAAATAAAATAAAAACAAAATCAAAAGGACCTAATTTAATGTGAATAAGTTTGACTTATATTTAAGTGTTTGAGCACTCATGTTGACAAAATATTCAAGTGTCCAATAGAATAGCATATACTAAATTATCTTTATGTCATATATCCCAATAGAATAGCATATACTACATAGCCAACATATTTTATTTTATTATAAATGTAAAAGGAAGGAAAACAAACTTTTGGATCTAGAGAAGGTTCATATGTAGATCTAGCTTCTCTTAAATACACGACTAGTAAAGATGAAAATAATTTATATTAAATGTAAGTTTTTTAATGTGAACCAAATCAAATCTAAAATTGTGAATTCAACTGAATATAATTAGATTCATAAGAAAAAACGAACTGAATTATGAAAACTGAACCAAAGCATATTTTTCTGTTTGATTTGGTCAATCCCATCGGTTTTGTGGTTCAAATTTGAACTACTTACACCCGTATGCAAAATTGAATGTAGTGAGTTCATATTTATTTTTAATATAGATAATATTCGGAAAAAAAATTGACTTTTTTTTTGTACAATCGAAAGGACAAAAAAAAGAAACAAAGCTAAGAAATATCCATTTTAGGATTGGTGTCGCTCTAAGAGGAGCAAGATCCCAAAACCGCAACCCAGAAACCGAATTACCTCCAATCGTTTGCCAAAGAGTAGGCTCCCTTAAGATAAAACTGATCTGAACCACCCAACTTAGGGCAAGCAAGTGACATATATGTTTCACCACATCTGAAGACTTTTGAAATCTGACCTCTCAAGACCCTCACTAATGATTTGTACAAGCTCCAAACAGTCACACTCGAGGGCAATAGAAACGAAGCTCCTATCAGAAGACCTTGCTCTATTGCCATAAGCTTTGCTTCGAAAGCAGAACCAACCCCAAAATATGAAGAGAAACCCACTTGTCAGAGCTTTTCATGATTGGAAATCACACCACCTCCTCCCATAGTATTAGCTCTTATGGAACAACTACCATCAACATTAAGCTTCACTTGCCCAACTGTTGGTAAAGCCCATTATAACTAGATATATCTTTATCTTCCTTGCATGAACCTGCCAGATTATACTAGTCTCTAAAATCATGATGAACCTAAGAAGCCACCTGATTAATATACCAATCCATATTCTAAAATAGTTTTATTTCTCCACCTCCAAGCCCACCAAATGTCAGCATGAACAATATCCCATTGGGAAGTTTAGAATTTCCCACCAACCAGCTAATGAAAGATTGATTACCTGAGAAACTTATATCATCAAAACCTAAACGTTGCCAAAAAAGAAAAGAATTTGGACAATATCTAAAAGTATGAAGCAAGTCCTTATCATAACCATTACATTGTGAGCAAAGAAGACTCGATGTCAACTTACGTTTAAAGAGAAGCTCGTTAGTAGGGACGGAGTCATGAATAGCAAGCCAACATGTGTGATTCAAGCCTAAGGGGGTAACTTATTTTTTTAAGGACAAGTCCTTGGGCAATGCTTTGGGTCCTAATAATTACAAATTTCAAGTGATTATTAAGATTCTAAATATATTCATGACATCATTCAAGAAGAGGACTAAGGTATTGGCTAAGTTTGGTGAAACCTGGATGGGCACTAGGTGTTGGGCCAATTGGCTTGGATATGACACCAAGTGCACGAGCCAACTAACCAAGACATATGCAATAGGCGCATGACATGTATGGCATATCAGGTGTTGGGCGCATGACATGTGTGAAGAAGATCTTTGCTCCTGACCTTGGCACGATTTTGATGAAGACACCAAAAAGAAGAAAGGAATAATACTTATGAAGACCAAAAAAGATAAAGCTTCAAGACAAAAATAGTCTAAGTCTAATAGGTACTTCTATCCTATACTCTTGAATATACTTTAGTAATAATGCTCAAAACATTTTTAAAGAAAATTCAAACACTCTAAGTATAATCAAAATAATTTTCAAAAAATGGTATGTAACGGGTTAGTGAACTTGAGTAACAGGTTACATGTGTGAGAAATGAGTTATCCAACATCCAAAGGCTAAGAGTAATCCATTACCGTCTTTGAGTAACAGATTACTAGTTAAAGTAAAGTTGGGTAATCTATTACTCAAAGTATGTAATCGATTACGCTAAGACACTTTTGTAACACTGTTGGACAGAACACTTGGGTAATCGATTACTCAAAGTATGTAATCGATTACACTGTGTTAATTTTGAAAATGTTGTTGGACAGGATGTTTGAGTAATCGATTACCCACTTACTGTAATCGATTACTAAGAGTTGTTACACCAGTTTTCAGATTTCAAAGTGAAAGGGTTTCACCCTAAACGAAAGTTTTTCAATCCAAACGAAACCTACACTTCCCTAGAGGTATTATGGTTGATTGGAAAGCCTATATAAAGGCATTAGAACACATAACTCATACAAGAACTTTAACACAATTCAGATTACAACTTTCACACAACTCTTTCAAAAGCACTTACATTTTTCTGAATATTTTCTGCACTTCTTAGCAACTTGCACTCAAACTTTCAAAGTTATTTTTCTAAAGTTGCTTAAGAGTGTTTCTAAGTTTTCTAAATCTTCAAATAACATTATTACTTGTTGTATACAAGAGTTGTTTGGATTGCAAGTTATAATTGTCATATCAACTTGTAATTGTAAATTCTTCATTTTGCAAGAATACTTTCTTTCACAAGGGTGTGAATAGAAAGGGGATAGAGTGACTTGGAAAGGTGTTTTCCAAGGGTGTTTAAGTATTAGTGAGTGTGTAAAGTACATAGAGATCTCGGGGTGTGAAACTCATAATATATATGTAAAGAAATCTCTTGTGCTACAAGAGTACTGGACGTAGCCTTTGGTGGACAAGAAGGTGAACCAGTATAAAACACATATGTACTCTCTTATCCTTTATCTTTCTATTTTCAATCATTATTTTTCTGCATTATTTTCCGCTGCACTTAAACTCTTGATTTTCCAGAAAAAGTGGTCATAATTTTATAACAACTAATTCACCCCCCCCCCCCCTCCTCTTAGTTGCAATCTCATTCTTACAATTGGCATCAGAGCTATTTTTGAGTAAGTTACTCTCAAATTTGATCATACTTCTAAGATGGCATCAAGATCATTCATAGGAGAAGGCTCCAACATAAACCGATTTGTTGGAAAATGTTATGACTTTTGGAAAATCAGAATGAGGATTTTCTTAAAGTCTCAAGACTTGGACATATGGAATCCAATCGAAGAAGGACCATATGTACCATTCACGGTAGTCAACAACATAAGGGAAATAAAGCCAAAATCTTCATGGAATGATGAAGATAAGAAGAAGGTGCAATACGATCTAAAGGCAAAAAACATCCTCACGTCGGCACTTGGCATTGACGAATTCTTTAGAGTGTCAAACTGTAAATATGCGAAAGAAATGTGGGACACTCTAGAGACCACACACGAAGGAACTGAGGAGGTAAAAAGGTCGAGATTGAATACTCTTTCCCAGGAATACGAGATGTTTCATATGAAGCCTGAAGAGAAAGTTCTGGATCTCCAAAAGAGATTCACTCACCTTACAAACCATCTTATTGCACTTTGCAAAGTGCTGTCAAATAGTGATCTGAACTTAAAAGTTCAAAGATCACTTACCAGAAGATGGCAACCAAAGGTAACAGCCATTTCTGAAAAGAAAAGTTTATCAAAAATTTCTTTGGCTGCTTTGTTTGGAAAATTGCAGGAACATGAACTAGAACTCATTCAACTTGACCAGCATGATGAACAAGAGAAGAAAAGGAAGAATATCTCGCTCAAGGCGAAGATAGATAAATACGAATCATCAAAGGATGAAGACGAAAAGGAAGAGATGGATGACATGAGTCTTTTTGTGAAGAAGTTCAGCATGTTCCTTAGAAGGAACAAAGGCGCTAAGACCGGACAAATGAAGAAATTCACCAAGAACAATGATGCCACTACTTCAAACCAAAACTTCACATTCTTTGAATGTGGCAAGCCTGGCCACATGAAGATGGACTGTCCAAATCTTAAAAAGAGTTCTTTCAAAGGAAATAAGGAAATGAAGAATGGACGGAGAGCCTACATTGCTTGGGAAGACAATGACACAAGTTCCGCCTCTGAACCAGAAAGCGAAGAGCAACCACATCTCTCTTTAATGGCGTCTCATCACTCGAATGATGAAGAGGTTAATGAATCTAACCTATTTTCTTCTTCTGAATTACAAACTGCATTTAATGATTTGCATGATGAGTATATGAAATTAACTAAAATGTTTCTAAAACGAAAGGTTGAATTAGAAGTTTTTAGAAACAAACCTTCATCATCTTCATGTCAAAATTGCATTACTCTTAAAGATAAAGTTTCAACATTGAGCCTTGACTGAATAAGATGAACAAGAGTAGCAAGAGTCTAAGTAAGATCATTGATGATCAAAGACACTCTATAGACCGAAGAGGACATGGTTATTCAAAAAGCTATGTTCTTAAGAAACAAAGTATGTTAACTAAGATAAACTTTCAAAAACAAAGTATTCATGCATTTGTTCATAGTAATAATAAAACTAGGATACATAAATATCAACTCACATGTTCATATTGTAAAAAACATGGGCATACACCAAATACTTTCTTAATTAGAAAATATGGTGTTCCCCTAGGATAGATGGGTTGAGAAAGGGACTAACCATGTAGGACCCAAGAAAAATTGGGTACCTAATATTACTTAACCTGTTTTGCAGGAAAACTTGAGAGACGCCTGCAACTTATGGTATTTGGATAGCGGGTGCCCAAAACACATAACGGGCGATAAAAGTAAGTTCTTTGTCCTTACTCCAAGGGACAAAGGCTATGTCACATATGGTGACAACAACAAGGGAATAATAGTTGGAGTTGGTAGAATTGGTAAGCCACCCTCAATAACCATAGAAGGTGCGCTATATATGTTGAAGGACTCAAACACAATCTACTAAACATAAGTCAATTATGTGACAAAGGCTTCCATGTGGCGTTCTACCCGAATAAATGCATCATTGAAATGAGTTTGGCAAAATGATGCAATGAGAGTTTGAAATGTCCATGATGGGGAAGTTGAATTACTTCCTTGGACTACAAATCAAACAACTTAATGATGCCATTTTTGTGAGTCAATCCAAATATTGCAAAGACTTGTTGAAAAGATTTGAAATGGATGACTGCAAGCCAATAGCTACTCCGATGGGATCTAGTACTTACATCGATGCGGATGAAGCAAGAAAATGCATTGAAATTTCAAAGTATCGAGGTATGATCAGGTCTCTATTATATCTAACTGCCAGTAGACCTGATATCATGTTTAGTGTATGTATGTGTGCTCGTTATCAATCTAAACCTAAAGAATCACACTTAGTTGCTGTTAAGAGAATCATGAAATATCTTAAAGACACAACTGACGTTGGATTGTGGTATCCAAAAGGAAGTATATGTGATTTGGTTGGTTTCTCAGATTCAGATTTTGATGGATGCAAATCTGAGAGGAAAAGTACAAGTGGTACTTGTCATATTTTAGGAAATGCTTTAGTTTCTTAGTCTTGCAAGAAATAAGCATGTGTTGCCCTAAGCACTGTTGAAGCAGAATATATAGCAACAGATAGTTGTTGTTCCCAAGTGTTGTGGCTTAAACAACAATTATGAGATTATGGCTTAGACTTAGGCTGCACTCCTTTAAAATGTGAAAATACTAGTGCTATAAACCTCACAAAGAATCCTATTATGCATTCTAGAACCAAACACATTAATATAAAGCATCACTTCCTTAGGGACCATGTCCAGAAGAAATATGTGACGATAGAATTTATTGATATTCATAACCAATTAACAGACATTTTTACTAAACCATTGGCAAAAGAACCTTTATACAAAATTAGACGCGAATTAGGCATTTTTGATGAAGCTTATCTTTCTTAACATGTTTATATGATTATATGTATGCTTCATTATGTATATGTAATGTCTACTTGTTCTTAAATGTATTTATTATGTATAAAATTTTCAAGTTTTTGGGTCAAAAAACTTTCTTTTAGCATCAGTAGGGAGACAGTGAGACTCAGTAATCGATTACTGACTATGTGTAATCAATTACTCAACACTGCTGTTTGAAAAATGTCATATAACGGATTACTCAACAAAGCGTAATCGATTATGCAAAGCTGCTATTTTAGAATTTAAAATTTTGAAACTGAGTAACCGATTACTCTCTGTGTGTAATCGATTACTCTGTGCAGTTATATATAAGCATTTTTGCACTGTTTCAAACTCATCTTCTTCTCTCTCTTGTAACTTGAGTTCTCTCCTCTCCCACTCTCTAAAAACCTCATTTTTAATCCTTTTTGGTTGATTTTTGTGGCTATTCATATCATATTTTTTATTCTAAACACTTCTACACCATTATTTTTGTGATTGGAGGCTTGATTCAGAAAACCCCAAATCTCCCAAAACCCAAAAACCTAAAACTTCAAAAACCACAACCATGACTTCTTCTTCAAGAACAAAGAAACCACGAACAAGTGTGTCTCAATCAAAGCAAGGAACTTCTTCTTCGAAGTTTAATCCTTTGAATTTGACAAGACTTCTTGCTAACAATGCTCAATGCAAGGTCTTTGAAGAACACTTTCATGGATGCACAATCTTCACTCCTAAATACGGTAATGTAGGAAATTTTGAATTTGAAGAATTTTTTGTTTCCTTATCTTTTACGGCAACAAAATCTTTTTAACTTTTGCTATGTATCGAATGACATTTATCCCGAACTTGTTCGAGTGTTTTACTGCAACGTGAACTTTAGGAAAAATCTTCTTACTTCCCATGTAAAGGGAAAAGATATCGTTTTGGATGCAAAAATGCTTAGTTCATGGTGTTGTGACATACCGACTCAAGGTAGCACAACAGGTTTTGCCCTTGTTTGTGACTGGGATAATTACGATCGAAAGGAATTCTACCTTTACTTATGTAGAATTTCTAAAGAGGAAATAGAACAACGTAAGCAACAAGGATTCAGAAAAACTGTTAAGAATAGAGATATCCTCTCTGCTGGATATCTCAAACTCGAAGATCGTTTGCTCCATTATTTTCTGAGCTATGTCATCTTACCAAAATTTTCAAACCGTTCGCAAATAAGTGACATAGAACTCCAATTGATGTACGCTATGAAGTTTAACATCAAAATCAATTGGACTATGATGATAATGCAACAAATGTGGCATGTTCGCGGTTCACAAATTCCTTTGCCTTATGATATATTCATAACCAAAATTCTCGAGCATTTCGGTGTATCTACTGATGGTAAAACTAAGGTCTCTCTCAATCTTTGAGAAAGCAAGATTGATGTGGAAGTTGTGCACAAGATGGGATTCTCTATAGATCCTATTCACCGCCGCACCTATAAACATCGAATTGAACGACCAACTGCTCCTACCACTACCGCTCAACCAGAACCTACCAATCCTAACCCTTTTGAGTTTCATGCTCAATCTTCCTCATCTATTGCCATGCCTTCAAATCAAATGATAATGGATGAGTTGTTTTAGCTTCGAGGCTACATCACTAATCGGATGGATGTTCTTGATGCTCAAAATCAACAAATCCCATATGACATTCATCGTCTATCTTCTAAGTTGAGTAGCATGGACATGGATGAAGATAGTTCTGAGTCTGAGTCTTAGAATATCTTTTGTCTAGGATTTTTGATTGTATTTTACTTGGTTGTGAACAATTTTTGTTTTTGTTGTTTTTGCTTTTAATATGTATGAACATCATTTAACTGC
Source organism: Lupinus albus (assembly GCA_009771035.1). Classification (NCBI taxonomy): domain Eukaryota; kingdom Viridiplantae; phylum Streptophyta; class Magnoliopsida; order Fabales; family Fabaceae; genus Lupinus; species Lupinus albus. The sequence continues at coordinate 8,180,678 of CM019999.1, forward strand.
TTTATTATGCAAAGTTAAATTTATGATTTGCTTCATACATGCTATGAATATATTGTATGCTATGTATATATGTATATTGTGTTGGACTCTTGGGTTTTTTTGTTTTTGAGGAAGTCAAGCTTAATGGTAGCGACTCATTGAAATATTGACTATTTGTCCCTAAGGTCACGGGTTCAAGTCGCAAGAGGCTCCCCTTTGTGGGGAATAAAATACTGCAGAGTGTATTTATGTTGTTGGTTAATACGCTAAGTGAATTCATGGGCCCGGGAGAGGGAGGGGGCCGCATGTTAGGATTGGGGTGTTACACGAGGTACACTAGCCAACTGGGTGTGGCGTGACAACTTTTGGGCCTGCTGGGCATAATACTTTGATGGGCCATTTCTCATGGACATATTTTAATTATTTTGAGCATATTTGTATTTAGTTTAAAATTTAAATAAAGTGCCTTGTAATGCTTGAGTAAAAACCATTAAAATGTACGGCCAAAATTAGAAAACTAAGAGGAGTAGGCGTGGAAGGCTTGATGGAAGATGCCATGCATTTAAGTGGGACTTAAGTGTGTTTAAATAGTGTTTTGACCATGGAGGACAAATCATTCCTCATTATAGCCGTCGAAAATTTACTGAAGATGGGAATCCAATGTTTATCACATTCATTCCAGGCCATGAAGACTTTATGAGGACTTATGCCATGTTATAACCGTCGTGCTCAAATTCTGCATGTGATGGACCGTGAGCAATCTTTCAAGATGGAATCCTAAGTTGAGGCAACATTTATTCTAGACATGAGAGACTTTATGGGTGAGTTATTTCTTGAATTAACCATGTGCTCAAAGGAATCAAGCATCGTAGTCGTATGGATTCAATGTAGAAACGGATCCAAAACTTCTAAACTTCAATATGAGCCATTAAACCGTGGAAGACAAGCAAGGCAACATGAAAGAACAAAGTTTGAGGTAATCCTATGATATTCAACTTTATTTTCTTTCTTTAATGTAATAAATTAGGAAAATTAACATGTGTTGCAATTGTCCTAAGTAGTGTGCCCGAATTGACACATGAATGTGGCATTGTATACGTGTAGGTTCTTAGTGCAAGAGCATCCAATGTTGGACAACCATAAGTTAGTGTTTTATGAATCTTAATTAGGCAAGTTAATTCATCTTTATTTGGTTATAATTTTGTGGAAACGAAGTATGGCTCACCACCATTATATGTACTCATGATTTGATGAATAAAATAAGAAGACTTTGATTTGGAATCGATATCCATTGTTATAGTTGAGTTGTGCTCCTATACAACATGGCCTTTCCAAGAACAAACCAATCTTATCAAGAATCCTTTCTTGTGGCAATTATCACTCAGCTTATCAAACAACTTAATCGTTTGTGGCGCCTTCCACCTATAATCTTTTCCATATTCTTTTATCCAAACATTTAGATTATGCTGCCTAAAAATAACTCAATTTGTCTCGGCCAAACTTAAGCTAACTTGGCCAAAATCAAGCTTTATCTCGGCCAAGCCACTTATCAACATTGTCTCGTCCAAATTCTATCTAGCCTAGGCCATGCCTCAAGCAATCTCGGCCAAAGCTAATACACCATTCAAGAATGATCGCACAACAAGAACAACCACCAAAGAGGTTTCCGTCAACATGAATCTCACATTTTTAGAAACATTTAAACTCCACACGTAGAGCAAAGATTCATCATAACCAAAAGCTTTGAACCACCTATAACTTGAACTTACGGTATAACCTCTAGACACGTGATAATCCCAAACCTAACCATCCTCAACAGAAGTAACTGTTGGATTCACAAAGGTGGTGATTGTATAGCTAACCTCTGTGAAGAAGATCTTGATCTTGACCTTGGCACGGTTTTGATGAAGACACCAGGATCGCCAAAAAGAAGTAAAAGGAAGAATACTTTGAAGACATAGAAGATCAAACTTCAAGAACAATTTAGTTTTAAGTCTTCAATAGGTACTTCAATCCTTAATCTCTTTTATATATTAAGCATCAATGCTCATAAGTGGAAAAATAATTTTGAAATCAATTGGAAACTCTTAGTCAAAAGAAATAAATTTTCCAATTGCTAAATAACAGGTTACTTGACCTGAATAACATGTTACTGGAAGTAAGTAACAAGTTACTTGAACTCTATGATAATGAGTAACAAATTACCAAACTGAGTAATGAGTTACCCAACAAAAACTAACATAGAGTAACCAATTAATCTGAGTATTACTTTAAGGAGTAACCAATTACTCAGTTGGACAATAAGTTTGAGTAACCGGTTACAAGCTTCATTAATCGGTTAGTGAGAGCTGTTACACCATATTTTCAAATCCAAGCCGAACAACTTTCATCCAAAACGAATGGGTTTCATTCCAATCGAATTCTACATTCGCATAACTTTCATCCAAACGAATGGGTTTCATTCCAACCGAGATCCAATCTTTCATACAATTCACACAACTTTAAATAGGCTTCCAACCAGTCAGTATACCCCTATGAGAAGGTAGGACACGATTCGAATGAAACTCATTCGTTTTGGATCAAAGTTGTTTAGTTTAGATTTTAAAATCAAGTGTAACAACTCTCTGTAACCGATTACTAAAGCCTTTCACTGATTACTCAAACTTCCTGTGCAACTTACTAATATATTACTCATCAGAGTACTACTCAGACTAATCGGTTACTCTGTATTAATTTTTGCTGGGTAACACATTACTTAGTTAGTTAACCTATTATGCAATCCGAGTAAATTGTTACTTACTCTCACACACTCCGGGTAACCTATTACATAGGTCCAGTAGCCTATTACTCAGATCAAGTAACCCGTTACTTAGCATTTTTAAAATTGATTTATTTTGATTAAAAGTTTTCCGATTGTTTTCAAAATTGTTTTTCCTGAACATTGCTACTAAATATATTATAGCTTAAGCATATAAGTACCTATTTAGGACTTAAATACTAATTTATCTTTGAAGACCATAATACATATATTGCAGCTTGAACGTGTTTGTAGCACATAATAAAAAAATCTCGAGATTAAAAACCAGTTGTATAAACTTAAAAAGAAAGCAATTTATAGAAAGAGAATTGAAACATATATTTATACTCATTTACCCAAAATAATTGGTTATGTCCAGTTTCTTGGTATCAAGATTCAACTATAATTTATTATTTATTACAACGATAAGAATTCTTTGTACACTTGATCTCTTTTGACGCAACAACTCAAATATTATTTACACATCTAGTCTCTCCAAACTTAACATTAAATAATTGTTTGTTTTACATGAATTTTTACAACATTGAATGATAAATATAGAGAAAAAAAATGAGAATTTAGTAGAAAATGGTTGAACACAAATGTTCAATATTTTCATGCTCTTAAATACAAGATGAATATAAAGTTTAAAATAAATAAGAGTTTTAAATGAAATTCAGATTGTTCACATATGCTAATTGGCAAATTAGTATATAAATCACTAACAATGTCACAAACAAGATAAGAAAAGGAGTTGTCATATTCACAAGGACTTCCTAGATAATAATCTTTCAACTAACAGCTATTATTCTAAGCTATCATTAAAAAGGTTTTACGGATGACACTAAAATTGGAAAAGATGATTGTAATACTTTGATAAACGATTTTGGGATCGAAGTTTCTACTTACTATACATATACACATAATTCAGTAACACAAATTTACTTAGTAATGATTATTCTACACAAATGATCTCAAATGTACCAAAAGTTAATGTCTTAGTCAAATTATTAGTTTATGCAATAAAGCTTTATGTCTAGTAACTTTACACACAAGATGAAGAACTATGACTCACTAAACCATACCTCTATGTCTAGTAGTCTATGCATATGATATTTAGTATAATGCAATACCATAATTGTATTAATTGCCAATGTCTTGGTCTATGCTAATAGCTTATTAAAATAGTTGTGTCTAACAACTAAATTAACAAGATGAAGATATATGAACCATTAAACATACCATTGTGTCTATTAGTCTATGTTAACAAGTTTGAGAGTTATAAAGTAATTGAATTAGCTCTATGTCTAGTAACTAATACAACAACATGCATGAGATGACAACTTTGATATAAATCTATGTCTAGCAATTACACGAAGTGACGAGTTATACAAAGTTAGAATCATGCAAGGATTTGTCCAAGAATTTCATTCACAAAGCATAATAAAGATGAACAAACATAAAGTAAGCATTAAGCACATATATAACTCAAAATAATAAAAACTTCATGAATTAATATAAATTGAATCAATGTGTAAACATCAAGCTCGTATTACATTCAATCCCAACAAATAAGGAACTTAGCTACTCATGGTCATAGAATGCAAGTTAAATCAGGATAAAATACAACTCATGGGATGATAGAACTACACACAATGAGCATAGATTAACTCCTCTAGTACTTACACTTATTTCCCACGACTTAAATGAGCTAAACCGATGACAACCACTGTGATGGTGGTTGTGTTTTATGCCGACCGTGCTTGAATGAAAGTATTTTCACTCGTGGAATTTTGCTTTTGGTGAATGGCTCACGATTTTATGAGTGGATTGATACTCTGGTTCGGTTTTTGAGTGGGTGAGAGTATTTGGCCATGGCTTGGTTTTGTTGAGTGTTTGTTTGGGTTGAGTGTATTGGGCTTTTTTTTGTGAGCGGGTTAAGGTTTTTGGTCAAATATGGCCGTGACTTGTTGGCTAAGTGTTTGGGTTGTATGGTCATGTCTTGGCTTGGCTAAGGAATGGATTTGGTTAATTGTGTCTGGTTCAATTATATGGCCACGGTTTGGCTTGTTTAATTTGGCACAATTTTGGGTGAATATGGAAAAGAATGAAAGGTGAGGCGCCACAAGCAAGAATCTTGATAAGCCTAAGGGATGCTTGCCACAATGAATGATCCTTCATAAAAGCTAAGGTTGGCGCCACACCCAAGGGTGATAAGCCTTATAATGACACAAATAAAGTGTTTGATAAGTTCTAGTTCTTGGCTAGGCCAAGGAATGGAAGGAGAATAACTTTCAACTCAATACAAGTTTTAAACTCAAATTCAACTTAAACTTTTATTCTGAATAGTCCAAATACATATAAGGGTGGTTGGCCGAAAAGAGCTTCCACAAAATTAGCAATTAGAAAATAATAAACTAATCTTAAATTGTCATGCAAAAGAAAAGACTAAGTCTTGGGTGGTCAAGGCCACAATTTGGGTTTAGTTGGGCCAAGGCTGGCCATGGCTTGTTGTAGCCATGAATGCCAAGTCACATGGCTAGGTCAATGTACACGATTGCTACTTGGCTGATCCATATGGTTGGCTTTTGATTTGGCTTGCACAATTTCCTCCTTAAAGTTAGGCACATGTGATCCATAGTCTTAGAACTTCTCCACACGACCAGGCTTCAATGACAAGCAAGATTTGTTGGTTAGGATCTTACATGAGTCTTGTATGTCACATGTCTCCAAGATAGGTTAAGTCATTTGGTTCCATGTTTTGGGGAGAAGGCCACACGGTTTTATCATCAAGAACAAAGAAATTTGGTTCATGTTTTCAAGATGAGGCAGCCACACGGTTAGAATATCATAGACTTGGCATCAAATTAATATCTTTATCTTTGAGCCAACAAGATGGCTTGTTGCATGCTTATAGGACTTGGCCATATGGTTTCCTCTTCAAGATATGCTAGGCAATAAGGTTCCATCTAGTTAGGAAGAAGCCACATGCTTTCCATGTTGGTAGGGCTGACTGCTCCTTCAAAATAGGAAAGCCAAGTTTCACTCTCCTTCTTTGGTTGATCTCCACGCCTAGTTTTAAGGGAACTTCCTTAACTCTTGCCAAATTAATGCTCATGGTTTCAATAACCAAGATAAGGTTTGTCCACATGGTCAGCACAAAGTAAGGACTACATTATCACTTGCATATCTTAGGCCACAGTTTCAGCACACAACCATAAAGCTAGCAAAAATCAATTTTGTCACTCCAAGCCAAATCTGTCCAGCAAGAAATCTGGCCCATGAAGCTAGCCAAGTTTGGTGCACATCTTCCACACGCATAGCTAAGGCTTGCTTCGCAAGCCTAAGTCAATCAATTAGCCACTAATGGACCCCCTTACAAAATAATCTCATTTCAAGAATTAAATTAATAAGACTCCCATATCAATTACATGACATTATTAATAAAATAAAAAAAATGCTGAAATTAAAGACATCCTAAACAACCCATGAGAAATAATTCCCATTTATTGAACATAAATTAAAATAAATGACTCAATGACATAAATGCCCTTTAAGCCCACGAATTCCAGGGTCAATGGAGTCCTTATTGAGCTTGGTTGGGCCTGACTTTGCCCTGGCTTGAGTCATGTGATCCTCTTGGTCCTACTTGACCCTTGGCTCAAGGGTTGGCTTGGACTGGTTCACATCATAAACTCTCAAAAACTCAGAAAATGTGTATTAAAATGTATTTCCTGAATTGTGTATCCAATAGCTCAAGTTACCCCGCTTCCATGATCAACACACCACCTATACACTGAGCGAAATGCTTTGACTAGACTAGCTCGACCTTTCAGCTCACTAGCTCGCGCTAAGCACAACACTTGTGTTGAACACACCTCAAATTTGCGCTAAGTGCAACCTTTGTGCTTAGCGTATACGAAACACTGGCTAATAGATTTCATTCTTGGTCAAATATGTTAAGCATAGGATTTGCGTTGGGAGCAAGTCTTCTACCACTGAGTGTGGCATTGGCGTTGATCAGGTCTCAACTACTGTCTGATCCGCTCAACCTAATTCTTGTGCTGAGCTTGGTTGTTCTTTGCCTAGAAACTTTGCTTTTTCAGTCACTCCTCTAGTTTAAGCCTACACAAACACTTCGTTGATGATATTTGACTATTTAACAAGTATTAATCACTTAAGAGCATAAAACCATTAATTATGGTTGATAAAGAGTTAAAGGTGCCACAAAATAGGTATATAATATATGATCATTTTGGCACTTTACAAAGTATTCTAGTATGTTCTTATATTCTTCAGATGTTGAGGCTATTTATAGATGTAGAATTTAATATAGCTTTTATTATAATCATTTAAGTTCTGCCATAATTTCTTCTTGAAATTGTTATCCATTGACTTTGCATTTTCTTCAGTTTGATTTTTTCTTGTATTTTTGCAACATCATTAATGATTCATAATAATTCTTAAATGAAAATTTAATGTTTCATGGTTGTTAAAGATTTTTCCTCCTACAAAAGCAGATGGACCAAATGAGTTTTGTTCACTACATAATTATTCTGCTTTTTGATTAAGGTCATCATCTCTTTATATATGTCCTTATGTTCCTTCTTGATTCAACCAAGTTAATCATTTGTTCTTCTCTGATAGATGAATTGGATTCTTCACATTAAGAGTGCATTTTATGAGAAAAAAAGTATTATTGCTCAGAAATGGTGATTGAGATACATAAATGTCATGCAAAAAAATCTTGAGTTTAGATAGGTCTTGGACATGGATGGGTCTTGAACGCACATGAGCCTTGGACACAAATGGGTCCTGAAAACATACATGTCTTGAACATAGAAGGGTATCGAGAATAGACGGCTTTTGATATCTATGTTTTGCCATTTCGAATATGCTATAGAATTTTTCTAATTTACTACATACTTAAAATAGAAGATTAAGACGTGCAGACAATTGAGTATAATCTTACTAAATCTATTTGGAGTCATTAAAACTTAGAGGATTAACACTTAGTCTAAAATGGTGCAAGTCATGCAAGAAAATGGAGGAATTTTATGGATGACCCCACAACCTAGCCATAGTAGACCTCGACTCAGTTTGGTGAATTTCAACCATGAGACACAAAATTGTGTTATTGTGTATATTCAAGAGTGAAGTCTCACATTGGGTTTACTTACTCTTCTCATAACTGATAACAATGGGACACCGTGATCACGATCGGGTCCGACATTTGTGTCCATACATGGCCTATCCCTATATAAGTCAGTGCTTACACAAAATTTTGCCATTTATTGCACTTTCTTATTTTTCCATTTTAATAAGCGGGTTGGACAACCCATAATCAAAGAAACTCATTTTTATGGTTGATTGCTTAGTTATTCAAATTTTCCTTTCGTTATCATAGGGAACTTATTAGTGATAGACAAGGCAATAATTCATGTATCATAACCTGTATTATCATGATTGTTCAAGGCATCTCTTCTTCTCTAATGAAGTTGTCCTTTATATGTACAAAATTTAAATAGATGTAATAAAATAACATGATTGTTGAAGTATCTTTATATGGCAAATCGTTGAAGAAAACCATCGGAGAAAGAAAATTAAAGTAGAGGATTTTGTGACTCTAATGTTATTTCTTCCTCTACTGGTGATTTAATTGTGTGGGAATTGAAGGACATATTTTCATACTTGATGAGGAAGCAAATTGACATTTCTTCCAATGCACTATTAACATTAAACCCACTTTTGCACGTGAAGAAAAAGGAGATGTGACCGTATATGTTGCTATATAGTGATGTTTTGTTCAAAAATCATGTTTCTTCATGTGTTGATTTGTAGTGATATTTTGATCAAGATTCATGGGTTGTTAATGGAGAAAAACAAACAAATGGATGTTAAAGGTGATATTTGAAGGTTGTGTTTAGAGTGCACACAATAGTAAGAGAATGAGTCTTTGCAAGGACATGCAATTAAATCAATAAAGTAATGCAAGAATCCTCTATATTTGAGGACATTTCCTTTCCCAGAAGGAGAGGTTGATGTGGGCCTAGGGTGTATCTTATGAGTGTGAGAGGTGTTGGGACAAAACCAGCTTTGATAATGCAGGGAATAAAATCAGAGAAGAAGAATTAATGAATAGAAATGAAATGCATCAATTTTATTGATTAAAGAATGAGTTTTGGCACTTGCTATTTATAGCAATGTCTTCAACTAACAAAACATAAATTTAAAACTCAACTTACTATAAATAGTAAGTTTCTAAACTTCTCTAACTAAGACTATTAAAGCTTGGGTTAATGTTTCTATTCACATTCTAACATCCTCCCTTAAGCCAAGCTTGCATTTTCATCAAGTTGAACCAGCAAGAGACACTATACCCATCATCTTCCTCAAAGCCGTGAACCTCTCTGGTTTTAGTGCTTTGGTGAGGCCATCTGCAAGTTGATTTTCAGTTCTGCAGTGCACCACTTCAAGCTTCTTCTTGTTCACCAATGCTCTTAGATAGTGAAACCTCACTTCTATGTGTTTGCTTCTGCCATGGCTCACAGGATTTTTAGACAAACTAATGGCTGAAATGTTGTCAATTTTCAGCTGCAGTGGAGTCTTCAACTTGACCCCCATTTCCTTCACCAATTCCTCAAGCCACACAGCTTGACAAGCAGCATAGCAGCCTGCTATGTACTCTGCTTCACAGCTTGAGAGTGCCACTACATTTTGCTTCTTGGAACACCAAGAGATTGGTTCTGCTTCAGCCATCAAGGCTATGTGCACTAAGTCACCATCAACACTGATTTGATTATCAAGATGCACCTCATAGTCACTGAATCTTGTAGGCATAGCTCTCCTTCTTTGTGATCTTTTAGTGATAGAATCTTCACTGATTCTTTCAACTCTTTCTTTTGAATTCACAATTGTTTCTTCTTCACTCATCACTGGCATGATTTTCTTTAAGCTAGTGGTCATGTCTTGCCAATTCCAGCTCTCATGCTCTAGAATTGTCTCATCTCTACTGATCTGAACTTTGTCTTCAATAGGATCATAGAGCTTGTATGCTCCTGTTGGATGATAGCCTATGAAGATCATTGCCTTACTCATGTCTTGCAACTTAGTTCTCTTTTGATCAGGCACATGCTTGTATGCTAGTTATCCAAACACCTTGAAGTGACTCACACTTGGTTTCTGACCAGACCATGCTTCAATAGGCACCTTTCCATCTAGCTTCTTTGTAGGGCTTATGTTTAGTAGGTAAACAGAAGTTGATACTGCTTCTCCCCAAAGCTTTTGTGGCAAGCCTTTCTCTTTGATCAAGCTTCTTGCCATGTCCATGATGGTTTTGTTTCTTCTTTCTGCCAAGCCATTATGTTGAGGTGTGTATGGAGCTATAACTTCATGCTTGATTCCAAACTTTTGACGATAGGAATCAAAAGTGTTTGAAGTGTATTCACCACCTCCATCAGTTATGAGTATCTTTAGCTTCTTGCCACTTTATCTTTCTACCATGGCTTTGAATCTCAGAAATACTTCAAAAGCTTCACTCTTCAGCTTTATCACATACAACCATATCATCCTGCTGAACTCATCCACAAAAGTGATGAAGTATTTGTTGCCAGCTACTGAAGGTTGCTCAAAAGGCCCACATACATCTGAATGCACAACCTCTAGGACTCCTCTTGATCTCATGTTTGTGTGTGATTGAAATGGCTTTCTTGCTTGCTTTCCAATCAAGCAGATTTCACACATCTTTTCTGGCAATTCTATTACAGGAATTCCATGAACCATCTTGCTTGATCCAAGATTATGCAAACTCTTGAAGTTCAGATGCCCATATCTTTGATGCCACAACCAACTTTCCTCATTAGACATAGTAGTAGCAAGGCATTGAATCTCAGCAGCCTTGATTTCAACTTAAAATGTTCTGTTCTTGGTCACTAAGCTTCTCAAAACCAGCTTCTTGTTTGCATCAAATAGCTTGAGCTGACCATCTCCAATCACTATAGTGAAGCCTTTGTTTACTAGCTGACCATCTCCATTTTTCCTTAGGAACACAACATCTCTAGCTCCTTCTAATCTAAGTGTGATGTCATCAGCAATCTTCACTTGGCTTTTTCTGTTGGCATCAAAGTGAACTAGTCATTCCTTGTGACTTGTCATGTGTTTTGAGCATCCTGAGTCAAGGTACCAAGTTTCACTTTTTGCGTTTTCAGGTGTGTTTGTAACCATTAAGCTCAATGGTTCCAAATCACCTTCTTCTTGTGCTGCAAATGCTTCTTTATCAAAAGCTTGCTTCTGCTTCCCTTTGTCACTAGTGCATTCATAGGAGTAGTGACCCATCTTGTGGCAATTGTAGCATTCCACATTCTTCTTGTCAAACTTCTTCTTCTGAAATCTTCTTGGTCCTCCTCTTGCATCTTTAGATTTAGACCAATCAGTATTCTTCTTTCCTTTCCATCTGATGTTCTTCCTTCTCTCTTCACCCTTGAATTGTGTACTTTTCAAGGCCTGCTCATGGTTCTTGCTTGGATTTCTGTCCATGAGCCTCATCTCATGTGCTTGTAATGAGCTTTGAAGCTCCTCTATCTTCATCAATGTCAAATCTTTTGACTCTTCTATGGCAACTACTATGAAATCAAACTTTTGAGGCAAGGATCTCATGATCTTTTCAATGATCATGAGATCAGTGATCACTTCTCACCCTTTCATCCGGTTTGTGAGAGTCAAAATCTTTGTGAAGTAATCACCTATCTTATCACCATCTTCCATATGAGTTAGTTCATATTGATTCCTCAAAGATTGCAGCTTCACTTTCTTGATCTTTTCTCCACCTTCATGGCTTCGAATCAAGATGTCCCAAGCTTCTTTTGCAGTAGAAGCATTCTACAACTTGCCAAAGTGTGTATCATCTACACATTGGTGAAGGAAAAATAAAGCTTTGTTGTCCTTCTTCTTGGCTTCCTTGTATAATGCCCTCTGAGCTTCATTGCCATCAAGACCAACCAAGGGAAGCCCAAACTCAACTACTTCACTCACTTCTTGAAAGTTGAGAAGCACTCTCATTTGAGTGCACCATCTGTCCCAATTCCTCTCATTGAGATCAGGGAGACTCTTTGATGGAAGGTTGCCACTGTTTCCTGCCATTGTCTTCGAGTTTCTTTCACACTACTTCCGTCTTCAATCTTTCTTGCAATTCTTCAAATATCTTGCACCCTTTCATCCAGCCAGCTGCTTTAGGTTGTGATTCTTGATTCACACGCAGTGAATCTCAAGAAAGGAAGATGATGAAGGTTGAAGAAGAGGTGTAGTGTTTCTGTGGATCAGAACCTTGCTCTAGATACCAATTTGTTGGGACAAAACCAACTTTGATAATGCAGGGAATAAAATCAGAGAAGAAGAATTAATGAATAGAAATGAAATGCATCAATTTTATTGATTAAAGAATGAGTTTTGGCACTTGCTATTTATAGCAATGTCTTCAACTAACAAAACAAAAATTTAAAACTCAACCTACTACAAATAGCAAGTTTCTAAACTTCTCTAACTAAGACTATTAAAGCTTGGGTTAATGTTTCTATTCACATTCTAACAAGAGGATGAAGCCTGGAATGGTGCAAGACAAGCAAGATAGTGGGGGAATTTGACCCGGCACGATTGTGGATGACCCCACAGTATGGCCATGGTGAGTCTAGATCCTTTCCTTTCCTGTACTGGATAGGATCCAGATTCGGTCATGGTAGTATCTCGCTCAATTTGGCGAATTTCAAGCATGGTGCATATGATTGTGTGTCCATACATGGATTGGCCACGTGCAAGATAGTATTGGCACAAATGTTTGATTGGTTAGTTTTTCAATTTGTCTTTTCATTATCATATGGAGCTTAGTTGTAGACAAGGCAATAATTCATGCGTTAGAGCTAGTACTATTATTATGAGGTTATCTGCTTGTCTAATATAGCTTCCATGTGTATGAAATTTGAATCAATAGAATAACAACATTTGTGTTCAATTAATTTTCTAAGACAAATTTTTGAGATAGTGATTCTCTTGAGTTCATGAGCAAACCAACACTAGAGGCTAATCAACGCCCTGGTGACGGACAAGCATATGTTCCGAACTCCGTCCTCAAACTCATCCCGCACCAATCAAAATTGAGTAAAAATAGAAAAAATCATGAATGTTTAATTTTTTAAATTAACATAATATTTTTTATTGGTGTAGGACGGGTTTGGGGACGGGGTTCAGGAAAGCAGTTCCTTGTCCCATGGTGACATCTATTGTGCTTTATCATCAATTCTTGGGTGGGCAGTCATTTCATCATCATAATGTTCTATTCTTATCTTCTCGTTATCACTATATTCACCTTATTCATAGTTTTTGTTGTTGCATCTTTTGTCCTACTTTTTCATTTGAATTCTTCTTATGGATCTTTTTTAACAATCTTTCTCATTAGTTATACATTCATTTGCAACTCTACCATAGAACATCATCTCAGCCAACCTCTCCTGAGGAAGATCACATCAATATATTAATAGATATTTATCTCCAATACCATTAACTTAGGATATTAGGTTATCCCATTAAGATATGACAAAATATTACTAGATAATAAAAAATATAAAAAGGAAAATTATATAAAATATAAAATACAATATTTATCCCCAATAAAGTGTTGGATCAAACATCAAATTAAAAAATGACTAGTATAAAATTTAATATGTTTAACTAGATGTGAGTATGGATTGGGTTAGGCTTCTTGGTGCAGCCGAAGCGATCGTGGCGCAGCGTTAGTCACAGGCAATCAAATAAAGTACATAGAATAAATAGAAGAGAAGAAACAAGAAAGTTTGATAACGGGGTTCGGCCAATTGCGCCTACATCGCCGGGAGCGTTGAGCGGCTACCAATATATTACAATATATTATTAGAGAATAAGTATTACAAGTTCTAGTACACTCATGGACCCAAGTGCTCTTGTGGTGTTTCTATTTGGTGTACATAATAATAGGGACCTGAGTTCAATATATATAATTGAAACTCTACTATATTCTAGTTTTAGGCAATGTGGGACTTCATCTAATAACATATTTCAAACATCCCCAATAATCTCCACCTTGATTGAAATAGACGACTATCACGCTCCTTAGGAAATCTACACAAGATTCTCTACCTTAGCGAATATTTGACTTCACATTGCTCAATGTCTAATTCTCTTTAACATCTCCTCCATGTAAGATTTTTCTCCCCTCTAGCACAAACCTTTTGAGTACCCTTGACGATATTACCAAGAGTCTAGCTCTCCAAACTTGTAGTGCAACTTCCCGCACTGCCATATATTAGAACATGATGCCTAGCCATATATTGTTAGGAAGTATTTCGATATGTGAAACATCTATACAAATGTTCACCAACAACCGTCCTCTTCAATACTCAGTCAATCTGAACCTTAGAACTTCCTTGGAAAGCTTCAACCGCTACCACCATTGTCAATTCCGACAATCATAGTTCAAAAGAACTATCATACTCCACCATAAGGAGTATACCCTTAGTGCACACCGTGCATCAATTCTAACCAATGTCCGTGCCACACCCTTGCATCTAGACCAATGTCCATGTCACACCTTGCATCTCTACCAATGCTCGTGTTACACATTGCATCAAAGCTAATGCTCATGTTACACTTTGCATCAAAGTCAGCCAGTGTCTCTTTGCATTTATGGATCTCCTAGCAATTAATATGCTTCACTATGACATCGCAAACACGTCATTATGATATTTCACTTCTCATATCAAAAGAGATCATCGTCTCGAACATTGAGAGAGATATTGTCAGTATCTGTCTCAGACCTTAACTCAGCATCTGAGTCCATATCTTCACCTTGATCCTAATATAGTACATAGACTTCTAGGATTATGGATCAACACATATATTGCCCCCACCACAATTATGTCATGTTTTCATCTCCTTCAACTCATCTCCTTTATCCATGCACAATACCTTTGACACATCTTGTCTAACCAACATGGATTCACCGTCCATAGACATTATCTAGCACATAGGTTAAGAGTCATCTACCAATTGGCTCTGATACCAATTGTTGGTACAGCGGAAGCGATCGTTGCGCAACGTAGCCACAATCAATCAAATAAAGTGCATAAAATAAATCGAAGAGAAGAAACAAGAGACTTTGATAACGAAGTTCTGTCAATTGTGTCTACGTCACTAGGATCGTTGAGCAGCTATTAAGATATTATTAGAGAATATGAATTATAAGCTCTAACACACCCATGGGCCCAAGTGCCCATGGGGTGTTTCTATTTGGTGCAAATAATAACAAGAGACATGAGCCTATTATATAACATTGATACTCTACAATATTCTAATTCAAGGCAATATTAGACTTCATCTAATAACATATTTCAAACATCCCCAACAAAACATGATAAGACTTGTCCCCTAAATGTTGTTCGAATTATTTTTTTAACATAAACCTAACCATAGACCCGAGGGCGAACCCAACCCTAAATGTCGATCAAACCAACTTTTGAACTTGAACTCAACCCTAGACCCGATTAAATATAATGTGTATCTCTTTCAGATAAAATTTTCTCAATATTATTTATTACGAATATGTAATTTCACATATGAAATGATATAGAAGTATATATTTTCTTAAGGGAGAGGGTCCACTTACTGTAACACCCTTAACTTAATTATTTAAAATTATAGTATCAGTCTTGGGATTCTCGCTTGAGCGAGGGATTCTCGCCTGGGCGAGAAAAAGTCACCTAGGAGGGTGAAATCCTGGGCTATACTGAAAAATTCTCGCCTGAGCGAGAGTTGGTTCGCTTGAGCGAGAGTGTTCTCTCCTGAGCGAGATTTGGCTCGCATGGGCGAGAAAAATGACATTTTGGACCTATCGAGGCTGTAAGATCCTCGCTTGAGCGAAAGATGCCTCGCCTGGGCGAGAGGGTCAGATCTGAGTTTTTAAAATGGGCGGGATTTTCTCGCTTGAGCGAGAATGGGCTCGCTTAAGCGAGAACCCGACGAGTTGCATTAAATGAGAAACCCCAAACACATTTTAGGGTTAAGAATTGGAGAGAGGTGAAAGAAGAGAGCTTTTCAAGGGCAAGGAGCGTTGATACTCATCCAAGAGCTTGAGAAGAGGTAAAACTCTTGATTCTAACTCTCTTCTTCCCTTTGAAACTCATTTTGGGTATGTTGGATCTCTTCTCAAAAATGTGAGAAACCATGGAAACGCACCCTTTTGAGTTATGATTCGTTTTATGTTGTTTTTCTCTTGTAAACTCTTGGTTTAGAGTTAGTATTTCAAGAATGGAAAGGGTTTGTGGGTTGATTCATGAAAACCCCAAAACCCTAAAGTGAAAATGTGGTTAAAGAGGAAAATGGGTAAAATGCTAGATGTAGAAGATGAGTATGCATTCTAATGTTGAAATATGAGATGAATATTTATGTTTTAGATGGTTGTAAACTTATGATGAAGGTAGTTTAGAAACATTGAAAATATGATGAATATCTTTTATGGTTAAATAATGCAATATAAGTTGTTTATGTGATATTTGGAATAAATGACTAACATTGTGTTATATGGTGGGAATGAGGAAAGATCTTAAAGTTAGAGATGGTGTCGGTGGAACTTGCGAAGTTGCCAAGAACCAAACTCAACACCCACCGAGGTAAGGATAAGTCTTTAACTTATGCATTGTGTTAGAAAATGCGTGGATTTGCTGGTTGTGGATAATGAATCAAGTTGTAAACCACTTATTTATTATAAACATATATGGGTATGTTTGTAATAAATATGGCGTGGATTTACTGTTTATGAATTGATGGAGTGTCAATGAAAAGAAAACTCGTTTTTAGCCGACCATGATTGGTTAGCGACTTTGGCTCAATTAATGTAGCAAGCTTTGACTCAAGCGATGTAGCAAGCTTTGGCTCAAGCGATGTAGCAAGCTTTGGCTCAAGCGATATAACAAGCTTTGACTCAAGCAATGTAGCAAACTTTGGCTCAAGCGATGTAGCAAACTTTGGCTCAAGCGATGTAGCAAACTTTGGCTCAAGTTATGTAACACGTTTTCAAAAGAAAAGGGAAATTTGTTTTAGCTATCCTTAAGTGGTGTAGCGGCTTTGGCTCAAGCGATGTAGCAAACTTTGGCTCAAGTTATGTAGCATGATTTTTGAAAGTATAAACGATGGAAATTGTTTTAAGTGTATTTAACTATCAATTGTTTACTTAATCTT
The DNA here is from genome assembly GCA_009771035.1 of Lupinus albus. Lineage (NCBI taxonomy): Eukaryota > Viridiplantae > Streptophyta > Magnoliopsida > Fabales > Fabaceae > Lupinus > Lupinus albus. The sequence continues at coordinate 8,197,713 of CM019999.1, forward strand.
ATTAAAATGTGGATTAACGTACATTGACATTTATTACGTTAACGACTTACTCCTTTGTGTTTTTTGTATGGTCAATGTTAATCCCATTGCAGGTAGGTGGAATATGTAAGGACGTTTTGATTAGGAGCTTAGAGGCTTTTAATTTTTGGAAGTTCTTATATTCATTCTTTTGTAATATGACTGACTGTATTTTGGATATGGATAATTGTAACACTGGATATTCGTAGCTATTGGTATTTTGGAATCCCATAGCTAATTGTATGCGATAGTTATCGGGGATGCATGAATGAATTATGATTTTCTGCTATGCGAATGTGTATATTATTTTGGACTTATGAAATGGGTACGAGTAGGAAATTGAGACCTAACTTAAGTTATTGGCATTTATGTTTAAAAGTCGTAGGAAAATGCATAAAGGATTAATAAAATAAGGAAAAAATTTCATGGATAGAATTTGGGTCCTTACACTTGCTTTAAGAGTAAGTTTTTTAAACTTACTTCACATCTTAACCATCAATTTTAGGGAAATTGAATGGTTTAAATTAGTGAGTAGATTTGAACTATTGGATTTCCCTATAATTGATGGCTAAGATGTGAAGTAAGGTTAAAAAACTTACTTTTGAAGTTAATGGATCCTCCTCTTTTCTTAATCATGTACATATATGTATATATGATAAGAAACAATTAGAGAATCAATGATTTTTAGGATAAAAAATATGTTATTATTCTATACACAAATGAATAAACACATAAAAACATGACGAACGGGTGACTATGGGAAGAATCAGGTCTGATTTTGTTTGTCCATTACTCAACCCTAAATATTGACACAATCTTTTTGGACTTAAACCCAACCCTAGATTCAATGAATCTTGATTAGATTCGGACTCGATTATATTCATAGTATGATTGAATCCTACTCACCACTAGGTGTAAGGGATTAGATCTCAAGACCGGGTAGAGCAATATCTTATATAATTATATAAATGAGAAATTATATAGAGTAAATTACACTCACACCCCTGAGTTTTAGTGAAATTACACAAACCACCACTCACTTTTTTGCCCTTACACGAACCACCCCTAATTTTGTACATATGTTACACTGACTACCCCTACATGATATAAAAGTGTAATATTTTAAACAAAAAACGTATGATGTGTGTAATTAATTAAACAAAATATTGTATATTGTGTAGACAAATTCAAATAATATAAGAGTCAATGCGTCTTCATTATTTGGCTCATTACAAAATAATATAAGAGTTATTTAAACATTTCTTTGAAATTATTAATGTATTTTTTAATGACACAAAAATAACAAAGAAACACTCACTTTTATATTATTTGAAGTGTTACACAATATACAATATTTTGTTTAACTTAATTATATTCATCACACGTTTTTTGTTTAAAATATTACATTTTTATAACATGCAGGGCTAGTTAGTGTAATATATGTATAAATCTATGTTTGGTTTGTGTAGGAGTGAGAGGTAGTTGGTGTAAGGACAAAGAAGAAATGAGTGATTTATATAATTTCATTAAAACTCAGGGGTGTGATCAATTATATATCATCACCTAGATGTGTCCAACATTTATTATGTGAAATATCATTTTTATATTTTGAATATGTGGTGAGAGCGTGCTAGACGTGTAGAGATGTCCGACCCCACAAAAGGTGGCGCGCATGTATTCTCCTTATCTTCTCTTCCATCATTCCTCAGTTTCTCCCATTGCAAGCACAAACCAACATCCACCATTTCTCCATTTACAAGCATAAGCCAATATCCTCTCCACACTGCATTCAACCCCTACCACCACAATGTATTTCGGGTTATGCCGATTTAACCTGGTAGAGCTGTATTTTTCAAACATCCGCATGCTAATGATCAAATTGTTCAGACCATTTAGTCTGATTCGGTTTTCATATCATTGATGCATTAAAAATTGCTTTAGTTTCATTATCAGTTAAGCAACATTTTCTTTGTTATTCTTTGAGAATAAGAGCCACTAATTAAGCTAAAAATATATGCTTTGATTCCAACAGCAAGAAATTGAAATTGTATTTTAATGAATAGAATATCTAGCAATCTAGTAGATAGGACCTTCTTAAAATTAAAATGCAAAGAAGTTCCATCAATAAACTCTGTATCGTTTAAAACATGAAAGTTTGGGGAGTTTTCGAAAACGCAACCGCTATTTAAAAGATTACTACTAACGTTACAAAAGAATGTACAAAAATCATATCTATTTTTTCTTCTGGACACTATATACCAAGAAAAATGAGCATAACAATACAAAAATCATATCTGTTAACTAATCTCAAGTGAAGATGAATATACTTTTCATGTGCAATCTTTGCAAGGAAGATTATGGTAAGTTTGAGTGAGTGTTAAGTTCCCTTCTCTTTCATTCGACTCAATAAGCATCAACACGACTTCGCGCATCGATGGTCTATCAGAAGGAGACATACTTGTGCATAACAAAGCAAGTTTCAAAACAGTTAGCATGTGATTCACAGTGGTTTGTTCCAGAAGATCAAGGCGATTGTCGAGTATATCTGCTGTCAATGTATTGTTATGGTTCCGGATATGGCTTCTCACCCATGTCACAAGATCACCTCCTTGCTCCAATGGCTGAACTGGAGTTTTTCCCGTTATCAATTCCAAGAGAACAACGCCATAGCTATAGATGTCACTTTTTTCTGTTACCTTCATAGTGTAGGCATATTCTGCAATGTAGGATATAAAATATTTCACTAAACAATAATGGACAAATAATCAAAGGTTAAGTCTACTGAAGTATTGACTATATCATAGTTACATATAACAACAACCAGGCTTTAGTTTCACTATATAGGGTCCGTTATTGACTAAATGATATAATAATACTCTATCATAAATCATAGTTGTATAATTTTATCTTTTACCCGACTTACTGCATACTGAATTCACCGTACCACATACCATGTACCGGGTTCATCATAAAGAATGCCACAGTTTATGTAAAAGTGGTAAACCGCGTGCCGAATGAACCATGTACACCATAACTTGTGCTTGTGGCATTTCTTCTAATTTATGTGTCAGCTTCAGCCTTTGTACCTATGTGCCCGTCGTGTACTAATTTATTTTTATCTATCTATGCATTAGTGGAATAAAGGCTTGATTATTGTTGTATGTTAAAACAAGATATAAAGTAAAAAAGAAAGTAAAGTTTCATTAACTATAATAACAATCAAGCCTTTAACCTACTAGATGGGGTCGGCTACATGGATCGAATGACGCTAAAAGGCTCTATCATATATCATGTTCATTAAAAAAGCATTGATCTAAAACCTCATTAACTAATTATCAAAAATAGGAACTTACCAGGAGCAATATAACCATAAGATCCAGCAACTGCAGACATTGATTTTGATTGGGGCATGTCAATCACTTTTGCCAAACCAAAATCACCAACATGGGCCTCATAGTTTTCATCAAGAAGAATGTTATTCGATTTTATATCGCGGTGAATAATCATTGGTTTGCAGTCAAGATGCAAGTAAGAAATGCCCTCTGCAGCTCCAAGAGCAATCATGAACCGAGTTGGCCATTCCAGATTATATGCAGAACCATGCAATAGTTCACCTAAGCTACCCCGTTCCATGTACTCATAAAGTAGGAGATTGGAACCTTGGTGATAGCAAAAACCAAACAATTTCACTATATTTCGGTGCCTTGTGTTTCCTAGAGTCAATATCTCAGCCCTGAAACTATTATCAATGCTGTTCCCTTCACTGTTAGATGATAGCTTCTTAACAGCAATGGTCTTACCGGATTTCATCACCGCCTTATAAACTGTTCCACATGCTCCCTTACCTATAACATAACTTTCATGAAAACTTTTTGTAGCTTCAACTAGTTCTTTGAATGTGAAACCGTCTTTTGGAGGAAAATAGATATCTGAATCCAGGGTGGGAGTCTCGATGTGTCTCAAGGAAGCAACAGTCTCTGCAGGCCATCTCATAATATAGAGAATAACCACTATTAAGATGAGAGAAACACCACCAACAGTAGCTGCAATGATCATGACAATTTTACTGTGAGGAGAATCAACACTTTTCAACGAAGGAGCTGATCGAGAAGATGGGTCGTCGTTGCAATCACCGAGAGGTGGACCACAGAGGCCTTTGTTACCACCAATAAAGCTGCTTATGGCCATACTTTGGAAAATTTTGGTGGAAGGTATAGAGCCAGAGAGGTTATTGTGTGAGAAATTACACTCCATCAAGCTTGAAAGCAGGCAAAATGTGCTGGGAATTTCACCATTGAAATGGTTATTATTGAGAAAGAGATTTTCAAGCATATTCAGATTGCTAAGCTGGGATGGTATGTTACCAGAGAGATTATTGTAACTGAGATCCATTTCAATTTGTAAGCTTGAAAGAGAACCCAACTGAGGAGGTATTTCACCAGAAAACATATTGCCACTCATCTGCAACCAGTCCAAATGAGACAAATTACCTAATGCTGCAGGAATATTTCCGGAAAGTTTATTGTTTGAGAGCTTGAGAATCTCCAAATGCTGAAGTGTTCCAAGCTCATTTGGCAATGAACTGGTAAAACTGTTCTGACTCAGATCAAGCCGCTGGAGATTTTTGCACCAAACAATTTCAGGCGGGATTCTTCCGGTGAAAAAATTTGAAGAAACATTGAAGGTCACCAATTGAGAAATATTTCCTATTTCCTTTGGCAACTCCATTGTGAAGTAATTATTTGCAATGTGAAGCCTTTGCAATTTCTGGCAGTTTCCAATCTCGCGCGAGAGTGGACCACTGAATCTGTTCTTGTTCAACTCAATCGCGGTTATGTTGATCAGTTTACACAACTCTAAAGGAAAGCCTCCAGTAAGCCTGTTTCCATCTAACAGCAGCTGTGTCAATGATTCACAGTTCAATATCCATGTTGGTATATTTCCATACAGCTTATTAGATGCAAGATTCAACAATATCAAGCGAGAATTTCGGCATAGATGAGGAGGTATCCTTCCTGTCAAACTGTTGTCGGAAAAATCAACAACCCAAAGAGGACTATGGAGTCCTAGTCCCTGAGGAATAATACCAGTTAAGTTGTTGTTGAAAAGTTGCAACTGGTACATTTGAGTCAAATACTGGAAGCCAAATGGAATTGGACCTGTAAGATGATTCATTGACAGGTCTAGCCTTGTCAGGTTCTTCAAGTTGCTAAACTCATTTGGTATAACACCAGTTAACTGGTTCTCAAATAGAAAGAACAAATCAAGACCACTTATTTTGCTGAACTCAAAAGGAATATCGCCTGATAAAGAGTTTTGTGAGAAATCAAGTTCTAAACAAGAAGAAAGATTTCCAATCTCCCTTGGAATGGTTCCATTCAAATTATTTTTGTAGAGAAACAACTTCTCCAATGATTGGAGGTTCCCAATCTCCGGAGGTATCGGTCCAACAAGCTCATTCCCATATAAAGCAAGGGTCTCAAGACTACTGCAATTGCCGAGCGCTTTAGGAATAGATCCTGACAACTTATTATCCCATAAAATCAGTTCTGTTAAGCTGTTAAGCATCCCAATATCACTTGGTAGCTCCCCTCCGATCTGATTTTGAGCAAGACCAAGATACATCAAGCTCTTACACCCACTAATTTCCTTCGGCAAGCTACCAGAAATGTTATTTGCACCAGCTCTGAAAGTTACCAGATTCTTAAGATTTCCAATGGACTTAGGCAAAGGGCCAATAAGAAAGTTGCTATAAGCAACTAAATCAATCAATGAAGACAAGTTTCCTAACTCATCTGGAATAACACCAGAGAGTTTGTTGTTGCATATATTCAAACTTGTCAACACGGACAGCTTACACAATTCAGCAGGAATTAGTCCCTCAATTTGATTATTGTTCAAATAAAGTGACTCCAAACTCGAGCACTCGCCGATCTCCTTAGGTATATTTCCAGATAACTTATTGTAAGCAAGATTGAGATAAGTAAGATGTGTCAGACCCCCAATGCTAGTCGCATTTAGAGTTCCGGAAAGACCCATTGAACTCAAATTAAGAGACTGGACCACTTGATTATTATAATAGTCAAGAATGCAACTTACACCTTTCCATCCACATGGTGTTTCATCAGAAGACTTCCAATCTCCCAAAAGATTAAATTTATCATGAAAACCTTTCTTAAGCTCTAGTAGGATTTGCCCCTCAGTGTTCAACCCTTCTGTGCCATAAAGAAGTGAAGCCAGTAACAGCAAAATAACATGATACCATTTTGCTAAAGTTTTTCCCTTCTTGATATATTGAGGCATCTTAATATTCAGCATCTACACAAGGAAACAATCACCAGTTACTTGCATAACCCAGATAGTTTTTTTCTATTTCAGTGAAAAAAAACCAGAAAATTTTGAGAAACTTTGAATGTAACAAAATTTTCAATTTAGAGTTGAGATAGGCCAAATGAACATAAAGTATATATAAACAATTCCAAATGACATTCCCAGAGTAGATTAACATATATTACCAAAATAACAACTTGTCAAAATTAGAAGAAAAAAAAATCATCAAAATAAACTTAACCTTTTAATAAAAACATTTCCGAAAGAACTTAACCTTATTTCAGGAATAGAAAACCCATTTCACTTTTTTGCATGAAAAGTGGGGATCTTCGATCTGGAACTGAAAAAGATAACATTTTGAGCAGAAAAGTCCAAACTCCTTTATTTCAGGGTGGACCCTTAGAAGTGTTGAGAAAACATACAGTCACTGTTGTATATGTTTGGTTTTTTGTGAAAGTTTGTGTGGTTATTGATAATAAAGGGAATTGATGAATGAATGAAAAGAATGAAATGATCTTTTGTTTGGAATTAAAGCTTTAATTTAATGGCCGACAAAGCATGCTTTCATCTTTATCTCATTTGATCATTTTCCCCATTGTCTCAAACAACAAAAGGAAGATCCTAGTTGTTGATTGTTTTGATTTTCCTATGTTTTGATTGCAACCTTTTGAAGTGGTGAGAAAGAAAGTGTGATGCAGATGAGAAAATAAGAAGAAGAATATAAGAAGGGGATATTGAAAGGATGAAAAATGGTTTGAATATTTTTTGAAGTTTTGTCTTTTGTTTTTGTTTCTTTGACTCTTCGATTGTGATTGGGTCATTGTTGGTAGGTAAGAACCAAGGAGAGAATCAATCACCTTATTTTGTTTTTTGTCACATGAACTTTGAGTAAATCTTCAAACTCCTAGATCATTTCACCAATCATATTTGATAACACATTGACACAATTTTTAGAATAGCAGTACCTTACTACCACAACTAGTTTTATCCTAAGCTATATAATTCTAATTCTAGAAATTATTCATACAATTTGTTATTTTTTTGGTAGATTATTCATACGGCTGGAAATGTTTTAAATATGTTATTGTATTAGTCGCATATTGTCTAGTATTGAAATAGAGTAGATTAACTAATATTATATATTTGACTCAAGTCCCTTATTATAGTGTGCACGAAATAGAAACATCCTCATGGGCACTTGGGCTCATGAGTGTGGTAGAGCTCAACGCTCCCGAAGATGTAGACACAATTGTGTGAACCCTGTTGCTCATCGTTGATCATAAAGCAATTAAATAATGCATAGAATAAATAGAAGAGAAGAAACAAAGGATTTGGTAAAGGAGTTCGACCAATTGTGCCTACGTCCCCAGGAGCGTTGAGCGGCTACCAAGATATTATTAGAGAATAAGGATTACAAACCCTATCACACCCATGAGCCCAATTGCCCATGGGGTTTTCTATTTGGTGCTTATATCTGGTGCACATTACAACAAGGGACTTGAGTCCAATATATAACATTGATTACTCTACTCTATTCCAATATTAGGCGATGTGGGACTAATCTAATAACATATTTCAAGCATCCCAAAATCTCCACCTTGATTGAAATAGATGGATATCTCGCTCCTTTGGAAATCTACACAAGATTCTTCACCTTAGCGAATATTTGACTCCACATTGCTCAATGCATAATCTTCTCTAACAACTCCACATAAGAGTCTGTTCCCCTTCAGTATAAACCTTCTGAGTATCCTTGACGATGTTACCAAGAGCCTAGCTCTCCAAACTTTTAGTGCACATTCCCGTACCGCCATCTAATGGAACACGCCGCCTAGCCACTTATTTGCTAGGAAGTCTTTCGATATATGGAACCTTTACACAATAGTTCACCAACAACCGTCCTCTTCAATACTTAGTCAAGCTGAACCTTGGAGCTTCATTGGAAAGCCTCAACCGCTACCACCATTGTCTAGCCCGACAATCATAGTTCAAAAGAACTATCATACTCCACCATAAGGAGTATACCCACAACGCACACCTTGCGTCAATGCTAACCAATGTCCGTGTCACATCCTTGCATCCAAGCCAATGCATGTCACACCCTGCATCTCTACCAATGCTCGTGTTATACCTTGTATCAAAGCCAATGCTCATGTTACACCCTGCATCAAAGTCAGCCAGCACCTGTCTTAGGGTCAAACTCAACACCTGAGTCCCTATCTCAACCTTGATCCTAATCCAATACATGGACTTCTAGGATTCTTGATCAACACATATATCGCCCCCATCATAGTTCCGCCATATTTTCTTCTCCTTCAACTCATCTCATTTATTCTTGCATAATACCTTTGACGCATCTTGTCTAACCAACATGCATTCACCCTCTTTTGCAATTATCTAGCACCTGGGTTAAGAGCCATCTACCAATTGGCTCTGATACCAATGTTGTAAGGACCCAAATTCTACACTTGAAATTTTTTTTGTTTATTTTAATCCTTTATACTTGATTTCCCATGCTACATCATACATATATTTCCTTTAACCTTTTAAATCATTCATTCTTTAATCATCTAATAACTATAATCATATAATTTCAATTTCATGTCATGGCTACCCTTAATTGCAGAAAACATAATTTATATTAATGTCTCCCAGTAACTACCGCATACAACTAGCTATGGATTTCCAAAATACTCATAGCTACAAATATCCAGAGTTACAAATATCCGGAATTACAATTATCCAAAATAGCATTTAGTTAGTCATGATACAAAAATGGCAAAATAAAGGAATTCAGGTTTTAAGCTCCTAAGGCATCAAACCAAGCATCATCAACTAACCTATTTACCTGCAATGAGATTATCAACGACAAATACACACAACATACAAAGGAGTAAGTAATTAATTCAATAAATACCATTATAAGATAATCCACATTTTAAAGGGGTTAATAAACCATTTTTAAATTCATTTTCGCTACATAACTTGAGCCAAAGTTTGCTACATCGCTTGAGCCAAAGCTTGCTACATAACTTGAGCCAAAGTTTGCTACATAACTTGAGCCAAAGTTTGCTACATCGCTTGATCCAAAGCTTGCTACCTAACTTGAGCCAAAGTTTGCTACATAACTTGAGCCAAAGCTTGCTACATAACTTGAGCCAAAGTTTGCTACATAACTTGAGCCAAAGTTTGCTGCATCACTTGAGCCAAAGTCGCTAACCAATCATGGTCGGCTAAAAATATGTTTTATTTCCATTGATACACCACCAATTCATAAACAACAATTCCACGCATTTTCTCAATACGACATTCTAGTTAAAAACTTATCCTTACCTTGGTGAGTGTTGGGTTTGGTCCTTGGTAACTTTGCAAGTTCCACCGACACCGCCTCCAACCTTAGGATCTTCCTCATTCCCACCACATAACAACAATGTCAGTCATTTATTCGAAATAACACATAAACAACTCATATTTCATATTTAAACATACAAGAGATTCATACATTCTTAATGTTTCCAAAACGACCTTTATCAAGGGTTTCCAAACATTTAAAACATACATAATCATCTTATATTCAACATTAGAACATATATTCATCCTTTTCATCTAGCATTCAACCCTTATCCTCTTTTGACCATATTTTCATTTTGGGGTTTTAGGGTTTTCATGAATCAACCCTTAAATCACCCTCATCTTCAAATATCAACTCTAAACCAAGAGCTTTCAAGAGAGAAACTAAATAAAACGAACCACAACTCTAAAGGAATAGTTTCCATGGTTTCTCACCTTTTGAGAAGAGATCCCATGAGTTTGAAAGGGAGAAGGAAAATTAGAATCAAGAGATTTACCTATTCTCAAGCTTCTAGATGATTCCCACGAGTCCTTGCTCTCAAAGTCACCTCATTCTCTCTTCTCTCTCAAGTTCTAACCCTAAATGTGTTTGAGGGTTTCTATTTTAAAGTGAACTCGTCAGGTTCTCGTTCTAGGGAGCCCATTCTCGCTCAAGCGAGAAGATCTTGCCTATTTTAAAAATTCAGATCTGGTGCTCTCGCTCAAGCGAGGGATTCTCGCTCAAGCGAGGGATTCTCGCTCAAGCGAGGATCCTTCAGTACCAAATCCCTCTCCCTCGCACAGGCGAGCCAAATCTCGCCCATGCGAGAATCCTAGGAAATCCTGAGAGCAGATACTGGGCCTCTCGCTTGGGCGAGGCCCTCTAGCTCAAGCGAGAATCGCCCAGTATACCCTAGAATTTCACTATACATAGGCAATTAAAATTAGGGTGTCACAAATGTTGGTGGCTCTGATACCAATTGGCTCTGATACCAATTGTGCCTACGTCCCCGGGAGCGCTGAGCGGCTACCAAAATATTATTAGAGAATAAGGATTACAAACCCTATCACACCCATGGGCCCAACTGCCCATGGGGTGTTTCTATTTGGTGCTTATATCTGGTGCACATTACAACAAGGGACCTGAGTCCAATATATTACATTGGTTACTCTACTCTATTCCAATATAAGGCAATGTGGGACTAATCTAATAACATATTTCAAACATCCCCAACAATTTGATTGTTTGTGGTCAACATTGTGCAACGATCGATTCCGCTGCACCAACAGATACAATTTGTTCTTTTTGGGTACATTATTCATACAATTTGTTCTTTAGTATGGAAGAGGTTTGTGGAATATGGATCTACATGGTGTATGTGAGAATTAGTTTTGAACCTCCTTAAGTTGGTATCTGAAAAAGTTCTGGCACCCAAATCAGTGAGAGTATATATGAGAGAAAGTAGAGTCTGGGTGGGTGGTTCCTTCTATCTATAGAAAAGTAGAGTGAGGTTTACTCTAAGATAAGTATTTTCATTATTAGACACTTCATATTTTTCTAAACTGACTTTGCTCTAGATTTAGTCTACTTGTCGTGTAGACAATTGAAATTGCAAGAGGGGTCAAAGTATATGGTTGCAAAGAAGATCAACTCTTATTTGGTTTTGATGAAGACAAAAGTACTAAGGAAAACTTGAGGTTGAAGGCAAGTTTACAAACATACCAAGGCTCAAGGTTGTCTTAGACTTAGGAAATATTTTTTTTCTATTCTATAGATATCTTAAGATGATTGCTTAGTTGAGTCTAGGTTAGGTAAACCTTAGGATGAATTCTCACAAAAGGTTAAAAATGGTTTTTATCTAAAATGAGACATATCGTCCAGTCATATGTGATTATGTTGCATTAAAATGATATTGATTTCAAAATCATGCATTGCATAAACATATATCATATAGGAGGTTTTCGTTGCATCAAAGAAACTCTTTTTCTAAATTGTTAGTTGATTACTTTGTGCATTAATCGATTAAATAGTTGTGGAAACCTGTTAATCGATTAAGTATGAGATTAATCGATTAATAGAGTTTTAGTAGCTAACATCTTGAAATTCTTGATGTTGTTAATCGATAAAGAAAAAGTTTAATCGATTAAGTTCAACAGAAGACTGTTAATTTTGAAACGCGTTAATCGATTAAATAATGAGTTAATCAATTAATGTCTGGTAACAACAGTTAGTTATAAAATATGATTCTTTACCCATTTACTTAGAAGTTGAGATTTCAAATTTCCACATCTTACAAAGTATTCTCTGAGCTATAATTTTCTGAAGAAAACTTGTGAGGGTTTCTTGATATCTTTTGAGAAAAGGAAAAGTACTTTAGTGTTTTAGATATTGCATAAGATTGCATTAGATAATTTCTTATTACACAAACCTTTTTAGAATTCTTCACTTAGACCATAGGTTTTGTGAGAGTTTTATTATGTTGGTTTGTAGTTGATTTTTCTGTTTAGATATGCACATTGTTAGGTGCATTTTCAACTATTCTTGTATTTTTGCCAAAAAAGGAATTGCCTCTAAATGTAGAGAAAATGTTAGAGATTTCTAGATGCGATTAGGAAATTGGTGTATTCTTCATATATATACAAGAGTCTTGGTTGAGGGTGATAAGTGATTATAGCTAGACCGTTAGAAGTGGTGTTTAGTATCCATTAGAAGCGGATGATAGGTCAAACCAGCTTAGGGGCTCTAGATCCAAGAAAGAAGTTTTGTATTAATTTGGAAGATTGTTTGTATAACCATTGTTCAAATAGTGAAGAAAAATTTCTCAAGATCAGAAGGGGAGCAGACTTGAATGTATTTTGCAAGTGAACTCACAAACGAACCAGGATAAAAGTTTTTTGGCGCATTCTTTTTCCTTCATTTCTTTAAATTCAGTCTTTTATTTGTTATTTTGCATTTCTTTACTTACTTATTGTTTGCTATGTTTAAGTGATTATCTGGAAATAGTATTGAACAATTTCTGTAAGCAATCTAGGTCTGTAAAGAACTGAATTTTGTATAACTTGTAATTCAAGAAAGTGAAATTTTTGAAGTTTTCTATAATAGATTAATCAATTATATATGTTCTTAATCGACTAATATTTGCTGGTGTTAATCGATTAGCCACTCTGATAATCGATTAATTCACTATATTTTCTATCTTTGCGTCTAATCGGAAAAAGCGGTTATAGTGGAACGCAATACCTATTCACCCCCTCTAAATGTGTTTTGTTCTGTGGTTACCCAACAACAATGACAACATGCTCAAGCCTTATTCTTTGACACGTGTAGGAAAGTTTTCCAACTTTAAAGATGCTAATTCGACTGTCTCCCATCATCGTTTCTTATATTTAGGTCGACCAATCGTGTATGATCAACAACCATATGAGTCAAATCATACTTATCTAATTCCTATTCAATGTTTGATGTTTATCAATCCACAATGGTGAAACAAAACTATAAGTTTTAATTTAGTTTCAGAGTTATAAATTATAACTCACATGTATTAGAAAATTGTAGGTTTAGCTCAATTTAATATATATCTTATTGTTTTAAAATTTAATGTTAAATATATTGTACTTGTAATGTTAAATTGATATTAAAAAGACAAATGAGATAAGACTAAAACACGTAGCCCTTAGTTTCCTTATATTTTAAGTCACCATAAACCCCTTGATTGTTTTTTTCTTCATGAATACAAATAGGTAGCCTTTAGTTTCTCCTATCAATGGATCTTCCATCATCCTAGAACATCCACAATCCAAAAATCGTTAACATTTTCCCTTATTTCTATTTTCCAACTCAAGAACGATCTGGAACATCTCACATATGAAGCAATATGTTGGGTCGTCTGAGCCCAATAGCATTGTTGAGGGTATTACATCCAAATCCAAAAGAATAACTCAACCACCAATCAAATTTAAAGATTATGGTTACATTAAGTTTTGAAGGAATATAATTCTACATTTAAATATTATCCTATCTAATTAGGAGGAGATCATGATAAGATTATATTTTAAGTATCTTTAGATTTACTTTTCAAATAAAAGGAATGAGATTAGATTTATCAATCCATAGATTATTTTTTAGTATTATTTGAGTAATGTTAAACCTCATTCAAATGATATGAATAAACTAGCCTTTTACTTAAATTTTAGTCTTTATATATTAGTTCTCTTGATCACATCTGCTAGGGTAATTACAACCCTAACATTGACGCTTTCATTGTTATTCTCCATGCCTCCTAAACATCAACACTCTCCTTCTTCTTCCACTCAATTAAACATAGATGACCACTCCAACGTAGCTATGTTGAGAAAACTATCTTCCATGTGTGATAGACAAGAGACGATGGAAAACGTGCTGAATGGATTAGTGGAGAAACTGGCCAACATGAATACTAACAACACTCAGTTTCCTCAACAACCACCACCACATGGATCCCAACCGCAACTTCCAGCACATGCATATGGATCGAGATATTTTGCACCACCGGGTACAATTAAACCTCCCAAATTACATCTGCAACCATTTGATGGATCAAATCCTAAAGATTGGTTATTTCAAGCTGAACAATATTTCAATCTATACCAAGTTTCACCCTTCCAAAGAGTAGAATTAGTTGTTTTTTCCATGAAAGAAGATGCTTTAAGTTGGTATAAGTGGATGTTTAATACTAACCAACTTACTAGTTGGGAAGGATTCACAAAAGCATTGCTAGTTCGTTTTGGACCATCAACTTTTTACAACCCCAAGCAGAATAATTCAAATTGCAGCAAACAAGTACTGGGACAGAATGCCAAACTAGATTTGACCGTCTGTCTAATGAAGTGGTTGGACTAACACCAGAAATGGTACTAAAGTGCTTCTTATCAGGACTGAACCTTGAAATTGCAAGAGAATTGACTATACAACAGTCATTCTCACTTACTCATGCAATTGGACTAGCAAAATTGGTCGAGAGTAAAATTATTGCTGCAAAGACAACCGTTTGGCATTCCACATGCCCAAATATGGTCATTTCAAACAACCACAATATAGGTAATACTACCACACCAACGCAACAACAAAATGTTACACCACTACCAATCAAACAGCTAACAACGACACAAATGCAAGCCTGCATAGCTCAGGGTTTATATTACAATTGTGATGAAGAATACATTGTAGGATATCGTTGTAAATCAAAACAGTTTTTACATTTACAAATTGATTATCTTAAGCATACTTGTTACAATATTGAACCTATCTCAACAGTGCAGGATAATGATTATAGGCCCACAATAGCAAATCCAAATCTCAGTATTGAAGACATACACAAAGAGTGAAGAAAATATTAAGAAGCACAACCTTGAGGACAAGGTTGCTTTCCAATGGATGGGTAATGTTGAGCCGTCTGAGTCCAATAACATTATTGAGGGTGCTACATCCATATCCAAAAGAATAACTCAACCACCAATCAAATTTAAAGATTATGGTTAGATTATGTTTTGAAGGAATATAATTTTACATTTTAAAAAAATTCTTATCTAATTAGGAGAAGATCATGATAATATTATATTTTAATTATCTTTAAATTTAATTTTCAAATAATGGAATTGAGATTAAATTTATCAATCCATAGATTATTTTTTAGTATTATTTAAGTAATATTAAACCTCATTCAAATGATATGAATAAACCAGTGTTTTACTTAAATTTTAGTCGTTAGATATTAGTTCTCTTGATCACATCTGCTAGGGTAATTACAACTCTAACACAATAACTCATCAATTTTATAATGACTTATTGGACACTTAAAAGAATAAAAGAATGATAGTAAGCTATAATAATAGTGTTATATATGTTTTTTTTCTTCTTAAGTGATACATATAACTTATGATATTTTAAGCATTAGGGTGAAGCATATAATTTCTGATAAGATGCATTTGTTCAATAGCGTAAACAAGAGAAATGCTTTCTTCAAGTTTCAAAAACAATCTTAATCTTTGAACTTTTGCTTGAATAATAATGTATCGATAATAAGTGGATAAATGATTTGATTTATTGTACTTTGAGTATATCAACGTCCATGATTCTTTAGAAGCATTTGTTGTAGATACACGTGTACACGTCCTTCATTAGATGCATTGGTGTGGTTTCACATTCTTCATACATACTAAAAAATGTGTTACATCATATGTCACTTGTTCAGATTGATGAAAATTGTATTTGAGTTAAAAAATTAATAACTAAATAATTTTCTGGCCAATCACAACAAGTAGCATATGCAATGGTACACTTTTAGGATCTTTTTTTGTCGATACACTCTATAGTTGGACTTTTAGTGCATTCTTCATAAGAGGCATTCCTATTATAGTTTTGATTTTCAATAGACGAGATTTCTTCTTTATCAAAATATTTCTTGGATAACTGATCTTTATGTTGATCTTGGTCTTAATCTTCATCTTCATCATGTTTTTGTTTGGAACAAATAAAGTCATTTTGATAATAAGTGTGGTTGATGAAGTCTTTAGACTACAAGGCGAAATTTTGAAGGAGTTAATTCTAAGTCTTAGGTGCAATATGATTGAGATAGAAAATGCTTTTTGACAATAGAAATGCATTTGATACTACATGAGCCATGAAAGAAAGCTTCTTGATGAATCAAGAAATATGATAGAATGCATGAATGAGAAATGAAAACTTGAAGAAAGAAAGAGAAAGAATAGAAACTTTATTTCTCATTTGTTGGACGAGACTGCAACCGGGGAGCCTCCAACCACTAGGGAGTTTCATTGTTATCGGGGTATGGGAAGAGTGTAGAGCCACAAGTGATGCATCACGTCTTGAACCAAAAACTTAAGGCATTAGTTCCATGGGCCTTTTATACTTATAAAGCCTTTTACTCTTCCCCGCATATCCAATGTGGAACTTCACACTTGAATAAACCCAACAATCTCCCCCTCAAGTGTCGGTACCACACACTTTCCTGTTCGCTCTCCCTTAAGTCCACCATGTCTGAACCGAACCATCGGCTCTGATACCACTTGTTGAACCAGATTGCGATCGGGGAGCCTCCAACCACCAGAGAGTTCCATTGTTACCGGGGTATGGGAAAAGTATAAAGCCACAAGTGAGACACCACATCTTGAACCAAAACCTTAAGCCATTAGTTTCATGGGCATTTTCTACTTATAAACACTTTTACTCCTTTATCTTTGTGTAGAAGTTCAATATATCGATTGTTGTGAATGCTTGAAATATGTTATCACAGTAGTCCCACATCACCTAATATTGGAATAAAGTAGAGTAACCAATGTTATATATTGGACTCAGGTCTCTTGTTGTAATGTGCACCATATATAAGCACCAAATAGAAACACTCCATGGCACTTGGGCCCATGGGTGTGTTAGGGTTTGTAATCCTTATTCTCTAAAAATATTTTGGTAGCTGCTCAACGCTCCCGGGGAAGTAGCCACAATTGGCCGAACCTCGTTACCAAATTCTTTGTTTCTTATCTTCTATTTATTCTATGCATTATTTGATTGCTTGTGACCAACGCTACGCAACGATCGCTTCTGCTGCACCAACAATTGGTATCAGAGCCAATTGGTAGATGGCTCTTAACCCATGTGTTAGATAAAGGCAAAAGAGGGTGAAAGCATGCTGGGTAGACAATGTGCGTCAAATGTACTATGTAATGATAAAGGAGATGAGTTGAAGGAGAAGAAAACATGGCGAAACTATGGTGGGGGCGATATATGTTGATCCAGAACCCCAAAAGTTCATATACTAGATTAGAATCAAGGTGGAGATAGGGACTCTGGTGTTGAGTTTGGCCTTGAGACAGGTGCTGACAATATCTCTCTAGTTGTTGACAGAATGATCTCATTTGAGATGAGAAGTGGAATATCCTAATGGCATGTCTATGACGTCATAGTGAAGGATATTAATTGTTAGTAGACCATAAAAGCACAGAGGCGCTGACTGACTTTGATGCAGGGTATAACATAGGCATTGGCTTTGATGCAAGGTGTAACACGAGCATTGATAGAGATGCAAGGTGTGACATGGTCATTGGCTTGGATGCAAAGGTGTGGCACGGGCATTTGTTAGCATTACGCAAGGTGTGTGTTGTGGTATACTCCTTATGGTGGAGTATGATAGTTCTTTTGAACTATGATTGCCGGTCTAGACAATTATGGTAGCGGTTGAGGCTTTCCAAGCAAGCTCCAAGGTTCAGTTTGACTGAGTATTGAAGAGGACGATTGTTGGTGAACTTTTGTGTAGAGGTTCCATATATCGAAAGACTTCCTAGCAATAGGTGGCTAGGCGGCGTGTTCCATTTGATGGTAGTACGGGAAGCTTCACACCAATTTTAGAGAGCTAGGCTCTTGGTAACATTGTCAAGTATACTCAGAAGGTTTATGCTGAAGGGGGAAGACTCTTATGTAGAACAACTTGTTAAAGAGAATTATGCATTGAGCAAGGTGAAGTCAAATATTCGCTAAGGTGGAGAATCTTGTGTTGATTTACTAAGGAGCGAAATATTCGTCTATTTCAATCAAGGTGGAGATTGTTGTGAATGCTTGAAATATGTTATTATATTAGTCCCACATCACCTAGTATTGGAATAGAGTAGAGTAACCAATGTTATATATTGGACTCAGGTCCCTTGTTGTAATGTGCACCAAATATAAGCACCAAATAGAAACACCCCATGGGCAGTTGGGCTCATGGGTGTGCTAGGGTTTGTAATCTTTATTCTCTAATAATATATTGTTAGCCGCTCAGCGTTCCCGGGGACGTAGGTACAATTGGCTGAACCTCGTTCCCAAATTCTTTGTTTCTTCTATTCTATTTATTCTATGCATTATTTGATTGCTTGTAACCAACGCTACACAATGATCACTTCCACTGCTCCAACATCATTGAATTGAAATTCTATATTGATGAATCAAAAAGTATGAGAGAATGCATGAATGAGAAATGAAAACTTGAAAGAAAGCTTCTTCATGAATCAATGTTTATATACTACATTGCTAACTAACAACTAACCAACTGAAAGCAACTAATAGTTAATCGATTAACTCTTAAAGAATTACAACAATTGCAATATCCATATAATCGATTAATCACAATTTTAATTGATTATCACATACAAACCTCAACATCACCTTTTATATTCTACATTTTCTAACTAACAACTAACCAATAGAAAGCAACTAACAGTTAATCGATTAATTACATTGTTAATCGATTAACTCTTACATAATTACAATCGTTTCAATATACATATAATCGATTAACCATATTGTTAATCGATTATCACATACAGAATCTCAATTGTTCTAACATAAAGTCCCTACAATCAAATAATGGAAATTTAAGAGATGAGAATGAAGGAGCTTTAATCAAAGGGTTTTGGAGCAAATGTTTTGGGAGGTAAAAGGAAGTGCTAACAATATATGGAAGGGAATAGGGAAAGGAATTATAATAATACCAAACAGAATACTGGGTGAATTCAGAGGCTTTGGATCAAAGGGTAAAAATTCATGGTGGTGGGACAAAAGTGTCTTAGTTGAAGTTAAGGTGAATTTTTTTGTTATAAATCATGGTCATTGTGTTGAATTTTTGAAAGTTTGTCAAAATACAAGACATTTAAGAAAGAGACTGAGAAAGTGGTGAGTGAAGCAAAAGATAGAGCGTATAATTGGTTATAAAAAGATCTAGGTACCGAGGTAGGGTAAAGAAGTTATATAGACTTGAAAGTGGTAGGGGAAGAAAGACAAGAGAATTGGACCAAGTAAAATTCATTAAATATTAGATGGAAAAGTCTCGTCAATGACAAGTATTTAAGGAATGAATGAAGAAAATAAGTTCACAAGTTTTCAATGATGGACATGATTCTTTGTTTTTTGATAGACTAAAAATAAAATAAAAGGATCAAGCTATACCTTTTATCGTTAATTTGGATTTGGAGGTGTATGAAGGTTTGAAAATGATGGAGAATGACGAAATGGATGGACTAGATAATATATGTAATGAGGCCTATAAAGTTCTAAGAGGGCGTGATATTTGTTAGCTCATAACAATGTTTAGTGAGATCATGAGATCTAAAAAGATGGTAAGTAGACCTGTCAAAACGGGCTACCTGGACGGGTTCGGGCTAGACTGCTTTTGATTCGGGCTAAAAAGGGTCGGCCTAAAAAGCTTGGTTAGATTTTATGTTACTAAAACTGAGGCCCAAACCCGCCCAAAGCGGGCTACGGGCTGTGGCGGGCCGGCCCAGATTATTTTATATTTAAAAATTTAAATAATATTTTACAACCTATTTAGTATTTACACATACAAAAATATAATAAAATAAACAATTGTGACCTTTTTTTGTTGCATATTCTACTTAAATGCTCTAAAGGTTTTATATTGCTAAAGCATAATAATATAATTGTCCAAATATTAAATCAATACACTTTAGTCAAAATATTAAATTCATAGTAACACAAAGTACTAGAAAAATAGAAAACACATACATTCAACAAAATCAACATTCTCATTTTCATTCATTAGATTGAACAACTGATTCTAAACCCCATGAGAAATTTTTATATCTTCAATGTCAATGCATATCGCTCGTCATCATCTTCTTCATTGTCATATTCTACATTAAAAATTAATTATGTTAGTAATATTGAATGATTATTTTAAAGTGTATATGAAAACTAGAACTTAAAAAAACTTACCGACAAAATCATGTAACTAACTACGTGTGCACAAGAGAGCTTGAACTATTTCATCACTTAAAGAACTTCTATACTTGTTCAAAACTCGAGCACAAATGCTAAAAGCAGATTCCAATGCAACTATAGTTATTGGAATGCTTAATACATCACAAGCCATCTTTGAAAGAGTAGGACATGCACGACTTCGATCTTCCAATAAGTTAAAACATCAAAACACACATTTTGTGGAATTTATTCTGGATCTGCTTCTAAATAAATATCAAGTTCACTTTTCCCACCATATGTCGTTCTCTTTGTGTTCTTATGTTGTTCGAACTATAAAATAAATAACAAAATTTATTAAACTATACATGCATATGAAGAATGGAAAATGAAATAATTATACAAAATTTATAAAATTAACTTACACGGGTTTGGTATAAGGGTACTTGAAAACTCTTTCATTTTCCTCCTCCTAATGAAGATGAACCTTGCACTTGTGAAAGGCTCTCATTGGATTCATCATCCTTGTTGACATACTCATCATAAATTCTATACAAATTCATTTTGATCTGATACCTTTCGGGCTAAAAAGTCAGGTTTAAGTAAAATGCTCAAATTTTAGTACCCAAGCCATATACCTTTTCGGACTTTGGCGAGCTGGCCCGCTATACCCGGCCCATTTTGACAGGTCTAATGGTAAGCGAGTGAGCAAGAAGCATTTTAACTCATATTTAAAAGAACAAGGATGACATTAAAAATCTACGCGAGGGATTAAGCTCATGAGTCATACTATGTATAGAAATTTAGGATTAGTAAAGATCGGTCAAACTCTACTATGAGTTAGTCCAAACAATGTATTATATAAACGAAACTTGTTACAAGCGATAGAATGATAAACCCAAATAATAATTGATAGGATATATCTATTAATTCAAATATATCTAACATATCCCTCAAGCTAAAGCTTAGTAAGCATTAAGCTTGTTACAAATAAATTTTTCATAAATTAAAATAAACAACTAATTATATGATTCCACAACATCTTTAAAATGTGTTGTAACTACGAAATCTGTAGGTATAATCAACACAAAATGATGACCTCAACAATAAGAAAAGAATTCACTA
Organism: Lupinus albus; assembly: GCA_009771035.1. Taxonomy (NCBI): domain Eukaryota; kingdom Viridiplantae; phylum Streptophyta; class Magnoliopsida; order Fabales; family Fabaceae; genus Lupinus; species Lupinus albus. Next base: position 8,219,260 of record CM019999.1, read on the forward strand.
GTGGCAAAATACACCATTGAGAGGAAATGCACAACTGAAATGATCGCGAGTGGAAAGATAAACAACTTGTACAATCATTATCGAAATAATTTAGGATTAGTAAAGATTGGTCAAACTCTACTATGAGCTAGTCCAAACAATTTATTATATAAACGGAACTTGTTACAAGCGATAGAATGATAAACCCAAATAATAACTGATAGGATATATCTATTAATTCAATTATATCTAACACACCCCCTCAAGTTAAAGTTTAGTAAGTTTTAAGCTTGTTACAATTAATTTTTTCATAAATGATAAACAACTAATTATATGATTCCACAAAATCTTTAAAATGTGTTGTAATTGCGAAATCTGTAGGTATAATCAACACAAAATGATGACCTCAACAATAAGAAAAGAATTCACTAGTGGCAAAATACACCATTGAGAGAAAATGCACAATTGAAATGATCATTAGTGGAAAGAGAAAAAACTTGTACAATCATCATCGAAATAATTGTCGATGGGAGAAATAATCATCATTGCTAACATGATTTGTCAATGGGAGAAAAAGAAAGCACCACCAGAATGATCGTTAGTGGGAAGTGAACTCAATGATATAATCACCATCGAAATGATTGTCGATGAGAAAAGAAGTTAGTGCTCATACAATTTATCACTTGGAGATAATATATCATCGAAATGAATAAGGATGACAAAAAATAACTGCCCTATGGGTACTCGCTAAAATACCCGTAATAAGTACCCACAAAAATAGTCTATGGGTGGAAACGAATATCATGATATCGGCCCTATGGGTACCCGCGTATTTATAAATTTATTTTTTTAATTAAATAATTTATATATATATATATATATATTACACTTTTTATCATTTTATAATTATATTATCTATTTTTTCATTATTATTGTATAATAAATTTTAGTGATTGAAACGTAATGATAAATTTTACATGTACATAAATTTTATTATTCATGTAATAATTATTTTATCTATATATATATATATATACATATATATATATATATATTTATTATTACTAAATATATAAATATATATTTAAAATTAAAAATTCGTAGGGTACCCACAAATACTCGCTACCCATGTGGATATCCACAAATAACTGTTACCCATGTAGGTACCCACAATTAGCACGGGTATGGATGTGGGAAAGCACTACCCGGACAAGTTTCACCTTGTTGTCATCCCTACAAATGATCACGAGTGAGGATAAACCAATATATATATATAATGAATAAAATATATTTTGTATTGGATCATGTCGATATTAGGTTGAAGGACAAAATGAATACTAATGATAAAGTGACGAAACAAATGGAGATGACTAATTAGAGTTTCAAATTTTCAGCATGTCGACAGTGGAATAGTGACCAAACACGTCAAGAATGATTAAATTGCTCTGATACCATGTAGAAATTTAGGATTGCTAAAGATTGGTCAAACTCTAGTATGAGTTAGTCCAAACAATTTATTATATAAGCAAAATTTCTTACAAGCGATATGATGATAAACCCAAATAATAACTGACATGATAAACATAAATTAAAAATACTCAAATAAAATGAAACTAACTAAATCTTAGATAGAATAATTATCTATTAACCCAAATATGTTGTTAGATATATTTGGATTGATAGAGCATTATCTTATCTATGATTTAGTTTGTTCCATTCTAGTTGAGTTTATCTATAATTTGTTTATCTAGTTAGTTACTATTTGGGTTATCATCCTATCATTTGTAACAACTTATGCTTATATAATAAATTATTTGGGACTAACTCATATTAAGCTTGATCAATCTTTATCATCCTAGATTTCTACATGCTATCAGAGCGGTTTTATCATCCGTGACCTATTTGGTCACCATTTCGTTACCTACATGCCAAAAATTCGGACCTCCAATTAGTCATATCATTATGTTGTGTCACATAATTGAGCAAAGGTTGAGACAATGCGTATAGATCGGTATTGTGGAAAGTTCTATATAAGAAAGGTGCTCGAGTTTCCAACATTCAGGAAATCAAGGATATGTATGATGAGGTCAAGACCAGTATGAGAACACAAGATAGGATCTCACATGATTTTCCTATTGCCATAAAACTACAACAATGGTCAACATTGATCTGCTACATATTTACATTGGTCTTAAATGTTCTTATTGAGTATATCTTGTCAGAATACATGCTTTAGAAATTAGAGGAATGAATTGAATATGAAATTAGAAAAGTGGAGAATAGCTTTATAAAAATATTATTTTATTTTATTCCTGTGAGGACCCGATTTTCATAACTCAAAAATTCTTTTTAAAACCTTATTCATGAAAGTGAAGTGATTAGTTTGAAAGACATTACTCGAACGATTTAGAAAACCTGATTGAATATATATATAAGTTCAAATCATCTTTCAGGTGCGGAAATAATCAATCGTTCACTTCATTAAAACATGTCATTATCACTTCCTTTTAATTACATAAGATATACAATTATCCTTTCTCAAATAATACTTTTATTACAATCATTAATCAATCTCATATTACATACATAAATCATATACCATATTGAATACATAAAGCAACTACTCTAATTTGTACTCTTCTCCACAAGCGTCCAATGCGCTACTGCTACCACCTGGATTCCAATACATACACATACAAGAAGAGACAAAAGGGAGTAAGAACCACTACGGCGACCGTAGCGTGAAATTACATGGAGTAATGACATTAAAGTATTAAACCTATACAACGTCTAATATCAATCATATTAAACATATACCGATCAACACATTATACCACATAATGCTCATATATCCAATTAGCATACTCATCATATCTCATTTAGACGATTCATTCAAATCTGTGCAACATACCATTTACCCAACTCGATCTTCATCAAGATAACCACACAATAATCTCTTCAATAAACAACCGCAATGCTATACTCAAGCTATATCATACTTACCTAGCATTAAAACATTTTTCCTAGCAACGCCATACTTCCAAAACAATACTACACTCAAGGAACTAATCATCCATTGCTCCAAGAGCCAATACCACATAGGGAAAGTCTACACCACGAAGGGTGATCCAATACCACTCCCAAAAGGGCAACTCATACATGGCTACGATTAGCCGTTACCAAAAGATAACTCATACATAGCTACGAATAGTTGTTACCAACAGGTAACTCTACATTGCTACATAACCAGTGCCAGGGTGTCGCTACATAACCGGAGCCCACGACATCGCATCCTTAACCCGAGCCAGGGTGTCGCTACATAACTGGAGCCCACAGTATCGCATCCTTAACCCGAGCGAGGGTGTCGCTACATAAATGGAGCCCACAGTATCACATCATTAACCCGAGCTAGGGTGTCACTACATAATTGGAGCCCACAGTATCACATCCTTAACCCGAGCCAGGGTGTCGCTACATAACTAGAGCCCACAATATCACATCATTAACCCGAGCCAGGTGTCGGTACATAACTGGAGCCCACAGTATCGCATCCTTAACCCGAGCCAGGGTGTCGCTACATAACTAGAGCCCACAGTATCGCATCATTAACCCGAGCTAGGGTGTCCCTACATAACTGGAGCCCACAGTATCACATCATTAACCCGAGCCAGGGTGTCGCTACATAATTGGAGCCCATAGTATCGCATCCTTAACCTGAGCCAGGGTGTCGCTACATAACTGGAGCCCACAGTATCGCATCATTAACCCGAGCCAGGGTGTCGCTACATAACTGGAGCCCACAGTATCGCATACTTAACCCGAGCCAGGGTGTCGTTACATAGCTGGAGCCCACAGTATCGCATCATTAACCCGAGCCATGGTGTCGCTACATAACTGGAGCCCACAGTATCGCATCATCAACCTGAGTCAGGGTGTCGCTACATAACTGGAGCCCACAGTATCACATCATTAACCCGAGCCAGGGTGTCCCTTCATATCCCGGAGCCCACGGGGCTAACCATTCATGGTCGGCTAAAACACATTTTCTTTTCATTGTTTCAACATCAATTCATAAACAGCAAATCCACGCGACCATTATTACAAACACACTCATATATGTTTATAATAACTAAGCGTCTCACCACTTCATCATTTTCATACACATCAAATTCACCAACCATTATTACAAACACACCCATATATGTTTATAATAACTAAGCGTTTTGTGACTTCATCATTTTCATAAACATCACATTTACGCCATCATTATTACAAACACACCCATATATGTTTATAATAACTAAGCGTCTTGTGACTTCATCACTTTCATAAATATCTCATTCACACATTTTCCATTACAATGCGCAAATTAAAGACTCATCCTTACTTCACATCTCACCTTAATATCCACAACCACAACCATGTCACAATATTCATATTCATCCAATTCTTTACTACATATTACCAACTCACAACGCAATCAATGTTACAAACACACCCATATATGTTTATAACAAATCAACCATACATAACACACCATTATCATAAACAAAACCACACATAACATATTCTTCATCATATATCACATTAACGTTAGAACCATCTTTTATGATGGTGTATTACCATAAATGAGCATATTACATTTTACTTAAATAAACGGTTTTCCCGAACATATACCTCCACTTTTATGGCTAATACATCCTCATATGAAATAAAGACTCTCTCATGGACCACAAACGTCCAAGAGAGTTTCTATCTGTTAACGTGCTCCGATTCTTGAGGGAAATCGGAGACTCTAATGAAATACTCTAAGACCGCAATGGTCTTCTCCCTCACCTTAGGTTGCGTAAGTTCCATTTCTCTGCAAACGAGTCACATCTCCCTTCATCTCCTCCAATCTCCATTGTTGCTTTTTCACCTCCAAGCTTTTTCAAATGTATCACCATGAAGCAAGAGGAAGGTTTTTATGAGTTTGGAAGCTTAGTGGAGGGGAAAATGGTCCATTTGGGTGGAACTACCGTTGGGAGAGAAAGGGGGAGAAAGAAAATGAAGATTAGGGTTTCTAGATACCCTTTTTCACTTTTATGGCTCTGACGTTCTCGCCCGGGCGAGAACGGCTCACTTGGGCGAGAATTTCGCGACTTTTTCAAATTTCACACTGGAATGCTCTCGCCCGGGCGCGGATTTCTCACTCGGGCGAGAATCGGGCAGTATGCTAAGGCCCCTCTCTAGCCTGGGCGAAAATTCTAGCTCGAGCTAGAATTTGACAGCTTTTCCAGATTTCACTTTCGCTCAAACGACCACTTTTTCGCTTGGGCGAGGTTCTCATACTTTTCAAACTTAAAACGTTGAGTCCCTCGCTTAGGTGAGACCCTCTCGTCCAAGAGAGAATGGTCAAGCATACACCTCAACACCCTAAGTTTTCCAATCAATCCGAAAACGAAATTTGAGGTGTTACAATTCCCTACTTTCAATTTATTTTATTCCCTTCTTTCTAATTCATCAAAAGCTATCATTGTAATTTATTTTATTCCCTTCTTTCTATTTTATTTTTAATTACAACAAAATAAAATGTTATAGAACTATGACTACTCTTTTCAACTAAAGGTGAAAAAATGTATACTAGAATACATTGGGGCCGGAAAAAGGCTCCCACCAAATATACAACCAGTGATACTGGTAGCCCTACGAATCTGAAGGACACATACTTTTAGGGTTAGGTGAGATAGCTTCTTAACCTTTCCATCCAATTGCTTTATGTCCCCACTAGAGGGTTACCATTTGTGGGTTTTTCATTTTCCTTCTCACTGTCCTTCACGCAATCTTGAAAAATTACCTTTGGCCCCCATAAAGAGCTTCTACTCAGCAATTTGAGCATATGCGAGGCCTTCACTTTCTAGTACATTGCTGGATCTTATTATGTGCTTGATAAGATGAGTTTGCACTTGGTAAGCTTGGGTCGGTTGAGCCGGGTAAAGTTTGTCCTTACCCGATTTTAAATATAGGTCAAGTTATTTTTTGAACTAAAACTTAACCCTAGATTCGAAGGTTAACCGATCCCAAATGGATGATAAAACTTATTATTATGATATCCATTTTTGAACTCAAACTTACCCTTATAGTAGACCCAATTAAATATGATGTATATCTCTTTTAGCTACATAAAGTATTCTCAATATTACTTATTATTATATATCTAATTTAACATATGATATATATATACATATCATTTACATATGTGTATATATGATAAAAAATTAGAAAAACAATAATATTTTTGGTCAAATATATGTCATTACTTTGTACATAATTGAATAAGTACGTACAAACATGACAAATGGATAATCGTGGGTTGGGTCAGGCCGAGTCACAATTGTCCCTTACATGATCCTAAATATTGGTCGGGTATACTTTTGATCTCAAACCTAAACTTAAATATTAATTCGGTCTAATTTTTTATCTCAAACCTGACCCCAGATGAAATTTGGCCATGTTCGGACCAAATCATGATCGGGTCAAATTGGTGAGTGAGTAGAATGTGGTCCTACTCACCCCTAACTTGCTTATATCCACTTAGAATCCTTCACAACATGAATTGCTTATATCCACTTAGAATCCTTCACAACATGGGTTGAATGAATTGATTTATCCACTTTAGCAAATCTTACTCAATATCCTTTCCTTTTCATGATCTTATTAAGATTTAAGATAACGATTCTTTGTGTAAATTTATATTACTTTTGAATGTATTATATCATTTCTTTTAATCTTTGACCAAGATATTCGTACATACATTGTTATAAGTCTATTTCTTCTAACATACATTGTTATAAGTCTACTTCTTGTGCACTATGCGATTAGGGTGCTCTCCACCCAAATTCTTCGTGTTAATCAAGTTTGCACGTTCACATCACACATACGGGCTATAGAATTATTTTATGATTTTTGTCTCTTCTAAAAGTATTGATTTTAGGGGCTTAAGTGTGTCCTATTGTTAGAAAACTGTGGAGATCAAAATTTTAAAAAAAATGGGCTAAACAAATAATAATTAAATAAGAGGACCTGACATCACAGCCTAAAGTATTAGGCATATAGATTCATCATCTTATAAAGTATTCAAATTAACCAAACTTAATCAATATGAGACTTCAAAAAAATTCACTTGACTCTAATAATTGTTGCTTTTTAGGCCACACATGGTCATGTAAACTTATACTACCTTTGCTAATCATCTCCGAATATGCCTCTTAGCCAATAAAATATTGCTAGGAAGACTTTTAACATAAAAGATTATATAAATAGATCTATAAATAATCTTCACATCAATACTCAACTTAATCCAATCATTTACTTTGATATAATTTGTTAGGAAATTGGGGAAGACCAAACTCAAATGAGATTTAATATCATTTATTAGGAATTAAAATCTAGCAATTCAAACTCACAAGATCTTCAAACAATGAAATGGAAAGAAACATAGAGGATTTGTAACGTTCCATTTCCTAGTTGGATTTTGAAGGGTAAAAAGAGAGAGAAATGCTTGAAAACCATAAAATGTACTTCAGAAATATCTTCCAAGCATTTCATCTTTATTGCTTACCCTTAAAAAAAACAACTGAAAATACACCCACTTCAAGTTGAAGATTATGATGTCGTTCAATCCAATCCATATAGTTGAATAAGGGTTTAGTTTTTGTTATTGCATAAGTACTTTAGATTCAGCCGTACAAATGAAATAAAATTTTGTGAGGCTAGAAGGATCGAATTGCAAAGAAGCATTGTAAACTTGTGACTGTACCAGTTCACACCCAACACTGTAAATTTTAATGAGAGGTATCTTTGTTCATTAGCTATTGCAATTTCTTTATGTGAAGATTCCTTCATGATAGTTTCTTTAGCCGTGGCTAAAAAGTTTACAAAAGAAAACCCCCTTTAGAATTGTTATCGATTAACTATCATGGTCACAATAAACAACTGAAAATACACCCACTTCAGGTTGAGGATTATGATGTTGTGGTTTTATTATGTTAAAAGTGCACTATTGGGATTTTTCAATGATTTAGTGAGAATATCTTATCATTTGCGTGTTGGGGTTTTGGGCTTCATTCCTATGTGAAGAAATGCTCAATATGAGTAAGCCCATTGGTATCACTTAATTAGGTCAAAAGAGAGGCAAGAGAAAAGTAAGAGAAAAAAATGAGAAAAGTAAGAGAGACAAAAAGAAAGGCAAAAGAAAAGTGAGAGAAAAGAGAAGAAAAAATTTATGGTTCTTCATTGTTCTCATTTTCAAATTTATTACTCTATTGCTTTGTACACTTGTTGAGCACGATTTGTGTTACATTTTGAGACTTTCTTGTAACCTGATTTGATTATAGTGGAACTCTATTACTGGCTTGTGCCCGTGGTTGTTTACTTCTCACATTGAGAAGGTTTCTCCACGTTAAAATCGTGTGTCTCTTTGTGTTTGTGATTTTTAGTTGCTTCCATATTTGTTTATTGCTCCTCACATATTCTTGCAAGAATGAGAAATTATTATCCGCTGCATATTGTTCTGTTATAGATTAAGTTGTTATTGTGTTGAATTTCCCATCAGAGTGGCATCAGAGCTCTTTGGTTAAGGGGTTGTTTTACTTGCTTAAATAAAGGAGGCAAATATAAATAGGATGGTTTGTTTAAATGGCATTAATTATCACTTGTGGAAGGAAAAAAATGAAGGATCTGTTATTTGTGAAGAAATTGCATCGTCCTATGTTTGCTACTGAGAAGTCAGAATCCATGACTGAAGAGGAATGGAGTTTTTTAGCATCTGCAGGTTTGTGGTTTTATTCGGCAATGTGTTGAAGATAATGTTTATAATCACATTGCAAACGAAGAACATGCGAGATCCTTGTGGAACAAGATTGAGTCTTTGTATGCTTCTAAATCATGGAATAATAAATTGTATTTGTTGAATTCCTTGATGAATTTGAGGTACAAGGAGGGGACTTCTATTTCAGACCACTTGAATGAGTTTCAAGGGCTCCAGGATCAATTGTTAGGAATGAGCATCAAGTTTGACGATGAAATGTTAGGATTGTGGCTAATGAATACTCTACCAGATTCTTGGGAAACTTTTCGGGTTTCAATTATTAATTCATCCTCTGATGGTGTTGTCTCTTTTGAAAATATAAAGAATTGTGTTCTTAATGAGGAAATGAGAAGGAAGACACATGGTACTTCATCTCATTCTGAGGTACTTGTCACTGAAAACAGGGGGAGAAGTTAGAGAAATGATCCGAAATGATCCGAAATGGAGTCGAGAGAATAGCAGAAGTGGAAGTAGAGAGAGCAACAAAAGTAAGTCAAAGTCTAGATACAAGAATGTGGAGTGCAATTATTGTCACAAAACAAGGCGCATAAAGAAAAACAGTTTCACATGGAAAGGGGAGAGTAGAAACAAGAATAACAAGCAGGGAGATAAGAATCATGATGATGATGATCGTGTTACTAATGCTACTCATGATGATCTTGTTATTCTCTGTGACCATGATTTAGTCAATCTTGTATCGGATGAGAGCATGTGGATAATTGACATTGGTGTTACGCTGCATGTTACACCGAGGAAGAAGTTCTTCACATCTTACACTTCTGGTGATTTTGGAGTGTTGAAGATGGGTAATGATGGTGTGTCTAAGGATAGTGATTATGATAATCATTTTGGTTCATGGAAATGGAAACTCACCAGAGGTAACTTGGTTGTGGCTAGAAAGGAGAAAATCAATAAACTATATTGGACAAAAGCTTTGGTTGCTAGAGACAGTGTGAACGCCATGCATATGGAGGCTTCTTTGTGCCACCGAAGGCTTAGTCATATTAGTGAAAAAGGGCTGAATTGTTTATCTAAAAAGGATGTGCTTCCGGGATTCAAGAATGGAGAGTTGGAGAAATATTCTCATTGCATGTTTGGTAAGCAGACTAGAGTATCCTTCAAGAAGCATCATCCCTCAAGAAAGTCAGAGTTGCTTGAATTGGTGCATTTTGATGTTTGTGGTCCGTTGAAGGTAAAGTCTTTTAGTGGTGCACTTTACTTCGTTACTTTCATGGATGATTGTTCCAGAAACCTTTGGGTCTATGTTCTGAAGACAAAGGACCAGGTGCTGGAAAAATTCAAAGAAGTCCATTTTTTGTTGAGAGACAGTCAGGAAAGAAGCTGAAATGCATTCGTACTCACAATGGTGGTGAGTATTGTGGACCGTTTGATGTTTATTGCAGGAAGCATGGTATCAGACATGAAAAGATTCCTCATAAAACTCCTCAGCTGAATTGTTTGGCGGAGAGGATGAACAAGACTTTGATTGAAAGAGTTAGGTGTATGCTTTCTGAAGCAAAATTGTCTAAGCATTTCTGGGGTGAGGCATTGTACACGGTAGTGCATGTTATTAATCTCAATCATGTAGTTGCTTTGAATGCAGAGGTTCCAGACAGGATTTGGTTTGGCAAGAATGTCAAGTATGATCATTTGCGAGTCTTCGGTTGTAAGGCATATGTGCATGTTCCAAAGGATGAAAGATCCAAGTTGGATTCGAAGACAAGGCAATGTATCTTTATTGGTTATGGTCAAGATGAATTTGGTTACATGATGTATGATCCTATTTAGAAGAAGGCAGTTAGAAGTCGTGATGTAAAATTCATAGAAGACCAAACCATTGAAGACATTGATAAGATGGAGAAGACTACATCTGAGAAAGATAGTGATTTGTCTGATGTTGATCCAGTTCGGACACCTGTACATGATCTGAATACTGCTGAGAATGATGTTCAGAATGATGAACAACATGATGATGTTGTCGATCGGCAGCTTCGAGATGTTCCTATTGATGATGCTGAAGAGAAAAATAAGATGTCACAAGATGAGAATCTTGGTGATGCTCCTAATTCACCTCAAGTTCAACCTTGGAGGTCTAATAGGCAGAGGAAACCATCTACCAGGTATTTTTCTGATAATTATGTTACTTTGAAATATGAAGGTCAACCTGAGTGTTATCTAGAGGCCATGGAGATAGAAGAAAATCAGAAGTGGTTGGATGCAATGCAGGATGAAACGAAGTCTTTTCATGATAATCACACTTTTGACTTGGTGAAATTGCCAAAAGGCAAGAAGGCTTTGGAAAACATGTGGATTTATAGGGTGAAACAAGAGAGCAACTCTACATCTCCAAGGTATAAAATCAGATTGGTGGTGAAAGGTTTCAGACAAAGAAAGGGTGTTGATTTCAAGAGATTTTTTCTCCTGTGGTGAAGATGTCATCCATTAGAACCGTGTTGAGTTTGGTTGCTGTAAGGACCCAAATTCTACTCCTGAAATTTTTTCCTTATTTTAATCCATTATTACATACATTCTTCATTCCACAGTAATCACTAATTAATCATTACTTGAACTTTTTTAACATACCATGCTACACTCTCTTCATATGACAGGAAAACATAATTCATTTCAATATACCCCAGTAACTACCGCATACAACTAGCTATGGGATTCCAAAATACCCATAGCTACAAATATCTAGAGTTACTAATATTCATCATTACTAACATGTACTAATAGCATGTACAAGATTACAGATATACATCTCAAAACACAACCAGCCAGTTTACAAAACAATACGGATAAAGATTTCAAAAATATTAAAAGTCTCTAACTCCTAATCGACACATCCTTAAATTCTTCCACCTACCTGCAATGAGATTAACATTGACCATACACAGAAAACACAAAGGAGTAAGTCGTTAACTCAATAAATGTCAATGTACGTTAATCCGCATTTTAATAAAGTTAAGTAAACAATTTAAAGTTAAATACACTGAAAACCATTTCCAACGTTTATACTTTTGAAAATCATGCTACATAACTTGAGCCAAAGTTTGCTACATCGCTTGAGCCAAAGCTTGCTACATTGCTTGAGCCAAAGCTTGCTACATCGCTTGAGCCAAAGCATTGCTACATTGCTTGAGCCAAAGCTTGCTACATTGCTTGAGCCAAAGCTTGCTACATCGCTTGAGCCAAAGCTTGCTACATTACTTGAGCCAAAGCTTGCTACATCGCTTGAGCCAAATCTTGCTACATTACTTGAGCCAAAGTCACTAACCAATCATGGTCGGCTAAAAACGAGTTTTCTTTTCATTGACACTCCATCAATTCATAAACAGTAAATCCACGTCATTTTTATTACAAACATACCAATATATCAAATCCACGCATTTTCTAACACAATGCATAAGTTAAAGACTTATCCTTACCTTGGTGAGTGTTGGGTTTGGTTCTTGGTAACTTCGCAAGTTTCACCGACACCGCTGCCAACTTTAGGATCTTTCCTCATTCCCACCATATAACACAATGTTAGTCATTTATTCTAAATATCACATAAACAACTCATATTGCATTATTTAACCATACAAGATATTTAACATATTTTCAATGTTTCTAAACTACTTTAATTATAAGTTTACAAACATCTAAAACATACATATTCATCTCATATTTCAACCTTAGAGTGCATACTCATCTTCTACCTCTAGCATTTTACCCATTTTCCTCTTTAACCACATTTTCACTTAGGGTTTTGGGGTTTTCATGAATCAACCCACAAACTCTTTCCATTCTTGCAATACCAACTCTAAATCAAGAGTTTACAAGATAAAAACAACATAAAACGAACCATAACTCAAAAGGGCGAGTTTCCATGGTTTCTCATATTTTGATAAGAGATCCAACATACCCAAAACAAGTTTCAAAGGGAAGAAGAGAGTTAGAATCAAGAGTTTTACCTCTTGTCAAGCTTCTAGATGAGTATCAAAGTTCCTTGCCCTTGGACAAGCTCTCCTCTCTCACCTCTCTTCAATTTCTAACCCTAAAATGTGTTTGGGGTTTCACATTTAATGCAAACTCGACGGGTTCTCGCTTAAGCGAGCCCATTCTCGCTCAAGCGAGAAAATCCCGCCATTTTAAAAAATCAAATCTGACCCTCTCGCTCAAGCGAGGGATTCTCGCTCAAGCGAGAATCTCACAGCCTCCACAGGTTCCAAAATGCCACTTCTCGCCGAGGCGAGACAACTCTCGCTCAGGCGAGATCACTCTCGCTCAAGCGAGAATCCTTCAGTATAGCCCAGGATTTCACCCTCCCAAGTGAGCCTCTCTCGCCTAGGCGACAATTCTCTCACTCAAGGGAGACTCTCATGACTGATACTATAATTTTAAAGACTTAAATTAAGGGTGTCACAACTGCTACTCTTGATTTAGAGGTAGAGCAAATGAATGTCAAAACCGCTTTCCTTCATGGTGATTAGGAGGAAGAGATTTACATGAAGCAACATGAAGGCTTTCAAGTTGAAGGCAAGGAAGACTATGTGTGTAGGCTGAGAGAAAGAGCCTATATGGTTTGAAGCAGGCTCCGATGCAGTGGTACAAGAAGTTTGAGTCTGTTATGTGTAAGCAATGCTACAAGTAGACTACTTCTAATCACTATGTCTTTATTAAGAAGCTTTCTGATGATAATTTCATTATTATGTTATTGTATGTTGATGACATGCTTATTACTAGGAAAGATATCTCCATGATTAACAGGTTGAAAAAGGAATTGGGCGAGTCATCTGCCATGAAAGACTTAGGAGTTGTTAAGCAGATTCTTGGTATAAGAATCATGCGGGATAGGATACAGAAGAAGTTGTGGCTGTCACATGAGCATTATGTTAAAAGAGTGTTGCAGAGGTTCCAGATGGAAAAGGCCACAGGTGTAAGCACTCCTCTTGCTACTCATTTTAAATTGAGTGTTAGTCAGAGTCCTACAAATGAAACTGAAAAAACATATATGCAACGAGTTCCTTATGCATCTGTTGTTGGTATTTTGATGTATGCAATGATGTGTAAAAGACCAGATATAGTGCATGTTGTTGGTACAATTAGTAGATTTTTGTCTAATCCAGGTAAAGAGCATTGGAATGCTGTGAAATGGATTATGAGGTATCTTTGTGGTACTGCTAGTTTGAGGCTTTGTTTTGGAGGTGATAAACCTACTCTTGTGGGTTATACTGATTCTGATATGACTAGAGATATTGATTTCAGAATTCATTGCCATTACAGAAGCATGCAAGGAGTTGCTTTGGGTGAAGAAATTCTTGCAGGAGCTTGGTTTTGGGTAGGACAAATACTTGTTATTTTGTGATAGTTAGAGTGCAATTCATCTCGGTAAGAATTCAATATTTCATTCTAGGTCCAAGCACATTGATGTGAGGTATCATTGGATACGTGATGCATTGGATGCTAGGTTGTTGGAGTGGGCCAAAGTTCATACAGATGATAATAGTGTTGATATGATGACTAAGGCATTGCCTAGATGCAAGTTTGAGACTTATTGTGAGATCGCTGAGTTGTGAGGGAGAGATTTGTTGAGTTTTGGGCTCCCTTCCTATGTGGAGAAAAGCCCAATATGAGCAAGTCCATTGGTATCACTTAATTAGGTCAAAAGAGGGGCAAGAGAAAAGTAAGAGAGAAAAAAAAAGTAATAGAGGCAAAAAGAGAGGCAAGAGAAAAGTGAGAGAAAAGAGAAGAGAGAATTTCTGGTTCTTCATTGTTCTCCTTTTCATGTTTATTGCTCTATTGCTTTATACACTTGTTGAGCACGATTTGTGCTACATTTTGAGACTCTCTTGTAATCTGGTTTGATTATAGTGGAGCTCTATTATTGGCTTGTGCCCACGGTTGTTTACTTCTCATATTGAGAAGGTTTTGTCACGTTAAAATCGTGTGTCTCTTTGTGTTTGTGATTTTTAGTTGCTGCCATATTTGTTGATTACTCCTCACATATTCTTGCAAGTAGGGGAAATTATTATCCGCTGCATATTGCTATGTTATAGATTGAGTTGTTATTGTGTTGAATTTCCCATCATTGCGATGGTTTTTGTCTATATATTATATTGATTGAATTAACTCATATATAAGTTTGATAAACATCTAAATTTTCTACTCATTGATATAAAAGAAGAAGAAAATATTTTATATTTAAAGATGCATGTTTTTTACCTCGACTACATTTGATACTCTTCCTAACCGACGAATAGAAGTATAAAATTATCTTGATGTCGCAAACAAGTATGGAGTAATGAGTTGTTGTATTCACAAGGACTTGCTAGATACTAGTCTTTCAACTAAAAATTATTATTTCAACTTATGTTCACAGTGTTGTTTGTTTGATGATACAAATATAATGCAAGATTATAATATAATGATAAAATGAGTTTGGGTTTGAACTTCAGATACATTGTCCTTATACACCTGAATCTTAATTTATATCCATTCACTCATGATTAATCCATATAATTACTTCAAGATTACTAAAAGCTAATATCTTAGTCATATAGCAACTTATGCAACAAAACCCTATGTCTAGCAAATTTAATTCATAAGATAAAGAAATATGACTTGTAAAATCATGTTTCTATATCTAGTAATTCATGTATACAAGTTGAGTTAAAAATACAACATCTCAATTGTGTTAGTCGCCAATGTTTTGATCTATGCTAACACTTTACCAAAAATAGCTCTATGTTTAGCAATTATAATGTTAAAATTCAGTTTTATGAACCTTCAAGCATAGTTATATGTCTAATAGTCTACGTCATTCAGTTTGACAGTTATAATATTACAAAATTAGCAGTATATCTAGACACTAATAAGTAATACGCATAAGATGAACATATAATATAAGTTTATGTCTAGAAAATATACTATTTGTTGAGTTATGCAAGTTTAGAACAATGTAAGTAAGGAACTAAGCAACTTATTCAATAATCATGCAATAAGATGATAAATCTTAAATCAATCAGTAAGCAAATACGAAAACTCAAGACAATCAAAACTTCATTAATTAATATAGATGAATTAGTTAAGTTTGTGTTACATTCAACCACAACAAGGATTTTAGCTACTCATGTTCACAATGTGTAAGTAAGATAATGATAAAACACAACTTATGAGTTGGTAGAACCACACACAAATGAGCATACATTAACTCTTATAATAATTACACCTTGATCTCATGACTCAAATGAGCTAAAGTACCCTAGGAACTCAGAAAAAAATATTACAAAATTTGTGTCTAATGGCTCGAGTTAGAAGTCCTTCAATAGTGTATGTTGTTAGAATTCTCTATTAATTGGTGAAATACCAATCCTAGGATCTTGAATGTCATGATTCTCACTCAATATGTAGATCAAGGATACAAATCAATGTCAAACTTGAATCCATGTTCTCAGATATGTTCCTTTGTATGTCTTCGTAGAGAGGTTTTGGTATGATGGTCTTCCTCAACCAAATCCCTGATTCCTCCTGGGACCTTCGTTTTCTCTCTGATGGGGAGAGATGAAAACTATGTTTGATTTGGTGTATTGGGGACCATAACCTTCCTGATGTGTTAACTTAATAGAGTTCTCATTATTCCCTATGAGTTAACTACTCTGGGTATCAACTCATTAAGCCCATATTCATTATCACTTTATATTAGAAGTCAAAAGGGTTGTCAGTAATAAGATCAATTATTTTATAACCCCGAAAATAAATAGTTGATATAATTGTATAAATATATGATGTTCACCTTAATTAGAAATTATGAATTTCTAACAATCTCCCACTTGAGCTTTATATTTTCTTGAACCAATTATATCACATATTCTTTAGGCGCGCTTTCATATGCTATTTATGTTTAGACTTCTCCTTAATACAATCTGGTCCATCTCATATATCAACTATGGAACCACCGCAATGTTCATCACATATAAGCGTGACTCGACCATGATGATCACTACATTAATATACTTAATGACAAAGATCAAATATGGATGAGTGACATGGAAAATTTCATGCAATGTGATCTCAAACATGTCTATTTCCAACTGATCCTTCTTTAATCTTTAGTGAGATCAATCCAAAAGTCTTTAATATTGCAACACAACAGTTACAATAAACACATTCAAAATGGAACAACAAACCATCAACTTTATTATGCATAAAAAATGTGTATAACAACCAAAGTAAATCATAAAACATATAGACTCCCACTGAACTAAGGTATCTTAAGGAACAACACCCATATGAGCAACATGATTGTGGAAGACTTTAGGTACAAGACCCTTAGTTAGTGGATTAGCTAGTATAAAATTTGTCCCTATATGTTCTATGAAAATTTGTCCATTTTGAATACTTTCTTTAACAACTAGAAACTTGATGTCAATAAATTTTGACTTTGTAGAACTCCTATTATTGGAGTAAATAAATGCGGACTTGTTGTCACAATAAATTCCCAATGGTCTTTCAATATCATCAACCACACGTAAGCCAGTGACAAAATTCTGCAACCATATGTCATGGTCTGATGTCTCAAAACAAGTCATAAACTCCACAACCTTGGTTGAAGGAGCTATGAGTGTCTGTTTAGCAGACTTCCAAAAGATAGCACCTCCAGCCAACACATATCCAGAGGTGGAGCGTCTACTGTCTTGACATCGAGCAAAATCGGAGTCCGAATACCCAATGATCTCTAAATTCTCAGACCTCCGATAAGTGAGCATGTATTCCTTTGTTCTCTTTAAGTAACGCATAACACGTTTGACTGCCTTCCAGTGATGCATTATAGGATTGCTCATATATCTTCCCAAAACTCCCACAACAAATGCTATGTCGAGGCGTGTGAAAACTTAAGCATACATTAGACTTCCTACTGCCGATGCATAAGGAGTCTTTTGCATCTCGTATCTTTCAAGGTCATTTTTGGGGCACTTTTCTAGACTAAACTTTTCTCCCTTAGCTATAGGGGTATCTCCTGATTTACTATTTTTCATGTCTAATCTATCTAGGACTTTATCAATATAGTTTTCTTGTGACAACCTTAGGATACCTTGAGAGCGACCTCTTAGTATATGAATGTCTAATATAAAAGAAGCTTCCCCAAGATCTTTCATTTCGAAATTCTTTGTTAGAAATCTCTTGGTCTCATACAATAGTCGCATATCACTGCTCGCAAGCAGTATATCATCGACATATAATACCAGGAATATAAATTTACTCCCACTGAACTTATGGTACACACAATCTTCAACTTTATTTGCCTCAAAACCATACGAGGTAATAACTTGATGAAACTTGTGATTCCACTTACGAGAGGCTTGTTTAAGGCCATAGATGAATTTCTTTAATTTGTACACCATAGATTTTGAGCCAATTGATTCAAAGTTTTCTGGTTGCAGCATATATATTGTTTCTTTAATGTCACCATTTAGAAACGCAGTCTTAACATCCATCTGATGTAGCTCTAAATTAAAATGAGCTACTAGTGCCAATATTATTCTAAAAGAATCCTTCGATGATACTAGAGAGAAGATTTCTTTATAATCAATGCCTTCTTTCTGAGTGTAGCCTTTAGTAACTAGACGCGCTTTATATCTGTCAATATTACCTTTTGAATCCCTCTTGGTTTTAAATATCCATTTGCAACCAATAGGTTTCGCACCTTCAGGTAAATCGACAAGATCCCAAACGTCATTATCATGCATAGACTTTATCTCATTCTTCATGGCATCAATCCACTTTTGAGAGTTAGAATCTTTTACCTTTCATGGCTTGACAGAGGTTCACTGAATCATCCTCTGTTAACTCGATGCCATCCTCATGTTCTTGAAGAAATACAATATAATCATTTAAAATTGCATTTCTCCTCTCTAGTGGATCTCCTTAATGACACTTCTACTTCTTGAGGTTGTTGAATTTGCTCTGAATGTACTTCAGCGAGAACCTCATTGTTGTCTTGCTCTGAAATATTGTGAGGAACAATATTCTGAACATTTTGTTCTACTACCGAAGTTGTTCCTTGAATGGTAATAGGCATAAGAACTTGTTCACCATTAGTGACAAATTCTTCCTCAAAGACAACATTCATTATATTCTCTTCCTTCCCAAAATCAACTTCCTCAAGAAATCTCACATTTCCCGTCTCAAATAAAAGTCTTGTTGTAGGATCATAAAATTTATAGCCCCGTGAACTTTCAGTATAGCCAACAAAGTAATAGCTAACTGTTCTTGAGTCCAATTTCCTTTCAAGTGGCCTATAAGGTCGCACCTCAGCTGGACAACCTTAAATGTGCAAGTGTTTTAAGCTTGGTATTTTACAAGTCCAAAGCTCTTATGGAGTTTTGTTAACTGTTTTAGTTGGCATCCTATTAAGGATGTAAACTGTGATCTTTAAAGTTTCCTCTAAACAGACTCTAGTAAGGAAGAATAATTAATCATACTTCTCACCATATCCTTAAGAGTTCAGTTTAGTCCCTCAGCAACACCATCTATGATAGGTTTGTCTGGCATAGTGTATTGCAGAACAATTCCATTTTCTCTTAGGAAAAAATACAAATAGCACTTTCACATCATCCTTATTGTTCTTTCTTTTTTTATTCTGAGATGTCATAAACAAATGAGCACTTTCAGTCTTATCTCTCTGCAGTATCTCTCCCTCTTGAGTGTTATAGCTCACTTTGAATTTTCCAAAGTGTGCAGGAAGCGAGATCAAAACCAAGTGCACGAGCAAGTCTTCACCAAGCTCTAACTTTAGTGACTTGAGTTTCAATGCAAGATTAGACATATCCATAATGTACTCCCTTATTTTCCCTTTGCTTCATACCTTATGGAGATGAGTTTAGCCAAAAGGCTACTCGTCTCCGCCTTTTCTTTTTTGGCAAAGTACTGTTCTATTTCTTCATGGAATTTCCTTGCATTTTGACTCTCAGAAATAGAGCCCAGAAACACTTCTGGAATAGAGCGTTTCATGATCATTAGACACATTCGATTAGAGTGTTCTCATTTCTAAATTTTAACCTCATCGAGGTTTTCCGGAGTAGAAATAGGTTTCTCCAAACGAAGTGTCAGATTTAAATCCATACAGCCGAGAATAATCTCTATGGCTTCCTTCCAGACCTTAAAATTTTTCCCGTTCAGTAATGGGTTGTGGTTAATTTAAGCAGAAATATTTGCAGCACAAGTAAAAAATACTGAATCAAGTAGAACAAACAACAAAATAAATTGCAATCATTCTTGTAATAAACTCACATCAAGTTTAACCCTTAAAATCCAATAGGGCACACCACGAGTTACCTAGTACAACATTAATATTCAGTCTTTAGACAAAAAATATTAACTTGTAAGTGATACACTCAATGTGGTAATCAAATATTGATAATCAGTCCTGTAAAACAATAAACCTTTCTTTGGACCGACTTACTATTCACATGGGAAGCTATATGATTATCACATATTTATTACCGCATGTATGTTTATAATTTTGGCCAAATAGTAGTCTTCCTTTGGGCATATCACTATTCGCATAAAAATGCAAACATACAATTAGCTTGATATTCCATATTCATTCATAATGAAATTCTTGTTGTAATGGTCAAACATTGATCCTAATGCATGTCAAAAGTAAAGCATTCTTTTGACTGATTTATCATTCACATTTGCAACCTTATAATTATCACATGTTTACCATCACATGTGTGTATATAATCCGGCCAAATAATAATCTTCCTCCTTTCGGCCGATTAATACTAGCATGAATATATATACGCACTTGCATTTGACATTTATTATGAACAATTTACACAAAAGATGTCACTTTGGTGACGTCTTATTTCTATAGGTTCAATTAAAAAAAAGGTCAAACAATCTTATAATCCAAAAAAGACAGTCATGTAATATATATAAAACAAGACATGTTCATATAATAGACTCATCACAAGATACCTAGCACAACATCAATTTCTAGTCTTTGGACAGAGAAAATCAATTTGCAAGTGGTACTCTCAGTGCAATGATCAAATATTAACAATTAGTTCTGTTAAATAATAGCCTTTCTTTGGACCGACTATTATTCACATGAAAAAAAACTTTATAATTGTTACACATTTATCATCACAGGTATGTTATTATTTGGCCAAATTGTGTCTTCCTTTGGGCCGAACACAATTCGCATAAATAATTGCATACTCATCTGTGTAATTTCAATCAATTTCCACAACATAGATTACTTTGGCAACAAATTGCATCAACTGATTCCAAATAATTACCAGACAAAATCAAAATAATATGGGTCCATTAAAAAAAATACAATCTTGGAAATTATGAATTTCTAACATATGTATGTTGGCTTTTGCGCTCTGCGCACCGCACGTGGGTTGGGTGCAACCTCAGCTGGTTATGCGCGACCTTTCAGTGCACCCACTTGCGCTGAGCATATCTCCTCGCGCTCAGCGCACCATCCATTGCGTTGAGCACAACTACGTGCGCTTAGCATATGAGTTTCAGAGCCTAAATGTTGAATTTCAAAATTTGAGTTCGCTAGGCGCAAAAACCTGCTCTTAGTGCTTCAAGTTTTTCATATTTCGCCGATTCATCAGTTCACATTGAAGATCCAACACTAGGTACAATATATCCAAAATTCAACTCGATCCAATGGTGAACGAAAGTGGTATCACAATTTTACTCGGATTACTCATGGTTGAATCATTGTTTTTGTCTGAAACTTATCTTTTTGCAATTATTTCTCTGGATTACCAATAAAACATTTCAAGGGTGAGATTTGACCATTTAAACAAGTTTTAATCATATATAAGTACAAATTTATCTATTTAAGTTGATTAAATAGTTAAAGTATCGTAAAAAGAATGTGAAATATACGACCAATTTGGCACTTAACAACTCTTTCAATTGATGAATGGTAAAAAAGATCTTGGATGATTCCATAGAGAAATTGATAGCTTTTAAATCGGTTTAGCAAATTAAGACTGAAAAGACACAAAATAAAAAGCAAGAAGCCAAAAGTTCGTTAAAGCCTGATGATCAATGAGCAAGCACTTTGCAAGTTGTATACAAACTAGTCAGATGGGTAGAATTGGTTCAAATAAGACTCCTAACCCTGCAAAAATCATGAATATTATGCTTTTGAGAAAATTGATGTGATTTAAGGAATTTAATTAACACAATTAGTAATCATAAACTTGTAAATAATTACGATTATTATTTAAAATGACCGCTATAATTATTAATACTGATTTTGATGATTTCACTCGATTAAATAAAGATATTGTATTAAAATAAGTAATAAATGCATTATACAACTTATATAGAATCTTATAAAGAACCAAAATAAAATGTTCTATAAGAAAAACAATGATGTTATTTGAACAACTAAGTTATGCAATTTTATGTATTGAAAAGAAAAGAATAAGGGTTATTAGCCAACCTGTTGCAAAATGATGAATCATGTGCGCCAAAAAGTAGGCCACATGATACGCCAGACATGAGTCATGGCATGGAGGATGATGCGCCAGACATGAGTCATGGCTTGGAGGATGATGTGTCAAAGGCCAAAATTGGCACAGTCAGTACTCAAGCATGGTGTGGGCATGAGGCATGACCAATATTCAACTTGGCTAGGTCATGATCAAATTAGGCACGACCAGTTTTCAACTTGGCTCGTAACAAGCACATTAGGCTCGACCAAAAGCAGATTTGGCACAATCACAAGCTAAGACACCTCGGTCACAAGCTTGGCTAGATGCAAGTCTAGTAGTGCCAAGGTGCAACAACTTGGTCATAAGCAAGGCCAAGGTTGGTCATTCTGGATAGCTTGCCATACTAGTTATTTGGCATTATTAACTTTGTATATATATTTTGAGTTGGTCAGTTAGTTATTTGGAGCTAGTTACTTCTATATAAGGAAGTTTTTGCATTCGTTTCAGTTAGTAATCATAGTTCACTCATACAAATAAATAATTACACAAGTTACTCATCATCTTCTTCCTTGCCTGCTTGGTTGAGCACAATTTGTTCAACTCTTTGTTTCATCTTTTTCTGTTATGGTATCGCGCTCTTTCAAGAGCTCTGCTACATTCAATGAGTGACAATTCCTCTTTCACAAACCTTCTGAATTCTACCAATCAAACCATTAATCCTTCATAGGGTCAATCTTTACCATTCTATGTCAATCCTTCTGAAAATCCAACTATAACACTAGTGTCACCTCTGCTCAATGGGAAGAATTATCACCAATAGTCAAGATCCATGAAGATAAGTTTAATTTCGAAATAGAAACATGGATTTGTTGATGGAAGTATCCAAATGCCTTCAAAGACAGATCCATTGTATCAAGCATGGGAGAGAGCAAACAACATTGTGACATCTTGGATTTCAAGACCCGTCTCACCTTCGATTGCCCAGAGCATTTTGTGGATTGACGAAGCTTATGGGGTATGGGATGAATTGAGAGAAAGGTTTTCTCAAGGGAATTTATTTTGTGTAGCAAAATTGCAAGAATCTATTGCAAATTTTAGACAAGGGGAATTGAGTGTAACAAATTACTTTACTAAATTGAAGATTTTGTGAGATGATCTTGATAACTTTAGGCCTCTTCCCAAATGTGCTTATGAGAGATTCCATGTTCTTGTAGTGCCTTGGTGAATGTATAAACACATAGAATATAGGAAAAAGTTATTAGATTCCTAAGGAGGTTTAATGATGGTTATGGTAGTGTGAGGTCTAAAATCATGTTGGTTAATCATTTACCTAACATGAGTAGAGTTTTCTCACTGGTTGTCCAATAAGAAAGGCACCTATCTTGTCCTGAATTTGATGTCAAGGCAATGGCAACATGAACTAATTGGAGGAGAAGAGGGTTTTTTTTTTTTTTTTTGAAGAGATTCCAATCCAGGAGGAAGTATAGGAGGAAATTTTGGGACAAGGCAACTATGGTAGAGGAAACCCAGCACCAATAAACAAGGTTTATTGGGGCAGGAGTGTGAATTCAAGAAATTCTTACACTCATTGCAAAAGTAATGGTCACACGATTGAGACTTTTATAGAAATCATGGATTTCCAATTAACTTTCAGTCCACAAGAAATAAACAAGCCAATTCTATCATGGTTTGTGATGCTGCAAGAGACAAGGATTCATGTGAGCATGACAAGAATGACATGCTCATAAAGATGAAAATGAAGAATGTATCTTTAGTTCCAATGTCAATATATATCCTGGATATTAGATAGTGGTTCCACTCATCACATAAGCTCATCCTTATCTCTTTTCTCTTCTTATTACAAAATCAAACCAGTTAGAGTCAATCTTCCAAATAGTTCTGCAAAAATTTCATATATTCCAGACACCATTCCTCTAAACCAAAATCTATCCATACACAATGTCCTCTACCTACCTAATTTCTCTTACAATCTTCTTTTCTCTATACCAAAATTAACCTGAACTTTGTCTTGCATTTTGTCATTTGATGTATCTTGCTATAAAATATAGGTAAGAGATTCTTTGAGGATGATTGGTACAATTAGGATTACACATGACATATATGTGTTGAAGACGAACATATACCAACATAGAGAATTTTTTTCATTTACCAATCCTGTAAATTTTTGTAATTCAAGCTTATGGCATAATAGATTGGTTCTACATGTTTGTGACATTTGTCATTTAGCCAGAAAAAAAGATTGAGTTTTCCTCAAGTCTAACACATTCTCTATATCCTTTTGACATGATACATGTAGACATTTGGGGACCCATTTCCCTTTTTTATGTACATGGAAATAGATATTTTCTCACCGTTGTTAATGACAAGTCAAGACATTAATGGATTTTCCTCATGAAAACCAAGGGTGAGGCAACTAAGGTTTTAACTTCATTACTATGGTAATACTCAGTTTTATGTTAAAGTTAAGATTGTAGCAAAGGAATCAAGCAACAAGCATCATGTAGATACACTCCTCAACAAAACAGTAGTGTGAAGAGAAAATACCGGCACCTATTAATGTAGGAAGAGTCATTTTAATTTAAAGTCAAGTTCCAAAAATATATTGGTGTTATGCACTTAGACATGTTGTCTACATCATCAATTTGCTGCCAACTCTAGTTTTGCAAGGCAAATCACCTCATGAAGTTTTGTATCACACCAAGCCTGACATACAACAATTGAAAGTGTTTGGTTCACTCTACTATACAAACACCTTGCCACTCTTTATTTTTTGTAACATATAAGTGTTTGGTTCACTCTACTATACTATGTTACTCTTCTCTTTCACCATTCATTCTTTTTTCTTTTGTAACATCTACAATAAAAAAAAATTATTAAAACTTCAAAGGTTTTCTAAAAGAATATAATATTGGTTCTAAGACAAATAAAGAATACATTTCTGTACATTTTTTATTTTATAAAAATAGGTTGAACAAAATTGGGTGTTCACAATTATGCTTTCAAAACGAAGAACATAGAAAAACCAGAAAATGACTTCAAAATAGAAAATAAGAATTTAGTTAGGAAGTACTTGTGACGTGGAAACCACTACCTTGAAAGTGTAATCTGGTTCTACCTTAGTGTAATTTGAATAGTCAATCGCTCCCCAAGGTTAACATAATGAGCCTATAAAGATGCTCACTCCAGATTTTTTAGGCTATGAAAATTATAGATCTGATACCCAAGTTTGGAACAGAGAAAAGCAAAGGAAGATGGAAGAGATCAAGAAAATATACTTTCTTTTTATTTTGCTGTATCTATATAATGACAGAAATATTAGGAGAAGATTAGTTACTCTTTGCAAAGAATATCTCCGAAAAATCAGCCCTACAAAACAAAAAGGTCATATAACATTAACATAAAAACCGGAATTTACTACAACTAATTGATAACCAAAATCAAAATTGATTAAATTAGATCAGAAAATTAAATATAAAAAACTTACTTGTTTGTCATTATCAAACAATCCCCCACCAATGACATAAGAAACAAAAAAGAAAACAAAACATCGACAAAAGGAGGAACGCTTGAGTACTAATATCGTAAAGATATAATTAAAATATATAGTGAAGTAAGACAACAATTCTGTGATAGTAAATTACTCTTGAACTACCATAATCCTACTTGAAACCCCATCTCATGTGTATTACCTTAAAAATGTGATTTCCACGAACAATCACTTTTATGGCCTTGCACACACCTTGGGTATTCATGAGTGTTCTAAAAAATTAAATTAGTTTTTCATAGAAGTTTTGGATCACCTTCATACCCACATAGGTGAATCCATCAAGTGTGTCCCAAAAGCAACACTACAATAGGTTATGGATTCATTATGAGCATAAGAATGTTCAGCCTCAAATATATCAAGCAGTGAGTCCTTCAAGTCTGTCTCATAAGAACCACAAAAAACCAGGGCTATGAACGCATTAAGAGCTAAAAGCTCAACTTATCTAAAACACACTACCACATGTCACAAAGATGGTAAGTGCAGTGAAATAAAGTACTCATATGATTTTGTTTGACCACAAATGACTACTAGACATAAAATAAAAATTTATTTAGGAATGGACCTTGGTGCAATCTGAATAGTTGATCGCTCCCAAAGATTAAAATGACAAACTTATAAACACATGCATTCGAATTTTTAGGCTATGGAATCACAGATTTGTTGCCCAAGTTTTGAATAGCGAAAAGCGGAGGAAGATGGAAGAGATCAAGAAAATATAATTTCTTTTCTTTTGCTATATATCTAGTAGCATAAGGCTGAGTTATATTAGTGAGATAGGAGAAGATCAGTTACTCTTTATCAAGAATATCTCCCAAAACTCAGCCCTACAAAACAAAAAGGTCACATAACGTTAGCATAATTACCAAATAAAAAATGATTAAATCAAATTAGAAAATAAATAGAAAAAAAATTGTTTGTCATTATCTAACAACTTTTGTTGCCACTTGTGCTCAGTTGTTCTTGTTAACCTTGTTGTTTTTGTTTGTATGCTTGTTTTTCCATTGTATTTGCATTTTCATCATCATTATTGATTATCACCTTCTCAAAACAACTTGTTCAACTTACATGATATTATGTCTCCCAAAAAAAATACTAAAAACATCCTTCTACAATGTTAACACTTTATTTTCTATCTTACTATAAATTAGATGAGACCGATGTTATTATAAAAATAGACACTTTAAAATTTTGACACATGTATCTGAAAGAGAGAATTTTTCCTCCTAAAATTAGAATTTCTAAAGCCTACCACTCAAGAGGTAACCCATGGAAAACTCTTTGCACTCTTCTTCTCATGTTATTCTCAAAAGTCGCTTTCTACACTCTCTTTCACTTTCTCTCTACACTCTCTTCAATCTTCAATTGTAAAATCGAACTCATTTTCTTTTTTCTTTGCATGTCATCATTCTTTTTATCATTAATTGATTAACTTCACAGGTACAATCTTCTGATTTTTGCACATGTATGATTTCTCCTTCAGGCCAATGTCTATTTTATTTTTATCTTATTTTTCTAATTTATTTATAAATATATGTTTCTCTTAATCTTTGGTAGACCAGAATCACTGTTTGAGTACTATCAAAAATCATATTTTGTAATTTACGGATATGATTCAATTAATATCGAAAATCATAACAATAGTATGTTGCATGATACAATTTGAAATAAAATAAATGTTAGTCAAATAAGACTTATTTTAGAATCAAATAATAATGATGTATATTTTGAAACGCTCTTATTTAGAATCAAATAATAATGAGTTATATCAATATTGGTGATTTTATTTTTTATTAATAGAAAAATATGTTATTTAAATATTAATATAATATCATATTTTGTATTTGAATTTGATTTGTATTTTGAATTCCCAATTGTGTGCATTCAATGCTCAATTGTTTGCGTTAGAAGTTATTTTGTAATCAAATAATAATAATATGTACTTTGAAATTCATCTTGTTTTAAAATCAAATAATAATGAGTTATATTTAGCACGAGGACTATTCTCCTTCAAAATATGAGTTATTTATTTTTTATATTTTATTTAAAAATATGGATTTCTCTTAATCTTTGGTCTCATTCTCAATCTTTAAGTGTCATGCATGATACTCTAATGTGTTTTTTGTTGAAATTACTTTCATGTGTTCTACAAGTATTACAAAAATAAAACCACTTTAATTCAAAATGGAATTAGCTACACGATTATGACTAAAATGTGACAATTGTGTACTCGAGAGAAATTTCAATTAGTTAAGTTGTTAAATAAATTATGTAAATATAAATCCTAAAAATATGATATTATTAAACTTTATTTAGGTTATTAACATGTAATCATTTTAATTTTGGTTATCCTTATTTTATTGTTATTTTAATAATTATATTTGCCTCTAAAGAGAAGATACAAATAATATAAAAGAATGGGTATTTTTACCTTCATCTATTGGTATGTTAATATTGTTTAAATGTTAATAATTGAATAATGTTGCCTCTTAAAAAATTAATCTAAGTTTTAAAATTGAGAAAATGTTAAAAACAGTTATAAGTAGTTATAAGTAGGGGTATAGACTATGTAACCCAATTTCTAGTTCCCAACGACCAAAATCATAACAAATGAGACTCTATATTGTAAGGACCCAAATTCTATAATTGGAAAATTTTC
Source organism: Lupinus albus (assembly GCA_009771035.1). Lineage (NCBI taxonomy): Eukaryota > Viridiplantae > Streptophyta > Magnoliopsida > Fabales > Fabaceae > Lupinus > Lupinus albus. The sequence goes on from CM019999.1 coordinate 8,247,768, forward strand.
CTTATTTTAAACCATTCTCACATGTATTCTTTCGTATATCATATAAATTTTAAATACCCAATGGCTTAACTTTGGTCACCCATTAATTATTTCTCAATTTCTTTAACATGCAATATTACTGCGCATACTCATAATGTAGAAAAACATAATTTATTTAAACAACTCGCCATGAATGCACAATATCAATAGTTATGGTTCTCAAAACCGCAATACTCATGGTTACAAACATTCAAATCCACTAATAGTCAGTTTATAGTACAAAAAGGCGTAAACAAAAGAATCCGGATTTTAAAGCTCATAAAGCTCCAAATTAAGCATCCTCAATTTACTTGTTTACCTGCAATGGGATTATCAATAACAAATACACAAAACATACAAATGAGTAAGTCATTAATTCAATAATATCATTATAAGATAATCCACATTTTTAAAGGGGTTAGTAAACCATTTTAAATTCATTTTCGCTACATAACTTGAGCCAAAGTATCGCAACATAACTTGAGCCAAAGTATCTCTACATAACTTGAGCCAAAGTATCGCTACATAACTTGAGCCAAAGTATCGCTACATAACTTGAGCCAAAGTATCACTACATAACTTGAGCCAAAGTTGCTAACCAATCATGGTCGGCTAAAAATATGTTTTCTTTTCGATTGATTCACCATCAATTCATAAACAGCAATTCCACGCATTCTCTCAATACGATATGCTAGTTAATGACTTATCTTTACCTTGGTGAGTGTTGGGTTTGGTCCTTGGTAACTTTGCAAGTTCCTCCGACACCACCTCCAACTTTAGGATTTTTCTTCATTCCCACCACATAATAACAATGTTAGTCATTTATTCAAAATAACATATAAACAACTCATATTTCATCTTTAACCATACAAGAGATTCACACATTTTCAATGTTTCCAAAACTACTTTCATTAAGGTTTCCAAACATCTAAAACATACATATTCATCTTATATTCAACATTAGCACATATACTCATCTTCTACGTCTAACATTTCACCCATTTCCCTCTTTACTCATATTCATTTTGGGGGTTTTGGGGTTTTCATGAATCAACCCAAAAACTCTTTCCATTCTTTAAATACAAACTCTAAACCAAGATTTTACAAGAGAGAAACTAAATAAAACGATCCACAACTCAAAAGGAAGAGTTTCCATGGTTTCTCACATTTTGAGAAGAGATCTCATACACCCAAAACAAGTTCGAAAGGAGGAAGGAGAGTTAGAATCAAGAGATTTACCTCTTCTCAAGCTTCTAGATGATTCCCACTAGTCCTTGCTCTCAAAATCACCTCCTTCTTTCTTCTCTCTCAAGTTCTAACCCTAAAAGTGTCTAAGGGTTTCTATTTTAAAGTGAAATCGTCGGGCTCTCGCTCAAGCGAGCAATTTCTCGCTAAAGCGACCCATTTCTCGCTCAAGCGAGAAAATCCCGCCATTTTAAAAATTTCAGATCTGATGCTCTCGCTCAAACGAGGATCCTCCATAACCAAATTCCTCTCCCTCGCCCAGGCGAGAATCCCAGGAAATCCTGGGACCAGATACTGGACCTCTCGCTTGGGTGAGGCCCTCTCGCTTAAGCGAGAAACACCCAGTATACCCCAGAATTTCACTACACTTTCGAAAATAAAATTAGGGTGTTACAATCCTCCCCCTCTTATAGGAATTTTCGTCCCCAAAAATTAAACATACATCGATTCAAATAAATGAGGGTAATCCTCCCTCATATCACGTTCAACTTCCAAAGTAGTGTCTGTGAAGAAGATCTTGCTCCTCACCTTGACACGGTTTTGATGAAGACACCAATATCACAAAAAGAAGAAAAGAAGAAGACCTACAAGTCTATCAAAGACCAAGCTTAAAGGTTTAGAGTCTAAGTCTTTAGGTACTTCTATCCTTACAACTCATCTATTTACTTAGTTAATAATGCTCAAAATTGTTTTCAAGAAAATCAGAATAATCTAAGTGTGATTAAAAATAATTTTCAAAAACAACTTGTAACGGGTTACTATACTTGAGTAACAAGTTACATGAGTGAGAAAAGATTTTTCAAACCTCTAACAGCTATGAGTAATCCATTACAGACTTTGGAGTAACAGATTACCATTTTTAGAAAACAGGGTAATCGATTACTCAAAGTAGTGTAATCGATTACACTAAGGCAAATTCACAAAGCTGTCAAACAGTGTGGTTGAGTAATCATTTACTCAAAACCAGTAATCGATTACACTGTGTGAATTTTCAAAAATTTGTTAACAGGATTGTTGGGTAATCGATTACTGAGAGTTGCTGTATCAGTTTTCAGATTTCAAGTGAAGAGTTTTCACTCCAAACTGATTGCTTTTCATTCCAAACGAAACCTACTCATACCTAGGGGTATTATGGTTGATTGGAAGCCTATATAAAGGCATTGAAACACTCTCACAACATACAACAAGATATACAACTCAGATTACAAACTTTTATTTGAAACTCTCAAAAGCTCTCACACTTTCTGATTTTTCTTACACTTCAAGCAACCTACTCTCAAACTTTCAAAGTTATTTTGAAGTTTCTTCTAAGTGTATTTCATACTTTCAAAAAGAGCATTATTATCGTAAGTATAAAGAGTTGTTATTGGATTGCAAGTTCTAGAAATTGTCATATACACTTGTAAGGCAATCCAAGCCAAATTGTACATTCTTCACTTTTGCAAAGTTTACTTTCTTTCACAAGGGTGTGAAGAGAAAGAGTGAGTAACTTGGTATAGTGTTTACCAATGGTGTTACTTGGAATAGGTTTTCCAAGGGGATTAGATATAAGTGAGTGTGTAAGGTACAAGGAGATCTCGGGGTGAGATAATTGTAATTGCAACTCATTATATTTATTAAAGGAATCTCTTGCGCGTCAAGAGTACTGGACGTAGCCTTCGGTGGACAAGAAGGTGGACCAGTATAAAACACATGTGTACTCTCTTTCCCTTCTCTTGGTAAATTTTCTATCCTTCCTAAGTCAATATTTTTCTGCATAATATTTCCGCTGCACATTAACTTTGATATTGCAGAAAAATTGGCCATACTTATTGCAACAACTAATTCACCCCCCTCTTAGTTGCAAACTCATTCTTACAATTAGCACCAGAGCTATTTTTGAGAAAGTTACTCTCAAAATCTGATCCTACTACAACATGGCCTCAAGATCATTCCTAGGAGAAGGATCCAACATAAACAGACCTCCAAGCTTTGTTGGAGAGTGCTACGACTTCTGAAAAATCAGAATGAGGATTTTCATAGAATCGCAAGACTTGGATATCTTGAGTGCTATTGAGGAAGGACCGTACGTGCCATTTACCGTTGTCAACAGCATGAGAGAGACAAAGCCAAAATCTTCATGGAATGATGAAGATAAGAAGAAAGTGCAATATGATTTGAAGGCAAAGAACATCCTCACATCGGCACTTGGAATAGATGAGTTCTTTAGAGTGTCCAACTGCAATTCCGCTAAGGAAATGTGGGACACTTTGGAGACAACCCACGAAGGTACCGAAGAGGTAAAGAGATCGAGATCAACACTCTATCCCAGGAATACGAGATGTTTCGTGTGAGACCTGGAGAGAAGATCTTGGATCTTCAAAAGAGATTTACTCATCTCACCAACCATCTTATTGTACTTGGCAAAGTGCTGTCAAATAGTGACCTGAACTTAAAAGTTCTAAGATCACAACAAGAACATGGCAACCAAAGGTAACGACTATTTTCGAAAAGAAAAGTCTTTCGAAAATGTCCTTGGCTGCTTTGTTTGGAAAGTTACAGGAACATGAATTCGAATTGAGTCAGCTTGATCAACACGAGGAACTAGGGAAGAAGAAGAAGAGCATTTCTCTCAAGGCAAAAGCTGAGAAATATGATTCATCGGAAGATGAAGATGACAAGGAAGAGACCGATGACATGAGCCTCTTCGCTAAAAAGTTCAGCAAGTTCCTAAGAAGGAACAAAGGCGGAAGAACAGGGCAAATAAAGAAGTTTTCCAAAAGCAATGAGGCATCCACTTCAAACCAAAATTTTACATGCTTTGAGTATGGCAAGTCTGGCCACATAAAGATGGACTGTCTAAACATCAAGAAGAGTTCTTTTAAAGGAAAAATAAATTAAAGAATGGACAAAGAGCCTACATCGCTTGGGAAGACAACGACACAAGCTCAGCCTCTGAACCAGAAAGCGAAGAGCAGGCGCATCTCTCCCTTATGGCGTCTCATCATTCAGACGATGAAGAGGTAAATGAATCTATCCTTTTTTCTTCTTCCGAATTGCAAACTGCTTTTAATGATCTACATGATGAATATATGAAATTGTCAAAAATGTTTCTAAAAGAAAAATCTGAACTAGATTCTCTTAGAAACATACATTCATCATCCTCATGTTTAAATTGCATTACTCTTGGCAACAAAGTTTCTACATTGAGTCTTGAACTCAACAAAATGAACAAGAGTAGCAAGAGCTTGAGCAAGATAATTAATGATCAAAGACACTCTACGGACCGAAGAGGTCTTGGCTATGAAAAAGGCCTTGCTCTTAAGAAACAAAGTAAGTCTACCATAACAGACTTTCGGAAAACATGTATCCATGCATCTACATGTAGCAAACATAAATCTATGATACATATGCATCAACCTATTTGCTCTTATTGTAAAAACTATGGGCATACACCAAACACTTGTTCAATAAGAAAATATGGGGTCCCATTAGGATATTTTAAATGAATTGAGAAAAAATCTAACCATGTAGGACCCAAACAAGTTGGGTACCTAATATTACTTAACCTGTTTTGCAGATAGTTTTGAGCGCCGCCCGTAATTTATTGTACTTGGATAGCGGTTTCTCAAAGCATATGACGGGCGATAAAAGTAAGTTTTTTGTCCTCACTCCAAGGTACAAAGGCTATGTCACATATGGTGACAACAACAAAGGAAGAATTCTTGGAGTCGGTAGAATCGGCAAGCCACCTTCAACAACCATAAAAGGAGTGCTATATGTGGAAGGACTTAAGCACAATCTTCTAAGCATAAGTCAACTTTGCGACAAGGGCTTTCATGTATGATTCTACCCAGATAAGTGCATCATTGAAAGTAATGAATTTCTAAACTCTAAACTTGATGGTAAGAGAATTAATAACATTTACATGATAGATATAGATTCATCTCTTCCTATAACAAGTTTAGTTGTAAATGACATTCATGATGCATGACTTTGGCATAGGAGAATTGCTCACATACATATGGACCATTTGAATAAGCTAATCAAGAAAGATTTGGTTGTCGGTTTACCCAAGATGAAGTTTGTTAAAGACAAACTATGTGGTGCATGTCAAATGGGTAAACAAACAAAAACTTCTTTCAAGCCAAAGCATATGGTTTCTTCGAATAGACCATTGCAGTTACTACACATGGACTTATTTGGCCCCTCAAGGACAAAAAGTCTTGGTGGTAACTACTATGCTCTTGTTATAGTAGATGATTTTTCACGCTACACTTGGACTCTATTCTTAGTACATAAGAATGAGGCATTCAAAGCCTTTAGCACTTATGCTAAAAGAGTCCAAAACGAAAAGTCACTTAAAATCGCTTCTATAAGAAGTGATCATGGGGGAGAGTTTCAAAATGCTTCTTTTGAGGAATTTTGTGATGATCTTGGGATTAATCACAACTTTTCTGCTCCTAGAACACCATAACAAAATGGTGTTGTAGAGAGAAAGAATCGGTCATTAGAAGAACTCGCTATAACAATGTTGAATGAAACTAATCTCCCAAAGTACTTTTGGGCTGATGCGGTAAGCACCGCTTGTTATGTTTCAAATAGAGTTCTAATAAGACTCATTCTAAAGAAAACCCCCTATGAACTCTTCAAAGGAATAAAACCAAACATTTCACACTTGCATGTATTTGGTTGTAAATGTTTCATCTAGAATAATGGCAAAGAAAACTTAGGCAAGTTTGATGCAAAGGCAGATGAAGGAATCTTCCTAGGCTATTCTCTCGCGAGTAAAGCTTATAGAGTCTTTAACAAAAGAACTCTAGCCATGGAAGAATTTGTCCATGTCTCCTTTGATGAAACCAATCCTCTAATCAAGGAAAGGATGACTATTGATGAAGAAGATTTGCCTAATCCTACTTTTAATGAAAATGCTATTATTAAAGCTACACCAAATATAGAGCATGTGGAAGTGGATGATAATCCTTCCATTCAAGAAGAGCAAATTCACTCTGATTTACCTAAAGAGTGGAGAACTCATCGAGATCATCCTATAGACAACATTATTAGCGATATTAGCAAAGGTGTTACCACCCGCTTAATGCTAGAAAATGCATGTCTAAACATGGCATTCGTCTCTCAAATAGAACCATCTAAGATTGATGAAGCAATTGAGGATGAACATTGGATTCTTATAATGCAAGAAGAACTTAACCAGTTTGAGAGAAACAAAGTTTGGGAACTTGTTCCTAGACCTAAGAATAGGCATGTAATAGGAACTCGCTGGGTATTCCGTAATAAATCAGATGAAAATGGTATAATCATTAGAAACAAGGCTAGACTAGTAGCCCAAGGATACAACCAAGATGAAGGTATAGACTTTGATGAAACCTTCGCTCTGGTTGCTAGACTTGAAGCAATTAGACTGCTACTTGCATATGCATGCTCCTTAAATTTCCAGCTTTACCAAATGGATGTAAAGAGTACATTCCTTAACGGGTATATACAAGAGGAAGTATTTATAGAACAACCTCCTGGTTTTGAGGACTACAAACATCCCTCTCACGTATACAAGTTAAAGAAAGCTCTCTATGGCTTAAAGCAAGCTCCACGTGTTTGGTATGATCGTCTAACTAACTTTCTAATTGAAAAAGGTTTTACAAAAGGCAAGGTCGATACTACACTCTTTATTAAGAAAATAAATCATCATACTTTACTAGTTCAAATTTATGTTGATGATATTATTTTCGGTTCTACTAACGATAGTTTGTGTAGTGAATTTGGAAAAATGATGCAAGGAGAATTTGAGATGTCTATGATGAGAAAGTTAAATTACTTTCTTGGACTCCAAATTAAGAAACTTAGTGATGGAATCTTTGTAAGTCAGTCCAAATATTGCAAAGATTTGTTGAAAAGATTTGAGATGGATGACTGCAAGTCGATCGCTATTCCTATGGGATCAAGTACATATATCGATGCTGATGACGCTGGAAAATATATTGAAATATCCAAGTATCGAGGTATGATCGTATCTCTTTTATATCTTACTTCCGGTAGACCTGATATTATGTTTAGCGTGTGTCTATGTGCGCGATATCAATCTAAACCCAAAGAGTCACATCTAGTTGTCGTTAAGAGAATCATGAAGTATCTCAAAGGCACAACCGATGTTGGACTATGGCATCCCAAGGGAAGCATATGCGAATTGGTTGGCTTCTCGGATTCAGACTTTGCGGGATGCAAGTCTGAGAGAAAAAGTACATGTGGTACTTGCCACATTCTAGGGAATGCTTTAGTTTATTGGTCTTGCAAGAAACAAGCTTGTGTTGCCTTAAGCATCGCTGAAGCAGAATATATTGTTGCCGGTAGTTGTTGTGCACAAGTGTTGTGGCTTAAACAACAATTACGGGATTATGGCTTAAACTTAGGCTGCACACCCTTAAAGTGTGACAATACTAGTGCTATTAATCTCACCAAAAATCCGATTATGCACTCAAGAACCAAACACATTGATATAAGGCATCATTTCCTTAGGGACCATGTCCAAAAGAAGGATGTGTTGGTAGAGTTCATTGATACTCATAACCAACTAGCAGACATATTCACTAAACCGTTAGCAAAAGAACCTTTCTATAAAATTAGACGAGAATTAGGCATTCTTGATGAAGCTTACTTGTCCAAACATGTTTAAATGTTTATGTGTATGCTTCTTTGTTTATATCCAATGCCTACTTGATCTTAATTTGTGTGTTTTATGCTTTAATTTTCAAGTTTTTAGAGCCAAAAATCAATTTTAGAATCAGTGGAGAAACAGTATGTTACAGTAATCGATTACTGTAATGGTGTGATCGATTATAGAGAGACATTGTTTGAAAATTTTGAATTTTCGAAAGTGAGTAATCGATTACTCACTCAGTGTAATCGATTACTCTGTGCAGTTATATATATGAACTGGTGCATTTTTTCAGAAAATCCTCAATTTTCTCTCTCCTGTAACACGAGTTCCTCCCTCTCTAAACCCTCTCAATCTCTAAAAACTTCATTTCAACTCCGTTTTGATTGATTTTTGTTGCAAATCACATCCCATTTTTTATTCTAAACACTTCTACACCTTCTATTTCGTGATTTATGGCCTCAATCAAAAAACCCCAAATTTCCAAAAACCCTAAACCTTCAACAAAAAACAACAATGACTTCTTCTTCAAAGAGACCACGTTCTTCAACGTCTAAGCAAGGAGAATCAACTTCCAAGCCCAACCCGTTGAACTTGACGAGGCTTCTTGCAAATGACGCTCAAAGGAAGGTCTTATAAGAAAACTTTCATGGACTTTCCATCTTCACTCATAAATACGGTAACATAGGGAACTTTGAGTTTGAAGATTTTCTTTTTCCTTATCTTTTGCGGCAACAAAAACTTTTCGACTTTTGTTGCGAAGTGAACGATATCTACCATGAACTTGTTCGTGTATTTTATTGCAACATGAACTTTAGGAAAAATCTTATGACTTCCCATGTTAAGGGAAAGGACATAGTTTTGGATTTCAAAACCTTTAGTTCTATTTGCTGTGATATACCGATGATAGGCGACATCACTGGGTTCGGCCTGGTATGTGATTGGGACGATTACGATCGCAAAAAATTCTATCTCTCTATTTGTAGAATTTCTAAAGAGGAAATAGAAAGGCGAAAGCAACAAAGCCTTGGTGAGACTGTTAAGAACAGGGATATCCTCTCTGCTGGATATCTCTCTCTGGAAGATCGTTTGGTACATTATTTTCTTACCTATGTCATTTTGCCGAAATTTTCAAATCATTCGCAAATAAGTGACATAGAGCTCCAATTGATGTATGCTATCAAGTTTAACATCAAGATTAATTGGACTAAGATGATAATGCAACAAATGTGGCATGTTCGCGGCTCCCAAAGTCTGTTGCCCTACGCCATCTTCATTACCAAAATCCTTGAGCATTTCGGCGTACCTTTAGAGGTGAGACCAAAGTGGCCCTCAATCTTTGCGGAAGCAAGGTTGATATTGAGGTTGTCCACAAGATGGGATTCGTTATAATCCTATCACTCGTCGAACCTATAAGCATCGTACTGACCGCCAACCTGCTCCTACCAACGAACCAGAACCTACGGCTGAACCAAACCAGCCTGAGTCTCATGCTCCATCTTCTTCATTTGCTGCAATGCCCACTAATCAGATGATTATGGATGAATTGGTTTCTCTTCGAGGCTATATCACCACAAGGATGGATGCTTTCGATACCCAGAGCCAACAAATCCATTACGAACTTCATCGTCTTTCATCGAGGCTGAACAATATGGATGTTGAGGAACATAGTTCTGAGCCCGAGTCTTAGATACTTTGTCTAGGTTTCTGCTTATGTAATGACTATGACTATGTATTTTCCATGTGGATTTTTAAAAATTGTTTGGGTTGTTTCTTGTTATTTATGCTATTTTGGATTTCATGTATGAACATCTTTATTATGGTTTTTATGCAATGCTTTTGATTTATGTTTCATACATGGTGTTATTATATTATGCTTTTATTATTTGAACCTTCATATACTATGAAATATTGTATGCTATGTTCTACAAATGTCTATTGTGTTAGACTCTTGGCTTTTCTTCTTTTTGATGAAGTCAAAAGGGGGAGAAAAGTTGAGATATGTGTATTTTCTGTAATATTCTTTCAGGCACATAATTCCAAAAGAATTGGGGATCATACATGCATACATATAGGGGGAGCATACTCAAGACAAGTCAAAGATATATTATCAAGTATGCTGCTCTCAGAAAACTACACTTTCAAGAAGACATTTGTTTGTCATCATCAAAAGGGGGAGATTGTGAAGAAGATCTTACTCCTGACCGTGGGACAGTTTTGATGAAGACACCAATATCACAAAAAGAAGAAAAAAAGAAGACCTACAAAAACTATCGAAGACAAAGCTTCAAGATTTAGAGTCTAAATCTTTAGGTACTTCTATCCTTACAACTCATTTATTTACTTAGTTAATAATGCTCAAAATTGTTTTCAAGAAAATCAGAATAATCTAAGTGTGATTAAAAATAATTTTCAAAAACAACTTGTAACGGGTTACCATACTTGAGTAACAAGTTACATGAGTGAGAAAAGAGTTTTCAAACCTCTAACAACTATGAGTAATCTATTACAGACTTTGGAGTAACAGATTACCATTTTTAAAACACAGGGTAATCGATTACTCAAAGTAGTGTAATCGATTACACTAATGCAAATTCATAAAGCTGTCAAACAGTGTTGTTGAGTAATCGATTACTCAAATCCAGTAATCTATTACTCAAATCCAGTAATCGATTACACTGTGTTGTGAACACTCAATTTTATCCGGCCTATACCAAAGGACAAAAATTTCAAAACAAGAAAAACATTGAAAAAATATCACTTTTATTGTCCAGATACCCATCTTATTGTTCTTGATTGTTCTATTCTTAACCACAATTTGAAAAAAACCTTTAAGTTACCCACCACTCTTATTTCAATTAATTTACTAACAACTGTTTTCTTTCTTTCGTTAATAAAAAAATTAAAGCAATGATTACTAAATAAAAAGAGATAGGAGGGGACATAAGTTGATAATATTATGGTTTTGCATTGGTTTTAAAAACAAAAAAAGAAACGTAACAAGGGGATAGGAAAAGGAAGTGACAGGAGAGATATAGATAGAGTGAGATCATAGAGTGATAGGAGGAGGGAAAAGCAAAAAAAAAAAAACCGATGAGGGGAATTCCCTCTTCCATTGTCTCCTTTCCTTCACCACCTTTCTCCAATACTCAACCTTCATCTTATTTCTTTTCCCTACTCCTCATTGAGTCTAAACACAGCCCCACCTCCACATTCTCATTCAAGTGCACGGTTATGTCTCTGTAACCAACACCAAACTTCCTTTTTACCAAACCAAACTTGTTCTTTTTGTTATTTTCATCTTCATCAATCATCACTCTCTTCATGCAAAAACCAACACAACACATCATCAAATTTTCACACAATAACCATAAAATACTTCCCTATCTCATATTTACTATCATGTAAAAAGGATCATAACATTCATTCAGTGGTGACCTTGCTGGAGATGTTTTTTAGTGGCTTTCCTCTAAAGCTTCAAGACTCATACATGATGACAACATCCAGTGAAGAGATGGGGCCACACATGTGACACCATTGAAAGTGGAAGATTTATCTATGTCTTTGGAGATTATGGCAAACATAATTTTTAACCAACAAAATCTGCACCTTTCAAGATGTAGCCATATACGTCTTGCACTGATTGGACTTCTAAGTGTGGTAAAGTCATCTCTTTTAATAATACGAGTTCACAACTTTGACCTGTATTGTCATGGGGTGAGTGAGTTTAGAGCCATGCATCACATACAATCTTGGATGACATTCTTTCATGGATAATGCAAATCATCAAGAAACTCTACCTGGGATCCAGGACTTGTTGATTTACTTGAGATTTGGGGGATTTGTTTTCCCTTATGGAAAGCCTTTATGATGAGAGTGCTTTTAGAGGATGCTCCAACACAATAAAAAAGAACTAGTATCTTCACGGCCAGTGCTTTCTGCAAGAGAGACCAAGTCTCTTTGCATCGTTTGGGAAGTTTTCAAACCCTTTAATATATATTTGATGGAAACAAGTGTTAGTGCCAATATTAATTGGTTTATCTTGTTCATTGAAATTTGATAAACATGCTCTCGTTGGGAGGAAATGTGTTATACAACATGTGAGTGGAAGGTGGTAATGACTGCATTGTTGTTAAGTAGCAAGTTGATAAATGATAGTTCACTATTGAGATCATTGTGTTGGATGTAAGCATTATTATTATTTGTTACTTGCATATACACTGAAAACTTTTGCTAAAGGCCAATATGGAGTTTGAGTGATAGAATGATAGATCCAGTGGACCATTTTCACTTAAGGCAACACGGATCCATTCCTTGACAAGGTAGAGATTAAGCATAACTATGCAAAAGACAACGTGGTTATAAAGCAAACAACATCATTACTTCAACCATCATAAGCAAACTTTTGGCTAGACCAAATCTGAAGTTGTTCAAGGATATGCTTGTTGATGATTTTGATTGTGAAGGGTGGAAGAATGGTTGATGTTTGTAAGAAAAGTAAAGTGATAAAGTAAAGCAGAGAAAGAGAAATTTGTTTTTCATTTTATAAACTGAGTGTAATAAATGATTACAGAGAGTAGGCTTCTTTTTATAGAAGCAGTTACAGAGATAAGCACGTGTAGCAATTACTAGATGTAACTGCAATTATTCTAGAAGATTCTTCTCTAACAAACTTAGCAACTAATCTTCTAACAATCTGGACAGCTAAGCACTTAGTTGATTAATCAAAGTCTTAATACAACAATAAAGCAAACTATATCAGTTATTCTAATATTCCCCCTTGAAACTGAGAGTGTGTTGCTGTCTTGTCCACTACTTGAAGTAGATGTCTGATAGAAAGAAATCTTGATGTGGAGAGTGGCTTGGTGAGAGCATCAGCTGGCTGAATCTCAGATGGGATGTGCTTGACTTGTAAGAGTTTTGATTGAACTCTATCTCTAACAAAGAACAAATCTAATTCAATATGTTTAGTTTTGTGATGTAGAACAGGATTGTGAGCCATGGATACTGTGCTTAGATTATCACACAGAACTAATGGTGTTTGATAAGGAAATTGAAGTTCTGAAAGCAGAGACTCAATCCAAATAATTTCCTGAGAAGCAAGAGCTAAGCTTCTATACTCTGCTTCAGTGCTTGATCTAGAGACAGTTTGTTGCTTTTTGGACCACCAAGTAACTATGTTAGGGCCAACAAAGAGACAAGCACCTGAGATTGATTTCCTGTCATCAGGGTCTGAAGCCCAATCCGCATCACAAAATGCAGTAAGAGGTAGGGAGGATGTGGAATTAGCAGGCCTAAGCTGAATACCCATATAAAGAGAACCTTGAAGATATCTGAGGATTCTTTTCACAACTGTCCAATGATGCTCCAGAGGATTAGACATATATTGGCATACTTTGTTGACACTAAAGGCAAGATCAGGTCTTGTAATTGTAGCATATTGAAGTGCTCCTACTACAGATCTGTATAATGTAGGATTTTCAAAGCCAGGGGATCCTGTTTTGATCAATTTGCAAGCAGTAGACATAGGAGTTGGAGCAGGCTTGGCAGAATCCATATTTGTCTTTTTGAGGAGATCTTTAATATACTTAGTTTGAGAAAGGAACAGAGATCCATTGGTCATGTGTTTAACCTCAATTCCCAAAAAATAATCTAGTGGACCAAGTTTCTTTAAGGCAAAGGTTGCACTAAGACTATCAATGAGTTGATGAACATGAGAGGTAGATGAACCAGTAACTATGATATCATCTACATAGACTAGTACATAGAGCTTGTAAGAGGAAGAAGTATGGATGAATAGTGAATTGTCACATCTGCTGTTTCTGAAACCAAGCTTGAGCAATGTTTCCTTAAGCCTCTCAAACCACTGCCTAGGAGCCTGTTTAAGACCATAGAGAGCTTTGTGAAGTTTGCAGACTTGTGCCTGATTACCATTATGAAAACCAGCAGGCTGCAACATGTATACTTCTTCATTGAGAAGACCATTGAGAAAAGCATTGTTGATGTCTAACTGCTCAAGAGGCCATTTAAAAGTGACTGCCAAAGTTAGAAGAATTCTGATAGTTATAGGCTTGACCACTGGAGAAAATGTTTCATTATAATCAACACCTTGTCTTTGATGAAACCCTTTGGCAACAAGTCTTGCCTTATACTTGTTTACTGACCCATCAGGATTTTCTTTGATCCTGAACACCCATTTGCAACCAATGGCCTGTTTGCCTTGAGGTAACTCAACAATTGTCCATGTACCCAACTGAATTAGTGCATTGTACTCTTCTTGCATAGCATGTAACCATAATGGATCACTGATGGCTGTCTTAATAGAAGTAGGTTCAGTTTGGGTAAGTAAGACTCTAGGGGCCTTGGGAACATATGACTTGTCAATGCCAGACTTGGAACGAGTTTGCATTGGATGAGTGGACAGGGGTGCTATAGGCAGAGAGACTAGAGGAGACTTGGCTGTATTTGATGGTGAACTAGAAGTTGATGAGGGATTTAGTGGAGCAGGGTCAGTTAAAGAAGGTTGACATGTTGGAGGCATAGTAGAACTCGTGACTGGATTGACTGTTGGTGAAGGAAAGTGAGTAATATGAGCAGGATTGACCATAGGTGATGTATTAGAGGTAGGGGGAGTATGAGTGGTTTAATTGCAAGTGGAAACACATGTTCATTAAACTGGACATCTTTTGAAACATAGACTCTACCCTCTTTTGACAAGCACTTATACCCTTTATGTTGTGTAGAATAACCCAAGAAAACACACTCAGAGGATCTGAACTCCAGCTTATGAGCATTGTAAGGTCTTAAAAAGGGAAAACAGGCACACCCAAAGACTTTAAGTGATGAGTAATCAGGACGAACTCCAAACAGAAGAAAATGAGGAGACAACTGGTTGAGATTCATGGCTGGGAGTCTGTTGATAATAAAAACAGCAGTGGTAAATGCATGGTCCCAATAGGATAAGGGTAGAGATGCATGAGAAAGCAAAGCTAGACCAGTTTCAACTATGTGTCTATGCTTTCTCTCGACAGTACCTTGTTGATGATGGGCATGAGGACAAGAAACTCTATGTATTATTCCCAAGGTTTTTAGATATTCAGTAAGTGGTCTAAACTCCCCACCCTAATCACTTTGAATAGCTTTAATGCTTAGACTAAATTGAGTTTGAACAAACTGCAAGAAATGCTTGACTATGAGAATTGTGTCTGACTTTTGTTTGAGTAGATAAATCCAAGTGTGTTTAGTATGAGCATCTACTATAGACAAGTAATATCTAAACCCTGAGTCTGAATAAATTGGAGCAGGACCCCAAAGATCCATGAACACAAGATCAAAAGGACTAGAGTAGACAGTAGTTGATGCGGGAGAGTGTAATTTGTGAGCTTTGACACAACAACAAGCATTACAGAAATCATCAACAGTTTTATTAGAGTATGGGATATTACATTGTTGAAGAACACTCTTAACAACAGCCTCATGGGCATGACCTAATCTATAGTGCCATAGTTTGTATTTTGACACATCCCTAGAACTAGAAGAAACAGTGGTATTAGTAGACATAGGTAATGTGAAACTAGAATTACAAAGCTTAGAAGTAGATGACATAAGGTTGTGAAATGCATAGAGTCCCTCAGCAGTGAGAGAGCCCTGAAGAAGCACCTGTTTAGTATCCTGAGATTTGACAAAACATTGGTTAGGATGAAACTCAAAGAAACAATGATTGTCCTTAGCAAATTGAGACACACTCATGAGATTTTTAGTGATAGTAGGGACTAACAGTAAGTTATGCAAAGTCATGGACACTTTAGAATTAAAAGGTGATTGAAAATAAGCATTTCCACAACTTGTAATAGATGCTTTGTTACCATTACCCATGTATATGTGGTCTGAGGCAAATTGTTCAGTTGGATCAGCAAGAAGTGATGGATCAGCAGTAAGATGGTTTGTTGCACCCGAATTAGGATACCACAAGGATGGCTTGGTAGTGTCTGGACAGTCTGAACCAGTGTGACACACATTCATTGCAAAAGGAGAAGTATGAGTGTAAGCAAGATCAGGTTTGTGAGCTCCTCTTGATGCAGAAAAATTCTGATTGTAGGATGGTTTTGAATGAGGATAAGTGTGATGCATACTTGGTTTTGGCCTTGCAAAGTGAGTTGACATTGCAGGTCCATGTGAGTAAGGATCACCATATGAAGGTCCATGTGATGTAGGCATAGTATAGGAGGGATCATAGGGTGCATAGTAGCACCAGGATACATCATGACCATGCCTATGACAGTAATCACAAAAATAGGAGGAAATTCTGCCTGCAACCCTGCCACCACGACCTCCACGCTTGTTGAAACGTCCTCCACCTCGAGATCCACTATAAGGCTGAGCAGATTGTCCAATTCCATGAAATTGAGTGCTTGAGGAAAGTCTAGGACGAAGTGAAGGATATGATGGAGGAAATGGTGCAGTGTTGGTCACAGATGTTGGAGATTGAGAAGATAAAGGCTCTACGGTGGCAACATTAGCCGAAAGTGCATCAGACACAGTTTTGTGTTTGTTTTTGAGTAATCTTGACTCACATGTGAGAAGAAATTGTTCCAGTTCATTAATAGATGGAGGATGCACTTGACTTTCAATGGTTGTGATAACAGTGTGATATTCCTCATTAAGACCATCTAAAACACAATCAACATGTTCTTCCAATGAAATTGGAGCTCCAATTGATGCTAACGAGTCAGTTAGCAACTTAATTTTGGAAAAATAATCAGAGATAGAAGATGATCCTTAAGAAACAGTACGTAGTTGTGCCCTAAGTTGACGGTTACGTACTTTGGTGTGAGCATTACAGAAAGAAAGCAATTCATGCCATAATTGAAAGGAAGAGGTACAACCTATTACTCGAGGTTGCAGAGATTCAGAGATCGAATTGAGAAGCCAAGAGAAAACGGTTTGATCCTGTTCTTCCCAGCTTAGAAAGAGAGGATTGATGCGATGATGAAGACGATCTGATTCAGAGAGAAATTGAGGTGGAAAATCTGATTGAAGCACAAATCGGAGAACACGATTGGCTTTAAGAACAGCTAGCATGAATTGACTCCATGTGAGATAATTTTTCTCCGTAAGCTTCGTAATCGGCAATGGAAGAGAAATCGAAGAAGAAATAGGTTGAACTGATGCAGCGGAAGAAGAGTTTGGCGGAGAATCCATGGAAGAAGGAGGATCGTTGACATTCGCCATTAAAATGCTCTTGATACCATGTAAGAAAAGTAAAGTGATAAAGTAAAGCAGAGAAAGAGAAATTTGTTTTTCATTTTATAAACTGAGTGTAATAAATGATTACAGAGAGTAGGCTTCTTTTTATAGAAGCAGTTACAGAGATAAGCACGTGTAGCAATTACTAGATGTAACTGCAATTATTCTAGAAGATTCTTCTCTAACAAACTTAGCAACTAATCTTCTAACAATCTGGACAGCTAAACACTTAGTTGATTAATCAAAGTCTTAATACAACAATAAAGCAAACTATATCAGTTATTCTAATAATGTTGTTACCAATTGAGTTTTGGGTTCAACGCCACCAACATAATATCTCTGTCCAGCATATTCAAGAGTGAATAATAAGGATATAACTAGTTTCGGAAAGTGCTAATGATGGAAGGAACCACATGTGCTACTACACAACTAACAGGCACATCTAAAAATCCTTTAGAGTCAAGCTTTATGAATTTGCAAGCATTAGGTATGCACTATATATTTTCAAGTTATATGTATTGTGTGATTGCATCTGCATTTCCCAATTTTAGCATTACTCCTTTTCGTACTATTATTATCCATATAAATTTATGAAATAGTAGATTCATCAAATATCTTTTAATAATTTACCTATCTAAAAGTGGAATTTTTATAGCAAAGTTATGACTTGTGTTGTTTCTAACTTCTCTGAAAATGAGAAGAATGTCTACGACCAGTGTCGTCTCTAAACTATTAATTCTATATTTCAAATGAAATTTATTTGTTATTTAAATCTATTAATTTCATATCAAAAATGTTTCAGTAAAAACTTATTTTATTACAGCAATGAAAATAGTAATCAATATAATCAACCTAATTACTACAACACATTAAGGTAAATATCAAAATAACCTAAGTAACATATGAAAACAGTAATCAATATATCAATCATGCTAATTACTTTCAGTTACAATCAGGACATTTAGTTAGCATTGATAACCATCCTTTACAGGTGCTAATCAGAAAACAAAAAGGTTTTGCATTATGGATTAGATTTAGAAAATGAAAAGGTTTTCTAAATTCACCAACCAGATATAAAAGGCAGTCATACATCAACAAGCAAAGGAGGCTAGTAACAAATGCAGAGCAACACTTCAGTTACAATAGAGTAAATGATAACAATGATGGTTAGTTTTAACAGTCATAATGAGCATAATGAGCATTGAGGAGCAGCCTTAAGGGAGTAGTGATAAAAAAAAGTCAATGAAAGTTGTCCAATTAGCAACTCAAGAGACTCTTACAAATCTGCAAAAGAGTCACACACCTCTATAAAAGGAAGACATTTCAGAGAAGAGAAGAGAGTTCTTTTTAGCAACATTCAAAAACAAACCTCATGGGCAGTGATAAAAAGCTCATTTACTTGCAAAAATGTCAAAGTCATAGAACATCAGAAGAGAAAAAAACTTCAGGAATCAAAGGAAAAGAATAACAAGTGCAAGAAAATTAAATGTCTAGTTTTTCTTTGTAATGAAATTAAGGTCATGGCAACAGGAACTCATGAAGATGGGAATTAATTCAGCCATGAATTTTCAACAACAAAAAAATAAGCAAAAAGGCATCAACCATACCATAGAGTAGACTTTCAAAAGAGACAAATCAGTTACACTTTAGGCATAATAGGCATTAATAGTGTCAGTTATGGGCAGTTTTGAGGAAATAATCATCAACCCTCTTTTCAGTTATACATTCAGCATGAATTACATTCATTAACAGTCTTAAATAAGGAGAGAAGAGCAGAAAGGCAAAGGTCATCCTATGTTGCTGAAAACAAAGGGTCTTACACATCTATGTGAAGCAACAACTCTATAAAAGAGAGGTCACACACATTATTCAGGGACAGTCATTCACCCTCTACATAGTCCCAACTCTAACCTTTGACAACCAACGCACCATTTGATAACACATACATACATGCATTTTTGGCATAAACCTTAGTATTCATCCAAAGGACTTTCACTTTACCTTCATCCATCACTCATGTATCATTCATAACATCCTAATACCGCAACACATCAACCAGAACTACGTAGCCTTGATTTCCCTATTGCACCTAGGGATACGTAGGAGCAAGATGAACTCTTGTCAGACACAACAATAGAAAATAAAACATTTTGCTTTAATTAATGAATTTTAATAAAGAATTTTTAAGGGTATAAAAGTTCATGTTGTTAGCGAGGGTACCGTTTTAGTAGGGCGGAAGGGGTGCTAATACCTTCCCCGATCTGTAATTGACTTCCGAGCTCAGAATCTCTGTTTAAAGACCAGATTATCCTAATTGGGCATATTTAGAGTTTTCTACGTTTTAACAGCAAAAAACGTAGTGGCGAATCCAAATCAATTGGAAGAGGTAGAAATCGAGTTCGCCTCTCCCTAAGTCGCAGGGCCGGTCTTCCAACCGAAAATCGGGTCGCAACATGTATGAATTTTCAAAACGTTGTTAACAGGATTGTTGGGTAATCGATTACCCACCTGCAGTAATCGATTACTGAGAGCTGTTGTATTAGTTTTTAGATTTCAAGTGAGGAGTTTTCACTCCAAACTGATTGATTTCCATTCCAAACGAAACCTACTCATACCTAAGGGTATTATGATTGATTGGAAGTCTATATAAAGGCATTGAAACACTCTCACAATGATAAGATCAAAACCAATCAAAAGATTAGGCACGTGTATAAAAGAGGAATTAGGAAGGTTTGGAAGTTAAATAACTAACTTCCTAACTGAATTTGTGGTTAGTTGTTTAGTTTCTTTAGTTTCTTGGTTGTTAATAAATAGCCTTAGCTGTAATTGTAACTTAGGCAATTTTTAGAATAAACCAACTGATTGTGGAATCAGTGGCTGATTGTGGAATCAGTGGATCGTGGAATCCTTGTAACTCATTCTTGTATACTCTTCTTCTTTATCAAATAAAACTCCATTAGAGCTCTACCAAGAACCTTTAGGTTTGGCTTAGGGACATTTCTTTTCTATTCTTCCTATCTTTCATTACTTACTGCTGATACCAGTGTTAACACTGGTATCAAAGCACCATCTTGGTGCCTGCAAGGGAAAGGGAACCACCACCATTCAAGCTGCTGCAAGTTTATGGTCTCTACAAGAAGTCAAACAAGAACAATGGAAAATTGGGTACAAGATAAGGAGGAGATGAGAAGCAGGATAGAATTGAATGAAGCTAGAACAAAGAAAGCTGAGGACTTACTGGCTGCTATAGCTTTGAAGCTAGGAATCACTGTTGGGGAAGAAGACAGTGGAGACAATGAAGAAGTGGAGAGCCATGCAGTCCAATCAACAGGTGACAAATGGAGAAAGTTAGAAATCCCTATCTTTATGGGGGAAGATGCTCATGGTTGGGTACAGAAGTTGGAAAGATATTTTTCCATGAGAGATGTGACTGAGAAAGAAAAGATGAGAGCCATTGTTGTAGCATTGGAGGGTAAGGCTCTGAGTTGGTTCCAATGGTGGGAAGGTTGTAACCCCTCACCCACTTGGGACAGTTTTAAGTTGGCAGTAGTCAGAAGGTTTCAACCTTCTATGGTCCAGAACCCCTTTGAATTGTTGTTGTCTCTTAAGCAAGAAGGAAGGGTGGAAGCATATGTAGAAGAATTTGAGAAGTACTCTGGAACTATAGGAGGGACTAATCAAGAATTCTTGAGGGGGGTGTTTCTGAATGGGCTGAAGGAGGCTATAAGGATGGAAGTCAAGCTTTATAAATTGCCCACTATTCAAGATATCATCCAACAGGCTATCCTCATTGAGCAGAAGAACCTGAGTATGCAGAAGGAGGCTACCACAAGTTATGGTAGGAATAGAAGAGAAGCTTCTTCTGTGGGGATTGTGGTAGGATCTTCCAAACTCTTACCAGAGACAGAAACTTCCAAAGGGTTAGGTGATTATAAGAGACTCTCTAGTGCTAAAATGAGAGAGAAAAGGGAGAAGGGACTATGCTTCATATGTGATGAACCCTTCTCTAGGGAGCACAGGTGTAAAAACAAGCAGTTCAAGATGTTACTCCTACTTGATGATGATGAAGATGAAGAGGAGCTGGAGGAAAAGGCAGAGGTTCAACAGTTCAATTCCCTTCAATTGTCATTATACTCCATGACAGGTTTGACCTCTACTAGGTCATGGAAGGTGGGAGGAAAGGTGGCAGGGAGACCAATTGTGGTCATGATTGATTGTGGTGCCTCCCACAACTTCATCTCCCAAGATCTAGCTGCTGACTTGCATCTTAAGGTGGAACCCACTAAAGCTTATATAGTAGAGGTGGGTGATGGACACCACATCAAGTGTCAAGGCAAATGTGCTCAACTCAAACTCCTTCTTCAACAATTAGAGGTAATTCAAGACTTTTACCTCTTTGCTTTGAAGGGTGTTGATATGGTGTTGGGATTGGAATGGTTATCTAGTTTAGGGGAAGTAAAGACTACTTTGGTAAGATGATGCTCACTGTTAAGAGGAAGGATACCATCATTACCATAATGGGAGACCCTGCTCTAACCAAGGCTGAAGTATTTGTTGGTGCATTCATGCAAGTGCTATTAGCAGAGGGTGAAGGATTATTTCTGCAATGTGATAGAACTGTTACGCAAGACAGCCTGGTACCAGTTGAATTGGAAGAGGTTTTGCAGAAATACCACCAAGTTTTTCAAGATATTGAGGGATTACCACCCACTAGGTCCCATGACCATGCCATACACTTGAAGGAAGGGGCAGACATACCTCACCTGAGACCCTACAGATGTCCTTATTACCAGAAGGCTGAGGTAGAAAGGTTGGTTGATGAGATGCTTAGAGCAGGGGTAATTAGACCCAGTATCAGTCCTTATTCAAGTCCTATCCTCCTAGTTAAAAAGAAAGATGGTGGGTGGAGGTTCTGTGTTGACTATAGAGCTTTGAACAGGGTCACTATACCTAACAAATTTCCCATACCACTGATTGATGAGCTACTGGATGAGTTGGGGCAAGCTAGGGTTTTTTCCAAGCTAGATCTTAAATCTGGATATCACCAGATTAGAATGAAGGCTGAAGATATAGAGAAGATAGCCTTCAGAACTCATGAAGGTCATTATGAGTTCATGGTTATGCCTTTTGGCTTAACCAATGCTCCTTCTACATTTCAATCCCTAATGAATGAGATTCTGAAACCTCATCTAAGAAGGTTCACCTTAGTCTTCTTTGATGATATTTTGGTGTATAGTCCAGACTTGAGTACTCATGCCCAACATTTAGGGATTGTGTTGTCCCTGCTCATGAAGAATTCTCTGAAGGCTAACCTAAAGAAGTGCAGATTTGGAAAGAAGGACATAGAGTATTTGGGCCACATTATTTCAGAAGGAAGGGTATCTGCTGATTCTTCTAAAGTGGCAGATATTGATTCATGGCCTGTTCCTAGCAACCTCAAAGGCTTAAGGGGATTTTTGGGGCTTACAGGTTACTACAGGAAATTTGTGAAAGGATATGGCAAATTGGCTAGTCCCCTCACTGACTTACTTAAAAAATATTCTTTTAAGTGGTCAGAAAAGGCTAATTATGCTTTTGAGCAGTTAAAGACTACTATGATGGACTTACCAAAGGTGGTCATCCCTGATTTTAATAAAGCTTTTGTAATAGAGACAGATGCCTCCAGTAAAGGCCTTGGTGCTGTGCTTATGCAGGAGGGGAGGCCATTAGCTTTCTGGAGTAAGAGTTTATCCTTAAAGGCTCAACAAAAATCAGTCTATGAAAGGGAACTCATGGCTCTAGTCCAAGCTATTCAAAAGTGGAGACATTATCTCTTGGGCATACACTTTATTATCAAAACTGGCCAGAGGAGCCTCAAATTTTTGACTGAGCAGAGGCTGTTCTCAGATGAACAATTCAAGTGGGCTGTGAAATTGGTGGGCCTGGATTTTGAAATCCAGTACAAGCCTAGGAAGGACAACTCAGCAGCTGATGCACTTTCTAGGAGATTGATGTACACTGCCTTGTCGGTGATATCTCATGATGACATAGATAATTGGGTTAGTGATTTAAGTCTGGACCCTAAATGGAAGAGGTTGATTCAGGACTTACTGATTTCTGCTACTAGTCATCCTGGTTTTGAATTAAAGCAAGGGGTCTTGTACTACAAGGACAGGCTGGTTTTGGCTAAAACTTCTAATAGGATTCCCATCATACTTTCTGAATGCCATGAAACTCCAACAGGGGGACACTCTAGTTACTTCAAAACCTACAAGAAGATATCAAGCTTTCTGTTTTGGGAAGGGATGAAGACAGATATCAAGGCTTTCATTGCTGAATGTGACACTTGCCAAAAAACAAGTATTCTACCTTGGCTCCTGCAGGACTTTTGCAGCCTCTACCTATACGTCAACAAGTATGGATGGATATATCCATGGATTTCATTGGAGGGCTGCCCAGATCTCAAGGGAAGGACACTATATTTGTGGTAGTAGATAGGCTGTCTAAGTATGCTCATTTCTTTGCATTAGGGCATCCTTATTCAGCCAAGGATGTTGCTATGGTTTTCCAAAAAGGAGTGGTAAGACTACATGGGTTTCCAACCACTATAGTATCTGATAGGGATCCATTGTTCCTTAGTTTATTCTAGAAGGAACTATTTAAAATGGCTGGAACTCAACTCAAGCTAAGCACTACCTATCATCCTCAAACAGATGGGCAGACTGAGGTCACAAATAGATGCTTGGAAACCTACTTGAGATGCTTTGCAGGTCCTAAACCCAAACAGTGGGTAAATTGGTTGCACTGGGCAGAATATTGGTTCAACACCAACTATCATTCAGCTGCTGGAATGACCCCTTTTAGGGCTCTGTATGGGAGGGATCCACCTCTCTTATTAAGAGCAGGTACTATACCCTCTAAGGTGGAGGAAATCAATCAACTCATGAGCTAGAGAGATGGAATTTTAGATGAATTAAGAAGTAATCTAGCTAAAGCAGAAAATTCCATGAAGCAGCATGCAGATAAACATAGAAGGAACGTGGAATTTGAAGTTGGAGAATGGGTATTCCTCAAGCTACAGCCATACAAATTAAAGTCCTTAGCTAACAGGCCATATGCTAAGCTTGCTCAAAAGTTTTTTGGCCCTTATCAAATACTTAAGAAAGTGGGAGCTGTAGCTTATCAGTTGGACTTGCCTGCTCATGCTAAAATTCACTCAGTCTTCCATGTGTCACTATTAAAGAAGGCCCTCAAGCACACTCAGAAGCCACAACCATTGCCTCCTATACTAAATGAAGAGATGGAACTAGAAGTGAGCCCTGAAGACATCACTGACAGCAAAATTAATAAGCAAGGAGATGTGGAAGTCCTAGTAAAGTGGCAGAATCATCCTAATCATGACTGCACTTGGGAATTGGCAACCACTATGAAGGAAAATTTTCCTAACTTTAAACTTGAGGACAAGTTAGAAAGTTTAGGGGGGAGTATTGATAAGATCAAAGCCAATCAAAAGATTAGGCACGTGTATAAAAGAGGAATTAGGAAGGATTGGAAGTTAAATAACTAACTTCCTAACTGAATTTGTGGTTAGTTGTTTAGTTTCTTTAGTTTCTTGGTTGTTAATAAATAGCCTTAGCTGTAATTTTAACTTAGGCAATTTTTAGAATAAACCAACTGATTATGGAATCAGTGGCTGATTGTGGAACCAGTGGATCGTGGGATCCTTGTAACTCATTCTTGTATACTCTTCTTCTCTATCAAATAAAACTCCATTAGAGCCCTGCCAAGAACCTTTAGGTTTTGCTTAGGGACATTTCTTTTCTATTCTTCCTATCTTTCATTACTTACTGCTGATACCACTGTTAACACACAACATACAACAAGATATACAACTCAGATTACAAACTTTTATTTAAAACTCTCAAAATCTCTCACACTTTCTCTTCCAAAGCGGAATGCAAACTAGTCCAAAAGTTTGAAGTGAAACGGGAATCCCTATCTGACACAATGCTCGACGTATCTCATGCAATCGAACGATCTCATTGATATACAACTTAGCCAATCGTTCCAAGGAATATTTCATGTTCATCGGTAAGAAATTAGCAGACTTCGTCAAACGGTCTACTATCACCCAAATCGAGTCATACCCTCTTTGAGTCTTCGGGAAACCCGAAACAAAATCCATGGAGATACTATCCCACTTCTAAACGGGAATCTCCAGTGACTATAACTCTCCCGCTGGCCTCTGATGCTCAATATTGGCTTTCTGACAAAAGAGACAACTCTAGACATACAAAGTCACATCCTTTTTCAATCCAGACCACCAAAATAGCTTTTTCAGATCTTGGTACATTTTTGTAGTTCCCGGGTGAAAACTCATTTTACTCTTATGTGACTCCTCCAGAATACTCTTTCGCACGCATCATGAGGCACACACACCCTTCCCTTATATCGTAACATTCCAGTGGAATCCGACTCAAAACTGGTTTCCTTTTCCATTGCCATCAAATCGTGTTTGACCTTCAATTCTCGATCCTCAACTTGCATATTTCTAATCTGGTCAAACAACGCACTGGTGACCTTGAGCATTCCCAAAATCATGCTATGGGGTCTCACTTGAATTGCCAAGTTCATATCCCTGAACTTTTTAATTAGTTTCTCTTCATGAACCATCACAGCCGACATATGTAAAGACTTCCGACTTAAAGCATCGGCTACCACACTTGCTTTTCCCGGATGGTACTGCAATCTGAAATCATAGTCCTTAAGAAACTTCATCCACCTTCTTTGTCTCATGTTCAGTTCCTTTTGATCAAACAGATACTTCAGACTCTTGTGGTCGTTGTACACCTCAAATCTTACGCCATAAAGATGGTGTCTCCATATTTTCAAGGCAAAGACCACTGCAGCTAATTCCATATCATGTGTAGGGTAGTTTTGCTCATGCGTTCTCAACTGTCGTGAAGCATAAGGAACAACTTTCTCATCCTACATCTACACACAACCCAAACCTTACTTAGAAACATCGCAATACACACTGAAATCATGATCAGTACAAGGAAGAACCAACGCTGGTGCCGTGGTCAACCTCCGCTTCAACTGTTGAAAACTTTCTTCACAACGGATTATCCACACATACGGTTCCCTTTTCTGGTAAGCTTAGTCAAAGGTAGTGCTAATTTCGAAAACCCTTCTATGAACTTCCGATAGTCATTAGTCAATCCTAGAAAACTCCTGATCTTGGTAACTGAATTGGGTACTACCCATTCCATAACCGCTTCGACCTTAGAAGGGCTTACTGCCACCCCTTCCTTGGATATTACATGCCCAATAAAGTTTACCGATTCCAACCAGAAATCACATTTTGACAATTTCGCGTACAACTGGTTCCTTTTCAGAAGATTTAAAACAACCCTCAGATGTTCTGCATGTTCCTCCCTGCTCTTGGAGTAGATCAGAATGTCATCAATAAATAACACTACAAATGAATCTAAGTACGGGTGAAAAATCTGATTCATTTAGTCGGTAAATATTGTTGAGGCATTCGTCACACCAAAGGGGATCACCAAATACTCAAAGTGCCCATACCTCGTCCTAAAAGCAGTCTTAGGAATATCCTCCGACTTAACTCAAAGTTGATGATAACCTGACTGAAGGTCAATCTTTGAGAACACCACCGCTCCTCTCAACTGATCCATCAAGTCATCAATTCTAGGCAACGAATACTTGTTCTTGATAGTGACCTTGTTCAACTGCCTATAGTCGGTGCACAACCTCATACTCTCATATGTCTTCTTAACCAACAGAAATGGTGCACCCCACGGTGAGACACTAGGACGAATGAATTTCTTTACCAATAAATCCTCAACCTGCTTTTTCAACCCAGTCAGTTCTAACGGTGTCATCCCATAAGGAGCGATAGAGATGGGTCTCGTTCCAGGTACCAAGTCAATAGAGAATTCAACTTCTCTAACAGGGGGCAACTGCGGAATATCACCATGAAATACCTCGGGAAACTCACGAACTATCAGAATATCCTTAACTCTTGGTTTCTCAATACCCTTCAGGGATGCCAACAAAACAAACACGGCTCCTCCATCCTTAAAGGAAGTCCTGACCCCCTTAGCCGACAACGGCTTCATATAACAAGCCTCATCAGAAATCTCACCCATATCTCTAAACACAACGGTCTTATCAGCACAATTAAGCATCACATGATTTGCTGATAACCAGTCCATCCCCAAAATTAGATCAAACTAGACAGTGGTAAGCAGATTAAATCCACGGTAAATGTCCTACCGTTTACCACTACCGGACATTGAGACACAAACGTCGACACCACCACAGAAACACTAGTTGGGGTGCATACGACCAAGTCGAAAGGCAACAACTCTGTTTACAGTGCAATTACCTTGGATGAGGCCATCCACATCTGATGCCTCTGCACCACTCATGGTAAACACTCTGCCAGTAGATCGAGGTCGTTCAGCCCTCACAGCATTCATACTCTGCTGTAACTTAGGACAATACCTCTTGATAAGATCGATCTCCTTACAGTGAAAGCAATTAAATGTTGTCCCGTAGCACAACTCACCGGCATGAGTTCTTCCGCATTTGTTGCAAAGGGACGAAGAACGAGACTATGATCCTCCTACGTTGGCGTGAGGCCTTACCCCATGCAAACTACTTCCCCGATTTCCAGCAGGTGGGGAGTACGGTTTTCGTTCTTCTTGAATGAACTTACTCTAACCCTTTCCATGCCCAAAACTCCTTTGAGGCCCAAAGTGCCTCGGAGGATTATTTCGAGGAGTCACCACCTCATCGGCTGCCAGGTCATCCTCATACATCCTACACTTGTTCACTAAAGTAGGAAAATCAGCAATCTCTTGGTGCCCAAACATACTTTTCAACTTGGGCTTCAAACCCGATTCAAACTTAGAACATTTGGATCGTCCATCCACCTCCAATTCAGCATACGGACAAAATCGAGCCAATTCCTCGAACTTGGCCGCATATTCTCCCACTGACATGTTACCCGGCTCCAACCTTAGAAACTCCATTTCTTTCTTCCTCTTCAGATCAGCAGGAAAATATTTCTGAAGAAATTTCTCCTTGAATGCAATCCAGGTAATCACTCGTCCCTCAGTTTCCATTTGACACTGACTAAACTCCCACCATGTTTCAGCTTTTTTAACCAGCATGTAAGAAGCATAAGCCACTTTTTGAACATCATTACAACCCATGGCTCGGAATATTCGTTCCAAGTCTTGATTCCACTCGCTTGAAGCATCTGGAGCGAATCCACCTTGGAACTGGCTAGGATTTCGTTTACATAACTCATTCAATCCTCGATACTCGGCTGGCTCGGGTGGGGCTAAAGGTTGCAAGCTAGGACTTGGTGATGTGTTCTGTTTCATGCTATGCAAGTTCTCATTCACTTGTTGCAGTGCAGCCACCATCTGAGCCAACAGATCATTCGGAACATTCTGACTCGTTCCTCTCCCTCTTCCAGCCATTTCTTAACCTGCACTCATTGGTGGTTAACACACAATTCTAACTCACATAATTCAGGTTATCACATAGTCTCAGAGTACATTACATGTCACTACAACAAGGCTACATGATTCAAACAGTCAATCCACATAATTTCAACTAGTTAAATCACAACATCTTACAAAGAAACAAGTAAGGTCATACCCTAGGCCGCAAATTAACTATGCTCTGATACCATATTGTAAGAACCCAAATTCTATACTTGAAATTTTTTCCTTATTTTAAACCATTCCCACATGTATTCTTTTGTATATCATATAAATTTTTAACACCCGATGGCTTAACTTTGGTCGCCCATTAATTATTTCTCAATTTCTTTAACATGCAATATTACTACGCAAACTCATAATTAAGAAAAACATAATTCATTTAAACAACTCACCATGAGTGCCTAGTATCAATAGTTATGGTTCTCAAAACCGCAATACTCATGGTTATAAACATTCAAATCCACTAATAGTCAGTTATAGTACAAAAAGGCGTAAACAAAAGAATCTGGATTTTAAAGCTCCTAAAGCTCCAAACCAAGCATCCTCAATTTACGTGTTTACCTGCAATGAAAGTATCAATAACAAATACACAAAACATACAAAGGAGTAAGTCATTAATTCAATAATATCATTATAAGATAATCCACATTTTTAAAGGGGTTAGTAAACCATTTTAAATTCATTTTCGCTACATAACTTGTGTCAAAATATCGCTACATAACTTGAGCCAAAGTATCGCTACATAACTTGAGCCAAAGTATCGCTACATAACTTGAGCCAAAGTATCGCTACATAACTTGAGCCAAAGTCGCTAACCAATCATGGTCGGCTAAAAATATGTTTTCTTTTCAATTGATTCACCATCAATTCATAAACAGCAATTCCACGCATTCTTTCAATACGATATGCTAGTTAAAGACTTATCCTTACCTTGGTAAGTGTTGGGTTTGGTCCTTGGTAACTTTGCAAGTTCCTCCGACACCGCCTCCAACTTTAGGATCTTTCCTCATTCCCACCACATAATAACAATGTCAGTCATTTATTCAAAATAACATTTAAACAACTCATATTTCATCTTTAATCATACAAGAGATTCACACATTTTCAATGTTTCCAAAACTACCTTCATTAAGGGTTTCCAAACATCTAAAACATACATATTCATCTTATATTCAACATTAGCACATATACTCATCTTCTACGTCTAACATTTCACCCATTTCCCTCTTTACTCATTCATTTTGGGGGTTTTGGGGTTTTCATGAATCAACCTACAAACCCTTTCCATTCTTTAAATACCAACTCTAAACCAAGAGTTTACAAGAGAGAAACTAAATAAAACGAACCACAACTCAAAAGGAAGAGTTTCCATGGTTTCTCACATTTTGAGAAGAGATCCCATACACCCAAAACAAGTTCGAAATGGAGAAGGAGAGTTAGAATCAAGAGATTTACCTCCTCTCAAGCTTCTAGATGATTCCCATGAGTCTTTGCTCTC
Organism: Lupinus albus; assembly: GCA_009771035.1. Classification (NCBI taxonomy): domain Eukaryota; kingdom Viridiplantae; phylum Streptophyta; class Magnoliopsida; order Fabales; family Fabaceae; genus Lupinus; species Lupinus albus. The sequence continues at coordinate 8,277,946 of CM019999.1, forward strand.
AAAATCATCTCTTTCTCTCTTCTCTCTTCTCTCTCAAGTTCTAACCCAAAAAGTGTTTGAGGGTTTCTATTTTAAAGTGAAATCGTCGGGCTCTCGCTCAAGCGAGAAAATTCAGCCATTTTAAAAATTTCAGATCTGACGCTCTCGCTCAAGCGAGGATCCTCCAGTACCAAATTCCTCTCCCTCGCCCAGGCGAGAATCCCAGGAAATCCTGGGACCGGATAATGGGCCTCTCGCTTGTAACACCCTAAATTTTAAGCCTTTAAAATTATAGTATCAATCCTGAGACCCTCGCTTAAGCGAAAGATTCTCGCTTAGTGAGAGAGAGACTCACCTAGGAGGGTGAAATACTGGGCTACACTGGAGGATCCTCACTTGAGCGTGAATTCTCGTTTGGGCGAGAGAGGCTCACCTGGGAGGGTGAAATCCTGGGGTATACTGGAAGATTCTCGCTTGAGCGAGATTTGTCTCGCCTGGGCGAGAAATATCATTTTGGGGTTGTTGGCACTGTGAGATTCTCGCTTGAGCGAGAATCCCTCGCTTGATCGAGAGGGTCAGATCTGAGTTTTTAAAATGGGCGGGATTTTCTCGCTTGAGCGAGAATAAGCTCGCTTAAGCGAGAACCCGACGAGACAACATTTAATGAGGAACCCCTAAACACAATCTAGAGTTAGAAAAGAAGAAGAGTGAGAGAAAAGAGCGTTTTCAAGGACAAAAAGCTTGGATACTCATCTAAGAGCTTGAGAAGAGGTAAAACTCTATATTCTAACTCTCTTCTTCTCTTTAAAACCTATTTTGGGTATGTTGGATCTCTTCTCAAAAATGAAGGAAACCATGGAAACTCATCCTTTTGAGTGATGATTCATTTTATGTCATTCTTACATTGTAAACTCTTGGTTTAGAGGTAGTATCTCAAGAATGGAAAGGGTTGGGGGTTGATTCATGAAAACCCCAAAAACCCTAAAAGTGAAAATGTGGTAAAAGGAGATAATGAATAAAATGCTAGAGGTAGAAGATGAGTTTACCTCCCAATATTGGAATATGGGTTGATTATGCATGTTTTAGATGGTTGAATACTTATGATGAATATTTTGTATGATTCAATGATGCAATATAAGTTGTTTATGAGATATTTGGAATAAATGACTAACATTGTGTTATATGGTGGGATGAGGAAAGATCCTAAGGTTGGAGGCGGTGTCGGTGGAACTTGAGAAGTTGCCAAGAACCAAACCCAACACTCACCGAGGTAAGGATAAGTCTTTAATTGTGCATTTGGAATCGAAAATGTGTATTTTCTGATTATGCAATGATCGAGATGTAAAGTACGCATTTAGTATAAACATATATGGGTGTGTTTATATTAAAGTAGGCGTAGGTTTACGGAAAGGAAAGTATGTTGTACTTTCCGGTTATGCAATGATTGAGTTGTGAATCACGTATTTAGTATAAACATATATGGGTGTGTTTATACTAATGTGGACGTGGATTTACAGGAAATGATTTATGGTGAAATTAATGAAAAAGAAATACATTTTTAGCCGACCATGAATGGTTAGCGACTCTGGCTTGAGTATATAAGCAAAACTCTGGCTTGAGTATATAAGCATGTTTTATTTAAAAAGGGAAATGAGAATCTGCTTTTAGCTAACCCCGAGGGGTGTAGCGATTTTGGCTCAAGTTATGCAGCAAAGTAAAATGAATTTCAAAAATGGTTTACTAACCCAATTTCTAATGTGGATTATCTTATGATGATGTTTATTTGAATTAACGACTTACTCCTTTGTATGTTTGTGTACTTGTCATTGATAATCCCATTGCAGATAAACAGGTGACATGAGGGAGACTCATTTTTGGGGAATCTTAGGGAGCTTTACATTTGGGATTTATTCACTTGCACTATTTTGTACATGAGTGCATAGTTGATATTTTGAAATATGATGTAACTAACGATGTAGATATAATTGCAAACTTGAGAGTGTAACTCTGGATATGTGTAGCTATGGGTGTTTTGTAAACCCATAGCTAGTTATATGCGGGGGTTACAAAGTTTAATTAATGCGAATTATGTTTTTCTGTCGAACGATTTTGTATGTTAAAATTGAGGTAGATTGCGAAGAGGAAAATAAGATTTAAAGTAAAGACATTGAATGGGTAATGTGAGATAGGAGAGATTGCATGTAATTGAACTAAATTGAGAAAAAAAAAATCAAGGGTAGAATTTGGGTCCTTACATCACTTGGGCAAGGCCCTCTCGCTCAAGCGAGAAGAACCTAGTATACCCCAGAATTTCATTACACTTAGGAAAATAAAATTAGGGTGTTACATATATCATGTTTGGAATAATCTATTATCTTATTTATTATTAAAGGAATATGTTGATGTTTTTACTAAAATAGATATCTTCATGTTATGACTCATCTAGTTACAATGAGCTATTTTTGTTTTTGAATGCAAATGTGTATTGAAGATATGAACAAAATTAAATCAACAGTAACATTGAAGACTCAAGTTCAAGCGTCAAGAGGATCAAATAAGAGTAATTTTTATTTCCATAGCTCCTAAGAAATTTTAAACTAGTAGAGTATAGGAAGGATGAATCAAATGAAAATTTCACAAATTAGAATGATGATTATGGTGAATGGTGGAAATATGTCAGACCGCCTACCAGGGGCCTATTACCTGGCCTTTAAGAGGTCAAACCTTTTTAGTAAACAGGTCAAGCTTAAGCTTCTCCAAAAGCCTATTTAACCGAAATAGGTCAGGCCTAGGCCTTTTAAAAAGCATATTAAGTCTAACAGACCGACCTATGTAATGTTATTATATATTTATAAATAATTTTTATAACATATAAAAAAAACTACATAATAATTTTTTTATGTAAATTCACTAGGACTTAAATATTAGGCTATTTAATAATTGAATATTTAATTGTTGAGACTTGGGCTTAAGTACATAACCCAACTCATGTTAAATATTAGTACAATATCATATTTTACTATGATATTAAAATACATTGTTTTGTATATTCTAACATCAAATGCACCACAAGTCCTTTGAATACATTATACAACATTGGAAGATGATGGAAATAATTGTGATAACAATGTAAAAAATTTCACACTAATTGCTATAATTATAATAATTTTTTTTAGATAACAGATCAGACCAGACTTTTAAACAGGTCAGGCATAGGCTTTGATTTTTTTTAAACATGCTAACATGCCAGACTCAGACTCCTATATGCTATATAGGTCCGGCCTGTTTAAGGCAAAGTCTGGTCTGATCTGGCCTATTTCCAACCCTAATTATGATGCATATGAAATTAACATTCATATATGACTTCATGATTTTGATACATTAACATTCATATATGACTTCATGATTTGTATGCATTAAACAAGGTTAAACTTATGTCATTTCAAATCATGCATCATACATTATTAAATCATGTTAGAGGTTCATAGTATATCAATTAAATGTTTTTCAGAAAATAATTAATATATTAAGTTAATAGTTAATCGATTAAGTCAATGTCAGTTTTGAAATCTTATATTTTTTAAAGAACGTTAATCAATTAAGTATCATCATAATCGATTAAACTAACACAAAACTAATTGAAACCGAAGGTTATTATAACCAACAAACTCCATGATTAATTGACAGATTTTTTAAGATCAAACCAGATAGTTCTAAAAAAAAGAGCTAGAGATTTTGAAACACAATAAAAGAATTATTCATGAATTTTTTAGAAGACACATTCAGACATTCATATCACATCAACGTGTTTTCAGAACCTTTGAATCTCATGATCATACATCGTCATATCCTAAGATTGTGAGATATCAAGAAGGTTTAGATTGTTGGATAATAAGGACTCTAACACACCTAGAGAGGGGTGACTAAGTGTATTGGTGTACGATTCAAACTTTTTGTTTTCTGAAAGATATTCGTTGAGTTTCCCTGATTTATTCGATTAACAACTTGCTTAAACAATTAACAAATTTCTGCAGTTAATTGATTAACTTCGGCTTAATCAATTAACGCGATCAGTTTCTTGAAAATCTTTAGTTATTTGGCACAATAATATGCAATGTCAATTTTGTTCTTTCATACACCTTAACAATTAAATTTATATGATCAATTATTCAACAACTAATATTAATTCAATGCTACATAATGGAAATTGATAATTGGTTAAAAGTAAAATATTATGTATAAGAGAATTTGAGACACCTGACTTTATCCTAATTCAATTGTCAACCCCTTTAGTTTATATCCAGTCTTCCCCCTTTGATCTAGGAGATTTGTTTTCACTATGAAAAATTTAAATATTCTTACAAACAATCTTCCACCAATAATCTTTTGGACCTAAATTCTAATGAATATTTTGTTTGGAAACATGTATTATCTCCTTTATTATTAATGGAATGAGTTGGTATCTTATCCCTTTATTAATGGAATGAGTTGGTATCTTATCCATTTATTAATGGAATCAGATGTTATTTTATTAAAATAGATATCTCCTCATCATGATTATTCATTTTTTGGAAATTCAATGGTTTGAATTGATGAGTATATCTAAACCATTGAATTTTCCAAGATTGGATGACTAAAATGAAGAGTAAGTTTTTTTCACTTACTTTTGGAGTAAATGGATCTCTCCCCTTAGTTTTTTATTTACTTTCACAAAAACGTTTCTATTATTATGGTTTAAGTTTTATTAGATTTTGATTTGTCATTATTGTTAATTTATTATGTTAATTTATACTCATTAACAAATAGGGCAATAAATGAACAATAAATAAAAAGGAATATAATGAGATGTATGAGAAAGACTTGGTTGAAGAGAATTCTAACATATCATATTTGTTGACACCAATTATTGTTTGACACATTATGATATTATGGATCTCACTATATCAAATCATTAAATAGGGGATAAAAAGAAAGAAAAAAGAAAGACGAGAAAAAAGGAGGGAAAAAACATGAATTAATCTAGTTAGACCCACAATTTAATGATCTGTCAAATAATGATCGAGTGTTTACAAATATAATACGTTAGAGTTGTCTCTAACCAAGTTTTTCTCGGAGATGCATACCTCACTTTTAGAATTGAGGCCAGTTAATACTAGAAAAAATGTTGTTGGGTTGTCACGATATTTGATTTTATCTAATAAATTTGATTAGCCTTTTTTTTAAGGGATTTTAATTCCATTTAAAAAAATCTGGTTATTTGACCTGGATTTTTATTTTATGGTTATATTTTTCTTTTCTAAAAATGAAAGTTTCTAAGGAATATTCTAGGAATATTTTTATTTATTTATTTTAATAAATTCAAAATTAATTATAAAAATCATAAAAATAGTTGTAATTATTTTTTATTTAATATTAAAATTTCGAAAAAATCAAAATAAAAAATAAAATCACATTATTAATTTATTTTCTTGTTTTTTTTAAGAAAAGGGTATTGGTTTCTGGAAATCTATTTTTATTTAATTATTTTTTAGTTTTAATTATTTTTTGAGAAAATGATATAATTTTCTAGAAACCTATTATTTATTATTATATTTTTATTTTCAAAAAATTCATTTGTTTATTTTTTGAGAAATTGTTTATAATTAAAAAAAGGATTTTTTAGATTTTTTTGAGGCCAACAAAAATGGGTATTCACAATAAATATTAGTATTTTTATTAATTTTATTTTTATAATTGTGTTATAATATGCTATGCATATTAATACAATGCAACTTCAATAAATCAATCAAAAAATGGCAATGAAATGTAATAAGACGAGAATTAAACTAGAATTATAATATCTTATTAATAATAAAATGGAATGATGCTTTTATTAAAATAGAGATCTCCCTATTATGACGAGAATAATGTATCTTATAGTATAAAAACTAAATGAAGTTAAAGGAGTCCAAAGTAATGTAAAGAAGCTAATTTGTATCAAAACATTAACCTTCGGAAACAAAGTCTAATATTGATGTTGACATGTCTTCACTAAAAAGAAAAAACATCGAAAAAATTGATGTATCGATGGATTATTACACCTCATCAATGCATCTAAGGGGGCTATCATCAAAATTAAAGGACTTCAACAACAACAAAAGTTAAAGAATAAATAATTAAAGAGTTCATACTTAATACTTGTAAATTGTAATACTGCAAAAATACACATTTCCACTCGCTGAGGCATGTAAAACATTATACAAAAGAAAAAGAAGATATTTTTTTTGTAGTACTATCAAAGGTATTCCTTAGTTTTTTGGGCAAGAAGTTAATTATTTCCGGATACGTGATTGTCCTTTTAACAAATGTCGTTCTCAGAAATCGAATTAATAACCTTTCATTATGTGGATTTAGTGAAGTTTTATACCACTAGACTAACTTTTATTAGTAAAAAAAAACAAAGGTGATTGAAGTAAAAAAAAAATTTACAGGAACAATAAAGAATAAGAAGGAGACATAAATGAAGAAACAACCCTCAATATATGAGGGAGAAAAGGGTCAATTTACAAGTGAGTCACCAACCCATTTTAAGTTTTCAACTATTTAGCATTTATTCAATTAACAATAAAATTATTTTGCAACTGAACACTTAATTTTGTTCGAATCATTTTTTAAAAACAAAAAATTCAAATAAAAATAATCTTATCACAAAAATAGCATTTATTATATACCTGAATCGATTTTATTTTTAAATTATAACCAACAACTTAAAAATTAATTGGCAGAGTTGATTTCGAATTTAAATTGGGGGTATATAAATAGATATGTTGAGAGTTTCTAAGGTGGTAAGAAAGAAAGCCCAAACTATTGGTGCAGCGGAAGTGATCGTTGCACAGCATTGGTCACAAGCAATCAAATAATGCATTGAATAAATAGAAGAGAAGAAACAAAGAATTTGGTAACGGGGTTCGGCCAATTATGCCTACGTCCCCGGGAGCGCTGAGCGGCTACCAAGATATTATTAGAGAATAAGGATTACAAACCCTAGCACACCCATGAGCCCAAGTGCCCATGAGTGTTTCTGTTTGGTGCTTATATCTGATGCACATTACAACAAGGGACCTGAGTCCAATATATATACTAATCTAATAACATATTTCAAGCATCTCCAACAATCTCCACCTTGATTGAAATAGACGAATATGTCGCTCCTTAGGAAATCTACACAAGATTCTCCACCTTAGCGAATATTTGCCTCCACCTTACTCAATGCATAATTCTCTTTAACAAATTGCTCCCCTTTAGCATAAACCTAAAAGTATCATTGACAATGTTACCAAGAGCCTAACTCTCTAAACTTGTAGTGCAGCTTCCCGTACCGCAATCCAATGGAACATGCCGCCTAGTCACCTATTGCTAGGAAGTCTTTCGATATATGGAACCTTAATACACAAAAGTTCACCAACAACCGCTCTCTTCAATACTCAGTCAAACCGTGTTACACCTAAATCCAATGCTCGTGTTACACCTTGCATCAAAGCCAATGCCCATGTTACACTTGCATCAAAGTTAGCCATCACCTTAGGGTCAAACTCAACACACATATATCGCCCCCACCATAGTTCCGCCATATTTTCTTCTCCTTCAACTCATCTCATTTATTCTTGCATAATACCTTTTACGCATCTTGTCTAACCAATATGCTTTCACCCTCTTTTGCATTTATCTAGCACATGGGTTAAGAGTCATCTACCAACCTGGCTCTGATACCAATTGTTGGTGCAGCGAAAGCGATCGTTGCGCAGCGTTGGTTACAAGCAATCAAATAATGCATAGAATAAATAGAAGAGAAGAAACAAATAATTTGGTAACGGGGTTCGGACAATTATGCCTACGTCCCCGGTCCCCGGGAGCGCTGAGCGGCTACCAAAATATTATTAGAGAATAATGATTACAAATCCTAGCACATCCATTGGCCAAGTACCCATGGGGTGTTTCTGTTTGGTACTTATATTGAGTGCACATTACTCTAGTCTATTCCAATACTAAACGATGTGAGATTAATCTAATAACATATTATTTCCAACAAAAAAAAACAAAGATTGTAATTAAAAAGGGAGTACATCTTCTATCTCAAATAATGTACATTTTTGTTTCTCATTGGTCAAAAATATAAAATTAATACATGTTTAATTTATAGTGGGAAAAGTCTACAAGACCATCTTAAATTTTATGCATTTTGCAACTATTTTTTATTCTTCATTATTCTTTAAACTTCAACTATTGGTGAAATTGGTCTCCGGATAAAGATAATATTAAAATTAAAAGAAATTAAATTTTTTATCTTTTTAAATTTCGTGTGTTAGTTTTATTTTATTTTTGTATATATAACAATAATACTACATTAATCACTTTTAACTCTATAATTTACTTATTTTCTTATTCCCAGTCAATTTTATATTTTGACGGCGGTTTCCTCCAAATATAAACACCGACTAACATACATTGTTGCATTGCTATTATTGTGAGTCTAATTGTAACATTTTCCTTATTATTTATGAGCAATTTAACAATATACTTATTTAGAGACCAATTTGATGAACTATTAAAAGTTTAAAGCATAAAATTTAGAGAGAGTTTATACAATTTTCTCATTTATTGTTTACTTTTCTGAGCAATATGACTAAGTTAAAACTATTCATGATAGTCTTCCGGAAGAGAAAAAAGAGGAAAACATTATACTTATTTTATATATAAACAAGAGTATCTCTTTATGTTATCAGTAATGATTCTTTTAGAATATGTAATTATCTCTCCAACTAGTGTTACTTTCATAAATTAAATCCTACACCTTCTTGCTTAAGTCAAGAAGCGACAAAGTAGCTACTCATCTAACTTTTGAAACGTTTTCGAATTTATGTGGTCATAGATTTAGAAGAACCACAAACAGAACTAGTTCAAAAGAAAGAAAAAATAATATTGAAATCTACAGTTTCAGAAAACATGAAAGGGTTAGGTCCTCATACACCATTGGTTTCAAGGGGAAAGCTTCCTCTGTTAGCAGTGGTGGACATTTTACCATGCTGCCCTTATTTCTCTAAAATCACCCTTTTATCCAAATGCAAGTTCTTATGGATAGTTATGCTATTTTCTTACTCAAGTTTTAATTTTTTCATATGGGTTTGACTTGGATTGAAATTTTTTCATATGGGTTTGACTTGGATTGAATTTTTTTCAATCTGGGACTTATGCATTTATCCTTCAATTTGAAGGTCACATAGGTTTTTGTACTGTTTTGCTAAATACTAGTTGGATTTGAAGATTATGCAATTTGTGTTGGAAGAATGAGTGGAAGACACTTATTTGGCTTAAGATGAGATTGAGAATATCCCAAGTTATCAACAATCTTAGCATTTTTTTTCAGTATCCATATAAAGTATGATAGATTTATATGTTCAATTTAGTTGATATTGTTAATACTTGCCAGCATTCTGTTCAGATTCTGTTTTAGTATTTTGTTACCTCTTTTTATGATATAGCATTATGGCATAGTTCGATCATGTAACCGACCCTACCTAGTGGGATAAAGACTTGATTATTTGGTTGGTAGTATTTTGTTATCCTCTTGTTTGCGGAGTGGCAGGTTCAATGTTTTTCTTTTTGGCACGATTGCTTAGTCTAAGTTATCATGCTCATCATATTTTGCTATTGATTGTTATTGTGGACATCTGAATCAAAATCTTATCTATGGATTGTTTTATGCTCTACCTATTTTATGTCATGGTTACCTTTGTATAGCTTATAGTATTATTGGTACCTGTATTTGTTGTGTTACTGATTGACATTCTTCCTAAATCTTATATAGTAAGATGCAGACAGAAATCGAGGTTGAGCTTGGCCCATCGCACAATCCGACCCCAAGCATCCAATGTTAGCATTGGACCTGGAGACTATGGAAGCAATAATGAAAAAAACAGCCAGAATGCAGTTGAAGGAACTCCAGTCAATGACAGTTCATCTAAAATGTAAGTTCTATTTAATTGATTTCATTTGAATATGCAAGATTCTTAAGAATTATGGGCTCATTTGGTGACCGTGATAGATAAGGACATAATAAGAGCATGATGGGATATGAGCATGATAATCTCTTATCTTGTCCCGTGTTTGGTACGTACCAGATAACAATGACATTTATGTGGTGGTGGTAGCAGCAATGGTGTTCAGGTGTGAGTAGGAAAAATTGTACTATTCTATCGTGCTTATTTCTAACCCTTCTCCCCCATGGGATAAAAAATACACTATGTGAATAGGATAGGATAGGCCATTAGGACAACCCTACCCTGCTAGCTCACCAAACTCTGGATCACAGCGGGGCGAGACAAACTACACTGCCTACCAAATGAGCCATATAGGTCTAGGATTAGGGAAATGAAAAAAGAGCAAAAATGGCTAAATCTAATGTGTTAAAATATCTTGACATGATATTCCTATTTATACTAGTAATTTAGTCAAAGTACTAGCACTACTAGTACAAGCCCAAGTCCACAAGCTATAAGAGTAATAAACTTATTAAAGAATGAACCATATCAGGAAAAATAACAAGATTGTCTCCACAAATTACAAGACTATTTGATTCAAACATACATTCAAAAGATATAATAAGATAATTTAAATATTTCCTAAATTTATTCTAGCAAAGATTATAGCCATTTAGACCATTTGTAGTCCTAGTGAATTGATGTGTGGTGTTTGAACTTATCAGGATATGACTTTTTGTTTTTTGCACTGTTTCGCTGGGCATAATGGTTACTTTTATGATTGCGATCTGCCTCCAACTCCAATTGTTTTTGTCAGAATTTGTTACAAGCTTTCTATATACTATTAATGTTGCGTCTTATCTCCTTTAGTTTCCTGTTATACTATTAATGTTGATGCTTTCAGTACACTGGGCAAAAGGTCTTAGTTATAAATTCTAAATATGAGATTGCCTATAGGAGCTTTGAGTAATAAATGTGGTTTCCTCTTCACTCATGCTCATCTCCTTTCTTTCCTTACTAGAGTTCTCTTACTCTTTCATACCATGGTATGGCATCCTATGTTGTTTTTGTCCGAACAATACCATATGATGCTCTTCTTTATATTGGATTGAATTTAAGCTCATGCTTGTGTTCCTCCATGAATATGACACTTATCATTATCCATCACAGCTCATACTTGCTTAGCCTGGTGAATCTATGCAAGTGTTAAATAGTTTTTTCCCGAATCTTAGATAAAATGGATTAATATTGTAAAAGATAATATTTTTTAAAGAAAAATTGCAATATTCATCTCACTGTTGGAAATATAAGGGACAATTGTTCCCTTCATTCCGCAGTGTTAGGAATTATGTCTTTAAGTTAGTTTTGATTTTTTTTATAAGTGAAAATTTTATTAAATGAACAAAAATTACAACTTGAAAAAATTAATATACAATTCTCATATAAGAGAAGACAACTCCCCCACAAGAGTCATAAGAGATCCCTTGAAACCAATCCAACATAAGCAAAAACTAACATAATCAAACGAAGACATAATGCGCCTTTGTGTCTACCTTTGATCCATAACCAAGATTTGAGTTTTATTTCATCCACAATCTCCTCCACTCACACCGTTTTGTTGATATAACTTGTCATTCAGTTGGTTTCAGTTGAATTTTCATTTTTTAATACACTATAATCCTTCATGGCACTATTACAATTCTTATGCAAACATATTTTGGCAGTGTGGAACCTCCCAATAGGATCCCTTACCCTATTTCTATAGCTCTTGTGCTGTTCGGGAGTGCTCTTGTGTTTTCACTGATAGCCTTCTTGAAAGGGGGACCTTCAACAGTTCTGGCAGCATTTGCTAAATCAGGATTTACTGCTGCTTTTACATTAATATTTGTTTCTGAGATTGGGGACAAGGTAATTACCAACACTTTATGTTGTTCCATTTATTTTTTATTTTGCACTCTTAAATTCCTCATTTGATCCTTTTTTGAAATTCTTAATTCTTAGAGGCTTAACCAGTTAACCTATAGGCAAACATAAGTTGATAGAATTTAGAGGATAAACTTAAGGTCTCAAGAGAGAAGAGTTGGTTGGTTCAAGACAAGGTAAGTAGGTCAATGCATCATCTATGCTTCAAGCCTGAAAGGCTCTTGCATGAGGTCGCATGTTAGGTACATAATACGATTCATGTCCCATAGGACATGTTATATACACACATATACATATATAAATATAAAAAAATCCGCGCGGTTTGACGTAATAGCTGAAGTGTATAGGAGAGTTGGTTTATGAGAAGGGATAAAAATCAAAGTGACTTGTGTAGGAGACCATATTCTTTCCTACAGCATGTTGGATGTGAGAGTTTTGCAGCTATCAAAGTAAAATTTGACAAGAAACTATTAGAATAGATCCATATTCTGGTTATAAGGAGCAGCAGATTTCTTTTTATATTTTATAAAAAATAATTGTTTGTTCTCTAAGAAAATATCAAATGAACTCATAAAATCTTACAGAGATTAAAATTCTGGAACATAATTTTGGCTTTGTTCCTATTTCAACTGTTGTGTCCAGTGTAGCTTTGTAATAGTACAAAAACGGAGGCCGAGTTGGTCAAGTTCAGTTTTTCTTATCATTCATTGACTTATATATATTCATGGACCTAAAGTTTGCTGCATATGTTTTGACCAGACATTCTTTATTGCTGCACTCTTGGCAATGCAATATAAGAAGGGATTGGTAAGTCTTCCGATTTCTTTTCTTAACAACTCTTGCTTCTGTGTTTGGCACAATCCCGTTTAATGTTATGATATCTAGTTCCCCTGTTACTATTTTAATTTTCTTGCCTTATAAATCAACCTAAATTTTAGGATTGAAATTTTCCTCACTATGCTTCATTTTTTCCGAGGGTGAGTCTCAGCGTAATGGTAAAGTTGTTGCCTTGTGATGAGTTCAAATCCTGGTGCTTGAAAGTGGGAGAGAAAGAGAAACTGAAAACTGGTTTCTGTTATTCGTTATTGTTTTTTATTACAGAAGAGGAACTACTATTTATAGAAACTAGTAAGGGAGAAGGGGGAGCGCCAGCTGGCTAACTAACTAACTAACACCTTAAGTCTAAGATTACATGAACCTAACCAGTCTCTAATATTCCCCCTGAAGTCAAGAGTGGAGGTGGTTGAGCACTCTGAGCTTGAAACTTCTCTCTGATATTGAGTTTTTTTACTACCAAGGGTATCTCCCCACCTTATGGATAAGAAACTAATCCTTTTGGGGTGCGTGGTTGCCCCTCCCAACAAGTGTCGCTCCCCGGAGTCGAACCCTTGACTTTTTGGTCTTTCTGGGATCTAGCGAGGCCTTACAGTTATACCGCTAGACCAACGCCTTGTTGGTCTCTGATATTGAGTTTATCTCTAAAGGAAGAAACCTAGTGCTTGACAAAGGTTTGGTTGAATATCAGCTACCTGATGACTGATGTTCTCCTGGAACGTGTTCAACATCTAATCTTTTGTTGATAACTTTTTTCTCTTACCCAGAATATGTCTAAGTCAATATTTTGGTCCTTGAGTGAAGGACTGGATTGTTAATAACATCACAGTGTGGATTATCACAGTATATAATGGGTAGTGTTGATGAGAAGCTAAACTCTTGAAGAAGACTCTGAATCCACATCATTTCTCCTGCAGTCAAGGTTGTCAAAGCAAAATGTCAACCTTTGAGCGGGAGGGTGTACGACCATATAAGCGGTAGAACGTAATATTGGAAAAATACACATATATGTATATACCTAGAAAAACAAGAATAAGAACTTAGAAAATCATAAGTAATAGGTCAACTTAATATCATATACTGCCAAATCAAAAGTTACAGTCTTACATACTCAAATCTAATAATCCTAAAAAAATTAGGTTCTTAATTACACTTTACACATATACCAAAAGCAAAATAGTCCTAAGACTCATAACTCTCAAGTCTAGACTCTAGACATATAGTCAAGCAAATTATTCAAGCCATGTTCATAGTATTCATCTTCCAATATATTCATCTATATCATTGTCAAAGTTAGGAATCTCCAAATGATCTAATTAGGATTCTCAAGATCTTTTATTAGAGATGCACTAGCAACATCACCAGCATTAGCATCTTTCCCAACTTGAACTGATTCTTCATCAATCAGAGCATCTATGTCTGAATTCTCTTTATTCTCTACAATCCAATCCACACCAAAATCAAGGTGACCATGTTATACTCATTTGCTTTCCTAAATTTCATGTTCTTGGCCAATTTGGAATTAGTCATGATATAAACAACAAAATTCATGGTTTTTTCCATCAAACTGTTCCTTCTGAACCTAAATAACTTCAATATTAATTAAGACATCATAATAACTAATTTTTAGAATAAAATATATTTTATAAGGCTAAAATTTTATCATCTCAAAGACACCCTAATTCCTCTTGCAACCTTAAGGTACTACATGTCAAGCTTAACACACAGATGACAAAATTTTGCAATTAAAGATGTTCATCAATGTGAGATTCCCATCATTGAGCTGGAGTTTTGGTTTTAACAACACTCATCGCCATTAGACTTCCGAAGAACATTGCCTTGTTTTTTAAATCCTTAAAGTTGATCATCAATCTTACCTATTTCTTCAATATTTCCAAGTCCCAAATACCCTCCTAAGACAATCATACAACCCTTTTTAACTTTAAGTTTTAAAATTAGATGATAATGTAACTTTAGGTTAAGGTAGTAGCCTGTACCATGTAGAGGTTTGTGTACTTGGTTGTCTCATCTTTCATCAATGGTTTTCCATATTGGCAAATGTAAAATGTAAAGAGAAAAGAGAGAAATGGTTGAGAGAAGGAGAGGAAGAGGAAAATATCTTGTAACTGATTTTGTTAATAAACTTCTCAATCTTGTTACAATGAAACTGAACCCTATTTATATGATAGGGGTAAGAGTTAGTAAAGTGCCAGCTCATCAAGGCACTACACTTAAAACAGAAGCATAAAGCAAAATACAATTTAAGCATTATTCTAATATTCTAATATTCCCCCCTGAAAGAGAGGGTCTAAAACAAAATTATCCAGCAGCATTGACATCAAGAACTTTGAGTTGATTCCTCAGAGTAACAAACTGAGAATTGGAGAGAGGTTTGGTGAGAATGTCTGCAGTTTGAAACTCAGATGGAACATGCTTGACAATAAGGCTTTTGTTCTGAACTTTATCCCTGACAAAGTACAGATCCAACTCAATATGTTTAGTTCTATTGTGTAAGACTGGATTGTGAGACATAGCAACTGTACTCAAGTTATCAAAAAAAATGACAGGAGTGTGATAGGTCACATTGAGCTCCTTCAACAGAGACTCAATCCACATTAGCTCTTGAGAGGCCAAAGCAAGACTTCTGTACTCTGCCTCTGTGCTTAACCTAGATATTGTGTTATGTTTCTTTAACCACCAAGTTACCAAATTAGGTCCTAGATACAAACAAGCACCAGATGTAGATTTCCTATCATCAATGTCTGAAGCCCAATCAGCATCACAGTAAGCAGTTAAAGAGATATTCTGAGAAGAACTAGCAGAGGTGATAGTTAGACCCAAATTCTTAGATCCTTGAAGATATCTTAGAATTCTTTTGACAGCAGCCCAATGAGAGTGCAAGGGATTTGCTAGAAATTGACAGACTTTATTGACAGAGTATGCAATGTCTGGCCTTGTTACAGTAGCATACTGTAAAGTTCCAACTATAGATCTATAGAAAGTAGGGTCATCAAACAGGTCAGTCCCATGTTTTGTAAGCTTGCAATTGGAGGCCATAGGAGTAATGCTAGCTTTGGATGTGATTAAGTTGGCTTTAGTTAGAAGATCTCTAACATACTTAGACTGAGAGAGAAAAATGGAGCCATCCTTTTTGTGTCTAACTTCTATCCCAAGAAAGTAGTCAAGAGTTCCCATTTGTTTGAGAGCAAAGGCACTGTTGAGATTAGAAATGACTTGCTGCACCAGTGAGGCAGAGGATCCAGTGACTATTATGTCATCAACATAGACTAAGACATAGAGTTTATGATTCATAGCTGTATGTATGAATAGAGAGTTATCACATTTGCTAACTCTAAAACCAAAACTGCAAAGTGAGCCTTTTAGCCTCTCAAACCATTGTCTTGGTGCTTGCTTTAGCCCATAGATGGCTTTGTGAAGTTTGCAAACTAAAGATTTATCACTGTGTTGAAAACCAGTGGGTTGGGTCATATAAACTTCTCATCTAAAATGCCATTCAAGAAGGCATTATTGATGTCCAACTGCTCTATTCTCCATTTGTGAGTAACAGCAAGAGTAAGAAGAATCCTAATAGTAACTGGCTTAACTACTGGTGAAAAGGTTTCATTGTAATCAACACCAAGCTGTTGATGAAACCCTTTTGCAACAAGTCTAGCTTTATACTTGTTGACAGAACCATCAGGGTTTTCCTTAACCCTAAATACCCACTTGCAGCCTATTGCTTGTTTGTGAGAAGGAAGAGGAACCAGAGACCAGGTTCCCAAAGCCATGAGTGCATCATATTCAGCCTTCATAGCCTGCTGCTAAACAGGTTCAAAAAGAGCAGCTTTGACACTGGTTGGTTTACAGTGAGTTAAATGAACCCTTGGATGAAGAGTTTGATAAATCCCTGATTTTGACCTAGTTTGCATAGGATGCACTGAAACATGAGAATCACCAGGTTGATACAAAGGAGGCAGAAATTCAGAATTTGAAGAAACAGGGCTGAAGAGAAGTTGTTGGAGACAAGACTGGAGATACAGTGGGAATAGGTGGTAACACATGGACAGAGGGGTACAAGGATATACCATGTTGAGGAGGAGACTCAACAACTTGACCAGTTTGAGAAGAGAGACTCTGTGAAGGAAAATGATGTTCATTAAAAATGACATCTTTTGAGATATAGATTTTACCATCACTTGACATACATTTGTACCCTTTATGATTAGAAGAGTATCCTAGAAAAACGCATTCAGAACTTCTAGGACTCAACTTGTGACTATTGTAAGGTCTTAGAAGAGGGTAACAAGCACAACCAAAGACTTTTAGTAAGTTATAGTCAGGAAGAGTCCCAAACAGTATTTGGTGAGGAAACTGATTTTTAAGATTAACAGTTGGCAATCTATTGATTAGAAAAACAACAGTCAAGAAGGCATGATCCCAATATTTAGTAGATAAATGAGAATGACTTAAGAGTGTGAGACCAGTTTCTACTATATGACGATGTTTTCTTTCAACAGTACCTTGTTGATGATGTGTGTGAGGACATGATATCCTGTGCACAATCCCAAGGGTTTTAAGATAGGTACTGAATGGTCTAAATTCCCCCCAAAATCACTCTGAACAGACTTAACAGAGTGATTGAATTGAGTTTCAACATACTTTAGAAAATACTGAAACACTGAAAATGTTTCAGATTTTAGTTTCAAAAGAAATATCCAAGTGTGCTTACTGAAAGCATCAACAATGGATAAGTAATACCTAAAACCTGTTACTGAATAAACAGGTGCAGGTCCCCACAGATCAACATAGACTAAAGCAAATGGAGTTGTATACACAGTAGTAGAACTAGGTGCATACAGTCTATGAGCTTTTCCTTTACAACAAGAAGAGCAGAAATCATATACTGTTTTATTTATATGGGGAATGTTACACTGTGTCAGAACAGATTTTACAATACCCTCATGAGGATGTCCTAATCTAGAATGCCAAAGAGAGAACAATGAAGGAAACTTACTAGATATAGAACAACAACTTGATCTATATTTATTACAATTTGAGTAGTCTAAGTGTGACAAACCAGGATTATCTGAACAATGAGAAAATACAGAAGAGGAAAACGACAACTTTGAACTTGGAAGAAAACCACGAAAGGCATAGATTCCTTCCTTGGTCAGGAAACCACTCAAGAGAACCTCATTAGTAACCTGTGATTTTACAAAGCACACATTAGACTGAAACTCAAAATAACATTGATTATCCTTAGTAAACTGAGAGACACTTATTAGATTTTTTGTAATAGAAGGTACATGAAGAATGTTGTTTAGAGAGAATATGAAATTTGAATTGTGATGAGTAGAAAAATAAGAATTGCCAACTGACTGAATTTTAATACCAGTACCATTACCCATGTAAATCTGCTCAGGAGTGAAAGATTCAACTGGTTCGTGAATCAAAGAAGCTTCGGAAGTGAGATGATTTGTTGCTCCCGAATACGGATACCAAAGATCATTGTTGTTATCTCTAGTTGAAGGTGGAAGATCTCTATTAGAAGTGTGAGCAGTCATGGCAAAAGGTTGACGATGATGCTTAGTTGCATAATGTGAACCAGGTCCAAGCAGAGAAGAATTAGTGTTGTTGTAAGATGAGTAAGGTGAAGTGTAGAAGTCCATAGGAAATTCTGGAAGAAAGTGGGCTGGATAAGCTGAAGGCCCATAAGCTGGATGATATGAGTTAAAACTTGAGTGACATGGCTGATATTGTTGACGTGACAAGTTATTGAAATGTGTAGATTGCATGTGCTGACTAGGTGGACACGCGTACGATAGAGAATCTCCAAAGTGAGCAGGCGCATAATAGCAAGTGCTGACGTCATGCCCCTGACGATTGCAATACACACAAAACAGAGACGAGTTCCGGCCAAAAGTGCGACCACCACGTTGACGACCAGCACCACGACGACCACGATTACCTCTATAGTTACCGGAATTGCCATAACCATAGGTAGGAGGTGAAGGTTGATCAGACCTCGGTGGATAAAACGGAGGTGGAACCATTGATGAAGGTCGATAGTGAGAACTTATAGGTGTCGAAGAATTTGGTGAAGATTCAGAAGCTACATTCACCGAAAGTGCATCTGAAAGAGTTTTATGTTTATGTTTCTCCAGCCTCGACTCATAAGTGAGTAAGAAGGACTCAATATTATGAAGAGAGGGAGAATCAACTTGACTCTCTATCGATGTAACAACAGGCCGATATTCTTCATTCAATCCATCCAGAATGTAATCAATATGTTCTGAACTCGAAATCGGAGAACCGATGAAGATTAACGCATCTACTAGACTCTTAATCTTCGAAAAATATTCTGAAATTGAACTCGCACCTTGAGAAATCGAATGAAGCTGAGATCGTAGTTGTCTACTACGAGCCTTCGTTTGAGAGTTGCAGTAGGAGTCCAACTCCTCCCAAAGTTGCCACGAATGTACACAGCCAAACACTCGAGGCTGAAGACTTTCAGAAAGTGAATTCAAGATCCACAAAAGCACAGTTTGATCAAGTTCCTCCCACCGAAGATATGCAGCATTCACCGTATCAATTAACCTATCATCTTCAGAGAGAAATCGATGTGGAATCTCTGTTCCTAAAACAAACCTATTAGCACGATTAGACGTGAGAGTAGCAAGCATAAAATGCCTCCAAACCAAGTAGTTCTTCTTCGTAAGCTTAATTGAAGGAAGAGAAAGAACTAACGGTGTCGAAATCGCCTGAAGCGGCGACGCAGCGGAAGGAGAAATCGGAGGCGAAGAATCAGTCCCAGTGTTTGTAGCAGTGGCCATGGCGTGATACCATGTAAAATGTAAAGAGAAAAGAGAGAAATGGTTGAGAGAAGATTGGGAGAGGAAGAGGAAAATATCTTGTAACTGATTTTGTTAATAAACTTCTCAATCTTGTTACAATGAAACTGAACCCTATTTATATGATAGGGGTAAGAGTTAGTAAAGTGCCAGCTCATCAAGGCACTACACTTAAAACAGAAGCATAAAGCAAAATACAATTTAAGCATTATTCTAATATTGCCTTGTTTTTTAAATCCTTAAAGTTGATCATCAATCTTACCTATTTCTTCAATATTTCCAAGTTCCAAATACCCTCCTAAGACAATCATACAACCCTTTTTAACTTTAAGTTTTAAAATTAGATGATAATGTAACTTTAGGTTAAGGTAGTAGCCCATACCATGTAGAGGTTTGTGTACTTGGTTGTCTCATCTTTCATCAATGGTTTTCCATATTGGCAAATAACAAAATAATGAAAAATGAATTAATTTTCAGCATCATAGGGTGTAGACATTTTACAACTAAAGGCAACTTATAAATTGAAGGCATTTCATAAAATGGTATATATTTACCTCTTTTTAACATCATTGAAGGCAATTTGAATAGATGTAGGTAGTAACCTTTTTACCATGTTCAATCGTCTCCTTATGGATAGGTATTTTTTCTCAAAATTCTCCAACATTAAGTCAATGCAGTAAGCAGCAAGGTGTCCAATACAACTTCATCCTTGTAATATTAGGAGATTGATTTGATTATTGGGAGGTTCATTTGGTTATTAACAAATGGGCGAGATCGATGATCATCTTGAGGATTTTAAAAACAAGGAAAAGTTCTTTGGAAGTCCAATGGCCATAGCTGGAGTTAAAACCAAAACTCCAGCTCAATGGTGGGAATCTTACGGTGATGAACATCTTGAATTGCAAAATTTTACCATCCATATTAAGCTTGACATGTGGTTCCTCCGACTGCGAGAGGAGTTGGAGTGCTTTAAGATGATAAAATTTCAAGCTTATATTTTGTATATTATTCTTAAAATAAGTTAGTATTATGTCTTTGATTAATGTTAAAATTATTTAGGTCCAAACTAAGAGAAAGAACTGCCCATTTAATGCAAAAGAATGTTGTTTATGTGATGACTAATTCCAAATTGGCCAAGAAGTTTAGGGAAGCAAATGAATATAACATGGATGACCTTTGTTTTGATGATGATTGGATTGTGGAGAGAGAAATTTCAGATATGGATGCTCCAAATGATGAATACTTTTGTTCAAGTTGGAGAAGATGCTAATGTTGATGCTACTGCTGGTGCATCTCTAAAAGATGCTAAGAATACTAATTTAGATCATTTGGAGATTAATAACTTGGATAATGATGGTGATGGAGATGAAGATACCAATGGAGGAAGATGACTACTATGATTGCGACTTGAACAATTTGCTTGACTAGATGTCTAGAGTAGAGTTTAGACTTAGGAGTTATGAGTCTTATGACTATTTTGATTTTTGGCATATGCAATTAGCAACCTTATTATATTAGGATTACCGGACACAGGTCTGCAAGAATGTAACTTTCTGTTTGACAATATATGATATTAAATTGATTTAATACTTATGATTTTCTAGGTATTGGGAGGGGATTCACTTACTTCAAGAGTAAGTGGAAAAAACCTACTCCACATCCTAACCATCCAGTTTAGGATTATCCAATGGTTTGAATTAATGAGTAGATCTAAATCATTAGATTTTTCTAGAATAAATGGCTAAGATGTGAAGCAGGTTTTTTCACTTACTCTTGGAGTAAGTGAATCCTTTCCCTATACACGCACACACACACACATATATATATATGTGTGTGTATATATTTTAATGTAATTTTGTATTTGAAGTGGAGTTATACTTCGTGTTATGCTCTACGTACGATCCTACCCCCTCCTGCTCCAAGGTTGACTCAATGATTTAACAACCTTGTTTATTGGATGTGCAAGGGCTCGAGGCAATGTGATAGTGCTTGTAATCCTATTCACTAATAACATATTTGTAATCACTCAGCGCTTCTTCGGACGTAGACATAATTGGTCGAACCTCGTTAGCAAATCCTTGTGTTTTGTCTCTGCTTCCCTCCTTCTTTGTTTAGATTACTTGTTATCAACAATATCAGAGCCACTTCTACAAGAAAACTCTTAATCCAGGTGCCAAATTCATGTTGCAGTTTGTTGGAACTTGTGTCTTTGGATTGTAGCTTGTTGTACCCTATAAACATTTTTTGGCTTATATGCCCTTGAACATTCACATTTCTAACTTACTGATCATCAGAACTCTGTTATTTATATTTTTGAGCATAGTTTTTTATACTTTAACACATTTTATATATTAACCAGGTCCTATTGGGTTCAATGGGTGCTCTTGCACTCATGTCAGTCATGTCAGTTGTTATTGGCCGAATCTTTCAATCAGTGCCTGCTCAGTTCCAGACAAGTAAGTAGTAAAATATGGTACTTTTCTAGAACAAAAGGATTCATCTCTATACATTATAGGCAATCAATACTATGCATAGTAATGAGAAAGTTAACAAAGATAAGTAAAGCATGCTAACAAATTTGTATCACGTGTATGTGTTGGAAAGTTATTATACTATATCTTTTCCTTTTCTGAAATTTCATCATAAGAGGTTAAAGTTTTACAGTTTAATGGGAACTTGTTGCAGACTAGTGTTTGTCATTTTCTTTTTCACATTTTGGCTTTGTATGTCCTTCAATTTTTTTTATCTCCATGTATTTTTAACATTATTTTTGGAACTTTTTACTTTTCAAATTTTCATTCAATTTAAAAGCCGTAGTTTATCTCAGTGTGTTCAACTTTCATTGTCTTTTTTTGGTAGTCTGTTGTATTCAATCCTCTTTTTATGGTGGAGTTAAGTTGGATCTAGTCATTCCTTACGGTGATCGCTGATGTTTCTGCCTTGTGTGGTCTACCTACAGCCTTGCCAATTGGTGAATATGCAGCAGTAACTCTTCTTCTCTTTTTCGGCTTAAAATCAATAAAAGATGCATGGGATCTTCCATCAGATGTGGCTAATAATGGTAATGACAACAACCCTGAACTTGATGAACTCGCTGAAGCAGAAGAGCTTGTAAAAGAAAAGGTTTGAATGGAGTCCTGGATTTTATGAAGATAAAAATTTTGATTGAAAGTTTTATAATATGCAACTTAACCTCTCATTGTCTCTCCTAAATGTCTTCAGGCGTCAAAACGGCTTACAAATCCACTTGAAATTATATGGAAATCTTTCAGCCTTATATTTTTTGCTGTAAGGCTGGCTCCTTTCCTCATATCCTTATACTCTGCAACATAGTTTAATGGATTCAATGCATTGTTATACTCTTAACTTTGTTGAATTTGCTCAATATATCCCCACCGATCTCCATAAATGTAGATGCCCTCAAATTACTACTAGTACTATTGATCTGTTTATTAGTCAGAATGCTCAGTCTCTGAATAATTATTTCCCAGCTGAACTTTTGAAGTGAAAGTTGTTAGTAGTGATTACTCAACATCTCATACACATAATCATTTATTTAATTTAGTAACTGTACTTGCCTAGGAATGGGGAGATCGGTCGATGCTTGCCACAATTGCACTTGGAGCTGCTCAGGTGCACTTTTAAATTCTGAGACAACTCATAAATCATGATATCATTTACTCAATATATAATATATTAACCCCATTAATATCTTATTCTTTAGTCACCTTGGGGTGTGGCAAGTGGAGCAATTGCTGGACACTTTCTTGCAACATGTATTGCCATTCTTGGAGGAGCATTCCTTGCTAACTACATATCTGAAAAACTGGTATAGTCATAACCTGATTTCAGGTTGAGTATTCAAAATTTTAATTTTACATCTAATGTTAGTCATTATGCTTTATCTTCTATCAGGTTGGTTACTTGGGTGGAGGGCTATTTCTAATATTTGCTGTTGCCACCTTTTTTGGGGTTTTCTGATTTATTTCTGCATAGCCCTGCTCCTTTTTTCCATTAAATAGTATATCACTAATGGAGACAAAGAATGAATGCGCATAGAATTGAGGAAACTGCATACTTGAACTTGAACTTGGTTTGTATATTTCATTAAGTAGACATTCTGGGCAAATTGCTCATATGCATAGATGATAAGAAGCTTGCATTAGGGAATGAAGATATGGAAGTATAATGCCAAACTTTGTGTATGTAATTCTTTCTTCTTGAGATAAAGCTACCCTGAAGATGTTGTCTATCAAAACATCTATAGCTTTGTTAGAAATGTAAGTTTGTATAATGATCATTCTTGGTCTGTCAGAAAATCAAGGTTGATTTGAATACTTGTATTTGTTATTAGTTGCAATAAAAGACTTTATGTTTGTCCCCAAGATGGCTCTGTATATTATTCTTTATGTATGTCTCTTGTCACTGTTGGGAAATTGGGCATTATATCAGAAACTCATTCACATCTTCTACAAAACTTATGCTGCAGTACTTCTCCATTCATTTCTTCTATTCAACCAGTGATAGTATATTCTTATATATCTCCTCTATTAACCTTATATTTCCTCTATTGAGCCATATCTCTTATATTAGTTATATGACAATCATGTATGTATGGTTGTATTCTGGAATGAAATAAACAAGGAATTATTTACCTTCATGGTATCAAGAGACATAGGCAACCTTCCTGCTCTCTTCTCCCAAACCCATAGCAGTCGCCCCCTATTTATCCTCTCTACATTTTTTACTCTTTTCTTTTCAGCAACCATGTCCCCATCTTCGTCTCAACCGAAGAACTCTTTCCACCTGGCTCTCGTCCTCTCTAACATTAAAAACCATATACTAATAGTTCTTGAAATGGAAAACGTTCAATATGCAATGTGGGTTGAGCTCTTTAAAGTTCATGTCCGCTCTCTCAAGGTCATTCATCATATAATTCCTTTGGAAAAAAGGCAAGGAGCTGAAAGAGCCTGAAACCAATGAGGAAAAGACTTGATCTACTCTTGATGTCACGGTTCTCTAGTGGATTTATTCCACCATTTCGAATGATCATTTGACTACCATGGAGGCTTGGGATCGATTGAACATCTTCTAGGACAACAAAAATACTCCTGCGGTCATTCTCGAGCAAGAGTTCTCCACCACTCGTATGGCAGACTTTCCAAACGCTTCATCATACAGTCAGCGGCTCAAGATACTCTCGGATCAATTAAGGAACGTTGGTGCCATAGTCTCCAATCAACGCCTTGTTCTTCAATTGGTCTTCGGCCTCACTAATGCCTAGAAAGGAGTCAGTATTTTGATCGGCCAGAACAATCATATTCCTCAATTATATTAGGCTCGTTCCATGCTTACACTTGAAGAACCTGACTTGATAAAGATGGCAACCCCGAGATTGTAGGCAACCATGGTTGCAGGACAAGCCAAAGACTTTGGTGAACCCTCTTCCTATACCGCTATATCTTCCAACAATAGCGGTGGAAAAAGGTGTGCCAACTGCAACTCCAATAACAAAAACCGCACACATGATGGTGGTTCTAGACATAGTGGTTGGTGCGAAAACTGTGGTGGTGGAAGGAGGGGTGAACATCAGTACCAATAGTCATCCACGGCTCCATGGCAGCCAAACATAGCCCATCGGCAAGAGTACTTGTTTACAGGGTAGGGATGATGTCGCAGTCGTGGTCACTTCCTCCTTGTCTATATCCTTCGTCTCAATGGACTTGTTCGAATGGTCTAGTGAAATAGCAAGGAATTTTGGACCAATGTCCCCAAGCCTATGCTGCTAGCTCCACCTTTCTTGCCCCAAAAGATATCGGAGCTGCAATGCATACGATGTCCCTCAATGTTCCTCATGGGCAATGGTATATAGATATTGGAGCAACATCCCATATGACAACATTACAATGTAACCTCTTATCTTATTTTAATATGAGCAATTCAAATCAAAATACTATTGTTGGTTGTTAACAAGGAATTCCAAATCGTGGTTGTGAACAATCATGCCTTACTCCATGTCATCCACCAACAAAAATAACAAATGTTCTA
The DNA here is from genome assembly GCA_009771035.1 of Lupinus albus. Lineage (NCBI taxonomy): Eukaryota > Viridiplantae > Streptophyta > Magnoliopsida > Fabales > Fabaceae > Lupinus > Lupinus albus. The sequence continues at coordinate 8,303,597 of CM019999.1, forward strand.
CATTCCCCAAAACTTATTAAAAATTAATTTATGTGTGGTGTCTCACTAGTGACAATAATGTTTCTATTGTTTTTTGATCTATTAGAATTCTTTGTGAATGACTTTCAGATAAGGATTCCATTAATGAGATGTGATAATGTTGGGGATCTATATCTCATCACCACCAATTATAAAGCTAACTATCCATCTACTTTTGCATATCTTACTTCTAGTATATGGCACAGTAGATTGGGCCACCAAGACCATCTACTCTCTATCTTAGCAAAAATAAGTTCCTCTATATCAAACATTTATCTTCCACTAATGTCTGTGAGTCTTATGTTTTTGGGAAACATGTTAAATTGTCATGTTTTATTATCTAATACTTTAATGTCATTTAATATCGTGCGTAATAATTTATGGACTTCCCATATTTTAAGGATTGTAGGGCATAAATATTATATTCTCTTCTTGGATGATTTCTCAAATATTTGCGTACTCTACCCACTAGCAAAGAATCCAAGTATACTCGATTTTTTCATCTCTTATCGCCATCGCTAAAATACAGTTTGCCAAACAAATTAAACATTTTTAATGTGACAATGGAAAAGAATTTAACTATAATCTTTTCAAAAAAATTGTGACGAAAATGGTCTTATTTTTCAGTTCACATATCCGCACACCATAAACAACGTGATTCACACCATTCTTACTCATGCTTCTATGCCCTCTACTTTTTGGTATCATGCACTTGAAATGACAACATATCTTTTAAATATTTTCCCAATACAATATCGCAAACACAAATCCCCCACCAATTTTTTATGTCATCGGGATCATACTTATACACACCTTCGAGTTTTTGGTTGTTTATGTTATTCTTTATCCTTCTACTACCATCAACAAATTACAACCTCGTTCTACTCCGTGTGTGTTCTTGGGCTACCTGCCTAATCACAAATGATTTGTCAAACAAAAAGATAATAATTGTGAGGCATATCATATTTGATGAAGCACAATTTCCTTTTGTTAAACTGCAAATTCCTTCTCATACTGCATATGATTTTCTTAGTGATGAATTAAATCATTTCTTATCACATCAATGGAAAAGTCAACTTTTGCAGCCTCCTATAGCTACCTCACCAGAAGGCCTGCGACCCAACTCAATTCCCATGACAATAGACTCACCTGCTCACCCAAACAATAACCCCACTACCACCTCAACACCACAACCCATGCCAGAAATAAGACGTGAGATTTAGTACCACGATCTTATAGTGTTAATATTATTTGTTCTATGTGATTTTTTCATTATAAAGAGAAGTCTAACACTTCTTAAGTGTTATAAGGCTCGTCTTGTTGGTGGTGGCGCGTCTCAAAGAGCTAGAGTTGATTGTGATGAAACTTACAGCCCTATGGTGAAACAAGCAACTATCCTAACTATTCTCAGCAATCTCTATCCAAATCATGGCTCACTCATTAGTTGGATATCCATAATTCTTTTTTGCATGGTCAACTCCATGAGTCTGTTTATATGCATCAACCTATGGGTTTTTGAGATCTTGTTCATCCAAACTATGTTTTTCTTCCGAATAAATCTTTATATGCTCTCAAACAGGCTCCTTGTGTCTCGTATCAACGATTTGCTAAATATGTCTCCACCATAGGCTTTCATCACAACAAATTTGGCCACTCCTTATTTATTTAATGTAACGGTAATGACATGGCATACATTATCTTATATGTGTATGATATGATCCTCACCACATCATCTGATGATCTTCGTAAGTCCATTATGTCACTACTTGTTTCATAATTTTCTATGAAGGAATTGTGTGACACCCCAAATTTTAAGTCTTGAAAATTATAGTATCAGTCCTCGGATCCTCGTTTGAGCGAGAGAGGTTCACCTGGGAGGGTGAAATTCTGGGGTATACTGGAGGATTCTCGCCTGAGCGAGGGTTGCCTCGCCTGGGCGAGAAATGACATTTTGGGGCTGCTGAGCGAGAATCCCTCGCTTAAGCAAGAGGGTCAGAGTTGAGTTTTTAGAATGGGCGGGATTTTCTCGCTTGAGCGAGAAACCCGACGAGAACATTAAATGATGGAAACCCCAAACACATTTTTAGGTTAAGAATTGAAGAGAGGTGAGAGAAGAAAGCATTCCCAAAGTCTAGGAGCTTTGATTCTTGTCCAAGAGCTTGAGAAGAGGTAAAACTTTCTATCCCACACTCAGGCCATATATACTACCAAACATGAGGTTGGTTTTTAAGGAGAACTCAACTAGCAGAACTTTAGCTCATAATGGAGTGAAATTTGTAACAAAGAATGGGATTAAATTTATATAATAAATCTCTGGGTGATTACTGATTAATGTAATTCACCTAATATTATCTCTCTCTAGAAACAATCTCTCTATTGTCCCTCTCAAATTCTCCATTCCCTTTTAATCATTTTATTTACATGAGTATCAATTCTCATTTAGTATAACCTCTAATGATATTGTGCTACTCAATTTTTAACATTTGTTAATTGTTTCAGCTTAATAAAGTGTTGCCTAATGTAAAACAATGGTAAAGAGGTATGGTGTATCCTTTCAATGCTACCTGAATGTATTATAAGGAAGCCATAAAGTTGTAAAATACTTTTACAGCAATTAATTACAACTAAAAAATATAGCAATGCTTCCAACATCATAAGAAGCCATAAAATTGTTCAATGGTTTTACTGAAATTCAATACAAGAAAAAAAACATTGCACAAATTCCAACATATATGATATTGGCATCAATCACCTATCCTATAATACCTGCAAAATAAAATAGGAAACTTGTTAAACAAATCATTCAGATACATATATGTGTTGAGTTGAATCTATTAGGCATCTTCAATGCACAGTACCAGCTCAAATATCAATCTGTTAGGCATGGATAGGATAATTCTGCATCATGATGGACTCTCTTAAAAAAAGAGTATTTAATTTCCATGAGTTAGATCCTAATTATTATGCATAGACACCACCAAAGCAAATAAGATCTAGTAAATGCCAAACATTGCACTCATCATACATAAAATATATACCCTCTTTAGTCTTATTTATAAGACCATTTTTGAATAATTTCATGCAGATTAAGTAAGATGTAAACACTAAATTTGTCAACAGTTGTATGTAGTTTAAATTGTCATTCATTAATGAAACTAAAGAAGTTTCTCTTTCACTCAAAACTAAATAAGTTTCTCTCAGTTTTGAGTAAATAAGGGTATTTTGGCAACAAATTCATTTATTGTACATAGGCTTTGAAAAGGGTCCTATAAATAGGACTAAAAGAAAAAACCCAAAATGGTCTTGTGAAAAGGACCGAGGGAGTATTCATTTATCTCGAGTTATCAACTCAGCCCAACCTCACTTATATAAACAAATTAAAACCAAAATAGGTTATCTATATAAAATGTGTTAGATACATGAGTTTTTAGCAGAATACTGAAACATGCTGATGCAGAATCATGACAGATCAATCCTACATGCAGATACACAATTTATATTATCTTCACTAGTAATTCATCAGTTATGAATTTTTCCATAGTCGACGGCCACCTATACACAACATGTTGTTAAACACCATATAGAATCAGGATTCAAGTTAAAAAAAATCAAATACTTCATCAGGAGCGACCCAAGTACAAGATATTATGATTTCTTAACTTCTATTGAAGATAATGTTTGAACAGATAATGATATCAATTGATACATTGACATTATCTGCAAAGAGAATGAGGGACACAACAGATTAAAAGACTCGGTGTGTTTACTATGCACACAACTCACCGACTCAGCTACTCCCAATCAACAGAAGCATGTATAGATTTGTATATGATATTATAACATACAGAAAGCATAGAGCAACCAAACGAACCTGAAAGTGGTTAAATATATCAACTGTTAAAACTCTTGATCCTACAACCTCTTTTTGTCTCTGGATCCACTGATAAAGTTTGTCCTGTAATAAGAACATCATACATTAATTAAATAGCAAGTTTGTTCTTAACTTGTTTTAATCTCACAAACATGCCTAAGTCTCCATCTTCTGAAAGACTGAAATTATTTATGTGGTAAGAGTTGTAGCATAGAGTCATAAACTCAAAGCTTCATAATGAAATTCTGAGATTCTGAAAATACCAGTTTAAGGAATAATGAAGGTTTTCAATGTTTTGAATGTTCTTTCATTTTAGTTCCCTTCAAATTCCTTTGCTGCTTGCATCCATGTGGAGTAGGGAAGCGAGGCCTCTTCTTGGGAATACTCTTCTGGAATTTCAGATCTTCTCCATTCATCATGTACAGATTCCCTGTTTCTGGCATGGTGAAATCAGCTGGATTTCTGTTCACCATACATATGTTTCCCAAAGTGACTCTCACAGGCAACAAAGTTTCATGGGTACCAGGAACTTCAAATTTATGTTGTATTGGAGTTTCTGTTAAAAGACTAGGACATCTAAACTGCTTACTAACCCTATTCTGCATGGCTGAGTTGGAGCACTTCATCTTTTCTTTCCTTCCAAACTCTAGAGAATTTCCAACATCAAAACCACCCGTAGCTCTTATAAAATTCATATGATGCTGGGTTGATGAAGATGCAACAAAGGTTGGAGAGTCAAGCGAACAGCCATGTGGTTTATCTGACAAGTAACTTCTGCTGTAATAATCAGACAATTGCCTTCTTGGGGTGGCATAGGTCTTAGATGTACCAATCTCCATCTTAGTATTGTAATCACCATGATAAGACGGTCTTCTAAGCATTTGAGCATTGACACCCTCATTGAATGGCATACGTGACTGCATGCCTGCATCCATAAGGCTGAGTAAATGCATAGCTGGCATTTTCTCGTTTGAATACATATCCAGAGGTGCCCTCAAATTTTGTTGACGCTCCATTCCATTATATTTTCCAGGAAATGGGTATCCTCCATTCACCCTGCTGAAGGTTCCAGCACCTGTACTCCTATTAGGCTTTTCTAGACCAGGAACATGCAAATTTGGGCAGAGATCAATATCCCTCTTCGTGTTCTGCTTATGTTGTGTGCCAGATTGAAGTGAAGTGATGTTCAAGTTAGCACTAGTAGGCTGAAAAACAACCTTTTTGGGTACATCATATCCTAGAGAAACATGATTTGTGGTCAAAGATTCCCAAATACGAGAAGCTTCATCATCCTGTTGTAAGATAGTTGTGTGTAAGCTGCATCCTTCCTGGGATCGCAAAGCAGCATTAGAAGATCCACGCGCTTCAGGACCACCATTGAACTTGCAATTTTGATAACTATCATGGTGGCTAGAACCCATATGTGAAAACTGGATATTTTGAGACTGTGAAACTTCAAATCCAAAGTGGGGTTGGGAAGGACATAGATTATTTATACCTAAATTGTTTCCATGAAATGGAGAAAGGTAATGAACTGGCTTTCTTTTACTAGGCTTCACATTCTCTCCGCTTGTGGCAATGTTGCTTTTCATATATGTTCCGTAGTGTTTCACCTTCTGGCCCACTTTTAACAAGCTCAAGTCCCCTTTGTCATATGCAGTATTACCAACTGTCATCTGTGTTTGCCTGCTGATAGTGGATTTGTCCCATGTGGAGCTTCTATTCTCTACATCAAGAAGATGCTTCTCGTACTGGTTCCTTGCTAAGAGTTCCACAATTTCCATGGGTATGTCATCCAGTGCTCCCTTCTCAGACACCTCTGCTGTTTGTTCACTATATCTTTTCATAGCACCTAGATGTTCCAAGGCTTCGACAGTTCTTGCAGTGTATCTTACACCAGTGGGTTCCTGCAAAAAAAAAGGAAAATGATGAACTTCTCAAAAACAAGTTTACTATGAACCCTTGATTGTCAAGAAGGCATTCATGCAATGAAAGTCTGATGGGGGGCAAGAAGTTCAATTTTAAACTGGTGATTAATTGCTAACAATTAAAATGAAAAGGAACAGGGCATGAAAAGAACACAACTCAATTTCTACCTGAAATCAGGACATTTACAGAAGTTATATTATTAACAACAACAAAAATGTCATGGGGATTCATAAGAGAATCTTAATAAACTAGCACACTAGATACTTGACAGTCTAAGGATCAATTCTGCTCATATGAAGAATTTGACCATAACAAAAATAAATATATCACATCACCACTTGCTGGCCACAAAAAACACATTTCTTTTTCTTCTTGAGAGGCATACTTATTCCTTCCGTTAAGAATAAGGATTTAAGGGGAGTTATCTAGCCACTTACTTCACAGCAAACACCTTTTCCAGAAAGAGCATTTGTTATGTGATTGGAAGGAATCATTGGACCTCCAAAGACATTGATTTCACTGTTTTTCCTTTTTGGTTGACGTACGTTTGAAGTGGGCTCTTGCAAAGGCAATGGGAAAGGTAGCCGATTTTCAATTTGATGGATACATTTTTGGTTGTAAACCTGGTATGGCAGCCCCTTTTCCATTCCTTTTCCATTCAGTGCACCTTGGGTAAAAGGAATTGGACAATCTACAGGCATGTTTGATGTGATTTTTCCCCCTGAATAAGAAAATGAATTCTCTCCAAGTATGTCATTTCTCTGATGGGATAAAGAATCCAACTCCCCATCAGTTTGAAGCATTTTCCCTTTTCCTTTGGACAAATCAAACTCATTTTCTTTCCGTAGAGTGTGGAAAGGAAACTTATCCATCCTTTTCCCTGTAAATGCACAATGAGAAAATCGAGATGAAAGAGTTTTAGATGCATATGCCATATCTGCAGTATCCATGTTGACTTCATTTTCTCTTTGCTGTCCTTGGCATGGCTCAGGAATCAAGTAGTTATTGTTGACTTGAATTTTTTTATTCTTTTTACTCATGATATGGTTTCTTTCAATTCCAGAGTTACTCCAGTAACCCTTTGCTGCATCTTGCAAACCTATTCCTGCCATCACATCTTTGGACTTGGGTCGAGTATCTAGAGCAGTACCAATAGTTTTTGCATCTCCCTTTTTAACTTTGATTTCAACCCTCTGAATACACATATCTGAATGTCGCTGTGCTTCATCCAGATGAAACTTCCTTTTCCTACTCTTACCCATACTTGTCGAAGTCATATATCCTTGAGTATCAACCAGACCTGGGAAGATTGAATGTGGCTGTGCAGCTGCAGAAGCATTGGAAGTGCCATGTGATGGGGATCCTTGTCTAGTGATTTGCTCAGTCTTCCGATCATTTTTTACACTTAATAAGTCAGCCATTAAGCGCACCTTCAGAGGTCTCCTACGGTATAAAGCAGCTGACTTTTCTAGATGATGATCCTGAAGATCATCTTCATCCATATCGTCTGTAGTTCCTTCAGGCCCTGCAGGCACAGTATGATTACAAGCAACCGATTCTAGAGGAGGATGACCAGATGTGTGATCAGTTGCATTGCCTGCCTCCATTGCTGTTGGGCCTTCCCATAAAGTTGTGCAAGATTTTATTAATTTTTTGTTGCATTGGTTATCTGCAGAAGGTGTTGCTCTATTATAAATCTCAGCAGAGCTCTTATCCATGCATTTGTGATTGCTAACAAGCTCAATATTACCATCACAGCCTGTCCCAAAAAAACTTTCACTTGAGTTGCAGTTCTTGAAATAAAAAACATTACTACTATAATATGCACAAGAATAAATTTACTCAGGCTGCATTGTATACAGTTGAACCTACCTCTTTTAGTAATGTGCACTTCTTGTATGAAGCCTGGACAAACATTCGGCAATGAAAAACTAGTTACTTGGTTATTGAAGTTATTATCCAAGCCGACCTCCTGGTCTGGAAGAAAAACAAAAATCATATACTGTAAAAACAAATATGATACTCTTATAGAACTGATATTGAGGTTACCTGTTCTTCTGAGGAGAACAACTCCGGCTTTCTTTTCTTTGTCAGTACTATCTGGTAATAAATCACTGACACAGCACAGATTGGAATTAAGATCAATGTTTGTTCTCTCAAGAGTCTCAGGCATTGGATCTTGCATAGTAGCAGACTTGAGAGCTGCATTACTGCAGTTACTATCAGATTCAAAGTTTGTTTGATCATTTTTATCAATATCATTGGCAGCACTTTCTTGTGGACATCTTTGACAACACCAACATTTGTACTTTGGAACATCTAGTGGTGGGTGTAATGGTTGCTCCTGAGACTCATCTACTGGAAATGGCCAACAGAACTTCCAGTCTTTTTTGCAAATTTCAGACACATATCCACTGTATGAATAACAAATTAATTAGTGTTGAGGATTCTAAAAGGGTACCAAAAGATAGCTTCTAATTCAACATAAGAAAAAATTTAATATAGATCCCCAATTAATTCTATGATATCCAAAATTACTTTCTATATATAGATACCACCAGCCATTTGAATATTTATGGCAGTCCCTATTGTCATGTATTAACTGTTTGGCTTCCAACATCAAATTAAAATGCATGTATTTGAAAATCGAACTATATATTGTACTAGAGTGAATAAAAATACAACAGGATCTAGAGCGAATAAAATTACAATAGGATCTTGTGAGATAATTAGAACAATGTTGTTGAGATTCTTGAAATTAGTTAGATGATCTTGTATTGATTATATTTGATTAGATTTGTCTATATGATTTGGGAATCATCTCTTGTAATTATTTTTAATATTTTGTTCCTCTAAAGTTGAAGTTAGGGATTCTTATATTATAAATATAAAAGGGTTGAGTGTACAATTCAGATAAGCAATTCGTCTTTTCAAGTTAGTATCAAAGCTCACATCATGTGAGCCTGATAAAATAAGCCCTAGCCGTTCCACCCTAGTTGTCCCGTCAACCAACCACTGAGTTAGACAAGGGTGGAGTAAGACAAAGTCTCTAAAATTTCCTCCATTTCTATCCCTGAAATTGTAAAGGAAGCACTTTCTCATCCAGGGTGGCGCCAATGTATGATTGACAAGATGACAGTTTCAGGATACAATCACACTTGGACTCTTGTCCCTCTTCCAGCTTAGAAACCTATATTGGGCTATCGATGTGTCTTTGCTATAAAGTAGGCCCAGAAGCCCTTGTTCATTGATTTTAAAAGCCCTCTATAAGCATTCCTCGTCTAGACAATGTATTTATCTTCTTGTCTACGTCAATGTCATTGTTATTACCACCACTGGTCATGATGCCATTAAACGACTCAAGCAACATTTATTCCAACACTTCCAAATATTTGACTTAGGATCTGATAGCAACCCACCAAGGCCCATCAACCTAGATGACCTAATGGGCCTAGGGGGAGCCATAACTCGGGCTAGGGCCAAGAAGGCCCAAGGCACATTGGACCAACTAATATTGAACATCCAAGCATCTACTGGGCCAAGTGACACCACGAGGCCCATAACTTGCCTCATCTTAGAGGACACTTCCCTTGAAGGCTACGGCCAAGCAAGGGATGACTAAGGGCTTGTTTATTGCCTTAAACTCAATAAGTGGTTTTTAACCACAAGCTTTTAAATTCAAGTATTGATAAATTGATTTTCATTGTTATCTAATAAAATTGCCTTTGTTTGCTTTAGGAATTTCATGATGGCCTGAACCAGCCCAAGCCTTGCTGGAACCTGACCTGGCCTTGCTGGAATCTGACTTGGCCAGGGCGCCGCATCTGCCGCACCATGTCTGGAAGCCACGCCTGCATCTGACTAAGTGTGTGACTAGGCCAGGCGCCACCTTTTACGCCTCATGCTTGGAAGCCACGCCCAGGCAGGATGACTAGGCCAAGGCGCCACTTTTTCAGCTCTTTCCTAAAGAAGGCACATCAAGACACGGCCAACCATATTTATGGCACCTACCATATTCTTTGCCCCATGTTTCATGCCTTTTTAATTGAGCAACTTATTATGGATATCTCGACTAAGCTACAAAGAGGGAAGGCATTCATGGCTGAGTTCAAATTCAAATAACCATTGAAGGCACATCCCATATTTTCATCCCATGCCTTGAAGGCTCAAGCTATAACACGACCAAGACTTCAAAAGCAATAAGCACGTGTTCAAGTTCTAATTCAAATGAGGAATTCAATGGGCCACCTTATTTTCCTCCTCTGCATAAATGGAATGAGACACATCCCTTATGTTTGGCTCGGCTTAACTTCAACACTTATAGGCAAATCAATATTTGAATGAGCACAAGAGGAAACACTTGAAGATGATTCAATGTGTAGCCGTGTGACTTGGAACCCATTGTCCAAGTACATTCAACATTTACCAATTACACATTCAATTAGACATTAACTTTTCCTTAGGCTTAGCCCCGTGTTAGGATATGGTCATCAATGTAATAATGGTAGTTTACTTTCAAAATTCAAAGGGAGCCTCACGGCTAGCCCACATCCTATATGTATGAATTATGAACATGAAATACATAGCTTGAATTTTATGCAAAAAGACATTAGTGAGAATTCTCTCCTAAGTTTCTTGGTTGAACCAAGAGTATATGTTCTTATCAAACATCCTTGTTTGTGGCGAACTACCTAGGCTTATCAAACAAATCATTGTTTGTGGCGCCATCATCTTCCTACCTTCTTCATCTTCTTTTATCCAACCTCACCTCATACAATCCCAAGCCTCGGCCTAAACAACCTAAACACATTCCCACCGAGACCAACATAACACCATGGCCTAAACACAAGCCTATTCCTACCCAAAACACTTAAGCCAACATACTTCCCACTCTCAGCCAAATACTAAACCCACACATTAACCATCATACTTGACCCCTCTCGGCCAAACATACCCATACAAAGTCTTAGCCTACCAAAAGCCAAAAGTCAACCCCAAATCACATAAACACCCAAAATACTCAACAAAAAGTCATCTTCTAATCCGAGACTCAACTTCAAACAAAACGATCATACAAAAATACCAACCCCCCACAAGGAGGTTGCTATATCCAGACCTAGGGAGATATCAAAGACTTGTAGGCAAGCTAGATTTTTTGACCATGACTAGACTAGATATATCATTTGTTGTAAGTCAATTCCTTAATTCACCACTGGACAGACACTGGGACGCAATTATTCGATTCTGGAGGAATGTTAAATGGTCACCTGAAAGAGGATTGATCTATGAGAACAAAGATTATATCGATATCCTTGCATACTCTGATGCAGTTTGGGGTAGACGCCCTAATGATAGGAAATCAACTTGAGGTTATTGTGTTCTTATTGGAGGCAACCTTATCTAATGGGGTAAGAAACAGAATGTTGCTGCTAGATTGAGTGCAGAGGCGGAATACAGAGCCATGACCCTTGCTACAAGAGAGCTTGCATTGCTCAAACATCTTTTCTCAGAGTTAAAGTTTTGCGAAGTTGAATTTGTGAAGCTCATTTGTGATGATCAGTCTGCTTTGTATATTGTCTCCAATTCAGTATTTCATGAACAGACGAATCCCATCGAAATTGATTGTCTTCATGTCCGTCAAAAGGTTATTGCTAGGGAGATCGATACAACATTTATGAATTCCAAGGATCAATTAGCAGATATCTTCACTAAATCCCTTAGCGAACCAATAATATCGTATATATGTGACAAGTTGGTTGCATTTTACATCTATGCACTAGCTTGAGGGGGAAGTGTTGAGATTAATTAGATGATCTTGTATTTATTATATTTGATTAGGTTTATCTAAATGATTTGGGAATCATATCTTGTAATTATTTCTTATGATTTTGTTCCCCTTAAGTTATGGGATTATCATATTATAAATACAAAAGGGTTGAGTACACACTACAGTCAAACAATTCAGTTTTCAAGTAATGTAGTCAACTGTACACACCATCGGCTACATGATACTATAAACTAAATGAAGGCAAATATAAACAACATAACTCATTAATGTGCTACTCCTCTCCCCAGTAACAAACAAAACCAACAGAAGTAAAAATAACCAAAACAGAAAAGGGAACCATGATAAAGCAATATAGTCTAAGAAACCATAATCTGATCTCCGAAAAAAAATTGTTGGATTGAAATAATAAGTAGCATCAAAGCTTACCGTATCGAGAAATGTTCACATTTGCCCGCATTTCTCTTACCAACAGAATTGGTGAGATCTATAGAAATTGAGCCGATCTGGATATACGACCCCATGAACTCAGTGACGATATTAGAATCACGTATTCATGTAGCAAACAATTGTCCACAACCATGCATGCACATCCTCGCAGTACAGGCAACCACAGCTAGAAGCACAGATGAATTTGTCCTATTCAAACAGATTAGATTAAATTCAAATTAACATTTGAAATGGAAGTAAGCTATTATTAATGAAATGTCAGTGACAGGCCTATACACGTGAGAGGAAAACATAAGAAATATATGAAGCAAGTTAACCAAGCTATCTACTAGAATTTATGCAAAGCTGCTGATAAATGAAAAGGAAATACAAGCTAAACAAGAGAAAGTCAAACATAAAGTAATATAGAGCCAATGAAAACTTCATATGCAATGATTGGTCCCATAATATGATAAGCCCAACAAATATGAAACTTCAAAAACGCTAGTTTTCCATCAGTAAAACCAACCACACAAATACTTAATGTAGATTATTGAATGCGAGAAATGCAACACCACAAACAAGTATCCAGCCCAACCATATATTTAGCTCAAAGTAGAGAGAGACACACACATATAACAAGACCTAGTGTAGTACCACAAGGAGTTTGAAAAATTTCAGGCAAAAGTGGTCAACTCACAGCTAAACTTTATAAAAGAATAAGATTCAACATGAGGTAAGGAATCTACCTAATAGAGACATGTCTACAACCTGATGCCAGAAACAATGTGCAACAACACAACCAAAAAATCCTAGGTTTCAGCAGGGTACACAAATTCGCCAATATAAAGAGAGAGAAAAAATAATTAAGTTTGAATTAACAAGCAACGAAAATGAGAGGAATAATAAAATGTGTAAAACAGGAGCGATAAAGTAAAACTCAAGAAAAAATGCAAAGCAACAGCTGAAGTGGCACACCAAAAAAAGGTGACCTAAATATCCAAACAAATAAAAAAACATGTTGAAAGAGCATTCAATAACTGGTACAGAATTGAAGAAGTCTCGCATGAATTGAGCTGCAGACTAGCACACACAATCTCTCCCAACTAGTCACTAATTCTCAACGGCTCCCCAATGAAATGAAAGAGTAGAATAGAGCATTCCACTGTTAAACTAAACATCGGAGCTAGGGTTAAGGCTGAGCTTATGTGTAAAACCCGTCAATTTTCTGTCTGTGTCATGTCATTGAAGGTGAAGGTGCATCTCATGCCCTTGGCACATAAGCTCGTTTCATGGGTTCCTACTTCCTACATTGAATTGTCTCTCTTAGAGGGTGGTTTCATGTGGGGAGATATTTCAAGGGCTAGGTTTTTTGGACCTTTTTTTATTAATTTGACATAAAAAGGTGGGCCTTAGGAAAAAGTAACACCATGCAACTAAACTTTTTGCAGTTCAGACCATTCCCAGTAGTGTCAGACCAAAAGTCGATCAATGGTATTGTGGTAGTATAAGTAACTAGGGGTGTTCATGGAATGGGTTAGGCTTGTCTCTCACCTCCCTAGACCTAAAGAAAACCGATCATAATGAGTGTGCCGAGCACATGCCATGACATTATTGATGGATCATGAAACGCACAGTCCATGAGGTGCTTTGCCACATATTATGGCTCAATCCCAGCATTCTACCATGACAATAACTTACAATTAATCACAAAATAATTACTATTTGTGTAGTAGTCAAAAAACAAGCTTCCAAATTCCAATATCAACAACAATCTACGAGCTCAATAGGAATATAATAAGCACAGGTGATGACATTTAGGACTCGAGCTATTTCGTTAAATATAAAAACATATGTTCTCAACAACAATTTAACTATACACGGTTGGAAGAAACAAGAAAGAAAATGTAATAAGCAACAATGTGTAACACCAGTAGAATAACTAAAAAACACGGATTTGACATATTCGAGCCAATGACTAACACAAAAATCCAAACAAACGCTAACCATTATCTTCAACATAAAACCTTTGTTTCAAATTGCAGTAAAACTAAAAGGTACCAGCACATTTATAGTAACATAAACAAACATCAATTTCTAACTAAAATTCACTATTGAACAATGCTAACACAAATCGCAATGCAAATCATATATCTCTAGCCTTACGCAGATTCCAAGATCTCAAATGAAGCTTACATAACAATTAATGTTGAGGAAAGAGAAAATAAAAAAACAGCATAAGAAGGAATGGGAAAGACAACCTTAAACTTAAGAGCAGTAAGTCTGATGGCGGTGGTTCAGGTACGGCGGTGGAAGCTCAGACCACCGATTGGGGAGGAAGGGGAGAAGTATCCAAAAAACCCTTAAAATCTAGTAATGTAATGTATATGTAACCCAAAAAAGTAATGCAGTGATGTAAAGATGTAATGATAGTAGTTTAATTAATGAAGTTATTACTTTTAACCTGGCTGCTGTAGTGAAAAGTTTGTTTAACAGAAGTAAAAGCATTTTTGCCAAGAGTAAAGGATAAGTGACTCAAAGGGGAGTGTCCCATGTGTAACACTTCATCTATCTACCATTTATTGTTGTTGATATGAACTTAATTTATATTTAATTCATATTTTATTTTTCTGATCAATAAAAACTAAATGATATACAAGGGGATAGAAGCTGTGGCTTTGGGTAAAAGAGATGTCCGGTTATGTGTGTAAAATTTGTGATTTGTTAAAGACCAAATAATTTTAGTTAAAATTTAATGGATTATAATTTTTCTAAGTAAGAAGATATAGACTGACACAAATTATAAAATAACATGAGGGATTCATTGACTCCAAGAGTAAGTTTTTTAAACTTATTTCATATATTAGCCATCAATTCTAGGGAAATCCAATGGGTTGAATTAGTTGATAGATCAAAACTATTGGATTTCCCTAGAATTGATGACTTAGATGTGAATAAGTTTAAAAAACTTACTCTTGGAGTAAGTAGATCCCCACCAACAAAATAATTAATGTTTTTGGTTTAAGTTATGTTATTATGGTTTAAGTTATGTTTTGTAATAATATTATTAATGAAAATTATTTTTGGTGATTATAAATTTTTGCATGTATTAATTTGATAAAAAATAGTAAAAATTTGAATTCATACTTAAGGATTCTGAATGTAATCAAAATAAAGGATAAAAATGACTAATTTAATTCATATTTAATATTTTGGATTATTTTGTGTTTTTCAATTTTCTAGAGACCAAACTAATATTGACTCCATAAATTAAAGGATTGTCCTTATATATTTAATACATAATATAATTTAAACTTAAAGGAGTGGCCTTATATATTTTATACATATTATGTCGGTCGTTATTGTAAGGTAATACAAGATCTCTAAAATGACTAAAAGGTAAAAGGATTAGTACTTTAACCATAAGATGAGGAGATACATTTGATAGTACAAATTTTTTGTTACTCCTTTTTTAAAAAAGCGATTTTAAAGATGTCATATAAACAACACTTGTGTAAAAAAACGTTGTTAAAGGTGTTGTATCACTATTTTTGACATAACTTTTGAACCATTAATCAGAACTGGACATATTATATATGCATCTAGGGTAGAAAAATTCATTTTATCCAACATTATCAAAACATGTACTTGTAAAATAAAAAAGAAATAGTAAGAAATGTTTTTTTTTTTAAATTTCACGGTGCACTTTTCTAATATAGTGAGAAAATTTTGATTGAATGAATTTTTGTACCCAAATACATATATAATATGTCTAATTCTTATTAGTGATTCAAAAGTTATGCCAAAAATAGTGATATAACATCTTTAACAGCGCTTATTTACGCAAATTGCTGTTTATATGACACATTTAACAGCGTTTTTTAAAGGTGTTGTATAAAGGTGTCATATAAAATGAATTCTTCTACCCCAGATTCATATATAATATGTTCAGTTCTGATTAATAGTTCAAAAGTTATGTCAAAAATAGTTATACAACACCTTTAACAGCGCTTATTTATGCAAACTGCTGTTTATATGACACCTTTAACAGTCTCATCAACAGCGTAAACAAAAACATGTGATGTTAAATATATTCTTATTAACAGTGATGTGCAATATTTGTGCTATTAAATATTACAAATTAAAACAAGCACGTA
The DNA here is from genome assembly GCA_009771035.1 of Lupinus albus. Lineage (NCBI taxonomy): Eukaryota > Viridiplantae > Streptophyta > Magnoliopsida > Fabales > Fabaceae > Lupinus > Lupinus albus. The sequence goes on from CM019999.1 coordinate 8,319,786, forward strand.
TTCAACCGCACATATTTTCTGTTGCGCTATTGACATTATATCCGCTTATCAATTTTAATAGCGAATTTTTAAAGATGCGCTATATAATTTCCCCCCGTCTTTTGTTTAATAGCATATTTCTAGAATGTGCGGTTGAAAAACCGCCTTTAAAGACGTTTTCTGGCGTAGTGGATAGGAAAACCAAACAATCAACCTCATCACAAATCATTTCTACGATTTATACACATTTGTTATATATTTCGGAATTCATTTGATTTTTTTTGAAGAACCAATAATGATTAAATATGAATAATATAGTCAATACACACAGTAGATAATCCAATTATTCGTTTGTATCAATGTCTAAAAGAATCAATAAATAAATGATGAATAATATATCAAAAATATAATATGGTTCATACATTGTCATTGTCTACATTTTTTTCTTTAAAAAAAAGTTTAAAATAAGAGAAGATATTCACTTACTCTATATCTTAGTCATAAATTCTAGAGAAATCTAATAGATCTCTCTTATTAAAATAATAACATTTTTATGTTAAAAAATTATTTCCACCATCAATTCTTGCCCTAAGTCCCTAACACGACGAGCTCCACCACATTGCCTCCACCGCCAAACTCCATCTCTTCAATATTATTCAAGTTCCCAATCATTTCTCTTTTTTCGTCTCAATCATTTCTCCTTCAAGGCTACATATTTCATAGATGACGTTATAGAGCTACTTATATCCACCACTTTGGTTTTGCCTTGGACCCCACCAAGCCACTTCACGACGAGCTCTTCCAAAACACTACAATCATTGATAATGGTGTTCATTCCTTTAGCAAGAACATGTACGAAGCGCAAGAGAACAACATCGAACTTAGGACAACTACTGTGAGTTTCTCTTATTGTTGTTATCTAGCAAATCATGCACAATTGACATGGTTTAGTGACGGGGTTGAGAAGAATGCCCCCATAGCTAAAATTCTTCTAGAACCTTCATAAAGACGTAGTTGTAGATGTCATGGAGACAAGAGCGTAAAGGGTCGAGATCGAGCATTAAAGTTCGAGATTGAGCATGACCGAAGAAGATGCAATTGAGGTATGTGGGATTGGCCATGGGGATGATGGTAATGTTGGAATCAGTTTTAGTTTTCAAAGTAAGAAGTACTTTTAATGGAACCAACTTATTTTATTAATCTCATGTCTTAGTCTTTGGTGATGATTTTATCAGGAATAAGAAAAGATAAGATATGAGATGTTAGAATAAGAATGGATATAAGAATGACAGTGAATATTTGAACCTACGGTTCCCAATAAATAATATTCGTAACGGTCTTGATCTATCGTTTTGGATTCGTGAGTAATTGAGACCTGAGATTGATACCCATATGCGTAAATATATCATGTTAATCATAATTGTAATATTATATTATTAATTTATAATTGTAATATCATATTAATTAATAAACGTGATTGTTATATTCGGAAATCGTTATGTTATGTTGTTAAACAATGATAATTATGTTGTTAATTTTCATATGTATAATGCAATGTTATATTGATTGAAGAGTTCTTACTAAATGAATTTTTCATCTTAATGTTGAAATTGTTTTTTTATGTTTGTTTGAGGAAATTGAGATATGTTTAATAATCAAATTAAATTATGTTTAAAACTTTAAATTAAGTTTTATAATTTTTTTCACTTGTTGATTGCATAATTAACACTAATTATCATGTAAGATTGTAGGAAACAAACACACAAGTGCATAAATTACTCACAATTATTTTAATATTTTTGGATTTTTGGGTATTCTGATACAATGGGTACCCAATAACCCACGAGTAGTATACCCAGCAGGTATTAACATGAGTCTAGGTCCAAAAATGAATTGTTATTGATCATAAGATTATTGAGCTTATGACATCATTAATCCAAATAGATCAATATATAGAGGAGGGATCCATTGACTCCAAGAGTAAGTTTTTTAAACTTACTCCACATCTTAGCCATTAATTCTAGGGAAATCCAATGGTTTGAATTAGTTGTAGATCTAAACCATTGGATTTCCTTAGAATTGATGGCTAAGATGTACTCTTAGAGTAAGTGGATCCACACCCCAATATATATGTAGTGATCTTTATTAGATAAAGATTAATAGATCTCATGTATTAAATTACACATATAAATTATGCATATAGAGATATGACCATTGAATTGACTCAAATAAGAATTCCTCATGGTTAATATATTACATTTGAATTGTCAATATATTTTTTTTATGGAGAAATATACATTTTCCTTAGACTTGAGAGTATCATAATAATTAACTGATAGGTATACCACAAAACAAATAACACCTAGAGGGAGGTGAATAGGTGTGCGCGGAAGCAAATAACACTTTTTACGGCAAATGATCAATTCTGAAAAATTCTCAGTTTAGTCGATTAAAGATTCACTTAATCAATTAAATCGACCTATTATTAATCAATTAAAGACATATTTAATTGATTAACCTACAAGTGTATATGACAATTTCTAGAACTTGCAATCCAATAACAACTCGTATACTTGAGATAATAATGCTCTTTAACAATATGAAAAACACTTAGAAGCAACTTCAAAATAACTTTGAAAGTTTAAGAGTAGGTTGCTTGAAAAGTGTAAGTAAAATCAGAAAGTGTGAGAGCTTTTTAGAGTTTCAAGTAAAAGTTTGTAATCTTAGTTGTTGTATGTTGTTATATATTGTGAGAGTGTTTAAATGCCTTTATATAGGCTTCCAATCAACCACAATACCCTTAGGCATGAGTAGGTTTCGTTTGGAATGAAAAACAATCAGTTTGGAGTGAAACCCTTTCACTTGAAATCTGAAAAACTGATGCAACAGCTCTCAGTAATCGATTACTGCAAGTGGGTAATCGATTACCCAGCAATCCTGTTAACAACTTTTTGAAAATTCACTACAGTGTAATCGATTACTGGATTTGAGTAATCGATTACTCAACTACACTGTTTGACAGCTTTGTGAATTTGCCTTAGTGTAATCGATTACACTACTTTGAGTAATTAATTACCCTGATTTCTAAAAATGGTAATCTGTTACTCCAAAGTCTGTAATGGATTACTCATAGCTGTTAGAGGTTTGAAAAATATTTTCTTACTCATGTAACTTGTTACTCAAGTATGGTAACCCGTTACATGTTGTTTTTGAAAATTATTTTTATTCACACTTAGTTTTTCCTGATTTTCTTGAAAACAATTTTGAGCATTATTAACTCAGTAAATAAAGGAGTTGTAATGATAGAAGTACCTAAAGACTTAGACTCTAAATCTTGAAGTTTTATCTTTGATAGTCTTTGTCGGTCTTCTTCCTTTCTTCTTTTTGTGATATTGGTGTCTTCATCAAAACCGTGTCAAGGTTAGGAGCAAGATCTTCTTCACACGTTTGAAACGAAATTAGGACCATAGTAATAATTATCCAAGACTAGTACATTGTCAGTCGGCATTATTAAGGAGACTATTCCTATAGCCTTGGTTGCAACACTTGTTCCATTTCCCACTTGGAGACTGACTTATCCCTTCTTCAGCCTTCTAGTTATTTGTAATTCGTGCAACGAATTGTAGATTTTAAAACTACTGCCAGTATCTAATGCCCACATTGAAGGATCAATAACAATTAAGGAAATCATGAAAACACTTTCCATTAATGTCTCACTTTGTTTATTTTCTTTTAAATAATTAAGATATTTGTGACAAATCCTCTTCTAGTGTCCCTTCTTCTTATAGAAGAAACATTCAGCATTGCATTGATCAACACTGCCTTTCTTGTCCCTAGGTTTGGTCTACCACCTTTGGTCGTGAAAGGCTTCTTTCCGAACTTGTTCTTCCATTTTCCCTCTTTCTTGTTGGACTTTCCAACTACCAAGATAGATCGTTGGTTCTTTCTAGAGTCAATCTGATTCTGATAGTCAATCAACTGATTCAACATCTCATGCAAGTCACAATCCATCTTATTCATGTTAAAAATAACAATGAATGCTGAGAACGAGTCAGGGAGTGACTGCATAATCAAATCTTAGGATAACTTCTTCCCAAGTTTGCAATCCAACTTCTCACATCGTTCCATACGACTAATCATCTTCAGAACATGGGGTCCCACCTGAGCATTCATATTCAACGTGGACCTAAATGGAGTCTTATAAAACTAATATCTAGTTGTCTTACTTTGTGTACCATACATCTTCTTAAGATGTGTAATGATATCAGGTGGATCCATGTACTCATGCTATCTATGGAGTTCAGAACTCATTGATGCTAAGATGAGACATTTTGTAGTCATGAACTCCTTTAAGTACTTCTTATAGGCATTAACTGCCTCAACATCATCATTAATGTTCGGTTCAGACATATCAAGTTATTGATCATATCGATAAGTTTCTCGTGCATGAGAATAATTCTAACAGTTCTAACAGTTTGGTATCAGTCATGAAGTTGTCACCGGCCAACTTTCTATGAGCAAGTATTGCGCAATGACAAAGAAGACATGTCGAGATATCTCTACACAGTTAAACAAATATATGAGAACATATTCATGTAAAGAGATATATGAACAATAAAATACTCTCACTTACTACAATAGCAATTAAAGAAATAAATATTTCTTCTAGTGGAAATATAAAATAAATGCCTTAAAAATGTGAACAAACACTTGGTTGTCAAGTCATTTCTTCTAGTTATTTCTACATGTATAATTAAATTAATCTCTACACTCCCTAGGTAGTCTAGGTGATTAGTGATTAAATTATTTATTGATTGATTGGTATCATATATCATATTAATTCTCTTAATTTGAAGTCCTCGTAGTCGGATCGTCTCTTAAATTAAATAATTAACACACTCTTAAAATTAAATAATTAACACACTCTTAAAAATGTATCTTATACAAAGTAATTTTAAGTACAATAAAATAATTTTATTCATCACAATTAATACATATACAAATATATATATTCTTAATTTGATAACCATGATAAATAAATCTAATTTATATATTAGTATACTAATTAATCATTAATTAACGGCTCACCAGTTATTATCAATGTTATTAAAACCGTACCGATTATCAAACCGATCAGGGTACTGGTATAGTGGTACAGTGGTTCAACCGGTGGTTTAGTAATTAAACCGCATACCGGTTAACCTGGACATATCTGCTTATATATATATATATATATGAACCTATAACAAAAAATTTCAAATAAGTAGGTATTCAGATTTATAATTCATATTCGTAATCTACTCCAAATTCACACAAACAAACAACATTAAGTCTTTAACAAAATCAAAGTTTAAAGTGCAAAACAAATATCAATCCAAAATTATCACTTAACAAACGCAAAATACAAATAAATGGCAGAAGTATCAATCCTTGAAGTTGAAGAATTTGTGAAGAATTGAAAATTTGAAATGTGAGGTCATGTATTTTCACTTTTCAGGGTTGAAGGAAACCCTTTCCCCTAAATGACGTCGTTTAGGGGATGAAATTTAAAAAAAAAATATTATGTACAAATCGGCCGGTTTTAACCGGTTCACCGGTTTTGACTGGTTTTCACCGGTTCTATTGCATATGCAGTATAACATACGTACCGTATCGGTTAGGGGTCCGGTTCACCGTTTTTCCGATTGAACCGGCCAATACAGTACTGTTTTTATAACATTGGTTATTATATATCGGAAAAGACCATAACAAAAAAAACTCAGTTGCAAACACCAACACGTTAGAGTTGCAAACACCAACACGTTACATGCGTTTTCACATTAGATGTTTGCAGAATTCTAATGATTAAATAATGTAACCACTATCCAAAAAATTTCTAACAATTTCAATAATCTGACGGATTTCAATAATTTGCATCAATAATTTTTAAGAACTGTTCACAGTCTCAATTATTTCATGTAATCACACTATGATGAAATAAAAACAATTCACAGTCCCAAAAAAATTCAAGTCATCACTCTCTCAATAATTTCAATTTATTTAAAAACCAGTTAATATTGCAGCATAAATTAAAACATAAAACAGGCTGACACCAATTGAAATTTATTATGCTGTCCATAACATTCACAATGGATAATAATAGATCTGCTTGTGTTAAAATATACATATTAGGTAACAATGAAGCAACATTTTTTATAGAAAATATCTCAGGAGACTGTGATGACTTTAGAAAATCTTCCCCTTCAAAAGTATGAAAGTCCTACACTTATATCCACACCGAAATTGATCCTTATTGTATCAACACTTGACCCGTGAAACGAGATGAGACAATACAAAAGAATCCTCTATAAGATCAAATAAAAAACAAAAGCATAGATGAAGAAGCTTTCACTTTTTGCTTCTCTGCCATTTTCTATTCAGGTAGGCTTTATGTATATAAGCACAAAAAAAACCATACACTCCTTTGGTTCCTATCATATAGTAACCACACCCTCACTTTCTCATGGTTTGCTTTTTTTTTTTCCAAATGTTTAAATTAATAAGTGATCCTATCTGTTTTATTAATTTAAGGCATTTTGAAATATATTAATTAATTAAATCTCACTTAATTGTATTATATATGACTGAATAATATTATTTGTATTTTTGTTGCTAGCAAAAAATATATAATAATTTTCCACTTAAAAAAATTTACAAAATTAAACTGTTTAATTTAATCAATAACATTTTCCCGTTCAACAAAAGTCAGAAGACTCATTAGTTTGTGACCCCATATGTTCATTACTAAACTAATAGTAAATTAACTCATTAATTTACCCATCAAGGTTGACATCTAGCAATATTCCTTAACAACTGAATAGAAATGAAGTAATATCTTTTACTTTAGAACCATTAAAAGATTAATATAATATTTCATTTCATCTTTACAGCTCTATGTTAACTCTAGAGTATGATATAATTGTCAAATTCCAATAAGTTAACGCGTAGTGAATGACTTAAAAATTTTATTTCTTTATTCATTCAGTTTCCATCGGTCAATGTCTTTATTTCTAGAGTTCAAACTCATTACCATGAGTCGATAGATTATTTCTTGATTAATCACTAATCATACAAGAATTTAATTATAGTCAATAATCATTCAACTAACACCATAAAATATTAGGTGTTCGATATAAAAATATAGTAAATAACTCGTTAATGAGAATGCAATCATACATCATTACATTGAGGAGATGTAAATCCAGCATGCATCACTATATAGTTTTGATGAAGACAAAGTGAAGACAAAGATAAGTCAAAGAGAGGACAAAGATAAGATAAAAACAAGTTTGAAGACATGTACAACTCCAAAAAAAACAAGGTCAAGACTCAACATCATTCAAGTCGACTTAGGCTAAGAGTTTTGTATTTCTAGAGTCTATGCTTGATTAGGTAGAGTCTAGGCTAGGTGAACCTAGAATGGAAGTCTCACAAAGTCTAAAATTGAATATAACTAATATAACTAAAATGAGACTTGCATACATTCATACATGATTCATATGCTCATGCATTTGCATATGATAACATGATTTTAATTGCATCAAAATTGAATATAAGCTTATGTGAACGACATGATAGAACAACATGGGATTATGGAATGGTTTTGCTACCTTATGTGAACGACATGATAGAACAAGTTTCTATAGAGGTGTTCTACAAGTTCAAAAAATTTGGTGTCAATCCCACGTCTGCATTTCTCGCTGAAACCCTCATTTCTTTCCAAAACTGTCACCTGAAGGGTGTTCGTAAAATCAGATGTTGTATTCAACTGTTGCATGTATGGATGATGACCCGTTTTAAACACCATCATTACTCATTGGGAACTCACTATCCGCTCAGAAGGTTCAGAAAGATATTTGTGAAGGAGGTGTCACTATCTGAATGGACAAAACTTTTCGAAGAGGTCACCGTACGAAATTTCGAAACCAAGTGTTGTCTATACGACCGATACCAATGTATCATTTATTCATGCGGAGAATATTCCAATTTGGTACTCATGGGACCTAGGGGATGCATCACTTTTACACCAACCTTAGTGATTGGACAGCTAAAGTGGGGCATGAACCCGATAAGGGATGAACAACTACAAGGGTTCTTTTTCTCGTACAGAGAGGAATAAACTCCAAAGGAAACCATCGACTCAGTGAGAAGGGCTTTAATGAAGATCCGCTCGTTCGGTGAAAATGAGTTAGGAGAGCGCAAAACATTCTACATAGAGGAGTACAAGTCCTGTAGGAATGATACAGTAAATAAAAATTTGAAGCCGACACCCTACAAGCCCAAAGAAAATGGAGGACCCTCACTTGATGAAATCATGTGGCGCGAGAAGTGCAAACTCTTAGAAGCTCGCTTGGAGGAAGCAATAAATCAAAACGAGAGGTATGGTCTCATTGTTGAAAAACTCGAGAAGTCCAACATAGGTCTACAAGAAGAGGTGGCCTACATAAAAGAGGACTATGCCAACATGTGCTCCAAATCTGATAATTTCAAGTTGATAAGAGAGAATAATGATCTAAAGGAACAACTTAAAGTCAAGAGTCGTGTCGCCATGAATAAGGTGCAAGAAAAAGGGGAACTTAAGAAAAACTTCAAAATGGTTATGGCTGATCTAGAGAAAAGTCAGAACGAGACTACTCAGGAAGTAAATACAATAAACAATTATCAAATAACTTTAGAGCAAGCCCATAGAAGAGAAGATGAGATGACAATAATCCATCGGTTGGGCATGGAAGAAGCTACCCATAGAGAGAGCAAACTTTCTGCAGATGTGAAAGAACTTATGGACGCTTACGATAAACTCTTGAAAAGGCAAAGGGAATGGGCCACAAATTGGGATAAAACCCTCATGGAGTCTGAAAGAGCCAAAGAACTGTGGCAAAGAAGATGCAACAATATGATTAATGGGCTTGGAGACTTTGCAGAGGAATGGTTAGACATCTTCGATGAAGTCCGACGCGAACTCAGTGCATACCCTGACATTAGTGGAAGACCAGCATTAGAAGCATTTCTATGTGACTGCACCAAGATAGCGCGACAACTAAGATAATGGAGGAAAGAGAGCGTAGGGGAATTCCAATTCTAATACTAGCGATTTAAAGTTAGAAGGAGCAGGAATAGATATTGATGTAAATTCATCTCCCCTAATGTACCCTTGAAAAATTATGAATGAAAGTGTCTAAGACTTGTTCCATTATTTACGACAATGCGCATATAAATATAAAAAGGGAGACATCATTAATTGTACTCAAGTTGAAGACTTGTACCCATTAAGTTACTAAATTATAGGACAAATTTTCACCCCTCGATAATACCAACACTGCCAATGAGCTAGCCATCAGATGCAATTTTGGTACGAAACCGAGAGTTTCTTCGAAAGAATTGTCATCAACCACATGCGACTTAGGGATTGCGATGCCTGAGTATCAAATGTGGGATGAAGTGCTTCGCTGTATTAAAGGGTGTCTCCACAAGCCAGGTATAATTGTTTGAACAACCTAATCTCAATATTAAATGTTTTCTTGTAAATAGATATTGTCACCATTGCCCAAAGCACCACTAAAATACTCGGTCCCAAGCGAAGAAAATGGCCGAATCTGATTCTAGCCAAGAGAGCATGTCCCAATTAGCAGAACTTAAGGAGCAGATGGGCGAAATGTTCAAAATACTGAATGCACTGCAAAGCGAACAAGAGAAATCACTCAAAATGCCCATGCGGGTCCAGTAGGCAATCCCACCCAAGCACCAAAAAGCAAGCCCGATCAAGGAGCTACACAAGTCAGTGAAAGGAAGAACCCACCAAATGGCCTTTATATGGGTTGCCCCTGGATTACGTTCTGTAAGGACCCAAATTCTACCCTTGAAAATCTTTCCTTATTCTATCTCATGTACATGCATTTCCTTAATATCTCAGATTAATAAATCTAATGACATTCTCCTAATTCTCTTTTGTGGTCATACTCTTGACATAAAATCATAATTCATATAAATAATTCTTGGTAACCCACACATACAACTAGCTATGGAATTTCAAAATATCCATAGCTACTAATATCCAAAGTTATACAAATCAGGATTTACAATTATCCAAATATCGATTAATTAGTTACAGTCCAAAAAGCAAAATAGAGAAAGTCTAGATTCAAGTTCCTAAGCGTCGAACCGAGTATCCTCAATACGTCTGTTCACCTGCAATGGGATTATCGATAACAGATACACGAAACATACAAGGGAGTAAGTCGTTGATTTAATAGTCATCGTCATATGGTAATCCACATTTTAAAACACAATTTAACATTGAATATAAAACACAATTCATAATTACATGAACATATCCATTCATATCTTTTATCTTTTGTCTCCATAATGTCCATATTCACTCTATAGTACACATATATCGCGTAATATACATATCATATAGTGTGCATATTTATTCTCCTCATCTTTATCCATATTCACCTTATAGTACACATATATCTCATACTATACATGTTCTATAATGTGCATATCTATTCTTCTCATCTTTATCCATATTCACCTTATAGTACACATATATCCCATAATATACATGTTCTATAATGTGCATATTTATCCTTCTCATCTTTATCCATATTCACCTTATAGTACACATATATCCCATAATATACATGTTCTATAATGTGCATATCTATTATTCTCATCTTTACCCATGTTCCGTCCGTGTACACCACACAGATAATCCAATACCACAAAGGGTAAGTCTACATCACAAAAGTGATCCATTGCCACAACCGGCAGTTCCACACCTCAAAGGTGATCCATTACCACTACGGGCAACACCTACACCACAAAGGTGATCCATTACCACTACGGGCAACACTTACACCACAAAGGTGATCCATTACCACTATGGGCAACACTTACACCACAAAGGTGATCCATTACCACTACGGGCAACACTTACACCACAAAGGTGATCCATTACCACTACGGGCAACACTTACACCACAAAGGTGATCCATTACCACTACGAGCAACACTTACACCACAAAGGTGATCCATTACCACTACGGGCAACACTTACACCACAAAGGTGATCCATTTTAGATTATATCATAACCACCTCATTTTACACGCATAATATAGTTGCATCATCTTAAATATAATGAAGATACTTATCCCTTACCTTGACGAGTGTTGGGTGGGGTTCTTGTTAACTTTACTAGTTCCTTCCGAACTGCCTCCAACCTTAGGATCTTTCATCATCCCATCAATACAATAAAAGTCAGTAATTTATCCACAATAATGTTCCTATGATTTATATAACATTCACAAATACACAGGATATTCACGTATTTTCAATGTTTTCCCAAAACTATTTTCATTACAAGTTTCTAAACATTAAAACATACATACTCATCTTCTACCTCTAACATTTCACCCATTTCCCTCTTTACTCATATTTTCTCAATGTTAGGGTTTTGGGGTTTTCATGAACCAACCCACAAATCCGTTCTATTCTTGAAATACCAATTCTAAACCAAGAGTTACAAGAGAGAAACAACATAAAACGAACCATAACTCAAAAGGATGAGTTTCCATGGTTTTTCACATTTGGAGAAGAGATCCTTTACACTCCACAATGAGTTTGAAAGAGAGAAAGAGGGTTAGAATCAAGAGATTTACCTCTTCTCAAGCTTCTAAAAGACTCACAAGCCTTCTTGCTCTTGAAAATGCTCCCTTCTGTCACTTCTCTCTAGGTTAACCCCCATAAATGTGTTTGGGGACCCCTATTTAATGTAACAGCACCGGGTCCTCGCTTAAGTGAGACCTTTCTCGCTCAAGCGAGAAAATCCCGCCTATTTTAAAAACTCAGATCTGACCCTCTCGCTCAAGCGAGGGATTCTCGCTCAAGCGAGAATCTCACAGTCTCAACAATCCCAAAATGCCATTTCTCGCCCAGGCGAGACAACTCTCGCTCAGACGAGAATCCTCTAGTATAGCTCAGGATTTCACCCTCTCAAGTGAGCCTTTCTCGCCCAGGCGAGAATACCTCGCTCAAGCGAGTATCCCAGGACTGATACTATAATTTTAAATAATTAAAGTTAGGGTATTACACGTTCCACCTTATGAGAATGAGATGTACGAAGAAAATCCTCAAGATCAGTTTGATGCTCATATAGAGCAGCCAACACCTCGGGTGGACCCGACCAGGGATGATGAGGACCCTACTTATGAACCCCTTCCGAGGGCTACGGTCAATAGGACTACACAACACCCTCACAATCCTAGGACATATCACAGGCCACCAACCAGAGGTCCTCAATACGGTGATAATGTTGGGATGTCAGGAAGAGTTGAAGTAGAAAAGCTTAGTCTGATTCATGAGAGGCTCAGAGCAATAGAGGGGGCGAGTTTCCCTGACCTTAATAATGCATTTGATATGTTCCTTGTGCCTGACATGGTGCTGCCTCCAAAAGTCAAGGTACATGAGTTTGAAAAGTACAACAGAACAACTTGCCCTAAGAGCCACCTGCACATGTACGTCCGCAAAATGTCGGCATATCATGGAGATGACAAACTACTAATCCACTGCTTACAGGATAGTCTGGTTGGGGCAGCAATGAACTAGTACATTCGGCATGAGAAGGCTAATATTCAGACCTTTTTGGACCTGTCAAATGCATTTGTTCACCAATACAAATATAATGAAGATGTTTCACCTGACAAGACACAATTATAGAACATGTCTAAGAAGCCTCAAGAGAGCTTCAAAAAGTATACACAAAGTTGGAGAGGATTGACCTCTTAGGTGCTGCCAAGGCTAGAGGAAGAGGAACAATTTTCGATTTTTGTTGACACCCTGCAGAACCCTTACTATAATCGCTTAGTGGTTGTAAGGACCCAAATTCTACACTTGAAAATTTTTCATTTATTTTAATTCATTCACCTACCTTTTTCCTATAACTTAGAATCACAAATCCAATAACTTTGTATTAATCCCGCTTTTTGGTTTATAACCATTCTATGTGGTAAAATCCATCCACACATTCATTTAACAGAAAAACATAATTCATATTAATGTCTCTAGGTAACTACAAAATACAACTAGCTATAGGCTTCCAAAATGCCCATAGCTACAAATATCCAGTGTTACAATGCTCGAAGTTAAAATTTTCCAAAATAGCATTTAGTCAGTCATAATACAAAAAGGACAAAATAAAGGAATCCATGTTTTAAGCTCCTAATGCATCAAACCAAGCATCCTCAAATAACCTGTTTACCTGCAATGAGATTATCAACGACAAATACACACAACATACAAATGAGTAAGTCATTAATTCAATAAATATCATTATAAGATGATCCACATTTTTAACGGGGTTAGTAAACCATTTTAAATTCATTTTCGCTACATAACTTGAGCCAAAGTATTGCTACATAACTTGAGACAAAGTATTGCTACATAACTTGAGCCAAAGTATCGCTACATAACTTGAGCCATATTATCGCTACATAACTTGAGCCATATTATCGCTACATAACTTGAGCCAAAGTATCGCTACATAACTTGAGCCGAGGTATCGCTACATAACTTGAGCCAAAGTATCGCTACATAACTTGAGCCAAAATATCACTACATAACTTGAGCCAAAGTATCGCTACATAACTTGAGCCAAAGTATCGCAACATAACTTGAGCCAAAGTGTGAGGACCCGATTTTCATAATCCAAAAATTCTTAAAACTTTATTCATGAAAGTGAAGTGATTACTTTTTAAAAGACATTATTCAAACGATTTAGAAAACCTGATTGAATATATACATATAAGTTCAATTCATCTTTCAGGTGAGGAAATAGTCAATCGTTCACTTCATTAAAGCATGTCATTACACTTCCTTTCAATTACATAATTTATACAATTATCCTTTCTCAAATAATACTTTTATTACATACTTTAATCATATACCATATTGAATACATAAAGCAACTACCCTATCATGTACTTTTCTCCGAAAGTGTCCGGCGCGCTACCGCCACAACCTGAACTCAATTACACAACACATACAAGAAGAGACAAAAGAGAGTAAGAACCAACTACGGCGACCGTAGCGTTGAATTACATGGAGTGATAACATTAAAGTATTATAACCTATACAACGTCTAACCATCAATCAATAAATTATACCACATAATGTTCATAAATCCATTTAGCATACTCATCATATCTCAGTTAGACAATTCATTCAAATCCGTATAACAAAACATTGATTCAACTCACTCTTCATCAAAACCTCCACATAATAATATCTTTCGATAAACAAAAGCGATGCTATACTCAACCTATAACACACTTACATAGCATTAAAACACCTTTCCAAGCTACACAATACTCCCATAACAATACTACACCTAAGGAACTAATCATACATTGCTCCAAGAGCCAGTATCACATAGGAAAAGTCTACAATATAAAGATGATCCACTACCACTTCGGGTAGGCCCACACCACAAAGGTGGTCCTTTACCCCATCGGGTAAGTCTACAACATAAAGATGATTCACTATCACTTCGGGTAGGCCCACACCACAAAGGTGGTCCATTACCACATCGGGTAAGTCTAGTACATAAAGATGATCCACTACCGCTTCAGGTAGGCCCACACCACAAAGGTGGTCCATTACCACATCGGGTAAGTCTACAACACAAAGATGATCCACTACCACTTCGGGTAGGCCCACACTACAAAGGTGGTCCACAATACATTTCTTACAAACATATCAATTCATACACATACCATGTTCCCGTCATCTCATATATAATGGAGACACTTATCCCTTACATCTCATTTCATACAACAACATAAAACTCACAATATAATTATTTCCCTTGTGTTAATCTCACATTAAGACTTCACCATAACACAAAATATCACATCAATGTCATAAACACAATGCATTTCACATTCTACCACAATAAAACCACTCACAACATCATCATCACATAATATAATCATGTCCATTTACCACCAACAAGCCGCTCATCACAAAATCATTATTACAAACATACCCATACATGTTTATAACAAATAAGCGACTCACAACTTAGTCATTTTCATAAATATACTCATATCTTTTTATCACAATAAACAACTCATAACATATTACTCATCATTCACACAATCGTTTACCGTTAGCACAATATCATCACACATACACACAGTTAACGATAGAACCATCTTTTATGACGGTGTATTACTATAAATGAGTATTTCACTTTTAGTTTAACTAAAGGGTTCCCATACACATTTATACTCATATTTATGGCTAATACCTCTTCATGAAAGATGAAGACTCTCAAATGGACCACAAACTTCCAAGAGAGTTTCTACTCGATAACACTCTCCGATTCTTGAGGGAAATCGGAAAAGATGACTCTAATGAAATACTCTAAGACCACTATGGTCTTCTCCCTCACCTTAGGTTGTGTAAGCTCCGTTGCTCCGCAAAAGAGCCACATCTCCCTCCATCTCCTTCAACCTCCATTTTTCCTTTTCCATCTCCAAAGTTCACCAATGTGCCACTAAGAAAAAAGAGGAAGGGGTTTTGATGAGTTTTTGAGGTTTAGTGGAGGGGAGAGTCGAATTCCATGGGGAGCCGCCGTTGGGAGTAAAAGGGGAGAAAAGAAAATGAAGATTAGAGTTTGTGAAACCCTTTCTTTGCTTTTATAGCTGGGTAGTCTCGTCTGGGCGAGAATGGCTCGCTTGGGCGAGAAGCCCACAAAATTTTAAATTTCAAAACAATAACCCTCTCGCCTGGGCGATATTATCTCGCTCAAGCGAGAATCTAACAGCCTACCCAGGCTTCTCTCGCTCAAGCGACCAATTCCACGCTTGGGCGAGATTCCTAGAATTCTCAAATTTTAAACATTGAGCCTCTCGCTTGGGCGTGACCCTCTAGCTCAAGCGAGAATCTGGTAGTATGTCCCATTCTTCATGACTGTTACCTCAACTTAAGGAGGATAAATTTAGGGTGTTATAGTGGCTGCTATGACCTCTGGCTTCAACGCCTCAATATGACCTCTACCAACAACAACAATCAAGAACCCCGAACAACACATATGGTGCCACCACCCCAAACCGAGAATATACTTATCAAGACAAGAGAACAATATCTGATCATGTTCTTGTATTGTATGCTGAACTATTTACATGCCTCATGAGGCAAAGGATTATAGCCCCAATTCTAGGAAACATTCTTGAGAATCCAGGGTCATGGTTTGACCCCAATGTCTCATGCACATACCATTCTGGAACTATAGGACATTCCATATAGAACTGTAGATCTTTCAAGTTTAAGGTGCAACACCTCGGAGACACGAAGTGGCTCAATTTTATGCAATCATTGCCAAATGTCAGCAATAATCCATTTCCCAATCATGGGAACCATAGGGTATATGTTTTGAAGATGTCCAATAGGAGTCTTTTCTAAAGGATGTGTCTGAAATACACACCTCGATGAAAGTAATCTTCAAGGAGATGTGAAACCAAGGTATGATTGAGGTATTAAGAGAAAATCGAGAAGGAGAAGAATGTTGTGAAATGCATGGTGCAATGGGCCATGTGATTGAGGAATGCACCAAATTCAGTATGTGCTACACAAATTGATGGATACGAACTTGGTGGTTGTGGGGAGGAGATATGCAAGCCCTGAAATCAATGTAGTAAGGGACAATAAAGAGGTAACAACATTCACCCCATCATTTGTTCGATTCGAACCAGTGTTGAATATTCCAAGGGGTATGCTACTAGATCCACCTCGACAACAATGGTTATCGTATCTGACAAAAATGGAGCCTATATTATTGAATACACCTCACCCATTTCCATACGAGTCAGACAAACCAGTTCCTTGGAAATATTGTGGGGAGGTCAACACACCTTCACAACATACCTCAGAGGTAACTAATGTCGCCGAGGACATGGATCAATGTATCAAGCGTTCCCCGATGAAGGTATCATGACACTGTCCTCAAAGGATAAAGAGGAAGACAAAAAATGGACACTCGTATTTGATGGAGCCTCCAATGCATTTGAACATGGAGTAGAGGTATTATTGGTGTCTCCCCAAGGAAGTTTCATTCCTATCATTGTTAGGCTATGCTTCGACAACACCAACAACGTAAGTGAGTATGAGGCATGTGCCTTAGGCTTGCAGGCAGTCATAGAATCAAAAGCAAAAAACCTTGAGGTTTTTGGAGACTCTTCTCTAGTAATACACCAAGTGAAAGGAGAATGGGAAACTCGTGATAGCAAGTTGGTACCTTATAGAGATCATATGCAGAGACTGGTTGAACAGTTTGAACATGTCGATTTTGTGACACCCTGAATTTGAGGTTATTAAATTATAGTATCAGTCCTGGAATTCTCGCTTAAGCGAGAAAGGTGTCGCTCGGGCGAGAGTGGCTCACCTGGGTGAGTGGAATCCTGTGCTATACTGAAGGATTCTCGCCTGAGCGAGAGTTGGCTCGCTTGAGCGAGAGTTGTCTCGCCTGGGCGAGAAGTGGCACACTGAAGTTGTAGAGGCTGTAAGATCATCGCTTGAGCGAGGGGATCCTCGCTTGAGCGAGATGGTCAGATCTGAGTATTTAAAATGGGCGGGATTTTCTCGCTTGAGCGAGAACCCGACGCTGTTACATTAAATAAGGAACCCCAAACACATTTTAGGGTTAGAACTTGAAGGGAAGTGAGATAAGAGAGCATTTTCAAGAGCAAGGAGTCTTGAAGCTAGTCTAGAAGCTTGAGAAGAGGTAAATCTCTAAATTCTAACTCTCCTTCTCCCTTTCAAACTCGTTTTGGGTGTGTGGGATCTCATCTCAAAATGTGGAAAACCATGGAAACTCATCCTTTTAAGTTATGGTTCGTTTTATGTTGTTTTTCTCTTGTAAACTCTTGGTTTAGAGTTGGTATTCAAAGAATTGAGAGGGTTTGTGGGTTGGTTCATGAAAACCCCAAAAAACTGGAATGAAAATGTGGTTAAAGAGAAAATGGGTGAAATGTTAGATGTAATAGATGAGTATGTGCTCTAATGTTGAAATATGAGATAAATATGTATGTTTTAGATGTTTGGAAACTCTTAATGAAAGTAGTTTGGAAATATTGAAAATGTGTGAATCTCTTGTATGGTTTAAGAT
The DNA here is from genome assembly GCA_009771035.1 of Lupinus albus. Classification (NCBI taxonomy): domain Eukaryota; kingdom Viridiplantae; phylum Streptophyta; class Magnoliopsida; order Fabales; family Fabaceae; genus Lupinus; species Lupinus albus. The sequence continues at coordinate 8,337,971 of CM019999.1, forward strand.
GAAATATAAGTTGTTTATGTGTATCTTGAATAAATGACTAACATTGTTGTTATATGGTGGGGATAAGGAAAGATCCCTAAGGATATTCCGGAATTGCCGCTCATAAGAGAAGTTGAGTTTTCCATTGATCTGGTGGCAAGAACCGGACCTATCTCTATAGCCCCTTATAGGATGGCACCATTAGAGTTGGTTGAACTGAAAAAGCAAGTAGAGGATTTGTTGGCCAAGAAGTTTATTCGTCCGAGTGTCATCCTATCAGCGTATAAATTACACGTATAAATGGTGCATATAGAGATATGACATTTGAACTGATTCAAAGGAGAATTCATAATGGTTAATATATTACCTTTGAATTGTCAATAGGAAGTTCTTGTAACACCCTAAAAATTCTCTTTTCCTAAGTATAATGAAATTCAGGAAGTCTGGGAATTCCTGGACAATTCTCGCTTGAGCGAAAGGATCTCGCCCAAGCGAGAGACTCAGAGTTACTCCTAGGATTTCTGTGGGATTCTCGCTAGAGCGAGGATGTACTCGCCAGAGCGAGGGAGTGATTCTCGCTTGAGCGAGAGTAGACTCGCTTAAGGGAGAGAGGTTGTGGGGACTAGATGATTCTCGCCTGGGCGAGACTCCTTCGCTTGAGCGAGAGCATTAGAGTTTGAAATTTGAAAGGTCGTGGACTGTAAGGACCCGATTTTCGTAATCCAAAAATTATTTTAAAACCTTATTCATGAAAGTGAAGTGATTACTTTTGGAAGACATTACTTGAACGTTTTGGAAACTTGAGTGAATACAAATATTAGTTCCATTTATAAATCACAAGGTGGAAATATTCCAAATACATCTCACTTCAAAAGCATATCATTACACTTCCTTTCAAATACATAATCTAGACAATTATCCTTTCTCAAGGAATACTTTTAATACAAACATTAAATCAACTTCATTATACACTTAGGAGGAGTTCCATTTTACAAAATAGATAATCCAACATAGTTCTCATATTATAAACATTTATCATATAACATATCAATTACATAAAACCCTACTCTACCATGTTCTCTTCTCCGCAAGCGTCGAATGCGCTACCGCCACAACCTGAACTCAAATACACAACATATACGAGAAGAGACAGAAGGAGTAAGAACCAACTACGGTGACCGTAGCGTGGAATTACATGGAGTAATAACATTAAAGTATTAAACCTATACAACGTCTAACATCAATCATATTAAACATATAACAATCAACACATTATACCACATAATGTTCATAGATCCAATTATCATGATTATCATTTCTCACTTAGACAATTCATTCCAAATCACTATAACATTTATAGGATAGTCACTCCTTCATTTAGCACCTATTACATCTAACATTTCACCCATTTTCTCTTTAACCAAATCACTTGAGCCAAAGCTTGCTACATCGCTTGAGCCAAAGCTTGCTACATCGCTTGAGCCAAAGCTTGCTACATCGCTTGAAACAAAGCTTGCTAAATAATGTAACACCCCAAATTTTAAGTCTTTAAAATTATAGTATCAGTCCTCGGATCCTCGCTAAAGCGAGAGATTCTCGCTTGAGCGAGAGAGGTTCACCTGGGAGGGTGAAATCCTAGGCTATACTGGAGGATTCTCGCCTGAGCGAGAGATGTCTCGCCTGGGCGAGAAATGTCATTTTGGGGCTGTTGCCACTGTGAGATTCTTGCTTGAGCGAGAGGGTCAGATTTGAGTTTTAAAATGGGCGGGATTTTCTCGCTTGAGCGAGAATCCCTCGCTTAAGCGAGAACCCGACGAGACAACATTTAATAAGAAACCCCTAAACACAATCTAGGGTTTAGAAAAGAAGAAGAGTGGGAGAAGAGAGCTTTTCAAGGGCAAAAAGCTTGGATACTCATCTAAGAGTTTGAGAAGAGGTAAAACTCTATATTCTAACTCTCTTTTTCTCTCTTAAACTCACTTTGGAGTATGTTGGATCTCTTCTAAAAAATGAAGAAAACCATAGAAACTCATCCTTTTGGGTGATGGTTCATTTTATGTGATTCTTACCTTGTAAACTCTTAGTTTTAAGTTAGTGTTCCAAGAATGGAAAGGGGTTTGTGGGTTGACTCATGAAAACCCAAAACCCTAGAGAGAGAAAATGAGGTTGGAGAGGAAAGATGGGTAAAATACTAGAGGTAGAAGATGAGTTGAGTTACAATGTTAAAATATGAAAGGATATGAATGTTTTAGATGGTTGTAAACTTATGATGAAAGTAGTTTATAAACATTGAAAATATGATGAATATCTTGTATGGTTGAGTGATACAATATAAATTGTTTATGTGATATTTGGAAATAAATGACTGACATTATCGTTATGTGATGGGGATAATGAAAGATCCTAAGGTTGTAGGAGGTAGCGAAGGAACGTGCAAAGTTACCCACAACCAACCCCGACACGTACCAAGGTAAGGAGAAGTTATTAATGGTATATGATAATAGAAAATGTGTGAATCTTCTGATTACGTATATGATCAGTGTATGACTCACCCGATGTGTTATGGAGAATGATCTGTCCTATATGATATAATGTATGACTTGCCCTAGGTGGTATTGTGTATGACTTGCCCTATGTGGTATTGTGTATGACTTGCCCTATGTGGTATTGTGTATGACTTGCCCTATGTGGTATTGTGTATGACTTGCCCTATGTGGTATTGTGTATGACTTGCCCTATGTGGTATTGTGTATGATTTGCCCTATGTGGTATTGTGTATGACTTGCCCTATGTGGTATTGTGTATGACTTGCCCTATGTGGCATTGTGTATGACTTGCCCTATGTGGTATTGTGTATGACTTTCCCTATGTGGTATTGTATATGACTTGGCCCAAGTGGTAATGAAAAGGTAAACGTGCAATTGGAAAATAATGATTTGAAATGGTATTAATGAAGTAGGTGACAAGGTATGGCAGAGATGAACGAGTAAATTCAAAGGGGTGGATGTAGTAACATGAGAGGGATAAACATGAGATGTAGATTTTATCATTTTATGGCTTCTTGCATTATAAAACTTAAAATGTGGATTATCGTTTACTGATATTTATTGAATTGATAACTTACTCCTTTGTTGTTGTTGTGTATATCTGTTATGATAATCCCATTGCAGGTAAACGAGGAAATTGAGGATACTCGGTTCGAGGCATGAGGAGCTTAGAACTCGAAATCCTATTTTTTTTGTTTGATTGATGTAAACTGTTAATTGGATAATTGTAAATCCTAACTGAATTAGTACTACATTTTTGTAAAGCTGGATATTAATAGCTATGGGTATTTTGGAATCCCATAGCTAGTCATATGCGGTACTTACTAAGAAGAAAATATATGAATTATGTTTTTCTGCTCCATGGGAAAAGGGTTCTAGTTTATTGCGATAACTGACTTTAAAGTATTGAATGTTGTTAAACTGAAGAGAAATAGAGACGATAGGAATATCTATATTAAAATGAGAAGAATTTTCAAGGGTAGAATTTTGGTCCTTACACATAACTTGAGCCAAAGTCGCTATACCATTTCGGTTAGCTAAAATATACTTTCTTTTTTAAAATCATGCTACACAACTTGAGCCAAAGTTTGCTACATTGCTTGAGCCAAAGCTTGCTACATCTCTTGAGCCAAAGCTTGCTACATCGCTTGAGCCAAAGCTTGCTACATCGCTTGAGCCAAAGCTTGCTACATCGCTTGAGCCAAAGTTTGCTACATAACTTGAGCCAAAGTCGCTATACCATTTCGGTTAGCTAAAATATACTTTCTTTTTGAAAATCATGCTACATAACTTGAGCCAAAGTTTTCTACATTACTTGAGCCAAAGCTTGCTACATTGCTTGAGCTAAAGTTTGATACATCACTTGAACTAAAGTTTGCTACATAACTTGAGCCAAAGTCGCTAACCAATCATGGTCGGCTAAAAACGTGTTTTCTTTTCATTGATTCACCACCAATTCATCTCAGAACACAATAAACACAAGGTGTCTCATTGTTTCATCACCATAAAATAACCCACAACACCTTCATTGTCACAAACATACCCATATATGTTCATAACAATAAAGCGACTAACAACTTAGTCATTTTCATAAACATACTCATCTCCACTTTTAACAAATCAACAACTCGTCACACAATCATTGTTACAAACACACTCATATATGTTTATAACAATAAACAACTCACACACAATCATTGTTACACAACATAACCATTTCTATTTTTGTCATTAAACAATATATCTCACAATCCTTATTACAAACACACTCATATATGTTTATAACAAATCAACCATCCATAACACACCATTATCATAAACAAACCACACACAACATATTCTTCATCATATAACACATTAACGTTAGAACCATCTTTCATAACGGTGTATTACCATAAATGAGCATATTGCGTTTTACTTAAATAAACAGTTTTCCCATACATATATCTCCACTTTTATGGTTAATACATCCTCATATAAAATAAAGACTCTCACATGGACCACAAACACCCAAGAGAGTTTCTATCTGTTAACGTGCTCCGATTCTTGAGGGAAATCGGAGAAGATAACTCTAATGAAAAACTCTAAGATCACAATGGTCTTCTCCCTCACCTTAGGTTGCGTAAGCTCCGTTGCTCCGCAAAAGAGCCACATCTCCCTTCATCTTCTCCAATCTCCATTGTTCAATTTTTCACCTCCAAGATTTCCCAAATGTGCCACCAAGAAGTAATAGAAAGAGGTTTTGATGAGTTTTGATGTTTAGTGGAGAGGAGAATGGTTCATTTGGGCGCCGTTGGGAGAGAAAAGAAAATGAAGATTAGGGTTTTTGAAACCCCTCTTTTACTTTTATAGTTGTGCAGCCTCGCCCGGGCGAGAATTTCACAATTTTTCGGCTTTTCAACTCTGACGCTCTTTCCCGGGCGCAGATTTCTCGCTCGGAGAGAATCGGATAGTATGCTAAGGCTCCTCTCTAGCCTGGGCGAAAATTCTAGCTCAAGCTAGAATTTGACAGCTTTTCCATATTTCACTCTCACTCAAACGACCACTTCCTTGCTTAAGCGAGGTCTCCGGGGAACTCATATTAGAACACCGAGTCTCTCTCTCGGGCGAGGTCCTCTCTCTCAAACGAGGATTGCCCAATATATACTCCAACACTCTACTTTTTCCAATCATTCCGAAAACGAAAGTTGAGGTGTTACATGGACTCCTCGCTTGAGCGAGAGTCTAAAACCCTAAAACCTAAAATAGAACCCCAAACATGAAAATGGGATAGAATTTTGGGAGAAAAGAGAGGAGAAGGCGATTTTCTTGGTTTTAACTCGTGTAGAAGCGAAGAGAAGCTAGAGAAGAGGTAAACCTCTTGATTTTAACACACACACTCATTTTAGAACTCATTTTGTATACTTTGGTCTCTTCTCTTGGCATAAAAAACCACTTAACCCTCTCTTTTGAGTTGTGGTTCGTTTTTATCTAGCTTTTCTCTTGAAAACTCATAGTTTAGAGCTTGTCTTCAGAAATAGAGTTAATAAGATATTGGTTTTTGGAAACCCCAAGCTTGAAATGAATGAAAAGCTCATATCACATCGTCAATGTGGTATTGGGTTTGTTAGGCTTCTCAATGGAATAATTGGCAAAAAAGTTGTGTTTTATTTCCTTTCTAATCCATCCAACAACATGATTTGAAAAATATTTGGGTCTTTTGGATTCTCAGTCTACTCAAATCTCTTTCACTTTTTATAAACTAGTACCTTATAAGAGGAGAGAATAATTGTCCATTTTTTCCTTTTTCTTTACCATCGCATATTTCCACACAATAAATAGTTAGATGACCTTATAACCTTGGCAATATATTTGAATAAATTCAAACAATTTCGTCAATTAAATGTAATTTAATAAGTCAACCTTATCCTTGGATGCATAGGTTTACATGGGATAAAATGACAATTATATATCATATCAGACACTTCTTATACATAATATGTTTTGACATTACCAATAATCTCATTAGAAAATGTGAGATTATCAAATTTATTAACACAAGATCCAGTAAAAATATATTTAAAAATGTAACATTTTCATGAATATTAAATTGTGAAATAATTGAAAATGTCGGGTTCCAAAAGAATACAAAAGTTTGGTGGAAAAGGACATTCATATCCTTTTACTATTTTTATTCTTTAGTCAACAATATTTTTGATATTGAATCACATTCCTAAAAGTATTTTATAATAAATCAAACATCAACTAAATACTAGGATATAATTTACATTAGGATAATATTCACACCCCAAATTAACAAGACATTGGTCTATTGGTATAAGACTTTATTAAATTCTAGAAAGACCAAAAGGTAAATGATTCGATTCTTGTGAGTGATACTTATTAAAATAAGCTGCCACAAATCTCCAAAAAGATTAATTTTTTACCCAAAAAAATAAAATATTACAATTGGTAGTGTAAAAAAACATTCTGAGGCTCAAATTCTCCTCAATATAAAAAAAATCATTTCATAAATCAAAAGCCACTTAGGTGACTATTTGATAATATGAATATTTTAGAATATTTATGGTAACGTGTGTAAGGACCCAAATTCTACCATTGAAAATTTTTCATTTATTTTAATCATTCCATACATACATTCATCATCTTACTTAAAACCCTCATGAATCATTCATTGAAACTACTATTTAAAACTATTATATTATCATACAATTCATATTGCAGAAAAACATAATTCATTCAATTAGTAATTATCACCTACAACCAGTTATGGGTTTCTAAGAGTCATAATGTTCACAACTACATATCTCCAGTATTGTCCAAATCAGAATTACACTAATCTCAAAATATTATCTAGCCAACTACAATGTCAAAGTAACGCTAAATGCATTCAAGTTAATAAACACATAAGATTCATAAGTAAGCTTCCTCCTCAAATCCTTCATTTACCTACAATGGGATTATCATAAACAACACACGAAAACAATGGAGTAAGTCATTAGTTCAAAACTAACATTACATGATAATCTACATTTTAAATACGATTAAACATTAATATAAATTATAACCACAAATACGTAAAATGTAAACATTCATATCTTCCTTCTTTCATTTACATGTTATTCATATTCATTCTATAGTATATATCCCATAATATATATCCTATAGCATGCATATTACATTTATTCTAAACATCGTCATTCTCATTATTCATATCCACCCTATAGTACATATATCCCATAATATACGTCCTATAGCATGTATATTACTTTCATTCTTAACATCTTCATTTTCATCATTCATATCCACCCTATAGTATATATATCCCATAATATATATCTTATAGCATGCATATTACTTTCATTCTAACATCCTCATTTCTCATCATTCATATTCACCCTATAGTATATATATCCCATAATATATATCCTATAGCATGTATATTACTTTCATTCTAACATCCTCATTTCTCATCATTCATATTCACCCTATAGTATATATATCTCATAATATATATCCTATAGCGTGCATATTACTTTTATTCTGAACATCCTCATTTTCATCATCTTTATTCACCCTTAATCGTATTCATCGAGTTTATTCCCCATACCACAACGGGCAGGTCGATTTTATTCCCCATACCACATCAGGCAGGTCGAGTTTATTCCCCATACCACAAGGGGCAGGTCGAGTTTATTCCCCATACCACATCGGGTAGGTCGAGTTTATTCCCCATACCACATCGGGCAGGTCGAGTTTATTCCCCATACCACATCGGGCAGGTCGAGTTTATGCCCCATACCACATCGGGCAGGTCGAGTTTATCCCCCATACCACATCGGGCAGGTCGAGTTTATTCCCCATACCACATCGGGCAGGTCGAGTTTATTCTTCATTCTACATAACACACAACCACTCTGGTTAGGACATCAACAATAGACCACTACCATTTCGGGTAGGGTAATAACAATAAACCACTACTACCTCAGGTAGAGTAACAATAATAATCCACTACCCCTTCGGGTAGGGTAACAACAGTATTCTTAAAAATACATTACCTCTTTCAAATACCTCATTCACATCAGCTAGTATGAGTTAGAGACACTTATCCCTTACCTTGGTGAGCGTTGGGGGTCGGTTCCGAGTAACTTTAAAAGTCTCCTCAGCAATTTCCTCCAACCTTAGGATATTTCCTCATTCTCACCAATAACAACAATGTCAGTCATTTATTCAAAATAACACATCAACAACTCGTAATTCATCATCGAACATACAAGGGATCCACATATTTTCAAGATTTCCAAAACTACTTCAATACAAGTTTCCAAACATCTAAACATACATGCTCATCTCATATATCAACATCAAAGCACAAACTCATCATCCACATTTAACATTTCATTCATTTCCCTTTTTACTCATATTCTCATTTTGGGATTTTTTGGGGTTTTCATGAATAACCCACAAAACCTTTCCATTCATCAAATACCAACTCTAAATCAAGAGTTTACAAGAGAAAAACAACATAAAACGAACCATAACTCTAAAGGATGAGTTTCCATGGTTTCTCATACTTTGAGAAGAGATCCAACATACCCAAAGCAAGTTAGAGAGGAAGAAGAAGAGTTAGAAACAAGAGGTTTACCTCTTTTCAAGCTCTAATATGATTCCTAAGGCTCTTTGCTTTTGAAAAGCTCTCATCTCTCTCTTATTCCCAGGACTGATACTATAATTTAATGACTTTAAAATCTAGGGTGTCAAAATCCTCCCCCCTCTTATAGGAATTTTCGTCCCCGGAAATTTTATTAGGCTATCCTCGGAAAATAATATCATCGCCTAGACCTTAGGCATAAGAAATACTCAACCAAAATAATACTCGATCATTTAATCCATTAAGATTACTTAAACGACCACCAAGGGCACACATCACTAAACTATGATATCACAAGGCCAATTCATGGACAATCTCCTCAAGGTCCAAACACTAAACTCCCAACCTCGAACAATTCGAACACCTAGGGGAACTAAACCGTAACCAGACTAAAGATTTCCCAGTATTCGTCAAGAACCATAGGTCTCTAGGACCTATCCAGCTAACAATACTCACATACGTTAAGAATCCCGATAACACTCCCGAAACTGAGCGAATGGGGAACTCCTTACCCCTCATACACAATCAAACTATCCAGTAATGATCCAATTACGTCAAATGTTTCCGCCATCCTACTTTACAGCAGAAAGAATTTACCGATCCCTATCCTCAATTGGACACACAAACCATTGATTCACCCAAAACTAGGTACTCTGTTACCAATCGACAAGTGCAAGTTGACAAACACTCAGTTCCATAACATGCGCTAGAAATGGATACCCCAATTACGCTAGCGAATATAAATTCATTACCCCACTTGCAGTACATCTAGAAATACATGGTCATAATCGGATCAATAAATTTTTAACAACCTCCTAATTATCAAGATACGGTTGCTAAAATTCTGGGATCCTCCAACATGATACTAATTCAATGCTTAGCCACAAGCTACGTTTCACCCAAGAATGATTTTCAAAATGGTTCGAACCCAAAATTCATGGCAACCATGTCGTGAAAACAAAGTTTACATAATCATTTCGACATAACTCAAAACCCTTTCTCTCATACGGTTATACTACAATCATGCATAGCGATTACTGACGCCCATGAAACGGAAACAACTTTTGTCGGTACAACATTCCAAGCAGATAATTGGAGTACACCCCCACTATATCGTACATTGCCAATGTTCTACTGCAAAAGGACCGATCATCATAGACCAAAAGTTCCAAGCCTATTCGAATGCATTCATCACATTGACGGGGTAAGTAACTTAACTAGCCTTCTTCCTTACCGGGCAATATAAGTTTTACCTCTTAGCATACATACACATATCAATGCAAACTATATCTTTAAATCCTCACTAAGATATTCAAAAAGAATCTTTCACATAAACAATTATCACATAGTTAGGCATAACACGATTTGCTGACCGCTAGTCCATCGCCGGGATTAAGTCCAGTTGGGACATCATTGCGCGTATCATCACTATGGTAAAGGTTCTACCCTTTACCCCAACCGTACACTAAGACACCAGTATCGATACCCACCACCGGTACACTGGGTGGGGTGGACACAACTAAGTCGAAAACAACGACTTTGTGTACAATCTCAGTCGGTTCACACATTCAGCAAATATAGGGAGTGTGTCGCTCCCAAATTAAACAACACTAAAAGGAATACCTGCCACCATACAATTACCTATTGTCGGATCATCAACATCTGATGTCCCTGAGCCACTCGGGGTACCCACTCGACCATGGTTCCTTGCCCCTTCATCCTGAATGACACTAAGTCTCTGATCTAGCTTAGGACAAAACCTTTTAATGTGCCCCAACTCCTTGCATTGGAAACATCGATTCCCTTTCCCGGGCATGTACTCCCATAATGGAGTCTACCGCACTTGTTGCATATGGGAGTAGAAACCCCTTTAGTAGGAACGGTAAGTGGACTAGACCTTTGGAAACTTCGGTCACGATGTATAATAATTGCCGCATAAGGTTTCCGGTCATCTTCCACTCTCTCTTTACCTCTTCCTTGCCTATGGTTGCGTTGGGGTCCATAGTCCCGGGGAAAATTTGTTTCGGGCGTCACCACCTCAACCGCCTTCAGATTATCCTCGTACATTCTGCACTTGTTGACCAAAGTAGCAAAGTCAGCAATTTCTTGATGCCCGAACATCCTTTTTAGCTTGGGCTTCAGGCCCGATTCAAACTTAGAACATTTGGATCGTCCGTCCACTTCCAACTCAGAGTAGGGACAAAACCGAGCCAATTCCTCGAATTTAGCCGCATATTCCTCAACCGACATATTTCCCTGTTCCAACTTCAAGAACTTCATTTCCTTCTTCCTTTTCAGATCAGCAGGGAAGTATTTGTGAAGGAATTTCGTCTTGAATGTACTCCAGGAAATCAATTGTCCCTCCGTCTCCATTTGGCGTCTAGTAAACTCCTACCAGTTCACTAGCATGTAAGTGGCATAGGCCAACTTCTGAGCCTCCGAACAGTTCAGGGCTCGGAAAATCCGCTCAATTCCCTGAATCTACTCAATGGTAGCATCAAGAGCAAATCCTCCGTGGAACTGATTAGGGTTCCTTCTGCAAAACTCATCCAGACCTTGGTACTCTGCTGGTCCGGGTGGGACTAGGGGTTGCGAACTCGGACTTGGTGCAGGATTCTGATTCAGATTACGCAAGTTCTCGTTCATCTGTTGTAGTGCAGCCACCATCTGAACCAACAAATCATTTGGAACGTTCCGACTCGTTCCTCGTCCATCCATGTCTTAACCTGCGCTCATTGATAGTCAGTACACAAATTTAACTCACACACAAGTCAGGTTATCACATAGTCTCATAGCACCTTACATGTCACTACACCAAAGCTACATGCTTTAAACATTCAATTCACACAATCTCAACTAGTCAAATCATAAACATGTTACAAAGAAGCAAGCAAGGCCATACCCTAGGCCGCAGAATTAACTATGCTCTGATACCATATTGTAAGGACCCAAATTCTACCCTTGAAAATTTTTCATTTATTTTAATCCTCCCTTACATACATTCATCATCTTATTTAAAACCCTCATGAATCATTCCTTGAAACTACTCTTTAAACCTATTATATTATCATACAATTCATATTGCATAAAAACATAATTCATTCAATTAGTAATTACCACCTACAACCAGTTATGGGTTTCCAAGAGTCATAATGTCCACAACTACATATCTCCAGTATTGTCCTAATCATAATTACATTCATCTCAAAATATTATCTAGCCAACTACAATGTCAAAGTAACGCTAAAGGCATTCAAGTTAATAAACACATAAGATTCCTAAGTGAGCTTCCTCCTCAAATCCTTCATTTACCTACAATGGGATTATCATAAACAACACACGAAAACAAGGGAGTAAGTCATTAGTTCAAAACTAACATTACATGATAATCCACATTTTAAATACGATTAAGCATTAATATAAATTATAACCACAAATACGTAAAATGTAAACATTCATATCTTCCTTCTTTCATTTCCACGTTATTCATATTCATTCTATAGTATATATATCCCATAATATATATCCTATAGCATGCATATTACGTTCATTCTAAACATTGTCATTCTCATTATTCATATCCACCCTATAGTACATATATCCCATAATATACGTCCTATAGCATGTATATTACTTTCATTCTTAGCATCTTCATTTTCATCATTCATATCCACCCTATAGTATATATATCTCATAATATATATCATATAGCATGCATATTACTTTCATTCTAACATCCTTATTTCTCATCATTCATATTCACCCTATAGTATATATATCCCATAATATATATCCTATAGCATGTATATTACTTTCATTCTAACATCCTCATTTCTCATCATTCATATTCACCCTATAGTATATATATCCCATAATATATATCCTATAGCGTGCATATTACTTTTATTCTTAACATCCTCATTTTCATCATTCTTATTCACCCTTAATCGTATTCATCGAGTTCATTCCCCATACCACAACGGGCAGGTCGAGTTTATTCCCCATACCACATCGGGCAGGTCGAGTTTATTCCCCATACCACAACGGGCAGGTCGAGTTTATTCCCCATACCACATCGGGCATGTCGAGTTTATTCCCCATACCACATCGTGCAGGTCGAATTTATTCCCCATACCACATCGGGCAGGTCGAGTTTATCCCCCATACTACATCGGGCATGTCGAGTTTATCCCCCATACCACATCGGGCAGGTCGAGTTTATCCCCCATACCACATCGGGCAGGTCGAGTTTATTCTTCATTCCACATAACACACAACCACTCCGGTTAGGACATCAACAATAGACCACTACCATTTCGGGTAGGGTAACAACAATAAACCACTACTACCTCGGGTAGAGTAACAATAATAATCCACTACCCCTTCGAGTAGGGTAATAACAGTATTCTTACAAATACATTACATCTTTCACATACCTCATTCACATCATCTAGTATGAGTTAGAGAAACTTATCCCTTGCCTTGGTGAGCGTTGGGGTCGGTTCCGAGTAACTTTAAAAGTCTCCTCAGCAATTTCCTCCAACCTTAGGATCTTTCCTCATTCCCACCAATAACAACAATGTCAGTCATTTATTCAAAATAACACATCAACAACTCGTATTTCATCATCGAACATACAAGGGATTCACATATTTTCAAGATTTCCAAAACTACTTCAATACAAGTTTCCAAACATCTAAACATACATGTTCATCTCATATATCAACATCAAAACACAAACTCATCATCCACATTTAACATTTCATTTATTTCCCTTTTTATTCATATTCTCATTTTGGGGGTTTTTGGGGTTTTCATGAATAACTCACAAAACCTTTCCATTCATCAAATACCAACTCTAGATCAAGAGTTTACAAGATAAAAACAAGATAAAACGAACCATAACTCTAAATGATGAGTTTCCATGGTTTCTCATACTTTGAGAAGAGATCCAACATACCCAAAACAAGTTAGAGATGAAGAAGAAGAGTTAGAAGCAAGAGGTTTACCTCTTCTCAAGCTCTAAGATGATTCCTAAGGCTCTTTGCTCTTGAAAATCTCTCCTCTCTCTCTTCTCTTCAAAGTTCTAACCCTAAAATGTGTTTGGGGTTTCTATTTTAAAGTGAAATCGTCGGGTTCTCGCTCAAGCGAGCCCATTCTCGCTCAGGCGAGAAAATACCGCCTTTTTAAAATTTCAGATCTGACGCTCACGCTCAAGCGTGACAATTCTCGCTCAGGCGAGACATCTCTCGCTCAAGCGAGGTTCCTCTCGCTCAGGCGATAATCTCACAGCCTCGACAGGTCCTGAATGCCACTTTTCTCGCCCATGCGAGACCACCCTCGCTTAAGCGAGACCATTCTCGCTCAAGCGAGAATCCTTCAGTATAGCCTAGGATTTCACTCTCCCAAGTGAGCCTCTCTCGCCTAGACGACAATTATCTCGCTCAAGCGAGACTCCTAAGACTGATACTATAATTTAATGACTTTAAAATCTAGGGTGTCACAACGTGATATATAGGTATATAAATTTTATGACAATAAATATCTATATATGGTCAATACTAGGGATGATAATGAATGTAGTTGAATCCGGGTAGTGCAATATCCGGATCTGCCCCACTACTTTATTTTTGGACTCAGACCCGCTTCAGACTCATGCTAATACCCTATGGATATACTACTCATGGTCCTTGGGTACCCATAAATTGAAAATATGAAAAATAATTGCAAGTAATTTATGTACTTGTGTATTTATTTCATACAATCTTTTATGTTATTCAGACAATCAACCAGAGAAAAAAATTATAAAACTTAATTTAAAGTTTTAAACACAATTTACTTTGACTATTAAACATAACTCATTTAATAAGAACTATTCCATTAGCATAACATTACATCATACAAAAGAATTAACAACATAATATCGTTGCTTAACAACATAACAATCACATCTATGAAATAATATGATATTTTAATATAGATTCACATGATATATTTGGATACTCACGAGTCCGAATATCTCATTACCCATATTCAGACTTATCTAATAGCGAATCTTAAAATCGGGGATCTCAATTACCCACGGGTCTAAAACGTTGGTAGTGTAAAAAAACATTAAGACTCAAATTCTCCTCAATATAATAAAAATCATTTCTTAAATCAAAAGCCCACTTAGGTGATGTTTGATAATATGAATATTTTAGCATATTTATGGTAACGTGGTATATAGGTATATAAATTTTATGACAATAAATATGTATATATGGTCAATACTAGGGATGATAATGAATCTACATGGATCCGGGTAGTGCAATATGCGGATTTGCCTCACTGCTTTATTTTTGGATCCAGACTCGCTTCAGACTCGTGCTAATAGGGACGACAATGGGTCTAGATGGGCCCGATAGTGAATTACCCGGACCCGCCCCGTTGCTTCATTTTTGGACCCAGACCCGTGCTAATACCCGCTGGGTATACTACCCGCAGGTCCTTGGGTACCCAGCGGATACATGGGTACCCATAAATTAAAAAATTAAAAAATAATTGCATGTAATTTATGCACTTGTGTATTACAATCTTATATGTTTTTTAAACAATCAATAAGAGAAACAATTATAAAACTTAATTTAATGTTTTAAACACAACTTAGAATAATTAACACAACTCATTTTAATCAAACAAACATTAAAAACAACTTCAACATTACGATGAAAAATTGATTTAGTAAGAACTCTTTAATTAACATAACATTACATTATACATATGAATTAATAATATAATATTATTGCTTAACAACATAACATCACAATTTAATAAGATAATAATCACATTTATGAATTAATATGATATTATAATTATGTTTTATTATGATATTACAATATAGATTAATATAATATTATAATTTATATATATATACACATATATTTAGGAAGAAATAACGGGTCCGGATAGCCACGTGTCTGAATAGTTCATTATCCGGATCCAGACCCATCTAACAGCGATTCTTAAAATCGCGGGTCTCAATTACCCATGGTTCCAAAACATGGACCAAGACCCGACCCGTTGTGGGTATTTTTTGCGGGTACCCGCGGATCCAGGTACCCATTGCCATCCCTACGTGTTAATACCCTATGAATATACTACTCGTGCTCCTTGGGTACCCATAAATTGAAAATATGAAAAATAATTGCAAGTAATTTATGTAATTATGTATTTATTTCATACGATCTTTTATGTTATTCAGACAATCAATCAGAGAGAAAAATTATAAAACTTAATTTAAAGTTTTAAACACAATTTACTTTGACTATTAAACATAACTCATTTAACAAGAACTCTTCCATTAACATAACATTACATCATACAAAAGAATTAACAACATAATATCATTGTTTAACAACATAACAATTACATTTATGAAATAATATGATATTTTAATATAGATTCACATGATATATCTGGATACTCACGAGTCTGAGTACCTCATTACCCAGACTCAGACTCATTTAACAGCGAATCTTAAAATCGGAGTCTCAATTACCCATGGATTCAAAACATAAACTTCAGACTCAATCCATTATGAATATTATATGCGGGAACCTGCAAATCCAAGTAACCATTGTCATATCTAGTGAATACAATTTTTCTATTATATTAATTCCATGAATAATACATGTTCAATTCATACCTTTTGTTATCTTAGCTTCTCCTCTCCTCTCCTCGGTCAACTATACCATTTGCTTTGCTTGATGGAACCAAACTCCCCCACCCAACTGACAACCCCAACACAAGAACTACCTCCACCAATCCATTGGGGAACAAAAGCATGGAACCTTCTCTCCCAAGTCAGAACCCAATCCCCACTTATCCAATGCATCACCAACTTCGTCTCCATGGACCTCATGGCCAACACCCTCCTCTCCGCGGGTGCATCACCCGCCATGCTTCACTCCATCGAAGAAATCCATGACTTCACCCCTCACATCAATGCCCTTTGCATCAACATCGGTACCCTCTCCTCTTCTTCCCTTCCCGCCATGAAAGCCGCCGCCGCCGTGTGTTCCGGCAATGGGAAGCCGTGGGTTCTTGACCCAGTTGCCGTTTCTGCTTCTGGTTTCCGAATGAAGGCGTGTCTTGAGCTTGTTCAGTTGAGTCCTACTGTTATTAGGGGCAATGGTTCTGAGATTATTGCTCTTTCCTTTGCATCTTCTCATCATCCCACTAAGGTTATTCTCCAATCTCTCTTTCTTTATTTAGTAATTAATTGATTGATTGGTTTATTTGTCGAGGGTGACCCAATGCACAAGGCTTCTGACAGGGTCCGGGAGGATAGATGTACACAACCTTGTACTCATAAGCGAAGAAATTGTTTTGTAGGATTTGAACCTATGACCTTACTGTTGTTCTGAGTCTCAATTTCTACATGGGATTTACAGAATTAGGTGGCTTTAGAATTATTTTCCTTAGAATGCTGTTCTTGCAGTAAACTTCAAAATACAAATGACTAATTCAACAATGAAGGGTTTTCTTTTTTAAAATAAGCAAGATTCATCTTAAAAACTGAAACTTGGACTGGAGTGTTATTTTTCTTTCATCCCATTAAATCCTAAGAAATTTGTAGTTGCAGCTTTGCTCTATTTCAAGACTGTGGGTGGTGTGGAATGTTTTTAGTTCAAAAGATATAGAGTAAAGACCTATTTTGTTTACTCAAATTTTGGGTATACCAATTTAGTCCATGAAAATTAAAACAATAAAACCAAAATGGTTCCTAAAAATATCAAATGTGGACCAAATTAGTTATTTTTACCATTTTTTATGACCTGACCATTTTGACCAACATTAGTATTCTTCCATTACTAGTTTGAATTTTTATCCTTTTGGGATCAAATTGGTAGACACATAAATTTATAAGGACCAAAGTGGATATTTACTCATATATATTAAAGAACCAAGTTTTTGTAAGAGATAGGCGGTCAGTTTGAATTGGTTCAAACAACTTCTATGTATTGATTTTGTAAGAGATAGGTGAATTTTTGGTGGCCACAATGGTGTGGAACTGATGCAAAACATATAATAATACATATATCCTTTTCTTTTGGTAAATATATTGGGCCTCAAGGACTATTCTAAGGAACTCATTTGTTTATAAAAATGTACTACAAGAAATTTTGAATTTGGTTGTTTATGGGTTCTCTAATGTCCTAGCCCAATTGCAGATAGCGGCAGACCCAAAAAAATTGAAGTAATTTATACTCTTTAAGTTTTCACAACTTATGTTTGGCACAATTGGGAGTGGGTGTGCCAGTGGGAGGTTGAGATGAGGCCATGTTGTGCAAGAAGTAGGTATATGCGGAAGTGAGGGAAAGAAGATTTCCCTTATAGAAGTGTGTAAGTGGGAGGTTGCGATGAGAGTGAGTGGCCAAAAGTTGCAGAATGTAGAGTGAAAGAAGGGGAAGAATGTTTCACTACTGCAGAACATAACCAGTGGTTGCTCTATTGTATGTTGCAGTGGTTAATGTGTTTTATAGAAGAGGGAGGGGTAAATTACCCAAAACCCCAAAAAACTCATGTCACATATTAAACAATATGGGCAAAACGGGCTTTTCCCCTTTAAAAATTTGGTTTCACGCACATCCTTGTTGGAGTGGGTTTTGATCCGTGAAATCACCGTGCTTTGACTTGCGACAGGCACGACGGCCATCCGTGCCCTTTCGTCGCGTGGAAGGGGGGCAGCAACCACTGTGACGCCGCTATCTCATTCCAAATTAGGATTTCAAAGAAATGTGAATGTGATATGCTTTTGGATTTCAATGAAGATTACATATCTCAGTCCAAATTAGTAATTTTGTTATTGCACTTTGTAATTTAGCTCTGTTTTCAAGGGTGCGGACAGCATTCATGATTCAATTGATGCAGTTGAAGCTGCAAAGTTATTGGCTCAAAGAAGTGGTGCCATAGTTGCAGTCTCAGGAGCCACTGACATTGTCACAGATGGAAATCAAGTCGTTGGTGCTCATAATGGAGTGGCGTTGATGCAAAAAATAACAGCAACTGGGTGTTCAGTCACTGCATTGATTGCTGCCTTTGTTGCTGTCGACAAGTCCCATGCTTTAGATGCGGCAGTGTCAGCATTAGCTGTATTTGGTGTTGCCGGTGAGCTGGGAATGAAGATGGCTAAAGGTCCTGGATCATTAAGAATGCATTTGATAGATGCACTCCATGGGCTTGATGAAGCTACTTTGCTATCTCATGTTAATATCACAAGTTTGTCTTGAAATGTGAAGAAGATCTGCATATCCCATGTGTTAACTGGTAAATATCACGATATTCGTATCTATCATAGCTGTCTATGGTATCCATCGGTTGTCGGTTGAACATTATGATGGATCAATAATTCAAATGTTTGGCAATAGAGATCCATGCACAATATATTTCAATAATCACTTATAGCTGCCTATAGTATAATTTCTGTTTGATGAAATAGGATTTGATTTGCCAGTTGTTTATGAACTTCTGAGGCACTGCTAACGATATTGATGACAGATAGAATCAAGTATTTTTGGATGAAAGAATTATTTTTCTTACACGTCATGCTTCCAAAAGTTCCTATGCAGTAAACTTTTTCTCTTTCTCTGGGTTTTGCCTTTTATGGGTTTTCGTGATTATTTTCCATCATGCTCATTACTTTTTTTACTTTTGTCGACATATAACTAATCCTTTCAGCAATCTTTATAGCTTATGATTGATTTGCTCTTTTGTTTATTTATTTGTTTATGTTTACTTGTAACATGCCATAGTCTGAGGCATTTAGAGATTCTGCTAGCATGCAAAATCCCTCTTAAGATTGTTTCATTACCACTGAAGAAGCTGTAGAATACCACCAAGACTCCAAGTCCCATACTTACAAAATTTAAAACAAAAAAGTACAAATCATATTATGATTTCCTTAGATTACAGCTAAGATTCCAAATATATTTTGCAATCAAACTGACAAAATACAAGACCAATGCCATAGTCATCTGTAAATAAACAGCACCAAATTGCTTTTACATTTTAACATTGCAGTTTTAGTAGTTTAAATGGACAGTGATCCTGAGCAATGTCTCTGCACCATCAGTGGCAATCTGTCCCGGCGGGATAAGACCTCTCAGTTCTGCAAACCCCTTTGCATTCTTGAACTTGCCTGTGCCCCCTATCACAGATAAATGTGACATCGTGCTTCCTATCTTGTACAGGCCATAAAAGTTCAAGCTATCACCATATTCCCCTCCTTCAAATAGGGCTGTGAAAGCCATCATTTGTCTACTCCCATCGGCTGAACTTGCCACATACACTCCTTGAGCTTTCCCAACTATCTGTGACCCCAGCTCAGGTTGAGAGGTTAGGATATCATCAATCACAGTGATTGTGCCAAAACCTAGTCCCAATCCATCAGGTCCTAACTGTAACTGCACATTATTTTGGTTGTTGTTGTTTCCCGAGTTTCCTGCAAAAGTAGTGCCAGCCAAGCCAGTTCCTAGTGGGATACCGGTAACTCCATTGACAGTCGGAATAGCACCATTGGCGTTGGGGATGGGAATCGCGCCTTGTGGGGTCTTGAACCCAACAGGGGTCGCGAACGGCACTTGACCACTGTATATGTTTCCTAACAAGCCAGTTACCGGTCTTGCTGTTGGGTTACTGCCACCAAGAATGTCATGCATATATAACTCAATGATCGGTTCTTTCCCGGTGGCTGCAATTGGGTCAACTGCTGCTATACTCATTGCCATATTTGCAAAGGCAAGCAACATTGCTAGTGGAGCAAGTATTTTGCTGAATGATCCAATAGACATATTGTTTAGAAGTATGTATTTGAGATGCAGAAGCTAGTTCTTGTATTTTGCCAATATATGTGAATGGAATGGATACACATTACATTATGGTCTTATATAGTAGTGAATGCAGAGTGTATTGGAGTGGTTGTGAGAGTAGGGTGGTAATGAAGTTGTTGAATGTAACATGAGCATAGTCTATGAAGTTGTTGTTCCTAAATGCTTTGGTTATGCCAGATTTGTTGTAGGATACAAGGCAAAAGGGATGGAAGTCATTAACATGAAGTTGGAACAACTAATCCAAAATCTCTATATAACTGATAAGTGGCCCTCTAATTAGTGGAAGTGCGAATTTTAAGGTATAAATATGTTACCTAGTGTTTAAAACTTCTGGAAAGATTTTATACACAATTACTACATTATCTATTTTTCATTTGAATTACTTTTTTTGAAAAGACAATGATTATTAAACATGAATGATGGATAATGCAGTGACAGCGTATAAAAATCATACATTGTCATTGCATATATATTTTTCTCTTAAAACTTAACAATTATGTATACAATTATCTATAACTTTGGTTAAAGTGAAGGATCTATTGAGTTCAATCATTTAAAAAAACTTAACTTTTAAATACTTTTTTTAACTTAAATTATTTAGAGATGGTTAAAATTATCTTAATGATTTTTATATAAAGTTTTAGGCGTTTAAGATTTTTTATATAAAGATTGAGTGATTGCAATGGTGTGGGCCTCTCTATTTTTCTTCTCTCTTCCTTTTTATGGACAACCAAATGATGGGAAATCTATTTTTAACATTATGGTTACTCTCTATTTTTCCTCCCCTCTTACTCTCAACCATGACAAAGGGATAAGTATTAATAACAATCATATAGTTTCTCCATTGAACATGTTGTCCCATTTGTTGTCTCCAACTGTATCTCGGACTAAATAGTAAATGATTGGAATAGAGGATTCTTTGTTCTTCTACATTACCGTATGTCTTTTGCCACCATTTTTTTGAAGTGCTGAGATTATAGGACTATAACTAATTCTAGTTTTTATAAGTTAAAATAATAATTTTAAATACATTTGAGAAAAAAATGTATATATTAAAAGTATATGAGTTTTATATATTATTACTGTATTATTCATCATTCATGTTTTATGATCATCGAATATTAAAAAAATACAAATAAATAATAAATGATACTGACTATATATAATTCCTTAAACTAATAATACATTAGAACTAGAACTCAATTCATTTTACATTGTTTGTAGAAAATAAGAACTTATATTAAGAGGAAAAAAATTGATACACTCAACCACTTACACACGTGAATCTAACTTTCTTACACTTCTTATTTCTTACTTGCATACATACTTCATACAACAACTAGCATATTTATAGATGTTATTTGGCAAAGTCTAGAACTAAAATAAGCTTGACCCATGTGGTTTCTTTATCTGCATTTAATAATGCTTATCATAGTGTGTCGCGACCCCATTTTCGGTTGGAAGACCGACCCTGCGACTTGTGGAGAGGCGAACTCGATTTCTACCTCTTTCAATTGATTTGGAATCGCCACTACGTTTTTTGCGGATAAAACGTAAAAAACTCTCTAATAAGCCCAATTAAGATAATTTGGTCTTTGAACAGAGATTCTGAGCTCGGGAGTCGATTACGGATCGAGGAAGGTATTAACACCCCGTCCGCCCGTATTAAAACGGTACACTCGCTAATAACATGGACTTTTGTACCCTTAAAAATTATTTATTAAAATTCAGTAATAAAAGCAAAATGTTTTGTTTTTTATTGTTGGGCCTGACAAGAGTTCATCTTGCTCCTACGTATCCTAGGTGCAATAGGGAAATCAAGGCTGCATAGTTCTGGTTCAAAAATTAATTGGTGTTGGTGTTGGTTTGATTTGAAATATCGATAGAAAATTTTATTGACTTTGAGAAAAGATGAAGCAGCAGAAACTAATGTCCGCACCACATCAAATCTTAAAGAGATTTTGGAAATACTTAAAACACATCGTTGACATTTATTCACCTTTAAGATATTTGAAGCAACAAGAACTAATGTCTGTACCACATCAAATCTTAAAGAGATTTTGGAAATGATTAAAATACATCATTGACATTTATCCACCTTTAAGATAGATGAAGCAGCAAGAATTAATGTCCGCACCGCATCGAATCTTAAAGAGATTTTGGAAATAATTAAAATATATCATTGAAATTTATTCACCTTTAAGATAGATGAAGTAGCAATAATTAATGTCCGCACCGCATCAAATCTTAAAGAGATTTTGGAAATAATTAAAATATATCGTTGAAATTTATTCACCTTTAAGATAGATGAAGCAGCAAGAACTAATACCCGCACCGCATCAAATCTTAAAGAGATTTTTTGAAATAATTAAAAATATCGTTGAAATTTATTCCCCTTTAAGATAGATGAAACAATAAGAACTAATGCCCGCATCACATCAAATCTTAAAGAGATTTTGAAATAGTTAAAATATAATTGAAATTTATTTGTATTTAAGATAGATGAAGTAGCAGAAACTAATGTCTACACCGCATCAGATCTTAAAAAGATTTTGAAATAGTTAAAAATTTAATTGAAATTTCAATAATATAAAGGCATTAACATGTACCATGGATGGATGTGAATTAACTTATTTTGAAGATATAAAAAGCAAATTTGGGATTAATAAAATAATATAGCAATAAAAATAGTAAAAAAATAAAGTAAATAATAATAATAATAAATGAGTAAAATTGATTTGGGGTTACCCCATTTTCACGTAGCTTGAGCAACACAAGGATTGAAATCCCTACATTCACTTCTTTCTCCTTCTACACCGACTCCAGCGGCGGCTATGGAGATGGACGAAGCAGCAGCGTGTGGCGGTGACAAAGCCAAAGGCGAAGGTGACTGAAGGTTCTTCGCCAAGCAACACGGCTGATAAACCATGTTCCCTTCTCCTCTCTTCCTCGGTGACTCATTTCGGAAAAGCCATGGCGGTTTGCGGCGGTTTCTGACCGAGAATGATTCCAACAACATGGAGTCCTCCTTCCCTTTCTCTTCCCCGACGACGGTGCGGTGGGGTTACATGATGGCAAGAGAAATGGCGGCGACAACTATGGCCAGTTAGGGAACCGAAGGGAACCCATTTCCCTTTCTCCTGTTTCGGCGGTGGTTCATGGTGGGAAAGCCACTAGCATTCCATCATGCTTTCCTTGTGTCCATCCAAGTCAGGTATGAATTCGGCCATTCTTCTCCCTTGTTAGACCGAATTTGTCATGATCCCTCACCTTTTTCTCTAACTTCATAATCTCTTAATTAGTTGTTCTCACCGTGACTATAGCCTACCAGTTTGTAACTACAGTAGAGAACCAGCATGGATGGGGAGGATCCGACACCTATGGGGTTGCGACTCGAGATCAGACAATGCAAAGGAGACTCAGTGAGGAATTGTATCTCTCATATACTGTTGTTATCTATGATTTTTCTGTGATAGAACAATGTAGTGTGTATAGATAGCTTGTGTATATATGAATGTGTATATGAAGCAATAACAGTAGGTAGGAGGGTTGAGAGCATCAAGATAATGGTTAAAGTACTCATGTCTTTGACTATGAGTTTGAAATAGATTTGATAGCTATTAGGGAAGATCTTGTGAATGCATTTTTGTCAATATGGAAATGATGGGGAAATAGAGATGGAGAAGATGGCTAGGTATGTTTTGTATAGCAGCTAAGTATTCTCTCCTCTCTGATTGCTATATAATTCCCTCTCATATATGACTACTGTGTGATAGAATTGTGCATCACTGCCTCTTGGTATGATCTGTTGGTTGCCAAAAGCTCTATCTAATAGGGTGTGGCTAATCAGGATTGGAGTGAAAAAGGAGTGCGGGTATGAGAAAACAGCCGTCTTTCTTTTGTGTGTTATCATCTCTTTTATAATGATTTGAATTGTAGGTGGTGTGTAACACCCTAGATCTATCCTCCTTAGGTTGAGGTAACAGTCCTGAATAATGGGGGTATACTGCCAGATTCTCGCTTGAGCGAGAGGGCCTCGCCCAAGCGAGCCTCAGTGTTTTAAATTTGAGAATTCTCGGAATCTCGCCCAAGCGAGAAAGTGGTCGCTTGAGCGAGAGAAGCCTGGGCAGGCTGTGAGATTCTCGCCCAGGCGAGAGGGTCCGTGTTTTGAAATTTAAAATATCGTGGGCTTCTCGCCCAAGCGAGCCATTCTGGCCCGGGCGAGACTACCCAACTATAAAAGTGAAAAATGGATCTAAAAACCCTAATCTTCATTTTCTCTCCCAACGGCGGCTCCACCCAAATGGACCATTCTCCCCCTCCACTAAACATCAAAACTCATCAAAACTCATCAAAACCTCTTCCTCTTGCTTCTTAGTGGAACATTGGAGAGCTTTGGAGGTGAAAAAGCAACAATGGAGGTTGAAGGACAACGAAGCTTACGCAACCTAAGGTGAAGGAGAAGACCATAGTGGTCTTAGAGTATCTCATTAGAGTCATCTTCTCCGATTTCCCTCAAAAAATCGGAGAATATTAACGGATAGACACTCCCTTGGAAGTTTGTGATCCATGTTAGAGTCTTTATTTTCCATGAAGAAGTATTAGCAATAAATGTAGAGATATATGAGTGGTAAAAACCGTTGATTAGATTAAAATGCAATATGCACATTTATGGTAATACATCGTCATGAGAAATGGTTCTATCGTTAATATGTTGCATGATGATAAATATGTTATGAGTTTTTTATTGTGATAAAAAGATTTGAGTATATTTATGATAATGACTAAGTTGTGAGTCGCTTAATTGTTATAAACATATATGAGTATGTTTGTAATAATGATTGTGTGATGAACTGTTTAATGCCAATAAATGGACATGATTATGTTGTGTGATAATGATTGTGTTGTGAGTTGTTTATATGTAGTAAAGAATGGGATGAATATGAATATTATGATATGGTTGTAGTGGTGGGTATTATGGTGAAATGTGATGTAAGGGAAGTATTCAAATGATATATGATGTTATAAAATGCGTGAATTTTCTGGTTGTATGTGATTGTGAAACAATGAGAAGAAAATCTATTTTAGATCCCTTAAGAGGTTGAGCAATGTATGACTTGCCCTACGTAGTATTGAATTGAATGACTTGCCCTACGTGGTATTGAATTGAATGACTTGCCCTACGTGGTATTGAATTGGATGACTTGCCCTACGTGATATTGTGAATGACTAGCCCTACGTGGTATTGCGAATGATTTGTCCTACGTGGTATTGAATTGAATGACTTGCCCTACGTGGTATTGAATTGAATGACTTGCCCTACGTGGTATTGAATTGAATGACTTGCCCTACGTGGTATTGCGAATGACTTGCCCTACGTGGTATTGCGAATGACTTTTCCTACGTGGTATTGCGAATGACTTGCCCTACGTGGTATTGAATTGAATGACTTGCCCTACGTGGTATTGCGAATGACTTGACCTACGTGGTATTGAATTGAATGACTTGCCCTTCGTGATATTGAGAATATCTTGCCCTTCGTGGTATTAGCTCGTTGAACAATGAATGTCTTGCCTTTCGTGGTATTGAGAATGTCTTGCCCTTCGTGGTATTGGCTATTCGTAGCAATGACTGTCTTGCCTTTCGTGGTATCGGGTCTATGAGCAATGACTGACTTGGCCTTCGTGGTACTGGCTCTTTGAGCAATGACTGACTTGCCCTTCGTGGTATTGGCTCTTTGAGCAATGACTGACTTGCCCTTCGTGGTATTGGCTCGTTGAGCAATGACTGACTTTCCCTTCGTGGTATTGACTCTATGTAGCAACATATGATTAACCCTATATGATATGGTATTTTAATGAAAGTGTGGTTTGATTTGGAAAGTATTGTAATGCTGTGTAAGTATGGAAATGCCTTGAGTATAATGTTTGTTGTTGTTTATTGAAATAGATTATTGTGTGTTGATTTATGATGACGATTGAGTTGGGTAAATGGTATGAGTAAGTGTTAAAGGAGTTGACCGAAGAATGAATATCCTATGATATGTTGCATTGATTTGTTTGATTTGTCTAAGTGAGATATGAGGATTATGCTAATTGGAAATATGAACATTATATGGTTTTAATATTGATTAATATGCTTGATTTTAGATGATATGTAGGGTGTAATACTTTAATGTTATTACTCTATGTAATTCCACGCTACGGTCACCGTAATTGGTTCTTACTCCCTTTTTGTCTCTTCTTGTATGTGTTGTGTATTTGAGTTCAGGTTGTGGCGGTAGCGTATTGGACACTTGTGGAGAAGATGACATGAAAGGGTAGTTGCTTTATGTATTCAATATGATATATGATAATGTATGTAATATGAGATTGATTAATGTATGTAATAAAAGTATTATTTGAGAAGTGATAATTGTATAAATTATGTAATTGAAAGGAAGTGTAATGTTATGCTTTTAATGAAGTGAATGATTGACTATTTCCGCACCTGAGAGATGAATTGAACTTATATGTATATATTCAATCAAGTTTTCTAAATCGTTTGAGTAATGTCTTTTAAAAGTAATCACTTCACTTTCATGAATAAAGTTTAAAGAAATTTTTTTGTTATGAAAATCGGGTCTTTACATGGTGGCCACTTGAACTTATATGTATATATTCAAATGAGTAGAAAATGATTACAATTTATGTTAAATGTGTAACTGAAAGGAGGGCTGCTGATAACTATCATTCTACGCCTAATTGTCTTTCATTTTCTACTCATTTGCCTTTAGAAATACCTATCAATGCTGCTTAATAATTCTGATTGTAACTGAATGCCATAATGCTGCCTATTGATGTTGCTTGTGCCTTTAATGTCGCTTATTACTGCCTGAGGTGTAACTTGTCCAAATGTGTATGTCTGGAGTCAATAATTTAGTGCCTCTTGGGATCTTCTAATTGCACTTCTTGGCTGGTCACCCGTTTTTGCATTCTCTGATCTTTTTGTGCCTTTAAAACCAGTCATCAATGCTGTGTAATTATAATGCTTGTAATTGAAATAAGCATACCCCAACATGCAGCCATCTGATGTGTATTCCTCTTGAACTTCTGGTTGGTTTTATTTTAGGACTTACTATGTGGCCTATTGGTAGTAATGTCACTAGGGCTGAGTATGTAACCAAAATGAAAATATGCTAGGGATGATTGACATTTAGCATTCTTTAATTTCTTCTCTACAATCTCTTTAGACGACTCTCCTTTCCCTTTTGATTTCTCTGATTTCTGAAATTTGTTGTTTTGAGTAGCTTCCCCTACATTTGAACACTATTTCCATTTACATGGTAGAGAAAGATTGATAACAAAAGGTGTGGAAATGAAGACTTTGTCTTTGGTCTGAAAGCTATTTGGAACCCTTTTGTCCCATTTAAACTGTTTCTTGTATGGGCCCCCTTATGTTCAACTTCTTGATATGATCAGCCTTCTCTAAAGCTTTAGGTGATTTATGGTCATTCTTTCTCCATTCTCAAACACCAATTAAGGCTTCTGGTGAATTCGCTTTGACAATTCCTGTTAGTCCATAATTCAAGAGGTGAGTGCATTTGACTTTATTCCTGTATACCGTAGCTCTTTTTTATATAGCATCGCATGGTGTTCTCGTGGTTGACTGATTATTTCTTTATTTTGTAATGCACATCAACTTCTCCTTTGCTGCTGTGATAGTCTATTCTCAAAAGGGGTCATCTTGCCTTTCACAATGGAAATTGACTTATTGACATACAATTCAAGACTTGTATTTGTTCCTTACTTAGAGATTGGCATATGATAGAAATGATGAAAGTAAAGAGACACACAAATCCATTTTATCATCTTCAACACCCTATCCAAAATGTTTGTAGGGCCTTGCGTTAAATGTCTCCTTGATTTTTTATAACAATCTGCAATACCTAATTCAATAACTTCCGAACTCCTTAAAATTTATTTCTTTTACAAAAAAACCACCATTAAGCATAAAAAGATAAAAGATCAAATGGAAAATAATTGGTTCTTCAAGACAAAATGTCGTTTTAAGATTTTTTATTTTTATAAAATAGGCTGGACAAAATTGAGTGTTCACATAGTGACATTATAATCTAATGCTACGTAGACATTCTTTAAGCATTGCAACTCTTCTACGATTTCTATAATCCTCTAAAATATTCATTTCTATATTTAATACTCCCCTCAATGATTATTTTCCTTTTATTATTTATATTGACATTATTGTCTTATACTAAAACTATATTTGCATATTTTGGATTTGGCTTCCAAATTCTTGTGAACCACCAAAGTTTTGGTTTAGCTAGGGATATCTCCATGCATTTGGTCTTTCTTTTTGTAGAGACGTGACACATCATTTTTTGCCAAGGACTTTTCACTTTATTTGGTGAGTTTTCTCTAACCTTATCAACTTGTGATTCAACTTTAGCAACTTCTAGTGATGGGTACATTTCCTTGGCTATTGGTTGCTCTTCCACTTGTTTTTGCACATTTTCTTCTGCATGCTTCACATCTGGCTGCAACACTTCTTGTGAAGACCATAATGATAGTGTTTCATCGAACACTTGATGTGAGCCATATGGAGGCAACTCATGATCCAAGGGTCATACAAGACATAGGAGGTCAAAAGATTAGAGAAAGGGCATGCAAAGGATACCATTCACCCTGGAGAAAGGGCATTTCTGTCTTTTAATTTAGTTGTTTTATTTTTGTAATAAAGTGAGATTAATTTCTCATCGGTAATTTAGGTGTTTATTTTTAATATTTTTATTTTGTTTGAAAATACATCATGTAATTGAGCTTGGGATTATTCATGTAACTCTTATAAAAATGGCACGTTATGGGTGTGTGGAGCACCAAGCTAGGCGCATGGAATGGCTCAAGGGTGCTTGACTAGCATGTTGGGCGTGCCAAGATGTCTACTGAGCAGTCAGGTTCGTTGGCAGATCAAATTTTTGGCCACATTATTAGCTGATGGGTACATTGTTGGTGCAACGGAAGCGATCATTGCGTAGTGTTGGTCACAAACAATCAAATACTGCATAGAATAAATAGAAGAGAAAAAACAGAATTTGGTAACGGGGTTCGCCAATTTTGCCTACGTCCCCGGGAGAATAAGGATTACAAACCCTAGCACATCCATGAGCTCAAGTGCCCATGAGGTGTTTCCATTTGGTGCTTATATCTTGTGCACATTACAACAAGAGACTTGAGTCCAATATATAACATTGGTTACTCAACTATATTCCAATAGTAGGTGATGTGAGACTAATGTAATAACATATTTCAAGCATCCACAACAATCTTCACCTTGATTGAAATATACGAATATCTCACTCCTTAGGAAATTTACACAAGATTCTCCATCTTAGCGAATATTTGACTCCACCCTGCTCAATGCATAATTTTCTTTAAAAAATCTTCTACATAAGAGTGTGCTCCCCTTCAACATAAATCTTATGAGTATCCTTGACGATGTTAACAAGAGCCTAACTATCTAAACTTGTAGTGCAGCTTCCCGTACCGCCATCAAATGGAACACGCCGCCTAGCCACCTATTACTAGGAAGTCTTTAGATATATGGAACATCTACAAAAAAGTTCATCAACAATCGTTCTCTTCAATACTCAATCAAGCTAAACCCTGAAGCTTCCTTGGAAAGCCTCAACCGCTACCACCATTGTCTAGTCCAACAATCATAGTTCAAAAGAACTATCACACTCCACCATAAGGAGTATAACCACAAGACACACCTTGTGTAATGCTAACCAATGCATGTGTCACACCCTTGCATCCAAGCTAATACCCATGTCACACCCTGCATATCTACCAATGTTCGTGTTACACCTTGCATCAAAGCCAATGCCCATGTTACACCCTGCATCAAAGTCAGCCAATACATCTGTGTTTTTGTGGATCTACTAACAATTAATATTCTTCACTATGACGTCTTAGACACGCCATTAGGATATTCTAGTTCTCATCTCAAATGAGATCATTCTCTCTACATCTAGAGAGATATTGTCAGTACCTGTCTCAGGGCCAAACGACCATACTCAACACTGAGTCCCTATCTCCACCTTGATCCTAATTCAGTATATGAACTTCTGAGGTTCTGGATCAACATATATTGTCCCACCATATTTCTGCCACATTTTCTTCTCCTTCAACTCATCTCCTTTATCCTTGCATGAATATCGTCGCACTTTGTCTAACCAACGTGTCTTCACCCTCTTTTGTCATTATCTAGTACATGGATTAAGAGTCATCTACCAATTGCTTCTGATACCACTCTGATGGGAAATTCAACACAATAACAACTCAATCTATAACAGAGCAATATGCATTAGATAATAATTTCCACTACTTGCAAGAATATGTGAGGAGCAATCAACAAATATGGCAGCAAATAAAAATCACAAACACAAAGAGACACATAATTTTAACGTGGAAAAACTTTCTCAATGTGAGAAGTAAACAACCACGGGAACAAGCCAATAATATAGTTCCACTATAATCAAGTCAGTGTACAATGAGCTTGCTCATATTGGGCCTTTCTCCACATAGGAAGGGGGCTCAAAACCCCAACAAATCTCCCCCTCACAACTATGTGGAGGTGACTGCCAAACCGACGATCTCATAGTAAGTCTCAAACTTGCATCTAGGCAATGCCTTAGTCATCATATTAACACCATTATCATCTGTATGAACTTTGGACAACAACAACCTAGCATCCAATGCATCACGTATCCAATGATACCTCACATCAATGTGCTTGGACCTAGAATGAAATGTTGAATTCTTACTGAGGTGAATTGCACTATGACTATCACAAAATAACAAGTATTTGTCATGCCCAAAATCAAGCTCCTGCAAGAATTTCTTCACCCAAAGAAACTCATTGCATGCTTCTGTAATGGCAATGAACTCTGCCTCAGTAGCGGACAATGCAACACACCTCTGCAATTTGGATTGCCATGACAGAGTTCCCTCTGCCAACTTAATCAAGTAGCCCGAAGTAGACTTTCTGGAATCAATATCTCCAGCTTTATCAGAATCAGTATAACCCACAAGAGTAGGTTTATCACCTCCAAAAAAAAGCCTCAAACTAGAAGTACCACAAATATACCTCAAAATCCATTTCACAACATTCTAATGCTCTCTACCTTGATTAGACAAAAATCTACTAATTGTACCAACAACATGCGCTATATCTGATCTTGTACACACTATTGCATACATCAAACTACCAACAGCAGATGCATAAGGAACCCGTTGCATATATGATTTTTCAGTTCCATTTGAAGGACTCTGACTAGCACTCAATTTAAAATGAGTAGCAAGAGGAGTGCTTACAGCCTTTGCCTTTTCCATCTGAAACCTCTATAACACTATTTTAACATAGTGCTCCTGTGATAGACACAACTTCTTCTGTTTCCTATCCCGCATGATTCTTATACTAAGAATCTGCTTAGTAGCTCCTAAGTCTTTCATGGTTAATGACTCGCCCAATTGCTTCTTCATCCTATCAATCATGGAAATATCTTTCCCAACAATAAACATGTCATCAACATACAATAACAGGATAATGAAATTATCACCAGAAAGCTTCTTAATAAAGACACAATGATCAGAGGTAGTCTTCTTGTAGCCTTGCTCACACATAACAGACTCAAACTTCTTGTACCAATGCCACGGAGCCTACATCAAACCATATAGGATCTTTCTCAACCTACACACATAGTCTTCCTTGCCTTCAACTTGCAAGCCTTCAGGTTGCTTCATGTAAATCTCTTCCTCTATATCACCATGAAGAAAAATGGTTTTGACATCCATTTGCTCTACCTCCAAATCAAGAGTAGCAGTCAAACTCAACACGGTTCTAATGGATGACATATTCACCACAGAAGAAAAAATCTCATTGAAATCAACACCTTTTCTTTGTCTAAAACCTTTTACCACCAATCTGCCTTTATACATTGGAGATGTAGAATTGCTCTCTTTGTTTCACCCTATAAATCCACCTGTTTTCCAAAGCCTTCTTGTTTTTTGGCAATTTCACCAAGTCAAAAATGTGATTATCATGCAAAGACTTCATTTCATCTTGTATTGCATCCACCACTTCTACTTTTCTTCTGTCTCCATGGGCCTCTAGATAACACTCAGGTTCACCTTCATCTGTCAAAGTAGTATAATCATCATAAGAATACCTGGAAGATAGTTTCCTCTGCCTATTAGACCTCCAAGGTTGAACTTGAGGTGGATCAGGAGCATCACCAAGATTCTCATCTTGTGACATCTCATTTTCCTCTTCAACATCACCAATAGGAAATCTCCATGCTGCTGATCGACAACATCATCATGTTGCTCATTATTCTGAACATCATTCTCAGCAGTATCCAGATCATGTACAAGTGTTCGAATTAGATCAACATCACACAAATCACTATCTTTCTCAGGTGTAGTCTTCTCCATCTTATTAATGTCATTAATGGTTTGGTCTTCTATGAATTTCTCATCACGACTTCTAACTGCCTTCTTCTCAACAGGATATACAGCTTGTAACCAAATTCATCTTGACCATAACCAATAAAGATACACTACCTTGTCTTCGAATCCAACTTGGATCTTTCATCCTTTGTAACATACACATATGCCTTACAACCGAAAACTCACAAATGATCATACTTGACATTCTTGCCAAACCAAATCATGTTTGACACCTCTACATTCAAAGCAACTACAGGACTAAGATTAATAATATGCACTGCCGTGTACAATGCCTCACCCTAGAAATGCTTAGACAATTTTGCTTCAGAAAGCATACACCTAACTCTTTGAATCAAAGTCCCATTCATCCTATCCGCTAAACCATTCAGCTGAGGAGTTTTAAGAGGAGTCTTTTCATGTATGATACCCTGCTACCTGCAATAAACATCAAACGGTCCACAATACTGACCACCATTGTCAGTACGAATGCATTTCAGCTTTTTGCTTGACCGTCTCTCAACCAAAACATGGAATTCTTTGAATTTTCCCAACACCTGGTCCTTTGTCTTCAAAACATAGACCCAAAGCTTCCTGACACAATCATCAATGAAAGTAATAAAGTAAAGTGCACCACTAAAAAACTTTACCTTCAACGGGCCACAAACATCAGAATGCACCAATTCAAGCAACTCTGACTTTCTTGAGGGGGGATGCTTCTTGAAGGATACTCTAGTCTGCTTACCATCCATGCAATGAGAACATTTCTCCAACTCTCCATTCTTGAATCCCGAAAACACATCATGTTTAGCTAAAAAATTCAGCATTTTTTCACTAATATGACTAAGCCTTCGATGCCACAAAGAAGCCTTCATATGCATGGCATTCACACCGTCTCTAGCAACCAAAGCTTTTGTCCAATACAATTTATTGATTTTCTCCCCTCTGGCCACGACCAAGTTACTTCTAGTGAGGTTCCATTTCCCTGAACCAAAATGATTATCATAACCACCATCATCAAGCATCTTCATATATAACAAATTAAAGCGAACATTTGGAGCATGTTTGACTCCTCTAAGCAACAAATGCACTCCCATGTTGGTCTGCAAACAAACATCACCAATACCAACTACCTTAGACACACCATCATTACCCATCTTCAACACTCCAAAATCACCAGAAGTGTAAGATGTGAAGAACTGCTTCATCGGTGTAACATGCAGTGTATCACCACTGTCAACTATCCACATGCTCTCATCTGATACAAGATTGACTGAATCATGGTCACGAAGAATAACGAGATCATCATGAGTAGTAGTAGTAACACGATCATCATCATCATGATTCTTATCTCTCTACTTGCTATTATTGTTTCTGTTATAGATTGAGTTGTTATTGTGTTAAATTTCCTATCAGATTGGTATCAATTGTTGGTGCAGCGGAAGCGATCGTTGCATTGCGTTGGTCACAAGCAATCAAATAATGCATAGAATAAATAGAAGAGAAGAAACAAAGAATTTGGTAATGAGGTTCGGCCAATTGTGCATATGTCCCGGGGAGCGCTGAGTGGCTACCAGGATATTATTAGAGAATAAGGATTACAAACCCTAGCACACCCATGAGCTCAAGTGTCCATGGGGTGTTTCTATTTGGTGATAATATCTTGTGCACATTACAACAAGGGATTTGAGTTATATATATAGCAACAAGGGATTCTATATATATAGCAACATAATTGTAATATCATGTTAATCTATATTGTAATACCATATTAGTCCATAATTATAATATCAAATTAATTAATAAATGTGATAGTTATGTTGTTAAACTGTGTTGTTATGTTGTTAATTCATAGGTATGATGTAATATTATGTTAATTGAAGAGTTCTTACTAAAAGAATTTT
Source organism: Lupinus albus (assembly GCA_009771035.1). Classification (NCBI taxonomy): domain Eukaryota; kingdom Viridiplantae; phylum Streptophyta; class Magnoliopsida; order Fabales; family Fabaceae; genus Lupinus; species Lupinus albus. The sequence goes on from CM019999.1 coordinate 8,372,930, forward strand.
TCATCTCAATGTTGAAGTTGTTTTTAATGTTTGTTTGAGTAAAATGAGTTGTGTTTAATAGTCAAATTAAGTTGTTTTTAAAAATTTAAATTATGTTTTATAGTTTTTTCTCTTGTTAATTGCTTAAATAACATATAAGATCGTAGGAAACAAATATACAAGTGCATAAATTACTTACAATTATTTTTAATATTTTTGAATTTATGGGTACCCATAGATCCGCTGGGTACCCAAGGACCCACTGGTAGTATACCCTCTTAGCCAAAACAGCAAAACCAAAGTCAGAAAATTTACTTCTGACCGAGACATTCCATAGGCCTGACTCAGCCATGACTAAGTCATGTGATGCGCCTCGCCCAGCCTTGACCGAGACAGTTAAAGAACCTGACTCAGTCACTGATGCGGCACGCCTAGGCACGAAGGTTGGGCTGCCTCGGTCAGCCATGAGCCACAGCCAAGTCACGTGCATCAGCTCAGCAGCCACGATACACTAAGAGACCAGGCCACCTCGTTCAGACACAGGACACATGCACCAGCATGCCCAAGGCCACAAGCCAAGGCCAAGGCTGGCACGATCAGCCAGGAACCACGATTCACCAAGGGGCTAGGCCACCTCGGTCAGACACAGACCAAAGTCAAGACACATGCATCAGCATGCACCAACAGCAAGTCACGACAGTTACTTAAGATACAAGCAACCTCTTTAAACAACAATAAATCTTCCTTTATCTTCTCCTATCTTTTCTAATCTTATCTATAAGTTAGTTAGGATCATAAATCCCTTATTATAAATAGGATTCTTGTAAACTCTTGAATTTAAGTTGAATAAACAAGATTCAATGTATAATTGGCAAGATACTTTCTTGATTCAGTTTTGCCATATTCAATCTCAATCATTCATCATTCTTTTATTCAAATTTCTCACTATTTAATATGGTATCAAATCTCTTCACAGAGCTCTGTTACATTCAATGAGTGCCCAAGATTCTTTCACAAATTCCTCAACCATCATTAATTCTAACTACCAAATGGACCCATCACAAGATCAAGCTTCACCTTTCTATGTTCATCCATATGAAAATCCATCAACTGCATTGGTATCTCCTCTGCTCAATGGTGAAAATTATCACCAATGGGCAAGATCAATGCGTATGAGCTTAATATCAAAACAAAATTTAGTTTTTGTTGATGGAACAATCATCATGCCATCAAGAACAGACCCTCTATAACAAACTTGCGAAAGAGCTAACAACATTGTTCTCTCTTGGATCTCAAGATCAGTATCACCCTCCATTGCCCAAAGCATTTTGTGGACAGGTAGAGCCTATGAAGTATGGGAAGAATTGAGGGAAAGGTTCTCACAAGGAAACCTGTTCAAAATTGCAGAACTTCAAGAGTAAATTTCCAATTTAAGGCAAGTTGAACTAAATGTCACCAACTACTTCACTGAATTGAAGATACTTTGGGATGAATTAGACAACTTTAGACCACTTCCTAGATGCTCTTGTGAGGTACCTTGCAGCTGTGATGCATTGGCCAGCCTAAAGACACATAGATCTGAAGATAGAGTCATTGGCTTCTTAAGAGGTTTGAATGATTGCTATGAGAATGTAAGATCCCAGATAATGATGATAGAACCACTACCCAACATAAGCAAGGCTTTTTCATTAGTGATTCAACAAGAAAGACAATTAAATGGGGAAGTAGAGAATAGAACATTGGCAGCAAGAACAAATTGGAGAAGAAATAGCACATCAGAAAGAAATCCAGCTTCAGGAAGGGGGTCATCAAGCAACTTTGGCAGAGGCAATGCACCATCAAATAAGGGATCATGGTTTAAAGGGAACAATGCTGTAAAACATTACACACATTGCAAGAAATCTGGACATACAATTGAGACTTGCTACATGATTCATGGCTTTCCTGCAAATTTTCAATTCACTAGGAATCAACAAATCAATTCTTCAGTAACCAATGAGCTCAATACAAGAGGCAATATGGCTGATAATTCAAGAGACAATTCAATTATTGGCATGAACCAAGAACAAATTGCAGCAGATAGACAACCAAACACCAATAACCCTGATGGCAATATTCTCTCAGCAAGCACAACATCTCCTGATCTAGAGAGCAACACTGATGAAGCTATATCTAATCACAAATGTCAATATGTATCATGGGTCCTAGATAGTGGTGCTACTGATCACATAGCATCATGCTTAGATTTCTATTCATGCTACTATAAGGTTAAGCCTATTAAAGTTAATTTACCAAATGGCCACACTATTAATACTTCTATCCTAGGAACCATACCATTAAACAAGGATATAACCATACACAATGTCCTATATATACCTGTTTTTTCTTTTAATCTACTTTTTATACCAAAATTAACACTAGAATCTTCATGTTCTTTAACTTTTCATGCCTCTCACTGTACAATCCAGGAGAACAAGTCTTTGAGGAAGATTAGTACAACTAGGATTGCAAATGGTTTATATGTTTTCAAAGCTGTTAAATACCTATGTAGAATTCATTCCTTTGTTAATTCCTCTAATGTATTAGAGACAAATTTATGGCACTTTAGACTTGCTCATGCATCCTATTCATGTATGGAACTCATTAAGACAAAGCATCCTTTCATAGTTTTCAATAAGCACATTGTATGTGACACTTGCCACTTAGCAAAACAAAGAAAGCTAAATTTTCCTTTAAGTCAAACACATTCCACAAAATCTTTTGATATGATACATATTGACATTTGGGGACCAATATCTACTACATCAGTGCATGGTTTTAAATATTTCTTAACAATTTTTGATGATTTTTCAAGATATACTTGGGTATATCTCTTAAAAACAAAAGGTAAAGCTTCCAAAGCCTTAAAGGATTTTGTCACAATGGTAGACACTCAATTCTCAACCAAAGTTAAGGTCATTAGAAGTGACAATGGAGTAGAATTTTCCTTGCTTTCCTTTTACTCAGAAAGAGGAATTTAGCATCAAACTTCATGTAGATACATACCACAACAGAATGGTGTTGTTGAAAGAAAGCATCAACACTTATTGAATGTAACAAGAGCCTTATTGATTCAAAGTCATCTTCCAAAGATATATTGGTGTTATGCCTTAAGGCATTTTGTGCACATCATCAACTTACTACCTACTCCTACTTTAAAAGGTGACTCTCCTCACGAGAGTCTATACAAAGCAAAGCCTGACTTACAACATCTAAAAGTATTTGGCAGCCTATGTTTTACAAGTACAATGCCACATGAGAGATCAAAACTTGACCCTAGAGCATCTAAGTGTGTGTTTCTTGGATACAAAAGTGGAAAAAAGGCTAAATTGTTTTGCATATATACACTAGAGCCATAGAGGTAAGCAGGAATGTTTTATTCCATGAATCTATCTTCCCCTACATACAAAACAGAACCATTGAACCTCCACCTCACCCATTGCCTATATATGCCTCAAATAATGACATTTTTTATACTCCTCACACCCAATCAAGTCCAAACACTACCCCTACTGCCACAGATTCTACCTTAGCAGATCCTCAACCTCACTCCCCTACATCTTCATCACACACTGATCCAGATCATACACCAACTGTCGCGACCCGATTTTCGGTTGGAAGACCGGCCCTGCGACTTAGGGAGAGGCGAACTCGATTTCTACCTCTTCCTATTGATTTGGAGTCGCCACTACGTTTTTTTGCGGTTAAAACGTAGAAAACTCTAAACATGCCCAATTAGGATAATTTGGTCTTTAATCAGAGATTCTGAACTCGGGAGTCGATTACGGATCGGGGAAGGTATTAGCACCCCGTCCGCCCGTATTAAAACGGTACCCTCGCTAATAACATGGACTTTTATACCCTTGAAATTGTTTATTAAAATTCAGTAAATAAAAACGAAATGGTTTTATTTTTTATTGTTGTGCCTAACAAGAATTCAACTTGCTCCTACGTATCCCTAGCTGCAATAGGAAAATCAAGGCTACGTAGTTCTGGTTTGAAAATTAATTGGTTGATTTCGTTGATTTGAAGGTATCGATTTGATTGAGTAATAAAATAAGTTTTTACTAAAACATTTTTGATATGGAATTAATAGTTTAGGGACGGCACTGGTCGTAGACCTCCTTCCCATTTTCAGAGAATTTAGAGACAACACGGACCATAACCTTACTATAAATTCCGTTTAAAATCACTTGAATAAATAATGATTATTTTTGAAATATTTGATATGGAATTAATAGTTTAGAGACGGCACTAGTCGTAGACCTCCTTCCCATTTTCAGAGAATTTAGAGACAACACGGGCCATAACCTTGCTATAAAAATTCCATTTAAATTCATTTGAATAAATAATGATTATTTTTGAAATATTTGATATGGAATTAATAGTTTAGAGACGGCACTGGTCGTAGTTCCCATTTTCAGAGAATTTAGAGACAACACGGGCCATAACCTTACTATAAAAATTCCATTTAAATTCATTTGAATAAATAATGATTATTTTTTGAAATATTTGATATGGAATTAATAGTTTAGAGACGGCACTGGTCGTAGACCTCCTTCCCATTTTCAGAGAATTTAGAGACAACACGGGCCATAACCTTACTATAAAAATTCCATTTAAATTCATTTGAATAAATAATGATTATTTTTGAAATATTTTGGCATATTAAATGGATACAGTGTACGTTATTTGATGGTACTATTGCCGCTAGAAATGAATAACTCATTAGTTGCCATGTATATATAAACAAATGAGGACCAAAGGACAAATAAATAAAAGGAAATAAAACAAAAACGAAAATAAATAAAGAGGTATGCTTTGGGCTGAGCCCAGAAAAGAAAACGTGAGTGAAGGGGGGAGGGGTTAGGTTCCATTCTCTTAATTTTTGTGATGGAGGATTTGGGGAAAAAGAGAGTGAGAAGACGAGAGAAGGGAGAACACGAAGGGGAGAAGAAGGAAGAGCTTGCTGGTTTTTATCTCCGGCGACGGCGGCAATGACATGAGTATGGTTTCGGAGCTTTTCTCGGCGGCAAATAAGATGACTCCATTTCGTGCACATGGAGGACCGGATCGAAGGGAACTTCTCTTTCTCTTCGGTTTCGATGACCTAGTAGCTTCGATGGCAGCGAGTAAGGATAGACTCCTAATCCTCCTTTTGTTTCCATATTCTTCGTTTTCTATTCCCCTAATCTCTTGCTTTTTCAAACACTTTCACTCTTATTACTTAATACATAGGATTCAGATTCCCTCAACATGCTTAGACAACCTGTTTTTGTGCTATGATATTTCTTATAGTATTACGCTAAGAATAGTCAAGTTCCAGGTGCTATTTTAGCATTGAAATAGATACTCATATTTTGGCATTTCGGTAAGCATTTACATACACTAAATAGGAAAAAACTAGACGGTGATTAACAACCAACAGAAACATATGCTTTTTATGATTTGAAATTTGAATGCTTTTTGATTGATTATTACGAATACAGATATGTGATGGTTAAAACGTGATTCCATATCTGTAATTACGCGAACATAGTGAGTGCCAAACCTGTATATGTACCTTGTAATGACTCCCTGTTTGATGCTAGACTGATGATAGTCGTAATAAGAAGAGATTGTGTATGCGGTCGTTTACCTGAGAAAACTAAAGCTTATTGCCTTTTCTGATTATTGTGGGTGATTTGAATGTGGTTGGGGGTTTATGTTTATGTGTGATATTGGCTTGTGGTGCGGGTTATGTTATTGTAATGAGCGTTCTCTGTTTGGGCTGCTATTTGTATTGTGTGTTTTTCTTTTGCAAAAAATGCTGAATGTACGTATCTCTGTCCTCTCCTTGGTATGATCTGTTGGTTGCTTCTTATAGTTGATTGAAGTTATTGTAGAAAATCCTTCAGTTGCTCATCATCACAACTTTGATTTTCACCAAAAGAAACTGCCTGTGACTGCTGCCATTTTATGATTGAAATAACTCTGACTATCCTCATTTAAGACTGAAAATGATCACAATTTATGCTAAATGTGTAACTGAAAGGAGGGCTGCTGATAACTATCATTCTACGCTTATCTGCCTTTTATTTTCTGATTATTTGCCTTTAGAAATACTTATCACTGCTGCTTAATAATTTTGATTGTAACTGAATGCCATAATGCTGCCTATTGATGCTACTCATAAAGCTGAAGTGTAACTGCCTGATTTTCTCTTGAAAATATTGTGTTTCTCGGCTGGAGCATCTCCTACTTTGTGCTTGGCTTTTGTTTTGATTACCTATTCATACTCCCCATTTACTCTGGCTGCTTAGTGATCATTCCTCTTTAAGGCTGTCTATTATTGCTACTGTTACTGTGAAGATATGTAACTGTAGAATAATGTTTGTTTTTCCTTCCACATGTGGCTTTAAGCTGGTTGCTATTCTTTTATAATATTCGACTAATGCCTCTGATTGTAACTATTCATACGGGAGAATAAACTTTAATTGATCCATACCATGTGCTGGTGTATTATCTACCTCTATGGATTACATTAATCCTGGACTGTATGCAAAATCTGGCTTATTTGACATCATCTGTGTGTGGCTTGTGTTTCTCACAATTGATTGAGTTCAAGGTTGTATCTTTCTGGAATATTGCTTGTTGGCAACTCACGATTTGACTTATCTTCCTCTTAATGCTGTTTCATTGATACCTCACATTATGAATACTTGCAGGGAGAATAGGATTTGTGTCACGTCCTGCATAGGTGATTGCATACCTTGCACAGGATACTGGGCATCAAGTTATCCATTTAGCATACTCATGTTCATACTCATTAAGCTGCCACTGTTGGATATGTTGTCCTAGTGATGGTCGTCTCCTCTAAGGTTGTTTGAATTGTCGCCTCTGCAGCACCTGATGTTCCTGCTGATGTTCAGTTGATGGCGTTTGAAACATACTGGAGCCTGACTGATAGAATCCAACAGAATTAAGCATAAGGCTCAAGTTCATAGCGGTGATAGAGGTATTAGCACCGAGTGAAAACCAAAGAAGTTCCCAAAAAGGGACATGTTTGGAAGCAGAATAACCCGTAGCATTTGATACCAAACCAACAAGAGCAGTTACAGCAAAGTGGAATCCAGTTAACGTAGTAGCGAAGCCCATGCTCCCACATCGGAAATAGCTGAAACTTTCTTTTGATTCTCCATTTCCAAAAACACAATACAATTTATGCTTATTATTAATCTAGAGAGAGAGATCTGACGAAGAAAAAGTGTTATGTATAATTGAATTATGAAAAATTGAGATTGAATGAGAATGAGAATGAGAGTGAGTGAGATTGTGATTTGTGTTTCTCTTCTCTCTTTCTTTGTCATTGTTGACCATATAAATTTCTTGTTAAAATAGCTTTAGCAAAGATCATGCAAAGATAGAAATGTTATGAATTATTATTACTTAAGTTCACCAACCATATCATGAATAACTTAAGCAAACCTTAAATGATTATTGCTTTTAAAATATGTTCCAATATGTACCAAAAACATGCATTCATATGTTATCGAGTTGCTATTATCCACACATCTCTTCGCCGCATTACGGAATGCCTTACAACATATAACACATACCAAAGAAAGTTGTCCGGTAGGACAAAATTGAGTGTTCACACCAACCTTAAGAAGAAGTACAAGAGCATCTAAGCCTCCTACATACTTAAATGACTATCATTGCACTCTACAACAAAGCTCCACATACAAATACCCTCTATCAAACTATTTAAGTTATGATAGACTTTCTCCTGCCCACAAATCCACCATCCTTTCCATATCCAGTAACACAGAACCAAAGACATATTCACAAGCCATCACTGATCCTAATTGAAAGAATGCTATTGATGTTGAACTCTCTGCTCTCAGTCACAATCAGACATGGTCCATCACAGATCTCCCAAGCAATAAGCAAGCTATTGGTTGCAAATGGGTTTTCAAAATTAAATACAAAGCCGATGGAAGTATTGAAAGATACAAAGCAAGGCTAATGGCCTAAGGTTATACACAGACTTAGGGAATTGATTACTTAGATACATTTTCTCCAGTTGTCAAAATCAGCACTCTAAGATTGATTCTAGCTCTTGCTTCCATCTTCAAATGGCACTTAAAACAGTTGGATGTAAATAATGCATTCCAACATGGAGATCTCAAAGAAGAACTATACATGAAAATCCCTCCTGGACTTCAAACCACATCACCAAACCAAGTGTGCAGACTCCATAAATCACTTTATGGACTCAAACATGCAAGTAGGCAATGGTTTGCCAAACTATATGCCTTCCTAGTTAAACATGGCTATATCAAATCCAATCATGATCATTCATTGTTCATCAAGCACATCTCCAAGAACTCTATATCCATTGTATTAGTTTATGTTGATGACATAATACTCACTGGTAACAATCTTGATGACTTACACAACGTGAAAGTTCTTTTGCACACTACCTTTCAAATCAAAGATCTTGGCAATCTCAAATTCTTCCTAGGCCTCGAAATAGCAAGAAACGGTTCAGAGATTTCCATCAATCAAAGAAAATATGCACTAGAAATCCTATCAGATGCAGGACTCCTTGGCTGCAAGCCATCAACAACTCCCATGACCAATGGTGTAACACCCCAAATTTTAAGTCTTTAAAATTATAGTATCAGTCCTCGGATCCTCGCTGGAGCGAGAGATTCTCGCTTGAGCGAGAGATGTTCACCTGGGAGGGTGAAATCCTGGGCTATACTGGAGGATTCTCGCCTGAGCGAGAGATGTCTCGCCTGGGCGAGAAATGTCATTTTGGGGCTGTTGCCACTGTGAGATTCTCGCTTGAGCGAGAATCCCTCGCTAGAGCGATAGGGTCAGATTTGAGTTTTTAAAAATAGGCGGGATTTTCTCGCTTGAGCGAGAATCCCTCGCTTAAGCGAGAATCCGACGAGACAACATTTAATAAGAAACCCCTAAACACAATCTAGGGTTTAGAAAAGAAGAAGAGTGAGAGAAGAGAACTTTTCAAGGGCAAAAAGCTTGGATACTCATCTAAGAGTTTGAGAAGAGGTAAAACTATAGATTCTAACTCTCTTTTCCTCTCTTAAACTCACTTTGGGGTATGTTGGATCTCTTCTCAAAAATGAAGAAAACAATGGAAACTCATCCTTTTGGGTGATAGTTCATTTTATGTCATTCTTACCTTGTAAACTCTTAGTTTTAAGTTAGTGTTCCAAGAATGGAAAGGGGTTTGTGGGTTGACTCATGGAAACCCAAAACCCTAGAGAGAGAAAATGAGGTTGGAGAGGGAAGATGGGTAAAATACTAGAGGTAGAAGATGAGTTGAGTTACAATGTTAAAATATGAAAGGATATGAATGTTTTAGATGGTTGTAAACTTATGATGAAAGTAGTTTATAAACATTGAAAATATGATGAATATCTTGTACGGTTGAGTGATGCAATATAAATTGTTTATGTGATATTTGGAAATAAATGACTGACATTATCGTTATGTGATGGGGATAATGAAAGATCCTAAGGTTGGAGGAGGTAGCGAAGGAACGTGCAAAGTTACCCACAACCAACCCCGACACGTACCAAGGTAAGGAGAAGTTATTAATGGCATATGTTAATAGAAAATGTGTGAATCTTCTGATTACGTATATGATCGGTGTATGACTCGCCCGATGTGTTATGGAGAATGATCTGTCCTAGATGATATAATGTATGACTTACCCTATGTGGTATTGTGTATGACTTGCCCTATGTGGTATTGTGTATGACTTGCCCTATGTGGTATTGTGTATGACTTGCCCTATGTGGTATTGTGTATGACTTGCCCTATGTGATATTGTGTATGACTTGCCCTATGTGGTATTGTGTATGACTTGCCCTATGTGGTATTGTATATGACTTGCCCCAAGTGGTAATGAAAAGGTAAACGTGCAATGGAAAATAATGATTTGAAATGGTATTGATGAAGGAGGTGACAAGGTATGGCAGAGATGAACGAGTAAATTCAAAGGGTTGGATGTAGTAACATGAGAGGGATAAACATGAGATGTAGATTTTATCATTTTATGGCTTCTTGTATTATAAAACTTAAAAAGTGGATTATCGTTTACTAATATTTATTGAATTGATAACTTACTCCTTTGTTGTTGTTGTGTATTTCTGTTATGATAATCCCATTGCAGGTAAACGATGTAATTGAGGATATTCGGTTCGAGGCATGAGGAGCTTAGAACTCGGAAGCCTAATTTTTTGTTTGATTGATGTAAACTGTTAATTGGATAATTGTAAATCCTAACTGAATCAGTACTACATTTTTGTAAAGCTGGATATTAATAGCTATGGGTATTTTGGAATCTCATAGCTAGTCATATGTGGTACTTACCAAGAAGGAAATATATGAATTATGTTTTTCTGCTACATGGGAAAAGGGTTCTAGTTTATTGCGATAACTGACTTTAAAGTATTGAATGTTGTTTAACTGAAGAGAAATAAAGACGATAGGAATATCTATATTAAAATGAGAAGAATTTTCAAGGGTAGAATTTTGGATCTTACAAAATGCACTCACCTATATCAAGACTCTAGTCCACTTTATCATGATCCTCATGCTTATAGGAGACTCATGCTTACAAAAACATGCATTCATATGTTATCGAGTTGCTATTATCCACACATCTCTTCGCCGCATTACGGAATGCCTTACAACATATAACACATACCAAAGAAAGTTGTCCGGTAGGACAAAATTGAGTGTTCACAGCTGCCCCTCTTTACTTGTTGCTTACTTGATAGCAAGCAAACTGATGTTTGTGTGTCATCGTAGTAAGTTATTAGTAAAGAAATGAACATTAATTTTGTCAAGGCCTAGACAATGGACACAATGCAACAGTTAAAACAAGAATGTATGAATACTTATGGCACTCTAGACAGTAAAAACAAGTATGCGAGCACTCAGTGACTCAAGACAATAAAATAAATATGCGAGCTCTCAGTGGCTCGAGACAGTAGATAAATTCGTGAGCTCTAAGTGGCTCGAGACAGTAAAGTAAATATGCGAGCTCTTAGTGGCTCGAGACAGTAAAATAAATTTGCGAGCTCTCAGTGGCTCGAGACATAAAAATAAATTGCGAGCTCTCAGTGGCTCGAGACAGAAAATAAATTGCGAGTTCTCAGTGGCTCGAGACATAAAATAAATTGCGAGCTCTCAGTGGCTCGAGACAGTAAAATAAATTGCGAGCTCTCTCAGTGGCTCGAGACATAAAATAAATTGCGAGCTCTCAGTGGCTCGATGCGGAAAATAAATTTGCGAGCTCTCAGTGGCTCGAGACATAAAAATAAATTGCGAGCTCTCAGTGGCTCGAGACAGAAAATAAATTGCGAGTTCTCAGTGGCTCGAGACATAAAATAAATTGCGAGCTCTCAGTGGCTCGAGACATAAAATAAATCGCGAGCTCTCAGTGGCTCGAGGCAGAAAATAAATTGCGAGCTCTCAGTGGCTCGAGGCAGAAAATAAATTTGCGAGCTCTCAGTGGCTCGAGACAGAAAATAAATTTTAGAGCTCTCAGTGGCTCGAGACATAAAATAAATCGCGATCTCTTAGTGGCTCGAGGCAGAAAATAAATTGCGAGCTCTCAGTGGCTCGAGGCAGAAAATAAATTTGCGAGCTCTCAGTGGCTCGAGACAGAAAATAAATTTGCGAGCTCTTAGTGGCTCGATGCGGAAAATAAATTTGCGAGCTCTCAGTGGCTCGAGGCAGAAAATAAATTGCGAGCTCTCAGTGGCTCGAGGCAGAAAATAAATTTGCGAGCTCTCAGTGGCTCGATGCGGAAAATAAATTTGCGAGCTCTCAGTGGCTCGATGCGGAAAAATAATTTGCGAGCTCTCAGTGGCTCGATGCGGAAAATAAATTTGCGAGCTCTTAGTGGCTCGGTGCAGAAAAATAAATTTGCGAGCTCTCAGTGGCTCGATGCGGAAAATAAATTTGTGAGCTCTCAGCGGCTCGAGACATAAAAATAAATTTGCGAGCTCTCAGTGGCTCGATACAATATGAAAATACAACCTATTTAGCCTACATTAGGCTAAGGGACCATGACGGTTGATTCTAACTGGTCTACCCTTTTTCCCACTACGGTCTGAAGTTTTTTTTTTTTTATTTATTTATTCTTTATATGAATGTATGTTATGAATGAATGCACGGTATGAATGAACTAAATGGCTGGACTACGTGTTTGGAATGCGTATCAATTCGGTAATCTCCTATGAGATTCATTTTACAAAATTTTGCTTTCTCGCTTTATTAAGTGCCGTAATTACTGCATTTGGTTTAAGACACCTTTACATTTTGGAATGAATAGCCGCAACTTCGGGCGATGATCTATAAGTCGCTAGCGTGTGCCATTACTTTGTTTTTTAGTCGATTATTATAAAAGGTTGTTTTATTGTTCATCAGTATAATTTACATAAACATAGTCATGCATGGAGAGAATAAGGTATGATGGAGGAGTGGAAAAATTTTGGGAAAGTGTATATGACATCTCTTTCAATTATCTATACAAGAATGACAACACTAATTTTCATTAGTTGATTTTCAACCGAATTTCTGATTCCTACAATAAATTTGCCCCCAGTATTTCTCCAAAGTTACTACTGATTGATGACACCACCGAGTTTTCGGTCCAAGAGTTTAAAGAATAACTGTCCAATAAACTGCCCTAGTATCTTGCTCGCCCATGTTGAAGCTCCAGCCTTACGCTCAAAGGATTTTAAGATCATTGCCAAGAATTTATTGGAGGAGAGTGTTTCATCCAATAATTTATGCCCCAGTGTCCTGTTTTGAAAACCCATATCTTTAGTGATGCACTTGCATCGCCTTTTCTGATTGGGGCGACTTCCTTTTTTTTTTTTATATATTCCCTAACTTTTGCTTAGGCCGCCCTTCCGGGTTTTCGACCTAACGGGTCATATTTTCTTCATTTTTTTCATTATTCGTTAGGAATTTCGATGTAATGGTCACTTGGTGTTAGTTTGATAGTAAGAATGCATTTAGAAATTTGCGTTTTTCGGAGTCAGTTTGCTTTTTTTACCCTAGTGTGATCCCAAACGATCTATTCCTCAACAAGGACTTTTCTGGCTTAAATTGTGGCCTGGCTGAATAGTTTTTTTCAATAAAATAGGTATAAAGGCTCAAAATGTGTTTCCCTTCCCCCTTCATCTCCTTTTCTTCAATATCCTACTTTTCCTGTTTTGCTTTTTTTTCCTTGTGAGTGAGAGTCTGATATGTCTTTGTCCTAACTTTTGCCTAAGGCACGTCATGAGCCTTAGCGGAATTTTTCTTTGGGAATTTCTTTCATTCATGGAATTCCCAGGCTCTCCCTCTTTAGTTTGTAGCTACATTTTGAGCTTTTTGAGGAATATTGGAAAACTACCCTTCCCTGGTTACAGATATTTTTACGGGTTCATTTAGAATGGATCTCCTTTCCTGACGTCTAAGCTCGAAAGAGGTAACTAGGGATATCTTCTATGGTGTTTGGGGATTACAAAGAAGCCTTATATCATTGGAAATAGTCATTTGAGGGTTCACACTTTATGGGAATTTTCCTACATCATTCTCCATTTTAATTTTAAAACATGCATGAAAAATGGTGATTATGACCATTACATCGAAATTTCTAAGGAACAAGTTTTTTTATTTTTTATTTTTTTATTTTTTAGGAAGCTGCCTTAGGCATAGTATTTCTTCACTGCATCAGAATTTACTGAAAGACGAAGGTCTTCTCCATCCACGTTGGTTAGTATGAGAGCATCACCTGAGAAGGCCTTTTTTACCACATACGGGCCTTCATAGTTAGGGGTCCATTTCCCTCGGTGATCTTTCTGTATTGGCAATATCTTCTTAAGCACCAGGTCACCTTCCTTGAACTCTCGAGGACGTACTTTTTTGGCATGAGCCCTCATGATCCTCCTTTGGTATAGTTGGCCATGACATATAGCCGCCAACCTTTTCCCTTCGATTAAATTCAACTGGTCATGTCGGGCTTGGACCCATTCTGCTTCTTCTAGCTCGGCTTCAGCCAGTACCCTTAATGAGGGAATCTCAACCTCTATCGGTAGAACTGCTTCCATCCCATAGACCAATGAGTAGGGTGTTGCCCCAGTTGATGTGCGGATCGAAGTTCGATACTCATGCAGTGCGAATGGCAACATCTCGTGCCAATCTCTATAGGTTACCACCATTTTCTGGACTATCTTTTTTATATTCTTATTGGCTGCTTCCACCGCTCCATTCATCTTGGGTCTATATGGTGAAGAAGTGTGATGCTTGATCTTGAACTCTTCACACATCTCCGTCATCATTTTGTTATTGAGGTTGGTGGCATTGTCTGTGATGATTTTCTGGGGTAACCCATAACGACAGATCAATTCCTTCTTCACAAACCGGAGCACTACCTTGCGAGTCACACTTGTATATGAATTCGCCTCAACCCATTTGGTGAAATAATCGATAGCAACAAGGATGAATCGATGTCCATTAGAAGCTTTGGGTTCAATGGGCCCAATAACATCCATTCCCCACAATGAAAAAGGCCACGGTGCTGATAATACATTGAGCAGGTTGGGGGGTGCATTGATGTTGTCGGCATATATCTGGCATTTGTGGCATTTACGGACGTGATCCCAACAATCACCCTCCATCGTTAACCAAAAATAACCTGCTCTTAGGATTTTTCGAGCCATCGCACGCCCATTAGCATGAGTCCCAAACATTCCCTCATGTATTTCCTCAATGATTTGCTCTGCCTCTTTGGCGTCTACACACCTCAACAATACCATGTCGTGGTTCTTTTTGTATAGGATATTCTCACTAAGAAAGAAACCCATAGCTAGTCTCCGCAGAGTTCTCTTGTCATTATCTGTTGCTTCGAGAGGATACTCCTTGCTTTTTAAATATGTCATTATGTCATGATACCAGGGATTTCCATCTGACTCTGATTCTATTGCACAACAGTATGCTGACTGATCTTTACTAGCTATCCGGATAATCGGTACGCTATCTCCCTCTATCTGGAACATGGATGACAAAGTGGCCAAAGCATCTGCCAACTTATTATCTTCCCTCGGGATGTGGTAGAAATCTATCCGCTCAAACTGCTCAACCAGTTGTTGGATATAGTCTCTATAGGGTATCAGCTTGTTATCTCTAGTCTCCCATTCTCCCTTAATCTGGTGAACCACTAGAGCTGAATCCCCGAACACTTCCAAAGATTTGATTTTTGTTTCTAGTGCTGCTTCCAGACCCAATGCACACGCTTCATATTCCGCCATGTTGTTTGTACAATCAAAGCACCACCTGGCAGTGAAGGGTATGAACTTGCCTTCCGGAGATATTAATATCGCTCCTATGCCATGACCCAGTATATTTGAAGCCCCATCAAATACTAGTGTCCATCCATTATCCCGTCTTTCGTTATCCGGAGATACCATCATAATTCCTTCATCGGGAAATTCTTCCTTCATCGAGTCCTCTTTAGCTACCGGTTGGTTGGCTAGATAATCGGCAATGATGCTTCCCTTTATGGCCTTCTGAGAGACATATACGATGTCATATTCAGATAATAATACTTGCCATCTAGCAATTCTTCCTGTCAGAATGGGCTTCTCAAAGATATACTTGATTGGGTCCATCTTGGATATCAACCAGACGGTGTGGCTCAACATGTACTGCCTCAATCGACGGGCTGCCCAAGCCAAGGCGCAACAAGTACGCTCCAGTAATGTATATCTTATTTCACACTCAGTAAACTTCTTGCTCAAATAATATATAATATGCTCTTTTTTGCCTGATTCATCATGTTGCCCTAGAACGCAACCCATAGACTCATCTAACACAGTTAGGTACATTATTAATGGCCGACTTGGCATAGGAGGCATCAAGACCGAGGGTTTTGTCAGGTATTGCTTGATCTTGTCAAAGGCTGACTGGCAATCTTCGTTCCATTTCACGACCTGATTCTTCCTCAGCAACTTGAAGATGGGTTCACAGGTTGCAGTCAGTTGAGAGATGAAACAAGAGATATAGTTTAGTCGACCCAAAAATCCTCTGACTTGTTTCTCAGTTTTAGGAATTGGCATTTCCATGATTGCTTTGACCTTTTCGGGGTCTACTTCTATGCCTTTCTGGCTGACGATGAATCCAAGGACTTTCCCAGATTTTACTCCAAAACTGCATTTGCTGGATTCAATTTGAGTTGATACTTCCGTATCCTTTCAAAGAGTTTTTGCAAGTTGGCGACGTGCTCCCCCTCCGTTTTGGATTTGCAAATTATATCATCTACATAGATCTCAACCTCTTTATGCATCATATCGTGAAAAATAGCTACCATAGCCCTCTGATATGTGGCCATGGCGTTTTTTAACCCGAATGGCATCACTTGATATCGGAATGTTCCCCAAGGGGTAATAAAGGTTGTTTTGTCTATATCTTCTGGAGCCATCTTGATCTGATGGTATCCTGAATACCCATCCATAAATGAGAACAGGGCATGGTCTGCTGTACTATCGACTAAAGCATCGATGTGAGGTACCGGAAAATCATCTTTTGGACTGGCTTTGTTAAGATCTCTGTAGTCGACACATATGCGAAGCTTCCCTCCTTTCTTTGGGACTGCCACTATGTTTGCAACCCATTCAGGATAGGTAGACACTGTTATGAACTTTGCCTCCAACCACTTCTGTACCTCTTCTTTAACCCTTAGGGAGATTTCCGGCTTCATTCTTCGCAACTTTTGTTTTACTGGTTTAGAATCTAGCTTTAGTGGTAGTTTGTGTTCCACTAAATTCCGATCTAGGCCTGGCATCTCTTCATATGACCATGCGAATACATCCTTGTATTCATGCAGAAGCTCGATGAGTTTCATTCTTTCGGAGGTATCCATGATAGTGCCTACCCGAATCTTCTTCTTATCTTCTTCGGAACCTAGATTTATCAATTCAACCGGTTCTTCATGGGGCTGGATCTCTCTACTTTCTTGCTCGACTAGTCTTAGCAATTCCGGGGACGCCTCCCACTCTTCATCGTTATCCTCCTCTGCTTGATTTATTGGGTGATCAAAATCCGGCATGTGATTATTAAAGTTGTCATTAGTTATAGATTCATTGTCAGACCTGCATTATGGTTAGTGGTTTGTATTAGGTTGGTTTGTTTTTGGTTGGTTGGAGACTGTAAAAATAAAATGAAAGATGTTAGATGAAATGCAATACTTAGTTTTTATTAAAATTATACCGATGAACTAAAAACATGCCCTTATAAATAAAAGAACCACATGCCCAGGGCTGGACATGTGACGACTTAAAATGTTTCGTAATTACATTGCATAATAAACATCACTAGCAACGTCTTCCTCCGTCCAATTGCTTAATCCTGTGCCTAAGATGCATTGATACACAGGCCCCAAATCGCTTTCTAGTTGACCATCTTCTACCATGGCGATTGTATCTGGCTTGATGAAACATGTACTTATGAAGCTTTGACTAATATGAGGAATGGGTACTTTTCTGCCTTTATACATGAATGTACCTAACTGGGTCACTCCACCTTTTTTATCTTCTGAAGCCCCCTCTCGATAGTTACTAGGACTGTAACCTAGCCCAGCTCGACCACTATTGGACGGGAGGACTAATGTGTTCTCCATCCCTTGTCCATACTTCCCCAAACCCTTTCCAGGTTGGAATCCTTTCCTCAACATAAATTTTGCCATCATGATTGATGCATTGGATGGTAGAGGATTAAGCATTGGGTGTCCTTTCTCGATAGAGGAAGCATTTGCAATCTCCAGTGCTCTGAAAGAGGCTTCCAAGGCTTCACTATCAGCTTCCACGTATGGGGCATCGCTCAGTTGAGAAACTAGTGTGTCCTCCTCCCCCATAACTGTTATAAGTCTACCGCCCGTAATGAACTTGACTTTCTGGTGAAGCGACGACGGTATGGCACCAGCCGAGTGTATCCATGGTCTTCCCAATAGGCAGCTGAACGAGGGGTTGATATCCATCACTTGGAAGAGAACTTTGAAGATACAGGGTCCGATTTTTATCGGCAGTTCTATTTCTCCCAGTACATCACGTCTTGCTCCATCGAAGGCTTTCACGACTGTCGAACTAGGTCCAAGAATTGCATCTCCTACTGGCAATTTGGATAGGGTCCTCTTGGTCATCACATTTAGTGAGGCTCCGTTATCAATCAGCACTCGCCCTATCACAAAATCCTTACACATGACGGATATGTGTAGAGGACGAGTATGCCCTCTACCCTCTATTGGGACCTCCTGATCACTGAAGGAGATAAAGTTGTCAATCATGATGTTGTTGATGATTCCGCCGAGCTTATCAGTTGAAATATCGTGATTGACGTGTGCCCGATTTAGGACTTTGAAGAGGACTTCTCTGTGAGCTTCCGAGTTCATCAGCAATGATAACAACGACACTTTGGCCGGAGTGCGGCTAAGTTGATCAATCACTTGGTACTCACTTTGTTTTATAAACCGGAGGAACTCACATGCTTCCTCCTCAGAAACTTCTCTCTCCATTTTCTCCGGAAACAGCTCGGTAACCTCTGGCTCTGGTCTATCTTCCGATGTTTCAACAATTTTTTCTTTGCCCTTTGAGGCATTGACGATCTTTTTTGATAAATCGACAGGGCTATACACCCTGCCACTCCTGGTCATGTTGCCAACCCCAGCTAGGTTCACAACTTCCTCCGTTTGTTTAGATTTCGCCACCGATTTCCCCTGATACTTCCATGGGACGGCCTTGTCAGACTTGTAAGGGAAATGGCCTGGATGCCTCGTTGCCCCTGACTCTATATATAAACGGGGTACCCATCGGGGCGGAGCGGTATATGATGGGGTTCCAGCGGGTATGTTCAGTACTGGCACAAACTTCCTCGTGATTATTCTGTCTTGGATCTTCTGGTCTCTTTCCAGGACAAAAATATCAGAACCTTTTACTTTTTTCTCGATCACCAGTAATCGAGAGTCCAACAACCTTTGTACTAAGGCTTTAAACTCAGTACATGTCTCTAAAGTATGGTCTAATATCCCATGCATCAAACATACATCATCTTCATATGCACCCCCTTCCACCATTTCCACCAAACCTTGCTGGCACAATACCTTGAATATAACTTTCAAGGGAGTCTTCATATCCTCCACTTTCTCTACCACAGCCATATCATCGTCCTGCTCTAGAACGTTTATTCCCTGATTCCCGTGGTTGGGTAGAGGGTTGCCTGTGATGGTGGGAACGGTGTCCTTGAACTCTAGCCACTTAGAGTCGATCAAATCTTGGATCCTGCGCTTCAGTGCCCTACAGGTCTCCGTGGAATGCCCGATTATTCCGGAATGGTAATCGCAGTTGGCGTTTGGGTCGTACCAAGGTGTTGTGGTATTTGGGGTCTGTCCTGCTATTGGGGCCAATATTCTCTCTGTTTGAAGATGTGCGAACAGTTCGGCATACGTGACCGGGATTGGGTCAAAAGTTCTTTGGGGTTGGAAGGGTCTAGGTTGGTTGCGGTTGAAATTTTGGTATGGACGGGTTTGATAGTTGTTAGGAGGTCTATTTTGTTGGGCAGGGTATTGGTTGGGACGAGGTTGGTTGTAGTGGGGTGTAGGGTTGTGTTGGGTTGGTGGGCGGTTGTGGTTAATGTATGCTATGGGTTGGTATGGGGTTTGTTGGTTAGGTTGGTATTGTGTTTGGTTGTAGTGAGGACGAGGTGTGTATGGTCGCGGGTTATGGTTGTTTTTGTTGGGGGGTTTGTGAGATTCTCCAGACACGTAATGGGCTTCCGCTTCTTTTTTCTTCGCATAATTGGGTTTTTTAGACTCCACAGTCTGTTCAGCAGCAATTTTTCCAGCTTTTATGCTTTGCTCAATCCGATCTCCGACTTTTATTAAGGAATTGAAGTCGGATGTATTGTTCCCAATCATCTTTTCAAAGAAAGGATTCGGCAGAGTATTGATGAAGATAGTAATTTGTTCATCTTCCTCTAAACGAGGCAAGACTTGTGATGCTATCCCTCTCCATCTTTGAGCATATTCTTTAAAAGACTCAGCGACCTTCTTTGTCATACCCTGAAGGTCGGCCCGATCCGGCGCCGAGTCTTCGTTGAACTTGTACTGCCTTATGAAAGCGTTGGACAAGTCCAGAAAGGTTCTTATATTCTTGCGCTCGAGGCGGATGTACCACGAAGCGGCAATTCCCACAAGGCTATCTTGGAAGCAGTGAATTAACAGTTTATCATCGTGATGGTATGCCGATATCTTTCGGGCATACATATGGAGGTGACTCTTCGGGCATGTCGTCCCGTCATATTTCTCAAAGTCGGACACTTTGAACTTCGGGGGAAGCACGACATCTGGGACCAGACACATCTCAAAGGCATTTTTCAAATCCAGGCAATTATTCCCTTCTACAGCCTTGAGTCTCGCATTGAGCATATCCCACATTTCATCATCCTTTTCCTTCTTTTTATTACCGTGGGTTTCCTTTCCTGTCTGTGGGCCTGTAGGTTGTTTGTCATCCTTGGGAGGACGGTAATTCATGTCATCGTTGGGGTTAGTCTCGTCAGTGGGTTGTTCAGTGTTCTCATCATCGGTTTCTTCAGTCTGACTCATGTTGTCATTTTGACCATCATGTTGCTGCTCTTTTGTTTCAGACCCCTTTCCTTTTCCCTCTTTTGTGGTTTGTTTTGAGGAGGAGCCTTGGCGAGGTGGAGGAGTGGTTTTAGCCCCAGGGTTAGTGTTAGAAAAATTTCCAGTAGTATTCTCCTGTTGCATTTTCATCATCATCTTCATCATTTCTGCCATTTGCTCCTTTAACTCGGTCATTTCTGACTTTCCTTCCATATTTGTGGGGGTTTCTTGACCGGCCATGGTTCTGGATTGCGACCTTGTGTTGTAATGATGTCTTTTAGAAATGATTACTAAACCTGTTGTTAAAATAGATGTTTAACAAAATTTCGAGAAAGTAAAATTAGTAAAAAAAAAGGATTTTCGTCGTCGCGAAGGCTTTGACATAGTAAGACATTTTGACCCGCAGT
Organism: Lupinus albus; assembly: GCA_009771035.1. Taxonomy (NCBI): domain Eukaryota; kingdom Viridiplantae; phylum Streptophyta; class Magnoliopsida; order Fabales; family Fabaceae; genus Lupinus; species Lupinus albus. Next base: position 8,394,044 of record CM019999.1, read on the forward strand.
TGATGACTATGAAGCGTGCCGCCATAGCTTCTCCTGCGTCGATGACGATCTCTAGAGGAAACACTAGGTCTCGGACCTTTATCGCATCTGAATTTGTTCTTCCATTTGTGGGTTTTTAACTTTGAAATCCCTGCCCTGTGTCTGGTTACTTGGGAGCGTGCTCCACAAGGCCATCTACAGTTGATAACAATCTTTAGAAGGAACACCAGGTTCTCGACCGAGACTATATCTAAATGCGAGGGTTTCTCTTTTATCAAGGCTTTGTGGTGTATTGATTGGTGGGTGTATATAAGGAAGGAAATCATGGAGATATTGAAGGAAAATGAAAGTTTTATTGATTATTCATTGGAGATTACATTGAGATTCTACTCATGCTTATTTATTTATTTTTTACATGAAACATCAAAAATCCCTAGTTGCAGCAATTCTCCATTTCCTTAGCTTCCATGCCAACTGGTCACATGTTTCATAGAATGCTCTCATTGTCGGGCGTAGCTCTGTTTCCGGATACATCTGTAATTCTCCCCGAGCATCTTCGAAATTCCTCAACCAGTCATCCGCAAAATTCCCGAGGCCATCAATTATTTTTCGGCACCTTTCTTCCCACCTATCCTTGTCCCATTTGCACTCCTGGAGCATATGGTCCCAATTGTGCACCCATTCCTGCTGCCTGGTTACCAACTCGTCATGGGTAGCTTCGAGGAGGCTCAGTTGTTCTGAGAGATAGACCTTGTCGTTATTAGCCTCCGCCAAGGCTTGATGGTGTGCCTTCTCCATTTCTTTCATTATGGTTTTCAATTGATCTTCCCTCTCGAGTGTTTTCTCTAAAGCTGCTTGGTATTCTTTCATATTGGCCCATGCATGGCTCTCCTCGTTCTTGGTATCCTGAGCAAGGGCCTGGAGGCTTTCTGCCTTTGCTTCTAACACATGGATGTCCTTCTGTGCCGAATGCAACGCTCTACCTCGGGCCTTCAACTGATGACTCATGTTGGATATTTGCTCATCTTTCTCTTCATTCATCTTGATCAGCTCAGCTATCTTTTGATCTTTCTCTTTCCCTGCTCGGATAAGATGGTATTTTTCCGACGTCGAGCACATGCTAGTATAATCTCTCTTGAGGCTGGTATGTTCTTTTTTCTGAGTTTCTATGATCTTGTCAAGTTTCTCGACGGAGAACCCATATTTCTCAATCTCATTCCTAGCCTCCTCCAACTTGGCTTCCAAGAGACGGATCTGGTTGGCTTGTAACAACTCCTTTTCTGATTGTTTTGGTGGTTCCTGAGGTAAGGTAGGTGGTGGTATTGTAGTTGACTTCATTCTATCCTTTCTCCATTCTTTGTACTCAGGGGTATAGTAAGATTGGTGTTCCCCTAATTCTTTCTTCTCATATAGGCGTATCCTTTTCAGAGCGTTTCTTATCGAGATGAGGGTTTCCTTACTGGTTTCACCATCTTCATACCAGACCATAGACCCTTGCAGTAGTTCCGAAGGAACGGGCATCATCCCCCATTTTAGCTGACCAAGTATCAAAGTTGGGTTAAAGGTGATACATCCTCGAGGACCCATCAACATCATGTTTGTAAAGTCACCACAGGAGTACATGATTTCTGGATGCCTATCATATAAGCCACATTTTGTCCCAAAGTTTCTAGGAGTGATCTCGACGAAGATCTTCTTCCAATCCGACAACTGCATGGGATTGATTGCAATTTTCCTGAATCTGCGCAAGGGGTATCGACTCCAGTCGGGATATTGGTGATGCTTGAATCTGGTCATCATCCACACATATAACAGTTGGATGCAACATCGAATCTTGTGTACGCCTCTTTCATGACACATCTGAAAAGATAGCAACGTTTCCGCCAGGACAGCTGGAACAGGGTTAACTAGGAATTTCTTGAACTTGGTGAAGACATCAATTGCAGCTTGATCCACCATGTCATAGACGAAAGGAAACAAGACCACACCATATATCGCCAATGCAAAGGTTGGTTTAAACAACACCCAATCCCCTTGTTCTATTGTTTTGATAAGGTGCTTTTTTAAGAAGGCAGTCTTCAACCCATAAATTTCTCCTTGCTTTATTATATCAAACGGCTCCGGTCTAGTCCCGATGAGTTCCTCTATGAGACTTTCAGTGACGTTCTGGTGGTCAGTGAATTGGTACACCTTGAGTCTGCCTGACTTTCCAATATCGAGAAGGACTTCATACTCTTCAATAGTTGGGGACGCATCTAGATTGGGAAACTCGAAAACCCTCAGAGTGGGGTTCCAGTACTGGATCCTTGCACTCATTGCCTTTAGCGCCTCAGTGTTGACTGTGATGAGGATAAGGTCTATCAGTCTACCATATTCTTTTTCGAACTGCTCTTGTACGTCTTTGGGGATCTTGGGAACTAGGTCGATCAAATATTGCACATCTATAACTTGTACCTCAGCTCTGACTCCTTTTTTGAATGAAGGAGCACCGTTAAAACCCACAACTTCTGAACCAGTCGCCATGTCTTACTATATCAAAGTCCTTCCTCTGATCAAAAACCTAGTTATAAAAATGCAGCCATAAAGGAAAAGTGTTAAATAATAAAGTGGGCAATAAACATATGATATGTATGATGCATGATCTCTTAGGGTGGTGGACCCTAAGTATGAGGAATAAAAATTTTATGCGTGAATAAACATTTTATCCCTAGGGCGTCGAGCCCATTAAAGGGTATGATGATAATCTAGGATCAAGCACTGCTGCCTTAGATTGTGGTATGAAATTGTTTATTGAAGATAATAATCATGACATGTTAACTGACCCTAGGGCGTGGATCCCATTGTTGGGTATGAAATAAATGTAAACCGCCATGTGACATCCTCATATCACCTAGGCGTAGATAACGAACTCATCTAACTTAGGGAGGGTAAGTCCCTTTTTCATGATGCATGATGACAAATGAACATAAATTGTCTGCTTCCTGTGTCTTATATCAGGTATGCCCTAAAAGGTTCTGGGAACATCTATGGTCAGACCCTATGGTAAGGTACTAGATGTTAATTAAAGTGGACTCGATAAAAAGGTCACGAATTTTTATGTCGTCGGATTGCCTCCAATCTCGAAAGAAAGGAAAACTGAATATTACAAGTTGGAAACGAAAGGGGACGAGCTCCCTAAGCCGCTAACTCATAATACCGGGAACAATCTGGGTGGTTCATTCTGCCAATGTAAGATTTGGCATGAGGCCAGCACCCACAAGGCATATGCCCCTTTTTTCCAAAAATCCTAATCTCTAATACCCGGGTATAGGGCATATGTGTGTGTCACTCGAGTGTGCTGTAGGAGTGTGTGAGGAAGCATACAAACCTTATACTGCAAGTAAAATAAACCCCCCTTAAAAACTGCAAATCAACAATTAACACAGATAAGGGAACAAAGGAATATCACATATAATAATTGTATTTTAATCTAAACAACACATAAAAAAAAAGTAGGAAAACAAAAGGGTATTACGTCCATGTATTTAACGGCTCTAGGCCTGACTCTCTTATGGGTGATTCCCCAGCAGAGTCGCCAGCTGTCGCGACCCAATTTTCGGTTGGAAGACCGGCCCTGCGACTTAGGGAGAGGCGAACTCGATTTCTACCTCTTCCTATTGATTTGGAGTCGCCACTACGTTTTTTTCCGGTTAAAACGTAGAAAACTCTAAACATGCCCAATTAGGATAATTTGGTCTTTAATCAGAGATTCTGAGCTCGGGAGTCGATTACGGATCGGGGAAGGTATTAACACCCCGTCCGCCCGTATTAAAACGGTACCCTCGCTAATAACATGGACTTTTATACCCTTGAAATTGTTTATTAAAATTCAGTAAATAAAAACGAAATGGTTTTATTTTTTATTGTTGTGCCTGACAAGAATTCAACTTGCTCCTACGTATCCCTAGCTGCAATAGGGAAATCAAGGCTATGTAGTTCTGGTTTGAAAATTAATTGGTTGATTTCGTTGATTTGAAGGTATCGATTTGATTGAGTAATAAAATAAGTTTTTACTAAAACATTTTTGATATGGAATTAATAGTTTAGGGACGGCACTAGTCGTAGACCTCCTTCCAATTTTCAGAGAATTTAGAGACAACACGGACCATAACCTTACTATAAATTCCGTTTAAAATCACTTGAATAAATAATGATTATTTTTGAAATATTTGATATGGAATTAATAGTTTAGAGACGACACTAGTCGTAGACCTCCTTCCCATTTTCAGAGAATTTAGAGACAACACGGGCCATAACCTTGCTATAAAAATTCCATTTAAATTCATTTGAATAAATAATGATTATTTTTGAAATATTTGATATGGAATTAATAGTTTAGAGACGGCACTGGTCATAGACCTCCTTCCCATTTTCAGAGAATTTAGAGACAACACAGGCCATAACCTTACTACAAAAATTCCATTTAAATTCATTTGAATAAATAATGATTATTTTTTGAAATATTTGATATGGAATTAATAGTTTAGAGACGGCACTGGTCGTAGACCTCCTTCCCATTTTCAGAGAATTTAGAGACAACACGGGCCATAACCTTACTATAAAAATTCCATTTAAATTCATTTGAATAAATAATGATTATTTTTGAAATATTTTGGCATATTAAATGGATATAGTGTACGTTATTTGATGGTACTATTGCCGCTAGAAATGAATAACTCATTAGTTGCCATGTATATATAAACAAATGAGGACCAAAGGACAAATAAATAAAAGGAAATCAAACAAAAACGAAAATAAATAAAGAGGTATGATTTGGGCTGAGCCTAGAAAAGAAAACGTGAGTGAAAGGGGGAGGGGTTAGGTTCCATTCTCTTAATTTTTGTGATGGAGGATTTGGGGAAAAAGAGAGTGAGAAGACGAGAGAAGGGAGAACACGAAGGGGAGAAGAAGGAAGAGCTTGCTGGTTTTTATCTCCGGCGACGGCGGCAATGACATGAGTATGGTTTCGGAGCTTTTCTCGGCGGCAAATAAGATGACTCCATTTCGTGCATATGGAGGACCGGATCGAAGGGAACTTCTCTTTCTCTTCGGTTTCGATGACCTAGTAGCTTCGATGGCAGCGAGTAAGGATAGACTCCTAATCCTCCTTTTGTTTCCATATTCTTCGTTTTCTATTCCCCTAATCTCTTGCTTTTTCAAACACTTTCACTCTTATTACTTAATACATAGGATTCAGATTCCCTCAACATGCTTAGGCAACCTGTTTTTGTGCTATGATATTTCTTATAGTATTACGCTAAGAATAGTCAAGTTCCAGGTGCTATTTTAGCATTGAAATAGATACTCATATTTCGGCATTTCGGTAAGCATTTACATACACTAAATAGGAAAAAACTAGACGGTGATTAACAACCAACAGAAACATATGCTTTTTATGATTTGAAATTTGAATGCTTTTTGATTGATTATTACGAATACAGATATGTGATGGTTAAAACGTGATTCCATATCTGTAATTACGCGAACATAGTGAGTGCCAAACCTGTATATGTACCTTGTAATGACTCCCTGTTTGATGCTAGACTGATGATAGTCGTAATAAGAAGAGATTGTGTATGCGGTCGTTTACCTGAGAAAACTAAAGCTTATTGCCTTTTCTGATTATTGTGGGTGATTTGAATGTGGTTGGGGGTTTATGTGTATGTGTGATATTGGCTTGTGGTGCGGGTTATGTTATTGTAATGAGCGTTCTCTGTTTGGGCTGCTATTTGTATTGTGTGTTTTTCTTTTGCAAAAAATGCTGAATGTACGTATCTCTGTCCTCTCCTTGGTATGATCTGTTGGTTGCTTCTTATAGTTGATTGAAGTTATTGTAGAAAATCCTTCAGTTGCTCATCATCACAACTTTGATTTTCACCAAAAGAAACTGCCTGTGACTGCTGCCATTTTATGATTGAAATAACTCTGACTATCCTCATTTAAGACTGAAAATGATCACAATTTATGCTAAATGTGTAACTGAAAGGAGGGCTGCTGATAACTATCATTCTACGCTTATCTGCCTTTTATTTTCTGATTATTTGCCTTTAGAAATACTTATCACTGCTGCTTAATAATTTTGATTGTAACTGAATGCCATAATGCTGCCTATTGATGCTACTCATAAAGCTGAAGTGTAACTGCCTGATTTTCTCTTGAAAATATTGTGTTTCTCGGCTGGAGCATCTCCTACTTTGTGTTTGGCTTTTGTTTTGATTACCTATTCATACTCCCCATTTACTCTGGCTGCTTAGTGATCATTCCTCTTTAAGGCTGTCTATTATTGCTACTGTTACTGTGAAGATATGTAACTGTAGAATAATGTTTGTTTTGCCTTCCACATGTGGCTTTAAGCTGGTTGCTATTCTTTTATAATATTCGACTAATGCCTCTGATTGTAACTATTCATACGGGAGAATAAACTTTAATTGATCCATACCATGTGCTGGTGTATTATCTACCTCTATGGATTACATTAATCCTGGACTGTATGCAAAATCTGGCTTATTTGACATCATCTGTGTGTGGCTTGTGTTTCTCACAATTGATTGAGTTCAAGGTTGTATCTTTCTGGAATATTGCTTGTTGGCAACTCACGATTTGACTTATCTTCCTCTTAATGCTGTTTCATTGATACCTCACATTATGAATACTTGCAGGGAGAATAGGATGTGTGTCACGTCCTGCATAGGTGATTGCATACCTTGCACAGGATACTGGGCATCAAGTTATCCATTTAGCATACTCATGTTCATACTCATTAAGCTGCCACTGTTGGATATGTTGTCCTAGTGATGGTTGTCTCCTCTAAGGTTGTTTGAATTGTCGCCTCTGCAGCACCTGATGTTCCTGCTGATGTTCAGTTGATGGCGTTTGAAACATACTGGAGCCTGACTGATAGAATCCAACAGAATTAAGCATAAGGCTCAAGTTCATAGCGGTAATAGAGGTATTAGCACCGAGTGAAAACCAAAGAAGTTCCCAAAAAGGGACATGTTTGGAAGCAGAATAACCCGTAGCATTTGATACCAAACCAACAAGAGCAGTTACAGCAAAGTGGAATCCAGTTAACGTAGTAGCGAAGCCCATGCTCCCACATCGGAAATCGCTGAAACTTTCTTTTGATTCTCCATTTCCAAAAACACAATACAATTTATGCTTATTATTAATCTAGAGAGAGAGATCTGAAGAAGAAAAAGTGTTATGTATAATTGAATTATGAAAAATTGAGATTGAATGAGAATGAGAATGAGAGTGAGTGAGATTGTGATTTGTGTTTCTCTTCTCTCTTTCTTTGTCATTGTTGACCATATAAATTTCTTGTTAAAATAGCTTTAGCAAAGATCATGCAAAGATAGAAATGTTATGAATTATTATTACTTAAGTTCACCAACCATATCATGAATAACTTAAGCAAACCTTAAATGATTATTGCTTTTAAAATATGTTCCAATATGTACCAAAAACATGCATTCATATGTTATCGAGTTGCTATTATCCACACATCTCTTCGCCGCATTACGGAATGCCTTACAACATATAACACATACCAAAGAAAGTTGTCCGGTAGGACAAAATTGAGTGTTCACACCAACCTTAAGAAGAAGTACAAGAGCATCTAAGCCTCCTACATACTTAAATGACTATCATTGCACTCTACAACAAAGCTCCACATACAAATACCCTCTATCAAACTATTTAAGTTATGATAGACTTTCTCCTGCCCACAAATCCACCATCCTTTCCATATCCAGTAACACAGAACCAAAGACATATTCACAAGCCATCACTGATCCTAATTGAAAGAATGCTATTGATGTTGAACTCTCTGCTCTCAGTCACAATCAGACATGGTCCATCACAGATCTCCCAAGCAATAAGCAAGCTATTGGTTGCAAATGGGTTTTCAAAATTAAATACAAAGCCGATGGAAGTATTGAAAGATACAAAGCAAGGCTAATGGCCTAAGGTTATACACAGACTTAGGGAATTGATTACTTAGATACATTTTCTCCAGTTGTCAAAATCAGCACTCTAAGATTGATTCTAGCTCTTGCTTCCATCTTCAAATGGCACTTAAAACAGTTGGATGTAAATAATGCATTCCAACATGGAGATCTCAAAGAAGAACTATACATGAAAATCCCTCCTGGACTTCAAACCACATCACCAAACCAAGTGTGCAGACTCCATAAATCACTTTATGGACTCAAACATGCAAGTAGGCAATGGTTTGCCAAACTATATGCCTTCCTAGTTAAACATGGCTATATCAAATCCAATCATGATCATTCATTGTTCATCAAGCACATCTCCAAGAACTCTATATCCATTGTATTAGTTTATGTTGATGACATAATACTCACTGGTAACAATCTTGATGACTTACACAACGTGAAAGTTCTTTTGCACACTACCTTTCAAATCAAAGATCTTGGCAATCTCAAATTCTTCCTAGGCCTCGAAATAGCAAGAAACGGTTCAGAGATTTCCATCAATCAAAGAAAATATGCACTAGAAATCCTATCAGATGCAGGACTCCTTGGCTGCAAGCCATCAACAACTCCCATGACCAATGGTGTAACACCCCAAATTTTAAGTCTTTAAAATTATAGTATCAGTCCTCGGATCCTCGCTGGAGCGAGAGATTCTCGCTTGAGCGAGAGATGTTCACCTGGGAGGGTGAAATCCTGGGCTATACTGGAGGATTCTCGCCTGAGCGAGAGATGTCTCGCCTGGGCGAGAAATGTCATTTTGGGGCTGTTGCCACTGTGAGATTCTCGCTTGAGCGAGAATCCCTCGCTAGAGCGATAGGGTCAGATTTGAGTTTTTAAAAATAGGCGGGATTTTCTCGCTTGAGCGAGAATCCGACGAGACAACATTTAATAAGAAACCCCTAAACACAATCTAGGGTTTAGAAAAGAAGAAGAGTGAGAGAAGATAACTTTTCAAGGGCAAAAAGCTTGGATACTCATCTAAGAGTTTGAGAAGAGGTAAAACTATAGATTCTAACTCTCTTTTTCTCTCTTAAACTCACTTTGGGGTATGTTGGATCTCTTCTCAAAAATGAAGAAAACAATGGAAACTCATCCTTTTGGGTGATAGTTCATTTTATGTCATTCTTACCTTCTAAACTCTTAGTTTTAAGTTAGTGTTCCAAGAATGGAAAGGGGTTTGTGGGTTGACTCATGGAAACCCAAAACCCTAGAGAGAGAAAATGAGGTTGGAGAGGGAAGATGGGTAAAATACTAGAGGTAGAAGATGAGTTGAGTTACAATGTTAAAATATGAAAGGATATGAATGTTTTAGATGGTTGTAAACTTATGATGAAAGTAGTTTATAAACATTGAAAATATGATGAATATCTTGTACGGTTGAGTGATGCAATATAAATTGTTTATGTGATATTTGGAAATAAATGACTGACATTATCGTTATGTGATGGGGATAATGAAAGATCCTAAGGTTGGAGGAGGTAGCGAAGGAACGTGCAAAGTTACCCACAACCAACCCCGACACGTACCAAGGTAAGGAGAAGTTATTAATGGCATATGATAATAGAAAATGTGTGAATCTTCTGATTACGTATATGATCGGTGTATGACTCGCCCGATGTGTTATGGAGAATGATCTGTCCTAGATGATATAATGTATGACTTACCCTATGTGGTATTGTGTATGACTTGCCCTATGTGGTATTGTGTATGACTTGCCCTATGTGGTATTGTGTATGACTTGCCCTATGTGGTATTGTGTATGACTTGCCCTATGTGGTATTGTGTATGACTTGCCCTATGTGGTATTGTGTATGACTTGCCCTATGTGATATTGTGTATGACTTGCCCTATGTGGTATTGTGTATGACTTGCCCTATGTGGTATTGTATATGACTTGCCCCAAGTGGTAATGAAAAGGTAAACGTGCAATGGAAAATAATGATTTGAAATGGTATTGATGAAGGAGGTGACAAGGTATGGCAGAGATGAACGAGTAAATTCAAAGGGTTGGATGTAGTAACATGAGAGGGATAAACATGAGATGTAGATTTTATCATTTTATGGCTTCTTGTATTATAAAACTTAAAAAGTGGATTATCGTTTACTAATATTTATTGAATTGATAACTTACTCCTTTGTTGTTGTTGTGTATTTCTGTTATGATAATCCCATTGCAGGTAAACGATGTAATTGAGGATATTCGGTTCGAGGCATGAGGAGCTTAGAACTCGGAAGCCTAATTTTTTGTTTGATTGATGTAAACTGTTAATTGGATAATTGTAAATCCTAACTGAATCAGTACTACATTTTTGTAAAGCTGGATATTAATAGCTATGGGTATTTTGGAATCTCATAGCTAGTCATATGTGGTACTTACCAAGAAGGAAATATATGAATTATGTTTTTCTGCTACATGGGAAAAGGGTTCTAGTTTATTGCGATAACTGACTTTAAAGTATTGAATGTTGTTTAACTGAAGAGAAATAAAGACGATAGGAATATCTATATTAAAATGAGAAGAATTTTCAAGGGTAGAATTTTGGATCTTACAAAATGCACTCACCTATATCAAGACTCTAGTCCACTTTATCATGATCCTCATGCTTATAGGAGACTCATTGGAAGGCTGATATACTTGACCAATACCAGACCAGACATAGCCTTTGTGGTCAATCAACTTGCTCAATTTATGGCATCCCCAACTTCAACTCATCACAACGCAGCTCTCAAAGTTCTAAGATATATAAAAGGCAACCCTGCCCTTGGCCTTTTCTTTCTTTTTGATTCCAAAATTCACTTGAATGCATATAGTGATAGTGACTGGGCTTCATGCCCAGATACACGAAAATCAGTCAATGGTTTCTGTATTTTCCTTGGCAAGTCACTTATATCTTGGAAATCAAAGAAGCAAAGAACAATTTCCAGAAGCTCATGTGAAGCAGAATACAGAGCAATGGCTCTTACCACCTGTGAGTTTCAATGGCTATCTTACCTTCTTAAAGACTTACATTTGTCATCTACAGGTCCCACTACAATGTTTTGTGACAATCAATATGCTCTTAACATTGCTTCCAACCTAGTCTTCCATGAAAGAACAAAGCATATCGAAGTGGACTGCCACAGTGTCAGGGAAGAATGCATCAAAGGATCCCTTAAGCTTTTCCCTATTGCTTCTCATTTACAACTTGCTGATGCATTGACCAAACCTCTTGGTCCAAAGGATTACTCTAATATACATCTCAAGCTTGGCTTACACAACTTGTGTGCACCAGCTTGCGGGGTAATCTTAGCCAAAACAACAAAACCAAAGTCAGAAAATTTACTTCTGACCGAGATATTCCATAGGCCTGACTCAGCCATGACTAAGTCAAGTGATGCGCCTCGCCCAGCCATGACCGAGACAGTTAAAGAACTTGACTCAATCACTGATGCGCCACGCCTAAGCACGAAGGTCAGGTTGCCTCGGTCAGCCATGAGCCACAGCCAAGTCACGTGCATCAGCTCAGCAGCCACGATGCACCAAGAGACCAGGCCACCTCGGTCAGACACAGGACACATGCACCAGCATGCCCAAGGCCACAAGCCAAGGCCAAGGCTGGCACGATCAGTTAGGAACCACGATGCACCAAGGGGCCAGGCCACCTCGGTCAAACACAGGCCAAAGTCAAGACACATGCATCAGCATGCACCAACAGCAAGTCACGACTGTTGCTTAAGATACAGGCAACCTCTTTAAACAACATTAAATCTTCCTTTATCTTCTCCTAATATTTTCTAATCTTATCTATAAGTTAGTTAGGATCATAAATCACTTATTATAAATAGGATTCTTGTAAACTCTTGGATTTAAGTTGAATAAACAAGATTTAATACATAATTGGCAAGATACTTTCTTGATTCAGTTTTGCCACATTCAATCTCAATCATTCATCATTCTTTTATTCAAATTTCTCACTATTTAATATACCCAGCGAGTATTAGCACGAGTTTTGAGCGGGTCTAGGTCCATAAATGAAGTAATAGGGCGGGTCCGGATAATGCACTACCCGGACCCATCCAAACTCATTGTCATCCCTAATTTCAACTATAAAACAAGACTGGTGGCAACTATTCCTACCTAAGGTCCAAAGGCATTGGATCGGCCATGAGCGACGCAGAAGGTCACCATGTAAACCAATATGCGAATACTAAAACCCACGTGGCCCATAATATGCTCAGGATCCACACCATCCCATTAAGACCCAATAAGGTCTAGGGCCTATTCTACATGGTAACTAATAAGGGAATTAACACCTAGAGGGTATTTGAGGGACACCATAGGCTAATATAGGCATGCCACACCTCTTGAAAGGATAGGAGCATGACATCATTGGAGCTTCCTTTGATGCAAGATAATTCCATCACACTCAGCATAGATAGAGGATGTCATTAACACATGAAAAATTCATCATCTCTGACTTCTCTCTACCTTACTCTTTCTACTATACATTTGTCTTTATAAATATTAACTTAAGCATTAAAGTCCTTTTCAAGTACCCATCCAAGGGGTCCAACACTAATCATCAGCCTAGTTTAACACTGTTCCAACACTCCAAGGCTAGTCTTCAACCTCATTCAACCTAGAAACATCACTACCACCTCATCCCTCCGCTAGACTTAAGATTTTTGCGGTCTCATGCCTGCCTATGCTGTATAAAGATGTCCAAGCTATTGTAACAAAACTTTCTATTTGAAGGGCATCTTAGTACCTAAATTCACAAAAGAAAGTTAACACAGGAAATGAGTGTTATTAATACCGTACCGGTCATCAAACCGGTAGGGGTACTGGTACAGTGATATAGTGGTTTAATCGGTGGTTCACTAATTAAACCGCATATCGGTAAAGTTAGATAAACATATATAATATATTAACATTAACGTTGAAAAATCAATAAAAATCAATAATTATTTTTTATTTTCATTAAAAATTTAATTTAAAATAAAAATCGACCGGTATGACCGACACGGTTCAATTAAAAAACGGCCAGTATAACCGGTTTTTACTAGTATAATTACATAACCGGTATAATTATTGTATCGTACTGGTAATAGAACCAGTTCAACCAGACGGTATGAAACAGTTTTAATAACACTGCAAGAAATGCTATCAACTATAATGCAGCTTGTGGTCAACTACAGGTTATTTTCCAACCAATCACATTTTATACTATATAATCTAACTAAAACCCGATTTAGATTAAAACAATGTAAAATGACATAAGTTATAAGTGCAAAGCATTTGAAAACTAATATTTTAGTCATGTCTGTCACCAAAGGCAAAATATTTTATAATTTTATCACTTTAATAAGTTTTCCCTCTCAAACTTTGAAGAATAAAATCATTTAAAGGAATAATAAAAATTAAAAGGAGAAGAGTAATGATAAATTTTCCATTGCCCATCATGCCATAGATGAGTCAAAGTGTCTCCTGCATTGTTTCATCACTATCCATAACTTTGTTCTGTCTCACAACTGGGGAAATCAGCATCCATACTGTTCAAAAGCAAAAAAGATTAAGCAATGAAAATATGAGTTAGAGAGGTGGCTGCATTATTAATATGCTTAGATGAAACACACTGTGACATTCCAATACAAAATCATTTACATGTTTAGGTGATGGCTGCACTTTTTTGTCAATAAAATAGGAAGAGTAATTGCATTAAATGCAAGGAAAGCAAGCACTTTTAAACATTTATTCATATTTCTTCCTTATCAGTTAGAATTTTATTGTAGTAAATAAACATTTGATATAACACTCTAAAGCATAATCATCTGATTACGCGATACTCTTTCAGTACGCTACTAGTCAAATACAAAGTACACAATGAGTATAGTTACTCCATATTCTAGTTGGTTTAGTGATAATTTTTAGATGTTTCTATATGTTATTTAGCTATTAGTTTTTTTTGTACTACCAAATGTATTTCTCTCTGAATGAATTAATTTCTTTCGAGGTATGTGACTGTCCCTTCTAAAAAGAATTAGGATCAGCTATCCCACTTTTCATGTATCATTGTATCACAATCTAATTGCAATGTGTCATCTATTTGAAAAGAAAAATATAAAAAACATAAAATAACATTTTTATGTTATTTGGTGGGATATGATTGATTTGGGACATAGAGACAGAAAATTTTGGGGACATAGAATCTTGGTTCTCTAACAAATGTCGCTTCCATGAACTAATGTGTATACAATAAATGTCTCTCAATGAACTAATGTGTATATAATAAATGTATTGGTTCTTCACTGATCTTAGTATGCTTCTACTCAAATCCATAAAATATGCAAGAAAATACTTTGGGTTATATCTAACTCTCATTCCTAAACATTACTTACTATAAATTGTAGCTGCAAACCACTCGTTGATGATTTTCACCCATGTACTTGCCCAACCAACATCAATACTCCACCTGGTAGATTGAGATGTGCATTAGTTATACAAGAAAAGCAAACAAGCCATAAAATTAAATCATCATACCCGCGACCGTAATATTATGGTTGTGGTGACTGTCGTAACTGCAATTAGAGTGTGGCACCAAATCATAATGATGTGGATGCATCGAGCACAATGCAACCACAGCAGACGACATTGGACCGTATTAGGAAGTATTGGACCACATTAGGCCGCATTGATTCAGAAACATTTTTTCAATCAGAAAATAATTCACATGCTAACGGCCATAATAACTACATTCGCAGTAACCACAACCATGAATGCAATCGCAATTTAATATTCTGATCATACCTAAAGCTATAAACTATATGATAAATTAGGTTCCTTACTTCCTGGGTGAGTTATTCAAATCCCAACTGATGAATAACATTGCGAAGTACATTGCTCCCAAGGAGAATACTATGTGAAAAAATCCATAGTTGTAGGGAATACTATCTTCATCTTCAACTTTGTCTTTGGAAAACTGTAAAGGAACAAAGAAAAGAACTTCAATACTCTAATGGTTTACTATCAATTACAATATATTCAAATAAAATTTACATTGCAAAATACATTCATTACTCACAATATCACAGAGCTAGATATTAAGATGAACTTGTTTAAGGTTGAAAAGTTAGAGGATGTAATATGGAGCAAAAAGAATGTAAGTGAACAAAACTGAAAAACAAGTATAGTGAGTAAAAGACTTATTTTGCTTTTAGTACTAAGGGAGAAGGGTGCACCTGAAAGCATTTTGAATCAATGCCTGTGGAAAAAGCTGCCATCACGATAGCAAATATGGCAATGAGGAAGCCCTATTAAGAGAATATTATATAAATCAGAATTAGAAAATGAATAAAGCACTCATGAAAATAAACATTTATAGAATGAGATTATGTATATTCTGAAAACCTAGGGGTGTCGTAACCTTGGAAACGAAGAAGTTATTTCCAAGATTTAAACTCATGACCTCTAGGCCACAAGGCAAACAACCCTATAGTTGTGGCAAGGTTCACCCGAAGACAGTATAGTGTAAACAAAAAAAAAAGATTGCAGAGACCATACATGAAAATCAAATAGAAGCATTAGCTTAACTTGCAACTTGGCAAGCAAACTGGACATGATATTGAGCATTAACTATACTTATTACTTCATTATGTAGTGGTTCTAGCCTTCAAAACACTGCATTTGACATAGATTTAAACTACCCAAAAAGAAGGACCATGGATATATCAAGCAACATAAGTATAAAAAATCAATTTGCTGCAATCAAATCTTAAATGTTCATCATTTAGCTTCGACTTCATACAGATATATCAATTATGTTATGCTAACAATAAATCACAGACAAGGAGAGATAGAATGACTCACAAGTATAGTTATCCAACCACCATTTCTTTTCTCTTGGTCTTTTGTCTCACATCTCAAGGTGGCAGGTTCACTGTAAAGCACAAGTTTTGTTTTATATATCTCTGTGATTGTTAGCTCTAGGCAACATTTTGCGTAGAATCGAATATATCTACTTGCAAAAAATTAATTTGCCATAATAACAAGTTTGACTGATACTAATGAACATGGATTGCAGTTTGAATTTTGTTGTGATTATAATAATTGCAAAAAATTAGGCTGAAATACCGCTAATATGCCACAATTTGGATTGTGATGTGGCTGCATACTCCCAAAACGGTAATATTGTGGCAACAATTGTGGACCACAATTTAAAACCATGCTAACGAAGGATATTGACTAAGTCCCGCCTCACTTTTACTAAGAATATTACAACTAACATATTGTAAGTAACGACAATCACAAGTTTGATTCTTATTTAATGTGAAGGAAATTTATCCACTACAAAGGCACTGTGGCTCATAGATGGTATGCAGTTAGATTAATACCCTTAAGATATTTGGGTAAAAAATTAAGACAACACGTCTTGAACCAAAACTCTAAGGCATTAGTTATATGAGTTTTTTCTACTTATAAACTTTTTTACTCCTCCCCTCATATTCAATGTGGGACTTCACACTTGAATAAACCCAACAAGATGAGTTGATATCATAATCCATATAGTGAATTTTTATTGGAATAACAAAATTAGAAGTCATATATTGCCTAAAAGGAAACATTTAAAAAAGAGCCAGGAAACTGTAATTAATATTTATGAGTTTGAATCCTAACCTTCTAACTGCACACCAACACAGGAAAACTATGTAAGAAGCCATAATTCCTGAGGATAATAGTCCTCTGTTAACCTGTAGAATTAAGAATGTAAATGAGAAAAAATAGATTCTAATAGTTATAGTGAGATTTTAACTAGTAGTTAACTAATTGATATGTTATGATAAAGTTTTGGAAAGTCAAATATATAAAAATAGCACTTGCTGAAACATCAGGAATGAAGATAGTGTACCTTAGAATGTAAGGATACAATCAACATTACCGCAAGCAGAATTGCAGTCCATGTGATGAAAAATATATTGAGAGAACATGAAGATCTTGAAGCATATGTTGTGTACATATAGACAACTCCACATATAGAGCCAACATAAAACAATGTCGACATAAAAAGTCCAAGGAAGCACCTGTGCCAACTCAAGAAGATGCTAATGATTCAAAACTCAGATATTTCTTTTTAACCTAAAAGGCTAAACAAAATTGTCTTAAAGATCATTGATCTTAAACAAAATTGTATGATATCACTGTCAATACAATAAAAAGAAAAGGACTTTGATATCCTTTGAAGTTTTATTTTTGATAGGCAAAGTTTTTGATGAAGAGAAGAGAGGGAAATTGTGCAACTATCTAGATTTTGAACTTAAGTGCTCACCTCTTTATGTCTCACAACTCTACCAATTGAGCTGACGTAGTATCGTGTAAAGTTAAAACCACAATAAAACTTATTAGTGGTTTAAAGTTTCAACTTTTCTTGCAAAACTTTTTTTTCTCCAACTAATTAATGAGCTTAATCTCATTATTTAATAAAGATTAGGAAAATAGTTGGCATACTGCTGCTGAATAGCAAATAATGAAACCACCACAGTTTTTTCATATCACAAAAAGACTGTGTACCTCTGCTTCCTTTCTTCATTTGGAGTCCAGTACTTATTCCACAAAGTGATAAAATGGACTACACTCACAAGTTGTAATAGAAGAAAAGTCCTGTGTAAATATGAACAATGATATACTTGTTAGTACAACCAGTATAGTGAAAATTTAAGTTGATACCATATACTGCTTTAAGTTAGTCATAAAAAACACTAATACAGAGCATAAACAACTTCAATGAGAATCTATGGTTATGATCTGCATAAATATTATCATTTGTCTTCAAGTGGAAGTTGAATAAACCAACCAAGTTGAGATATGGTTTCATTGTTTCAAAAACTACACTTGCACAGGATATTATATGATGCATATGCAAGTACATGATTCAAAACTTGATACCATGTGTTATAGATATTGATCATTCCCCAATGGTGCATTTGCGAGTTGAGTTCTGGAGGGGAAAGAAGAGAACGGGAAAACTTCAGAGCCATCTCACAAGTGTATTTTATGGCTTCCAAGCCTTTCCTTTCCATTCAAAACCCAACTCGTAAACAGACCCCTAAGAACTATTTCGACTCACGAGTTTAGGAACTGAAGCTTACCCTGCACCAATACGAGCAATTTCACCTGCATGACAATATATGTGTCATGGTCTTATTAGTGATTTTAAGAAACGGAAAAGATAAAACAGAGTTTTTGTTATCATTGAAGAAAAGATGAGAGCAATAGTGCAATACTAAGAATTATTTGGGATATCAAAGAAAACTGAACTTTGCTCAAATGATTATTTTACAAGCATTTGTTCATTGTGCTGAAAAGGATTTGTTTCATCAATATGACTATGGAAGTTTGAAACCTACCATATATTTGAATAACTTGTGAAGGAAAGAAGAATGGTAGTGCCATTGATACTACCAATAAAACAGACTTCAGCTCCCACCATCCAGAATGCCATGAATTCTGAGCTTCAAATAACTTTCTAGTTTTAACTGTAGTAAGAAACATAACTGAGAAAAATATCTGAAATTGTTGTCAAGGAGAATAGGTCTTATGAAATTAATCATTCTAAAGATTATGTAGAGAATAAGGACCAATTTGTGTCTTTGATATCAAATACAACACCTGAATTTTATTTGTTCACATCTTATAATTAATAAAGAGGATCAGTTGCTGATAATAAGCAAGATTTGCAAGAATATGGTCCATGCTTGGTTCAAGTATTACTTACTCATGGTATGCATGATACCTGTTTCATTTTTTATTATCTAAAATTGGTGGATTTTTTATTTTGCTATTTCTTTTCAAAATAAGGCATATTCGGTCGAGAATCAAATTTATTAAGAGTACATATATGAGTTGGGTTTTGAAGGAGAAAGATGAGAAAGTGAAGGTTTCACAGTCATCTCACAAATGTATTTTATGGCTCCCAAGTCTTTTTCTTCCCTCCATTATCCTCCAAAAAACAACTCAACAAACCCTAAGGGTCTAATTGTGAGTTCAATTTGCAGGGGTGAAGGGAAAAAGAAGGCTTCAGATTTATGTTACCAGTGTATTTCATGACTCTCAAGCCTTCTTTTTCATTTTTCCCCCTCCAAAACTCAACTGTCAAACAAAATTGCTTTGTTTACAGGCTTAAAACATAAAGATCAAATAGCAGTATATGATGATGATTCCTGATGAAGCAGAAACTGTGAGAACTGAAAGATACATAGCATCCTAAACTCACACGAAGAACTCCCAATGAATGAAAACAACCATCTCCTTTAATTCCACAAACTTTGATATCTGTAGAGTGTAGAAAAAGATTAATAACAAGAAAGGGTGAGAAAAGGCAAGGCCATTACTTCATTCATTATGAACTCCTTAATAATCCTAACTACATGCCACAAACATTAACAATTACATCTAACCATGCTTAAAATTCTCAACAAAAATAGTATGTAACATACGATAAATATAAAAATGAGAATGATGCCTCTCTCCTCTACTGATTCTAAAGAAGTGGTGTTACCTATCTCAAATTCTCACCCCAAAAAATTGAAATCACATTCAACTGAAACTTCAAATATTTAATAAAAACTGAATAAAAGGACATAGTCTGCATTATAAGTGATTTACATGATGCGGCTGCAATATTGTTGTTTCAGTAATCGCCGCAACCGCATCATACCACAATTGCGTTGTGAGACCGAATTACAAGGATGTAGTTGAACCAGGCCACAACAGAACTGCATTAAACCGCATTTGAGCCGCATCGAATTCAAAAATATTTTTTTAATCACAAACTAATTCGCACTGCAAAGACCGCTTCCACATTGCAACAATCACAATAACCATGATGACTACCCAATAGCAATTTAAAACACTGTTGGTGACCTTAGTATGGAAATGGAAATGGAAAGAACACAGACTTACAATGAAGCCAAGGTATAAATCTTTGTCCATAGTCACGGAAAAACCATGCAACAAGATTCATTATCAAGAATATAGTGCCAAAATAATAGCGTGCTTGCAATGATTTCTTTCTTTCTATTTCATAATCAACCTTGTTTAACTCCAATGAAACATGTACTTCTTCCTGAGGAATACTCTGTCTATCACTCAAATGAATATGTACTTCTGTTACTTCAGCTGTTACCTCAGATGCACTCATTCTACAGTAACAAGAAAAACTTGATCAGAAAATATTAATGTCTTATCCCACACTTATTCGTAATTTAAATTACGGACCACGTCATGTGATACGACCGCAATATTACTGTTATGGTGACCGCCACAATTGCAGCGTGATACCGATTCACAATGATGTGGACATAATACAACCGCATTAGACCTATTTGGGTCGCATCAGGCCCATCAGACCACACCAAGCTGTATTCAATTCAAAAATAATTTTTTAATTACAAAATAATTTACGCCGCAATTGTTGCAATACACATCGAACAACTACCTGACAATCATGATCACAATCACAATTTAAAACATTGAGGTGTTTTAAACATAGAATACATACGTTTCAAATGTACAAGGTTTTCTAAGCAATACTGCATTCTACTTTACCTTTATGTTGAAAGACAGTGAAGTAAAAAACTAAAGACCAAAGTCCCTTTTCATTCAGGAATATATATAATGCCTCACAAATAATGGTCACAGAAGAAAATATTCAATAAGCTGCAAGTAACCTATGATGATGATGATGAGTAAGACATTGGTTCAAGAAAATATTCTCACCTTATTTTGCTTAATAGTGCACTCTTTTGAAGCTAGGACACTACTCATATGGAGTAAGAGTATGAAGTTGTTAATATTATTTGTACAAGTTAAAAGAAAATGCTCACAAGTCCAAGCTTCTAGAACAGTAGTGTGAAATGATTGTCTTGAATATGTTGTATGATAATTATATTGCAAATGGGGTTCAAAGTAGTTGGTACATACAAACTGAGAATGATCCTCTATCACAGAATTTTTTTGTCTATCTGTCTCTAACCAATCAAATTTTATAAAATAATATTAAAATATTAATTTCTGATTTTTTTATTTTTATTTTTAATTAAATTGAGTCTTCTGATTAGTTTGGTACACAAAGTGGTACGCGAATTGGGACATGTGATCCCATCACATAGAAACAACTTCATTCATGTCTATATTTGTGATGCCATGATGCTCCCTCATCTCATGCATAGCACAATATTGCTCACTCTTCTCATAAATATAAAACACCCCTTTGTCTTCTTTTGATTTCAACATGATTGTAGAATCTTCACATTTAGTGTCAGTACATTTATGTCGGTAATTTATTACTTAATTCACATCTTACTCATTAATTATATGAAAATTTAATTGATTGAATTAGTAAATAAATCTAAACTATTAGATTTCATTAAAATTAATGATTAAGATGTATAGTAAATGGATTTCCTCTCATATTTTATACAAGCTATAGTAGTATAGAGAAACCTGCCAAGAAAAGGACAGCTGTTTGTTGAAAATTGCACATGAAGTTTCCTCATTTTTATAAGGACCCGATTATCGTAATATAAAAATTCTTTTTAAAACCTTATTCATGAAAGTGAAGTGATTACTTTTGAAAGACATTACTTGAATGGTTTGGAAACTTGAGTGAATACATTTATAAATTACAAGGCGGAAATATTTCAAATACATTTCATTTCAAAAGCATGTCATTGCACTTCCTTTCAAATACATAATCTAAACAATTATCCTTTAACAAAGAACACTTTTAATTATAAATATTAAATCAACTTCATTATACACTTTAGGAGAAGTTCCATTTTACAAAAGAGTGAAACCAACAAGATTCTCATATTACAAACGTTTTTCATATAACATGCCAATTACGGTGACCATAGCGTGGAATTACATGGAGTAATACATTAAAGTATTAAACATTTAACAATCAACACATTATACCACGTATTGTTCACATATTCATTTAGCATACTCATCATATTTCACTTAAACAATTCATTCAAATCCACACAACATACCATTTATTCAATTCAATCGTCATCAAGATCACCACATAACAATTAAACATTGAAGTGGAACACATTTCATGAGTATATAAATATAGACATTCATACTTTCTTTGTTCTATTTCTCCTCATTCATATTCAAACATACTCATTTCTCATCATTCATATTCACCCTATAATATATATATCCCATAATATATATCCTATAGCATGCATATTTATTTCATTTCAAATATATTTATTTCTCATCATTCATATTCACCCTATAGTATATATATCCCATAATATATATACTATAGCATGCATATTATTTTCATTCCAAATATAAAATTTTCACATTATTCACATTCCATAGTAATTTACCCTTGATCTCTTTCAACAAGTCTACACCGTACAAATAATCATCTACCATAGGAATGGCAACGGGGCGGGTCGGGGTCGGGTTTGTGCTTACCCAACCCCGAACCTGAAATTCAAAACCCGAACCCGAATTAAGCAGGGTTAGAAATAACAATACCATCCCCGAACCCGTCGGGTTTCGGGTAACCCGAACCCGAAAAAAACTCGAACCAAAACATATATTTATTTATATATATATATAGCTTTTATATATTTATATATGTATATGTATATGTGTGAAATTTATATATATATATATATATATGAGATATTTATATATATATAGGTTTTATATATGTATTTATGTGTAATTTTATAATTTTATATATATTAATCGGGTTCGGGGTAGGGTATTAACAATACCAAATCCGAACCCGAACCCAAAATTTGAACCCGGGTAAAACTCGAACCCGAACCCAATCACATCGGGTTTTCCCCCTTAAATTCGGGTTGTGTTCGGGCGAGTACCCGCAGGTTCGGTTTTCATTGTCATCCCTAATCTACCACATCATGTAGCTCTAGTTAATCCCCATACCACATCGGGTAGGTCTAGTTAATTCCTCATACCACATCGGGCATGTCTAGTTAATTCCCATACCACATCGGGCAGGTTGAGTAATTCCCCATACCACATCGGGAAGGTCTATATTTCCCATTATTCTCACATAACATGTTCGTCATAACACAAAATATTAACTCAATGTCATACACCCAATAAACACAAGGCATCACATTGTTCCATCACCATGAAATAACACACAACACCATCATTGTCACAATCATACCCATATATGTCTATAACAATAAAACGACCCACAACATATTCATTTTGATAAACATACTCATCTCCACTTTTACAAATCAACAACTCATCAAAATGATTATTATTACAAACACATTCATATACGTTTATGACAATAAACAACTCACACAATCATTATTACACAACATATGCATTTCTACTTTTGTCATTAAACAACACATCTCACATTCCTTATTACAAACACACCCATATATGTTTGTAATAAATCAACCATCCATAACAGACCATTATCATAAACAAAACACACATAACATATCCTTCATCATATACTCATTAATGTTAGAACCATCTTTCATGACGGTGTATTACCATAAATGAGCATATTGCGTTTTACTTACATAAACGGTTTCCCGCACATATATCTCCACTTTTATGGCTAATACATCCTCATGTAAATTAAAGACTCTCACATGGTCCACAAACACCCAAGAGAGTTTCTATCCGTTAATATGCTCCGATTCTTGAGGAAAATCGGAGATGATGACTCTAATGAAATACTCTAAGACCACAATGGTCTTCTCCCTCATCTTAGGTTGCGTAAGCTCCATGGATACGCAAAGAGCTCCATCTCCCTCCATCTCCTTCAACCTCCATTGTTGTTTTTTCATCTCCAAAGCTCTCCAATGTTCCATTAAGAAGCAATAGGAAGATGTTTTGATGTGTTTTTGAGGTTTAGTGGGGGAAAGAGTCGAAATCCATGGGGAGCCGCCATTGGGAGTGAAAGGGGAGTAAAGAAAATGAAGATTAGGGTTTGTGAAACCCTCTATTTACTTTTATAGCTAGGTCTTCTCGCTTGGGCGAGAAACCCACGATATTTTAAGTTTCAAAACACGGACTCTCTCGCCTGGGCGAGATTCTCTCGCTCAAGCGAGAATCTCACAGCCTGCCCAGGCTTTCTCTCGCTGAAGCGACCCATTCCTCGCTTGGGCGAGACTCCTAGAATTTCCAAATTCAAAACACTGATCCTCTTGCTCAAGCGAGAATCTGGCAGTATGCCCCATTCTTCAGGACTGTTACCTAATTTCAAGAAGGATAAATTTGGGGTGTTTTACAATCCTTCCCCCTAAAAGAAATTTCGTCCCCAAAATTTTATTAGGTTACTCTCAGGAGGACACTAACCTCGCCTAGACTGTAGGCATAAGATAAACTCGACCAAGCTTAGGTCCAACCGTCTAAACCATTAAGATTACTTAGATTACAACCAAGACACATATCACACGACCATGACACCATATAGTCAGATTATGGACTAAACCTCAAAAGTCCAAATACCAAAGTCAAGCATTAGAATATTAAGAGAAAATTTATCGCAATCGGAAATAAAGATTCTCAAGTATCTCGCAATCCCACTAGATCTCCCCGATCTATCACTACAATCATCATTTCAAAACGATTGCAAAAGCAGTGAGATTCACAACGACACCTTCAAATTCGAAAGAAAGTGGGACTCCATACCCATATTTCATCAAGATGCACTAGTTCGCATCCGAAACGCAAAAACTAGATCAACATCTACTCAATGGAAACAACGCCATTTCATTTCACTCATGAAAATAGTTTCAATTTACTCAAAAATCATCACTAGCATTTCAAACTTGCACTCGCTACAACACAAAACATTGTAGTCATCCAACAATTAGCATTTAGACAAGCAAGATTTCTGAAGTCCCTTCTAGTACAAAATGAAATCACCATTTCTTTATCCAATTCAATCCAACCTTTTCTACCACAAACGAATGCGGTAAAATAAGATTTGCTAGTTAATAGTCTCAACTTTAATAGTAGGCATACATTTTGCACTCAAATCCACATCATATCCAGAAACACATGGTCATAGTTACATCACAAGATTTTTAACAACATCACACTCATCCAAGATGCGGTTGTTAAACATTCGGATTTTCAACATGAAACTTAATCAATGCTTAGCCGAATAGTACACTTCATTCAAAAATTATTTTCGAAAATAGATTAGATGTAAGTTTCATGGTGATCATCTTGTGGAAGCAAGGTTTTTCATAATCATTTCAAAATAACTTAAAACCCTTTTTCTCATGCGACACCGAATGCCCAAATCAAAATTTTCAAAAGCTAATTAGTTCTGGAGTTACATTTCATCCAGGACATGAGAGTCGCCATAGTAAACTTACAGAAACATGCTTATACCATAACATTGCAATTGTGCATAACAATTACTGACGCACATGAAATAGAAATAAGTTTTGTAAGCACAATATCAAAGCAGTTAATTTGAGTTCATTACCACTATATCGTGCATTGCAAATATTCAACTACAAAAGGTCAATCATCATAGACCAAAAGTTTCATGTACAAAAGATAATCCACTACCTCTTCGGGTAGGCAATATAACGATAATCCACTACCACTCCGGGTAGGCAATTTAACAATGGTCCACTACCACTCCGGGTTGGCAATTCAGCAATGGTCCACTACCACTTCGGGTAGGCAATTCAGCAATGGTCCACTACCACTCCAGGTAGGCAATTCAGCAATGGTCCACTACCACTACGGGTAGGCAATTCATCAATGGTCCACTACCACTCCGGGTAGGCAATTTAGCAATGGTCCACTACCACTCCGGGTAGGCAATTCAGCAATAGTCCACTACCACTCCGGGTAGGCAATTCAACAATGGTCCACTACCACTCCAGGTAGGCAATTCAACAATGATCCACTACCGCTCCGGGTAGGCAATTTCCCCAATGATCCACCACTTCGGGTAGGTAATTTCTCAATGATCCACTACCACTTCGGGTAGGTAATTTTCCTCAATGATCCACTACCTCTTCGGGTAGGTAATTTCCCTCAATGATTCACTACCACTTCGGGTAGGTAATTTCCCTCAATGATCCACTACCTCTTCGGGTAGGTAATTTCCCTCAATGATTCACTACCACTTCGGGTAGGTAATTTCCCTCAATGATCCACTACCACTGGGGTAGGTAATTTTCCTCAATTCCACATTTAAAGGAGTTATTAAACCAATTCGAAATTCATTTTTTTTGCTGCATAACTTGAGCCGAAGTCGCTACATCCCTTAGGGTTATCTAAAAGCAGATTCTCATTTCTTTTTAAAAGAAAACATTCTACATATACTCGAGCCAGAGTTTCGCTTATATACTCAAGCTAGAGTCGCTAACCATTCATGGTTGGCTAAAAATATATTTTCCTTTCCTGGATTTCACCATTTCTCATTTCCCGTAAATCTACGCTCGCATTAGTATAAACACACCCATATATGTTTATACTAACTCCGTAATTCACAACTCAATCATTGCATAACCAGAAAATACACACATTTTCCATTCAAATGCACAAATAAGGACTTATCCTTACATTACCTTAATCTTGTGCTCCTAGAACCATAGAAACAGTTAAGCCAACATCCCAGAAAGTCAATTTAATCATTCATTTTCAATTATCTTAATCTTAGTGATAAAAGAAAATTCACATCAAGAGTTGACCAAAGTTCCAGCAAGAGATTCACCACTAGGAACTCTCAACAAATGAATCTCACACCAAGAAATCCAACCGGAAAATCACAATCACAAACTCCCCATAAACAATTCCAATAAGATGTTCACAACTAGAAACTTTAAGCAAGAGTTTTACCAGAGAATCTCCAACAAGGGTCTCACACAATAAATTCAACAAAAGTTTTACAACAAGAAATCCTCTACGAAATTTACACCAAGAAATTTTCAACAAGCACTTCATCAATAACTCACAACAAGAAATTCAACGATAAATTCACAACCAAACGCTTACCGCAAGGAATTTAACAATCATCTTTCACATTAGCAGTTACCACATAGTCAACAACAATTCACATAAGTCAAGTAGTTAACTCATACAAATTTCACAAAGAAGCATGTAAGGTCATACCCTAGGCCGCAGAGTTGACATATGCTATGATACCATATTATAAGGACCCGATTTTTGTAATCCAAAAATTCTTTTTAAAACCTTATTCATGAAAGTGAAGTGATTACTTTTGAAAGACATTACTTGAATGGTTTGGGCGAGAATATATATATAGCTTATCCTCATAAACCAAAAACCTCATACAAATCAAGCAACTTTATTGCAAAATTCCTTTTTAATTGGGATGACTAATAAAATCTTTTTTATCTACCAAATCACTAGAGAATACACATTGGTAATCCATTCCAAACATGTACTTACACCCTTACCACAAGTACTTTTAACATGCTCACACCCCTGCAAGTTTTGGTCTAGCTTAAACTTACATCTTGAAGACTAAAAAGATATTGATTTAGTAGTATAAGGTCATGTTAGATTTTCAGAAAGATTAAAAGGTTAAGAGTTCGATTCATGATACTTATCTGAAGGAGTAGTCACACAGCCGAAAGACATTAGTTCCCTAAGATGAAGATATCTCTTAGTAGTACAAAAAAAACTTAAAATAGGTTGAAGACATAAATGTGTGCAAACAATAACCAAACCTTATACTGAAAGATGATAACTCTAAAAAAATGCAAAACTATAATTCTTTTAGTGAAAATTTGTAATAGAATGATTTTACAAAAATTATTGACTGTTGGAAGAAAGTATCTATAACGCATAGATATTACACCTAATAATTAAAACTTTAATCCTGCAAATTTTTTTATTATACATCAATGATAAATAAATATTTGATCAATTGAGTTGGATGATACTAACAATAAAGTAAAAATTGATATCAATGGTAACATGAGTAGAGTTATTGGCATGAGAGAATGGCTCTCTATTTTTTTGTTACAAAAAGTTTCTCGATTTGGTTTCATGTTTTTTTACCTTTAATAATGAACAAATTTGAGGAATGGTCTAGCGGAAGCTGTTTGAATTTTGGGACATTACTATATAAAAAATTGGAGTATGGACAAGCAAGATCAAGACAATGAACACTCTTTGTTCATTTAATTTCTTATCACAATGCCGTTTGCCCATTTGTATGGAAAAATAATGTGAGGAGAGTTTAGAATATAGCATGATGGATATGAATATATATGGATAACGTATGAGTTTTATATATTGTCACTGCATAATTAATTTAATTATCATTGACCCTTAAAAAAGTAATACATATAAATGATGTATTAAATAATAGGTATAAATCTTGCATAAATATTACATTATTTATTAAAGAACATTGATTATAAAATTCCAATATGGAAAAGCAAGGCCAGGACAAGAATTGACAGCCCCATGTAGAACTTTCCAGCTTTTCTTTGTTGATTGAAATTTTAAAAGCACCTTTTTCCAACGCGTCTTCAATAGGGATTAGTAGCATTGAATTTATGTGTTTGGTTTATACTACATTCCTATTTAATTGTGTTTTAAAAGTTGTATCGCAAAATTTAAAAAAATTGTAATTCATGTGTTTATTTTTATTAAATTGATCGAATATTTTGTTATTTATATATGTATAACAATTATAATTTTTGATTTTCACTTTTTATTATTGCTTAAACAGAGTTATAATTGTCAAAATAATAATTAATGTTATATTGATTTTATAAAATATAAAAAAGAACAAATTTGATATGTTAAAACATAATTGAAACTGAACATAAGTTGTATATTTTATAAAGGAGAATAATATATCTCCTGGTATAATGAGATAAGTTATCTTTTTCAGCCACTAAAATTGTGACATGTGTACTATTTATTCATTTTCTACAAAAATATTTTTAAAACTAATCAAAACAATACACATGTCATTTTTTTTACTGACCGGAGGATGTAAGTTATCTCCTGGTATGAAGAGATATTTTATTCTATTTATAAAGTTAATCTTTAGGATATCCAGGGACTAAGTAAAATATGAAGGTTTAATTTCAAATAATATAGGACAGTGCCGCATTTTTAAATAAAGACTATTACTTATTTCTATTACTTTTTTTAATTCATTCTATCAATGTATATATTTTTCATCTTTTAAATATTTGTATCTCAATTCTATTATTAAAGAATTAATTTCATTTTAAGTGTAGTTAGAAATTAGATATTAACCATTTATTTTATATAATACTTAGTAATCAACGTCACCTTAAATCACGGAACAACTCTTTGATACAGTAAGATACAGTGGTTCAACAATTTAAGTAGCGATTTAATAGTTAAACTACATATAGTGAAATTAAATATATATATTATTAATATTAAAAACTATTAAAAATGTAATAAACATTTTATTTATGCAAATTGACAAAGCAAAATGTATATCATAATGGTAGATCACATTTTTATGTTCACTTTTATTTAATTTTCAAAAATCTACCAACTTGTCATTTATAACTACATAGCTGATACAATTGTAGTATGATACCTATATGGGGTCTCATCCCCGACATTATGGTGGAACTAACCAATATGATTCGATATTGATAATGCTTCATCACACTTGTTTTTGGACAATTTTGTTAAAATTATAAGTCAAGATGACAAACTAAGAGATGGTGAATTAGTTTTCTGGTTTTTCTGAACTTAATGCAAATTTTTAAAACTTTACAAAAGAGTAAGAGTAGAGATGCAGTGGAATAATAAGTATGCAAAAATTTAGTACATGAATTTAAAATAGTATAAGGAAAAGAGAGTCACCAGAATTATCCTTGTTCACCTTCTAATCCATCGAATATTACATCCAGTCCTCTTGCAATCCACAAGAGATTTCACTATGATGAATTCAATCTTTACAAAACTCACCTCAGACTTTGTCTCAGATTACGCTCACCAAAACTCACTAATTTAGAAGCACACCACTTCTAAATTTCACTATTCCCCTTCACCACACCCCATGGTGAATTTACATAAAATTGTAATGAAGAACTTATGTCTAGGGCTTAAGGATTGCTATGATTTTGTCACAATTCAACTCTCAATCCTTGTATGTCAATCACTAGAAGTAATACACAAATTCTCAAGTGTATTTAAGTTCAGAAAACTTTGAAGAAAAACACTTAAACAACTTTTAGAAAAATCAGCAAGTTTGATCAAGTTGTTGCAAAAGTGTGTATAAAGTTGTAAAAAATGTTGTGTGATTGAGTGTTTACGAATATGAATGCCTAGTGCTTTTAAATAGGTTTCCAACTAGTCATCACACCCATTCCAGAAGGTAGGAGTCGAGTGGTGTAATCAGTTACCAAAAGTTTCTGTCCCGTTGAGTAATCGGTTATTCGATGAAGTAATTGGTTACTCCAAGTTATTTTCTTGGTAACCTGATACTATATTTGGGTAATCAGTTACTTTGTCACTATAACTCATTACTCAGTTCGAACAACATGTTACTCAGCCTTTTGAAATTTTAAGTCCATCTTTCAAAACCAAGTTTGATGTTTTCAAAAACTTTTCCTATGAGCATTTGGTAATACTTAATGTAAAAAGACTTTAGGATAAAAATACTTAACTTAGATAGCTAAAAGTCTTGATCATTTGTTTGAGCATGCTTCTAAGTCTTTGGGCTCTTCAATAATTTTTCTTCTTTTTATGATGTTGTTGTCTTCTTCAAAACATGATTAAAGTCAGGAGAAAGATCTTCTTCACATAAACAGTTGAATTAAGTAATTTTAATTGATTAAAAATACCTCATAGATTTGTCATAATTTATTTTCATATTATTCTCATAAATTAAATAAACATTTTGATCCTGTCAATTATATGTTTTCCCCTTACATGGTTAAGTCATTATATTAGAGGAATGCTATAAATCTTGAGCTAAAAGACTTCTCTTTATAACTATATGTTAGACGATAGAGAATTATTATTTCATTTTATTTGAATTAATTATAATCTATTTTATCTACCAACAAGACATTATTTTAGTGGTGTAAAATCTCACTAGATTCTCATGATGATAAAATTTCTAAATGGTAGATTTCTGATAGTGACACTTGTTGAGAGAGACAGTCACGAATCCCGAAAGAGATTATATTTTTACCCATAAGATGAAGGGATACCCTTATTAGTACAAAAAAATCTATTTTATCTTGTTAGTTATCATCTGAACTATTATTATCTTATCGTTCGTAATGACTTTTGTCTATATAGAGAGATAAATTCAGATAAAAAACTAACTAAATCTTTAATAAGATAATATTTTATTAATCCAAATATACTTTAACACACTTAATAAAACTAAAACTTAATAAGCTTTAAGCTTGTAACAAATAAACCCTTCAAATGAAAATAAATAATTAATTGTATGATTCCTCAAAATCATTAGAAACGTAAAATCTTCAGGTATAATCACCATATAATGATCGTCATCAATGAGAAAAGAATTCAATAGTGACATAATTCAGCACTGGGAGAAAAAAGTACCACCGAAATGAATGTTAGTGAGTATAGAACAGAGTGGCATAATCACAATCAGAATAATCATCAATGGGAAAAAGTCACTACTTACATAATTCATTAATGGGAGAAAATGTGCTACCAAAATGATTGTGGATATGAAGATTACCACATGTATATAAGTAAAGGAAGAAAGTGAATTGTTGTATTTGAGAATGTTGGCGTTTGTTTATATTAATAATTGGTGTCTGTATATTGGAATTGTGAAGTTGAGAGAAAAAAAATGAATGTATACTAACAGGAAAGTGACACGACAAAGGGAGGTAACTATTGGAAGCAATATTATTAAAACAGTATCGGTTATCAAACTGGTCAGAGTACTGGTATAGTAGTACAGTGGTTCAACCGACGGTTCAGTAATTAAACTGCATGTCGGTTAAACCAGACATACCTGTTTATATTTATATATATGTAAACCTATAATAGAAAAAATTCAAATAGTAAATATTCAAATTTATAATTCATATTCATAATCTACTCCAAATTCACACCAACAAACAATCTTAAGTCTTTAACAAAATCAAAGTCTAAAGTACAAAATATATATCAATCCAAAAGTATTACTTTACAAATGCAAAATATGAATAGTGACACAAGTTCACAACTCAGTCTACAAAACATACAAATTTAGAGTTTTAACATTTAACACCAAGGAGTCAAAGTTGTCTCATATCGATGTTCTATTTCTTCATCATTTGAGCCTGAAGCTTGACCCACATTGTCTTCATCCAAGTTAACATTCTCCATTGGGTTGAGTTGTGCATCATAATCATCTTCTAAGTTTATGAGATGCAGACGTACGAGGTGTTTCAATCGCTTGAGTGTGCAATAAATCAGTAACTTCATCACAAAGATTATCATCCTCGAATTCATCTTCTACTTTCCTTTTTTTGCTCTTCATTTCATCAATTGATTTATGGACCTGATGTTGAATATTTTCGGGTACTTTCTTACACTTTTCAACTTGTCCTTTTACTCCAGCCAAATGAGCCTTAAATCGAGTGATGCCACCCCTTTGATTTGTTTCATGCAGAAAAGACATAATAGAATCGTTCTTCCATTAACAACTTATTTACAATGCGCCCAAGCTTGATCTGATTTCCCCCTATAACTGCTTGTAGAAGTATTTTCCGTTGATGCTTCTTGCGATGTTGGTAATTCAGGTTCATTAGATGCCATGTATTTCTACAATATGAGCAATTAAGAACAATTAAAAACAATTATGTTATTCCTAAGCATAAAAATGAGCATCAAAATAGTAAGCATTTCAAAACAGTGAAGGAAAAATTCATTTAAAGGGTAATAAAGTTAACAACCCCACCTTTCTATATATATTTTTTTTGAATCAAATTGACTTTGTATTAATTCAAAAAACTCTAATTACACGGCGATCGCGAGGATCCAGCCCAAAAAACATCTAGAAACGACAAAAGTAACACATTATATCATCAATCTAGCTATATGTGTTTTCAATCTCTTACTATACCACCCTCTATAGACTATCATATCTATGATACTTTCCACTATCTTTGTTTTATCTACGGCTGATCCAAAACAAGCGTCATTTCAATACCTCAAACTCCCATATATTGTCTCAGTTGCTGCCAATTTCAAAATTGAGGCCAAGACTCCTTTTCCATTACAGCGCATAACAAGCCAGTCCATCTCCTCCACCCATTCTTTTGGTTCATGTTTAATTTGAATCCAATCTAGTACTTCCCTCCAAATGCTTTTCAATTCTGCACACACATAGAAAATGTGATTGAGAGTTTCTTCACAAGAAAAGAAACAGCATGTAGCATTCTGCACTACTCCTAGTCTTTGCATTCTATCCTTTGTTGCCAATCTACCTTGACAAGCAAGCCACAATGTCATTATAGCTCTAGGTCGTGCTACATTTTCACAAAATAGTCTATACCAATTAACCTGCACAAGCTCATTAGATCTAATATTCAAATACATTTTCTTCATGATAAACCTATTCCTGGTTAGGGCCAGATTCCATTCATTATGCATCTCATTCACCACTGCTCTTTGCTTAAGAATAGATTTTATAATCCATTAATGGTTGGGCTTACTTTCCATCTGCATCACATCACCATTTTTTACATAGTAGGTATGCACCCATTTAACCCACAAATTGTCAGCTTTGCCACATAAATTCCAAAGAAGCTTCATCATGGTGACTGAGTTCCAAGTGCTGAGATCAATTAGATTTAGCCCTCCATGTTTCCTTGGGATGCATACCTTCTTCCAAGCCGCATGACTCTTTCTACTAATCACAGATCGTCCTGTCCACAAGAAACTACGACAAACATCATCAATCTTGTGAATTACATGTTTAGGTAGTGGAAAACATTGCATCCAATAATTTGCTATGGCAAAAGACACATTCTTAATTAATTGGACACGCCTTGCATAACTCAACAATCTGTTACTCCAATGATTAATCCTGCCAATAATCCTATCCAACAGATTCATGTAATGATGGGAATATAGCTGCTTACAAGTCAAATGAACCCCCATTATTTAAAAGGCATAAGGCCCTCCAGAAATGTGGTCAATCCTTTGATTCTCTCCTTTGTCTGCTCATCAACTCCTCCAAAATAAATCTTGCACTTCCTTGGATTTACAATCAGCCCAGTAGACAATGAAAAACATTGTAAAGCTTGCATCATAAGTTCAACTGACCTGTAATCTCCTCTTGCAAATAACAGTATGTCATCTGCAAATGACAGGTTCGTTATGTTTAACTTCTCACATTTAGAATGATGGTTGAAATCTGGATTTCTTTGCATCTTGACTAGTAGTCTGTTCAAGTATTCTACAACAATGACAAACAGTAAAGGGGACAATGGGTCTCCTTGTCTAATCCCCCTCTTAGCCTTCATCACTTTGGTATAAGTTCCATTGATATTGAACCGGTAGGACACATAATTAACAGATAGCATAATCCACCTAATAAATTGGTTAGGTAAACCAACCTCCTTTAAGATTATCTCCAAGGCCCCCCAATCCATCATATCATATGCTTTTTGTAAATCTAGTTGAATTATGCACCTAGGAGTACCTCCCTTCCTAGAGTATCCTTTTATCAACTCAGACACTAGCATTATATGATTATGAATCTATTGTATGGGCACAAAAGCTACCTGACATGGGCTGATAATGTCTCCAAGTACACTACTCAGTCTAGCTGTGAGGATTTTGGAAATTATTTTATATAATGTAGTACATCCAGCTATGGGCCTGAAGTCCTTTATTTGTGTTGCCTCTGCACTTTTGGGAATGAGTGTTACAATAGTACAATTGAAAGCACCATATAACCTTTCTATATATTTAAAACATTATATGTGTAAAGTTAAGCTTATATTGGCAACTACACACTATATTGTGACCATGTTAAACAATTTCCAAAATTCTGTGCATATGGTTACAAAAACTTAGTTCCACATCAATGCATTGAATGGAAAAGTCTAACAATAAAGCATCGAATGGAAAAAGTAACAACATTAGTAAAAAGTATAAAATTAAAGCATTGAATGGAAATATATTTAGGTAAGCTAACAGTAAAGCATTTAGGTAAGTCTAACAGTAAAGCATTTAATGGAAATATGAGCATTGTAAACCAATCAGAGTAAGTATTCAAAATAACAAATAACCAAAATAATAGTAACTATTCAAAATAACCAATAATAGTAAGCATAATAATTCAAACTCTCACTTATAAATATGAGCATTCAAAACAGTAAGCATAAAATGGATTTGTTCTCAAGCATCATAACAGTATGCCTAAACATGAAATTCTTAAGAATTTCGGAATCTAACAGTAAAGCATTACCAATAACCAATAACCAAAGCTTATAAATCCAACTCAATGCTTAACCAAAGCCTCACTTATAACTCCATGATAATAACACTTATAATTTTGATTTGTTCTTATAAGATAACAACACAGTTAAAACAAAATATTATTCCATATAACAACATTGGGGACAAAGAAAACCCCTAAATATTAGAGGATTCCTCTCATCACAAGGATTATCATCCTCGTATTCATCTTCTAGGCATAAAGTAAGAGACTATGCGACCTTTCCCTTTCTAAGATGTAGACGTACGAGGTGTTTCAATCGATTGAGTGTGCAATAAATCAATAACTTCATCACAGGGATTACCATTCCCGTATTCATCTTCGACTTTCCATTTTTTGCTCTTCATTTCATCAATTGATTTCTAGACCTCATGTTGAATATTTGCGGTTACTTTCTTACACTTTTCAACTTGTCATTTTACTGCAGCCAAATGAGCCTTAAATCGAGTGATGCCATCCCCTTTGATTTGTTTCAAGCATAAAAGACATAATAGAATCGTTCTTCCATTATCCGCAACAACTTGTTTACAATGCGCTCAAGCTGGATCTTATTCCCCCTTATAACTGCTTGTAGAATTATTTTCTATTGATGCTTCTTGTGATGTTGGTAATCCAGGTTCATTAGATGCCATGTATTTCTACAATATGAGCAATTAAGAACAATTAAAAACAATTTCATTATTCCTAAGCAAAAAAATGGGCATCAAAATAGTAAGCATTTCAAAACAGTAAAGGAAAAATTCTTTTAAAGGGTAATAATGTTAACAGCCCCACCTTTCTATGTATTTAAAACATTATATGTGTAAAGTTATGCTTATATTGCCAAATACACACTATATTGTGACCATGTTAAACAATTTCCAAAATTTCGTGCATATGGTTACAAGAACTTAGTTCCACATCAATGTTTGAATGGAAAGTCTAACATTAAAACATTGAATGGAAAAAGTAACAATATTAGTAAAAAAAGTCTAACAGTAAAGTATTGAATGGAAATATATTTAGGTAAGCTAACAGTAAAGCATTTAAGTAAGTCTAACAGTAAAACATTGAATGGAAATATGAGCATTTTAAATCAATAACAGTAAGTATTCAAAATAACCAATAACCAAAATAACAGTAAATATTCAAAATAACCAATAATAGTAAGCATGAAAATTCAAAGTCTCACTTATAAATATGAGCATTCAAAACAGTAAGCATAAAATGGATTTGTTCTCAAACATCATAACAGTATGCCTAAACATGAAATTCTTAAGAATTTCAGAATCTAACAGTAAAGCATTACCAATAACCAATAACCAAAGCTTATAAATCCATCTCAATGCTTTTAATGAGAATCTCACTTATAACTTCATGATAGTAACACTTACAATTTTGATTTTTTTTATTTTAAGATAGCAACACAGTTAAAACAAAATAATATCTCATATACCCACATTGGGGACAAAGAAAACCCTAAATATTAGAGGATTCCTCTTATGTTACACACACTATGGTGTATATTATGATAAAGTAAATAGAGAAGCTATCCTCAACAAATAATGATAGGCACAATAACATTCAAAATTAAAGATAAGATGAAGATATGATAATACCAAATTAAAGAGCAAAAATAAACATAAATCATGAACCAGAAAGAAC
The DNA here is from genome assembly GCA_009771035.1 of Lupinus albus. Taxonomy (NCBI): domain Eukaryota; kingdom Viridiplantae; phylum Streptophyta; class Magnoliopsida; order Fabales; family Fabaceae; genus Lupinus; species Lupinus albus. The sequence continues at coordinate 8,431,191 of CM019999.1, forward strand.
TAGATTAAAGAGCAGACATAGTGTGCAAAAAGAAACAGAAATCGACCAAATTAAATAGCATACACAGTGTGGAACCCGAAAGTCTTCCATTAGAACCAGAAAGAAACATAAATCATAAACCAGTGCATAACCAATATGTGATAAAAATTTCACGCCTGGAATTGAACCCGTGAAAGCTGGAACGCCTAGAACTCGTGGAGATGAATCGAATGAAGGACTGACTGTGGAAGTTTAGAATTGAAGTTTAGAGGTGAATGAAGGGTTGAAGAACAAAGGGGGCCGTGTATTAACTATTAAGGGTTGAAGAAAACCCTTCTTGGCTTTTTGCAAAACTGCATCGTTTTAGCTTTTAGGGGATGAGTTTTTTTTTATAAAAAAAATTATGTATGAACCGGTCAGTTTTAAACGGTTTCCACCGGTTTAGTTGCTTGTCCGATACAACAGTCATGTCGTACCGGTTAGGGGTCCGGTTCGCCGGTTTTCCAGTTTTCCTGCCGGTACGGTACGGTTTTCATGACACTGATTGGAAGTTCCAACTTTTTGGCACCCTAGTAGGAGTATAGTGATTTGACATGTCATGAAGGATATCATGTAAAATTTTAAGATAATAAAGATTGACCACACTCAAATATGAGTCAGTCTATGCAATTTATTATATAGGCAAAAGTTGTTATAAATAATAAGATAACAACAACCCAAATAATATATAACAAGATATATAAACATAAATTGTAGATAAAATCAAATAAAATGAAACAAACTAAATCTTAAATAATATAATATTCAATCAATCCAAATATAATCTAACATTATAAACCTTAAGCACGAATACTTGAGAGAAAAAAGAATTGAAATACCCAAAATCACTTAAATAAACTCTCCAGAAATTCTTTCAACCACTCCTAATAATCATACAAACAACAATGATTTTCACTTGTCATGTGCTTCAGAAGTTATAAAACAAATGGTCTCCTCTAATTTTTGCATTTTCTAGAAAGCTTGCTAGCTTTGGGGTAAGATTCCCATTTCTCTACATATTGTGAGTGTTTTGGAAATGGGAAAAAACATAACATCTTTTCTTGAGTTTGGTGTAGCTTTTTGGAATGTAGTCTCATTTTTTATTGCAATAATTGTGTTCCTCCTCATAATTTCAGATTTTTATTATTTAAAATTCATTCCTTTATCAAATTTGGGGAATGTGCATTACCGTTTCACTACATTCATTTTTTTTTCTAAAATAATATAAAACCCTAATATCTTTGGCAAAAAGTTTTTCAAACCAAAGTCGCCATAAAATAGAGATACAGTATTTAAATATTAATTATATCAAAATATAAAAACAAAATAAATATTTCAACATTTTCTAGTTCTTCTCATTATCTTAGGCAGTGTTTTAAATTACACTATACTAGAACAATTATGGTCGCAACATTTATAGTTTTGGGACTCTATATAATGACATACCACAATTATGATTGTCTTAGTCCATTTTCCTACGATTTTCACAAAATCTATATTATTATATTATTATATATATAAAGTCAAAACATGAAATAACTATAATCATGGTGTAATTTCTATTTTCCTATTTTGCCCTTACATTTTTTAATTTCTACAAAAAAAACCATATAATCCTAAGTAACTACCATTAGCACATTAACCACATATTTCACCTTAAATTGAATTATAATAAATATTTTTTAACATAAAGTACTCTAAATACAAAAACATTATAATTGTATAAAATAAAATATATAAAAAATGAATATTTAATATAATAAAATAATAATGCGGGACGGTAGACACGAAGTGTCTATCGACACGCTAGTTATAATAAATACAATATAATTGTAACCAAAATTTAGAAAATTTACAATATAACAATATAACTGTAGACACGCATTAATTATGAGTTTGCTGTTATGCTTTGCTCCTTTTTTCTCTTCCCCTTGTAAAGTTTTTTGTGAGCCTACATTCACTTTATAATTGGATTTTGGATGGAAAGTAAGGAAAATTGAATCATTTAGAGTTATTTACAATTATATTTTATTACTCTGAATCTTCTACATTTTATTGTTGTTCAAAACCCTATTCATAAACAAATCTTTATCCAGAGAAAATATAATAATTTAAAAAAATAGGAAAGGATAGAAGGAAAATGAGATTTTTTTTTGGGTACAAATAGAAGGAAAATGCGATTTGAAAGCAAAAGGTCTCTTTCCACTGATTTGAGCTTGACCATCACCTTTAGCTCACTTTTTTACATCTCCTTTCAAATTTTCTTATCGTTCATTTCATTTTGCCCATACTTCAAAGTATAACACTATTAACTTGTTTGTAAAGAATTTGAATATATGCTGCTTCATGTTTACTTGACAAATATTGTATAGGGTAAGTTTGGTGAAAGTTGATGAGAATTATTTGGAAAACTGTACTTATATATTCTAGCATGTTGACAGATACTATCATGTCCATCAATCCGTTTTTTTATTAGTTGTAATGTGTACTCTGCATACAATAAATGTCTAATAGTAAATTGTGTTAGATATTTTAATTTGTGGTTGAATATATTCAATTGGGGTAATTGTTTTATATTAATGAATAAAAAGATTGTGGAGAATGAGAGAAGAAAAATTATGAGAGAAACAGTTTAAGAGTTCTGGATAGAGGTAATTACCATAAGGACTAAATTAAAATTACAAAATTATACCATTAGGTTATATGGTTTTTTTGTAGAAATTAGAAGATAGTAAAGGAAAAATTGGGAAGTATAAATTACAACATGGTAGGTAGTTAGTTTAAGAGTTTTGGATAGAGGTAACTACCATAAGGGCTAAATTAAAATTACAAAATTATACCATTAAGTTATATTGTTTTTTGGTAGAAATTAGAAGATAGTAAAGGCAAAATTGGGAAGTATAAATTACACCATGGTAGGTAGTTGTTTTGGGTTTTGGCCTTATTAATAGTATAGAAGTATATATATATTATTGTTCTTTTATAATTCTAAAATAATACACAAATAATTGTAAAAAATAATTGGTAGAATGTTTATTGAAAGTGAGTTTTTTTTTATCGGCAAATGTTAGTTGTTAGTATGTTATGTTATTATTTGTTGTGAACGAGACTCGAACCCTCAACCCCTTCATTTCGCCTCTTCTCTTTAATCATCAACCCATCTCATTCACCATATTCCCTTAAGTCTTCCACATTATGACAATGAGCTATTATGAAATCAATAATCTTACTTAATAATAATTAATTGAATAAAAAATAGGAGTGTAACATTTAGTCACTACTAGCGTAAAGATTTATAGATAGATATTACATCATATATTATTCAGGGTTTATAAAACCTGAATAATATTATTGAGGTTTTATAAAGATTTATAAAACCTCAAAGTGTGTCTATAGTAGTTTCATATTTTTTCAATATACCAGAATTATGCCACAAGTCAGTGTCGTAGGTGTCATATAGCTGCATCTTACGGTGCCACAAGACACTCCAAAAAAAAATCTAATTTTCAAATAATCCACTCATTCCACATCTCAGTCATCAATCCTAAAGAAATTTAATGGTTGAAATTTGTGAGTAAATCTAAATCATTGGATTTCTCTAAAAACTTATGGCTAAGATGTGAAATAAATTTAAAAAAAATTAGTCTTAGAATAAATGAATATATCATCTATTATTATTATACAATTTTTTTGTATCTCCAGTAACATTATTTTAATTGTTTTTTTATTTAAATAATAAAATAAATAATTGTTTTAGCAAGACTCCGGTTAGAATGGGGATCAGTTATCCCACATTTCATGTCCCATGGTGTCCCAAACCATAAGGTATCACATACTTCAAAAGAAAAATATAAAAAACATAAAATAAAATTTTTATGTTATTTGATAGAATATGATTAGTTTGGTACACAGAGACATGAAATTTTTGGGACATGAGATCCTGATTCCTTCTGTAATGGCTACATGTACCCAGTCGTTAGCCACGTCAGCACCGTTAGGCTGGAAACAGAAAGAACCAAGGATGTATATATTAATAGTATAATATTTTTTATACTCTCAATAGTTAATACATTATCTACTATTCATTTTTAATTATTATTGACTCTTCAAAAAAAATAGAAATGAAAAAATGCAAAAAAAAAAAAAAAACATAAAAAGTTGAATCTACTTAGTAAAATTTTGGAACATAAAAACTCCACCAAACCATAGAACCACAGTGCATTTAACCCTTTATTACGAGTAGACAGTTCCTCTGCTCTAACAAATAAAGTATTATAGGTGCTAGTGGTATAGATAATTTATTAAAGGATAATACGTGAACATTTTTCTTTACTTTTAAGGAAAGAACATTTATTAGATTTACAATCAAACATTTTTGACCTTGAAAGTAAAGAAAAAGGTCAACGTGTCATTCTCTAATAGGTTCTCTACCACTAGCACTTATGGCATTTTACCTAAGTTTTGTCCTACAAAAAAATTCATAAATAAAAAAACTAAATATACATCATTACATTAGCTAAAGTTGATATCTAATTCCATAATCTGAGTGTAATAAATTCATCAAAATTATCGAGTCAAATGATGCATATTTCAAGACTAATTTGAACCCACGATAGAATGCCAAAAATTCATTAAATTGTGTCTCTAATATTTCTTTGAAATAATAATGGTTTGTAGGCTCACTTCAAGAAACAAAAAAATCATATTGTGTGGAAACAATGATACCGTATTTTTGAAGATGTTAAATCTAATTTATATTTCAAAGAAAAATTTGATCTTGAATTTCATTCTATGAAAAGGGTGAGAGCTTGAGCTTCGAGGTAGAACTCAAAAAAGGGGAGTATCATGAGTTACAAAAAATTTATATCCAAATTTTGGGGACGCAAATCCAACAAAACCTGTCACCATTGCAAGAAACTAGGGCATGACATTTCTTATTGTTTTATCTTGAAGAAAAAACAAGAGAAATGAAAATTTCAACAATCTCATGAAGCTACTAATATTGAAGCCGACTATAACAATGACATTCTCTTATATGTTGTCTCTTCTAATTAGAGGAGTAAAACAGAATGAATTCTTGATTCTGAATGTATTTTTCATATGTGTCGTTAAAATGACTTATTTACCACTTTGAACATATTGACAGTGGTGTTGTTTTGATGGACAATGATACCCAACGTAAGGTGGTAGAGATAGGTAATGTTCAAATCAAGACTCATGATGGTGTTGTTAGAATTTTGGCTAATATCTGCTATATTCCATATTTGAAACAGAACTTAATTTCTATTGGTACCCTAGAGTCTCTTGGGTGCGGGTATTCGGCTCAAGATGGGGTTCGAAATGTACTGAAATGTGCTATGATATTATTGAAAGTTAACCGAATTGGTAGCTTATATATCTTGCACTGCTCTTTTGTTACAAGTTTAGCATATGTATCTTTTTCAATGTGTGATAACAACTTCATCAAATTATGGTAAATACGCTTGGGGTATTGATTGAAAAATGCATGTACTTTCTGAGCAAACAAAGTCATCTTGGTAAATGTGGCATTAGTAAGTTAGAGTTTCGTAAACATTGTATTTTTGGGAAACATAATTAGTTTATCCACTGAAACTCATCGTACTAAAGATATTCTTGACTATATTCATTTTGACCATTTCGAACTTTCTAAAGTTTCTTCCCTTTAAAGATATTGTTATATGATGACTATGATTGATAATTTTTTCACAAGGTTTGAGTATATTTTTTGTGACATAAAAATGAGACATTCTTCACTTTCAAGAAGTGGAAAATTCTTGTTGAAACCCAAACTAGGAAGAAAGTTTTTAAGCTCCTAATAGAAAATGGATTAGAGTTCTGTAATGTTGACTTTAATGAGTTCTGCACAAATAATGGTATTGCTATACACAAAGCCATTACTTAGAATCCCCATTAAAACAGTGTTACAAAATGGATGAAGATGATTATACTTGAGAAAGCTCGTTGTAAGCTCTCAAATGTTGGGTTAGCATTAGCATGAATTTTGGGTCGATGCGGTATCTACTGCATGTTACTTGGTCAATCGTTCTCCACATTCGACACGACTTCAAAGTTCCAGAAGAAATTTGGTTAGGTAATGTTGTTGATTATTCTAATTTATGAATCTTTAGATGTCATGTTTATGCACATGTTAATGATGGTAAATTAGCTCCAAGAGTTTTTGAGTGCATCTTTCTTGGTTATGCATCTGAGTCTAAAGGATATCGCTTATGGTGTGTTGATTCGAAGTGATGAAAGTTAACTCTTAGCAGATATGTGACTTTTAATAAGGATGTATTATTATCTTTTGGAAAACAACCTATTGTGTCTTCTTCTACTAGTATAAGTAATCTGCATGGTACTAGCGAGAAGGTGAAGTTCATAGTGAAGCATGCAACTCCTAATGTTGATGTTTCATCTTTCTCTACAAATCAATCTAGCATTGATGATCATTATGTTGATTGTTATGACAATATCACTTCTTATATTCATCTGTAGGAAGATGATTATTGTATTGTCTGAGATAGAGCTAGAAGACTAATTAAAAGGCGAATTAGATACAACGATGGTGATAATTTAATTGCTTATGCATTGTCAGTTGCACAATAGGTAAATGATGGTGTTGAACCTATCAACCATACAAAAGTTGTTTCTTGTGCTGATTCTTCATAGTATCTAGTGGCTATGAATGAATAAATTGAAAGTCTTCATAAGAATGCTACTTGGGCTTTGATGTAGCTTACTAAAGGAAAACGACCACTGAGATATAAATGAATCTATAAGAAGAAAGACGACATTCCTAGGGTTGAAGATCTAACATGCAAAACATGACTAGTAGTTAAAGGCTTTAATAAAAAGGAAGGTATTGACTCTATTGAGATATTATCACCTGTTGTTCGTCATACTTTCATTCGTGTTTTGCTTGCTTTTGCTGATTTATTTGATTTGGAGTTGGAGAAACATGACGTAAAGACAACTTGTCTACATGGAGAGTTGGAAGAAGAAATTTACATGGAATTGTGAAGAATATCTTATTCCTGACATTGACTCGGTTTTGATGAAGACATCAAGATCACAAAAAATAACAAAAATGAAGAAGATCTTGAAGACATAGTCATAGAAGACTTCAAAAAATTCAAGATTTTATAAGTCTTCTAATTTAAGTAGTTTTATCCTCAATCGTTCACATATACTTAGTCGCAATGTTCAAAGTGAAAACCTTTTTGAAACCAATTGAAAACTTAGAGTAAAAAATCAATTTACAAAGAGCATTGTGTACTTCTTATACTTCTTATCCTCAATCTTTCTGAAGTTGCATCTAAGTGTTTTTATTTTTATTTTTCATAACTAAAACACTAAGAACATTGTTACTTCTTATAGAGAAAGATTCTAAGGATTTGAAGTTAATAGAATTATTATCTTGTAAGGCAGTCCTTGCTCTAGCAAATTTCTTTATTCATTGTTGTACATTTTTCACCATAGGGTGTGGTGAAAAAGGGAAGAGTGTTTCTTAGAAGAGGAGTTTGTAATGTACTAAATATCTTGGGGTGAGATTTGTAATTACAACTTATAATATCTATTGATACTCTTTGTACTGCACGATGACTAGACATAACCTTCAGTTGAGAAGAAAGTGAACTAGTATAAAACTATGTGTGTTATTCTACTCTTCTCTTTACTCTTTACATTTTATATTATGTGATTTGCTAATTTATTGTAAAAATTTTGTTGCTACATGCTGTTACATCTTTAGTGCAGTAAACTAATTTACCCCTCTTAGTTTTCCATCTTGATCTTATAGGAACAACCCGAGGGAGCGTATGTCGCATATTCTTATGCCAATGTAGTTGGAAGTCTTATGTACGCTAGCTACGATGTGCACTAGACCTGATTTAGCATATGCTTTTAGCATGATGAGTCATTATATGCATAATCTTGGCGAGGATCACTGGAGCGCTATAAATTGGATTTTTTGGGTATCTAAAAGGTACTTCTGCCATTGACTTGATATTTAACAAAAGCAACGCAACAACCGATAATGTTATAGGTTATGTTGATTCAGATTTTGGTGGTGATATTGACAGGAAAAATATGTCTTTATGGTTACATCTTTACTCTCTATAATAATGCGATTAACTGAAAATCTACAATTGAAGCATAATATATTTCAACAAGAAAGGGTGTGAAATATACTATTTGGCTCCGAGATTTGTTCAATGAACTTGGTCTAAAACATGATTTTCTTACAGTGTTTTGTGATAGTCAAAGTGCTATTCATATAAATAAGAATAGTCGTTATTATGACAAGACCAAATACATTGATGTAAAAAGTTACTTTATTTGAGATATTGTTACTGTTTGTGAAGTTATGGCGGAAAAGATTCAGACATCAGAGAATGCAATAGAGATGCATACCAAGCCAGTGCCAAATACCAAGTTCCATCATTGTGTGGACTAGGTTAATCTCTATATCACTTGAGCGCCCTTCGGAGCTTTAGTTGATGATGAGCAATATATCCAATCAAGCCAAGGTGGAGATTATTGAGATGCGGCTCTTGTATATGTTACTTGTAAGCTTCTTTATCAAGCTTATTAAAGCTTTTTTGCCCAGCCTTGTAAACTTGCACACCAAGGCTTCCAAACTTGCACACCAAGGCTTTCAAACTTGTTCACCAAGTTTCCAAACTTGCTCACCAAGATTCAAAGTTTCTTCAACATATTTTGCCCATAAAAGGTACATGGAGAGCTTTGAAGGCATCACAAATTCAGCAAATCTATAGCATTCAACAAATAGCAAAATACAAGACTGTTGAGTGTATTGTGGTAAGTATTTTTGTTCCACTTGAGAGAGTATTTGTGAGAGAGAAAATATTGTTCTTTGTCCTCGTTATCATAAGAGGATTTTTTGTACTCTCATTTTCACATACCGGAACTTTGCTTTTGAGCACCCTTGCTTTTTTTACCTCTCACACTAATGTGATTTTTTCACGTTAAATCTTGTGTTATTTACTTCTCTTGCTATTTACTTGTTTCTCATTAGTTCCGATTGATCTAATCATGTGCTTCTGTATAGCGCTCTATTCCTAACAATTATGAAGAATTACACCATTGATAAAGAAACCCTTGGAGATGACTTTTACTCTGCAAAATGAACTTCACAAATGAGCTAGTTGTAGGAACGACAACAGGGCGGATCGAAGTCAGATTTATGCTAACATAACCCCGAACCCAAAATAAAAAACTAAAACCCGAATTAAGTGGGTTGAAAACAATGCTACCGTCCTTAAATCCATCAGGTTTCGGGTAACCCGAAACGCACGGGAACCTTCCCGTAACATGTATATATGTCTAATTTTTATAGTTGTATTTATGTCTAATTTTTTTATTTTACACATATTAATCAGGTTTTGGGCAGGTTCGAGATAAGGTAACAACTATATCAAACTTGTAATCAAACTCAAAAGTTGAACTCATGTAAAATCCGAAATTGAACCCAATCAAATTTGATTTTCCCCATTAAATTTAGGTTGGATTCGGACGAATACCTATGGATTCGATTTTCATTGTAATCCCTAAATAGTTGTTAAATAGCTATAAAGGAATTAATAGGAATATCATCAAGAGAAATTCTATGAATTTATTATAGAAATAAAAATCCACATCTCGCTTTTTATTGGTTTCATGTTTACTTAATTAAAATAATATTGACAACCCTTGAAACATTACGATTAGTGTAGTCTCAATGTTCTTAATGTCTGGGCTCATAAAGATGATTTGTTTATTCCCTCAAATTACGTCATTCTGGTAGCCATCTTATTCCAGTGATATGTGAAAATTTTATAGCCTCACCCTTAAGTGTAAAACTGATGACCAAATTGGTTCTTTAGATATCAAGCCTTGCAAAATGTAATTACACTAATAATCATCTACAAACTCTAGGAGTATATTTGGGAGTTCGAGGAAAAGAGAAGGAGAGTGATCAAAAGATTAAGAAGGTGAGAAGTACGGATGGCAAAAATACTCGAACCCGTCGGTACCCGTCAAAATATCCGTAATGGGTATCCGCAAAAATAATTCATGGGTGGGAGTGGGTATCATGATACACGTCTGCAGGTACCCGCATACATATTTTAATTAAATATTTTATACTTATTTTTTATTAATTTTATATTATATTTGTTTATTTTATTATTATTTCGTAATAAAATTTATACATATCATATTATTTAAGTAAAAATTATTTTTATAGATTAATTATTGTAAAATATATAAAAATATAATTAAAATTATAAACTCGTTGGGTACCTGTGGATATCCGCTACCCGCACGGGTACGTACAAATAGTGCGAGTATGGGGCGCGGGTATGCACTACTCGTGTCTGTCCGTGCCCGTTGCCATCCCTAGTCGGAAGAAAAGGAGAAAGGAAGACAAAGTTTGGAAGTATGAAGCTTACATTGAAGAAGAGTAAAATATTGATAATGTGATTTAAAAATGATAAATGAACAATACTTTGATTATATGATTTTAGTAAAATTATTTAAGTATTTTGATATTTTATTTGTAGAAAAATCTCAAATTTGGGAAATTATAAAAATAGACATTTGGAAAGTTTGAGAAGGATTGAGAAATCCTTCAAAACATTTCACTCCCCTTCAGTCCAAAACATAGCCTAGGAGAACATCTATGCCAAAGATATTAATGATATCAAATTTGAAGTCAAAGAGCTTAAACACCAAAAATAGATGCATGAGATTATTATATTTCAAATTGTAGGTATTGATTCAGATCTATCTGAACAAGATGATAATGCTCATCCTTAACACGTTGATGAGCCTCATGACCAGAATGATGACTCTATGTGTACTGCATTTATTAATCGGCTTACTATCCAAAAATTCTTTGTAGATATGAAGATTAAAATCCATGATTTTACTCTCGAAATGAAAACCATGTTTGACACCGGACCCATTGCATCTTAGAAGGGATTGTCCCAACAAAATATTTTCAGAAAACCTATGAGAAACTTAGTATTAGTGGATCAAAGCTAAAAATCAATTATAAATTACCATTCGCTATCATTGAAAATCAGGATCTTCATGTAGAAAGATATTTTCTTCGGGATAAGAACCTAGAAATGAAGTCATCTCAGGGATACCTTTTATTAAGTGCATTTTGGGAAAGAAAAGTGCATTTTGTAGATCTCCCTTATGAGAAAGATTTCAGTGAGCGTCAAATCCCAACGAAGGCTATACCTATACAAATGAGTCAAGAATTCTTGCAATTATGTCAAAAGGAAATTTGTGATCTTCTATTCAAAAAACTCTAACAACAAAAGTTATTTGTCTTCTGTTGCTTTCTATGTCAACAAACAATCTAAAATTGAGCAAGGAACACCTACTTAGTTATCAATCAAGCCTCTCTTTATGAAGCCATGCAATGAATTAGCTACTCATTCCAAATAATATGGATTTTCTTAATTTTTTACTCTTGAAATATACTTTTAAAATTTGATATGAAATTATATTTCTAGCATGGTTATAAAAATCGTGCCGTACCGGCCGGTTCGACGGGAAAATCGGTGAACCGGACCCCTAACCGGTACGGTTCGGGTGTTGTATCGGATAAGTAACAAAACTGATAGAAACCGGTTAAAATCGGCTGGTTTTGATCAAAACCGGTGGTGGAAACCGGTGACCGGCGGTTTATACATATTTTTTTAAAAAACCTATCCCCTAAACAACATCGTTTTGGCAATAGGGTTTTCTTCAACCCTTCATTACACGTTTCTCATTTCTGTTTCTTTCTTAAGCATTACCAACCCTTCTTTACCTATCCTCTAAGCATTACCAACCCTTCTTTTGAAATTTTATCAAGTATTGATTTCTGAAATTTTTATCACATTTTTTATTTTTGTTTCTTTGTGGTTCTAATGGAAGACTTTAGTTAATTGATTTATAAGTGAGGCTCTGGTTATTCTGTCATATTTTTTATTTTTGGTTCTAATTGTTAAAATTTTATCACGTTTTTCTCGACATTTTAAGTCTTCTTGCATATTATGTGTTGACCTTATCTAGTGCTTGCAACAACTATGTAGGGGACAAAAGTCAAATGCAACTTTAGTAGCATTCCTTCTTACTTGCATTTTAGAATATGTCATTCATAATTGAGACATAAGATTATGTTGTTTAACTAGGAACACATGAACCTAGCAAGGGAAGTTGTGAGAAAATCTCTAGTTCTGCTTAAGAATTGGAAAATATATGAACTGCATTGGATGGTTGAAGATCATGACCAGTGATTCATATAAGATTTCAATATCAAGTTAAAAGAATATATACTATCATGCTAACAAAGGGATAAAAGAAGGTGATTGTTTGGTAGATCAAATTACAATCATTTAATAGACCATGTGTAGTAGTGTCTCCAAGATGAGTAAAATATATATGGCTATGCCACTATAGCCATATAGGTTGAATGCTTCAAATATCTTTTGGATCTTATTAAGGTCTTTTCTATTTATATAGTACTGTATTGCCTATGTTTATGAATATGTTGCCAATTATGTGTATATGCCTATGTGTTTATTAAAATTTGTCCATCTTTTCACTCCATTGAAACCCCCATATAGCCATATCAATCTGTCCTCAAACAAACCATTTGCAAAGTTGTATTAGTAAAGAGTTGTGTATTGTGTGTATATATTTTCAGGTAACAAATCCCTACTTTTAACTTCTACGTTCAAACAAACCATATACATTGGAGTTGTGTATATTGAATAATTGATTTTGTTGAACCAAAGTAGTCTTTTTTTGTAATAAAGATTGTGAAGATTTGTATGGGTAAAATCTTTGTTCTAATGACTCCATCTGGTGTTCTGGGACAATTGGCCAAAAAGATTGAATGTCTGATAGAGGATGTATTTTTCAGCATTTCTAATTGTTATCTAGCATTTTCCTTTGTTTTGCATTATCTTCAATCTGAAAGTTTTAGGTTGTATTCAGAAATATATTTATATCAAGTCTCTTATTAACTTATATTTGAGTATCTGAAAGTTATCTACCCTATTTGAGCTGGATTGTGAATTTTTGTTGTTTCTATGTAACATGGGTTTAGCATGCCTTGTATTTGTGCTGCTTTTCCCATGCTTTAATTGATGAGTGAACGATACATTAAAAGGTTCCAATGTATATTATGTTGAAGATGTTTTCAATTATAAGTTATTGAAAATACTTCTACAAGCAATTATAGGGGGAAATCAGATCCAGTTTGGGCGCATTGTAAAAAGTTGTGGCAGATAATGGAAGAACAATTCTATTATGTTTTTTCTGCATGAAACAAATCAAAGGGGTAACATCACTCGATTTAAGGCTCATTTGGCTGGAGTAAAAGTACAAGTTGAAAAGTGTAAGAAAGTAACAACAAATATTCAACATCAGGTCCATAATCAATTGATGAAATGAAGGGCAAAAAAGGAAAGTAGAAGATGAATACGAGGATGATAATCCTTGTGATGAAGTTACAGATTTATTGCACGCTCAACCGATAGAAACACCTCGTACGTCTACATCTCAGAAAGGGAAAGGTCGCATAGGCTCTTACTTTATGCCTAGAACAACTCTTGGTGGTCAGCCCACTTTAAAAAATGTCATGCAAAGTAAAGAAGTAATTGAGAAATGTCATCTCGCCATCTCAAAATTGAAGATTGATGCTTTTGTGTCGTTTAATGCAACTGTTAAGGTTTCATCTCAAAACCATTCATGAGACAATGAGGTAAGCGATGTGGAACTTACTTCCCAACATGTCCCCTCCACATAAGCCAGCCGGACCAGGCGAAGGGTTACTTTTGACCCATAACTGAAGGGCATCTTTTGGCTCATGGCAACCGGAAAGAAGTTGGACTCTAGCTCTGATATCATGTTAAGGTTCCATCTCAAAACCAATTGACAATGAGAAGGGTAGCTCAACAGGTATTTAAACCATTCCCGAGACAATGAGGTAGGCGATGTGGAACTTACTTCCCAACATGCCCCATCCACATAAGTTTGTCGGACCAGGTGAAGGGTTACTTTTGACCCATAACTAAAGGGCATCACTCAATATATTATCAGCCCATGATTGATGTTATTTGTAGCATGGGTTCGGGTTATAAAGGTCCCAACTATTATCGTGTTCGTGGTCATTTGGTAAACAAGTGGGTTGAAGACGTGAAAATACTTGTAAATGATTATCGATCTATTTGGAAGCGAACTGGATGCACTCTTATGGCAGATGGTTGGACTGATCGTAACAGACGAACTCTTATTAATTTTCTCGTCTATTGTCCTAAAGGAACTATATTCATAAAGTCTATTGATGTTTCACATGCTTCCAAAACTGCAGATTTGTTGTTCAAGCTTTTCAAGGAGGTAGTGATGTACGTCGGTCCTGAGAACATTGTTCATATTGTTACAAACAATGCTAGTAATTATGTTGATGCTGTTAGGTTATTGGAGAAAGAGTTCCCTCACTTTTTTTGGTCTCCATGTGCGGCTCATTGTGTTAACTTGATGTTTCAAGACATTGGAAAGTTATAGGAAGTAACTGACACACTAACACATGGTGCAAATATTATCAAGTACCTATATAATCATTGACATTTGTTGTATCTAATGAGGCAGTTCACTCATGGGAAAGAAATATTTCGTCCAGCTCCAACTTGCTTTGCCACTAACTTCATTGCATTGCAAAGTATCTTGGCCCAAAGGATGCACTTAGAGCTTTTATAACATCTAGAGAATGGACAAGCTCAGCTTATTCCAAAGATGTTAAGGCAAAAAATGTGTGGAACAAGTGTTGGATTCAAACTTTTGGAAACAATGTGCTGACAATTTTAAAATTACTGAGCCACTTGTTCGTGTGTTACGCATTGTTGTCAGTTAGGATAAGTCTGCGTTGAGTTTTCTTTATCAAGCATTCTTAAAAGCTAAACATGAGATGGAGATGAGGTTTCAAAGAAACAAGACCAAAATAAATCCTTATTTGGAAATTATGGATAGTCGGTGGGACATACAATTAAAAAGAAATCTACATGCTGTTGGATATTGGCTTAACCCACAATGTTTCTTCAATGTTGAAGAATCTGAAAAACATAAGTTCACAACATTCAGCCTCTTGGATTTTTTGAGAAGCATGCTCATGGAGATCCTGATTTGCTGGATAAGCTAACTAGTGAGATGAGGATATATAAAGATGTTAAGTTAGATTTTGGAAGACCGACTGCTATACATGAAAGGAGTAAAGTGATGTTTGGTATAATTAGTCTTTCATATTTGATAATTGTCTTTAATGTTTATTATTAATTTTCTTAAGTGTTTAATATTAAACAAGATGTTGAGTTTGATTTCATGCAATGTTGTAGATCAATGGTGAGAAACTTATGGATGTCGTACACCAAATCTGCAAAGGTTGGCAATCCGCGTTCGTTACAACTATTGATCTTGTGAGCAGAATTGGAGTTAGAAAATATTGGAGTGTGTTTGAACACATCCATACCAATAAAAGAAATAGGTTGGAGCATCAAAAACTTAATGATCTTATTTTTGTTCGTTACAACTTGAAGATACAACAAAGGTATTACCATTTTATTCAAAATATGACCTTAGTTGTTTTTCTTTATATATTCATATGTAGCATGTATTTATGTTTGTATATAATGAAAACAATAAATATAGGAACCACTTGAGGCATCAAATTTATGACCTAATAAATTTAGAAATATTTGAGGATCATTCTCATTTTATATTGGAGGAGTCACCACCATTCCTAATTGTTGAAGAGATTGAGGCTTTACAAAATGACCTTGCAAATATTTCTATCCAACTATCACTTGATGACAATGGTATGTTTTTTATTTTCTGGTGATTGAGTATTCATTTTAAATAATTTATAATCTGTATGAAAAATGACATTATTGTAGATCAATTAAACTTAGAAGATGATGATGGTGCACAACTCAACTCCACGGAGAATGTGAACCTGAATGAAGACAATGTGGGTAAAGCTTGAGGCTCAAATGATGAAGAAATAGATCTCAATTTCTTCCCAAAATGGTCTTTAATTGGGTGTAAAACTCGATAACGCTTAGATTACCTTAGTGTTGTCTATAAAATTCCCCTTGCAGCTCTACTACTCGAAACATATCACCTTGAGAGAATCTTTCTTGTAAATATTTTCAAACTTCGACTGTAGAATCCATCCAAAGAATTGACTTGAGAATGGACTCATGGACAGAATGTTGAAGGCATGACAGTACCATGGTATTACACCTTAACCATGGCCTATATAGATTGTCGTCAATTGGTGGTTGAGGTAAACTTCCATTAATGAATTGAATCTTGTTCTTGGACTCCATCGCAAGTTTCATTCCTCGTGCCAATGAGTGATAGTTCTTCCCATCCAACAAGGGATTACTAACAAGAACTAGTGCAGGATTTTCACTTGAATGTAGGAAAAATGGATTCGAAGATTGGTGTGGTAATCACTATAATTGCTCAGACTCGTGATGAGTTGATACATGGTGAGTGTGATTTTGTGAGAAAATAGAAGATGGATCTATAAATGGATCTTTGAAGATTCAAGAGGCAAAAGAGAAAAAAAAGAACGAAGATGGAGTAAGAATGAGATAATGGCAGAGAAGAATCAGAGCAAAAATTGCTATGATACCATCTTGAGATTGAAACTGAATATAAGGGAGAGAGAAAGAAGAAGAAAACATCAGCCCAATTTTATTATCCTTCATCTATTCTACATTGGAAGAAGTTTCATCTTATACCATGACCAGAACATGCCTAAAACTAAACTTACTAACATAAAACTGAAAACAACCAAAAAGGAAAATTGGGCCTAAGATACAAAGCCCAACAACCAAAACATAAACAAAAGAAGACTAAAGACTAAAAAGAGAAGAATATGAAAACTAGAGAATCAAAAGGAAATAACATTATAAAACAATATGATAAAACCCAAGATAGTATAGCAAAGAAAACAATCTTGTAACATATTCATTGTTTCTAGTTGGCAGTTAATATTTTTAATTTATATTTTACGTTCTCACTAATGGATAAAAAAAGTAATTGAATGTTTGAGATATAATTGGGATACAATATAGGTGCACCGATGAAATAATATGGACCCGAATCCAAACCCACTTGGCAGATAGTACTAGTTCTAACTTCTGGTGCGAAGAAGCAGAAACGCAAAACAAATAGAATCAGAGTCACGAAACTCATCGATCAACAAAAATGACGGAATCGTTGATAAGGAACAAACCAGGAATGGCGAGCATCAAGGACATGCCGGTTCTCCAGGACGGTCCACCACCAGGCGGATTCGCTCCGATCCGGTTCGCTCGCCGGATCCCTAATACTGGCCCCAGCGCCGTCGCTATCTTCCTCGCCACCTTTGGTGCTTTCTCTTGGGGCATGTATCAGGTTGGCCAAGGCAACAAGATCCGAAGGTGAAAATCTATTTTACTCATACAATTCGATTTCAAATTATATACTTTTGTTTTAATTTTTTTAGATTTTTTATTTATTTTAATTTTGGGTTTTGGGTGACTTACGTGTTTTGTGAATTGGGTGGTTGGTTATATGTTTGGATATGATATTCCAAATTTTGGGTTTTGATTTCTAGTTACGACTCCCAAACTGGTTTTTATTTATTGATTTCGAGCCAGCTTATGATTACGAGAAAAGTGATTTCCCATAATTGATTTTGGTAGAAAATTTTATGTGAGAAACTGAAAACTCAGCTTATCGTGGAAGCTGATTTTCAGCCTATCCAAACAAATAAGCATGTAATGTTTGAACTTTGAAGGGGTTTTTTAAATAAAAAAGAGTGTTGTTTTGAAGAAAAAACCGACACAATCGGGTCCTTATTTTGAGCAGTATTGTTTGAGCAACTGACTCTATCGAATTCTTGTGATACCTGGTAGTTTTATGCTGCTCAAAAAGAGAAAATTATAATGTGTCACGAGAAGTTTTTGAGTGATTTGTTCAAATCGCATTTTCATTTATTTATGATTTGGAATAGCTTGGAGATGGGCGAATTGATTTAATTCTTTTTGCATGTCTTTGTTAAGGTGTACTTAATTTGATCAATCATGTGATTTCTTGTCTGTTGATCACTTCAAATTATGAAAGATTTTTTCTTTACTATGAACTGATATAGGACAGAAACAAGAGAAAATATAAAAGATTGGAGTGGAGATAAATAGTTTTTCTGTAGTTTTGATTAAAGGGAAAGAAATTATATGCAAATGAGAGTCTTTATCTATCCAAAATCAGGTGGACTCAGAAGAAAAGGGATATGAGGTTGTAAAAATACTTGAAAGTACACTGTCTAATCTAGCAGTTTTTTACCTCTTCTTTTCTCTTGCCCTTATCTTCCATCATTTTCAAGTGAGGTTTCGCACTTGTCGATTTGAGATGAACCATGGATTTATTTCCTCGGGTCTTGAATTAGAATTTATATATGTGCTAAAGTTATATAGTTTTAATGATGAGTAATTTGTACAGAGGTGTTGGGGACAATCTAGACACAAAAATATAAGTGCCGTTTTTTATCTTCAATTTGATTTGAAGTCAGACACTGGAAAAATTTGGAAATGTTATCGAAGCTTAGATTGATTATGGGCAGTTGATATTTGATTAAACTTATTGATTGAACCAAATTCTGATTTCATCTTGGGGTAGAGCTTGTTCTTAGTTATCCTATTATGAACAGATACATATTTGGATCAATTTGGAATTTGTTCAGAACAAATGAAGTCTGGATTTTCTTTCAAATTAATATGATAAAAATGATCATGGAAAATTGTTCTTCTCTTATGTGCTTGTCAGGAAGAAAAAAATATTGAAGAGAATAGGATGTAGTACAGATGCTTGGTCGTGCCAAAAACAGATCTTATTCTTAATTATTCCCATTACGACATTCTCATAGATTTCAAAGCTCTCCTTTACTCCGTGGTGATCTTTTCCTTCTTTTTTTTTCATTCCATGAAAAGTTAATACTTATGGTTGAAATTTTCATTTCTATAGGGCAATTAAGGAAGAAAAATATGCTGCCCGCCGAGCTATACTGCCTGTGCTCCAAGCTGAAGAAGATGAAAGGTATTAGATGCTTCAAAGCTATAGACATCATGCAACTTGTAGAAGTCATTGTGCTAACTGATAAACTTCTCTGCCATTTTGTTTGTCATGTTCTCTAGATATGTAAGAGAGTGGCATAAATATCTTGAGTATGAGGCAGAAGTGATGAAGGATGTACCCGGTTGGAAAGTCGGCGAAAGTGTCTATCACTCTGGGAGATGGATGCCCCCAGCTAGTGGTGAGTTGCGTCCTGAAGTGTGGTGATGTTATTTCAGCCATCACTATCTAGAATTTGGTATACTTCCTATTAGTTGTTTATTCATGGTACTTTGCATGTCTCTGAAATAAAGCTGTATCTGGAGCCTTGGTAATTGCTTTGATGAACTTGAATACAGCAATATTTTTATTTTTATTTGTACTTCATTATATCAATTTTATCCATTTCCCTTTCTATTTCTCATGTAAGTTAAGATGAATTCCTATTGTTGGAACATGACATTACACGCTTCCGTAGTTGGTGAGGAAATATCAATCAGTCTCAAAATTGAGAGAGAAGAGGTAAATAGGTGTTGGATAGTCTCCAACCACTGTTTGGTGTCTAGGTTGTACAGATCATAGCTCCATTTTTGTCCTTAGGAAGTAAATATTGAAGTTCTGGCAAAATAAGATGGCAATTTCATTGGGTAGGAAAGCGTCCAAGAATTTTCACACCTACTTGCCCAGAAGTGATTAAGGAGATGTGAAGTTGATTGATATATCTAGTAGGGTAGTGGGATTCATAAGTGAACTTGAAAGACCATATGATCATATTCACGTACTTTTTGATTGGTGAAAAGTACTTAGTTACTAAATATTTAAATTAAATTATTTTATATTTCATTTTTCTGACCAATCAAAGAGTGTGAGACACTAAATAACATACAAAATGGGACAAGATATGTCATCCCATGATGCTGATAGTTCCCACTTTTTTTTTCTCATCCTATTGTAAATGTGGATCTTTTTAACCACCTGTTTACTCGATGAGGGTTAGAAGTCCCACCTTGAGTAGAAATGCAAACTCAATGTGGTACTTATTACTTAAGTTATGAGACTCTTCCACCTAATAGACTAGTCTTTTGGGTTGGGGTCTCCTCGTGTGTTTAAGTCCTAACAATTGATGTTTTCATTGAAGAGTTGTGTCACGGAAAAGGCTGTCTATAGGCTGGATTAAGGTATATTATCGAATACTGATAGGTGAGTGAAGCCGCCAAAAGATAAAAGGCTACCATCGGGTCAGTGACGATAGAGTGAAAGTCGTCGTGGACGTCAACCCTTAAGGGGGCGGCAATGTTAGGTGTCCCATATTGAGTAGAATTGCACACTTAATGTGGTACTTAAGCCATGAGGCTCTCTTATCTAATAAACTAGTCTTTTGGGTTAGACTTTCCTCATGTGTTTAAGTCCTAACAATGAGTTTCTACTAATCAATCCCTTTGATATGTGTTCCTTAATTCCAGGTTGTTTTTAGATCCCTTTCTCCATTTTTGATGTTTAAACCTTCCATTTCTTATTCGTTGATGCCTTATTGACTCTGTCTTCCATTTTATCATATTGTCAAATTCTTTTCTGTAACACCATTAATCGTTTTCTTTTCTTTTTCACAAATACGCTTGTGATTGGATGGGTGAAATGTAGCTAAAGTTAGCCTTAGCTTAAGATTGATAGGATGACAAATTCTACAATGTGTGTACTTGTACCACTTTCATTTATGGGAAGTTCTTTGTTGCTCCCTTTTTCAAGGGGAGCATCTAAATTTATTTAAATTTACATCTCAAAAATCTCATCTTACTCTTAACTCATCTTCAAAATTGTATTTTATCATAGTCTCCTACCTTCATCGACCAATTACTGGATCAACACTTCACCCCATTGTTGTGGGCACCACTACACCGTGGGTGAAGGTTGAAGCGGTAGTGGTTGAATGACATGGGTGTGGGAAAGTAGACAGGTTGGGGTGGATTGAGATAACAAGGTAAATTTGGCACTATTTTTTTCTTCAATTTAACCATTAAATAAATAAAGGGGAATCATTGAATCAAATCACATAACTGGAGAATCTCCCTTCTTGTATTATTAAAAAAAATTAAGTTATTTGATATTTATATTAAGTAATTGTAAATAATATTTTCTTCTCCAATCCCTATTATGACAATTCACTAGCACCTAGAGATGAGCATGACCCAACTCTAACCGCTTATTTTATTTATCTTGATCATGATCGAATCTGAATATGGTTGGGTCTCATCGGATTTAGAATTTGTACAAGTCAAAATTGATTTGAGCAAACAAATTTTCATATTTTCAAAATGACGTTTAAGGTTAGAAACTTGGACCTTGTAGAATTTGTAACATGGTCATTGGATCATTTCAATAATTAATTTATATGTTGGAAATAATAATATTTATATTTATAGATATATTATATATATAAAATTAATCATGATACAATTTAATTACCGAATCATTAATTGAACTACTATATCACCATATCAGTATTGTGATTCACATGATATTGTGTATGATATATAATAACACTTGTGTAGACTACATAAAATCATTATATAAAAATAATAGTAAGATGATAATTTTTTACAATATATATACTCCATCAAATTCAAATTTAAATAAAAAGTGAATACCGAATTTGTTCCTCAAATTTTTTGTGTGTACCAATTTGTTCCCCAGAAAAATAAAAGATCAAATTAGTACTTAAGATCGTGAATGTGAGTCAAAATACTCTCTGTTAGAGTAAAAAATACTAAAAAAGACTAATTTGACCTACATTTAATATTTTTTAGGTTTCCAATTTTTTCAGGGACCAAATTGGAACACACAAAAATTGAGGGACCAAAATATGTCTTTACCTCAATCAAATAATAATAATACAACAATCATGAATTCTTAATTCTACTAGGTGAAGTCATATACATAAATCAAATAATGTCATAATGTAAATCACAAATCATGTCTATGACAAAATGTTGATCTCTAAGTTTTTCTTAATTGTTTCACCTATGATTTTTCTTGTCTTCACTCTTCCTCTAGAAATTGGTCTGACCTCCAATTATCTGATCTACTTACTGAGGCTTCTAGTGATATCCACCACATTCGTCCCAAATCACACAACTTGTGGTTCTAACATATTTTTTACAATAAAAACTACTTCAACTTTCTCCTTAATGGATTCATTTCTAATTTATCTTGTCTAATGTGTTTACTCTTCCATCACAACATTCTTATCTATGCTAAATGGATTTTATTATCTTCATGACATTTTATCATCCATCATCTAGTCTCGTAACATTGTGAGTCTTATAGTACATTTGAGTGACACAATTTTATCACATAAAACATCTGAAACACTCTATCATTTTATTCATTCGCTTGAATTTTATGATTTACATCTTTATTAATTTTTTCATTTTGATATATATTATGAATATTTGACAAAGTTTTTATTGATTGTCTAGTGTCTAACAAAAATATTGCACCTTTTATTTGGGGCTAAGATCTTCTATATATAACATTAAGCACACAGGTGAGTTTTATAACTAAGAGTAAATTACATTTAAATCTGATGAGTTTTATTGAAGTTACATAAATTACAATTATATTTATCTATGTACGGGAGATAAATATAATTTTTTAAACAAAAATAGGTGACAAGTGTAATTAAGTGAAACAAAATATTGTATATTGTGAAGACAAATTCAAATACTATAAGAGTCAATGTCTATTTATTATTTTTTAATTTATTACAATCTAAATCAATAATTTTAAAAAGGTATTTAAATCACGTTTATACTATTTGTACTTTTCTTCACAATATATCATATTTTGTTTAAGAAATTACATTAGGGTAGTCAATGTAATGTATGTATATAATTAGAGGTGATTTGTGTAAGTATTAAAAAGAGAGAAATAATTTATGTAATTTTACTATGTGGTATGTGGTGTAAATACACTTTACTCATTAAATAATAATAAGAAATTAACATATTAAATAATCAAATAATAAGATAAAGGGGAGAGATCCACTTACTCCAAAAAACACTTACTGTTCATCTTAGTCATTCAATCTTAAAAAATTCAATGGTTTAGATGTACTCACCAATTCAAACCATTGGATTTCCCAATAATGAATCATCATGATGTGGAGTAAGTGTTTTTCCACTTACTCTTGGAATTAGTGGATCCCTACCCTAAGATAAATAATAAGATTATATTTTTTCATACTAAGTAATCAAATTCAAATCATACATCAAAAAATAAAAATTTGAAATACTGAAATTAAATTCAACAAAATGAACATTTGTACACTAGGTAGGTTACATTTACACGAGTGCCAAAACTTTCTAGGAAACTGTTAATATAGATATATTATATAGATAACAATTTAAGTGAGTGATGTGTAATTTCTTGAGTAATAAAAGTATTGGATATTATGTGTTTGACAATATTCTTCAAGTAATTATAAGTTAGTAAGTTTATTTTATAAAATGACCAAGATTAACCATTTTGGAAAGTAAGTTAATGACTGATTATTATCAAACATTTTTAACTAAATTAATTAATTTATCAATCATAAATTTATAATTGACTTTTTATGTTTTGACTAATTTTTTAGTCTTTAACTCACTTTTAGTCAAACATACTATAATATGTTATAGCAAAGATTTCAATAACACTCCTTAAATTTAGTGTGTCGTTCAATTTAATCCCTAATTTTTTTAATAGTGCAATAAGACTCAAACACTAGTTAAGCCACGAAATAATCACTATCTAAAATAATGAAATTGAATGAAAAAGTTATATCTAAAGTAGAATTCACATTCCTCTATACTCATATTTTAAAATTCAGACATTAAATCCCGCATATAATAAAGTTGATAGATATTTTCGGATATAGACTATTCTACCTTCAAACTAGAGTTCGTAGTTTTTTCCTTCATGTTTTTTAAAGTTCAAGTAATTTATTTCATGTTAAATTCACATGTTTGTTTACTTTTTTTTACTGTATGTTAGTATTTTTTATTTTAAATATCAATGAAGTTTGCAAAAAATATATTTTTTATCCATAAAAATATAATAAAATTTGGTTTTACTCCCTATAATTTATTTATTATTTTTTTCCTCATGGTCATGTATTTAAAAAAAATTGTTTTAGTACTACTGATGGTGTAACATCACTATATAACCTTATAATATGAAAAATCGTGGTATTGATTATAAATAAGTTAGGAGAGTAACTTACAATATCAACATGTTAATTATTTTAAAAATTAAAATATCATGATCGTCCTAAATACGAGTAGAACGAGCATATCAGTCACCTTAATTTAAAATAAGGAAAATTAGTTTTCTTTACATAATATCAAATAAAATTAAAACAATCATAATATCACATTTTTAAATTGTAAATAATTAAAATTATGATGAACATTGAGAAAAATTAAGACCTAAGGTTTGTTTTGAGGAAATATAAATGTAAAAAATTCAGCATTTTTAATAGAATGCTTGTCAAAAAGACCCACTAACAAAATAGGGATGAATGGGTTAAACAAACTAATATAATATTTATGTTAATCATAAATGTAAGATTATATTGTTAAGATTATTAAAACATAACTGTAATATAATGTTCGTCCATAAATATGATTTATTGTTATTAATAAGTGATATTATTATGTTGTTAATCGTATGATGTTATATTATTAAACAGTTCTTGTTGAATAAATTTATCATGGTCATAATAATGGCATTATATTGTTAATGTATAACTATGATGTAATGTTAAGTTGATTAAATAATTATTACTTAGGCATTATTCAATAAACTTTTAAAGAAGCTTTTTGAGTCACTCAAAAAGCTATTAGAGACGTTCAGTAAATAAAAATTGAAGATAGCTTGTAGCTTTTAAAAAATGAGTTTGTAGAGTGTTAAAAAGTAAAAGTAACTTTCAATAATTCGCTTTCCAATTTTTCCTTCAGTATTTTAACAAATTATATTACATGCCTAAATTAAAAAAATTTATTAACCTTATCTGTCACTCATACTTTTTGTGATGAATAAATTATTTTCCATTTGATTTTTGTGATATATATATTATTCTTGCATTTGATTGTTAGATAAACGTAAAAAATTTCTGTATTATATCTTTTAACGATATATAGTATCAATAGTGAAAGAATATTATAAATTTATGTAACTTAATTGTATTTTTGGAAAAAATATTAAAATAAAATAAACAAATAAATAAAATACGACATATCCAATTATAACTAAAACATAGAAATAAACGATTATTTTAAATTATCTATGTATTTAATTACTCCAATTAATAAATAACATAATTAATAATAAATAATGTATGTCTTTTTTAGTCATTTTTAAAATTTCAGGTAGTTACAAAGTTTGTTTTACCGAACATCTCTAGTTTAATAAGTTACATTTAGAGCTACAAACTTTGAGTTACCTTCACAACTACAAGCTAGTTTTCCCGAATAGAGTTTAAATAAATTTCCATCATAATAGTGAAGACGTTGTTTTTTATGTTTTTTGGGGGAGGTACTGGACAATTTAAATTGTATTTTTAACCTTTTATAATTTTTTACTATTTTTTATTTTTATTGTCTAAAATAATATATAAGATTATAGTAAATAAACACAGGATTTCATAAATTTTGATGATGGGTAATTATAACCATGTGAGCTTATGTTGTTAATCATGTTATGTTATATTATTAAACAATTTTTGCTAAATAAATTTTGTGTCGTCATAATAATGATATTATGTTATTAATGTATATCTATGATGTAATGTTATGTTGATTAAATAATTATTATTTAGGCACTATTTGATAAACTTTTAAAGTAGTTTTATAGGTAGTTTTTTGAGTCACTCAAAAAATTATTAGAGACGCTCGGTAAACAAAAATTGAAGATAGCTAGTAGCTTTTAAAAAATGAGCTTGTAGCGTTTGAAAGCTACTTCAAGTAGCGTTTTAAAAATTGAAAGTAACTTTCAATAATTTGTTTTCCAATTTCGCTCTTCAATATTTTAACAAATTACATTACCTGCCTGAATTAAAAAAATCTATTAACTTTATCTCTCACTCCTACCTTTTGTGGCGGATATATTATTTTCCATTGGATTTTTTTGTAATATATACATTATTCTTGTATTTGATCGTTAGATGATTGTAATTTTTGTAGGTATTATATCTTTTAATGATATATAGTGGCAATGGTGAAAGAATATTACAAATTTATATAACTTAATTGCAATTTTGGAAGAAAAAATTAAAATAAAATAAACAAGTAAATAAAATATGACATATCCAATTATTACTAAAATATATAAATAAACGATTATTGTAAATTATCTATGTATTTAATTACTTCAATTAATAAATAATATAATTAATAATAAATAAATAATGTAAGTCATTTTTTAAATTTCAGGTAGTTAGAAAATTCATTTTACCGAACATCTCTAGTTTAATAAGTTACATTTACAGTTACAAGCTTTCAGGTACATTCACAACTACATGTTATCACTACCTTCACAACTACAAACTAATCTTCTCGAACAGAGTCTAAATAAATTTTCATCATAATATTGAAGACTTTGTTTATGTTTTTTGAGGTAGACGAGTTTCGTTTATTGGACAATTTAAATTGTATTTAAATAATCTTTTGCAATTTTTTACTCTTTTTTTCCTGCCTAAAATAATATTATAGTAAATACATACACTATTTCATAACTTATGATGATGCGTAATTATAACCATAGATCCATTGGCAGAGAAGAATCCCTTAATTGCATATGATATCCACAATTATGAATGATAATGAAGTGGATTGAGACCGAGTTTATGTTTACCCAACCTCAACTCAAAACCGAAATCTAAAACCCGAATGGTAACTCAACAGAGTTGAACTTAATAATACCATTCCCAAATCCGTCGGGTTTCAGGTAATCTAAACGTGAGGGGATCCCCGAAAAAATAATTATATGCAAACTGTTGCTGCAACACAAGCATGCTTGAAATCTACAACTCTGAGTATAGGTTTTTGCATGTCTCATTTTGAAAAACTAATATTAGTCTATCGAAACCAGTCTTGCTCTGTGTTAACCCTTTGTTGAACTAGTAAAATTTTGTGTAAATATTTGTCACATAGAAAATATATTATATGATAATATCTTTGATTAAAAATTAGAAATATGTTATTATAATATAGATTATAATAATGAAAAATATGTCTCTTATAATTTTTAGTCTAAATTGTTCTTGATAATAGAATAATTGAAAATATGACATCAATGACTCAAATAGATCAATATATGTGTTAGTATTTATTGGATAAATATTAATATATCTCATTTATTAAATTGCACATATAGATTATGCATATGTGGATATGATCATTGAACTGACTCGAGTGAGAATTCTTTAAGGTTAAGATTATCTTAAATTGTCAATATGAAATTCTCAAGAAGAAATGAAATAATTTCCTTTGACTTGAGATTAACATATTAATTAACATGTTATTTATCATACTTTGATTTCGGACACATAATATCTTATGATGTTATCTGAATGAATACTGGGTATCATTAAATTCTTGTAGAATTAGTGATTAATCAAGAAGCAATCTATCAACTCTTGGTAATGAGTTTAAGCTATAATAAAATAAGACATTGACCAATGTATTATAATGAATAAAGAAATGAGTTTTTTTGAGTCATTGTGACAACTTATTAAAGTTTGAGAATTGAACCATAAGTTAGTCAGAACTGTAGAGATGAAAAGAAATATTTTAATTAATCTTTTAGTGGTTCTTGAAAGTGAAATGTATATATTACTTCATGCTAACTGATTGTTAAGAAGTATTGCTAGACCTCAGCCTGGATTTGTAAATTAATTATTTAATTTACTACCAGCTTAATATTGAACGTACGAGGTAACCCATTAACGACCATTCTAATATTTGCTAAATAATTATATTATTTGATAATTAAATTGGAGAATTTAATTTAAGCAAATAAATAATTTTATGTAATATTATTTTAATTCTTTGCTAGTACCAAGTGTAACATCCTGATTTTTGAGTCTTTAAAATTATAATATTAGTCCTGGAAGTCTCGCTTGAGCGAGAGATTCTCGCCTGAGCGAGAAAGGATCCCCTGGGAGGGTGAAATCCTGGACTATACTGGAGGATTCTCGCCCGAGCGAGAAATGACAATTTTGGGCTGTTAACACAGTGTAATCGATTACATGGTTATTGTAATCGATTACATGCTGATATCTGATCAGACATGTGTAATTTTTCATGATGTAATCGATTACACTATGCATGTAATCGATAACATCATATAAAAATATCATATTCGAGCATTTTTTCACACTGTAATCGATTACACCTTATGGTAATCGATTACATTCGCCACTGTGAGATTCTCGCCTGGGCGAAAATCTCTCGCTTGAGCGAGAGTCTAAAATCTGAAAACCTAAAATAGACGTCCACGTGAGGATAAAGGTCACTTTTCGAAAAACAAAGAGAATAGGGACGGTTTGAGAAGTAGTGCACCCTTAGAGCAAAAGAGGAGACCGAAGAGGAAGTAAATCGCTTAACCTAGCCTCTCTTATGGTTGAATGTCATCGTTTTAAATGAGGTTTCTTCTCCATGTTTAGGGATACAACCCCATAAACCCTCTCTTTGCTTTTCGGTTCGTTTTGCTTTGGAAAACCTTGTAAAACTCATAGAGTATGAGTTGTTTTTCGAAATGGGTATGTGAGAAGTTATTTTCAAAACCGTAGAGTCATGGTAACATTAAGGAAACCTTTTTGTTGAAGATGAACTGATTGGATAATTTTGTCTTGTGTTATATTAGTCTTGGTTAGTATTATTCTTGTCTTGACATGTAAATTGATGTGTTGTGATTGTTGTTGTGTAGGGTTGAAAGACCCTAAGGTTGGAGGAGACGGCGGAGAACGCAACTGAACTTTAGTGCAAGCATTAGCGGCTACTCAGGTGAGGGAGCAGCATTAAAACTTTGTGGTATTAGAATCATGATATTGGAAACTCCAACGACACTCACTAGTTGGAGGATTTCAATGGGATAACACGATTAAACGGGAAATCTCATGAATTTCCTATTTAATCGCGTTAGTCCTACTGATGTGATTGGCATGTTTGGATATGGAGTTTGACCTGCCCCTCGTGGTATGGAGTTTGACCTGCCCCTCGTGGTATGGAGTTTGATCTGCCATTCGTGGTATGGAGTTTGACATGCCCTTCGTGGTATGGAGTTTGACCTGCCCTTCGTGGTATGGAATTGTGACCTGCCCTCCGTGGTATGGAATTGTGACCTGCCCTTCGTGGTATGGAAATTGACCTGCCTCCGTGGTATGGATTTCGGGATATGCACGTATAGTGTGGATTTTGGATTAAGGTTCGGATTGGTTTCGAATTGGTTGTACTATAGATGGATGACCTGGTTATCATAAAGGTTAATTGTAAATCTTGGATTTTGTGGTGTGCTGTAATGATGCGTGGTTTCTGTATTGCAGTGTTCTAATGTTATTATTCTATGTAAACCCACCATGTTATATATTGCATGTATTTAATGACTGACTCTCTCTATGTTATTTTGTTTACTCAATCCGGGGTAATCGGATTGTAGGTGGCACTAAGGAATAGGATACTGTAGTGTCATGGAGTGAACTAGATTGCTTTGATTGTGACGTTATTTCTGAGTTTTCTAGTAAATTGTTTAGGTTGATATTGGACCCGTTTTTGGGAATTATTCATTTATGTTTTACTGTTCTTTTATGGATTTAAAAGACTAGTACTTTGGAATTATTTTGCTGTTTCTCTTTGTTAGGATTTTATCGAATGTTATTGGAGTATTCCTAGTTGAAAGGAAATTTTCAATGATATGAAATTTCTTTATGTTAGAAAATGAATTAAATTTTCCGTGTTAGTAATTTGAGGCGTTACAATTATGGTATCAGAGCGGAGGTTAATCCTACGACCTAGGGTATGGCCTAACGTGCTTCTTTGTGTGATTGATGTGAATTGTGTGGTGTGTTTGACTTGTTTGACTGATGTGAGTGGTTTGAATTGCTTGAGATGTTTGGACTGTTTGGATTGCTTGAAGTGTTTGAATTGCTTGGATTGCGAATAAGTGGTAGACTAGCTTGTGTAAATTCTATATGCTGATGAGATAGAGTGCAGGTGAGAAATGGCTGGACGTGGTAGAGGAAACGGACAGAATGAACTGTTGGCACAGATGACAGCTGCTATAATGAATGTGAATGAGAACCTGCAACATCTGAATCAGCACATTAACCATCATCCTAACCCACCCCCAATTGTGCCACAGGGACTGGCGGAGTACCGTGGATTGGATGAATTCTGCCGACGCCATCCGAGTCAATTCCAAGGAGGATTTGCTCCTGATGCTGCTAATGAATGGATCCAGGAGTTAGAGAAGATTTTCCGAGCCATGGGCTGCGAGGATAGTCAGAAAGTGATCTATGCTTCCTATATGCTGACTAAGGAAGCGGAGAATTGGTGGGAATATGCCAAGAGGCAAATGGAAGCTTAAGGGAGGGCTGTTACTTGGGAATTGTTCAAAGAGAGGTTCCTCACTAAGTACTTTCCGGCAGATCTGAAGAGAAAGAAGGAGATTAAGTTCTTGCGTTTGGAGCAAGGTAGTATGTCTGTGGGCGAGTATGCAGCAAAGTTCGAGGAGTTGTCAAGATATTGCCCCTACTATGATATGGATGCAGATGGGAGGTCCAAGTGTGCCAAATTTGAGGTTGGTTTGAGGCCGGAGCTTAAGATGGCATTCGGGCATCAAGAGATAACAGATTTCCCTACCTTAGTCAATAAGTGTAGGATGTATGAGGATGATCGAAGGGCTAGGGACGCAGGCAAACAGAAGGCTAATCCACCCAGAAACTTTGGGCCTCAGAGGAATTTCGTGCATGGGAAAGGGAATGGTAAGGCATCCTTTGACAACCGACGGCCTTATACCCCACCTATTGGATATCGGGGCCCTACTACGCAAGGGTCTAAACCTCCAACTACTTCTAGTG
Source organism: Lupinus albus (assembly GCA_009771035.1). Lineage (NCBI taxonomy): Eukaryota > Viridiplantae > Streptophyta > Magnoliopsida > Fabales > Fabaceae > Lupinus > Lupinus albus. The sequence continues at coordinate 8,462,506 of CM019999.1, forward strand.
GGCCGCAACTACCTCTGTGCAACAAGTGTGGTAAGACTCATTTTGGTTACATATGTCCTGGAGCAGGAAATGGGTGCTACTTTTGTAAGGAGCCTGGACACATAAAGATGTTCTGTCCTAAGCTGAATAGGAATGTCAACCCTCCAATGCTGAGAGACCCAAGACTAATGGCAGAGTGTTCACTATGAATGGTTCCGAAGCTGTATATGCTGAGGGTCTCATCCAAGGTAGTTGTATGGTGAATGGTACCTCATTGTGTGTGTTGCTTGATTCGGGTGCTACTCACTCTTTTATATCTTGCGAATGTGTGAAACGTTTGAACTTGAAAGTTGATGTGTTGCCTTTTGATTTGATGGTTTCCACACCTACAAATGCACCTGTTGTAGTGTCGACCTTATGGCACAAGTGCCCCGTGGTAGTATACGATAGAACCTTCTTGGTAGATCTGATATGTTTGCCACTATCTCAGATCGATGTGATTCTGGGTATGGACTGGTTATCCGAACATAGAGTCTTGCTCAATTGTTTTGACAAGACTGTCATGTTTGGGAATGTTAGTGGGATGTTTGACACTCCTAATGATCTGAAATTGTTATCGTCTCGTGACGTTGAAACTTCCCTTAAGGAAGGAGCACTAGTTTGTCTGTTGCTTGCTTCTTTGAAAGGGGAGGAGAAGTCAGAGATGAATGACTTGCCGGTAGTATGCGAATTCCCGGATGTGTTTCCCGTGGAAATTCCTGAATTACCACCAGTTAGAGAAGTGAAGTTCTCGATTGAGCTGGTGCCTGGAACCGGACCTATCTCGATAGCTCCGTATAGAATGGCTCCTCTAGAGTTGGCGGAATTGAAGAAGCAGATAGAAGACTTATTGGCTAAGAAGTTCATCCGTCCGAGTGTTTCACCTTGGGGTGCACCGGTTTTGTTGGTCAAGAAGAAGGATGGCTCCATGAGGTTGTGCACTGATTACCGGCAGTTGAACAAGGTTACAATCAAGAATCGTTACCCTCTGCCTAGGATCGATGATTTGATGGACCAGTTGAAAGGATCCGTAGTATTCTCAAAGATCGACCTCCGGTCGGGTTACCATCAGTTGAGAGTTCGGACAGAGGATATTCCTAAGACTGCTTTCAGAACGAGATATGGGCACTATGAGTATCTGGTGATGCCTTTCGGTGTGACTAATGCTCCTGCAATATTTATGGAGTATATGAATAGGATTTTTCATCCTTATCTGGACTCGTTTGTGGTAGTCTTCATTGACGACATCTTGATATACTCTAAAAGTCGGGAGGAACACACTGGACATTTAAGAATTGTATTGAAGATTTTGAGAGACAACCAATTGTATGCTAAGTTGTCCAAGTGTGACTTTTGGCTCGAGTCGGTGAATTTTCTTGGACATGTGATAACCAAGGAAGGAGTTGCAGTAGACCCCTCTAAGGTGGAAGCAGTAATGGAATGGGCAGTGCCGAAGTCAGTGACAGAGATCCGGAGTTTCCTTGGACTAGCGGGATACTATCGGAAGTTTATTGAAGGATTCTCGAAACTAGCCTTGCCCTTGACTAGGCTGACCAGAAAAGGAGAACCTTTCGTGTGGACAGTCCGATGTGAAGAAAGCTTCCAAGAATTGAAGCGAAAGCTAACCTCAACATCAGTGTTAAGGTTGCCTTGTTCGGAAATGAACTTCAACGTGTATTGTGATGCTTCAAAACAAGGTTTGGGCTGTGTGTTGATGCAAGAGGGGAAAGTGGTTGCTTATGCTTCGAGACAGTTGAGACCTCATGAGAAAAACTACCCTACTCATGATTTGGAGTTAGCAGCAGTAGTGTTTGCTCTAAAAATTTGGAGGCACTATCTCTATGGTGTACGGTTTGAAGTCTTCAGCGATCACAAGAGTTTGAAGTACTTATTTGATCAGAAGGAGCTGAATATGAGGCAAAGGAGATAGATGGAATTTTTGAAGGATTATGACTTTAGCCTACAATATCATCCTGGTAAGGCTAATTTGGTAGCGGATGCGTTGAGCCTTAAATCCTTGCATATGTCTGCCCTTATGGTACACGAGATGAAAATGATTGAGGAGTTTCGGGATTTGAACTTAGCAGTAGAAATGAAGCCGAAGAGTATAGTGTTGGAAATGCTCAAAGTGACTAATGAGTTCTTTGATCGAATCAAAACCATTCAGTCGCTTGATGATGAACTACAGGCCAAGCGAGCAATGGTAGGTGACGACAAAGGGAAAGACCTCCAGATTGATAGTAATGGTTTGCTGAGGTATAAAGGAATGATTTGTGTGCCACAAGACACTGAGTTGAGGAGAGAGATCTTAGATGAGGCGCACAAGAGTAAGATGAGTATTCACCCGGGGACAACGAAGATGTATCAAGACTTGAGGAAGATGTTTTGGTGGTCTGGAATGAAAAGAGATGTAGCTCAGTACGTGTCTAGTTGCCTAACTTGTCAGAAAGCTAAGATTGAGCATTAGAGACCAGCGGGAGAACTTCAGTCATTGGAGATTCCAGTATGGAAATGGGACAGTATCTCCATGGACTTTGTTTCTGGTTTTCCGAGAACACAGAAAGGTTATGACTCAATTTGGGTCATTGTAGACCGATTGACTAAGTCTGCACATTTTCTACCGGTTAATGTAAAGTATTCATTGGAACGGTTAGCGGAGTTGTACATAAAGGAAATAGTGAGATTGCATGGGATTCCAGCGAGTATTGTATCGGATAGAGATCCTCGTTTTACTTCGAATTTCTGGAATGGCTTACAATCTGCTCTGGGCACTAAGCTGAAATTGAGTTCGGCTTATCACCCACAAACAGACGGTCAGTCCGAGAGGACGATTCAGTCCTTGGAAGATCTGTTAAGGGCATGTGTGTTAGAACGACCCAGGAGTTGGGACAGTATGTTACCTCTGATTGAATTCACGTACAACAACAGTTTCCACTCGAGTATTGGAATGACACCTTACGAAGCTCTGTATGGGAGGAAGTGTAGGACTCCGATCAGTTGGTTTGAAACCGGAGAGAATTTGGTATTGGGACCTGACGTAGTCCAAGAGACAACCGAGAAGATTAGGAGAATCAGAGAGAATATGAAAACAGCTCAGAGTAGACAAAAGAGCTACTATGATAATCGAAGGAAGCCGATTGAATTTCAAGAAGGAGATCACGTTTTTATGAGAGTGGTTCCTACCACCGGAATTGGTCGGATATTGAAAACCCGAAAGCTTACTCCGAGGTTCATTGGACCGTATCAGATTTTGAAGAGAATCGGTCCTGTTGCTTATCAGATCGCCTTGCCACCGTTGTTTTCTAATCTTCACAATGTATTTCATGTATCTCAACTAAGGAAATACATTGGGGATCCAACCCATGTTATCGAACCAGATTGGATACAATTGAAGGAGAACTTGACCTTCAGGACTCCTCCGATAAGGATTTTGGACCGAAGTGTCAAGAGGTTGCGTGGGAAGGAGATTCCTTTGGTTAAGGTATTATGGAGTCAAGTAGATACGGGTGATGCTACTTGGGAAGTGGAGCAGAACATGAGAATGGATTATCCGCATTTGTTCGATGCAGGTATGTTAATTTTCGGGGACGAAAATTCTTTGAGGGGGGAAGGATTGTAACATCCTGATTGAGTCTTTAAAATTATAATATCAGTCCTGGAAGTCTCGCTTGAGCGAGAGATTCTCGCCTGAGCGAGAAAGGATCCCCTGGGAGGGTGAAATCCTGGACTATACTGGAGGATTCTCACCCGAGCGAGAGTTGTCTTGCCTGGGCGAGAAATGACAATTTTGGGCTGTTAACACAGTGTAATCGATTACATGGTTATTGTAATCGATTACATGCTGATATCTGATCAGACATGTGTAATTTTTCATGATGTAATCGATTACACTATGCATGTAATCGATAACATCATATAAAAATATCATATACGAGCATTTTTTTCACACTGTAATCGATTACACCTTATGGTAATCGATTACATTCGCCACTGTGAGATTCTCGCCTGGGCGAAAATCTCTCGCTTGAGCGAGAGTCTAAAATCTGAAAACCTAAAATAGACGTCCACGTGAGGATAAATGTCACTTTTCGAAAAACAAAGAGAATAGGGACGGTTTGAGAAGTAGTGCACCCTTAGAGCCAAAGAGGAGACCGAAGAGGAAGTAAATCGCTTAACCTAGCCTCTCTTATGGTTGAATGTCATCGTTTTAAATGAGGTTTCTTCTCCATGTTTAGGGATACAACCCCATAAACCCTCTCTTTGCTTTTCGGTTCGTTTTGCTTTGGAAAACCTTGTAAAACTCATAGAGTATGAGTTGGTTTTCGAAATGGGTATGTGAGAAGTTATTTTCAAAACCGTAGAGTCATGGTAACATTAAGGAAACCTTTTTGTTGAAGATGAACTGATTGGATAATTTTGTCTTGTGTTATATTAGTCTTGGTTAGTATTATTCTTGTCTTGATATGTAAATTGATGTGTTGTGATTGTTGTTGTGTAGGGTTGAAAGACCCTAAGGTTGGAGGAGACGGCGGAGAACGCAACTGAACTTTAGTGCAAGCATTAGCGGCTACTCAGGTGAGGGAGCAGCATTAAAACTTTGTGGTATTAGAATCATGATATTGGAAACTCCAACGACACTCACTAGTTGGAGGATTTCAATGGGATAACACGATTAAACGGGAAATCTCATGAATTTCCTATTTAATCGCGTTAGTCCTACTGATGTGATTGGCATGTTTGGATATGGAGTTTGACCTGCCCTTCGTGGTATGGAGTTTGACCTGCCCCTCGTGGTATGGAGTTTGACCTGCCATTCGTGGTATGGAGTTTGACCTGCCCCTCGTGGTATGGAGTTTGACCTGCCCCTCGTGGTATGGAGTTTGACCTGCCCCTCGTGGTATGGAGTTTGACCTGCCCCTCGTGGTATAGAGTTTGACCTGCCCCTCGTGGTATAGAGTTTGACCTGCCCCTCGTGGTATGGAGTTTGACCTGCCCTTCGTGGTATGGAAATTGACCTGCCTCCGTGGTATGGATTTCGGGATATGCACGTATAGTGTGGACTTTGGATTAAGGTTCGGATTGGTTTCGAATTGGTTGTACTATAGATGGATGACCTGGTTATCATAAAGGTTAATTGTAAATCTTGGATTTTGTGGTGTGCTGTAATGATGCGTGGTTTCTGTATTGCAATGTTCTAATGTTATTATTCTATGTAAACCCACCATGTTATATATTGCATGTATTTAATGACTGACTCTCTCTATGTTGTTTTGTTTACTCAATCCGGGGTAATCGGATTGTAGGTGGCACTAAGGAATAGGATACTGCAGTGTCATGGAGTGAACTAGCTTGCTTTGATTGTGACGTTATTTCTGAGTTTTCTAGTAAATTGTTTAGGTTGATATTGGACCCGTTTTTGGGAATTATTCATTTATGTTTTACTATTCTTTTATGGATTTAAAAGACTAGTACTTTGGAATTATTGTGCTGTTTCTCTTTGTTAAGATTTTATCGAATGTTATTGGAGTATTCCTAGTTGAAAGTAAATTTTCAATGATATGAAATTTCTTTATGTTAGAAAATGAATTAAATTTTCTGTGTTAGTAATTTGAGGCGTTACACCAAGAATATAAATAATAAATAAAGTACATTATAAAATATTCAAATGTAGCTGAAAAATAAAAGAAGAGTTATTGTGTTGTTTTATGAAATAATATGTGATAATTGGTTTGTAACATTTTAACCAATTGAGATGTAATATACATAAAATATATAATATGAAGATATGCCTTTACAAAATGGAGAGGATTTTGTTGGTGTTTATATATATATATATATATATATATATATATATATATATATATATATATATATGTTGATATGCACATAAAAGATAAATGAAAAAGAAACAAAAGGGTTGGGTGTGTAAAAAACAAAAGGGGGAGAGAGAAATTTCACCCATAAGGCAAATTGTGTCGTTTTTTTGTACCATTTTCATATTCTTTATTTACTACACAATATACACAAAAAAAGTTTCTTAGTTTTGAATGTTCTATTTTCTGTTCTATTGGTACAAAAAGTTGATAACAAAAGTTGGTTTCGATGTAGATACACACATATGATCTTCATAATTTTGAAGAACAAATTTAAGAATTCAAGAACTACAACTAGATACACATTTTATATACAATTTTTAATTATATATAATTTTAAGTACAAATATATCTATATTTATTCTACTATGTTTACAACACTAACATTTCCTTTAGGAGATTTCAAATGATATGAAAGGTTGAGTTTTGATGACATCCCTATATACAATTGACTCATGTGCGTTTGATGCTTAGGAGAAAATTAAGATAATATTGAAAATTCGTTTACACATGTCAAATTACAACGGGATAATTGTAAATCAAATTTGTTCATTTTCGTCACCTTCCACGTTAGCCAACAACTGAAACACCAAAAAAACCAAAAACATTTTTAGAAAAAAGGAAATAAAAATAAAAACAGAAATAAGAAATCCCAAAACTGGAAGAAAGAGAAAGAAACGATTGCACCCAATCATCGATTCTCTCTCTCTCCGATCAGATCGGGAACCTCTACCATTGTCTGAAACGCAAAACCTCATACCCCATTTCCTTTTCCCTTATTCAAATTCTCAAAATTTTCAATTTTTTTACATTGTTATTTGAATTTGCCATCTTTTCGTTCCCAAATTTGATGTGATCTGTGAAATACCCTGTGGTTTTGGTGCCATTTGATTTGGATTCGTTGCCAACTTGGGAATTGGCTCTTGATTTTCGGTTTGAATTTGTGAGGTTTTTGAGTTTATTATTTTTGCAGATCCAGTGTGTGGGTTTTGAATGGCGTCAGCTCAGGTGCTTCCCAATTCGCGGAAGCAAGAGCATCTGGAAGCTGGCAAGCGCCGGGTATGGATTCGATTACTTTTATTTTGGTTTTGCTTTACAATCAAAAGGACTGCAGCCGGAACACGAGACTCTCACCTAGTGGGTCTGAGTAAATGTTTGAGGCCCCACGAGTGGAGAGAATGTTTCCGTAATTTAAACTGGCGACATTTTAGTCATTAAGCAGTATCCTTACTGTTTTGCTTTATGATCATTCTGGAAATTGGGTGCTGTTTTTTTGGGTTGGTTATGTGTTTCCATGTTTATATCAATGCATTTTGTGTTTTTGAGACTAATGTGGGTTATTTGGTTTAGTGGATAATGAGCTGTATTAGATTTTTATTTGTTGTTGTTGTTGTTGTTTTTATGTTTGTTATTGTTTTTCATCATATATCTGTGGCCCTCAGATTGTTGGGCTGCTATATTCTTTGGGAGGATGAAGGAAAATAGGAGAATGGTAAAAATGAATGGCTGCTGAAAGGGAGAGGGAATTGTGTAATTTGCATTAAATGATTGTGTATATAAATATTTTTAGGGGCAATTAGAGTGACCTTACATGAGGTTTGACTTAATTAGACCGGTCACCTCTTTTTCAAATATGGCAACTTCCCTTGGGGTTTATATTATTAATACACTCACCTCCCCAATGTCTTTAATTGCGGTTGCAGTCACAATTGTAATTACTACGATTGCGGTGTGATTTTTTTTGATTAAAAAGTAGTTTTAAATTTGATGCGGTCCAAATACAGTCCGATGCGTCTGCATTGTGGGTCGATGTGGTCACATCATTGTGATTCGGTGTCACACCACAATTGTGGAGTGATGCGGTTGCGGAGGGCACCACAACCACAATATTGAGGCCCATCAGGTGATGCGGTCCACAATATTGTAACTAAGTCAAATCTCAAGGGAAGCCAATAGCTAATTCAAGTAGCTTTCCAATTTTGCTCTTCAATATTTTAACAAATTACATTACATGCCCTGAATTAAAAAAATCTATTAACTTTATCTGCCACTCCTACCTTTTGAAAAAGAGGGAAATCTATTCCGCTGTTGGAAGTAACTAGGCCGTCTAGTTGTATGAGCTAATAAGTTGTCAAGTTGTTCTAAGTGCATGAGGATCAGTTTTTATCACTAAGCTATATGTATGAAGTGATTAATAATTTCTTTTACTCCATTTATTATCAATGAATGAGGGGCCTATAGCATAGTACCATTGGTTTTTCTAGATTCTCATTGAAAGAATTTATTTGTTCTGTTGGTTTAGACATGGACAATGTTTTGTATTATAACATTCTGAGTTGGATGGATATGTGTATGTTCTACCATGAGAGTGGTGGTTTAAGATGTTAAATTCTAACTTATCAAGTTGTCCATCAGGCTCTACCTAAAACAATTTTTTTCATAAAGCCGTTTAAAGTGAGGCATTTTTAAAGGTTTTTTTATAACGTTTTCTAATCATACTTATGCCCCATTCATTCTACTTTATTAATTAGATCCTCTATTAGTTGTCTTCTCACACGCCCTAACTATCTTAAGTGAGATTTTGTCATCCCCTCAATTGATGTTACCAAACTTTCTCTCAGATGAACTGGTTCCTATTCTTAGACGTGTCTTGTATCTCCACACACCATTTTAGCATTCTTATCTTTGCCACATGTATCTTGGAATTTAAATACCCTGCATCGTTAGCTGGTCTTTAGTAGCTTGCTATAAACATCATTTGTTTGCCATCATGTTTAAGGTTTGATTGCATCATACCATTTTAATAAATAGGAAGCCTATAATGCTGATCATTGTTCCCTTGAAAGAAAGAATTTATTCTCTTGGAATAGATGTTTTTTAATTTGTCTCACTAGGATTGAGAATAGAATCCCATGCCTAAAAGACATGAATCCATGCAGCGTTATTTTGTTTATCAGTTATAGCCCCTTTCTATGGTTTTTGCTTTGGAGTGATTCAGACACAGATCAGGTTTAGAATGCATGCCCTTTCGAACTTATTATTGAAGGGGAAGGAGGTATAACTAGGCCCAAAGTTCACTGACATTTAACATATCACGGTGATAAAGATGTTAATTACTTTTCCATAAGCTTCCAGGATTGTTAGTAAATCACATTGAGACATGAGATATCAAGGAATCCCGTTGAACCTGAAATAGTGTTTTTATATTTTTGATAGTTAGAGGCTCTATCTATTTTGGTGTGTCACTGTGACTTGAAAGTGAGAAATTTGTGCATGGTCCAACTTGTTTTTTATTCATATCATGTGTAAAATGTCCTAGTGCTGCCACCTTTCATCTGCATTAAGGATGTTGATTGAATGAATATTACTACTATTGAAGCAATTGATTCCATAAACCTTCTGTTCCAAGTCAAGATGACTTATTGCATTATTATGTATTGTATTGTATTCTTTTTGAAGTGCCATTCTCCCCTTTTTCTTTCAAACTTAAATCATTTTTTTGATATTGCAGCTTGAGGAGTTTCGTAAAAAGAAAGCTGCAGAGCGGGCCAAGAAGGCTGCGTCCTCTAGCAATAATGCCAATTCTGATGCTAGCCTAAACCAAAAACAATCTTCCGAAATTCAGAATGTACGAGATAATGAATCAGATGGAGTTACCACATCTGATGGTATTGGAGGAGCTATTGTTGACACATTACCTTCAGGGATGGGCAATGACAAGAGCCCAAATATGGTTAGCCAAAGTAGTAATCAAGAATCTTTGGCTGATAGAACTAGTTTAGTTAGGAATGATCTTAATGCATTGCCTACTATTCCAATGGAGGCATATTCAGATATTGACGAAACTAAGAGATATAATACTTCTGTTGCTACTGCATATGCAGATGTTAATAAAAAGAATGAGGCAAATAATGCATATGACATATATGGAATTCATACTGGTGGTCTTGGTGGAAGTCCTTATGGGACGACAAACAACCAAAGTATTCTACTATACTCGCAAGGAAGTCAAGAATTTGGTAGCAATGCTACTCAAACTAGTCTTCATGGGATGAACGAATACCAGTCCAATAAGAGTAATAGTTCTCTAAAGGATTATGCAGTTTCTGGTCATGGCTCTTCTCCTTATTTTCCCTCAAAAATCTCACCTCAAAACTCTGCTGATACACTGCAAATTAAGCCAACAATGTCTAGCACTTCAGACTCCGCCTATGCACATGGTTCACATTCTGAAGGTAGCAAATGAATTTTTTCTCTGCATCTGTAGTTTGGAATTTAATGCTTTTATTCTATTTTCATACTACTGGACTATGACCTCTTTGATGATGATGCCGTGCATAATATATGTTGATTTGCAGGCTTTAGTGATTATTTCAGTTCTAAGTTTAGAGAGTCCATAACTAGCTCTGGCAGTGACTTGCCTAACCTTCCCGGTGCAACTATACCAAGGTTTGATTCCAAAGATCATGAAGCAAGTAATTCTTTTAACCATACTCCAGTAAATTCGTTGTCAACAGAATCTAGTTCTAGAAGGTCTCGTCCATCTTTTCTTGATTCTCTAAATGTCTCTAAACCTTCTTTGGGGTCTTCATTTCGGCAACCCGAGCAAGATTCCTTTATGTCCAGTCATTCAGAATCAAGCAACAAGGATATATCAGGATCTACTTATTTCCATAAGCCATCTGAAGAGAATAAAACTGTGGCACCTTTCTCCAATTTTACAGCCGCAAGTTTTCATAGTCCATTTAAACATAATGCAAGCCCTTCAGTTTTTAATAATAACAGTCAAAACATGCTGATGACAAGTGATAAGGAAAATGGCATGGATAAGAAGGATGATTATTACTCATCTTCTAAGAATGAAGATTTTGCTGCTTTAGAACAGGTTCTTTCTGCTAGTTATGGTTATGAGATATGTTCACTTGATGCCCGTTGTATGATGTATTGCTTTACTTGCCTATGTGTTTTTTTTTATGAATTAGCATGAGAAAGTGTTTTTGATGGTAGTGTGTTTGTGCTTGATGTATTAGATTGATGTCTGTAGCTGTAAAGCACTAAGTTATTGGAGTATATATGATATGCCAAATCTGCTAAAATGTACTTAAATTTCAATTGCAGTCATGGATATTTTACAGTACGATTTCATGCATAAGTTTTGACTTTTGAAAGTAATGCATTAGGTTAGAGCCAATATATGTTCTTACATGATTTATCCAGTTTGTATTTTTATGTGTCTAGTGGTGTCTAAAAAGGTGGTCATTCATTCTGGTATTTTGTTGTGTGGATTGCAGAAAGAAGAAACTTCTTGTTTGGGGGAAAACCTTGTGTTTGTTGACTGTTTGAAGGAGGAAACTCCTTGTTAGGGGGAAACCCTGTGTAGTTGCTTATTGTTCTTCAAATCTAGTTTATGGACCAGAATGTTGTAATAAAATATAAATGTTTCTGTGTCATATTCTTGAGTCCAACAGAAAGAGTGGGATAATGGAGTGTGATAGAGAGAGAGAGAGAGGCAACAATAGGATTTAACAACAAAAAAAGAAGAGAAAGAGAGAGGAATAGTGGGATAATGCAGTGGGGTAGGCTGATTTGACATTTTTGGAGCCTTGGAGGTTAAAAATAGAGTTATGGCTTTGCTAATGTATTATCATGAAGATGTAGATTATGTAGATGAGATGAGGGTTATTCATGCACTAGTCTTGTTATAAGCTGTTGGCTTTTGTCTTGTTACATATGAAAAATATGTATTCTGTTGGGTTTTATTAATATGTGTATATATGTATGTATAATGATTTTCCTATCTTTTGTTCTGCAGCATATTGAAGATCTGACTCAAGAAAAGTTTTCATTGCAACGTGCTCTTGAGGCTTCTCGAGTACTGGCGGAATCTCTAGCCGCTGAAAATTCATCTCTGACTGATAATTATAATCAACAGGTTGGGCTTATGGAGTACACTATGTCATTCTGTGGGATGTTCATCCTGTTGTATTTTTTATTTTTGTGTTATTTTCATGCTCAACAAAATGTTTTGGTAGTGATGATTTTGGTTAGCTATGACAATATGTACTTCAGTGTAGAACAGGGTTTAATGTGTTTATCTACTGATCGTTTTATTTTGTTTCATATTTAACTCTTCAATAATTCATAATTTTGAAGGACATCAAGTTTCTAATAAGTAGGAGCAATGATTTATGTAACTTCCTTCAGAAAACGGCCTTAATTGGTTATAACTTACAGAAATTTGGTTAATATCTTGAAAGACATATAATTGTTTTTCAGTCCTGAATCACTATATATGTTCACTGATTTGTGTTAGTACTTTGAGGAGACCATTAGAAGCCCCACCGAATAAGGAGAATAGATGAAATGGAGATTAGTCCAATTCTTAGAGGAAGAGGGAGACCAAAAAAACCCATAGGCAATGTGATTTGGAAAGATTTAGGGATCAATCTTTTGTCAAAGAATATGATTTATGGTAAAGCATTATGGTGTAGTTCGATCCATGTAGCCAACCTCACCTGTGGGATTAAGGCTTGGTCGTTGTTGTTGATTTGTGTTACTACTTGGTTCATTTTTATTTGGGCATTAGAATCTGATTTTGAGCTGTTATTGCTGCTTTGTCTTTACTTTGGAGGTAGCATAGTCGTTTATAAGGATGTAAAACATTCTTCTACTTTGTTTTTACTATGTTTGTTTATATCTTTATAGAGAAGTGTTGTCAACCAATTACAATCAGACATGGAGACGTTACAGGAAGATATCAAAGCTCAACTGGTTTGTATCAGGATCTCCCAATCTTATTGCATAACATTGCTGCTATTTCATTATATAATCATTCATAGTGTACCTTTGCAAGTTCAGGCACACAAATGTTTACATTTATAATACTTCATTATATACTTATAATTTATATTAGTCATATAATGACAATAATTTTAAACATATTTATTTATTGTTACAATGTCATAAATAAATTATATTTATTGTTAATCAAGCTGTCTCACAAGGTTTTGAGCTGAATATAGGGGTATTTGAACTCAGGTGAAATTATATAATGGAGCCTCATATCAAACTTGATGTAGAAATAATCAAGCATCTAATTGAGCCAAGTCTAGCCTACTGATCTTGTTTAATTGAGCTCGTTTGGTTTACTGTTCCAAGTCTTTGGTAGATAGAAAGGTCATCATTAGATAGATCGGATGACTAAGTATCTTTTTGTGTGCAGTACAAGATTTCTTGAAATGTTACTTCACCAAGGGCAATTTTTAGCTTTCTTTTCTTCCCAAGTCTGTGTGATAGCAAAAGTCGCATGTGATCATCAAAGAGTATTCTCTTATATTCAATCTTTGTAGGAGTCTTTAAGAGTAGCCTTTCATATTTTTTTTATATGCGAAAGCTATGAAACATCGCCATGTATCCGGTATGTCGATTCATATATGTTTGAAAATATATGATACATAAGTTTGGGGATACTTTCTTAAATATAATAAATTTATAAAAATACAAATTGCAAGTCATTATCTATGGGCGGCGGGCAACAGGCAGTGGCTGAAAGATGAAGCAACAATGTTGATGCTTGAAAAGAAGATGGTCATACACTCATACTTGAGAGAAAGTAAATTCAGTGTATGAAGATTGAAGAGATTGAGGAAACCCTGCATTTTAACCTTCTAGTTGTTGCATGATTTTTGGGAAATAACAAATTCTGAAGCATTCCATGTTATTTATTTTATGAAATCAAATCGACAATGCCATTATCTCGCATCAGATATGTATCAACACAATTTTTTTTTAATTTAACTTCTTGGGTACTCTGGGGATACATATTATAGACAAATTGAAGCGTATTGATATCAGATACATGTTCGGTACCATTACGTGAGGCAAGGGGACATATCTATGTTCCACTGTGAAAAAGCATCTGTTATCTTGTTAGTGTACCTCCTAATGTCCTCTCTCTGTGTAGTTTCATTGGAAATCTCGATATTGGGTTACCATTTGGCAACCCACTCAAACTCTCATTTTGTTGTTTTTCCTGATATCTAAGATTTTCATTTTCCTATTTTGGGGTTCAACTTTTTATTGCAATAACCTGATTTTATGCATGGCTCCATAATTGCTTTCTATTTAATGCTTTGTCCCTCTGCCATTGGTATATATATAACCTTTCATTTCAACAGGTTGAGCATGAGTCTATCAGGAATTTATATATGAATGCCCAGCTAGAGTGTAATGCAGCTGATGAGCGTGCCAAGTTATTGGCATCTGAAGTTATTGGTTTAGAGGAGAAGGTACTAATTTTTCTTTTTATTCTTGCACATTTGTTATTTATTTTGAGGGTAAATATAATATTCCCCTTTTATTTTACATTCCAAGTTTTAATTCCTTGTGTTCATTAAACTTAGGCACTCAAGCTAAGATCCGGTGAACTGAAGCTTGAGAAGCAGTTGGAAAATGCAGAGGCAGAGATTTCTTCATGCAGGTAATTTTTGAGGATTTAAATTTGCTGTGAAATACCAAAGGTGGCGACGTTGAGGATTTGTTTTATGGATTTTTTCTATAAATCTATTGCTAGAAGATCTGAGTATTTTGTTTTGAAATGTTCCTCCATATGCAACCTTGGGTGATTAGGCTAGACACACTAAGGGACCGTTTGCGAGTAGGGTTTTAGAGGGAATGAAAGAGAAGGCTTGGATCCCTAAAATATAATTGTGAGATGGCACTGAAGCCCTTCCCCTCCAAAACGCAACTTGCGAACAAACCCTAAAATTAGTTTTTCCCTGAAGTAATTTTTATTTCTGGCTGAAGTACTATTTGAACCCTAATTTCAATTGTGTTTGGCATCTGAACATGACATTTTGGATTCTAAAATTACTGTTTCTGAACCTCTGCAATTATTATTCAGTGGTATCTAAACAAACGCATAAAAATATTGTGCTTTTTCCATAAAACAGTTTTAGTCAATGACATTTGATTTGATGCCAGCTTCTTACTTCCTTCAATTGTTGATTTTCCTAAGTTTGTCCAATTATTTTGGGGCGTTTTAAAATAAGAGCTCATGATAAATATTGCAGGAAGAAAATGTCTAGCCTTGACAAAGATCGCCAGGATATGAAGTCAACCATTGATGCTCTTCAAGAGGGTAAGCATACCTTAATTTTGATTTATTATTGCAGTTTAGATTCACAGAGATTGTACCTTCTCTTTATATTTGCAAGTCAATGCTTATGAAAGGGAAGAACCATGATTAAAAGTTAAAATAAAAATAATAGAATGCTTTACTTTGTTAAGGTGCTTGTAGAAATAATCATATATGATGCTTTAATAGTTTATTGATTTAACATGTCCACTAATCACTGGGCTTTGACTCTAGTTATTCAAGCTTTATATTTTTGCATTGTTGAATGAATGTTGTCATATTAAGGTGGTGTTCTATCCATGTTTGTCTATACTCTGCATTGTATTTGGGTTGAGAAAAATGTTTTTTTAAGGCAATCATTTTAGCCACTAAATTGTGAATGCCTAGGTTGAAATAACAAATTGGCTACAAAAAATCATGTCTAAATTGTGAACATGTTTTATGTGAATTGAGCCATATGAACTCTTAATTCCATATTTATTCTGTGTCATTTCACTGATATAGAGAAGAAGGTGCTGCTGTCTAAGCTGCGAAAGGCTCCGGGAATGGGGAAGTCTATTGAGAGTCAAATTAATAAAAGGGACGTTTCTACATCTACAGAAGATATAGGTCTGTTTTTGCCTCAGTTGTATTTATTACTATGTATATGTATTATTCATCATTGGGTTATCAATTTATATGTGGCTACCTATCTGGCATCAATCAAGCTTAAGCTTGTTGAATTTGCAAGTCACTTAAGTTGGTTTTTGTGGTTGAGTTGTTCTTAAGTGGGAATAAGAGAAGCAAAGCTTGTGTATCCATCAAGATGCTTTAAAAAAATCCATGGCAGGTTTACAAAGTTGTTATTGTTATCAGGCTATTCAGATCAAGCATATGAATATATAAGTAGTGTGCCTAGGTTAGGTTCATTTTATTTTATTATGACTATGAAATATATGGTTAAATGTAATATTGCTCGAATGTCTTGTATTCATATACGTAGCCAACATCTGGTATCAGATCTTTTTGATGTATATAAGCATGCTAGAATACCATGTATGTGTACTGGTATTGTGATCTTCAAAGTGCGAAGAAACTAACTGCTTTTCCTTAATAAATAAAAAATTAGATGAGAAGAGAAAAGTACAAAGAAAGATGATTAGCAATCCTCACTAGCACAACAAAAAGAAATAGCTAAAGCCTAAGTTATAGAATAATGCAAAAGAGCATATCAATCCCCATCCTTGTCTAACAAAGAAACACCTCTAACTACTTGATTTAGTTTTAGCTTATAACTGGCAAATTTTACTTGAATAAATTAGTCCTAATTACTTTAGTATTTTTACCGGTTTAGTATCTCCAGTTATGTTTATATATGTATCTTATGCAGCAAATGAAAACACTGCTGCAAACTCTTCCAACCAAGAAATCAATGATTCTGCTTCTGTTCATGATGCTGGTTCCTCTAGTTTGTCCTTAGTTCCTGAAATTGGACACTCATCTTTTGGAGTTTCCCCTGTGAATATTCCTCATGATCAAATAAAAAGGATTGAGAACATCAATGCACTTATTTCTGAGGTAGGATTCAGTCTATTGATTTTTTCTTTTAGATAAGAAATCTATTGAAAATCTCAGACTCAGTAATATATACACCATCTTTCATTGCTCATTGCTATTTGGAAATGCTTTCATGCATTTTTCTTTCATATGTCTAATCAAAATAGTATTATCATCATATAAGCCCAGCATAGTTACCTCTACCTTTTTATTGTGTAGCTGGCATTGGAGAAAGAAGAATTAACTAAAGCCTTGACATCTGAATCATCAGAGTGTTCCAGGATGAAGGTAACTAAAGATGTGATTTTGTTTGCATAAGTGGCACTTTTTTTAAAGAAGCGAAATAAGAATTTTTTTCCAGCAAATTGTAATTCCTTTTGCTTTAAATTAAACCTTCCTTTTTCTCTGCTAATCTGGTAGGAGTATCTGGACTTCGTATTTTTCGTGTTTTCATGTAAATTCTCCTGTCACTATTAACTCCCTCTACTAATTCGTTGAAGTAATCGGTGTCGGTGCTTTGTATTTTACACACATCAGTGACATGTATTAATTCAGAGTATAATATATTTTCTTACTCATCCCTATCTGAATCTAATAAATTGTCATGAGCCAGTTTAGACATATAGTATCGCCAAAAAGTCGGTAAAATAATTGGATTTATCATTTCAAAGCTTTATTTATTTAATTATTCGCTTAACTTAATTCAGGTCTGTAATTAGTTCTCGTTCTCTGTTAGTCTAACCATGCAGTCTCTGCTGTTTCTTTTCCAAATTGAAGGCGATAAACAAGGAGTTGTCCCGCAAACTTGAGATCCAGACCCAAAGATTAGAGCTTTTGACTGCTCAAAGTATGGTTAATGAAAATATTCCAACAAATCAACCAGATTCTCGCACTATCTATGAGAACACTCCATATGCAGATGAAGGTGATGAGGTAACATACATGTTCATTTTGCTTTATTTTTTCGTTGCAGACTGTTATGGTAATGTACTTTCAAGTAGTTGATCTATGCCGAAAACTATCTATTTAGTAGTGGTTGTTAAGAAAAAGCCAGGGCTAGAAAACTTGAAATGGAAAAATGGAATTGATTTCTCTTTTCTTGTACTACTAGGTGGTGGAAAGGGTGTTGGGATGGATTATGAAGCTATTTCCTGGTGGGCCTTCAAGACGAAGAACGAGCAAACTTCTTTGATTGGATTTACATTGGACTGCTAACTATTATCACCAGAGTCTGCTAAGTTATTGGGATGGATTATGAAGCTTATGCCACCAAGATAAAGAACCAGCAAAACTTCAACCCAGATTCATGTCGTCTAACTTGTGAAAGTCTTCGGCGTTGCTTTTTGTTTCTTGTCGTTTCCTCAACATGGTGGAGGTCGTGAACTGTATATTTTGAGTGAATCATACAACCAATTTTCAGAGCTCCTTATCGGTTGAGGAATCCGGCTGCAATTATTTTGGAAGATTGCAATAAAATATGTGCTGTGATTTTATCTGTTGAATCTTGATTTAATTACAAATTTTGTGGAAATAGTAGTTTGGATATGAAAGAGTACCCAGAAGCCTGGTGGGAGAGAAGGGACCAATTGGTCCACAAAAGAATCAGGTGTGGGAACTTCTGTTTAATGTATGCAAGGTACAAATGAAAAGGTGGAAGTTTGTATTTTTTTTTTCTTTTTCTTAATTAACGCTATATAACCTCTGACTTGTGAGCAATTCCATCTTAGTAACTATACATGGCAAAAACAACGTTTATCGGTTATTTTTAGAGTAAATTATACTCATATCCCCTGAGTTTTAATGAAATTACACAGACCACTTGTCCCTTCTTTGTCCTTACACCAATCACCTCTCTCTCCTACACAAACCACACCTATTTTTATACATATATTACACTGATTAGCCCTGTATATTATAAAAGTGTAATATTTTAAAGAAAAAATGTGTAATGAATGTAATTAAGTTAAACAAAATATTGTATATTGTGTAACACTTCAAATAGTACAAAAGTCAGTGTTTCTTTATTATTTTTGTGTCATTACAAAATACATTAATAATTTCAAATAAATGTTTAAATAACTCTTATACTATGTTATAACCAGCCAAATAATGAAAACGCATTGACTCTTATATTATTTGAATTTGTCTACACAATATACAATACTTTATTTAATTAATTACACAAGTCACACGTTTTTTGTTTAAAATATTATATTTTTATATCATGCAGGGGTAGTCAGTGTAACATATGTACAAAATTAGTGATGGTTTATGTATGGACAAAAAAGGGAGGGATGGTTTGTGTAATTTCACTAAAACTCAGGAAGTGTGAGTGTAATTTACTCTTATTTTTATAGTAAGACTCACATGTATTTGCAAAAATAGTTGTCTTCTTGCTGAGACTTAATGTTAGCACTCACAATTTGGGCATGGACTTGTTCATTTGTTAAATATCATGTTCAATCTGAACTGAAAATGGTGAGTCTGGCTCCTCTCCATTACTGGAGAGGCCAGTACTTTCTCAGATTGCGACATGTGACAATGACAAAAATCAACGGTTATGATTTTACAGTAAAAATGAATAAATTTTTTAATTAAAAAACATAAAATGCAAGCTTCCAATTGAATGTTCATTTTAAACCAGAGTTGTGGTTGTAGTGGCTAAGGGTTCCATTACTTCACAAGCTTCCGAGTGACATGGTTTTATTTTTTATAATTTGGCTTATTTTAAAACAATGTTATTAAAACTGTACCGGTTATCAAACCATATCGGTTATCAAACCGTATCGGTTATCAAACCGTATTGGTTATCAAACCGTACCGGTTATCAAACTGTACCGGTTATCAAACCGGTCATAATACTGGTATAGTGGTACAGTGGTTCAACTGGTGGTTCAGTAATTAAACCGCATGCCGGTTAAACTTGACATACCTACTTATATTTATATATATACGTAAACCTATAATAGAAAAATTTCAAATAGGTAAATATTCAAATTTATAATTCATATTCATAATCTACTCCAAATTCATACCAACAAACAACATTAAGTCTTTAACAAAATCAAAGTCTAAAGTGCAAAATATATATCAATCCAAAAGTATCACTTAACAAACACAAAATATGAATAATGACACAAGTTCACAACTCAGTCTACAAAACATACAAATTTAGAGTTTTAACATTTAACACCAGTGAGTCAAAGTTGTCTCATATCGAGGTTCTATTTCTTCATCATTTGAGCCTGAAGCTTGACCCACATTGTCTTCTTCCAGGTTAACATTCTTCATTGGGTTGAGTTGTGCATCATCACCATCTTCTAAGTTTAATTGATCTACACCAATATCATTTTTCATACATGTTAGCAATTATTTAAAATGAACATTCAATCACCAGAAAATAAAATACATACCATTGTCATCAAGTGATGGTTGGATAGAAATATTTGCAAGGTCATTTCGTAAAGCCTTAATCTCTTCAACAGTTAGGAATGGTGGTGACTCCTCCAGTATAAAATGAGATCGATCCTCAAATATTTCTAAATTTATTGAATCATAATTTTGATGCTTTAAGTGGCTCCTATATTTATTGATTTCATCATATACAAACATAAATACGTGCAACATATGAATATATAAAGAAAGACAACTAATGTCATATTTTGAATAAAATGGCAATACCTTTGTTGTAGCCTTAAGTGGTAATGAACAAACACAACATCATTAAGTTTTTGATGCTCCAACCTATTTCTTTTATTAGTATGGATGTGTTCAACACGGACTGCCAACCTTTGCAGATTTGGTGTACGACATCCATAAGTTTCCCACCATTGATCTACAACATTGCATGAAATCTAACTCAACATCTTATTTAATATTACACATTTAAAACAATTAATAATAAACATTAAAAACAATTATCAACTATGAAAGACTAATCATATATGACATCACTTTACTCTGTTCACGTATAGAAGTCGGTCTTCCAAAATCTAACTCAACATCTTTATATATCCTCATCTCACAAGTAAGCTTATCTAGCAAATCAGGATCTCCATGAGCATGCTTCTCAAAAACATCCAAAAGGCCGGATGTTGTGAACTAATGTTTTTCAAAATTTTCAACATTGAAGAAACAATGTGGGTTGAGCCAATACCCAACAGCATGTAGATTTATTTTTAATTGTAAGTCCCACCGACTATCCATAATAAATAATGTCATTACATAAATAAACGACACAGAAGTATCAATCATCCATTTTGCGATAGCGAGGTCACATTTCTCAATCACTTCTTTACTTTGCATGACACTTTTTAAAATGGGTTGAGCATCAGGAGTTGTTCTAGGCATAAAGTAAGAGCCTATGTGACATTTCCCTTTTTGAGATGTAGACGTACGAGGTGTTTCAATCACTTCAGTGTGCAATAAATCAGTAAATTCATCACAAGGGTTACCATCCTCGTATTCATCTTCTACTTTCCTTTTTTTGCTCTTCATTTCATCAATTGATTTCTGGACCTGGTGTTAAATACTTGCGGGGTACTTTCTTACACTTTTCAACTTGTCATTTTACTCCAGCCAAATGAGCCTTAAATCGAGTGATGCCACCCCCTTTGATTTGTTTCATGCAGAAAAGACATAATATAATCGTTCTTCCATTATCCGCAACAACTTATTTACAATGCGCCCAAGTTGGATCTGATTTCCCCCTATAACTGCTTGTAGAAGTATTTTCCATTGATGCTTCTTGTGATGTTGGTAATTCAAGTTCATTAAATGTCATGTATTTCTACAATATGAGCAATTAAGAACAATTACAAATAATTCCATTATTCCTAAGCATAAAAATGAGCATAAAAATAGTAAGCATTTCAAAACAGTAAAGGAAAAATTCATTTAAAGGGTAATAAAGTTAACAATCCCACCTTTATATGTATTTAAAACATTATATGTGTAAAGTTAAGCTTATATTGCCAAATACACACTATATTGTGACCATGTTAAACAATTACCAAAATTTCGTGCATATGGTTACAAGAACTTAGTTCCACATCAATGCATTGAATGGAAAAGTCTAACAGTAAAGCATTGAATGGAAAAAGTAACAATATTAGTAAAAAGTCTAACAGTAAAGCATTGAATGGAAATATGAGCATTGTAAACCAATAACAGTAAGTATTCAAAGTAACTATTCAAAATAACCAATAATAGTAAGCATGAACATTCAAAGTCTCACTTATAAATATGAGCATTCAAAACAGTAAGCATAAAATTGATTTGTTCTCAAGCATCATAACAGTATGCCGAAACTTGAAATTCTTAAGAATTTTAGAATCTAACAGTAAAGCATTACCAATAACCAATAACCAAAGCTTATAAATCCAACTCAATGCTTTTAACTAGAGCCTCACTTATAACTCCATGATAGCAACACTTATAATTTTGAATTGTTCTTATAAGATAGCAACACAGTTAAAACAAAATACTATCCCATATACCAACATTGGGGACAAAGAAAACCCCTAAATATTAGAGGATTCCTCTTATGTTACACACCAAAGGATTTGCATACACACATTGTGGTGTTTATTATGATAAAGTAAATAAAGAAGCTATCCTCAACAAATAATGATAGGCACAATAACATTCCAAATTAAAGATAAGATGAAGACATGCTAATACCAAATTAAAGAGCAAAAAGAAACATAAATCATAAACCAGAAAGAACCAGATTAAAGAGCATACACAATGTGAAAAAAGAAACAGAAATCGACCAAATTAAAGAGCATAAACAGTGTGAAACCCGAAAGTCTTCCATTAGAACTAGAATGAAACATAAATCATAAACCAGTGCATAACCAATACCTGTAACTCGTGGAGATGAATCAAAGGAAGTGACTGAATGTGGAATTGAATGAATGGTTGAAGAACAACGGGGGTCGTGTATTAACTATTAAGGGTTGAAAAAACCCCTTCTTGGCTTGTAATAAAACTAAACAGTTTTAGCCTTTAGGGGGTGAGTTTTTTTAAAAAAAAAATTTAGTATAAACCGGCCGGTTTTAACCGGTTTCCATCGGTTTTAACCAAAACCGGTCGGTTTTAACCGGTTTCCACCGGTTTTCTTGCGTGTCCAGTACAACAGCCGTTCCGTACCGATTAGGGGTCCGGTTTGCCAGTTTTCCGTTCGAACCGACCGGTATGGTACAGTTTTCATTACACTGATTTAAAATGTTCATTAGGCTATCACATGCAACATCATTGTGTAAATCTATTTTAATTGCCAAATGTAGGAAACAGTTCATAACTAGTTGTGGTGGTTGGCCATTGTGTCATAAAATTGGAGAGGCAATTTTACGTATACATATTGGAATTTAATTGCTTGAAAAGTTTAAATGCAAATTAGTTGTGAAACCAATACATTAGTTGACCAGTAGTTGTACTAAATACTGTTTGGGATTTTTTCTTTCATGAGGTGGGTTAGGGGCTTGTATTCAATACCCGATTTTTGGCAACACTATTGTATTTCTAACTGTGTTTAGCAACTATTTAAAACTTTCAATTCCGAAAAAAAAAACACATGATGGCAAGAGTATTTCCCTGTGTGAGATTCCAACCATGATCCACTTCATGAAATAGTAGTCGGCCCAAATGAAGATTAATATTTGGCCGGACTATATGCACATATGTGATGATAAACATGTGATAATTACATGGTTTCATATGTGAATAATAAATCAGTCCAAAGAAAGGTTTATTATTTGACATGCATTATTATCAATGTTTGATCATTACAATAAGACTACGATTAATTGATAATTGAAATAGAATATCAAGCCAATTGTATGTTTCCATTTTATGCGATTAGTAATTTGCCCAAATTAAGATTATTATTTGGCCAAAATTACAAGCATACTTGTGTAATAAATATGTGATAGTCATATGGTTTTCTATGTGAATAATAAGTTGGTCCAAAGAAAGGCTTATTGTTTGACATGACTGATTATCAATATTTAATTACTATATTGAGTGTACCACTTACAAGTTAATATTTTGTCTAAAGACTGAATATTAATGATGTGCTGGGTAACTCGTAATGTGCCGACCATTATTTGAATCTAAGGGTTAAAGTTGATTGTGAGTTTAATTGTAAGAATGATTAAATTTATTTTGTTCTTTGTTCTATTGACTTCTGTACTTTTATAAGTCTGCAAATATGTATTCCACAGTCTTCCTAAATTGCACTAACTTTAAGAATGAAGGAGAAGATTGTGTTTGTTCTCGAATGCATGGATCTAGACCTTGGACTTTAGAAATGAACAACTCATTAATTTTTTTAAGGAAGTTCCATTAAGGATAAACAGAACTATGAGGAATGAGAATGTTCATTAGGTAGGCAATTCAAGGAACATTCATGTGTACAATGTTTTAGGAAGGAATTTTAAAGATAAAGATATATAGTAGATTCCTTATGCATTGGTTAAGTGGGTCTAATGTATATATATAAAGCTATGCACATCACGATATTATGTACTTTGTTAGAATGCAGATATTTAAGTAATTCAATGGGAAATAATTGGAAGACAGCCAATTAGTTAATTATAAAGTAGAGTAAATTACACTTACACCTCCTGAGTTTTAATGAAATTACACAAACCACCAATCTCTTCTTTGTCCTTACACCAACCACCCCTTTCTCATACACGAACTACCCTAGTTTTATACATATATTACACTGACTACCCCTGCATGTTATAAAAGTGTAATATTTTAAACAAAAAATGTGTGATGAATGTATTAAGTTAAACAAAATATTGTATATTGTGTAACACTTCAAATAGTACAAAAGTCAGTGTTTCTTTATTATTTTTGTGTTATTACAAAATACATTAATAATTTCAAAGAAATATTTAATTAAATTTTATATTATTTTATAACGAGCCAAATAATGAAGACGCATTGATTCTTATATTATTTGAATTTGTCTACACAATATAAAATATTTTATTTAATTAATTACACACGTCACACGTTTTTTGTTTAAAATATTACAATTTTATATCATGCAGGGGTAGTCAGTGTAACATATGTACAAAATTAGGGATAGTTCGTGTAAAGACAAAAAAGGTAGGGGTAGTTTGTGTAATTTCACTAAAATTCAGGGGGTGTGAGTATAATTTACTCTATAAAGTACTTACAAAGAACAAAGAAATTATGTTCTTACATACATAAAATGATTCAGTTAGAAATCATTAGGTATTGCTATCTAGTCTTATTAGATGTCAATACAGTTGAAAATCCATGTAAGGCTATATCTGCCTATTAGGTGGATGAAGATCTATTTCAGAAAGTGTTAAACAAACACTTATAGCTTCATCTATTATGGTAGTGATTTTCATAGCTTATTATGAGAACCTACATGTTCTACTATGAACATGTATTTACATACAAGACAAATGACATCGAGTTGGTGGATACATGACTAAGAATGATATAAAATTCATTCATTATATTCTATATGAATATATTAAGATACATTTCCGCACAAGTTCTTCTTGATGATTTGACATGAAAGATCTTGACTATATATGATGATAGTATTGTTAATTATCTTTAGTATTATATATATTTAAGTATATAAATTCTCCCATATAAAGTCTAGATTAAATTACACTCACACCCCCTGAGTTTTAGTGAAATTACACAAACCACCCCCAACTTTTTCCTTACACGAACCACCCCTAATTTTGTACATATGTTACACCGACTACCCCTGCATGATATAAACGTGTAATATTTTAAACAAAAAATGTATGATGTGTGCAATTAATTAAACAAAATATTGTATATTGTGTAGACAAATTCAAATAATATAAGAGTCAATGACTCGTTATAAAATAATATAAGAGTTATTTAAACATTTATTTGAAATTATTAATGTATTTTTTAATGACACAAAAATAATAAAAAAACACTCGCTTTCATACTATTTGAAGTGTTACACAATACACAATATTTTGTTTAACTTAATTACATTCATCACACGTTTTTTCTTTAAAATATTAAACTTTTATATCATGCAGGGTAGTCAGTGTAATGTATATATAAATTTAGGGGTGGTTTGTGTAGGAGGGAGGGGTGATTGGTGTAAGGACAAACAAGTAAGAGGTGGTTGGTGTAAGGACAAAAAAGGAGGGGTGGTTTGTGTAATTTCATTAAAACTCAGGGGGTGTGAGTGTAATTTACTCTAAAGTCTATCGTAATTATTTTCCTACGCTTTAAGCTTAAAGATTAAACATACCTGATTTTTAAGCATTAAAATGAAAAAAAAAAATACAACCCAAAGTTAAAAGAAGTCAACTTTCAGTTTAAAAATGTAACATATATGAAGTAAATCAAGCAATGAATTCATTTTTATGCTTAAAAATTCAAAATAAATGGAATAAACCCAGCAATGAACAATCTGTATAATAAAAGGACTGGTTTTTAAGCTTAGAAAAGATAAAAATGGAAGATGCACAATGACCTTATGGGAGAAAATGGAAGAAAAGCAATGTTGGTAATGAAAAGAGAGGGAAGAAAACGAAAAAAAAACAGTAACATGTAATCTTAAAACGAAAAAAATAGTAATATGTAATCTTAAAACGAATAGTTTTTTTTTACCGAAATAACATGCAATCTTAAAATACATGTTTTTAACTGAAGTCAAAATTGGAGTGAAATGTTCAATGGTGACATGAATAAAAACCCCAAAAGAACAAACTCCATCTTTCCGAAACAATTATATTACCTTTAAGAAAGATGAGAGAAGTGTGAAACAAGAGTTTTTTGAGAAGGAAATAGAATGGAGTTTAGAGAAATGGGAGAGAAATTTGGGGAAATGTAACGGATTGAGAGAATGGAGTGAAAGACGGAAGTGGTATAACGTGTAGCCACTTCCACTGTCCTTTTAGCTTCTGGGGTAAAATTACCAATATAACCTTCACATCGTTACTTGTTTTTTAAAATGGGTAGCCATTTTTCGTAATAACACTAAGCTGAATAATTACTTTTTATTATAGGAAAAGTTGCCTCAAGCAAATGATAGATTTACCCCCGATTATTCATTCAAAAATATCTATGTACCCAAACTCATTAAAGTAATTTTGTGATGGTGTAATAAATGAGGGAAGAGAGAGTTATTATTTTATTGCATAAAATAATGTAGACGTACGAAAATACCCCTACTAATTTAAAGAAATCAATGAATGAAAATGTCTAGTTGAGCAAACCAATTGTACACAAATATTTGTTTTTTTAAAAGAAATGATTTTTTGAATGTCAATTTTAGCCTTGAAAAAAACGAGATATCAGTTATAGGAGATAAACATATTTGTAATTTCACCAGCCCTTTCATTTCTTATTAAGATAGTAGATTATATCCTCCTATACCATAAGAAAAGTAACATGTGCCAAAAATTGATATTTTACTAGTGACATATGACATTTTCTCGTAATTAGGAGGATTTGATAGAAAAATATATCATTACTCTCATTTTAAGGCTATGTCCATATGGTGGTTTTTGGTGGCTGGTCACATTGTTTGAGACAACATTTCAAAACCAATATTCATTATTGAACACTTCAAAAAATATCATCTCTTATGAATGCACATAACTATATTGCTTTAAATTGAGGGAGTAAAATTCAATATACTGGATTGCTATTAATGAAGAGAACAAAGTATGTCATCATATAAGGAGATAAGTTATCTCAATGGGTCATTAAAATCATGAAATGTGTCATATTTAACCATTTTCTACAAAAACATATTTATAAAAACTAAAAAATAGGACACATGTCATATTTAGAGGCTGAGAGAGATAACTTATCACTTGACATGCTATAGAAACAGTAAAAAAACATGAACAAGAACATTTAGGGTACGAAATGAGTCAAACTTGCTCAACTAAACTCGATTTGTTAAGGATTGACTAAAGTTGAGTTCAATGCTGAATTATTTTTCAGCTCAAATTCAGCTTAATTAAAGGTCTTGAACTTTCCAACATATTAACGAATTTAAATTTATGTTGCTCATCACCATAAATAAAAAAGGCGTACAAGGTGGTGTTGGTGGATTGTACATATACATGTAGAAAACAGTTTGTGAATATTATTAATAAATACAACTACCAATTAAAGTTCAATATTAAAGATTGTCAACATGTATATGTATCTATAGAAAGTGACTCAATTGATAACAATTTTTAATATGAGAAATGATAACAATTAATATGTACCATTGAATCTTATTTGAATTGTTAACATTTAAGGATAAACACATAACCTTTTTTTCATGTGATCATATAACTATTAACTAACTTTTAATCTTAATCATCTATGTATATTTGTATGATATTGATTTATTGTTCTTGTAATTTTTACATGAGAATTATTCTTACTTGAGTGTCTCTTATATATGTGTATATATATGCACACATATATATATAATACATGTAATTTTTATATGAGAATTATATATATATATATATATATATAGTCGAGTCAAGTCATGGACCTAATAAATCAAACTATTTATTCCTCAAGTTCGACTCATTTCTTTAACAAACTCAAGTTCAACTTATTTAGTTCATGAACCAAATTTGTCGAACTAAATAAGAATCGAGTTTTGAACAAATGACGAAATGCATAAGAACAACTTTAGGTTCTTCCCAAAATCTGTTTTAAGAACAATAGAAGACATGTTGGTTTTGGAATACTTTTACAAAAAAATCATTACCAAACAATTTTTTAATTCTTTAGTTTATAAAAAACAGAATTGTCACTATAGAGTGTAAAGTTTAAGGTTCTACATATACGTGTAAAGTTTTTAACAAATACTTATAGAGTGTAATATCTATATACTATTAGTATAACGGTTTACACATAATCATTATATCACCCGCCATTCATTTGGATTAATTTTTTTGAAGAGTCAATAATGATTAAATATAAATGGTGAATGTTGTACTGGCAGTACATAAAACCCATACATTATTAGTGCATACATTTTTTTGTCATACCTATATATGTTATATGCTTACGAATAAACTTTTAATATTATATGCATTCATATGTCCTATAATTGATATCAAATTAATAAAATATTAAATGTGAGAGTGAGAATCTTGGATGAATACTTGAATTTAATTTTCTTGAATATTAAATGAAATTGGAAAACAAAAAACATCATTTTGAATCTAAATGTATGTATCCATTGGATATAATGAATGAATTCAAATCCATCCATTTAAACCCATTAGCTTTAATGGATGAAATTACTTTTTTCGGATTTTGATGGATTGTGGATAATTTTGTCACATCTACTTGTCATAAAATTATTCATTTTCCATTATCATCATATAATATCTCCCCTCCACCATTTTTTTACCTTTTCTAACCATAAGCAAAACTTTGCCTATGTCGGGACCCAATTTTTCGTTGGAAGATCGGCCCTGTGACTTAAGAAGAGACGAACTCGATTTCTACATCTCTCAAATTGATTTGGAGTCGCTAGTACGTTTTTTGCGGATAAAACATAGAAAACTCTCTATTAAGACTTATCAGGATAATACGGTCTTTTGAGCAAGAGTTCTGAACTCGAGAGTCGGTTACAGATCGAGGAAGGTATTAGCCTCTGTTGGAACTTGAAGGACTTTTGAGTGTGAAATTGAAAAGTCTCACTAAGTCCCACATAGTAGTCATACTATGGGAATTTCGAGAATTGGCACTAGTAGCCATATTGTGGTGGTGTATTCATGATCAATTCTTATAGTGTAGTATGTAAGACCCTAAATTTTAAGCCTTTAAAATTATAGTATCAGTTCTGAGACTCTCGCTTGAGCGAGAGAGAGACTCACTTAGGAGGGTGAAATACTGGGCTATATTGGAGGATCCTCGCTTGAGTGAGAGATTCTCGCCTGGGTGAGAGAGGTTCACTTGAGAGGGTGAAATCCTAGAGTACTGGAAGATTCTCGCCTGAGCGAGAGTGGTCTCGCCTGGGCGAGAAATATCATTTTGGGCTGTTGGCACTGTGAGATTCTCGCTTGAGCGAGAATCCCTCGCTTGAGCGAGAGGGTCAGATTTGAGTTTTTAAAATGGGCGGGATTTTCTCGCTTGAGCGAGAATCCCTCGCTTAAGCGAGAACCCGACGAGACAACATTTAATGAGAAACCCCTAAACACAATCTAGGGTTTAGAAAAGAAGAAGAGTGAGAGAATAGAGCTTTTCAAGGACAAAAAGCTTGGATACTCATCTAAGAGCTTGAGAAGAGGTAAAACTCTAGATTCTAACTCTCCTTTTCTCTTTAAAACCTATTTTGGGTATGTTGGATCTCTTCTCAAAAATGAAGGAAACCATGGAAACTCATCCTTTTGAGTGATGGTTCATTTTTATGTTATTCTTACCTTGTGAACTCTTGGTTTAGAGTTAGTATCTCAAGAATGGAAAGGGTTGAGGGTTGATTCATGAAAACCCCAAAACCCTAAAAATGAAAATATGGTAAAAGGGGAGAATGAGTAAAATGCTAGAGGTAGAAGATGAGTTTACCTCCCTGAAAGTGTGCATGTCAAGAGGAACACTTTGGAAAGCTCTCCTTATATGTCTTGGTTTTGATGAGGACAACTTGTGCTAATAAGAGCTTGAAGATCATCAACAAATCAACATGCTTAAGCCTTTCGATTGGTACCTTGCTTAGACTAGACTAGTTTAGGTTGAGTCCAAGGCTTAAGTCACCTAATACATATCTCAATTGCATAAATCTTTTAAATCTTTTTCATCTTGAGATATGTCATTCATAATATGTTCATGCATCATATAAATACATGTACATGTGCATTCTAGGCATAATCTAAGTATTAAACATGTATGAATTTAAGTGCATAACATATTTGAAGTTTTTACACATGAAAGAATGCTGTTAATCGATTACCACATAGGTTAATCGATTAATCTAACTGTTTGCACAGTGTAATCGATTACAACAAAGGTTAATCGATTAATCTAACATTTTTGTGAAGCTTAATCGATTAAAGTTGTCGTTAATCGATTAACTGGGCATTAAAATCAATTCTTTATAAACTGCATTTTCAGAATTGATCTCATAAGTTGCATGTTAAATTTTTAGAGAGTTAGAGCATTTTTTCGTGTTAATTGTTGCATCTAGTTGTAAATGCATTTGTGAGTTAGAAAAGAGAGAATTCTATGCTTTAGGATTGAGTGCTTTTCATGATACATTTCTCATCCTTTCTTGTCACATGTTCTTGCATTTTTACATGATTCTTGATTAGATGTTTACATATTATGCATTCTGTTTTTCACTAATACATTTTCATACTGCATGAGCTTGTATTAGGTGATTAGAGTAAAGCCTTATCTTGTTAGATATAAGTCTTGTTATAGCTTAAGTTTACTCTGTATTGTTTTGTTTGAAAAAGTGTTGTAATTGTGGGAATCTCAAGGTGTCATATCACCAAGAGATTGAGTGTGTCTTCACTGAGTGTTAGACTTAGGGATAAGTAAAGAACAAGGTTCTTGGCTGGGGCTACGCCGAAAGAAAGGTTTTCTTTGTCGGTAGGAAGGGAGTCAAACCATATAATAGGTTTCTTTTTATCTTGTAAGTGTCTAATTGTTGTAATTGGATAGTGTGTATGTAATTAACATTCATTCAATTATAGTGAAGAAAAATCTCCCAAATCAGCCGGGAGGCCTGGATGTAGTTTGCGGTGGACAAGCAAACGAACCAGGATAAAATTCTTGTTGCAGGACTTTTCTATCCCTCTCTCTTTATTGCATTTGATCGATTAATTTGTTTAGTAGATTTAATTGATAATCTGTTTCTGTACTGTATTGTTTTTACTCTGATAAATTCTGTAAGCTTGGCATAATCATTTCGTTATCAATTAACTGTCGCGCAAGAAACTGTACTTGCATCTGCTTACTGTCACGGTTTAATCGATTAAGTGTGGTGTGTTAATCGATTACTTCAGTCTGTTAATCGATTAAGTGGACTGTGTTGAAAGTGTTAATTGATTACCCTGTTTCGTTAATCGATTAATCAAGGTGTTTTTCAGCATTAAGTGTTGTTTTCGAAAAGCGGACATTCTAACCGCTACACCTATTCAACCCCCCCCCCCCTTCTAGGTGTATTGTAACCACTGATACCTAACAAGTGGTATCAGAGCTAGTGCGAAGTGCTAGCTCAACCGCGTATTCGTGATCCTTAGGGAAAAAGGAATGGGTTCGTCAAACCCATTTGGTGGTGATGGTTCATCCATTAATCGACCACCTATATTCAGTGGTGAAGGGTATGCCTACTGGAAAGTCCGCATGCAAATTTTTATTGAAGCCATAGACTCGGATATTTGGGAATCCGTAGTCAACGGCCCTTTCTTTCCACAGCATCTTGTGGACAATGAACCTAAAGACAAGCCTAAAAGTCTATGGACCGATGATGAGCGCAAAAAGGTGCAGCATAACCTACGCGCCAAAAATATCATCACATCGGCCCTATCCTATGATGAGTTCTTTAGAGTATCGCAGTGCCAAAATGCAAAAGAAATGTGGGACACTTTACAAGTGACTCATGAGGGCACTAGCGAAGTCAAGCGCGCTAGATTAAATGCGCTTACCCATGAGTATGAGTTATTTCGCATGTTACCTAGTGAATCAATCTGTGATATGCAAAAGCGATTTACTCATATTGTTAATCATTTAGTTGCTCTAGATAAATCTTTTGCCAGAGGTGAACTAACTAATAAAGTTTTGCGTTGTCTTGACAGGAAATGGCAACCAAAAGTAACTGCAATTGTTGAATCCAAAGACTTGGATTCTATGCCTCTAGCTTCATTATTTGGAAAACTTCAAGAGCACGAAATGGAATTGGGGCGCTTGACTATGCACGAAGATTCAGATCGGAAAAAGAAAAACATCACATTGAAGGCCACGACCTCCAAATCAAAAGAAGATAAAGATGATGATGAATCTGACTCCGATCTAGATGATGAAACTATGAATCTCCTTGTTCGTAAATTTAGCAAATTCATCAAAAGAAAAGGAGGATTCAAGAAGTTTCAGAAGAAAGAAGCGAAAGAGTCAACCAACAAAGGCAAGAACAACAAAGATCGCTTCACTTGCCATGAGTGTGGAAAAGCCGGACATATGAGATTTCAATGTCCTACCTATCTGAAAAAGGTTGATTCAGAGAAGAGCACTCCCAGGGAATTCAAATCCAAGAAAGCTTACATTGTATGGGATGTACCTGAGGAGGAAACAACATCAAGCACTTCTAGTGAGGAGGAGTCAGCGAAGCTGTGTCTGATGGTCAGATCTGACAACAATGGCAACTCAGACTCACACGAGGATAATGATGAGGTATATTCTGACACCTCATCCACTTCGGATGACTTACCCTCTTATGAAGTTTTATATAATGCTTATGTTGAGTTACATGAGGAACTAAAGAAATTGGCTAGAATAAATGTTGATAAGAAAAGGGAAATCCTTCGAAATGAAAAGAAATTGAGCCAATTACAAAAAGAATTAGATGAATTAAAATTAGAAAATGAAACTTTAGATCTCATCTATTCTTGTAACACATGTGACTGCTCTGCTAATAATTTATGTCAAAAGCCTGTATGTGAGACTTGCGAGATTTTGCAAGAAGACAATCTTAAACTAAAAGAAAAACTCGAACGTCTCACAAACAGTAAACAACAATTAGATACTCTGCTCAGTCAAACAAGAAACGTTGGTGATCGTACTGGTCTAGGTTATACTCGCTCTGCTAAGAACAAGAGACCATATAGAAAACCTGTAGTTCATACTAAGAATAAAAATCATAAGCGCTCTCCTACATGTTTTTATTGTAATACGTATGGTCATACTTCTTACTATTGTTACATTAGAAAATATGGTATACCTAGCGGAGCTTATGTATGGATAAAGAAGGGAGATAATTCCCTAATCACTAACAGAAAAGGACCCAACATAATTTGGGTACCTGAGAAAAGCAGGTGATCTATTTTGCAGGTATGTCTTCGAACACATGGACAAAAATGGTATTTAGACAGTGGATGTTCGAGACATATGACAGGTGACAGATCAAATTTCCTGGATCTATCACTTAAAGGAAAAGGATACGTCACGTACGGAGACAACAACAAGGGAAAGATACTTGGCACCGGAACAGTTGGTAACTCATCTCATACTCAAATTTAAAATGTTCTGTATGTTGAAGGACTAGAACATAATCTTCTGAGTATAAGTCAACTCTGTGACAAAGGTAATCGAGTATCTTTTGATTCTGACTGTTGCATCATTCGTGACATTTTATCTAATAATGTTAAATTTGTTGGTCATCGTATAAATAATATTTACATGGTTAACTTGGATGATGTCACCACATTATTTTCAAAATGTTTTATTTCTAAAGAAGATGACATCTGGCTCTGGCACAGACGCGTTGCACACATCCATATAAAACATCTAGATAAATTATCATCAAACCAACTAGTTGAGGGGCTACCAAAACTAAATTTTAAAACTAAAGAGATTTGTGACACTTGTCAAAAGTGTAAACAAACCAAAAAATCTTTCAAAAACAAAAATGTGATATCCACTTCAAGACCTTTGGAGTTACTCCATATGGACTTGTTTGGACCATCACAAATCATGAGTTTTGGTGGTAGCTACTATGATCTAGTTATTGTTGATGATTTCTCTCGTTTTACATGGACATTATTTTTATCTGCTAAAAGCGACGCTTTCAACTCTTTTAAAAATCTTGCCAAGCAAATCCAAAATCAACTTAACCTGAAAATAGTATATATACGAAGTGATCACGGGGGAGAATTTGAGAACTTTCAGTTCGACAAATTCTGTGATAAGCATGACATTATGCATCAGTTCTCTGCTCCTCGCACTCCACAACAAAATGGAGTTGTTGAAAAGAAAAATCGTGTGCTAGAAGAATTAGCGAGAACCATGCTCAATGAAAGTAATACCCCCAAATATTTCTGGGCAGATGCAGTTCATACTGCATGTTATGTTATAAATCGAGTACTGTTAAGGCCTAATTTGAATAAAACTCCTTATGAACTATTAAAAGGCCGTAAACCAAACATATCCCATCTTCACGCTTTCGGTTGCAAATGTTTTATATTAAATAATGGAAAGCGGGCTTTAGGAAAATTTGATTCAAAAGCCGATGAGGGAATATTTTTGGGATACTCGATTCATAGCAAAGCGTTCAGAATTTTTAATAAGTATTCTATGCAAGTTGAAGAGTCTATCCATGTACAGTTTGATGAATCTTCTCCAAAAGAGAAGAGAAAGGTTGTATCTGATGATGTTGCAGGTGCTTTGGAAGAAGCATACTCAAAGAACATGGATAATGTAGAAGCAACCAATGAAGAATGTCAAAACAAATCTCAGGAGCATTCAGACATGCCAGTTGTGTGGAAAACCAAGAAAGCTCACCCGATTGACAAAGTAATAGGTGACATATCTACGGGAGTGGTAACCCGTAGTTCCTTACGAAACTTTTGTAACTTTGTAGCTTTTGTATCTCAAATTGAGCCTAAGACCATTGATGAGGCCATTGAGGATGTGCACTGGGGTATAGCTATGCAAGAAGAGCTAAACCAGTTCGAACGTAATAATGTTTGGGACTTGGTCCCTAAACCTAAAGATCATCCTGTGATTGGTACTCGATGGGTCTTCAGAAACAAGCTTGATGAATCAGGCTTGATCATTCGAAATAAAGCACGCTTGGTGGCCAAAGGCTACAACCAGGAGGAAGGTATCGATTATGACGAAACCTATGCCCCTGTAGCCAGATTAGAGGCCATCAGGATGCTACTTTCCTTTGCATCGATTATGAACTTCAAATTATTTCAAATGGACGTAAAAAGCGCCTTCCTGAGTGGCTATATTCAAGAAGAAGTCTATGTTAATCAACCGCCTGGTTTTGAAAATTTTAAATATCCGAACCATGTTTATAAACTTAAAAAGGCACTCTATGGTCTCAAACAAGCTCCTAGAGCTTGGTATGATAGACTTAGTACCTTTCTTTTAGAAAAAGGGTTCGAAAGAGGCTTGGTTGACACAACGCTTTTTATTCGTAAATCAGAAAACTCTGTATTACTTGTGCAAATCTATGTAGATGACATAATTTTTGGATCTACTAATGATACTTTGTGTAAAGATTTTTCTGAGATGATGCAGGGGGAGTTCGAAATGTCTATGATGGGAGAACTTATGTTCTTTCTAGGACTTTAGATAAAGCAACTAGAAAGTGGGATTTTCATCCATCAGACAAAATATTGCAAAGAGCTGCTCAAGAAATTTGAGATGAA
Source organism: Lupinus albus (assembly GCA_009771035.1). Taxonomy (NCBI): domain Eukaryota; kingdom Viridiplantae; phylum Streptophyta; class Magnoliopsida; order Fabales; family Fabaceae; genus Lupinus; species Lupinus albus. The sequence continues at coordinate 8,498,460 of CM019999.1, forward strand.
CAATTGTAAGGAAGCTTCCACTCCTATGGCATCTGCTTGCTACCTAGATAAGGACGAAAAAGGAATAACAATAGAGGTAACAAAGTATCGAGGAATTATTGGGTCTTTACTTTACTTAACTGCAAGTCGACCTGATATCATGTTTAGCTTATGCATGTGTGCGAGATTTCAATCATCTCCTAAAGAATCACATCTTAAAACCGTTAAAAGAATCATGAGATACTTAAAAGGAACAACTAACATGGGATTATGGTATCCTCGGGATGCCTCATTATCCTTGGTAGGTTATTCCGATTCCGATTTCGCCGGATGTAAATTGGATCGGAAAAGCACTAGTGGTACCTGTCATTTGTTGGGGAGTTCATTAGTAGCATGGCACAGCAAAAAGCAAGCTTGTGTTGCTTTGTCCACCGCCGAAGCGGAATACATTGCCGCTGGTGTGTGTTGCGCTCAAATCCTTTGGATGAAGCAGCAACTCAAGGACTATGGTCTTAATATTGAAAAGATCCCTATTAAATGCGATAATACAAGTGCCATAAACCTTTCCAAGAATCCCGTCTTGCATTCTAGAACTAAGCATATAGAAATTAGACATCATTTTCTGCGTGATCATGTACAAAAAGGTGACTGCGTTCTTGAATTTGTTGAAACTTCTAAACAATTAGCCGATATTTTCACCAAGCCCCTTCCCAGGGATACTTTCTTTGTTCTAAGGAGAGAACTTGGAATTCTTGATGAACAATATCTTGATTAAAATTGTTTAGTTGTTTACATCATCGTCTAGTTTCTCTATGTCTTTGTATCTTTAGCTTTTCGATATTTGTTATAATGCAAAAGTATGTCTCTTGATTATTTTTTTTTGTGATTCTGAATGTTTAAATAAATATGTCACATTGCATACAAAAGCCTTAAGAAGTTGAAACCATTTTACTGCCTGAATTTTTTTTTTCCTATGAGTAATCGATTACATCTTCAATTAATCGATTACCTGGGCATCAGTTGCTTGAAAATTCGAAAGATTATTATGAGTAATCGATTACATCTTCACTTAATCGATTACCTGGGCATCAGTTCTTTTAAAAAATTCGAAATTTTACACTGGTTAATCGATTAACCCTGCCCGTTAATCGATTAAAACCAGTTTTATAAAGGCAAACACTAGCTCGGTTTCACACTTTCTTTGGCTTTTTCACTTTCTCGTTTATGCTTTGAGTTTCTAAATCTATAACACAACTAATCCAAAGTGCATCAAAAGTAGAAACACCTATTCCTAACCCTCTTAAACCATCAAGGAATCATACTTCTTCATCCTCATTTTATCCCATCTCCAAGGTTCCACCAAGCATAACCTAGGTTAGGTTTGCCTACACCCATCTCTGACCATTCATTGCTATTTCGGTTTCTGCCACATTATGGAGCAAAGTCGTCCTAAAAGGGTCAAGACATCAGCCACTCGTGTACGAAGACGAGAGGTCGGTTCGCCTTCCACTCGGGACCGTTGTGACCCCTACTATTCACTCATCCTGCAAGAAACCCGTATGGTGAAATTTCAAGGTCGGAAACCTACATATATACGGTATGTTGACTTAACTTGGTTAGCGAAACATAACTTTAGCTTCCCGCATGATATGGAAGCTCAGGGAACTATTCAGTTCATGGAATTAAAGGGACAAGTCTACCCTGCTCTTGTTAGGGAATTCTATGCTAATTTTAGATATAAGGATGGAAAATATTGGTCAATGATTTCTGGCAATTTGTTTGAACTCAACGATGAAATTTTCATGAATGTCAGTGGTTTATCTTCTTCTGGATATAGTATAGGAGATTGTTCTTGGGTGAAGGAAAATTTTGATCCTACTGAAGTCTATAAGTCTTTTCTAAGAGGCCCTCATTTATACATTCAGGGTCAACTGACCAAAGCTGGGTCACTATCTGTTGAGAACAGGCTGCTACACTACATTATTGCTTACATCTTAGTACAGAGGAACACAAATCACGCACAGCCTACTGTGAATGATTTACGTTTCATGTATGCAGTAAAGAATAATGTAATGATTAATTGGCCTGAGGAGATCTTGAAAATTATGAACAGTGTATCTTTATCTCAGTCGAAGCTGCTTCCCTACAGTATCTTCATCTCACGCATTGTTGACTATTTGCGCATTGACGTTTCCGATACTATCATTGTTGAATATACTGACAAGGATCATCTGGTTGGTGAAAGCCTCATACATAAGATGGGTATATACAAGTATGGTAGTACTTGGCAATACCAAGAGGACTACACCACTTTTGGTCTGGATTTATCTGATGATGATAATCAGGATGGCACAGATAATCAGCATGCTACAACTCAGGGGGAGCCTTCTGGATCAGCACCTCAAAACTCTACTTTTGGCTTCGATCAGTTGGAAGCTATGGAGAAACGGCTTAATAACCGTATGGATCTTCACTTCCAAGGACTAAAAGACTCATACTTTGCTGGTATGGAACAGTATGAGGAGCGACAAACTGCGTATTCGGACAACCAATTTCGGGAGTTGAGGAATCTGATTCAATCTACCGCTGAAGCTCAGAATGCCTTGTTTTGTTCAGAATTTCAGAAGCTATCTGTGCTTATCAGGGGTGATCAGAACACTGTCATTTCTGCTGATCACACTGACGATCCTCATCCTCCACCTCAACCTTAGTTTAGAAGACTTTAGACCTAGGATATCTTACCTTAGGTTTATTTCTTCTTTTTGGCACTCTTTGGATTTAGATGTCGTTATGGATTCTAGTCTCTCTGTTGTGTGCCTCTTTCATGTTTTTTAATTGACGTTTTCTGGTTATATGGCTGCTAAACATTGTTACTCTTTATGCTACGTTTTATAATTATGTCGAATAGCCTACTCTGTTTATGTGTATGGTTCTTGATCGTATGAGATTTTCTGTCTTGATATGGTTCATCTCGTATGCCGTTCACTTTACTTGTTTGGCTATTTCTGTTGTATAAACTTGCGCATTTGTTTAATCCTCTTTAACGTAAAACAGGTTAATTGTTAAATCCCAAATTAACTCATTAACTGTGTTTTATGCATTACTCATATCTCTGCCTCTTCTTTGACCTGAGTTATCTTTTTGATAATGTCAAAAGGGGGAGAAAGGTTGTTTTGTTGTTTTCTGATTGTGCAGGTTGATCATAATAACAGCTTCCGATATTTGCGCATCATATCAACCTTGCCAACACAATCTTCAAGCTATTTTCATCACAACTGTTACATTTGATGTGGAGTTTGTCATCATCAAAAAGGGGGAGATTGAAAGTGTGCATGTCAAAAGGAACACTTTGGAAAGCTCTCCTTATATGTCTTGGTTTTGATGAGGACAACTTGTGCTAATAAGAGCTTGAAGATCATCAACAAATCAACATGCTTAAGCCTTTCGATTGGTACCTTGCTTAGACTAGACTAGTTTAGGTTGAGTCCAAGGCTTAAGTCACCTAATACATATCTCAATTGCATAAATCTTTTAAATCTTTTTCATCTTGAGATATGTCATTCATAATATGTTCATGCATCATATAAATACATGTACATGTGCATTCTAGGCATAATCTAAGTACTAAACATGTATGAATTTAAGTGCATAACATATTTGAAGTTTTTACAAATGAAAGAATGCTGTTAATCGATTACCACATAGGTTAATCGATTAATCTAACTGTTTGCACAGTGTAATCGATTACAACAAAGGTTAATCGATTAATCTAACATTTTTGTGAAGCTTAATCGATTAAAGTTGTCGTTAATCGATTAACTGGGCATTAAAATCAATTCTTTATAAACTGCATTTTCAGAATTGATCTCATAAGTTGCATGTTAAATTTTTAGAGAGTTAGAGCATTTTTTCGTGTTAATTGTTGCATCTAGTTGTAAATGCATTTGTGAGCTTAGAAAAGAGAGAATTCTATGCTTTAGGATTGAGTGCTTTTCATGATACATTTCTCATCATTTCTTGTCACATGTTCTTGCATTTTTACATGATTCTTGATTAGATGTTTACATATTATGCATTCTGTTTTTCACTAATACATTTTCATACTGCATGAGCTTGTATTAGGTGATTAGAGTAAAGCCTTATCTTGTTAGATATAAGTCTTGTTATAGCTTAAGTTTACTCTGTATTGTTTTGTTTGAAAAGTGTTGTAATTGTGGGAATCTCAAGGTGTCATATCACCAAGAGATTGAGTGTGTCTTCACTGAGTGTTAGACTTAGGGATAAGTAAAGAACAAGGTTCTTGGCTGGGGCTACGCTGAAAGAAAGGTTTTCTTTGTCGGTAGGAAGGGAGTCAAACCATAGAATAGGTTTCTTTTTATCTTGTAAGTGTCTAATTGTTGTAATTGGATAGTGTGTATGTAATTAACATTCATTCAATTATAGTGAAGAAAAATCTCCCAAATCAGCCGGGAGGCCTGGATGTAGTTTGCGGTGGACAAGCAAACGAACCAGGATAAAATTCTTGTTGCAGGACTTTTTCTATCCCTCTCTCTTTATTGCATTTGATCGATTAATTTGTTTAGTAGATTTAATTGATAATCTATTTCTGTACTGTATTGTTTTTACTCTGATAAATTCTGTAAGCTTGGCATAATCGTTTCGTTATCAATTAACTGTCGCGCAAGAAACTGTACTTGCATCTGCTTACTGTCACGGTTTAATCGATTAAGTGTGGTGTGTTAATCGATTACTTCAGTCTGTTAATCGATTAAGTGGACTGTGTTGAAAGTGTTAATCGATTACCCTGTTTCGTTAATCGATTAATCAAGGTGTTTTTCAGCATTAAGTGTTGTTTTCGAAAAGCGGACATTCTAACCGCTACACCTATTCAACCCCCCCCCCCCTTCTAGGTGTATTGTAACCACTGATACCTAACACTCCCAATATTGGAATATGGGTTTATTTTGCATGTTTTAGATGGTTGAATACTTATGATGAATATCTTGTATGATTAAATGATGCAAAATAAGTTGCTTATGAAATATTTGGAATAAATAACTAACATTTTGTTATATGGTGGGATGAGGAAAGATCCTAAGGTTGGAGGCGGTGTTGGTGGAACTTGAGAAGTTGTCAAGAACCAAACCCAACACTCACCGAGGTAAGGATAAGACTTTAATTGTGCATTTGGAATCGAAAATGTGTATTTTCTGATTATGCGATGATCGAGACGTAAAGTATGCATTTAGTATAAACATATATGGGTGTGTTTATATTAAAGTATGTGTAGATTTACGGAAAGGAAAGTATGTTGTACTTCTGGTTATGTGATGATTTGAGTTGTGAATCACGTATTTAGTATAAACATATATGGGTGTGTTTATACTAATGTGGGCGTGGATTTACCGGAAATGTTTTATGGTGAAATTGATGAAAAGGAAATACATTTTTAGCCGACCATGAATGGTTAGCGACTCTGGCTTGAGTATATAAGCAAAACTCTGGCTTGAGTATATAAGCAAAACTCTGGCTTGAGTATATAAGCAAAACTCTGGCTTGAGTATATAAACATGTTTTATTTAAAATGTAAATGAGAATCTGCTTTTAGCTAACCCCGAGGGGTGTAGCGACTTTGGCTCAAGTTATGTAACAAAGTTAAATGAATTTCAAAAATGGTTTACTATGATGGATATTACCGATTAATCCTAATCGTATCCCCGAAACCGAATGATTAGGACATTGTTCCGAAACCAAATGTTTATGCCCATACATAAACCCTAATGGAACAATCCTAATCCAGACCGAAGAAAACCCCAATTGGTTTCATAGTGAAGAAGAAAACGCATACCTTGGTTTGCCATTCCGAATGTTCCGAGGTATGTGGGTTGTAGGATGTTCCGGTTGCTAGAGCCTGGTGGTTTTCCGTTCGCTCCGCTAGAGGGGAATCCAGAGAGAACGTGAGTGCTCTGATGTTCCTGAATTTCTTAAGTGAAAAGTGAGAGTGCTTGGCTTGACCTTATGCTTTTCTCTTTTCCTTTATATATGTTGGTTTTGTGACTTAAGTCACATATCCTCATAAACCAACCTTTATAACATCAGTTACTCAATAAAACCCGTTGCTCTGCAACTGGGGACCATAACCCATAAAGGTAACACTAACGGTTACCACTTAAGTTGCAATATTCTAATTTAGTCCCTTCATCAAACTAGAAATTGCCCGAAGGTATCTACACTCATAATATTTCATGACACATATGCCCTTAGCCACCAAATTAATCCATAAGACCATTTTATATATATTGGCTAAATACATAATGGCTATAACACAATTATAGAATTATATTTGTGACCCATAAATTGTTAGAAATTCCAACAATCTCCCACTGGTCACATATATGATTCACTGTACGTGTTATCCTTATTGCGCGCTTAATATACCATTATGTCATAGGCATACCCAAATTATCCCGTCCATTAGTCCCGTCTCCGTATCGAACCACAGTGAACTTCGTCATATCAATCATGACTAATTCAACAATGATCACCAACTTTGACACAACTAAATGACATAGATACATCATGAAATGTGTAGCATGAAAATCACATGAATATGGTCTTTACATGTCAATTTTCAACTGGTCCTACTTTACTTTAGTGAGATCCTTAATTACCTTATTGTACAAAGCATAATGACAGAATACCAAACTGAATGATTAATCAACTGAAGTTTGAATACAAAGTATTCACATAATACTGAAATTCCATAAAACATAAAAGTGTATATACGTTCTAACTCCCACTAAACCAAATGATCCTCACATTGTAGAACACCCATGTGAGCAGTATGCTCATGAAAGACCTTGGGTGTGATACCTTTTGTAAGAGGATCCGCAATCATGGAGTTAGTGCCTAAGTGTTCTATGGAAAGCTGTCCGCTTTGTACTTTCTCCTTAACAACTAGGAACTTTATGTCGATGTGTTTCGACTTTGCTGTACTCCTATTGTTATTGGAGAACAACACGGCTGACTTATTGTCACAGTATATCTTTAGTGGTCTTTCAATTCCTTCCACAATCCGCAGCCCAGTGACAAAATTTCTCAGCCATGTCGCCTGATGTGATGCCTCATAGCATGCTATATATTCTGCTGCCATTGTGGATGAAGCCATAAGAGTTTGCTTGGCACTGCGCCAAGAAACTGCACCACCTGCTAGCAGATATACATAGCCCGAAGTGGATCGTCTGCTGTCTTGGCATCCCGCAAAATCGGAGTCAGAATACCCAATGATCTCTAATTGGTCTGATCTCTTATATGTGAGCATATAGTCTTTTGTTCCCCTTAAGTACCTCATGACCCTTTTGGCTGCTTTCCAGTGATCCATTCCTGGATTACTCATATATCTGCCTAAAACCCCAACTATGAACGCTATATCCGGACGCGTACATACTTGAGCATACATTAGACTCCCTACAGCTGATGCATAAGGGATCTTTTGCATTTCCTGAATTTCCAGATTTCCTTTAGGGCACTGATTGAGACTAAATTTGTCTCCCTTAGTAACTGGAGTATCTATTGGTTTACAATTCTACATGCCAAATCTTTTAAGTACCTTTTCTATATAGCTTTTCTGTGATAATCCAAGAATACCCCGAGATCTGTCTCGGTGTATCTGAATTCCTAATACAAAAGAAGCTTCACCAAGATCTTTCATTTCAAAATTACTGGAGAGAAATGACTTGGTTTCCAACAAGGTACCCACATCATTTGTGGCAAGCAGTATGTCATCCACATACAAGAGCAAGAAAATGTGCTTGCTCCCACTGAATTTGTGATACACACAATCCTCGACTAAATTCATCTCAAAACCAAATGAGAGAATCACCTCATGAAATTTGTGGTACCACTGACGAGACGCCTGTTTTAGTCCATAGATGGATTTTGTCAATCTGCAAACCATATTCTTTGGGTCTCCCGACACAAAGTTTTCTGGTTGCACCATATAAATCTTTTCATCAATGTTTCCATTGAGAAAAGCTGTTTTGACATCCATCTGATGAAGCTCCAAATCATAATGAGCTACAAGAGCGAGGATTGTCCTAAGAGAGTCTTTCGATGAAACCGGAGAGAAAGTCTCTTTATAGTCAATCCCTTCCTTTTGAGTATAACCCTTAGCTACAAGACGTGCCTTATACCTTTCCACATTACCGTTAGAATCCCGCTTGGTCTTAAAAATCCATTTGCAACCAATGGGTTTCTTACCTTCTGGTAATGGGACAAGTTCCCAAACTTTATTGTCTTGCATGGATTTATACTCCTCTTTCATTGCTTCAATCCACTTTTCCGAATTGGAACCTTGGATGGCTTCACGAACGTTTGAAGGATCGTTATCCATAATGCCATCACCCTCATGTTCCAGGAGAAAACAGATGTAATCATATGGAATTGCATTCCTCCTTTCTCTAGTGGATCTACGCAAAGCTATAGACTCTTGCAACTCTTGTCCATGTTCTTGAGGAATTTGTGTTTGTCCTTAATGAATTACTAACTCATCTTGAGTAGGGAGAGTGTCTTGAAGAGGTTCCAAATTTGCTTCATCAGAAGCAACTATATGAATCGGATCTGGAATTGATACCGATTCTTCCTCTAAGACAAAGTTTCTTACTTTATCTTCCCCCTCAAACTCAATATCCTCAAAGAACGTGGCTGCACCCGTCTCAAATATGGATCTTAAATTTGGATCATAAAATTTATAGCCCCTTGATTTTTCAGAGTAACCAATAAAGTAGCTGCTCACTGTACGGGAGTCCAATTTCCTTTCATAAGGCCTATAAGGCCTTGCCTCAGCTGGACATCCCCACACATGAAAATGCTTAAGACTAGGCTTTCGTCTAGTCCAAAGCTCATAAGGTGTTTTGGCAGCCGCTTTAGTTGGTACTCTATTAAGAATATATGCTGCAGTCTTAAGTGCCTCTCCCCAGAGTGACTCTGGTAAGGTAGAATGACAAATCATACTCCTTACCATATCCTTAAGAGTCCGGTTTCGTCTTTCAGACACACCATTCATGCTAGGCGAACCTGGCATAGTGTACTGTGGGACTATACCACATTCCTCTAGGTATTTGGCAAAAGGCCCTGGACGTTGTTCACCTGAACCGTCATATCTACCGTAGTATTCACCACCACGATCAGATCCGACGCACTTTATCCTTTTGCTGAGTTGATTTTCAACTTCAGCCTTAAAAGTTTTGAACACGTCCACTGATTGGGACTTTTCATGAATAAGAAAAATGTATGCATAACGAGAATAATCGTCTATGAATGATATGAAATAATGTTGACCATTCCAGGAAGCCATAGGGAATGGCCCACATATATCCGTATGTATCAATTCTAAGACGTCCGAAGCTCTATATGCACCAGTTTTCGATTGTTTGGTCTGTTTACCTTTTATGCATTTAACACAAACCTTATGGTCTGTGAAGTCAATAGAATCCAAGATCCCATCTGACACAAGACGCTCAATTCTCTTTTGAGAAATGTGACCTAGGCGCTTGTGCCATAATGCACCTGAATTATTATTATCAATTTTACGTTTAGTACCACGTGATTCCACATTCAAGGTTTCATTATAATCAGCTATAGTATTCAACATATAAAGGTTATCATTTATCATAAGAGTACCAGTTCCAACAATATTTGAATTTAAAGACAATTTAACCGAATTGTTTCCAAATGAACAATAATAACCGAATTTGTCCAAATAAGAAACAGAAATTAAGTTCCGTCTAAAAGACGGTACAACAAAGGTGTCTTTCAAATCCAAATAAAATCCAGTACTTAATAATAACCTAAAATGTCCTATAGCTTCAACTTCTACCGATTTTCCATCGCCAACAAATATGTATCTTTCAACAAAATTAGGCTTTCGGTAGTTCAAGCAACCCTGTAATGAAACACTGATGTTAGAAGTTGAACCGGAGTCTAACCACCAAGTGTTTCCAGGTACTGAAGTTAAATTGACCTCAGAACAAACCAAATCAAGAAATGTACCTTTCTTAGCACGCCAAGCGTGATACTTATCACATTTCTTCTTTAAATGTCCAGATTCTTTGCAAAAGAAACAAACAGTAACCTGTTTCTGCTTCTTTTGCACTGGACCCTTTGCAGCTTCATTCTTGGGCTCCATAATCATTTTCTTTTTTGCCCTTGTCTTTAGAGGTACTAGCAAAATGGGCACTTTCTGTCCTTTCTTGCTTCATCCTTTCCTCTTCTTGCACACAAAATGAAATGAGCTCATTAAGAGTCCATTTCTCCTTTTGACAGTTATAAGAAATCTTAAACTGACTGAATTGTGCAGGAAGAGAAATTAACACCAGATGGATGAGCAAGTCTTCCGACATCTCAAGCTTAAGAGCCTTCAGCTTTGAGACAATGTTGGACATTCCCATAATGTGTTCCCTTATATTTCCCTTGCCTTGATACCTCATGGAAATCAAGTTCTGTAACAGAGTACTTGTTTCCGCCTTATCGCTTTTTGCAAAGCGCTTTTCTATCTCAGCAAGGAAAAATTTGGCACTTGATATCTTTTCAGATACAGTACCCCTAAAGACTTCTGGAATGCCGCACTTAATGATCATGAGACACATGCGATTGGAGCGCTCCCACCTCTCATAATCCTTCCTCTCTTCAGAGGTGCTGGATTCCAAAGGAGGAGGTGGTTGCTCTACCCTTAATGCATAGTCCAGATCCATGCAGCCAAGAACAGTTTCCATGTTCTCTTTCCAGTCCTCAAAATTTGTTCCATTGAGGACCGAAACCGAATTCAGATTTGTAGATATAGAAGCAATAGACGGTGCTGAATAGAACAAAAGACAATATATTAAAACATGCTCACAACTCAAAAACATCAATATGCTATAAACAATGGTATGTCCCAATCAAGATACCTAGCGCACCATTAATATCAAGTCTTTGGACAGTAATATTAACTGCAAGTGGTACTCTTGTTGCAATGATCAACATTGATAATAAGACATGTCAACTGACGAACCCCTCTTTGGATTGATTCATCAGTCACATGTATAAAACTGAATAATTATCACATGTTTATCATCGCCAGTGTGTATGATCTTCGGCCAAACATTAACTTTCCTTTGGGCCAGCTAACATCTGCATGAATAACCACACACACCAACATCTAATATTCCTTATGAGTTATATCCATGAAAGAGGTCACTTTGGCGACATTCCACTTCAATTGGCTCACTTGAAATAATAGACAACTTAGCGGGTAACCATATCATAACCATGTTCTATGCATAAAGATACCAAAGCCCCAAAATTTTACTTGAAAAAGACCCCAAAATTGTCCCTGAATCTCGCTTGAGCGAGAGGGGTCTCGCCTGAGCGAGAGCCCAACTCCTTTTGTCGTAGCTACTGCCTAAATGTCGCTTGAGCGACAGGTTTCTCGCTTGAGCGAGAACCCAAACATTTTGTTGCAGCTACTGCCTCAATGTCGCTTGAGCGACAGGTTTCTCGCTTGAGCGAGAACCCTTCGTCTACCCGAGGGTTTTGACGAAGATGGAGGTTCTCCATCGGGTTTTTTCGCAAAATTCACCCCAAAATAGCCAAAAAATGCATTATGATTGCTAATGTTTCAAAATAATGTTATAGCAATCATCAATTTTGCAAAACAAAACCCAATTTGGGGAAAACAAGAATAACATCATACAAAACCTAAATTTCACATATGAACCAAATTGGGGTGGCTCTGATACCACTTGATGGATATTACCGATTAATCCTAATCGTATCCCCTAAACCGAATGATTAGGACATTGTTCCGAAACCAAATGTTTATGCCCATACATAAACCCTAATGGAACAATCCTAATCCAGACCGAAGAAAACCCCAATTGGTTTCATAGTGAAGAAGAAAACGCATACCTTGGTTTGCCATTCCGAATGTTCCGAGGTATGTGGGTTGTAGGATGTTCCGGTTGCTAGAGCCTGGTGGTTTTCTGTTCGCTCCGCTAGAGGGGAATCCAGAGAGAACGTGAGTGCTCTGATGTTCCTGAATTTCTTAAGTGAAAAGTGAGAGTGCTTGGCTTGACCTTATGCTTTTCTCTTTTCCTTTATATATGTTGCTTTTGTGACTTAAGTCACATATCCTCATAAACCAACCTTTATAACATCAGTTACTCAATAAAACTCGTTGCTCTGCAACTGGGGACCATAACCCATAAAGGTAACACTAACGGTTACCACTTAAGTTGCAATATTCTAATTCAGTCCCTTCATTAAACTAGAAATTGCCCGAAGGTATCTACACTCATAATATTTCATGACACATATGCCCTTAGCCACCAAATTAATCCATAAGACCATTTTATATATATTGGCTAAATACATAATGGCTATAACACAATTATAGAATTATATTTGTGACCCATAAATTGTTAGAAATTCCAACATACTAACCCAATTTCTAATGTGGATTATCTTATGATGATGTTTATTTGAATTAACGACTTACTCCTTTGTATGTTTTGTACTTGTCATCGATAATCCTATTGCAGATAAACAGGTGACATGAGGGGGACTCATTTTTGGGGAGTCTTAGGGAGCTTTACATTTTGGATTCATTCACATGCACTATTTTGTACATGAGTACATAGTTGATATTTTTGAAATATGATGTAACTAACGATATAGATATATTTGTAAACTTGAGAGTGTAACTCTAGATATGTGTAGCTATGGGTATTTTGGAAACCCATAGCTAGTTATATGCGGTGGTTACAAGGTTTAATTAATGCGAATTATGTTTTTCTGTTGAACGATCTTGTATGTTAATAATGAGATAGATCGCGAAGAGGGGAAATAAGATTTGAAGTAAAGACATTAATTTGGTAGTGTGGGTTAGGAGAGATTGCATGTAATTGAACTAATTTGAGAAAAAAATTTCAAGGGTAGAATTTCAGTCCTTACATAGTAAGAATTTGATAACAGAGAACTGAGCTGTTTTATCCCGCGGACAAAGTGGTTGATAGTCTTCTTGCACATTTTGGGAAGTACCACGAAACGTCTTAAAGAGAGCGACTTGGTCATGACTCAACCAGTAAGTATTATTTCGTGCTAGTTAGAATTGCTACAAGTTACGGTAACAACAATTTTAAGACGTTTCCTACTGTAATGAAATTCGTCGATAATATTATTGGTCTGAACAACTTCGACTTGAACAAACCATTTCGGTTTGATGAGAAAAATTTCAAATGCTGGAAAACCAAGATGGAATTTTTCCTCACTGTGAAAAAGGTTGCCCACGTTTTGAAAAATGATGTCCCAGTGTTGCCTGAACAAGCTGAGAAAGAGGAAAGAGATAAAATTGTTATTGATATAGTTCTTTGGAATGAAAATGATTACTTATATAAGAATTTAATTTTGAATGGGTTGTCTGATGATTTTTATGATTACTACAACTCATACAAGTCTGCTAAATTAGTTTGGTATGCACTTGGAAAAAATATGATACTGAAGAAGTTGTGACTAAAAGGTACGTTGTTAGGCGCTACCTCAAGTATCAGATGACTGATTCTAACATGTTTAATGATTTTTATAAATTAAATGACATTATTCATGAAACAACTGAACCATATTCACCTGAAATGAATTGTAAGACTGAAAGAAAGAATAAATTTTTAACTAAGTTAGTTGTTGCTATTATGTTAAGTTCTGGTGCGACACCCTCTTGGTCGAGTGAAATTTTATTGATTGTATGTTATGTGCTAAAAAGAGTCCCCAAGGCTAAAAGCAAAATATCCCCATATCAAATCTTCAAGGATAGACATCCAAACTTGTCTTATTTGAGAACTTGGGGTTATCTTACTTATGTCCGAATATCAGACCATAAGAGAGTTAATCTCGCAAGTAGAGCCTACGAATGTGTATTCATTGGGTATGATGTGAACAACAAGACGTACAGGTTTTATGACCTTAACGCTAAAGTGATCATTAAGTCTAATGATGTTGACTTCAATGAAAATAAATTTCCTTTTAAATTGAGGAAAAGTGGGGGAAGATCTACTAATCACATACCTGTGATTAGAGATTTTGCTAAAGATGATGGGTTAGAAATAGAACCTAGAAGAAGTAAGAGAGCAAGAACTGCTAGAGAATATGGACCTGATTATATGGTCTATAAATTGGAGGAGGATCCATCAACTATCCAAGAAGCTTTGACTTCCTTGGATGTTGACTTGTGGCAAAAGTACTCTAATGATGAGATGAATTCTTTATAGTCTAACAAGATCTGACACTTGACTGACTTGCCACCTGGTTGCAAACCGATTGGTTGTAAGTGGGTTTTGAAAAAGAAACTGAAACCTGATGGCACAGTGGATAAATACAAGGTTCGCCTTGTAGCCAAGGGTTTCAGACAAAGAGAATGTAGATTTCTTCAATATACTTTCACCTATTACTAGAATAACATCCATTAGAGTACTAATATTGCTCACTGCGATACATGGTTTAGTAGTACTTTAAATGAATGTTAAGACCACTTTTTTAAATGGTGATTTGGAAGAATAAATCTACATGGAACAACCTGAAGGTTTGGTAATTCATGGGCAAGAAAATAAGGTCTGTAAGTTAGATAAGTCGTTGTATGGTCTTAAGCAAGCACCTAAACAATGACATGAAAATTTTGACAACTTAATTGTATCGAATGAGTTTAAGTTGAATGAAAGTGACAAATGCATTTATTACAAATCAGAAAAAGACATTTACATTATCATATGTCTCTATATAGACGACCTACTCATATTTGGTTCCAACATTCATGTTGTGAACAATGTGAAATCAGTGTTGTGTAACAACTTTTATATGAAAGACCTTGAAGAGACAAGTGTAATCTTTGGTATAAATATTACTAGGTAAAAAGAAGGAATTTCTTTGGATCAATCTCACTATGTGGAAAAGATTCTAAAGAAATATAAATATTTTGACTGTCTACTAACACACCATATGATCCAAGTGTAAAACTTTTTAAGAACACTCATGAAGGTGTAAGACAAATTGAGTATGCTAGCATCATTGGTAGACTTCGGTATGTCACTAATTGCACTAGACCTGAAATTGCATATGTTGTGAGACTATTGTGCAGATTTACCAATAGACCTAGTATGGAGCATTGGAATGCCATAGAAAGGGTAATGAGTTACCTAAAGAAAACAATAAACCTTGGATTACATTATCGAAGATTTCCAGTTGTCCTAGAGGGATTCAGCGATGCTGATTGGAACACTCCCTCAAATTATTCTAAAGCAACCTGTGGCTATATGTTTAGCATAGCTGGTGGGGCTGTTTCTTGGAAGTCTAAGAAACTGACTATTTTGGCTCAATCCACTATGGAAGCTGAGATAATAGCACTAGCAACAACTAGTGAAGATGACTAAGAAGCTTGCTAGCTGAGATTCCTCTATGGGAAAAACTGATACAAGCTATGTTGATTCATTGTGATAGTATCACGACTATTGCAAAGATTGAGAATCATTTTTATAACGATATGAAACAACAAATACGTCGTAAGCACAACACCATTAGAGAGTTACTCTCTACAGGAGTTGTTAGAGTGGATCATGTACGCATTGAGAATAATTTAGCAGATCCTTTGACAAAAGGACTAGCTATAGAGAAAGTCAATAATAATTCTAAGTTTATGGGACTATTGCCCTTAGAACGAAGATCACTCACGATGGTAACCCGACCTAACTGACTGGAGATCCCAAGAAATAGGTTCAATGGGTAATAACAAGTTGTGAAGTGATATGAGAATGAACCTGCCATGAAATTATAAGAAGCATAATTCTTGCAGTATATGTAAGGATGAGTTAAACTCTTAATGAGATATATACTCCAATTGGAGAGGAGTACCTAGACTACAAGAGTACTTTTGATAGACTCACCTATGTGAATGTGGAAGTGGGGGCCGCTTTCTATGAAATTTAGAGGCATAAATTTCTAGAGCATTCACTAAACTGGGATAAACGTGTGTGACCTTTAACGCACAGACTTTACTGAATACACCTTTGAAAAGGTTGTGTGTGGTTCAATGGCGAAGATAAAGTTCAAGACTACGAGTCACTCTAGTAAAATTTGGATCTTATTAACTATACAAATGTTGAAGTCGAATGACACCTTTGTTTATGCACAATCTTATTGAGACCACAAAAATTTCCGAAAATCCTTTTTTAATTTCAAGTGGGGGATTGTTGGAACTTGAAGGACTTTTGAGTGTGCAATTAAAAATATCACTAAGTCCCACATAGGAAGATTTTGAAAAAAATCATCACAAGTCCCACATAGGAGGATGCATGAATTTTGACAAAATATCATGCTATAAATAGAAGTCTCCTCCCTTTATATTTTCTTGCACCAAGTTGAATACGTTTTTACTCAACTTTTTATTTCTCCCTCATAATTTCCGCCGAAGCATTTTCGGCAAACTTTTCTCCCTTTCTTTATGTGGCACTAAGAATTGGCACATGCAGCCATATTGTGGAAAGTTTGAAATCTGACACGGGTAGTCAGATTGTGGGAGAAGAATTGGCACAGGTAGCAAAAATTGCATAAATTTTGAGAACTGACACTAGTAGTCAGATTTTGGGAAAAGAATTGGCACAAGTAGCCAAATTGCGGGAATTTCGAGAACTGACACTGATTGTCAGATTTTGGGAAACAAATTGGCATAGGTAGCCAAATTGCGGGAATTTCGAGAACTGACACAGATAGTCAGATTGTGGGAAAAGAATTAGTACTAGTAGCCATACTATGGGAATTTCGAGAATTGACATTGCTATCCATATTATGGTGGGTGTATTCGAGATCGGTTCTTATAGTGCAGTAAGAATTCGATAACAGAGAACTTGACTGTTTTATCCTAAGGACGGCGTGATTGATAGTCTGCTTGCACATTTTGGACAGTACCACGAAACGTCTTAAAGAGAGCGACCTGGTCGTGACCCAACCAGTAAGTATTATTTTGTGTCATTTAGAATTGGTGCAAGTTACGGTAACAACAACACCTCATCCACTCATGTTAAAACGATACCCTCGCTAATCATGTGGACTTTTATAACCTTAAACAAATTTATCAAAAATTCAGTTACTAAATGATAATATTTTATTTTTTATATTTTTGTATCTGACAAAAGGTTATCTTCCTCCTACGTCCCTATGTGCAATAGGGAAATCAAGACTACGTGGTTCTTGTCATGAAAAAGTGATTAATTTATTTGATTTGGTTGGTTTGCTTTGATTTGATTAAAATTGTAATACTTATTATGGAAATATTTTTATAATTTTGGGAAATAGTGATTAATAGCAAAAACACAACACTAGTCGCAGACCGACTTTCTGCTCTTGGAGAAAAAAGGAAGAGATGACACGAGCCTTAGACCTGACTATTCAAATCCCATAAATTTAATTTACTTTTTAAAGTAGACATTTATAAATAATTTAATTTAGAAAAGTGAAATTGATAGCAAAGAGACAACACTAGTCTTTCCACTTTTAGAGCGAAAAGGAAGAAACGACACGAGTCATAGACTATGTTATCAAACTCCATTTAAAAACGTTTAAATTTTTAATATATAATTATAAATAATTTATTTTAGAGAGATGATATTAATAACAAAAAAATAACAGTGGTCGTAGAGTGACTTTCCACTTTTAGGCTTCCTTTGGTTGTAAGAAGACAATAAGAAGAGAGAAATATGTGAGAGAGAAAGTGAAAAGAAAGAAAGAGATGAGAAATAGAGTGAATTTTAGTGTTGTTTGGTTGTATGGAAAAATAATAGAAAGAAATGAGTGTTTCTTCCTCATTCTTCCTTGAACAATGATTTGTCATCCAAAATTATATTTCAAATCATGTCCCGAATTAATGAAAACATCCATGTCAATTAAAAAAAAATAATATTCATTATTTTTTATTTTTTTGCTTCAATATTATTGCTCTGGGATATGATTTGAGACATAGTTTGAGACAACAGATCTTGATCTCTCTTTTCCTCTCATTTTCTCCTCACATGTGAGGAGAAACAAATTTGATGGGTTCCACCTCTTTTTCCTTTTCTCCCTTCAAACTCCCCCTAAATCAAAGGAGAGAAAAACTCTATTTCTCCCCAACTTCTCTCCTCTCATTCTCTTTCTCTTCTTTTTCTACTCTACCAAATGAAGGCTTAGAGCGAAAATGAAGAAACCACACGGGCCATAGACTAGATTATCAAACTCCATTTTAAATATTTTTAATTATTAGATTAAATAAATAAGGTATTTCTATAACATGCACCTTAGAGTAGTTAGTTAAAGAGACAACATTTGTATTTGTAGTAAAGGGGAAACAATCCAGATTTATAGAATACAACTGAAGAGAATATGTGATAGATTTGATTCTTATACCTTGTTTAACTAAGCATACTGAAGGTCATGTGTTGCAAGCCTTCTAAAAGCTCTCGTGCATTCTCTTCCATTCTTATCATGCACTGCTGGTCCAATTGCAATTTGGCTTGGTTTTCCAAGCTTCCTCATTAGTTTTATGACAAGAGCATCATGACAGTCACCTTCATAGTTTGGGTTTGCCTTCATATTACTAAGATCCTTAGTATCATAAAGTACTTGATATTCTACTTCTGGCCAAAATCTCTTGAAATGTCTACATTATGATTGACATGTTCAACAATTATGAATACATAGTGGCTAGTCTTTATTACAACTTTCAAGTGATCCCAAACCTTGGCATCCTCACGAACTCACCAAATCCCCTTTTGAAAGGGAATAATGTTCATATGTATCAAAACAGTCACGTCTCTTCCCAAACCAATCATGTTGCACCAAGTTATATAAAAAAATTATTTTCTGTTTTTTTAATTTTATTTTCAATTAGGTGACAGTTTTTAATTGGATTGTGACACACTTAAGATACCAAAAACCAAAAATAGGACAGATGATCCCCATTCCTTAACAAGTCCCAATAGAACTACGGCTGAAAAGGCCTATGCTCACGGTCACACCCTTGTATACGGACATTCACTCTCCATGCTTCATCTTTTTGTAATCTAGACACCATTGATTAAAGTTGCCATCAAACATACTTCTGCAAAAGTGTTGAAATGTGTCACAACTTTCTAGAGAGTTATATATGAATGTGCCATATTTAGTTTGTGTCTAGAGGGTTCTATATGAATATGGCATATTTAGCTTGTTTCTATAGACTTCTATAAAAATGTGGCAATACATAATATTTAGCTTGTGTCTAGAAAGTTATAGATAAATTACATTATGATAGATATAACATATATGGTCTAGAATCTTCATGAGATTCTTGATGTGTTGACAATAGTCCTATAAATAGGACTTATGAGGTTAATTGTAATGTGTGGTAGTGATGAGTGTTCTATCATAATGTAAGAAAATCAAGGCTATTCAACCCACTAAAGTACTCCTCCAACTATTAATCAATCAAATGTATGATGTCCTCATCTAAGAAATCTCCTCCTATATTCAACTATTACTTTTCTATCACCCACTACAACCCAACAAAAAGCTATATGATAATAGATACAAAAAAGACATTCTTTCATGAATATTAAGTTGACGACTTCAGATACAAACCCATATATAGAAATTATTGATATATATGGAGTATGGTTGATCATTGTAAGTGATAGAGCCACTAATTATTGGATGACATAGCCTTGTAGTTGGTCTTCAGCTTCCTTGTTGATGGCCTGATCTTCTTGTAAACCAATGGGAACTTGATTTTGGAGTTGTGGAATTGTTTGGTGCTTCATATGGACAAATAGGAGATACATTGAAGGAAAATACAAATGTGCCAAAATATCTTTGTGAAGACACAATCCTTAGGCACTTGACTTTTTTAATGGGTTATCCACCATTGAATCAACTCCATTCTATCCATAACACTTTTCTCCACACCATGAGCTTTTTGAAGCACATTAATATATCAATGAAAGAAAAATCTTCTTCTCTCTCAATTTGGTGAAGCTAATAATACGCTTTTAAACACTTCATTCTACGCTTCAAAGCAATTAGATAGGGAAATGCGAGGAGATATTTTTTCTCGTGGTGGAGTATTGAGATAATACGAGAGAGATTTATTTGAAAGGATTGGATTGAACAACTTAATAGCGCTTGCTTAAAAGAGCGCGATTAATCATCTTCCCTTTGTATTTAACAGTGTTGTGCTAGCTGTTAAATAACAATTGTTAAATGTGAATTTTGACGTGATGAAAGAACCATAAAAGAATAAAAAAGCTTAGGAGAATAGAGATTTTTCTAGACAAGAAAAGGTGAGCTGGGTGGTGTGTGAGAACACTATTTGTGTGGTTACAACATAGATTCAACATAAAAACAAAGAACTTGAATAGCAAGGAAGTGCTTACTGGTATAGAAGAAACAATGATTTCTTCCATTTTTTATTGAACAAGAATGAAGAAAACATTGAAATGTTAATGAATGGTTGATGAAGTCATCACAACAGGTTCAAATTTTTTGACTTCCCTCTCACTTGCCCTTTTTCCTCTCTCTGTGCTCCTGATGAAGAAATAGATTATGTGTATATGCATGTTATTTGAACTTTATTGGATTTAGTGTGTGTGGTTGAGAAGAGGTGAAGAATTGAGAGTGAGTTTTCTCTTGGAGTACCCCCTATCTTCACATAATTTAATCAGAAGAGTTTTCTCCTGGAGTACCCCATATCTATGTTATTATGTTATTGGCTTGAAAAGAATTGGGTGTTCACAACCTATTTAGTCCATCTTTCTTCCTTTCTTCAACTAAAACACAACAATCCTAAACAACCAAGCCTCCAAATATCCATAAATGTACACTAACAATCAAGCACTAAGCCTACAAATTCAGAACCCGTCTCCTCCCTCTAGCATCCACACCAAACCAAATCATTCTTCACCATAAAAATCATCACCTTCAATATTAACCAAAGTCAAACAAAAATCTTTAGTTAACAAATATCAATCTTAGACCCAACCCACTCATTAAGTAGTCCCCAAGTCAGTGATATTTGAATTGGATTGATTTGACTAATAGAACAGTTTATTGGTAACTCATCCACTAGACGATCTGATTGAATTATGAAACTTGTTCTTTGATGGGGAAGAGTTTGGTTGGAATTTGGATTCCTCCGTTGTAACCGGGTAAGAGCCAGTCTTGGATTGCCTTGGACCACCTTGAGTGAGTATCTGAAAAGGGAATTTGACACTCACGTCAGTATAATAGTCTGTTGTAGAGAGAATGTGGGTGTATGAGAGTAAGTAAGTCTCTCTCACAGTCTCACGTGTGTTAACCTATATTTATTGAGAGATGTGCTCCAAGGTATGTGCTTTAATCATGATGGTCCACCATGTTTTACATTTGTCAAGATGTACAATAGGTGCTTTAATCATGGGACACCGCCTAGAGTTCGTCGTCTATACCTCCAATCTATCTATGAAGTTTCACTCACAAAATATCCGGGTATGCGCAATTAAAGGCGACCAACACAATGCGTGTAGCTGCTACCACCAAAGCTTCAACATTAACCAGATACCAACATACAAGCCACCATCAACGAAAAGATCAAAAGTTGTTTTAATGGTGGAGCTTGATGCACAAGCAAATAAAGGATAATTACATGTCTCCGAGCCAACAAGAATGTCTTTCCTTGGAAAATGCCTCACATGCCTGAATTATATAAGTATAAGATGACTAACTAAGAGGGACGAATTAGTTTTGCAGACTTTTTAATATTTTTCTAAATGTTAAAATTTGATTGCAACAAAAGATTAATATAAAGAAAAAATGCTGCAAAAATGATGAGAGTAAGGAATTAAGAAAATCATACCGTTATGTATTCTGGTTCACCTTCACCAATCGAAGGCTACATTCAGTCCTGTAGACTTTTATCAGAAGATTTTAAATATGAAATTTGAGAATCAAGTCCAAATATATGAGATTGCAAGTGAATTCAACTAGTGTGATTGCACCTTCTTTATCCTGCTTATGTTTCGATGAAGACAAAGTCGATCTGAAAAGCTTGAAGACCTGACTCCTCAACAAACAATATGATCAAGACTCAAGAATCTAGGAAATATTTCTTATTTTTCCTTTTTTAGAAGTCCTAAGATAATTGCTTAGATTTGAGTCCAGGTAGGGTAACCCAAATGATGATCTTCTCATTCGCTCATAAGTCCGTCTAAATTCCTTTTGAGAGTCATCATTCATCCTTTTAGTAGATTGCATTAAAAGGTAGATTTTTTCATGAAAGTCATGCATTATTTTAGTACCTACTTATTTTGGAGGGTTACCTCTTTTTCAAGAAAACCTATAGCTTTTCTGATAATTGATCCTAATAGTGAAATAATCGATTATCTGAGTCCATACCTCCGTTAATCGATTAAGAGTATTTTTAATCAATTAATGAGAGTTCCAGTAACTATTGATTTTGGTTGCTTGGCAGTTTTAATCGATTATGTTCAATAGAAACATGTCAATTTTCAAATACGTTAATCGATTAAGAGATCATTTAATCGATTAACTATGTTGAAAACAGAAAACTATAAATGACCATTTTTTCTGCACTTTGAACATAACCTTGATTTTCACAATTTTTCAAACTTTAAATTCGAATCCCAAATCACTCTGAAGTGTTCTCTTTGTGCTTTAAGTGTCAAATCCTTGTGAGAAAAACCCTTTGGTGAAAGGTTTTCTTGGCTTCTTGTTTTCAAAAGAAAAGCCTTTTTAAACTAGTGCATATTGAGTGCATAAACCTCTTTCCAATCCTTTTTTGATTTCTCATACCCTTGTGAGTGTGTGTCAATCAATCATCATGTGGGTTGTAGGTGACTTGTAAAAGCCAAAGAACTCTTCTTGAAGTAGTTCTTGCCGAAAGCTATTTTTCTTTGTAAAAGTGCTATAAAAACCTCTAAGGTTTAGAGATTGAGGAGTGTAATATCGAATGACTGTGGTTAGTCTGATATAGTCTTCGCTGAGTATCTTGTTAGCGCATTGAGTAGCAAGATTGGCAACCGTTGTGAACGGAGGGAAAGTGTCAAGTCTTGGCGAAATAGGATTCGTGTAGCAAGTAGGAAAGGCTCAAGTTGGAAGTGTGTGTGTAAAGAACATATCTTTCAATTATAGTGAATCAAATCTCCCACGATTAGAAGGGGAGGCCTGGATGTAGTTTTACAATGGACAGGCGAACAAACTAGGATAAAATTCTTGTTCTTATTTCTCTTTCCTTTAACTTTTTACTTTACAAGCATATTGCGTTTCTTGCCGTTTTACTTAGAAAGATTGAATCTTTATTCATAAAGATTGAGTCTTTGATATCTTGATAATTGCGGTGTGCTGCCTGTGACATCTTGATAAGTATTTGCATGATTCTTGCATAGCTTGTTTGCCAAGAAACCTGTTTATCAAAATTCTGTTTTTGGGTTTTCTGCACTGAATAATCAATTGTTTCTGTGTTAATCGATTATATTTGTTGTTAATCGACTGTTTCTGTATATTTATGATTCTCACCGCGCAATTTCGGAAAAGGGATATACTGACCGCTCACACCTATTCACCCCCTCTAGGTGTTATACTCTGATTGATCGGTACCCTAACAAGTGGTATCAGAGCTAGTACGTGAGCGCTAGCTTAACTGCTTCGATCGTTGATCCTTGGTTTATCATACGATGGGCTCTACCAATCCTTTTGGCGGTGATGGTGCATCCATTAACCATCCTTCGGTTTTTAGTGGCGAGGGGTACGCCTACTGGAAAGTGAGGTTGAGAATCTTCATTGAAGCCATTGATACGGATATTTGGGATTCCGTTATGAATGGTCCCTACACACCACTGTACTTAGTGGAAGGTGAGACGAAAGACAAACCAAAGAGCATGTGGTCTGATGATGAGAAACGAAAGGTACACCACAATTTGAAAGCAAAAAACATCATCACGTTCACAGTATTTTATGATGAGTTCTTTCGAGTCTCACTGTGTAATAGTGCCAAAGAAATTTGGGATACCTTACAAGTGACTCACGAAGGCACTAGCGAGGTCAAGCGCGCTATATTGAATGCTTTAACTCATGAATATGAATTGTTTCGCATGTTTCCAAATGAATCTATTGGTGATATGCTAAAACGTTTTACTCATATTGTAAATCATCTAGTTGCTCTAGACAAAAAAATTTCAAAAGGAGATTTAACTAACAAAGTGTTAAGATGCCTTGACAGGAACTGGCAGCCGAAAGTGACAACAATCATGGAGTCAAAGGATATTGACTCAATGGCGTTAGCAACTCTTTTTGGCAAGCTCTAAGAGCATGAAATGGAGCTTGGCCGCCTGACCTTGCATGAAGAATCAGAAAAACGCAAAAAAGGAATATCCTTAAAGCCATCTACTTCTCAAGACCAATAAGACAAAGATGATGATGAGTCTAATTCAGATATTGATGTTGAAATCATGACGCTTCTGGTACGTAAATTCAACAAGTTCTTAAATAAGAAAGGAAGCTCAAGCCGGTTTCAGAGAAGAGAAACTCGCAATCCGACTTTAAAGAATAAGAACTCAAAAGAAAAGTTCTTGTGCCATGAGTGCGGCAAAGCTGAACACATGAAGTATCAGTGTCCTGTTCATCTAAGGAAAGTCGAAGGAAAAAAGAACACCTCTCGGGACTTCAATTCCAAGAAAGCTTACATCATGTGGGATGTTCCTGAAGAGGACTCAACAACCAGCACATCTGGAGAAGAGGAGACTCCAAAAATCTGTCTCATGGTGAACGATCATGAAGCTAGTACCTCTTCTAAAGTTGACGAACTTGGCGAGGTAAATTCTTTTGAATCTAGTTCATGCTCTAGTACTTCACCTACATATGATGAGCTCTATAGTGCTTTTGTTGAGCTGCATGAAGAGCTTAAAAAGGTTGTTAGAGTAAGTATAGATCGTAAGAGACTCATATTATTGCATGAAAAGAAAATTACCAGCATGCAAAAAGAACTAGATGAGCTCAAACTTGAGAATGAGACTCTTGATCTTATTTACTCCAACCCTTCATGCACGTGTTCTTCTAAGATTATTGAGACCCTTGTATGTGAAACTTGTTGTGAATTGAAAATGTAAAATGACGAATTGAAAGACAAAATAACAAAGTTCACATACAACAGTGAGAATCTTAACAAATTGCTTGATTCATCAAAAAATGTAGGAACTAGAACCGGTCTCGGGTTCAAGCGTAAGCCTAATAAGAGACCTATTATAAAGCATGCAGCAAATAAATCTCTTATAAATAATCATATACCGCCTACATGTTCTTACTGTGGTGTTCATGGTCACACATCTAGTTCTTGCTACATTAAAAGGCATGGAGTGTCTAGTGGCAAGTATGCGTGGGTGGCCAAAGGATCACCAGGTTCTGTTACTAACAAGAAAGAACCCAACTTATCTTGGGTATCTAAAAGTAAGTAAATTGTGTCTTGAAGGTATGTCTTCGAACACTCGGACAACACTGATATCTCGACAGTGAGTGTTCCAGACATATGACGGGTGATAAGTCCAAGTTTTGGATCTTACACTCCGAGACAAAGGCTACGTCACTTACGGAGATAACAACAAAGGAAAGATCCTTGGAATCAGAAGAGCAGGAAATGTCTCACAAGCAATAGTTGAAAACGTGCTGTATGTTGAAGGCTTGGAGCATAATCTACTAAGTATAAGTCAATTGTGCGATTTAGGTAAAAAGATATCTTTCGATTCTGATTTTTATATTATCCGTGATGGCGTAGATGAATGTTAAGTTCTTCGGTCAACGAACAAATAATATCTATATGGTTAATCTGGACAGTATCACTTCTTTATTTTCAAAATGTTTTATTTCAAATGAAAGTGATATCTGGACTTGGCATAGAAGATTAGCACATATCCATCTAAGACATGTGGAAAAGATATCGTCAAAAGAGTTTGTTATAGGACTTCCAAAACTCAACTTCAAAACTAAAGATCTTTGTCATACATGTCAAATGTGTAAGCAAACGAAAATTCATTTTCATCTAACAATGTGATATCCACTACAAGACCATTAGAGTACTTCATATGGACTTGTTTGGACCCTCACAAGTAATGAGTTTTGGAGGCAATCATTACGCTCTAGTGGTAGTTGACGACTTTTCCAAGTTTACATGGACATTGTTCTTATCTTTGAAAACGATGCTTTTAAAACTTTTAAATCGCTTGCCAAGAAATTACAAAATCAACCTAACCATAAGATAGTATTTATTTGCAGTGATCACGATGGTGAGTTCGAGAATCATCACTTTGCCAAATATTGCGATAAATATGGCATACACCATCAATTTTCTGCTCCTCGCACCCCTCAACAAAATGGAGTTGTTGAGAGGAAGAATCGCGTCTTAGAGGAGTTAGCACGTGCTATGCTAAATGATAGCAAAGTGCCCAAATATTTCTAGGTTGGTGCAGTACATATAGCTTGCTATGTGATTAACCGTGTATTGATTAGGCCTACGTTTTTGAAAATTCCGTACGAACTCTTAAAAGGTCGTAAGCCTAATATCTCACACCTTCATGTTTTTGGGTGCAAATGTTTTATCTTAAACAATGAAAAAGAACTTTTAGACAAATTTGACTCAAAAGCAGATGAATGTATCTTTCTCGGTTATTCAGCAAGTAGCAAAACCTATAGAGTTTACAATAAACATACTATGCATGTAGAAGAATCTGTACATGTGCTATTTGACGAATCTTCTCCAAGAGAGAAGAGAAAGGCTGTTATTGACAATGTTTCAGGTACTTTAGAGGAATATTATCTCGACGAACCAGAACCTGAAAGTAATGCTCATGATAATAAAGAGGATGAAGAGCATTCAGATCTTCCAAAAGCCTGGAAAACAAAGAAAGACCATCCTATTGATAACGTGATATGTGATATATCTTCGGGGGTGGTAACCCGAAGATCGTTAAATAACATATGCCATTTCGTTGCATTTGTTTCTCAAATTGAGCCGAAAAATGTTAACGAAGCCCTAGAGGACGAATATTGGGGTTTAGCGATGCAAGAAGAGCTAAACCAGTTCGAACGCAATAATGTTTGAGATTTAGTTCCCACGCCTAAAGATCATCCGATCATAGGCACTAGATGGGTCTTTCGTAACAAAATTGATGAATCAGGCTTAATTATAAGAAATAAAGCCCGTTTGGTGGCACAAGGTTATAATCAAGAAGAAGACATTGATTATGACGAAACCTACGCCCCTGTTGCTAGGTTGGAAGTGTAAGAACCGAAATTCTACCCTTGAAATTTTTTTCTCGATATAGTTCAATTACATGCAATCTCCACTAACTCACGTTACCAATTTAAATATATTTACTTCAATCCTTATTTCCCTATTCGCAATCTATCTCAATATTTACATACAGAATCATTCGACAGAAAAACATAATTCACATTAATTATATTTTGTAAACACCGCATATAATTAGCCCAGTATTTCATCCTCCTAGGTGAGTCTCTCTCTCGCCCAGGCGAGAATCTCTCGCTCAAGCAAAGGTCTCAGGACTGATACTATAATTTTAAAGGCTTAAAATTTAGGGTGTTACAATCCTCCCCCTCTTATAAGAATTTTCGTCCCCGAAAATTAAACATACCTCGATTCAAACAGATGAGCGTAATCCTCCGTCATTTCTTGCTCAACTTCCCAAGTAGCGTCTCCTTCGTCCACTTGGCTCCACAACACTTTCACCAAAGGAATCTCTTTGCCCCTCAACCTTTTGATACTGGTATCCATGATTCTCACAGGCAACGTCGCAAAAGTCAGGTTATCCTTCAACTCTATCTGGTCCGACTCAACCACATGAGATGGATGTCCAACATATTTTCTCAACTGAGACACATGAAACACATTGTGGAGATTCGAAAACAACGGTGGTAAGGCAATGCGATACGCTACCGGCCCAATCCTCTTTAGTATTTGATAAGGCCCAATAAATCGCGGAGTCAGCTTACGAGATTTCAACACCCTACCAATTCTGGTAGTCGGGACTACTCTCATGAAAACATGATCTCCCTCCTTAAATTCAAGAGGTTTCCGCCTCTTATCGTAGTAGCTTTTCTACCGACTCTGGGCGATTCTCATATTCTCCCGGATTTTCTTGATCTTATCGGTCGTCTCTTGAACCAATTCGGGCCCCAATATCAAGTTCTCCCCAGTTTCGAACCAACTCACTGGAGTTCGGCATTTCCTACCATACAACGCCTCATAAGGTGCCATCCCAATGTTCGAATGTAAGCTATTGTTGTAGGTAAATTCGATCAACGGCAACATGCCATCCTAACTCCCTGGTTGTTCTAAGACACATGCCCTCAAAAGGTCCTCCAATGACTGTATTGTCCTTTCTGATTGACCATCCGTTTGTGGATGATAAGATGAACTCAGCTTCAACTTAGTTCCCAAAGCGGTTTGCAAACTAGTCCAAAAGTTCGAAGTGAAACGGGGGTCCCTATCCGACACAATGCTTGACGGTATTCCATGCAAGCGAACAATTTCCCGGATATACAGTTCTGCCAATCTCTCCAATGAGTACCTCATGTTCATAGGCGGAAAGTGAGCAAATTTAGTTAACCGATCCACGATCACCCATATCGAATCATACCCTCTCTGAGTCTTCGGAAAACCAGACACAAAATCCATGGAGATACTATCCCACTTCCAAACGGGAATTTCTAGGGATTGTAATTCTCCTGCTGGTCGCTGATGCTCAATCTTGGCATTCTGACATACCAAACAACTCGAGACATACAAGGCCACATCCCTTTTTAGCCTAGACCACCAAAACAATATTTTCAAATCTTGATACATCTTCGTGGTTCCCGGGTGAAAACTCAGTTTGCTCTTACGGGACTCCTCTAAAATATCCTTCCGTAATTTCTCATCACGAGGCACACACACCCTTCCTTTGTAACGCAACATTCCACTAGGGTCCGTTGTGAAATTGGTATCCTTACCACTTAGCATCAGATCCCGTTTATCCATTAGCTCACTATCCTCAACTTGCATTATCTGGATTTGATCAAACAACTCATTTGTGACTTTCAGCATTCCCAAAATCATACTATGAGGCTTCATCTGAACCTCCAAGTTCATATCTCTGAACTCTTCAATCAGTTTCCCTTCTCTAACCATCAAAGCCGACACGTCCAACGACTTTCAACTCAGTGCATCCGCCACTACATTGGCCTTTCCCGGGTGGTACTGCAACCCAAAATCGTAATCCTTAAGGAATTCCATCCATCTCCTATGTCTCATGTTCAATTCCTTTTGATCAAATAAATACTTCAAACTCTTGTGGTCACTATACACTTCAAATCTCACACCATAGAGATGGTGTCTCCAGATTTTTAACGCAAAAACCACTGCGGCCAACTGAAGATCGTGGGTAGGATAGTTTTGCTCGTGCGTCCTCAACTGTCGAGAAGCATAGGTCACAACCTTCCCTTCTTGCATCAACACACAACCCAAACCTTGCTTGGATGCATCACAATAAACACTGAAGTCCCGATCAGTACAAGGAAGGACCAAAACTGGCGCCGTAGTCAACCTTCATTTTAACTCTTGGAAACTTTCTTCACATCGAAGTGTCCACACATACGGTTCCCCTTTCCTAGTGAGCTTTGTCAAAGGTAGAGCCAACTTTGAAACCCTTCTATGAACTTCCGATAATACCCAGCCAAACCCAGAAAGCTCCTGATATCAGTGACTGACTTGGGCACTGCCCATTCCATAACCGCTTCAACCTTTGAAGGGTCTACCGCCACTCCTTCCTTGGATATCACGTGTCCAAGAAAATTTACTGACTCCAACCAGAAGTCACATTTTGACTGATTTGCATACAACCGATTCTTGCTAAGAAGTTCTAACACAATTCACAGGTGCTCAGCATGTTCCTCTCGGCTTTAGGAGTAAATCAAAATGTCATCAATGAATACCACTACGAAGGTATCTAAATACGGATGAAAAATCCGATTCATGTAGTCGGTAAATATTGCTGGAGCATTCGTTACCCCAAAAGGCATGACCAAATATTCAAAATGTCCGTACCTGGTTCTAAACGCCGTCTTAGGAATATCTTCCGACTTCACACGAAGTTGGTGGTAGCCAGACCGAAGATCAATCTTTGAGAATACTACCGCTCCTCTCAACTGATCCATCAAGTCATCGATCCGAGGCAACGGATACTTGTTCTTAACAGTGACCTTATTCAACTGCCGGTATTCGGTATACAACTTCATACTACCATCATTTTTCTTAACCAACAAAACAGGAGCACCCCATGGCGAGACGCTAGGACGAATGAACTTCTTCGCCAACAAGTCCTCAACCTACTTTTTCAACTCCGCCAATTCTAACGGAGCCATCCTATAGGGAGCTATAGAGATGGGTCCCGTTCCCGGTACCAAATCAATAGAGAATTCAACTTCTCTTGCAGGAGGTAATTCCGGAATTTCGCCAGGAAATACCTCAGGAAACTCACGAACTATCGGAATGTCCTCAACTTTGGGCTTTTCACTACCCTCTAGGGATGCCAACAACATAAACACGGCTCCTCCCTCTTTACAAGAAGTCCTGACTTCCTTTGCTGACAATGGCTTCATGTCATTGACCTCATCAAGACTCTTGAATACCACGGTCTTATCAGCACAATTTAATATCACATGATTCGTAGACAACCAGTCCCCCCAAAATTAGATCCAACTGGGTTAGTGGTAAGTAGATCAAATCAATGGTAAAAGTTCT
This sequence comes from Lupinus albus, assembly GCA_009771035.1. Lineage (NCBI taxonomy): Eukaryota > Viridiplantae > Streptophyta > Magnoliopsida > Fabales > Fabaceae > Lupinus > Lupinus albus. The sequence continues at coordinate 8,529,310 of CM019999.1, forward strand.
ACCGTTTACCACTACCGGACATCAAGACACAACTGTCGATACCACCACAGGCACATCAGTTGGGGTGGACACGACCAAGTCGAAAGGCAACGACTCAGTTTGTAATTTCAGTCTATCCACGCAGTCATTAGATACAAAGGAGTGTGTCGCTCCCGAATCAAACAACACTAAAAGAGGAATACCTGCCACCATGCAATTACCTTTGATCAGACCATCAACATCAGATGTCTCTGCACCACTGATCGAGGTCGTACTCGATACAAATAATATAACAATAAAGTATAGTACTAGGAAGTGACTCCTAGGTCGTTTCCCAAAGATTATCTTTCACACAATGGTTCAAACACCTTACACGCACACACACAATGGGGGTTTCAGTGGTTGTTATGCTATGAAATTAAGCTAAAACAGAACACAAACACAAAACAGAATAGTAAAGAGGCTAAATCCCTTTGGTTTCCTTGTTCACAACTCAATCCTCGGTTTCAATATATCAAAATCAGATTCTCAGTGTTCCTTTGTTGAGAGTCGATTAACTAAGCGACGATCAACTCACAGTTAAATTGCTAAACCTCTAACTAAGCGAAATTGGCATAAGCAACAAACAGTTAACAATGTCACACGAATCAAAGCATCAATTTCAGATTCTACACATTGAATTCCTAATCTGTTCATAACTCTAATGTTAAGCTTCAACTAAGCGAATTCAACATAAACATAGAGCATTTACAGATTCACATAAACTAAGCGATTATGTGCTAGAGAACTAATTAACTAAGCGAAAATCAGTTCACAAACCTAAAACAACACCATGGAATTAAGCAAACCATAACATGAAATAGGATAGAAGCTTCAACAACATAAAACCGAAATTGCATTAACAACAACATAGAAACCGAAAATGCATTAAGCACTAAACCTCAAGAGTGTGATACATTACCAAAGAAATTTAGCACTAAACTTCTAGCCTTCCATGGAGGAAGAAGCAAAACCAAATTTGAAGGAGGAAGAAGATGGAAAACGAAAACCTAAAAGAACCCAAAAGGGGGAAAACGAAAATGTCATGTAAAGTTGTTTGTGAAAACGAAATTCTAAGCTTATTAAAGGGTAAAACCGAAATGGGCCCTAAACAATGGGCCCAAAACCTAAAACGGAATTAAAAATCCTATAACTAAATACAATCTTCACTTTAGCACACATCTTCCGCTTGTAATGCCCAAAATGTCCTTGGTGCCAAATATGTTCTGAAAATGGAATTAGATTTAATTAGGCTAAATAATCCCAAATTAACTCACTTTAGGAATAATAGTCCAATAAAGCCTAAAACACTAAACAATGCCAAATAAAGTCAATTAGACACCAAGAATCATTAACAATGGTAAAATAAGGTTATTAATAGTGTGTAATATTTGACTCATCAAATACCCCTACACTTAACCTTTTGCACTCCTGGGCAAAATCAAGAAATAATGTTATGCTAACTAGTGCAACAAAGTGAGTCATGTAAGAAGATTATTAAAAACTAGGAAATCAAAAATCCTAAAGATGGCATACTTCACAATGAATTCTAAGAAATGCAAAGAGATGGGCAAAATTAAACACACTAGAATAAAAAGATCAAGAATCAAGATATCCATGTAGATCATCCAATCAATTCAAGCATGCAAAGAAACCAATCAAATCAAGAGGTGAGTCACAACAATGATAGATCCTCACAAGATATGCTCTCTAAAGTGTTTACACTCATGTGTCTTAGGTTGTAAGTATTTACACTCAAGGCACTTCATGAAAACAAACAAAACCATAAGCTTGACAAGTTTCTAACATCAACATGACCAACACATGCACATAGTGATCAAAAGGACTTTTCAATGTTGTAATGGGGCCAAGGACAAGGTAGGATAAAGTATGGAATATGTAGCTTAAAACCAAGGGAATAGAGGAGCAATGAGGAATAAGTAAAAAGTAAGACAAAATCAACCCCATATTCAAACTCAAATTCCAATCCTCTTTGCCACACTCAACTTTTATTCACTTTTTTTTTCATTTTTGTTTGTTTTTCTTTTGTTTTGTTTCTCTTTTTGTTGCTTTTCTTTTTGGTATTTTTTTTTGTTTTTCAATACACCACACTTATGTACAAAAATGTATTAACCAACCCATGAGTCATACCCAAAACATATAAGAAATGAAGAACAATGCACCCTTACTTTAATACCCATTCCCAAAACAATTCCAAAGCTCCAAAATTCCCTAAAGTTAGGATAATCATGGTTTTTCACTTATAGGCTTGTAATGAGCTATATAACAAAGAAAAGGGTAAAAAGGCTCAAAGGGGCTAGCAAAAGGATAATTTCATTCAAGGTAGGCTATATGGCATGTGGCTTATTCAAAAGAAATGCCTAAATCACTTCAAAATGTGCAATATGAAAATCAAGTATCAACAAGAAACATGTCAAGTTCTAGAGTGCAAGTAATCAAGAGTGCAACAATCACACATGAAAGAATACTAGATGGCATACATCAATCCATCCTCAATTAAGGCTCAAAATCTCACAAGGGACAAGACTATCACAATTGCCTCAACCTCTCAATTCTCAAAAGTAACTTAGCACACAGAAAATATATGGATTCACAACACAATATCAAGAATCAACTAAAACAAAGCATGAGAGAAAATGCCCAAAATCTAAGAAAAATCTAAGAATCAAAGAAAAGCATGCATCAACATAAACCTACATTAGTCTCCCCCCACACTTAAACTACACATTGTCCCAATGGAACACAGCCAGAATATCCACGCAGTTATATTAGAAATTGTAATTGGACAAGTGCAATAAAAAGTAAGGAAGGAGAGAAAGAAAGAAAAACTCCCTTAATCATGGAGGGAGGAAATCAAACTCATAACTAGCAAGGACAGTCCCCAAAGCATAAACAGCAATGTCGCACTCAAGGTCAAATGGGGGTGTCCAATCAGGTGCCTGCAAAACAGATAGAAAGAAAGTAGAAAAGCTAGGCTTTGTTGCAGCCTGCACCTGAACAAATAAATCAGATTGTTGTCTGATTCCTACATCAATTGTGTTAGTGCAATGTGAATGTGTAACAGGAGAATCAACAACAATATTAAGAAACTCATCAATACAAGAGTCACACAGCTCAGAATCAGTGCATGCATGGCAAGTGTACAATGAAGTGCAAGGAACATCAATGTCAATATCAATGTTCAAAAACTCATCAATGCAAAAACTACATGTTTCAGAATTAGTGCATGCATGACAAGTGTATGAATCAGTTAATGACAGAGCATGAAAATCATGAAGAAAATTAGAAAGGTGTGTATCATTGAACTCATGAAGCAAATCAAGGTGGAAAACAGAGTGGCCCTCGGATGGATGCTTTAAAGCATCAAAAATGTTAAACCGAGCCACTTTATCATCGAATTCCATAGAAAGTGTCCCAGCATGGACATCGATCTTGGTTCGGGCTGTTCTCAAGAATGGTCTCCCCAAAATAATTGGAACTGTGTTACTGGGGGATCCCTCTTCCATATCAAGAATGTAAAAATCAGCAGGAAAGATCAGTTGATCAACCTGAACCAAGATATCCTCTACCAAACCGGCAGGGTATGCAGTACTCCTATTTGCTAATTGGATTACCACACCCGTAGGTTGCAAGGGTCCAAGTGAAAGGAATTTAAAAACATTCATAGGCATAACATTAATGGATGCTCCTAAATCAAGCATGACATTTTCAAATTTTCTATTACCTATGATGCAAGGTACAGTAAATGTACCTGGGTCCTTACACTTTTCAGGGATGTGAGGAACGGGCATACCTATCATGGCAGAAACATTCCTTCCCATGTTGATCCTTTCATTACCTTTCAACTTTCTCTTGTGAGTGCACAATTCTTTCAGAAACTTGGCATATCTCGGAATCTGCTTAATGGCATCAAGGAGAGGTATGTTCACCTCAACCTTTCTAAATGTATCCAAGAGGTCCTTGTCCAGCTCTTCCATATTCCCCATCTTCTTGGTTGGAATGATTTTTGGTGGAAATGGAAGAGGAATGGAAAATGGTTGTTGCGCAACACTTGAGGAAGGTTGATTTGCATGAGTTTCTCTAGTTGTGTTCTCATTTTCTACTAAAACAGATTTATTCCTTTTTGATGCATCATGTTCTTTTTGAAGAACAAAATCTGTTCTAGGTGTAGGCACTTCAGTCTGTGTGCCTGATCTAAGGGTGATGGCACTCACATTCCTTGGGTTAAGCACAGTCTGAGAAGGTAACTTGTCAGAATTCTGTGACTGCAATGTGTTCAGTGAAGTAGCCATCTGCCCCATCTGGGTGGTTAGATTCTGAATTGAAGACTCTTGTCTTTGAATTGAAGCTCTGGTTTCTTGCTGGAACTGCATGTTCTGCATTGTCATCTGCCTCACCAATTCTTCCAAAGAGGGTTCAGTAGGTGCAGGAGTGTTAATCATTTGATGCCTCTGTTGTTGGATTGGTGGGGCACATATGATGATCTATTCTGCCCAACATTATTGTTCTGAAATGGTGTCTGATTTCTCCAACCAGGATTGTATGTGCTTGATGAGGGTGGATCATAATGTTGCTGCTGATGTGGAGCTTTGTTGTTGTATATGTTTGCAGCATACGCCTCAGGATGATCACCAGTTCTTGGCTCAAGCAGAGAAGGACACATATCACTATAATGATCACTTGAGGTGCAAATGCCACAAACTCTTGCCATTGAAGATTTTTGCTGATTTATGGCTAACTGAGTGATCAAGGTGGTGAGGGAATCAATTTTAGTCTCAAGCTTGTCTTGCCTTGCTGCATTTGTCCCAACGTCATGGACTCCTCTTACAACTATGGCATCACCACTCCTTGCATTGAATTGTTGAGAATTGGAAGCCATCTTCTCTATCAAACATCTCGCCTCAAAAGGAGTCATGTCCCCAAGTGCACCACCACTAGCAGCATCAATTATACTCCTATCCATATTGTTCAGACCCTCATAAAAATACTGCAGGAGGAGTTGCTCAGAGATCTGATGATGAGGACAACTAGCACACGTCATATGTCCAATTCTGATATACGAAGACAAAGTTATCCTAAAAACAAATTTCCAACAATTCACTATTCACCATAAAGTTGTATCTCACAAACTACAGCTCGGAAAGTGGTTCTGCTTTCTCTGGTGTTCAATGTGGGATGAAAGAAGTGTGGAAACAAAATTTCATGCAAAAATTCCACCCACAGCTATATAAACCAGCAAAACAGAATCACATGAATCATGAAAAGTGGCAAAATAGTGAACAATGAACAGTGAACAGTGCACATTAAAAGCTTTTTGCACCAATATCAGAATTTTCACCAAAAATGCACTACAGAAATGACTAACTAAACTACACTACACTAAACTAAGCTTTATGAAACTACAGAGAACCTTTGTATGAATCGATAATCCCCAGCAACGGCGCCAAATTTGATCGAGGCCGTACTCGATACAAATAATATAACAATAAAGTATAGTACTAGGAAGTGACTCCTAGGTCGTTTCCCAAAGATTATCTTTCACACAATGGTTCAAACACCTTACACGCACACACACAATGGGGGTTTTAGTGGTTGTTATGCTATGAAATTAAGCTAAAACAGAACACAAACACAAAACAGAATAGTAAAGAGGCTAAATCCCTTTGGTTTCCTTGTTCACAACTCAATCCTCGGTTTCAATATATCAAAATCAGATTCTCAGTGTTCCTTTGTTGAGAGTCGATTAACTAAGCGACGATCAACTCACAGTTAAATTGCTAAACCTCTAACTAAGCGAAATTGGCATAAGCAACAAACAGTTAACAATGTCACACGAATCAAAGCATCAATTTCAGATTCTACACATTGAATTCCTAATCTGTTCATAACTCTAATGTTAAGCTTCAACTAAGCGAATTCAACATAAACATAGAGCATTTACAGATTCACATAAACTAAGCGATTATGTGCTAGAGAACTAATTAACTAAGCGAAAATCAGTTCACAAACCTAAAACAACACCATGGAATTAAGCAAACCATAACATGAAATAGGATAGAAGCTTCAACAACATAAAACCGAAATTGCATTAACAACAACATAGAAACCGTAAATGCATTAAGCACTAAACCTCAAGAGTGTGATACATTACCAAAGGAATTTAGCACTAAACTTCTAGCCTTCCATGGAGGAAGAAGCAAAACCGAATTTGGAGGAGGAAGAAGATGGAAAACGAAAACCTAAAAGAACCCAAAAGGGGGAAAACGAAAATGTCATGTAAAGTTGTTTGTGAAAACGAAATTCTAAGCTTATTAAAGGGTAAAACCAAAATGGGCCCTAAACAATGGGCCCAAAACCTAAAACGGAATTAAAAATCCTATAACTAAATACAATCTTCACTTTAGCACACATCTTCCGCTTGTAATGCCCAAAATGTCCTTGGTGCCAAATATGTCCTGAAAATGGAATTAGATTTAATTAGGCTAAATAATCCCAAATTAACTCACTTTAGGAATAATAGTCCAATAAAGCCTAAAACACTAAACAATGCCAAATAAAGTCAATTAGACACCAAGAATCATTAACAATGGTAAAATAAGGTTATTAATAGTGTGTAATATTTGACTCATCAACCACTCATGATGAATACTCTGCCAGTAGATCGAGGTCGCTCAGCTCTCACAGCATTTACACTCTGTGTTAGCTTAGGACAATATCTCCTGGTGTGTCCAACCTCCTTGCAGTAGAAGCATGTAAGCATCGTTCCAGGGCACGAGTCACCTATATGAGTCCGGCCACATTTGCCGCACCCGGATGAAGAGTTCAACCGTGGCCCTCCGAAATTACCATGAGTCTTCAGCCCAGGTGAAGTATTTCCTCGACCACCCGTTGGAGGAGAGTAAGGCTTCCGTTCCTCTTGAAACATCTTCCCTTTTCCTTTGTCGTGGGAGAAGTTCCGTTGAGGGCCATAGTGTTTTGGAGGGTTATCTTTTTTTGCAGTAGCGTCCCTCCTCCGCACATTATTCTCATACATCCTACACTTGTTCACTAGTGTAGGGAAATCAGAAATTTCTTCGTGACCAAATGTCACTCGGAGTTCGGGCCTCAACCCCATCTCAAACTTCACACATTTGGACCTCCCGTCCAACTCTAGTTCAGCATAAGGGCAGTACCGGACCAACTCTTCGAATTTGGCCGAATATTCCCCCACCGTCATGTTTCCCTGCTCTAATTGCAGGAATTCCCTCTCCTTCTCCCTTTTCAGGTCTGCAGGAAAGTACTTCTGGAGGAATTTACTCTTGAAGGCTTCCCACGTGATGATTTTCCCTTCAATCTCCATTTGTCTCCGGGTCATTTCCCACCAATTCTCTGCCTCCTTCACCAGCATGTAGGTAGCATAGGCCACTCTTTGAGCATCAGAACAACTCATGGCCCTGAATATTCTTTCCAATCCTTGAACCCACTCAATGGCCGCATCCGGGGCGAATCCGCCTTGGAACTGACTGGGTTTTCTCCGACAGAATTCGTCCAGACCTCGGTATTCTGTCGGCCCAGGTGGAACTAGTGGGTGTGAACTCAGACTCGACGCCGGGTTCTGGTTCAGATTGTGCAAGTTCTCATTGACTTGCTGCAATGCCGCCACCATTTGCGCCAGTAAATCGTTCGGAACATTCTGACTTGTCCCTCTTCCTCTTCCTCTTCCAGCCATGAGTACCTGTACTCACTCATTTGTTAGTAAGCGAATTTTGTATAAACACAATGTACATAACACTTAACATTTAGCATCATTCAAACAACTTCAGCACAGAAAGGATGCAAAGAAGCATGCAAGACCATATCCTAGGCCGCAGGATTAACTATGCTCTGATACCATATTGTAAGAACCGAAATTCTACCATTGAAATTTTTTTCTCGATATAGTTCAATTACATGCAATCTCGACTAACTCACGTTACCAATTTAAATATCTTTACTTCCATCCTTATTTCCCTATTCGCAATCTATCTCAATATTTACATACAGAATCATTCAACAGAAAAACATAATTCACATAAATTAAATTTTGTAAACACCGCATATAATTAGCTATGGGTTTCCAAAATTACCCATAGCTACACATATACAGAGTTACACCCTCAAGTTTGCAATTATATCAATATCGTTAGTTACAACCTATTTCAAAATATCAACTATGCACTCATATACAACATAGTGCAAGTGAATAAATCCAAAATATAATGCTCCCTAAGATTCCCCAAAAATGAGTCCCCATCACGTCACCTGTTTATCAAGCCAGAGTTTTGCTTATATATACTCAAGCCAGAGTTTTGCTTATATACTCAAGCCAGAGTTTTGCTTATATACTCAAGCCAGAGTATTGCTTATATACTCAAGCCAGAGTTTTGCTTATATACTCAAGCCAAAGTTTTGCTTATATACTCAAGCGAGAGTTTTGCTTATATGCTCAAGCCAGAGTTGCTAACCATTCGTGGTCGGCTAAAAATGTATTTCCTTTTCATTAATTTCACCATAAAACAGTTCCGGTAAATCCACGCCCACATTAGTATAAACACACCCATATATGTTTATACTAAATACGTGATTCACAACTCAAATCATCACATAACCAAAAGTACAACATACTTTCCTTCCCGTAAATCTACGCCTACTTTAATATAAACACACCCATATATGTTTATACTAAATGCGTACTTTACATCTCGATCATCGCATAATCACAAAATACACATTTTCGATTCCAAATGCACAATTAATGACTTATCCTTACCTTGGTGAGTGTTGGGTTTGGTTCTGGGCAACTTCTCAAGTTCTACCGACACCGCCTCCAACTTTAGGATCTTTCCTCCTCCCACCATATAACACAATGTTAGTCATTTATTCCAAATATCTCATAAACAACTTATAGTGCATCATTTAATCAAACATAATATTCATCATAAGTATTCAACCATCTAAAACATGCATAATCATCTCATATTCCCATATTTGGAGGCAAACTCATCTTCTACCTCTAGCATTTTACTCATTCTCTCTTTTTACCACATTTACACTTTTAGGGTTTTGGGGTTTTCATGAATCAACCCACAACCCTTTCCATTCTTGAGATACTAACTATAAACCAAGAGTTTACAAGTTAAGAATGACATAAAATGAACCATCATACAAAAATATGAGTTTCCATGGTTTCCTTCATTTTTGAGAAGAGATCCAACATACCCAAAATAGGTTTTAAAGAGAAGAAGAGAGTTAGAATCTAGAGTTTTACCTCTTCTCAAGCTCTTAGATGAGTATCCAAGCTTTTTGTCCTTGAAAAAGCTCTTTTCTCTCACTCTTCTTCTTTTCTAAACCCTGGATTGTGTTTAGGGGTTTCTCATTAAATGATGTCTCGTCGGGTTCTCGCTTAAGCGAGGGATTCTCGCACAAGCGAGAAAATCCCGCCCATTTTAAAAATCTCAAATCTGACCCTCTCGCTCAAGCGAGGGTTTCTCGCTCAAGCGAGAATCTCACAGTGCCAACAGCCCCAAAATGATATTTCTCGCCCAGGCGAGACAACTCTCGCTCAGGCGAGAATCTTCCAGTATACTCCAGGATTTCACCCTCCCAGGTGAGCCTCTCTCGCTCAGGCGAGAATTTCTCGCTCAAGCGAGGATCCTCCAGTATAGCCCAGTATTTCACCCTCCTAGGTGAGTCTCTCTCTCGCCCAGGCGAGAATCTCTCGCTCAAGCGAGGGTCTCAGGACTGATACTATAATTTTAAAGGCTTAAAATTTAGGGTGTTACAGGAAGCCATCCGCATGTTATAATCTTTTGCATCTAGTATGAACTTCAAGCTCTTTCAATTGGATGTGAAAAGTGTCTTCTTGAATGGATACATTCAAGAAGTTTATGTGAAACAACCTCCTGGATTTGAAAACCACAAATTCCCAAACCATGTATTTAAACTCAAAAAGGCATTGTATGGCCTTAAACAAGCTCATAGAGCTTGGTATGATCGTTTGAGTTCATTTTTACTAGAGAAGGGATTTGTAATAGGAAAGGTTGACACAATGCTTTTCATATCCGAATCTGAAAACAATATATTGTTAGTACAAATTTATGTAGATGACATAATATTTGGTGCTACTAATGACTCTTTATGTGAAGAATTTTCAGATCTTATGAAAGGCGAATTCGAGATGTCAATGATGGGAGAACTAATGTTCTTCCTAGGGCTACAAATCAAACAAATGACTAATGGCATCTTTGTTCACCAAGCTAAATACTGTAAGGAGCTATTGAAGAGATTTGATATGGACAAATCAAAAGAAGCTTCAACTCCTATGGCATCATCATGCTATCTTGATAAAGATGATAAAGGAAAAGCAATCGAGGTAACCATGTATCGGGACATCATAGGATCATTATTGTACTTAACTTCTAGTCGCCCTGATATTATGTTCAGTGTTTGCATGTGTGCTAGATATCAAGTTGTTCCTAAATAATCACATTTTACTGCTGTGAAATGCATCATGAAATATCTGAAAGGAACAATAAATACGGGATTGTGGTATTCGAGGGATGCCTCATTATCTCTATCTCTGATAGGGTACTCCGATGCTGACTTTGTGGGATGCAAGTTAGATAGTAAGAGTACAAGTGGAACATGCCACTTGCTTGGCAATTTACTTGTGTCATGGCATAGTAAAAAGCAAACTTGTGTTGCTTTGTCCACCGCCGAAGCAGAATATATTACTACAGTGGTGTGTTGTGCTCAAATCCTTTGGATGAAGCAGCAATTTTTAGACTATGGTCTAAAGCTTGATCGGATTCCCATCAAGTGTGATAATACTAGTGCCATCAACGTACCAAATGATCCCGTTATGCATTCACGCACGAAGCATATAGAGATTAGGCATCACTTTCTTCGAGACCATGTGCAAAAATGTGATTGTGTGATTAAATTTGTCGAATCCTCCAAACAATTAGCTGATATTTTCATCAAACCCCTGCCAAGGGACACCTTCTATACTCTACGTAGAGAGTTAGGAATCCTCGATGAAAGCTATATAGACTAATTTGTTTTGGTTGTCTTTTATAAAATTATACTTTTGCATGATCTCATTATGTGTTTTTATGCTCTTACATTGTGGATGTATGATGTTCTTGATTCATATTGGATTTCATGTTTATACCAAATAATATGTGCTTCTATTCTAAGGAGTCAGTCATTTATATAGAATGTCTAGTTGCCACCATGTGTCACACTGAAAATGCTGAAGATGTCAATTTTTTGTCTTGATAATCGATTATCAATTGATTTAATCGATTACTTGGGTCTAAACTTGTTTTTTGAAAAGTTTCAGTTTGTCACTTTACTCAATTAACGTGACTATTTAATTGATTAACTATGGATTTAATCGATTAAATATCGATTTAATCGACTATCAACGACAAATCAAAAGGCAAAATCATCATTTTTTGAAATTCACTGTTCATCTTCCTCTTGCCATCTCGTGTCTTTGAAGTCTCTTGAGTTCTCGTTCCAATCCAAAGTAAGGTTCTCCATTTTTGGTCAGTTCTTTAAGTCTTTCCTTGCCTACATTCTGTTTTCCCCAAAATCTAGTTTGACTTCCTTTGACCTACATTGACCACTATTGATCATCAATCATGAATACTCTTAAGCGTCAATGAAAGGAGTCCTCTAGCTTGACTGGAAACAATTCTTCCCCTGCTGCTTCTAACTCTCTCTTAGGGTTTAATGATCCTTTCTATGCACATGAGGTACAAATGATTAGTTTAGCTAGGTTTGCAGGAAGATGAATAACTCGTACTGCTTATACTAGTCTATCATGGATGTCAGATAGCAACAATTTCTATACATTGTATCTCATGTTTGCTCTGAGGGAAAATCTCAGGATTGACTGGCCACAATTAATCTTGCTAAATATGCTCCAATTTTCCACATCAACATCTGGTGCTTTGGGATACCCTATTCTCATCTCCAGAATTATCGAACATGCGTTAATGGACCTTTCGAATATTGCATTCTTAAACACTAACCCTCAACAGCATTTTATTTTGGGTCAAAGCATCCATCACCATCTAGACATCTATAAGTATGACGAAGTTTGGACATATTTTGAAGATGTGGATCCATATCCAGTTTGCATCGAGCTTCATTTGCTAGTCGATAGCTTCAATGAGGAATCAGCTGCTCATCCGATTCAATACCATGCTTTGGATGAAATCGAAGATGATGATAAAGAAGAATAAGATCCAGAAGAGAATTCAGATAATGACAAACCATCCTCCTTCCAACAAACCTAGCTAGAACCTATGTCTAGGCTAGTTAACCCGTTAGGTTGGAGTTGTGTCAGTTTATGCTGTTTGTGTCGTCTGTCTCTATTCCTATCGAATAACTTGTACTATTTATTTGTATGTTTTGAACTTGTGCTTGTGTCGTAACTCTATTGATCCTGCTGACTACTAATTGTTGATATCTGTGTTTCGCAAAATTGTTAATATGTACTTATGCTGTTATATTGTTGTTTTAGCTGTACTATATGTGTTGTTTACATGTCTTTATGACACTGTGCTTAACTGATGCTTAGAACATCACTCAAAGAGAACTCTCCATGTTCACTGTCATTGTGAATAATCGATTAAATGTTGTCCTTAATCGATTAAACACACTTCAACTTTGAGCATCTGTTACACTTTCTGCATCTCTTAATTGATTAACCACTTTTTTAATCGATTAACGAGACTATTAATTCTGTTCTCTTTTCTACTTTTGGCAAAAGGGGTAGAAAGGTTGTTTTGTTGCCTTGATGTGTATTGCAGGTTAAATCTCATGCTTCTGCATCTCATTAAGAAATGGGAAGTTTGAATGATCAAATACCCAACATTCCTCATGCACAAGAATGAGGGGGAGACTAAAGTGAGGGGGAGTTGTGCAAATTTGATTCTGTAAATGCTGCAATTTGAACAACAGTCAGTAATCAAGCTGTTTCCAAGATCAACTCTTTTCAAAGTTTGTCATCATCAAGAAGGGGGAGATTGAGATTGCAAGTGAAGTCAACTAGTGTGATTGCACCTTCTTTCTCCTGCTTATGTTTTGATGAAGACAAAGTGGATCTGAAAAGCTTGGAGACCTGACTCCTCAACAAAGAACATGATCAAGACTCAAGACTTTCTTATTTTTCCTTTTTTAGAAGTCCTAAGTGAAAGTGTGCATGTCAAGAGGAACACTTTGGAAAGCTCTCTTTATGTGTCATGGTTTTGATGAGGACAACTTGTGCGTATAAAAGCTTGAAGATCATCAACAAATCAACGTGCTTAAGTCTTCTGATTGGTACTGAGCTTAGACTAGATTAGTTTAGGTTGAGTCTAAGGCTTAAGTCACCTAATACATATCTCATATGCATAATTCTTTTAAATCATTTTCATCTTGAGATATGTCATTCATAATATGTTCATGCATCACATAAATACATGTATATGTGCATTCTAGGCATAAACTAAGTGTTAAACATGTATGTATTAAAGTGCATAACATATTTGAGTTTTTACACATGAAAATATGCTATTAATCGATTACAGCATAGGTTAATCAATTAATCTAACTGTTTGCACAGTTTAATCGATTACGACATAGGTTAATCGATTAATCTAACAGTTTTGTACAGTTTAATCGATTAAGGCTGTCGTTAATCGATTAACTGGGCTATAAAATCAATTCTTTATAAACTGCGTTTTTCAGAATTGATCTCATAAGTTGCATGTTAAATTTTTAGAGAGTTAGAGCATTTTTTCGTGTTAATTGTTGCATCTAGTTGTAAATGCATTTGTGAGTTTAGAAAAGAGAGAATTCTATGCTTTAGGATTGAGTGCAATACATGATACATTTTCTCATCTTTTCATATCACATGTTCTTGCATTTTATTGATGTTTCTTGATTAGATGTTTACATTCTATGCATTCTGTTTTTCAAACTAATACATTGTCATATTGCATGAGTTTGTATTAGGTGATTAGAGTAAAGTCTTGTCTTGTTAGATATAAGCCGTGTAATAGCTTAAGTTTACTCTATTTCGTTTTTGATTGAAAAAGTGTTGTAATATTGGGAATCTCAAGGTGTCGTATTGCCAAGAGATTGAGTGTATCTTCACTGAGTGTTAGACTTAGGGATAAGGAAAGAGCAGAGGTTCTTGGACGGGGCTACGCCGAAAGAAAGGTCTTCTTTGTCGGTAGGAAGGGAGTCAAACCATAGAATAGGATCTTTATTATCTTGTAAGTGTCTAAGTGTTGTAATTGGATGGTGTGTATGTAATAACACTGATTCAATTATAGTGAAGAAAAATCTCCCAAATCAGTCGGGAGGCCTGGATGTAGTTTGTGGTGGACAAGCAAACGAACCAGGATAAAATTCGTGTTGCAGGATTTTTTTCTATCCTTTTCTCTCTTTATTGCATTTGATCGATTAATTTGTATAGTAGATTTAATTGATAATACGTTTCTATACTATACTAATTACACTCTGATAAATCTGTAAGCTCTGTATATTCGCTTCGTTATCGATTAATTGTCGTGCAAGAAATCGTATTTGCATTTGCTTACTGTCTCTGTTTAATCGATTAAATCAAGTGTGTTAATCGATTACATTAATTCTGTTAATCGATTAAGTGGACTGTTTTGATTGTGTTAATCGATTACTCTGTTCTGTTAATCGATTAATTAGGTGTATTTCAGTATTAAGTGTTGTTTTTCGAAAAACGGATATTCTAACCGCTACACCTATTCAACCCCCCCTTCTAGGTGTATTGTAACCACTGATACCTAACAAGTGGTATTAGAGCTAGTGCGAAGTGCTAGCTCAACCGCGTATTCGTGATCCTAAGGGAAAAAGGAATGGGTTCGTCAAACCCATTTGGTGGTGATGGTTCATCCATTAATCGACCACCTATATTCAGTGGTGAAGGGTATGCCTACTGGAAAGTCCGCATGCAAATTTTTATTGAAGCCATAGACTCGGATATTTGGGAATCCGTAGTCAACGACCCTTTCGTTCCACAACATCTTGTGGACGATGAACCTAAAGACAAGCCTAAAAGTCTATGGACCGATGATGAGCGCAAAAAGGTCCAGCATAACCTACGTGCCAAAAATATCATCACATCGGCCCTATCCTATGATGAGTTCTTTAGAGTCTCGCAGTGCCAAAATGCAAAAGAAATGTGGGACACTTTACAAGTGACTCACGAGGGCACTAGCGAAGTCAAGCGCGCTAGATTAAATGCGCTGACCCACGAATATGAGTTATTTCGCATGTTACCTAGTGAATCAATCAGTGATATGCAAAAGCGATTTACTCATATTGTTAATCATTTAGTTGCTCTAGATAAATCATTTGCCAGAGGTGAACTAACTAATAAAGTTTTGTGTTGTCTTGACAGGAAATGGCAACCAAAGGTAACTGCAATTGTTGAATCCAAAGATTTGGATTCTATGCCTCTAGCTACATTATTTGGAAAGCTTCAAGAGCACGAAATGGAATTGGGGCGCTTGACTATGCACGAAGATTCAGACCGGAAGAAGAAAAACATCACATTGAAGGCCACGACCTCCAAATCAAAAGAAGAAAAAGATGATGATGAATCTGACTCCGATCTAGATGATGAAACTATGAATCTCCTTGTTCGAAAATTTAGCAAATTCATTAAAAGAAAAGGTGGATTCAAAACGTTTCAAAAGAAAGAAGCAAAAGAATCAACCAACAAAGGCAAGAACAACAAAGATCGCTTCACTTGCCATGAGTGTGGAAAAGCCGGACATATGAGATTTCAATGTCCTACCTATCTGAAAAAGGTTGATTCAGAGAAGAGCACTCCCAGGGAATTCAAATCCAAGAAAGCTTATATTGTATGGGATGTACCTGAGGAGGAAACAACATCAAGCACTTCTAGTGAGGAGGAGTCAGCGAAGCTGTGTCTGATCGTCAGATCTGACAACGATGGCAACTCAGACTCACACGATGGTTAACTTGGACTCACACGATGGTTAACTTGGATGATGTCACCACATTATTTTCAAAATGTTTTATTTCTAAAGAAGATGACATTTGGCTTTGGCATAGACGCGTTGCACATATTCATATAAAACATCTAGATAAATTGTCATCAAACGAACTAGTTGAGGGGCTACCAAAACTAAATTTTAAAACTAAAGAGATTTGTGACACTTGTCAAAAGTGTAAACAAACCAAAAACTCTTTTAAAAACAAAAATGTGATATCCACTTCAAGACCTTTGGAGTTACTCCATATGGACTTGTTTGGACCATCACAAATCATGAGTTTTGGTGGTAGCTACTATGCACTAGTTATTGTTGATGATTTCTCTCGATTTACATGGACATTATTTTTATCTGCTAAAAGCGACGACTTCAAGTCTTTTAAAATTCTTGCCAAGCAAATCCAAAACCAACTTAACCTGAAAATAGTATATATACGAAGTGATCACGGGGGAGAATTTGAGAACTTTCAGTTCGACAAATTCTGTGATAAGCATTGCATTATGCATCAGTTCTCTGCTCCTCGCACTCCACAACAAAATGGAGTTGTTGAGAGGAAAAATCGCGTGTTAGAAGAATTAGCGAGAACCATGCTTAATGAAAGTAATACCCCCAAATACTTCTGGGCAGATGCAGTTCATACTGCATGTTATGTTTTCTTTTAAGGCCTAATTTGAATAAAACTCCTTATGAACTATTAAAAGGCCGTAAACCAAACATATCCCATCTTCACGCTTTCGGTTGCAAATGTTTTATATTAAATAATGGAAAGCGGGCTTTAGGAAAATTTGATTCAAAAGCCGATGAGGGAATATTTTTGGGATACTCGATTCATAGCAAAGCGTTCAGAATTTTTAATAAATATTCAATGCAAGTTGAAGAGTCTATCCATGTGCAATTTGATGAATCTTCTCCAAAAGAGAAGAGAAAGGTCGTATCTGATGATGTTGCAGGTGCTTTGGAAGAAGCATACTCAAAGAACATGGATAATGAAGATGCAACCAATGAAGAATGTTAAAACAAATCTCAGGAGCATTCAGATATGCCAGTTGTGTGGAAAACCAAGAAAGCTCACCCGATCGACAAAGTAATAGGTGACATATCTACGGGAGTGGTAACCCGTAGTTCCTTACGAAACTTTTTTAACTTTGTAGCTTTTGTATCTCAAATTGAGCCTAAGACCATTGATGAGGCCATTGAGGATGTGCACTGGGGTATAGCTATGCAAGAAGAGCTAAACCAGTTCGAACGTAATAATGTTTGGGACTTGGTCCCTAAACCTAAAGATCATCCTGTGATTGGTACTCGATGGGTCTTCAGAAATAAGCTTGATGAATCAGGCTTAATCATTCGAAATAAGGCACGCTTGGTGGCCAAAGGCTACAACCAGGAGGAAGGTATCGATTATGACGAAACCTATGCCCCTGTGGCCAGATTAGAGGCCATCAGGATGCTACTTTCCTTTGCATCTATTATGAACTTCAAATTATTTCAAATGGACGTAAAAAGCGCCTTCCTGAATGGTTACATTCAAGAAGAAGTTTATGTTGACCAACCGCCTGGTTTTGAAAATTTTAAATATCCGAACCACGTTTATAAACTTAAAAAGGCACTCTATGGTCTCAAACAAGCTCCTAGAGCTTGGTATGATAGACTTAGTACCTTTCTTTTAGAAAAAGGGTTCGAAAGAGGCTTGGTTGACACAACGCTTTTTATTCGTAAATCAGAAAATTCTGTATTACTTGTACAAATCTATGTGGATGACATAATATTTGGATCTACTAATGATATTTTGTGTAAAGATTTTTCTGAGATGATGCAAGGGGAGTTCGAAATGTCTATGATGGGATAACTCACATTCTTTCTAGGACTTCAGATAAAGCAACTAGAAAATGGGATTTTCATCCATCAGGCAAAATATTGCAAAGAGCTGCTCAAGAAATTTGAAATGAACAATTGTAAGGAAGCTTCCACTCTTATGGCATCTGCTTGCTACCTAGATAGGGACGAAAAAGGAAAAGCAATAGAGGTAACAAAGTATCGAGGAATTATTGGGTCTTTACTTTATTTAACTGCAAGTCGACCTGATATCATGTTTAGCGTATGCATGTGTGCGAGATTTCAATCATCACCTAGAGAATCACATCTTAAAACTGTTAAAAGAATCATGAGATATTTAAAAGGAACAACTAACATGGGATTATGGTATCCTCGGGATGCCTCACTATCCTTGGTAGGTTATTCCGATTCCGATTTCGCCGGATGTAAATTGGATCGGAAAAGCACTAGTGGTACCTGTCACTTGTTGGGCAGTTCATTAGTAGCATGGCACAGCAAAAAGCAAGCCTGTGTTGCTTTATCCACCGCCGAAGCGGAATACATTGCCGCTGGTGTGTGTTGCGCTCAAATCCTTTGGATGAAGCAGCAACTCAAGGACTATGGTCTTAAAATTGAAAAGATCCATATTAAATGCGATAATACAAGTGCCATAAACCTTTCCAAAAATCCCGTTTTGCATTCTAGAACTAAGCATATAGAAATTAGACATCATTTTTTGTGTGATCATGTACAAAAAGGTGACTGCATTCTTGAATTTGTTGAAACTTCTAAACAATTAGCTGATATTTTCACCAAGCCCCTTCCCAGGGATACTTTCTTTATTCTAAGGAGAGAACTTGGAATTCTTGATGAACAATATCTCGATTAAAATTGTTTAGTTGTTTACATTATCGTCTTGCCTCTATATGCCTATGTATCTTTAGCTTAAATAATATATGTTAAAATGGAAAAATATGCCTCTTGATTAACTCTTTCTGTGATTCTGAATGTCTCGATAAATCTGTCACAATGCATGCAAAAGCCTTAAAAAGTTGAAACCGTTCTACTGCCTGAAAATCCATTTTTACTATGTGTAATCGATTACACTTGCTGCTAATCGATTACCTGGGCATCAGTTGTTTGAAAATTTCGAAATTTTACATTGGTTTAATCGATTAAACCTACCCGTTAATCGATTAACACCAGCTTTTTAAAGGCAGACAGTAACTCGGTTTTACACTTTCTTTGGCACTTTCACATTCTCTCTTATACTTTGAGTTTCTAAATCAGTAGCAAACTAATCCAAGTGCACTAAAGTAGAAAAACCTCATCCTAACCCTCTCAAACCATCAAGAAATCATACTTCTTCATCCTCATTATACCCCATTTCCAAGGTTCCACCAAGCAAAACCCTAGGTTAGGTTTGCCTAAACCCTTCTCTGCTCATTTACTGTTATTTTGGGTTCTACTAAATAATGGAGCAAGGTCGCACTAAAAGGGTCAAGACCTCAGCTACTCGTGTACGAAGACGGGAGGTCGGTTCACCTTCTACTCGGGACCGCGGTGACCCCTACTACTCACTCATCTTGCAAGAAACCCGTATGGCAAAATTTCAAGGTCGCAAACCCACGTACATACGGTATGTTGATTTAACCTGGTTGGCGGAACAAAACTTTAGTTTCCCGCATGATATGGAAGCTCAGGGAACCATTCAGTTTATGGAATTAAAGGTACAAGTTTACCCTGCTCTAGTTAGGGAATTTTATGCTAATTTCAGATATAAGGATGGAAAGTACTGGTCTATGATTTCTAGCAATCTGTTTGAACTTAATGATGATATTTTTATGAATGTCGGTGGTTTATCATCTTCTGGTTATAGTATAGGAGATTGTTCCTGGGTTAAGGAAAACTTTGATCCTACTGAGGTTTATAAGTCATTTCTAAGAGGCCCTCACTTATACATTCAGGGTCAACTGACCAAAGCTGGGTCATTATCTGTTGAGAACAGACTGTTGCATTACATTATTGCTTACATTTTGGTGCAGAGGAACACAAATCACGCACAGCCTACTATGAATGATTTGCGTTTCATGTATGCAGTAAAGAATAATGTAATGATTAACTGGCCTGAGGAGATCTTGAAAATTATGAACAGTGTGCCTCTGTCTCAGTCGAAGCTGCTTCCCTACAGTATTTTCATCTCACGCATTATTGATTATCTGCACATTGATGTTTCCGATACCATCATTGTTGAGTACACTGATGAGGATCATCTGGTTGGTGAAAGCCTCATTCATAAATTGGGTATCTACAAGTATGGCACTACTTGGCAATACCAAGAGGACTACACCACTATTGGTCTGGATTTATCCGATGATGATAATCAGGAGGGCATGGGTGATCAGAACGCTACAACTCAGGGGGAGCCTTCTGGATCAGCACCTCAGAACTCTGCTTTTGGTTTAGATCAGTTGGAAGCCATGGCGCAACGGCTTAACAACCGTATGGATCTTCACTTCCATGGATTGAAAGACTCATACTTTGCAGGTATGGAACAGTATGAGGAGCGACAAACTGCGTATTCAGACAACCAATTTCAGGAGTTGAGGAATCTGATTCAATCTACTGCTGAAGCTCGGAATGCTTTGTTTTGTTCAGAATTTCAGAAGTTATCTGTGCTTATCAGGGGAGATCAGAACATTGTCATTCCTGCTGATCACACTGACGATCCTCAACCTCCACCTCAACCTTAGTTTAGAAGACTTTAGACCTAGGATATCCCACCATTAGGTTTATTTCTTCTTTATGGCACTTTCTGGATTCAGTTGTTGTTATGGATTCAAGTTTCTCTTTTGTGTGCCTCTCTTTTATGTTCTTAATTGACATTTCCTGGTATATGGTTGCTAAACATTGTTACTCTTTATGCTATTTTTTTATTATTATTATGTCGAATAGCCTATTTTGTTTACGTGTATGGTTCTTGATCATATAAGATTTTCTACTTTGATATGGTAAATCTTGTATGCCGTTCACTTCACCAGTTTGGCTATTTATGTTGTATAAACTAGCGCACTTGTTTAATTTTCTTTAACATAAAACAAGTTAATTGTTAAATCCCAAATTAACTCATTGACTTGGCTTTATGCATTACTCATATCTCTGCCTTATTTTTGACCTGAGTTATCTTTTTGATAATGTCAAAAGGGGGAGAAAGGTTGTTTCGTTGTTTTCTGATTGTGCAGGTTGATCGTAATAACAGCTTCCGAAATTTGCGCATCATATCAACCACGCCATCACAATCTTCAAGCTATTTCATCACAGCTGATATAGTTGATGTAGTGTTTGACATCATCAAAAAGGGGGAGATTGAAAGTGTGCATGTCAAGAGGAACACTTTGGAAAGCTCTCTTTATGTGTCATGGTTTTGATGAGGACAACTTGTGCGTATAAAAGCTTGAAGATCATCAACAAATCAACGTGCTTAAGTCTTCTGATTGGTACTGAGCTTAGACTAGATTAGTTTAGGTTGAGTCTAAGGCTTAAGTCACCTAATACATATCTCATATGCATAATTCTTTTAAATAATTTTCATCTTGAGATATGTCATTCATAATATGTTCATGCATCACATAAATACATGTATATGTGCATTCTAGGCATAAACTAAGTGTTAAACATGTATGTATTAAAGTGCATAACGTATTTGAGTTTTTACACATGAAAATATGCTGTTAATCGATTACAGCATAGGTTAATCGATTAATCTAACTGTTTGCACAGTTTAATCGATTACGACATAGGTTAATTAATTAATCTAACAGTTTTGTACAGTTTAATCGATTAAGGCTGTCGTTAATCGATTAACTGGGCTATAAAATCAATTCTTTATAAACTGCGTTTTTCAGAATTGATCTCATAAGTTGCATGTTAAATTTTTAGAGAGTTAGAGCATTTTTTCGTGTTAATTGTTGCATCTAGTTGTAAATGCATTTGTGAGTTTAGAAAAGAGAGAATTCTATGCTTTAGGATTGAGTGCATTACATGATACATTTTCTCAGCTTTTCATATCACATGTTCTTGCATTTTATTGATGTTTCTTGATTAGATGTTTACATTCTATGCATTCTGTTTTTCAAACTAATACATTGTCATATTGCATGAGTTTGTATTAGGTGATTAGAGTAAAGTCTTGTCTTGTTAGATATAAGCCGTGTAATAGCTTAAGTTTACTCTATTTCGTTTTTGATTGAAAAAGTGTTGTAATATTGGGAATCTCAAGGTGTCGTATCGCCAAGAGATTGAGTGTATCTTCACTGAGTGTTAGACTTAGGGATAAGGAAAGAACAGAGGTTCTTGGACGGGGCTACGCCGAAAGAAAGGTTTTCTTTGTCGGTAAGAAGGGAGTCAAACCATAGAATAGGATCTTTATTATCTTGTAAGTGTCTAAGTGTTGTAATTGGATGGTGTGTATGTAATAACATTGATTCAATTATAGTGAAGAAAAATCTCCCAAATCAGCTGGGAGGCCTGGATGTAGTTTGCGGTGGACAAGCAAATGAACCAGAATAAAATTCGTGTTGCAGGATTTTTTTCTACCCCTTTCTCTCTTTATTGCATTTGATCGATTAATTTGTATAGTAGATTTAATTGATAATACGTTTCTATACTATACTGATTACACTCTGATAAATCTGTAAGCTCTGTATATTCGCTTCGTTATCGATTAATTGTCGTGCAAGAAATTGTATCTGCATTTGCTTATTGTCTCTGTTTAATCGATTAAATCAAGTGTGTTAATCGATTACATTAATTCTGTTAATCGATTAAGTGGACTGTGTTGATTGTGTTTATCGATTACCTTGTTCTGTTAATCGATTAATTAGGTGTATTTCATTATTAAGTGCTGTTTTTCGAAAAGCGGATATTCTAACCGCTACACCTATTCAACCCCCCCCCCCCTTCTAGGTGTATTGTAACCACTGATACCTAACACTAAGATGAGCTTAGATTTGATTCTAGGTATGGTAACCCAAATGATGATCTTCACATTCGTTCATACGTCCGTCTAAATTCCTTTTGAGAGTCATCATTTATCCTTTTAGTAGGTTGCATTAAAAGGTAGATTTTTTCATGAAAATCATGCATTATTTTAGTACCTACTTGTTTTGGAGGGTTACCTCTTATTCAAGAAAACCTATAGCTTTTATTCTAATGGATCCTAACAGTGAAATAATCGATTATCTGAGTGCATACCTCCGTTAATCGATTAAGAGTATTTTTAATCGATTAATGAGAGTTCCAGTAACTGTTGATTTTGGTTGCTTGGCAGTTTTAATCGATTATGTAACTGTTAATCGATTATGTTCAACATAAACATGTCAATTTTCAAATACGTTAATTGATTAAGAGGTCATTTAATCGATTAACTCTATTGAAAACAAAAAACTATAAATGACCGGTTTTTCTGCACGTTGAACATAACTTGGATTTTCACAAATTTTCAAACTTTCAACTCGAAATCCCAAATCTCTCTGAAGTGATCTCTTTGTGCTTTAAGTGTCAAATCCTTGTGAGAAAAACCATTTGGTGGAAGGTTTTCTTGGCTTCTTGTTTTCAAAAGAAAAGCTTTTTCAAACTAGAGCATATTGAGTGCATACACCTCTTTCCAATCCGTTTTTGATTTCTCATACCCTTGTGATTGTGTGTGAGTCAATCATCATCTAGGTTGTAGGTGGCTTGTAAAAGCCAAATAACTCTTCTTGAAGAAGTTATTGCCGACAAGCTATTTTTCTTTGTAAAAGTGTTATAAACATCTCTAAGGTTTAGAGATTGAAGAGTGCAATATCGGCTGTATCACGACCCGATTTTCTACCCTTGAAAATTTTTCTCAATTTAATTCAATTCCATGCAATCACTCATAACTCACATTACCAATTTAATATCCTTACTCCAAAAACTTATTTCTCTCCTCACACTCAATCCACGAATCAATAATGTCATACATAATCATTTTAGTTAGAAGTCCTCATGAATCATTCCTTGAACAAATCTTTTAACCTATTATATTATCATATAATTTAAATTGCGGAAAAACATAATTCATTCATATCATTCACTATGAGTACTAAGACCTCAAAGGTTCTGATCCTCCAAAATAACATTACGCATGGTTACAAACATTTAAATCCACAAGTAGTCATTTAGAATACGAAACATAAATAATGAATCCGAAGTCTAAAGCTCCTAAAGCTCCTGACCTAGCATACTCCATTCATCTATTTACCTGCAATGGGATTATCAATGACAAAAATACAAA
This sequence comes from Lupinus albus, assembly GCA_009771035.1. Taxonomy (NCBI): domain Eukaryota; kingdom Viridiplantae; phylum Streptophyta; class Magnoliopsida; order Fabales; family Fabaceae; genus Lupinus; species Lupinus albus. The sequence continues at coordinate 8,553,553 of CM019999.1, forward strand.
ACACACAAAGGAGTAAGTCGTTAATTCAATAAACGTCATTATAAGATAATCCACATTAGAAAAAGGGGTTAGTAAACCATTTGTTTTATAAATTCATTTTGTGATACATTACTTGAGCCAAAGTTTTGCTACATAGCTTGAGCCAAAGCGTTGCTACATAACTTGAGCCAAAGTATTGCTACATAACTTGAGCCAAAGTTTTGCTACATAGCTTGAGCCAAAGCATTGCTACATAACTTGAGCCAAAGTTTTGCTACATAGCTTGAGCCAAAGCATTGCTACATAACTTGAGCCAAAGTATTGCTACATAGCTTGAGCCAAAGCATTGCTACATAACTTGAGCCAAAGTATTGCTACATAGCTTGAGCCAAAGCATTGCTACATAACTTGAGCCAAAGCATTGCTACATAACTTGAGCCAAAGTGTTGCTACATAGCTTGAGCCAAAGCATTACTACATAACTTGAGCCAAAGTATTGCTTCATAACTTGAGCCAAAGTGTTGCTACATAACTTGAGCCAAAGTGTTGCTACATAGCTTGAGCCAAAGCATTGCTACATAACTTGAGCCAAAGTATTGCTTCATAACTTGAGCCAAAGTGTTGCTACATAGCTTGAGCCAAAGCATTGCTACATAACTTGAGCCAAAGTATTGCTTCATAACTTGAGCCAAAGTGTTGCTACATAACTTGAGCCAAAGTATTGCTTCATAACTTGAGCCAAAGTGTTGCTACATAACTTGAGCCAAAGTGTTGCTTCATAACTTGAGCCAAAGTATTGCTTCATAACTTGAGCCAAAGTGTTGCTACATAACTTGAGCCAAAGTGTTGCTACATAGCTTGAGCCAAAGTATTGCTTCATAACTTGAGCCAAGGTGTTGCTACATAGCTTGAGCCAAAGCATTGGCTCAAGTTATGTAGCAACACTTTGGCTCAAGTTATGTAGCAATGCTTTGGCTCAAGCTATGTAGCAACACTTTGGCTCAAGTTATGTAGCAACACTTTGGCTCAAGTTATGAAGCAATACTTTGGCTCAAGTTATGAAGCAATACTTTGGCTCAAGTTATGTAGCAACACTTTGGCTCAAGTTATGAAGCAATACTTTGGCTCAAGTTATGTAGCAATGCTTTGGCTCAAGCTATGTAGCAACACTTTGGCTCAAGTTATGAAGCAATACTTGGGCTCAAGTTATGTAGCAATGCTTTGGCTCAAGCTATGTAGCAACACTTTGGCTCAAGTTATGTAGCAACACTTTGGCTCAAGTTATGAAGCAATACTTTGGCTCAAGTTATGTAGCAATGCTTTGGCTCAAGCTATGTAGCAACACCTTGGCTCAAGTTATGAAGCAATACTTTGGCTCAAGTTATGTAGCAATGCTTTGGCTCAAGCTATGTAGCAATGCTTTGGCTCAAGCTATGTAGCAATACTTTGGCTCAAGTTATGTAGCAATGCTTTGGCTCAAGCTATGTAGCAATACTTTGGCTCAAGTTATGTAGCAATGCTTTGGCTCAAGCTATGTAGCAAAGCTTTGGCTCAAGTTATGTAGCAATGCTTTGGCTCAAGCTATGTAGCAAAACTTTGGCTCAAGTTATGTAGCAATACTTTGGCTCAAGTTATGTAGCAACGCTTTGGCTCAAGCTATGTAGCAAAACTTTGGCTCAAGTAATGTAGCACAAAATGAATTTATAAAACAAATGGTTTACTAACCCCTTTTTCTAATGTGGATTATCTTATAATGACGTTTATTGAATTAACGACTTACTCCTTTGTGTGTTTTGTACTTTTGTCATCGATAATCCCATTGCAGGTAAATAGATGAATGGAGTATGCTAGGTCAGGAGCTTTAGGAGCTTTAGACTTCGGATTCACTATTTATGTTTCATATTCTAAATGACTACTTGTGGATTTAAATGTTTGTAACCATGCGTAATGTTATTTTGGAGGATCAGAACCTTTGAGGTCTTAGTACTCATAGTGAATGATATGAATGAATTATGTTTTTCCGCAATTTAAATTATATGATAATATAATAGGTTAAAAGATTTGTTCAAGGAATGATTCATGAGGACTTCTAACTAAAATGATTATGTATGACATTATTGATTCGTGGATTGAGTATGAGGAGAGAAATAAGATTTTGGAGTAAGGATATTAAATTGGTAATGTGAGTTATGAGTGATTGCATGGAATTGAATTAAAATGAGAAAAATTTTCAAGGGTAGAAAATCGGGTCGTGATAATATGGTATCAGAGCATAGTTAATTCTGCGACCTAGGGCATGGCCTTACTTGCTTCTTTGTAACATGTGTAAAAATTTGACTAGTTGAGATTGTGTGTATTGAATGTTTAAAGCATGTGGCTTTTGTATGATGACATGCGACTTGTTATGAGACTATGTGATTTCCTGACTTGAGTGAATTAAAATTAGCTTACTGACTAGTGTAACAAGTGCGGTAGACTTCACTATGGAAGTACGTGCCCGGGAAAAGGGAATGGATGTTTCCACTGCAAGGAGTTTGGGCATATTAAAAGGTATTGTCCCAAGCTGGATCGAAGACCTAATGTCATTCATGCTGGGGAGGCAAGGGACCACGTCGGATGGTTACCCCAAGTTGCGCAGGGATATCGGGTGTTGATGATCCGGCGAGAGGTAAACGCATGGTGACAGGTATTCCTTGTTTAGTGTTGTTGATTCGGGAGCGACACACTCCCTCATATATGTTAAATGTGAAAACCGGCTGAGATTGTAAACTGAATCATTACTTCCGACTTGGTCGCGTCGACCCCAATCTTTGTGCTGGTGGCGGTGTCGACGTTTATGTTCTGGAGTCCGATTGTGGTAAAAGGTGTGATATTTACCATAGACTCAGTCTGCTTGTCGTTATCCCAGTTAGATATAATTCTGGGGATGGACTGATTGTCGGCAAATCATGTTATGATTGAATAGCGCTGACAGGGTTATAGCGGTTAGGGATCTGTGCAAGGTCTCTGACCAGGCCAGTGGTATGGGGCCAATGTCGGCTAAGAAAGTCAGGACCCTCCTTCGAAAAAGGGATCGATATTCATTCAGTAAATGTCACAAGAGGGTATTTAAGAACTCGTTAGTATTTCAAGATGTTAAGATTTGAAAGAACTATTTATTTTGTCTTGGAAAGTGGACTTTCGTCTATGAATGATTGACTTTTATAATAAGTATACTGACAAGAAAAATGTTTAAGTCGGAGATGCTTGTTTTCTCTTATGAGTTGTTAAAGGTTAATTCCATTTGTTTGCCTTAGTGTGTATGCGCACGCTAAGAGGTGAAACTCATATTTCGAAAATGAAATAGAGGTTGGATAAATTACCTAAAGGTCCTTGCGATTAATGTGTTTACATGGACGTTGACTAATCAGATGTATTATCATTTTGAGGTGACCTATGGTTGGTACCCCAAAATCGATTAAGTATGAAAAAGTTATTTTTGATTCTTGTGTATGAAGCTTCTGGTCTATGAAATTTATTTTTTTTGTTAAAGATGAGTACCCGCCGTAACAAATGTATATTGGTATTGAACACCAATCTATGTGCGGGGATGTTGAACCTCAAAAACTTATTTTGGATCGGGAGTGTCTCAGTGTACGGTTGGGGTAAATGGTAGAACCTTTACTATAGTGTTGATATGCGCGATGATGTCCCAGTTAGATTTAATCCTGGAATGGACTAGCGATCAGCAAATTGTGTTATGTTTAACTGTGTGTACTTGTTGAGGTGAAGAATTAAGATCTAGTTGCATTGATATGTATATGGGTGCAAAAGGGTAAGACTTATAATGATAGTCGAGAAAAGAGACTAGTTAAGTTACTTACCCCGCCAATGTGATGAATGCAATGGAATAGACGTGAAACTTTTGGTCATGAATGATCGATTCTTTTGCGGTAGGACATTGGCAATGCATGAAATAGTAGTGGTGTACCTCAATTGTCTGCGTTGAATGTTGTACCGGCAAAAGTTGTTGTTGTTTCGTGGACGTCAGTAATTACGGTGTATGGGTGTGGTGTCACCATATGAGAGAAGGAGTTTTAGGGTATGTTGAAATGAGTATGTGTTACTTTTGACATGATAATTTGATTTCTTCGATTAAATTGCCGTGAGTCATGGGTTCAAACCATTTTCGAAAATCAGTTTTGGGTGAAACATAGCATGTGGCTAAATAATGATTTAATGTCATGTTGGAGAATTCCGAAATTTTAGCAACTATATCGGAATGAGTATGAGGTTGTTAAAAGTTTAGTGATATCAGATGTCCATGTATTTCCGGATGTAATGCGAGTGGGTTGATAAGTTTATTTTGCTGATGGAATTGGAGTGACCAAACCGAACGCAAGTTGTAGGTCGAGTGTGGGTCGACTTGTGCTTGCCGATTGGTAACGGAATACCTAGTTTTGGTGTGAATAAATGGTTTTATAGTTTAAGTGGAGGCTAGAAATTGGTAATTTCTTTAGACGATAAGATTTGATGGTAGAAATATTTTATGTAATTAGACAATTACTGGATAGTTTGATTGTGTACAATGGATGAGACACTAAGAATTCTATTGTGTAAGTATTTTGTGGATCTAGTAAAATGAAATTGTGCTAGAGTCTCGAGTGGAGATGAGACTAGCTAGTGTATGATGGATGTTAAAAGATGTATTTAGATAGATATGGGATCAGGAGTTCCCCATTCGCTGAAGTTCGAGAGTGATATCGGGATTCTTAACGTATGTTAGGATTGATAGATGGATAGGTGTTAGAGATCTATGGTTCTTGATGGATATAAGAAAAATCTTTAGTCTGAATTACGGATTAGTTCCCATGGCACTCGAGTTATTAAAGGCTGAGATCTTAACATTTGGACATTGAGGAGTTAGTTCATGAATTGGTTTGGTGATATCGTGATTTAGTGGTGTATGCCCTTAGTGACTAATTAAGTAATCTTAATGGATTAGAGAATCGAATTGTGATTTTGGTTGAATATTCTTGTGCCTAAGGTCTAGGTGATGATTTTATTTTCCGAGGTATGTTTAATTTTCGGGGACGAAAATTCTTATAAGAGGGGGAGGATTGTAACATCCCAAATTTTAATCTTTAAAAATATAGTATCAGTCCTGGAAGCCTCGCTTGATCGAGAGATTCTCACCTGAGCGAAAAAGGATCAGCTGGGAGGGTGAAATCCTGGACTATACTGGAGGATTCTCGCCTGGGCGAGAAATGGCAATTTTGGGCTGTTGACACACACTCTGCTGGTAATCGATTACACACTGCTGGTAATCGATTACGCTATGCTGGTAATCGATTACATCGTATTTAAAGCATCAGATATGTGCATCTGACATAGTGTAATCGATTACACACTCATGTTAATCGATTACACAGTCCTGGTAATCGATTACACACTCCTAGTAATCGATTACATCGTATTAAAAGCATCAGATATGCGCATTTTTCACGTTGTAATCGATTACACCATGTTGGTAATCGATTACAACCCGACGACACCTCTTTAAAACAGAAACCCAAACACATTTTAAGGTTAAAAAACTTTGAAGGGAGGTGAGAGAAGAGAGCTTTTCCAAGGGCAAGGAGTTTTGATATTCACCTAAGAGCTTGGAAGAGAGAGATCCTAAGGTTGGAGGCGGTGTCGGTGGAACTCGAGAAGTTGCCAAGAACCAAACCCAACACTCATCGAGGTAAGGATAAGTCTTTAATTGTGCATTTGGAATAGAAAATGTAAGTATTTTCTAGTTATGCAATGATTGAGTTGTGAATTACGCATTTAGTATAAACATATATGGGTGTGTTTATACTAAAGTAGGCGTAGATTTACGGAAGATGGAAAACGTGTGTATTTCAGATCATGCAATAATTATATTGTGAATCACGTGTTTAGTATAAACATATATGGGTGTGTTTATACTAAAGATGACGTAGATTTACAGGAAATGGTTGATAGTGAAATCAATGAAAAAGAAACGTATTTTTAGCCGACCATAAATGGTTAGCGACTTTGGCTCAAGTTATGTAGCAACACTTTGGCTCAAGTTATGTAGCAATGCTTTGGCTCAAGCTATGTAGCAACACTTTGGCTCAAGTTATGTAGCAACACTTTGGCTCAAGTTATGAAACAATACTTTGGCTCAAGTTATGAAGCAATACTTTGGCTCAAGTTATGAAGCAATACTTTGGCTCAAGTTATGTAGCAACACTTTGGCTCAAGTTATGTAGCAATGCTTTGGCTCAAGCTATGTAGCAACACTTTGGCTCAAGTTATGTAGCAACACTTTGGCTCAAGTTATGAAGCAATACTTTGGCTCAAGTTATGAAGCAATACTTTGGCTCAAGTTATGTAGCAACACTTTGGCTCAAGTTATGAAGCAATACTTTGGCTCAAGTTATGTAGCAATGCTTTGGCTCAAGCTATGTAGCAACACTTTGGCTCAAGTTATGAAGCAATACTTTGGCTCAAGTTATGTAGCAATGCTTTGGCTCAAGCTATGTAGCAATACTTTGGCTCAAGTTATGTAGCAATGCTTTGGCTCAAGCTATGTAGCAATACTTTGGCTCAAGTTATGTAGCAATGCTTTGGCTCAAGCTATGTAGCAAAACTTTGGCTCAAGTTATGTAGCAATGCTTTGGCTCAAGCTATGTAGCAAAACTTTGGCTCAAGTTATGTAGCAAAACTTTGGCTCAAGTTATGTAGCAACGCTTTGGCTCAAGCTATGTAGCAAAACTTTGGCTCAAGTAATGTAGCACAAAATGAATTTATAAAACAAATGGTTTACTAACCCCTTTTTCTAATGTGGATTATCTTATAATGACGTTTATTGAATTAACGACTTACTCCTTTGTGTGTTTTGTACTTTTGTCATTGATAATCCCTTTGCAGGTAAATAGATGAATGGAGTATGCTAGGTCAGGAGCTTTAGGAGCTTTAGACTTCGGATTCACTATTTATGTTTCGTATTCTAAATGACTACTTGTGGATTTAAATGTTTGTAACCATGCGTAATGTTATTTTGGAGGATCAGAACCTTTGAGGTCTTAGTACTCATAGTGAATGATATGAATGAATTATGTTTTTCCGCAATTTAAATTGTATGATAATATAATAGGTTAAAAGATTTGTTCAAGGAATGATTCATGAGGACTTCTAACTAAAATGATTATGTATGACATTATTGATTCGTGGATTGAGTGTGAGGAGAGAAATAAGATTTTGGAGTAAGGATATTAAATTGGTAATGTGAGTTATGAGTGATTGCATGGAATTGAATTAAAATGAGAAAAATTTTCAATGGTAGAAAATCGGGTCGTGATAACAACAGTTTCCTTATTTTTACAAGTTCACTCACCAAACCCTATGGCAATTATGGTTTATGATTAGAAAGAAGAATACTAAGTTTGGCTAATGATCAGTAAACCCAATTTCATTTTAGTACGGATTCTTTAAAAGACAATCAACAATATATGACAAAATGTTATAAGTTTTTCAGACTTGAAAGTGCATGAAAAAGTTTCTAAAAAACTAAGTTTAACTTGAATGCAAAAGTGCAATTGAAAGTATGATTCAAGTGTATGAAATAGGTTTTCCATTTATGAGTCTTAGGATAGTATTTATAGAGTTTCAAAAGGTTCACAAGTGCTTTCTAGGAGGTATAAGACGTTTTGGAAGACACTGATTCCTTAGGAAGATGTTGGTTGAGTTTCAAATTCGAATCTATAGTAACATCAATGGGTAATTGGTTACTTTCTTGTGGTAATCAATTATTGTACCTTGATTGTCCAGTAATGTGATAAGTTAGTTACTCATATGCAATAATTTGTTACCGTCCCATTTTTCTGTCTTGTAACATGTTACTCTATTTCAGGTAACTTGTTACTCTATTTCATATAACATGTTACTTGGTTTTCTAAAAAGTCATCATTAGAACCTTGTAACTTATTTACTTTTCTTTAAAACTTTGAGAAAACATTTTGACTTAGGAAGGATTAGACTTAGTTTGTTGATATTGTCATCTTCATCAAAACCTAGTCTAGGTCAAAGGAGAATGTTCTTCTTCAAAATATTTATAAACAAGTATCTATTTTCCTGGGCAGAACCCGCCATGCCAGGAATAGACACAACCATCACTTGTCATCGTTTGACCACATCATAGGATACCAAGTCGGTAGATCAAAAGAGGCGGAAAATGGGGGTTAAGGGAATAGAGACAATCATATATAAGATTAAGAAACTCCAAGAATTTGGCTTCATTAGGAAGATCACTTACACCATATACTTGGTAAACGTAGTGCTGATCAAGAAGACCTCTAGAAAATGGAGGATTGTGCATAGACTTAAACAACCATTCCCAATGTCACTAGGAAAAACAAATGATGAATAAGGTATTTGATGGACAGATTGGCCAGAACATGGAGGTGTATATGGATGATATGATTGCCAAGATCCAGCCACATAAAAACCACATCATAATCCTTTAGGAGATCTTCAACCAAATTTCTTTAGGAGATCCAGCCATATACAAATTCCTTGACTTTATGCTAACAAGTCGAGAAATCAAGGCAAACCCATCAAAATGTCGGGCCATCCCAAACATGAGAAGCCCATGAACTCTGAAGGATGTCCAACTACTTAATGAGCAAATGACCGCCTTATCACTCTTTCTTTCGTATGTTGTCTGACACTTTATCCCTATGTTCTACCTAGTGAAGAAAGGCAAGAAGTTTAATGTGAGAATGACTAACACTTTCATGAAACACATGGGATCCCACCCTGTCCTAACCAGAACGGCGCTAGGTGAAACACTATATGTCTACCTCACATTGGTAGATGAAGTTATTGCCTTAATATTGTGAAGAAGATTTTGCTCATGACCTTGGCATGGTTTTGATGAAGACACCAATATCACAAAAAGAAGAAAGGAAGAAGACCGACAAAAAGACTATCGAAGAAAAAGCTTCAAGATTTAGAGTCTAAGTCTTTAGGTACTTCTATCCTTACAACTCATTTATGTACTTAGTTAATAATGCTCAAAATTGTTTTAAAGAAAATCAAGAAAAACTAAGTGTGAATAAAAATAATTTTCAAAAACAACATGTAACGGGTTACCATACTTGAGTAACAAGTTACATGAGTGAAAAAAGAGTTTTCAAACCTCTAACAGCTATGAGTAATCCATTACAGACTTTGAAGTAACAGATTACCATTTTTAGAAAACAGGATAATCCATTACTCAAAGTAGTGTAATCGATTACACAAAGGCAAATTCACAAAGCTGTCAAACAATGTTGTTGAGTAATCGATTATTCAAATCCAGTAATCGATTACACTATGTGAATTTTCAAAAAGCTGTTAACAGGATTGTTGGGTAATCAATTACCCATTTGCAGTAATCGATTACTGAGAGCTGTTGCATCAGTTTTTCAGATTTCAAGTGAAAATGTTTCACTTGAAACTGATTGCTTTTCATTCCAAACGAAACCTACTCATGCCTAAGGGTATTATGGTTGATTGGAAGCCTATATAAAGGCATTGAAACACTCTCACAATATACAACAACTCTCATAAGAAAATCACACAAAGCTCTTATACTTTTCTGAATTTTCTGCACTTTTCAAAGCAACATACTCTCAAACTTTCTAAGTATTTCTGAGTTGCTTCAAAGTGCTTTCCAAACATTTTCAAAGTTAAAATAGCATTATTATCTCAAGTATACGAGTTGTTATTGAATTGCAAGTTCTAGAAATTGTGATATACACTTGTAAGACAATCCAAGCCAAATTGTACATTCTTCACTTTTGCAAAGTTTACTTTCTTTCACAAGGGTATGAAGAGAAAGGGTGAGTGACTTGGTATAGTGTTTACCAAGGGTGTAACTTGGTATAGTGTTTACCAAGGGTGTTACTTGGAATAGTGTTTTCCAAGGGGATTAGATATAAGTGAGTGTGTAAGGTACAAGGAGATCTCGGGGTGAGATATTTGTAATTGCAACTCATTATATTTAATAAAGGAATCTTTTGCGCGTCAAGAGTACTGGACGTAGCCTTCGGTGGACAAGAAGGTGAACCAGTATAAAACACCTGCGTACTCTCTTTCCCTTCTCTTTGTTATTTATTTATCCTTCCTAAGTCAATATTTTTCTGCATATTATTTCCGCTGCACGTTAACTTTGATATTTCATTAAAATTGGCCATACTTATTGCAACAACTAATTCACCCCCCCCCCCCCCCCCCCCCCCTCTTAGTTGCAATCTCAGTCTTACAATTGGTATCAGAGCTATTTTTGAGAAAGTTACTCTCAAAATCTGATCCTACTACAACATGGCCTCAAGATCATTCTTAGGAGAAGGATCCAACATAAACAGACCTCCAAGCTTTGTTGGAGAGTGTTACGACTTCTGGAAAATCAGAATGAGAATTTTCATAGAATCGCAAGACTTGGATATTTGGAATGCTATCGAGGAAGGACCATACGTGCCATTTACCATTGTCAACAGCATAAGAGAGACAAAACCAAAATCTTCATGGAATGATGAAGATAAGACAAAGGTGCAATATGATTTGAAAGCAAAGAACATCCTCACATCGGCACTTGGAATAGATGAGTTCTTTAGAGTGTCCAATTGCAAATTCGCTAAGGAAATGTGGGAAACTTTGGAGACAACTCATGAAGGTACCGAAGAGGTAAAGAGATCGAGACTCAACACTTTATCCCAGGAATACGAAATGTTTCGTATGAGACCTGAAGAGAAGATCTTGGATCTTCAAAAGTCACAAATCTCACCAACCACCTTATTGCACTTGGCAAATTGTTGTCAAATAGTGACTTGAACTTAAAAGTTCTAAGGTCACTAACAAGAACATGGCAACCGAAGGTAACGACTATTTCCGAAAAGAAAAGCCTTTCGAAAATGTCATTGGCTATTTTGTTTGGTAAGTTGCAGGAATACGAACTCGTATTGAGTCAACTTGATCAACACGAAAAACTAGAAAAGAAGAAGAATAACATTTCTCTCAAGGCAAAAGTTGAGAAATATGATTCATCGAAGGATGAAGACGACAAGGAAGAGACTGACGACATGAGCCTCTTCGTCAAAAAGTTCAGCAAGTTCCTAAGAAGGAACAAAGGCGGAAGAACCAGGCAAATAAAGAAGTTCTCCAAAAGCAATGAGGCCTCCACTTCAAACCAGAATTTTACATGCTTTGAGTGTGGCAAACCTGGCCGCATGAAGATGGACTGTCCAAACATCAAGAAGAGTTCTTTCAAAGGAAATAATGAATTAAAGAATGGACGAAGAGCTTACATCGCTTGGGAAGACAACGACACAAGTTCAGCCTCTGAACCAGAAAGCGGAGAACAGACACATCTCTCTCTCATGGCGTCTCATCACTCAAACGATGAAGAGGTAAATGAATCTATCCATTTTTCTTCTTCCGAATTACAAACTGCATTTAATGATCTGCATGATGAATATATGAAATTGTCTAAAATGTTTCTAAAACAAAAATCTGAATTAGATTCTCTTAGAAACATACCTTCATCATCCTCAGGTTTAAATTGCATTACTCTTGGCAACAAAGTTTCTACATTGAGTTTTGAACTCAATAAAATGAACAGGAGCATGAGTAAGATCAGTAATGATCAAAGACACTCTACGGATCGAAGAGGCCTTGGCTATGGAAAGGGCCCTGCTCTTAAGAAACAAAGTAAGTCTATCATAACAGACTTTCGGAAAACATGTATCCGTGCATCTACACATAGCAAACATAAATTTAGGATACATATGCATCAACCTATTTGCTCTTATTGTAAAAATCATGGGCACACACCAAATACTTGTCATATTAGAAAATATGGTGTTCCCCTAGGATATTTTAAATGAGTTGAGAAATGATCTAACCATGTAGGACCCAAAACAAGTTGGGTACCTAATATAACTTCAACTGTTTTGCAGGTTGATTTGAGCACCGCCCACAATTTATGGTACTTGGATAGCGGTTGCTCAAAACATTTGATGGGCGATAAAAGTAAGTTCTCTGTCCTTACTCCAAGGGATAAAGGCTATGTCACATATGGTGACAACAACAAAGGAATAATTCTTGGAGTCGGTAGAATCAACAAGCAACCTTCAATAACCATAGAAGGAGTGCTATATGTGGAAGGACTTAAGCACAATCATCTAAGCATAAGTCAACTTTGCGACAAGGGATTCCATGTATCATTCTACCCAGATAAGTGCATCATTGAAAGTAAGGAATTTCTAAACTCTAAACTTGTTGGTAAGAGAATTAATAACATTTACATGATAGATATAGATTCATCTCTTCCTATAACATGTTTAGTTGTAAATGACATTCATGATGCATGGCTTTGGCATAGGAGAATTGCTCACATTCATATGGACCATTTGAATAAGCTAATCAAGAAAGATTTGGTTGTTGGTTTACCCAAGATGAAGTTTGTTAAAGACAAACTATGTGGTGCATGTCAAATGGGTAAACAAACAAAAACCTCTTTCAAGCTAAAGCATATGGTTTCTTCGGATAGACCATTGCAGTTACTACACATGGACTGATTTGGTCCTTCAAGGACAAAGAGTCTTGGTGGTAACTACTATGCTCTTGTTATAGTAGATGATTTTTCACGCTACACTTGGACTCTATTCTTAGTACATAAGAATGAGGCATTCAAAGCCTTTATCACTTACGCTAAAAGAGTCCAAAACGAAAAGTCACTTAAAATCGCTGCTATAAGAAGTGATCATGGGGAGAGTTTCAAAATGCTTCTTTGGAGGAATTTTGTGATGATCTTGGGATTAATCACAACTTTTCTGCTCCTAGAACACCACAAAAAGATGGTGTTGTAGAGAGAAAGAATCGGTCTTTGGAAGAACTCGCTAGAACAATGTTGAATGAATCTAACCTCCCAAAGTACTTTTGGGCTGATGCGGTAAGCACCGCTTGTTATGTTTTAAATAGAGTTCTAATAAGACCTATTCTAAAGAAAACCCCCTATGAACTCTTCAAAGGAAGAAAACCAAACATTTCACATTTGCATGTATTTGGTTGTAAATGTTTCATCTTGAATAATGGCAAGGAAAATTTAGGCAAGTTTGATGCAAAGGCAGATGAAGGAATCTTCCTAGGCTATTCTCTCACGAGTAAATCTTATAGAGTCTTTAACAAAAGAACTCTAGCCATGGAAGAATACGTCCATGTCTCCTTTGATGAAACCAATCCTCTAATCAAGGAAAGGTTGACCATTGATGAAGAAGATTTGCCTAACTCTACTTTTAATGAAAATGCTATTATTGAAACTACACCTAATATAGAGCACGTGGAAGTGGATGATAATCCTTCCATACACGAAGAGCATATTCACTCTGATTTACCTAAGAGTGGAGAACTTATCGAGATCATCCTATAGACAACATTATTAGCGATATTAACAAAGGTGTTACCACTCGCTTAATGCTAGAAAATGCTGTCGAAACATGGCCTTTAAATAGAACCATCTAAGATTGATGAAGCAATTGAGGATGAACACTGGATTCTTGCTATGCAAGAAGAACTCAACCAATTTGAGAGAAACGAAGTTTGGGAACTTGTTCCTAGACCTAAGAATAGACATGTAATAGGAACTCGTTGGGTATTTCACAATAAATCAGATGAAAATGGTATAATCATTAAAAACAAGGCTAGACTAGTAGCTCAAGGATACAACCAAGAGGAAGGTATAGACTTTGATGAAACCTTCGCTCCGGTTGCTAGACATGAAGCAATTAGACTGCTACTTGCATATGCATGCTCTTTGAACTTTCAGCTTTACCAAATGGATGTAAAGAGTGCGTTCTTTAACGGGTATATACAAGAGGAAGTATTTGTAGAACAACCTCCTGGTTTTGAGGAATACAAACATCCCTCTCACGTATACAAGTTAAAGAAAGCCCTCTATGGCTTAAAGCAAGCTCCACGTGCTTGGTATGACCGTCTAACCAACTTTCTAACAGAAAAAGATTTTACAAAAGGCAGGGTCAATACTACACTATTTATTAAGAAGATAAATCATCATACTTTACTTGTTCAAATTTATGTTGATGATATTATTTTTGGTTCTACTAATGAAAGTTTGTGTAGTGAATTTGGAAAAATGATGCAAGGAGAATTTGAGATGTCTATGATGGGAAAGTTAAATTACTTTCTTGGACTCCAAATTAAGCAACTCAATAATGGTATCTTTGTAAGTCAGTCCAAGTATTGCAAAGACTTGTTGAAAAGATTTGAGATGGATGTCTGCAAGCCGATTGCTACTCCTATGGGATCAAGTACATACATCGACGCTGATGACGCTGGAAAATGTATTGAAATATCTAAGTATCGAGGTATGATCGGATCTCTTTTATATCTTACTGCCAGTAGACCTGATATTATGTTTAGTGTATGTCTTTGTGCGCGATATCAATCTAAACCCAAAGAGTCACATCTAGTTGTCGTTAAGAGAATCATGAAGTATCTCAAAGGCACAACCGATGTTGGATAGTGGTATCCCAAGGGAAGCGTATGCGAATTGGTTGGCTTCTCAGATTCAGACTTTGCAGGATGCAAGTCTGAGAGAAAAAGTACAAGTGGTACTTGCCACATTCTAGGGAATGCTTTAGTTTCTTGGTCCTGTAAGAAACAAGCTTGTGTTGCCTTAAGCACCGCTGAAGCGGAATATATTGCTGCCGGTAGTTGTTGTGCACAAGTGTTGTGGCTCAAACAACAATTACGGGATTATGGCTTAAACTTAGGCTGCACACCCTTGAAATGTGACAATAGTAGTGCTATTAATCTCGCAAAAAATCCGATTATGCACTCAAGAACCAAACACATTGATATAAGTCATCATTTCCTTAGGGACCATGTCCAAAAGAAGGATGTGTTGGTAGAGTTCATTGATACTCATAACCAACTAGCGAAAACATATTTACTAAACCGTTAGCAAAAGAAACTTTTTATAAAATTAGACGAGAATTAGGCATTCTCGATGAAGATTACTTCTCCTAATATGTTTAAATGCTTAAATGTATGCTTCATTGTTTATATCAAATGCCTATTTGATCTTAAATTGTGTGTTTTATGCTTTAATTTTCAAGTTTTTAGAGCCAAAAATCAATTTTAACATAAGTGGGAAAACAGTATGTTACAGTAATCGATTATTGTAATGGTGTAATCGATTACAGAGAGATATTGTTTGAAAATTTTGAATTTTTGAAAGTGAGTAATCGATTACTCACTTGCTGTAATCGATTACTCTGTGCAGTTATATATATGAACTGCTGCATTTTTCAGAAATCCTCCATTTTTTTCTCTCTCCTGTAACTCAAGTTCTCCCTCTCCAAACCCTCTCAATATCTAAAAACCTCATTTCTACTCGTTTTGATTGATTTTTGTTGCAAATCACATCACATTTTTTATTCTAAACACTTCTACACCTTCTATTTCGTGATTTGTGGCCTCAATCAAAAACCCCCAAATTTCCAAATTCAAAAACCCTAAACCTTCAAACACCAACAATGGCTTCATCTTCAAAAAGACCACTTTCTTCAAAGTCTAAGCTAGGAGAATCATCTTCCAAGTCCAACCCGTTGAACTTGACGAGGCTTCTTGCAAATGACGCTCAAAGGAAGGTCTTTGAGGAAAACTTCCATGGACGCGCCATCTTTACTCCTAAGTACGGTAACATTGAGAACTTTGAGTTTGAAGATTTTCTTTTTCCTTATCTTTTGCGGCAACAAAATTTTTTTGACTTTTGCTGCGAAGCGAACGATATTTATCCTGAGCTTCTTCGGGTATTTTACTGCAACATGAAATTTAGGAAAAATCTTATGACGTCCCATGTTAAGGGAAAGGACACTGTTTTGGATATGAAAACCTTTAGTTCTATTTGCTATGATATACCGATGATAGGCGACATTACTAGGTTCGGCCTGGTATGTGAATGAGATGATTACGATCACAAGAAATTCTATCTTTCTCTCTATAGAATTTCTAAGGAGGAAATAGAAAGGCGAAAACAACAAAGCCTTGGCGAGACTGTTAAGAACAGGGATATCCTCTCTGTTGGATATCTCACGCTGGAAGATCGTTTGATACATTATTTTCTTTCCTATGTCATTTTGCCAAAATTTTCAAACCATTCGCAAATAAGTGACATAGAGCTCCAATTGATGTAAGCTATCAAGTTTAATATAAAAATTAATTGGACTAAGATGATAATGAATCAAACGTGGCATATTCGCGGCTCCTAAAGTCCGTTGCCCTACGCCATCTTCATTACCAAAATTCTTGAGCATTTCGGCGTACTTTTAGAAGGTGAGACCAAAGTGGCCCTCAATCTTCGCGAAAGAAGGGTTGATATTGAGGTTGTCCACAAGATGGGATTCGTTATAGATCCTGTCACTCATCGAACTTATAAGCATCGTACCGACCGCCAACCTGCTCCTACCGACGAATCAGAACCTACTACTGAGCCAAACCAGCCTGAGTCTCATGCTCAATCTTCTGCATCTGCTGAAATGCCCACTAATCAGATGATTATGGATGAATTGGTTTCTCTTCGAGGCTACATCACCACAAGGATGGATGCTTTCGATACTCAGAGCCAACAAATCCATTATGAACTTCATCGTCTTTCTTCGAGGCTAAGCAACATGGATGTTGATGAAGATAGTTCCAAGCCCGAGTCTTAGATTATTTGTCTAGGTTTCTAATTGTGTAATGCTTATGACTGTGTATTTTCCATGTGGGTTTAAACATTGTTTGGGTTGTTTCTTGTTGTTTTCTACTATTTTGGATTTCGTGTATGAACATCTTATTTTATTTGTTATGCAATGTGTTAAATTTCGTTTTCATACATGATGTTAATTATATTATGCTTTATAATACTTGAACTTTCATATAATATGAAATATTGTATGTTATGCTCTACAAATGTCTATTGTGCTAGACTCTTGGCTTTTCTTCTTTTTGATGAAGTCAAAAGGGGGAGAAAAGTTGGGAGATGTGTATTTTCTGTCAATATTCTTTCAGGCACATAATTCCAAAAGAAAGGGGGAGCATACATGCATACATATAGATGGATCATACTCAAGACAAATGAAGATATATCATCAAGAGGGAAATTGTGAAGAAGATCTTGCTCTTGACCTTGGCACGGTTTTGATGAAGACACCAATATCACAAGAAGAAGAAATGAAGAAGACCGACAAAAAGACTATCAAAGATAAAGCTTCAAGATTTAGAGTCTAAGTCTTTAGGTACTTTTATCCTTACAACTCATTTATGTACTTAGTTAATAATGCTCAAAATTCTTTTCAAGAAAATCAAGAAAAACTAAGTGTGAATAAAAATAATTTTCAAAAACAACATGTAACGGATTACCATACTTGAGTAACAAGTTACATGAGTGAGAAAAGAGTTTTCAAACCTCTAACAACTATGAGTAATCCATTACAGACTTTGAAGTAATAGATTACCATTTTTAGAAAATAGGGTAATCGATTACGCAAAGTATTGTAATCGATTACACAAAGGCAAATTCACAAAGCTGTCAAACAGTGTTGTTGAGTAATCGATTACTCAAATCCAGTAATCGATTACACCGTGTGAATTTTCAAAAAGTTGTTAACAAGATTGTTGGGTAATCGATTACCCATTTGCAGTAATCGATTTCTGAGAGCTGTTGCATCAGTTTTTCAGATTTCAAGTGAAAATGTTTCACTTCA
This sequence comes from Lupinus albus, assembly GCA_009771035.1. Lineage (NCBI taxonomy): Eukaryota > Viridiplantae > Streptophyta > Magnoliopsida > Fabales > Fabaceae > Lupinus > Lupinus albus. The sequence continues at coordinate 8,571,333 of CM019999.1, forward strand.
AACTGATTGATTTTCATTCCAAACGAAACCTACTCATGCCTAAGGGTATTATGGTTGATTGGAAGCCTATATAAAGGCATTGAAACACTCTCACAATATACAACAACTCTCATAAGAAAATCACACAAAGCTCTTATATTTTTCTGAATTTTCTGCACTTTTCAAAGCAACATACTCTCAAACTTTCTAAGTATTTCTGAGTTGCTTCAAAGTGCTTTCCAAACATTTTCAAAGTTAGAATAGCATTATTATCTCAAGTATACGAGTTGATATTGAATTGCAAGTTCTAGAAATTGTGATATACACTTGTAAGGCAATCCAAGCCAAATTGTACATTCTTCACTTTTGCAAAGTTTACTTTCTTTCACAAGGGTATGAAGAGAAAGGGTGAGTGACTTGGTATAGTGTTTACCAAGGGTGTAACTTGGTATAGTGTTTACCAAGGGTGTTACTTGGAATAGAGTTTTCCAAGGGGATTAGATATAAGTGAGTGTGTAAGGTACAAGGAGATCTTGGGGTGAGATATTTGTAATTGCAACTCATTATATTTAATAAAGGAATCTCTTGCGCGTCAAGAGTACTGGACGTAGCCTTCGGTGGACAAGAAGGTGAACCAGTATAAAACACTTGCGTACTCTCTTTCCCTTCTCTTTGTTATTTAGTTATCCTTCCTCAGTCAATATTTTTCTGCATATTATTTCCGCTGCACGTTAACTTTGATATTGCAGAAAAATTGGTCATACTTATTGCAACAACTAATTCACACCCCCGCCCCCTCTTAGTTGCAATCTCAGTCTTACAAATGCAAGAAGTAGAAGGAGGGAAAAGCCCATTCTACTTCACCAACAAGGCCTTGCAAGGACTGTAGCTCAGATACAAGAAACTAGAGAATGTCGCCTATGCCCTACACCAGACAACCTTATATGAACCTCCCTTGGAGTGGCTCTTATTTCACAATCGTTCTTGGATGGTGTATTAGCTTTAGCTAAGATTGCTAGAATTGTGGCCTAGGTTATACTAGTTTTGGCTGAGATAATGTTGAGTTGATGCTTGGATGAGACAAAGCTTGAATTTGGCTAAGTTTATGTGAGTTTTGGCCAAGGCAAATTGACTATAATTTTGGCAGCGAAATTACAAAAAGTTGGATAAAAGAAAATGGAAAAGATATGAAGTGGAAGGCGCCACAAACAAGTGAGTTGTTTGATAAGCCAAGCGATAATATCCATAAGGGAGAGTCCTTAATAAGATTGGAATTCTTAGTTCAACCAAGAATTGTGCTAGGCGCCACAACATTTTAGGTGTTGATAAGCCTTGAACGGCACAAGACAAAAGTCTTGATAAGTTCTTTGGATTAGGAGCTTATGCTCAACTAAGGGAAATCAATTTCAAATAATCTTTATCTTGTTTATTTCATGAAATAACATGGTTACATATAGGTGTGGCTGACCATCCTTGGCTTCCACGAAAATACATGCAAATAAAGATGAATTAACTTGCCTAATTAAGACTTCTTACTCCTAACTTATGGCTATCCAACATTGGATGCTTATTTCCTATGAAGATACATGTGAACATTACCTTGATCATGTGATTCATATCGTCATGGCACTTAAACATATTTCTCATGTGATAATTACATTAAAAACATGAAGTAAAGGAATGAACAATTTTGGATTCTTTTGTTGGCTTGATGTTGTCCACGACTTCATGAGAGTAAGGAGCCTTGGATTCCATTCTCCATTGATGTCTTTAGCCATAGTATTAATCCTTTGAGCACATGGTGGAAATGCCTTCGCTTCTTCATGGTTCATTTAGCATAGGATTCCCTTCTTCAATAATTCCCTCATGGCTAGATGGCTTGAGTCTTTTGAGCACATAGTTAATTCATGAGTTAACTCACCGTCAAACCTCCCACGCCTAGTATGAATGTGAGCATAGGATTCCACTTTGCTTGATTCCACTTTACAGTAAATTAATAATTGGTGACAATAACAATAATAATAAAATATAATTATGATTAATGTGATAGTAACAATTAAAATCTTATTTTCCACCATTTCAAGTTGCGATCACTAGTGGATATAGAGTTGTATATCATTCTCTTGAAATGGGTAAGGAAATGATGATAAATGGTTGATTATCTCCTTAAACCTTATAATAAAAAACCTCTAAGGATAGAAAAGTGAAAAAGATCATTATTGTACTTTCTCCCTCCTTAAGTTGAGATGTGGTGGCATACATAAGATTTTACTTCACTCTCTTGAGGTGAGAATGATAGAGTACGATTATGTATTATTTCTTCTCTCCTAATCTTAATATAAATCACAACAACCAACTAAATATTTTTTACCTTAGAACTATGTATTCTTGATTCGTGGGGATATGTAGAAGCAAGAGGTAATCTTGCGAGACATAAAAAATAAAAAAATAAGTTTTTCCTTTATAATTAAACAAAATAATCAATCAACTTTAGGGTATAAAAATAGTTTACGTAATAAGTGATGGCATCATCTATTATGGGTGGACGAAGTGCTAATATCTTCCTCAATCTTTAATCGGTTATGAAATCTGAATCTCTAATTTAAAGACCAACTCATCCCAAAATTGGGAATAAGGAGAATTTACTATGTTTTGACAATAAAACACGGTGGTGACTCAAAACTCATCTAAGTGATGTTCAATTGAAAACCGGGTTGCGACAGCTGGTGACTCCACTCCAGACTTTTTTTTTTTTGGAAATTCAAGCCTAGAACCGTTCGGTGCATGGACTCATTTTTAAAAAAAAAAAAAGAAAGAACGTGTAACACCTTGAATTTAAGTCTTCAAAATTATAGTATTAGTCCTCAGATTCTCGCTTGAGCGAGGGATTCTCGCCTGGGCGAGGAAGGCTCACCTGGGTGGGTGAAATCCTGGGCTATACTGAAGGATTCTCGCCTGAGCGAGAGTTGGCTCGCTTGAGCGAGAGTGGTCTCGCCTGGGCGAGAGTTGACCCGCCTAGGCGAGAAAATTGATGTTTTGGACCTGTCGAGGTTGTAAGATTCTCGCCTGAGCGAGAGGATCCTCGCTTGAGCGAGAGATGCCTCGCATGGGCGAGAGTTTCCTCGCCTGGGCGAGTGGGTCAGACCTGAGTTTTTAAAATGGGCGGGATTTTCTTGCTTGAGCGAGAATGAGCTCGCTTAAGCGAGAACCCGACGAGACAACATTAAATGAGAAACCTCAAACACATTTTAGGGTTAGAAATTGAAGAGAGGTGAGAGAAGAGAGCTTTCCCAAGGGCAAGGAGCTTGGATACTCATCTAAGAGCTTTAGAAGAGGTAAAACTCTTGATTCTAACTCTCTTCTTCCCTTTGAAACTCATTTTGGGTATGTTGGATCTCTTCTCAAAATGTGTAAAACCATGGAAACTCGCCCTTTCGAGTTATGGTTCGTTTTATGTTGTTTTTACCTTGTAAACTCTTGGTTTAGAGTTAGTATTTCAAGAATGGAAAGGGTTTGTGGGTTGATTCATGAAAACCCCAAAACCCTAAAGAGAAAATGTGGTTAAAGTGGAAAATGGGTAAAATGCTAGAGGTAGAAGATGAGTTTACTTTCTAATGTTGAAATATGAGATGATTATGTATGTTTTGGATGGTTGTAAACTTATGATGAAAGTAGTTTAGCAACATTGAAAATATGATGAATATCTTGTATGGTTAAATAATGCAATATAAGTTGTTTATGTGATATTTGGAATAAATGACTAACATTGTGTTATATGGTGGGAATGAGGAAAGATCCTAAAGTTGGCGGCGGTGTTGGTGGAACTTGTGAAGTTGCCCATAACAAAACTCAACACTCACTGAGGTAAGGATAAACATATGCAATGATTGAGTTGTGAATTACGCATTTTGTATAAACATATATGGGTATGTTTATACTAACGTAGGCGTAGATTTACGGGAAATGGAAAATGGTGAAATCAAAGAAAGGAAAATATATTTTTAGCTGACCATGAATAGTTAACGATTTTGTCTTGAGTATATAAGCGAAACTCTGGCTTGAGTATATAAGCGAAACTCTGAGTTGAGTATATAAGCGAAACTCTGGCTTGAGTATATAAGCAAAACTCTGGCTTGAGTTTATAAGCGAAACTCTGGCTTGAGTATATAAGCGAAACTCTGGCTTGAGTATATAAGCGAAACTCTGGCTTGAGTATATAAGCGAAACTCTGGCTTGAGTATATAAGCAAAACTCCGGCTCGAGTATATGTAGCCTGTTTTTCTTCTAAAAGAAATGAGAATCTGCTTTTAGCTAACCCTGGGGGGTGTAGCGACTTTGGCCCAAGTTATAAATCAAAGCAAAATGAATTTCAAAAAAATGGTTTATTAACCCTTTTCTAATGTGGATTATCTTATAATGATGTTTATTGAATTAACGACTTACTCCTTTGTGTGTTTGTGTGTTTGTCATTGATAATCCCATTGCAGATAGACAGGTGACATGAGGGGGTCTCATTTTTTGGGAGCTTAGGGAGCTTTATATTTTGGAATTATTTATTTGCACTATTTTGTACATGAGTGCATAATTGATAGTTTGAAATATTTTGTAACTACGGATATATGTATATTAGCTAACATGAGGGTGTAACTCTGGATATGTGTAGCTATGGGTATTTTGGAAACCCATAGCTAGTTGTATGCGGTAGGTTACTAACCTGCATTAATATGAATTATGTTTTTCTGTTGCATGATTATGTATGTCATTCTTGATTCATGGATTGAGTGTGAGGAGGGAAGTAAGATTTTGAAGTAAGGATATTAAATGGGCAATGTGAGTGATGAGCGATCGCATGGAATTGAATTAAACTAAGAAAAACATTTCTAGGGTAGAATTTGGGTTCTTACATTTGCTACATTGCTTGAGCCAAAGCTTGCTACATTACTTGAGCCAAAGTCGCTAACCAATCATGGTCGCCTAAAAACGAGTTTTATTTCCATTGACACTCCACCAATACATTTTCCGAGTTTTATTTCCATTGGCAATCCACCAATACAAAAACAGTAAATGCACCCAACATCATTACAAACATATCCATATATGCTTATAACTACAAAGTGATTTATGATTCATTTCATTATTCCGAGTTTTATTTCCATTGGCACTCCACCAATACATCAACAGTAAATCCACTCCTCATCACTATAAACATACCCATATATGCTTGTAACGACTAAGTGATTTACATTACATTTCATTATCCACAATAGAAAATCCACGCATTTTCTATCACAGTGCATAAGTTAAAGACTTATCCTTACCTCGGTGAGTGTTGGGTTTGGTTCTTGACAACTTCTCAAGTTCCACCGACACCGCCTCCAACTTTAGGATCTTCCCCCATTCCCCACCATACAACACAATGTTAGTCATTTATTCCAATATCACACAAATAACTCATATTGCATTATTTAACCATACAAGATATTTATCATATTTTCAATGTTTATAAACTACTTTCATCATAAGTTTACAAAAATCTAAAACATACATATTCATCTCATATTTCAATATTAGAATGCTTAGTCATCTTCTACCTCTAGCATTTTACTCATTTTCCTCTTTAACCCCATTTTCACTTTAGGGTTTTGGGGTTTTCATGAATCAACCCCAAACTCTTTCCATTCTTGAAATACTAACTCCAAACCAAGAGTTTACAAGATAAAAACAACATAAAACGAACCATAACTCGAAAGGATGAGTTTCCATGGTTTCCCTCATTTTGAGAAGAGATCCAACATACCCAAAATAAGTTTCAAAGGGAAGAAGAGAGTTAGAATCAAGAGCTTTTTACTTCTTCTCAAGCTTCTAAATGACTCACAAGCCTTCTTGCTCTTGAAAAAGCTTTCTTCTCTCACTTCTCTCTAGGTTAACCCTCATAAATGTGTTTGAGGATCCCTATTTAATGTAACAGCGTCGGGTCCTTGCTTAAGCGAGCCCTTTCTCGCTCAAGCGAGAAAATCCCGCCTATTTTAAAAACTCAGATTTGACCTTCTCGCTCAAGCGAGGATCTTGTTGCTCAAGCGAGAATCTTACAGTCTCGACAGGTCCAAAACATCATTTTTCTCGCCTAGGCGAGCCAACCCACGCTTATGCGAGAATCCTCTAGTATAGCCCAAGATTTCACCCTTCCAGTTGAGCCTTTCTCGCTCAAGCGATCCAACTCTCGCTCAGGCGAGAATCCTCCAGTATAGCCCAGAATTTCACCCTCCCAGGTGAGCCTTTCTCGCCCAGGCGAGAATACCTCGCTCAAGCGAGTATCCCAGGACTGATACTATAATTTTAAATACTTAAATTTAGGGTGTTACATAGGGTGCCAAGTAAAGCAGTTAAAAAAGTCCATATGAGCTTTGGACTTGTAAAATACCAAGCACTTGCATATTTTGGGTTGTCCAACTAAGGTGCGGCCTTATAGGCCACATGAAAGAAAATTGGACTCAAGAACAGTTAGCTGTTACTTTGTTGGCTATGCTGAACGTTCACGGGGCTATAAATTTTATGATCCTACAACAAGATTTTTCTTGGAGACGAGAAATGTGAGATTTCTTGAGGAAGTTGATTTTGGGAAGGAAGAGAACATAAGGAATGTTGTCTTTAAGGAAGAACCTGCCACCAATGGTGAACAAGTTCTTGAGCCTATTACCATTCAAGGAACAACTTCGGTAGTAGAACAAAATGTTCAGAATATTGTTCCTGACAATATTCCAGAGCAGGACAACAATGAGGTTCTAGTTGAAGTACATTGGGGGCAAATTCAACAACCTCAAGAAGTAGAAGTGCCATTAAGGAGATCCACTAGAGAGAGGAGAAATGCAATTTTAGATGAATATATTGTATTTCTTCAAGAACATGAGGATGGCATCAGATTAACAGAGGATGATCCATTGAACCTCTGTCAAGCCATGAAAGGTTCTAAATCTCAAAAGTGGATTGATGCCATAAAGGATGAGATAAAGTTTATGCATGATAATGACGTTTGGGATCTTGTCGATTTACCTGAAGGTGCGAAACCTATTGGTTGCAAATGAATATTTAAAACCAAGAAGGATTCAAAAGGTAATATTGATAGATATAAAACGCGTCTAGTTGCTAAAGGCTACATTCATAAAGAAGGCATTGATTATAAAGAAACATTCTCTCCAGTATCTTCGAAGGATTATTTTAGAATAATATTGGCACTAGTAGCTCATTTTAATTTAGAGCTACATCAGATGGATGTTAAGACTATGTTTCTAAATGGTGACATTAAAGAAACAATATATATGTTGCAACCAGAAAACTTTAAATCAATTGGCTCAAAATCTATGGTGTGCAAATTAGAGAAATTCACATATGGCCTTAAACAAGCCTCTCGTCAGTGGAATCATAAGTTTCATTAAGTTATTACCTCGTATGGTTTTGAGGCAAATAAATTTGAAGATTGTGTATACCACAAGTTCAGTGGGAGTAAATTTATATTCCTGATATTATATGTCGATGATATACTGCTTGCGAGCAGTGATATAGGACTATTGTATGAGACCAAGAGATTTCTAACAAAGAATTTCAAAATGAAAGATCTTGGGGAAGCTTCTTTTGTATTAGGCATTCATATACTAAGAGATCGCTCTCAAGGTATCCTAAGGTTGTCACAAGAAAGCTATATTGATAAAGTCCTAGATAGATTTGGCATGAAAGACAGTAAACCAGGAGATACCCCTATAGCTAAGAGAGACAAGTTTAGTCTCGAAAAGTGCCCCAAAATGACCTTGAAAGATACGAGATGCAAAAGACTCCTTATGCATCGGCACTAGGAAGTCTAATGTATGTTCAAGTTTTCACACGCCCCGACATAGCATTTGTCGTGGGAGTTTTGGGAAAATATATGAGCAATCCTATAATGCATCGCTGGAAGGCAGTCAAACGTGTGTTACTTGAAGAGAACAAAGGAATACATGCTCACTTATTGGAGGTCTGAGAATTTAGAGATCATTGGGTATTTGGACTCCAATTTTTCTGGTTTCTAGATATGTGTTGGCTGGAGGTGTTATCTCTTGGCAGTATGCTAAACAGACATTCATAGCTCCTTCAACCAAGGCTGTGGAGTTTATGGCTTGTTTTGAGACATCAGAACATGGCATATGGTTGCGGAATTTTGTCACTAGCTTACGTGTGGTCGATGGTATTGAAAGACCACTAAGGATTTATTGTGACAATAAGTCCGCAGTTCTTTACTCCAATAATAATAGGAGTTCTACAAAGTGAATATTTATTGACATCAAGTTTCTAATTGGTAAAGAAAGTATTCAAACTGGACAAATTTTCATAGAACATATAGGGACAAATTTTATGCTAGCTGATCCACTAACTAAGGGTCTGGTACTTAAAGTCTTTTACGAGAATGTTGCTCATATGGGTGTTGTTCCTTAAGATACCTTAGTTCAGTGGGAGTCTATATGTTTTATGATTTACTTTGGTTGTTATACATATTTTTTATGCATAATAAAGTTGATGGTTTGTTGTTCCATTTTGAATGTGTTTATTGTAACTGTTGTGTTGCAATTAAAGACTTTTGGATTGATTTCACTAAAGATTAAAGAAGGATCAGTTGGAAATAGACATGTTTGAGATCACATTGCATGAAATTTTCCATGTCATTCATCCATATTTGATCTATGTCATTAAGTATATTGTTGTGGTGATCATCGTGGTCGAGTCACGCTTATATGTGATGAACATTGCGGTGATTCCATAATTGATATATAAGATGGACCAAATTTTATTAAGGAGAAGTCTAAATATAAATAGCATATGGAAGCGCGCCTAAAGAATATGTGATATAATTTGTTCAAGAAAATATGAAGCCCAAGTGGGAGATTGTTAGAAATTCATAATTTCTAATTAAGGTGTGCATCATATATTTATACAATTATATCGGCTATTTATTTTTTGGGTTATAAAATAAGTGATCTTATTACTGACAACCATTGTGACTTCTAAAATAAACTGAAAATGGATATAGGCTTCATGAGTGGATACCCAAAGTAGTTAACCCATAGGGAATAATGGGAACCCTATTAAGTTAACACGTCAAGAAGGTTATGGTCCCCAATGCACCAAATCAAACATAGTTTTCACCTCTCCCCATCAGAGAGAAAACGAAGGTCCCAAGAGGAATTAAGGATTTTGTTAAGGAAGACCATCATACCAAAACCTCTCTACGAAGGCATACAAATGAACAAATCTGAGAACATGGATTCAGGTATGACATTGATTGACTTGTATCATTGTTTTACATATTGTGTGAGAATCATAAGATTCAAGATTTTAAGATTGATATTTCACCAATTAATTGAGAATTCTAACAAACAAACAAAAAAAGGGTTAATATCCATTTACTAATAGCTTAAATTTTTTAATATATTACTTTTTTAATTAAGCTTCAATGATAATTAATGTATAGAGATAATGAATAATGTGTTGATAAGATGAAAAAACTTCTACATTATCAATTCATATATATTAAAATGAAGTTAGAATAATACCAATCTCTCCCTTGTATAATAGAAAAATAAACTTGGGATATAAAATCATTAATAATTTTTTTCTATGATTAATAATTAGATTATTAGGTTTCTTTCTAAAATAAATTAAAATGATGATTAACCCCCATAATGGCAATTTCTTAATGGAGCTTTCTATCGCATGCAAAACAATACACAGGATAAATCATTTTCTATCTTCTTTAATTAGTACGAATATTCTCATTAGTTAATTGCACAATCAACGTATTAATTTTAAAATATATATTCTTACTTAAAAGATCTCAATAATTTTTCCCATGCTCTACATTTCTAACCTATGCATAAACATTAATTAAAAGATACATTTTGATTCCCACAATAATTATTTATTTCTATAAAAAATCATTTAAATTTAAACAGTCATTTTTTTCATCTATGTTTCAGTTTTTTCCTCATAACTCCCTACCATATCTTTAGAAAGTAGCTTAAATCAAAATCTTTATATATATTTTTTAAAAACAGTTCAGGTATTCAGCAACTTGTTCAACCTAAACCAAATAAAAATTATAGATGAAATTTGTATGCTTTAGTTGAGAACTTAGAGGTCAAACCTTGAAGGTTTATTTCATTAGTACATCTTCAAGTATGCATGAAAACATTTTTTTTGTAATAACATTTGTAAGGACCCAAATTCTACCTTTGAAATTTTTTTCCTTATTTTATTCATTTTTCATACATTTTCCTACGACTTTTAAATAGAAATGCCAACAACTCAAATTAAGTCTCATTTCCCTACTCATGTCCATTTCATAATCTCAAAATAACATACATGTTCGCATAGCATAAAATCATAATTCATTCATGCATCCTGATAACTGCCGCATACAATTAGCTATGCGATTCCAAAATACTCATAGCTATGAATATCCAGAGTTACAAATATTCATGTTCAAAATACAATTAGTCATATTACAAAAGAATGAATATAAGGACTTCCAAAAATTAAAAGCATCTAAGCTCATAATCAAAATATCCTTACATCTTCCACCTACCTACAATGGGATTAACATTGACCATACATAGAAACACAAAGGAGTAAGTCGTTAATGTAAAATAATGTCAATATACGTTAATCCAAATTTTAATAAAGTTAAGTAAAATCTTATAATTAAATATACTTAAAATCATTTCCTTTGTTTATACTTTTGAAAACATGCTCCAAAACTTGAGCTAAAGTTTGCTACATTGCTTGAGCCAAAGCTTGCTACATTGCTTGAGCCAAATCTTGCTACATCGCTTGAGCCAAAGCTTGCTACATCGCTTGAGCCAAAGCTTGCTACATCGCTTGAGCCAAAGCTTGCTACATCGCTTGAGCCAAAGCTTGCTATATCGCTTGAGCCAAAGCTTGCTACATTGCTTGAGCCAAAGCTTGCTACATTGCTTGAGCCAAAGCTTGCTACATTGCTTGAGCCAAAGTCGCTAACCAATCATGGTCGGCTAAAAACGAGTTTTATTTTCATTGGCACTCCACCAATACATAAACAGTGAATCCACACCATCACCATTACAAACATACCCATATATGCTCATAACAATTAAGTGATTCACAATTCATTTCATTATCCATAACCAGAAAATTCACGCATTTTCCATCACAATGCATAAGTTAAAGACTTATCCTTACCTCGGTGAGTGTTGGGTTTGGTTCTTGGCAACTTCGTAAGTTCCACCGACACCGCCTCCAACTTTAGGATCTTTCCTCATTCCCACCATATAACACAATGTTAGTCATTTATTTCAAATATCACATAAACAACTTATATTGCATTATTTAACCATACAAGATATTCATCATATTTTCAATGTCGCTAAAATACTTTCATCATAAGTTTACAACCATCCAAAACATACATATGCATCTCATATTTCAACATTAGAAAGTTAACTCATCTTCAACCTCTAGCATTTTACCCATTTTCCACTTTAACCACATTTTCTCTTTAGGGTTTTTGGGTTTTCATGAATCAACCCACAAACTCTTTCCATTCTTGAAATACTAACTTTAAACCAAGAGTTTACAAGGTAAAAACAAGATAAAACGAACCATAATTCGAAAGGGCGAGTTTCCATGGTTTTACACATTTTGAGAAGAGATCCAACATACCCAAAATGAGTTTCAAAGGGGAGAAAAGAGTTAGAATCAAGAGTTTTACCTCTTCTCAAGCTCTCAGATGAGTATCCAAGCTCTTTGCCCTTGGGAAAGCTCTCTTCTCTCACCTCTTCAATTTCTAACCCTAAAATGTGTTTGGGGTTTCTCATTTAATGTTGTCTCGTTGGGCTCTCGCTTAAGCGAGCTCATTCTCGCTCAAGCGAGAAAATCACGCCCATTTTAAAAACTCAGGTCTGACCCTCTCGCCCAGGCGAGGCATCTCTCGCTCAAGAAAGGATCCTCTCGCTCAAGCGAGGATCCTCTCGCTCAAGCGAGGATCTTACAGCCTCAACGAATCCAAAATGTTACTTTTCTCGCATAGGCGAGCCAACCCTCGCTCAGGCGAGACCACCCTCGCTCAAGCGAGCCAACTCTCGCTCAGGCGAGAATATTTCCGTATAGCCCAGGATTTCACCCTTCCAGTTGAGCATTTCTCGCCCTGGCGAGCCAACTCTTGCTCAGGCGAGACACCCTCATGAGCATACTTGAGCCAAAGTCGCTAACCCATCATGGTCGGCTAAAAACGAGTTTTATTTCCATTGGCACTCCACCAATACATAAACGGTAAATCCACTCCTCCTTGTTATAAACATACCCATTTATGCTTATAACAATTAAGTGATTTATGATTCATTTCATTATTCCGAGTTTTATTTCCATTGGCACTCCACCAATACATAAACGGTAAATCCACTCCTCGTTGTTATAAACATACCCATATATGCTTATAACAATTAAGTGATTTACGATTCATTTAATTATTCACATCAGAAAATCCACTCCTCATTTCATTATGCTTATAACAATTAAGTGATTTACGATTCATTTCATTATTCCATTGGCACTCCACCAATACATAAACGGTAAATCCACTCCTCATTGTTATAAACATACCCATATATGCTTATAACAATTAAGTGATTTACGATTCAGTTCATTATTCCGAGTTTTATTTCCATTGGTACTCCACCAATACATAAACGGTAAATCCACTCCTCGTTGTTATAAACATACCCATATATGCTTATAACAATTAAGTGATTTACGATTCATTTAATTATTCACATCAGAAAATCCACACATTTTCTATCACAGTGCATAAGTTAAAGACTTATCCTTACCTCGGTGAGTGTTGGGTTTGGTTCTTGGTAACTTCTCAAGTTCCACCGACACCGCCTCCAACTTTTGGATCTTTCCTCATCCCACCATATAACACAATGTTAGTCATTTATTCCAAATATCACATAAACAACTTATATTGCATTATTTAACCATACAAGATATTCATCATATTTTCAATGTTGTTCAACTACTTTCATCATAAGTTTAAAACTATCCAACACATACATAATCATCTCATATTTCAACGTTAGAAAGTAAACTCATCTTCTACCTCTAACATTTTACCCATTTTCCATCTTAACTCCATTTTTACTTTAGGGTTTTGGGGTTTTCATGAACCAACCCACAAACTCTTTCCATTTTCGAAATACTAACTCTAAACCAAGAGTTTACAAGAGAAAAACCACATAAAACGAACCATAACTCAAAAGGGTGAGTTTCCATGGTTTCTCATACTTTGAGAAGAGATCCAACATACCCAAAATAGGTTTCAAAGAGAAGAAGAGAGTTAGAATCAAGAGTTTTACCTCTTCTCAAGCTCTTATATGAGTATCCAAGATTTTTGTCCTTGAAAAAGCTCTCTTCTCTCACCCTTCTTCTTTTCTAAACCCTAGGTTGTGTTTGGGGGTTTCTCATTTAATACAACTCGTCGGTTTCTCGCTCAAGCGAGAAAATCCCTCCTATTTTAAAAACTCAGATCTGACCCTCTCGCTCAAGCGAGAATCTCACAGTCTCAACAGTCCTAAAATGCCATTTCTTGCCCAGGCGGGACAATTCTCGCTCAGGCGAGAATCCTCCAGTATAGCCCAGGATTTCACCCTCTCAGGTGAGCCTTTCTCGCCTAGGCGAGAATACCTCGCTCAAGCGAGCATCCCAAGACTGATACTATAATTTTAAATAATTAAATTTAGGGTGTTACAGAGGACGATATGAGGGCGGATGAAGTGATGGCGCCAAAACCACTTCCTCCCAAACACTCTGGACCTCAAAGGAACTTATCCCACGAAAAAGGGAAGAGCAATGTGTTCCAAGATGAACAGAAACCTTACTCTCGTCCGACGGGTAGTCGGGGTTATACTTCGAATGGGTCGTGGACTCATGACAATGTCGGAGGGTCACGGTTGAACTCTCCATCTTTGTGCAGAAAATGTGGCCGAACTCATGTCGGTGACTTGTGTCCCGGAATGACACTTACCTGTTTTCATTGCAAGGAGGTTGGGCATATCCGAAGACATTGTCCTAAGTTACCGCAGAGTGTGAATGCGGTGAGGGTTGAACGACCTCGATCCATTGGCAGAGTGTTCACCATGAGTGGTGCAGAGGCATCGGGCGTAGATGTCCTAATAAAAGGTAATTGCATGGTGGCAGGTATTCCTTTTTTAGTGTTGTTTGATTTGGGAGCGACACACTCCTTTGTATCTATTGAATGTGTGGATAGACTGAAATTGCAAATTGAGTCGTTAACTTTCGAATTGGTCGTATTCACCCCAACTGATGTGCCTGTGGTGGTGTCGACAATTGTGTCTCGATGTCTGATAGTGGTAAACAGTAGGGCTTTTACCGTGGATTTAATTGTCTTACCACTATCCCAGTTAAATCTAATTCCGGGAATGGACTGGTTGTCGGCAAATCATGTGGTACTTAATTGTGCTGATAAGACCATGGTATTCGGAAATCCATATGAGATTTCTGATGAGGCTAATTATATGAAGCCGTTGTTGGCTAAGGAAGTCAGAACCTCCAGTAAGGAGGGAGAAGCCGTGTTTATGTTGTTGGCATCCTTGTAGGGTATTGAGAAACCCAAAGTGGAGGACATTCCGATAGTTCGTGAGTTTCCTGAGGTATTTCCTGGTGATATTCCGGAATTGCCTCCAATGAGAGAAGTTGAATTCTCTATTGATTTGGTACCTAGGACGGGACCCATCTCTATAGCTCCTTATAGGATGGCACCATAAGAATTGGTTGAGTTGAAAAAGCAGGTTGAGGACTTATTGGCAAAGAAGATCATTCGTCCTACTGTCTCACCGTGGGGTGCGCCTGTTTTGTTGGTTAAGAAGAAAGATGGTAGTATGCGGTTGTGTACCGACTATCGACAACTGAACAAGGTTACTATTAAGAACAAGTATTTGTTGCCTTGGATTGATGACTTGATGGATTAGTTGAGAGGAGTGGTGGTGTTTTCAAAGATTTATCTCCGGTCGGGTTACCACTAGCTTCGGGTGAAGTCGGAGGATATTCCTAAAACTGTATTTAGGACAAGGTATGAGCATTTTGAGTATTTGGTCATGCCTTTTGGTGTAACGAATGCCCCAGAAATATTTACCGACTACATGAATCGGATTTTTCATCCGTATTTGGATTCATTTGTAGTGCTATTTATTGATGACATTTTGGTTTACTCCAAAAGCCGAGAGGAACATGCTGAGCACCTGAGGATTGTTCTAGAACTCCTTAGTAAGAATCGGTTGTATGCGAAGCTGTCAAAATGTGATTTCTGGTTGGAATCGGTAAACTTTCTTGGACATGTGATATCCAAGGAATGAGTGGTAGTGGATCCTTCTAAGGTTGAAGCGGTTATGGAATGGGCGGTGCCCAAGTCAGTCACTAAGAACAAGAGTTTTCTGGGTTTGGCTGGTTATTATCGGAAATTCATTGAGGGATTTTCGAAGTTAGCACTACCATTGACAAAACTCACTAGGAATGGGGAACCGTATGTGTGTACACTTCGTTGTGAATAAAGCTTTCAAGAGTTGAAACGAATGTTGACCACAACACTAGTGTTGGTTCTTCCTTGTACTGATCGGGATTTCAGTGTATATTGTGATGCATCCAAGCAAGGTTTGGGTTGTGTGTTGATGCAAGAAGGGAAGGTTGTTGCCTATGCTTCTCGACAGTTGAGAACGCACGAACAAAACTACCCTACTCATGATTTGGAATTAGCTGCAGTGGTCTTTGCCGTAAAAATCTAGAGACACCATCTTTATGATGTGAGATTTGAGGTATACAGCGACCACAAGAGTTTGAAATACCTATTTGATCAAAAGGAATTGAATATGAGACAGAGAAGGTGGATGGAATTCCTTAAGGATTATGATTTTGGATTGCTGTACCATCCGAGAAAGGCCAATGTGGTCCCGATGCTCTAAGTCGAAAGTCCTTACATATCTCGGCCTTGATGGTTAGAGAAGGGAAACTAATCGAATAGTTCAGGGATAGGAACTTGGAAGTTCAGATGAAGCCTCATAGTATGATTTTAGGGATGCTTAAAGTCACGAATGAACTGTTTGATCTAATCCGAGTAATGCAAGTTGAGGATAGTGATCTAATGGCTAAACGGGATTTGATGCTAAATGGTAAGAGAACTGATTTCGCATCGGACCCTAGTGGACTGTTGCGTTACAAAGGGAGAGTGTGTGTACCTTGTGATGTGAAATTGCGAAAGGGTATTTTGGAGGAGGCACACATGAGTAAAATGAATTTTCACCCGGGGACTACAAAGATGTACCAATATTTGAAAAAGCTGTTTTGGTGGTCTGGGTTGAAAAAGGATGTGGCTTTGTATGTCTCGAGTTGTCTTGTCTGTCAGAAAGCCAAGATTTAGCATCAGCGGCCAGCAGGAGAACTACAATACCTAGAAATTCCCGTTTGGAAGTGGGATAGTATTTCCATGGATTTTGTATCGGGCTTTCCAAGGACTCAGAAAAGGTATGATTCGATATGGGTGATAGTGGATCGGTTAACTAAATCGCACAATTTATGCCTATGAACATGAGATATTCTTTGGGGCGATTGGCGGAACTGTATATGCAGGAAATAGTTCGTTTACATGGGATACCGTCGAGCATTGTATCAGATAGGGATCCTCATTTCACTTCGAACTTTTGGACAAGTTTGCAGTCCGCATTGGGAACTAAGTTGAAATTGAGTTCAGCTTATCATCAACAAACGGACGGTCAATCGGAAAGAACCATACAGTCACTAGAGGATCTGTTGAGGGCTTGTGTCTTGGAACAACCGGGAAGTTGGGACAGCATGTTGCCTTTGATTGAATTTACCTACAACAATAGTTTCCATTCGAGTATTGGAATGGCACCTTATGAGGCGTTGTATGGTAGGAAATGCCAAACTCCAGTGAGTTGGTTTGAAACTGGGGAGAACTTGATGTTGGGGCCCGAGCTGGTCCAAGAGACGACGGAAAAGATCAAGAAAATCCGGGAGAATATGAGAATCGCCCAGAGTCGACAGAAAAGCTATTACGATAAGAGGCGGAAACCTCTTGAGTTTAATGAGGGGGATCATGTTTTTATGATAGTAGTCCCGACTACTCGGATTGGTAGAGTGTTGAAGTCTCGTAAGCTGACTCCGCGATTTATTAGGCCGTATCAAATATTGAAGAGGATTGGACCGGTAGCGTATCAGATTGCTTTACCTCCGTTGTTGTCGAATCTCCACAATGTGTTTCATGTGTCTCAGTTGAGGAAATATGTTGGGGATCCATCTCATGTGGTTGAGTCTGATCAGATAGAGTTGAAAGATAACTTGACTTTTACGACGTTGCTTGTGAGAATCATGGATACCAGTGTCAAAAGAATAAGAGGCAAGGAGATTTCCTTGGTGAAAATACTGTGGAGCCAAGTAGACGAAGGGGATGCTACTTGGGAAGTGGAACGTGAGATGAGAGAGGATTACCCTCATTTGTTCGAATCGAAGTATGTTTAATTTTCGGGGACGAAAATTCTTATAAGAGGGGGAGGATTGTAACACCCTAAATTTAAGTCTTTAAAATTATAGTATCAGTCCTGTGATTCTCGCTTGAGCGAGGGATTCTCGCCTGGGCGAGAAAGGCTCACCTGGGAGGGTGAGATCCTAGGCTATACTGAAGGATACTCGCCTGAGCGAGGGTTGTCTCGCTTGAGCGAGATTGGTCTCGCTTGAGCGAGAGATTGGCTCGCCTGGGCGAGAAAAATGATGTTTTTGGACCTGTCGAGGCTGTAAGATCCTCGCTTGAGCGAGAGGATCCTCGCTTGAGCGAGAGATGCCTCGCCTGGGCGAGAGGGTCAGATCTAAATTTTTAAAATGTGCGGGATTTTCTCGCTTGAGCGAGAATGAGATCGCTTAAGCGAGAGCACGACGAGGGCATTAAATGAGAGAAACCCCAAATACATTTTTTAGGTTAAGAATTTAAGAGAGGTGAGAGAAGAGAGCATTGCCAAGGTCTAGGAGCTTTGATTCTCATCCAAGAGCTCGAGAAGAGGTAAAACTCTCTATTCCAACTCTCTTCTTCTTTTTGAAACCCATTTTTGGTATGTTGGATCTCTTCTCAAAATATGAGAAACCATGGAAACTCACCCTTTTGAGTTATGGTTCGTTTTATGTTGTTTTTCTCTTATAAACTCTTGGTATATAGTTAGTATTTCGAGAATGGAAAGGGTTTGTGGGTTGATTCATGAAAATCCCAAAACCCTAAAGTGAAAATATGGTTCAAGTGGAAAATGGGTAAAATGAGAGGTAGAATATGAGTTTACATTCTAATGTTGAAATACGAGCTGAATATGTATGTTTTAAATGGTTGTAAATATAACGACCCGATTTCTACCCTTGAAATTTTTTTCATTCATTTTAATTCCCTCTTACATACATTCATCATCTTACTTAAAACCTTCAGGAATCATTCCTTAAAAATACTTTTTACACCTATTATATTATCATATAATTTAAATTGCGGAAAAACATAATTCATTCATTATTATTCCCATTGGGTACTAAGAGCCCAAAAGTGATAATACTCCAAATATAACAATACTCATGGTTACGAATACCCAAATAAATGTCAGCCATGGTTACAATCATTCAAATCCACAAGTAGTCATTTAAAGTACAAAAACGCAAATAGTGAATCCAACGTCTAAAGCTCCTTAAGCTCCCGAACTAGCATACTCCATTCGTCTATTTACCTGCAATGGGATTATCAATGACAAAAGTACAAAACACACAAAGGAGTAAGTCGTTAATTCAATAAACGTCATTATAAGATAATCCACATTAGAAAAAGGGTTAGTAAACCATTTTCGAAATTCATTTTGTCTTGCTACATAACTTGAGCCAAAGTCGCTACACCCCTCAGGGTTAGCTAAAAGCAGAATCTCGTTTCTCTTAAAACAAATCACGCTTATATACTCAAGCCAGAGTTTACGCTTCTATACTCAAGCCAGAGTCGCTAACCATTCCTGGTCGGCTAAAACATATTTTCCTTTCATCGATCTCCTCATAAATCATTTTCATGCTTCTATACTCAAGCCAGAGTGTATGCTTCTATACTCAAGCCATAGTGTATGCTTCTATACTCAAGCCAGAGTGTATGCTTCTATACTCAAGCCAGAGTGTATGCTTCAATACTCAAGCCAGAGTCGCTAACCATTCATGGTCGGCTAAAACATATTTTCCTTTCAGCGATCTCCTCATAAATCATTTTCATGCTTCTATACTCAAGCCAGAGTGTATGCTTCTATACTCAAGCCAGAGTGTATGCTTCTATACTCAAGCCAGAGTCGCTAACCATTCATGGTCGGCTAAAACATATTTTCCTTTCATCGATCTCCTCATAAATCATTTTCATGCTTCTATACTCAAGCCAGAGTGTATGCTTCTATACTCAAGCCAGAGTGTATGCTTCTATACTCAAGCCAGAGTGTATGCTTCAATACTCAAGCCAGAGTCGCTAACCATTCATGGTCGACTAAAACATATTTTCCTTTCAGCGATCTCCTCATAAATCATTTTCATGCTTCTATACTCAAGCCAGAGTGTATGCTTCTATACTCAAGCCAGAGTGTATGCTTCTATACTCAAGCCAGAGTCGCTAACCATTCATGGTCGACTAAAACATATTTTCCTTTCATCGATCTCCTCATAAATCATTTTCATGCTTCTATACTCAAGCCAGAGTGTATGCTTCTATACTCAAGCCAGAGTGTATGCTTCTATACTCAAGCCAGAGTGTATGCTTCTATACTCAAGCCAGAGTCGCTAACCATTCATGGTCGGCTAAAACATATTTTCCTTTCATCGATCTCCTCATAAATCATTTTCATGCTTCTATACTCAAGCCAGAGTGTATGCTTCTATACTCAAGCCAGAGTGTATGCTTCTATACTCAAGCCAGAGTGTATGCTTCTATACTCAAGCCAGAGTCGCTAACCATTCATGGTCGGCTAAAACATATTTTCCTTTCATCGATCTCCTCATAAATCATTTTCATGCTTCTATACTCAAGCCAGAGTGTATGCTTCTATACTCAAGCCAGAGTCGCTAACCATTCATGGTCGGCTAAAACAGATTTTCCTTTCATCGATCTCCTCATAAATCATTTTCATGCTTCTATACTCAAGCCAGAGTGTATGCTTCTATACTCAAGCCAGAGTCGCTAACCATTCATGGTCGGCTAAAAATGTACTTCTTTTTCATTCGTTTCACCATAAATCATTTCCGGTAAATCCACGCCCACATTAGTATAAACACACCCATATATGTTTATACTAAATACGTGATTTACACTCAATCATCGCATAACCAGAAAGTACCACATACTTTCCTTTCCGTAAATCTACGCCTGCTTTAATGTAAACACACCCATGTATGTTTATATCAAATGCGTACTTTACGTATCAATCATTGCATAATCAGAAAACTCACATTTTCGATTCCTAATGCTCAATTAAAGACTTATCCTTACTTCGGTGAGTGTTGGGTTTGGTTCTTGACAACTTCTCAAGTTCCACCGACACCGCCTCCAACTTTAGGATCTTTCCTCATCCCACCATATAACACAATGTTAGTCATTTATTCCAAATATCACATAAACAACTTATATTGCATTATTTAACCATACAAGATATTCATCATATTTTCAATGTTGCTAAACTATTTTCATCATAAGTTTACAACCATCTAAAACATACATATTCATCTCATATTTCAACATTAGAACGTAAACTCATTTTCTACCTTTAGCATTTTACCCATTTTCCACTTTAACCACATTATCCCTTTAGGGTTTTGGGGTTTTCATGAATCAACCCACAAACCTTTTCCATTCTCGAAATACTAACTCTAAACTAAGAGTTTACAAGAGAAAAACACATAAAACGAACCATAACTCCAAAGGATGAGTTTCCATGGTTTCTCACATTTGGAGAAGAGATCCAACATACCCAAAATGAGTTTAAGAGAGAAGAAGAGAGTTAGAATCAAGAGTTTTATCTCTTCTCAAGCTCTTAGGTGAGTATCAAAACTCCTTGCCCTTGGAAAAGCTCTCTTCTCTCACCTCCCTTCAAAGTTTTTAACCTTAAAATGTGTTTGGGTTTCTGTTTTAAAGAGGTGTCGTCGGGTTGTAATCGATTACCAACATGGTGTAATCGATTACAACGTGAAAAATGCGCATATCTGGTGCTTTTAATACGATGTAATCGATTACCAGGAGTGTGTAATCGATTACCATCAGTGTGTAATCGATTACCAGCAGTGTGTAATCGATTACCAGCAGTGTGTAATCGATTACCAGCAGTGTGTAATCGATTACCAATAGTGTGTAATCGATTACCAGAAGTGTGTAATCGATTACCAGCAGTGTGTAATCGATTACCCGAAGTGTGTAATCGATTACTAGCATTGTGTAATCGATTACACTGTGTCAGATGCACATATCTGATGCTTTTAATACGATGTAATCGATTACCAGCAGTGTGTAATCGATTACACTGTGTCAACAGTCCAAAATTGCCATTTCTCGCCCAGGCGAGACAACTCTCGCTCAAGCGAGGCTTCCAGGACTGTTACTATAATTTTAAAGATTAAAATTTGGGGTGTTACAGTAAACTCATGATGAAAGTAGTTTAGAATCATTGAAAATATGATGAATATCTTGTATGGTTAAATAATGCATTATAAGTTGTTTATGTGATATTTGGAATAAATGACTAACGTTGTGTTATATGGTGGGAATGAGGAAAGATCCTAAAGTTGGAGGCGGTGTCGGTGGAACTTGAGAAGTTGCCAAGAACCAAACCCAACACTCACCGAGGTCAGGATAAGTCTTTAACTTATACACTGTGATGAAAAATACGTGGATTTTCTGGTTATGAATAACGAAATGAAATATAAATCACTTAATTGTTATAAGCATATATGGGTATGTTTATAATGATGATGATGTGGATTTATTGTTTATGTATTGGTAGAGTGCCAATGGAAGTAAAACTCGGAATAATGAAATGAATTGTGAATCACTTAATTGTTATAAGCATATATGGGTATGTTTGTAATGATGATGGGGTGGATTCACAATTTATGTATTGGTGGAGTGCCAATGGAAATAAAACTCATTTTTAGCCGACCATGATTGGTTAGCGACTTTGGCTCAAGTAATGTAGCAAGCTTGGACTCAAGCAATGTGGCAAGCTTTGGCTCAAGCAATGTAGCAAACTTTGGCTCAAGCAATGTAGCAATCTTTAGCTCATGTTATGGAGCATGTTTTCAAAAGTATAAACAAGGAAATGGTTTTAAGTACATTTAATTCTAATGTTTTTACTTAACTTTATTAAAATGTGGATTAACGTATATTGACATTATTTTACGTTAACGACTTACTCCTTTGTGTTTTCTGTGTATGGTCAATGTTAATCTCATTGCGAGTAGGTGGAAGATGTAAGGACATATTGATTAGGAGCTTAGAGGCTTTCATTATTTTTGAAGTCCTTATATTCATTCTTTTGTAATATGACTAACTGTATTTTGAATATGAATATTTGTAACTCTGGATATTCGTAGCTATGGGTATTTTGGAATCCCATAGCTAATTGTATGCGGTAGTTACCGGGGTGCATGAATGAATTATGATTTTCTGCTATGTGAATATGTATGTCATTTTGAGATTATGAAAGGGGTATGAGTAGGGAAATGAAACTTAATATGAGTTGTTAGTATTTTTATTTAAAAGTCATCGGAAAATGTATGAAGGATGAATAAAATAAGAAAATAATTTCAAGGGTAGAATTTTGGTCCTTACATGAATGATGTGAAAAGTGAATATTCGGAATGAAAATCATATGCATGCTATATGATATATATTATGGGATATATATCTTATAGGGTGAATATGAATGATGAGAAATAAGTATGTTTGGATGTAAGAAATATGAACACTATAGAACATATATATTATGGGATATATGTGTACTATAGGGTGAATATGAATAATATGAGATTAATAAATATGCACACTATAGAACATATATATTATGGGATATATGTGTACTATAGGGTGAATATGGATAATATGAGACGAATAAATATGCACACTATAGAACATATATATTATGGGATATATGTGTACTATAGGGTGAATATGGATAATATGTGTTGATTTGTATATGTTTAATATGATTGATGTTAGATGTATATGTTTTTAATACTTTAATGTTATTACTCCATGTAAATCCACACTACGGTCGCCGTAGTTGGTTCTTACTCCCTCTGTCTTTCCTTGTATGTGTTGTGTATTTGAGTTCAGATTGTGGCGGTAGCGCATCGGATGATTGTGGATAAGAGTACATGGTAGAGTAGGGCTTTATGTGATCGATACGTTATATGATAAATTTTTTGTAATATGAAGAACATGCTAAAGTGAATTTATGTATAGGTAACTTGCTCCTAAATGTATAATGAAGATGATTTAATGTTTGTATTAAAAGTGTTCCTTAAGAACGGATAATTGTTTAGATTATGTATTGAAAGGAAGTGTAATGGCATGCTTATGAAGTGAGTTGTGTTTGGAATATTTCCGCCTAGTGAGATATAAATGGAACTAATACTTGTATTCACTCAAGTTTCCAAAACATTCAAGTAATGTCTTTCAAAAGTAATCACTTCACTTTCATGAACAAGGTTTTAAAAAGAATTTTTGGATTACGAAAATTGGGTCCTTACACATTTAAACACAATTGTGATTGTTGATCAAATCAATGAATATGTTCTCACTATAATTCCCGGTGAATTTTTTCATTTGTCTTTAAAATTTTATTATGTAGGATATAATAGATTTATTAAAGTTATATTAATAAATGTTCTAATGTATAACTATAGGTGAAGTAAAGATATACACAAGTTCAGATTCAATTGATATCTCTGATGTTAATGAAAGTGAAACATTCAACATAGTAACTCTTAAATTTCTAAACTCACTTACAGCCTCTGGTTTTCCCAATCTTAGATCAAGTTGAAAGTTGGAACTCCAATAATGATATTAAGAAATTTAGTCCATTTTTATGTAATAATACAAGATTGGATGTCACTAAGATATGAGTTTATATTTACTTCGATCAGTGTTCAGTCATGATCAATTTTACCTAGCTATTTCAAGAGCTCAAAGAAAAAAAAGATTAAAGATATTGATACATGATACAGATGATCAACCACTACAAACAACAACAAATTAATTTATAAATAAGTTTTCCAAAATATCCAACAATGTATTCTACAACTTATTCTAATATATCTTCTAAAAAATTTCTTCATAACAATTATTTATTTAATATAACAACACTATCTCATTCACCATCAACTCTACACCAACAATCAAATACATAAACATCATATTTCATGAGGTAACCCTCAATAACATTTTAAATAAGAACAAAGTTATTGAAAGTGTGCATGTCAAGAGGAATACTTTGGAAAGCTCTCTTTATGTGTAATGGTTTTGATGAGGACAACTTGTGCTAATAAGAGCTTGAAGATCATCAACAAATCAACGTGCTTAAGTCTTCTAATTGGTACTTAGCTTAGACTAGATTAGTTTAGGATGAGTCTAAGGCTTAAGTCACCTAATACATATCTCATTTGCATAAATCTTTTAAATCATTTTCATCTTGAGATATGTCATTCATAATATGTTCATGCATCACATAAATACATGTATATGTGCATTCTAGGCATAAACTAAGTGTTAAACATGTATGTATTAAAGTGCATAACGTATTTGAGTTTTTACACATGAAAATATGTTGATTAATCGATTACAGCATAGGTTAATCGATTAATCTAACTGTTTGCACAGTTTAATCGATTACGACATAGGTTAATCGATTAATCTAACAATTTTGTACAGTTTAATCGATTAAGGCTGTCGTTAATCGATTAACTGGGCTATAAAATTAATTCTTTATAAACTGCGTTTTTCAGAATTGCTCTCATAAGTTGCATGTTAAATTTTAGAGAGTTAGAGCATTTTTTCGTGTTAATTGTTGCATCTAGTTGTAAATGCATTTGTGAGTTTAGAAAAGAGAGAATTATATGCTTTAGGATTGAGTGCATTACATGATACATTTCTCATCTTTTCATATCACATGTTCTTGCATTCTATTGATGATTCTTGATTAGATGTTTACATACTATGCATTCTGTTTTTTCAAACTAATACATTTTCATACTGCATGAGCTTGTATTAGGTGATTAGAGTAAAGTCTTGTATTGTTAGATATAAGCCTTGTAATAGCTTAAGTTTACTCTATTTTGTTTTGATTGAAAAAGTGTTGTAATTTTGGGAATCTCAAGGTGTCGTATCGCCAAGAGATTGAGTGTATCTTCACTGAGTGTTAGACTTAGGGATAAGTAAAGAACAGAGGTTCTTGGCTGGGGCTACGCCGAAAGAAAGGTTTTCTTTGTCGGTAGGAAGGGAGTCAAACCATAGAATAGGATCTTTATTATCTTGTAAGTGTCTAAGTGTTGTAATTGGATAGTGTGTATGTAATAAACATTGATTCAATTATAGTGAAGAAAAATCTCCCAAATCAGCCGGGAGGCCTGGATGTAGTTTGCGGTGAACAAGCAAACGAACCAGGATAAAATTCGTGTTGCAGGATTTTTCTATCCCTTTCTCTCTTTATTGCATTTGATCGATTAATTTGTATAGTAGATTTAATTGATAATCTGTTTCTGTACTATACTGATTACACTCTGATAATTCTGTAAGCTCTGTATATTCGCTTCGTTATCAATTAATTGTCGTGCAAGAAATTGTATCTGCATTAGCTTACTGTCGGTTTAATCGATTAAGATAGTGTGTTAATCGATTACATTAGTTCTGTTAATCGATTAAGAGGACTGTGTTGAATGTGTTAATCGATTACCCTGTTTCGTTAATCGATTAATTAGGTGTATTTCAGCATTAAGTGTTGTTTTTCGAAAAGCGGATATTCTAACCGCTACACCTATTCAACCCCCCCTTCTAGGTGTATTGTAACCACTGATACCTAACAGTTATTGACAAGAACACATTTATGAAACCATGTACATGAGATAGAAGAACCATGTCTCCACCGGTTGGGTACACTTTAATTGTTAAAAACCCATGATAGTTGATCATAGGCGTGAGTGATGCTTTAAGATATATAAGTATCACATAAATGTGTCCTTGTCAATAACTTGTCCTTATTTAAAACGTTATTGAGGGTTAAAAACCCATAATAGTTTATCATAGGTGTGAGTGGATGCTTTAAGATATATAAGTCTCACATCTAAAGAAAATATGATAAATTTAATGTTTAAATAAGGTTTAGACAACTTTAATTTCAAGCTTGCTTTTGATCGAGTTAGATCCAGTAATTTTAAGAAATAGTTTAAACCAAAAAAGTCAGAATGAGACAATCTTGCTTTGAAAAGGCAAAGAAAAGTGATGACCATATGAGATTGCCATATATACTAATATTTTTATTAGAATAAGTATAATATATAATATATTTGTATATATTAGTATAAGAATAATATATAGTATGTATATATATATAGTAATTATTAGGATAAATGACACAATTACATTCTTCTTTTGGTGCAATAAAAATATAAAGACATGTTTTCAGTTAAGAAAACCCACTTGCAGGGAACAAAAGGAACTAAGACAATAATAACTTAATTCAGAACAAACATATTTTGGCTGATCTTTATTTAATTAAAAAAATACTTGACCTAATCTTCATACTTATCTAGGAGGTGGAACATCATATGATTAATTGTGGCCTTTAGAAGGCCCAGATGGAGGAACAGTTCCTTTGGGCAACATCCCAAAGGACACTTTAGATGAAGTTTTAGTGCCAAAACCCTCATATTTAAGGGTAGGTGGTCCTATACTTGATGGGTTTTGTGACACAAATGAGCCTTGTAAACTTGATTCCATTGGTTGTTGTAGAGTGTGTAGAATTCTTGCTCTTGTTGGAGATAAAATGAGATTGAAACATAAGACTGAAAATATAAAGACTAACTTTTGCATGTTGTTCACCATTTTTTTTTGGCTTCACTTGTAAGATAATTATTGTATTGTAATGATTATTTCACTACTATTGTTGTCTTAAATAAGAGAGTTTTTGTAGAAACAAATTTGTAAGAAATCACATTATTGATTTGCTATAATGGAATTGATTTACTATAATGAATATAGATTGACATGGTTTATAAAGATTGACATGGTTTATATTGGGGAAATTTTTTGGATATTTATCTAATAATAGCGCAAATTTTTTAATGGTTTACATTTTTATTTAAGCTTCAATGATACTTAACTCATAGATAATGAATAATGTGATGATAAAATAAAAAACTTGTACATTATCAGCTTATATATTAAAATGAAGTAAGAATAATATCACCCTCTCTATTGTATAATAGAAAAATAATATCAAGATATAAAATTATTAGTATATTAAACAAAATTATTTTCCAATAATTAATGATTAGATTATTAGGTTTCTAAAAATAAATGAGAATGATGATTAACCCCCATAAAGGCAATTTCTTATCTCCATCTACTTAATGGAGCTTTCTATCACATGCAAAACATTGCACTGGATAAATCATTTTATATCTTCTTTAATTAGGACGAATATTCTCATTAGTTAATTGCACTATCAATGTATTAATCTTAAAAAATATTTTAATTACTTCAAAGATCCCAATAATTTTTCCCATGCTCTACATTTCTAACCTATGCATAAACATTAATTAAAATATACAATTTGATTCCCACAATAATTATTTATTCCTATACAAAATCATTTAAATTTAAACAATCATTTTTTTCATCTACGTTTTTCCCCCCCTCATAACTCCCTAACATATCTTTAGAAAGTAGCTTAAGTAAAAAAAACTATATATTTTTTAAAAATAGTTCAGGTGTTCAGCAACTTGTTCAACCTAAGCCAAATAAAAATTATAGATGGAAATCATGGAATTTGTATGCTTCAGTTGAGAACTTAGAGTTGCATTAGTACATCTTCAAGTATGCATGAAAATATTTTTTTTTTTGTAATACCGTTTTGGATGCATGACTGCCTCTCCGAACAAATGTCACTCATAGAATTCGAATTCTTGAGTATAAAACACCCAAAATATAAAAATAGTTTTTTTCATAACAATGTTATCATCTTTGAGTATTCAATTATTTAACTATTATTTAGAAAAATTTTGGTTTATCACCCGTTCTCATTAATTTGTTATAAGTGAATATGGAATTAAATCTATTTATGGGGCACTTTGGTTATTTGGGGAAGTTTTTAAGATAACCGTTAGAGAATAAAATGAATAGAGTTTTGAAACTGCTACCTTTCTCTACCTCCGCCTCCAAGATATTTTCATTCCCCATCATTCATTAATAAATTGAGAAATCAATGATTGACGAGGGGGAGTGTAACATAAAGAGAAAACATAAATTAAATGGGTTGTGCAATTGGAAATAAAAAATCGAAGTTGGAAAGGGTACAAGGGAAACTTGCATGAGTTAAGAAAATGGAGATAAAAATATTACTCTAATCCTTAAAAAGAGGGAGTTTTAGGTGTCTTGCGCGAATGAATAATTGTCCCATTTTTTGTGTTCCAAATATTTCTCAATCAAATTAAAAACTGTCACTTGAAAATTAAAAAACAGAAAATAATTTTTTTACATTACTTGGTTCAACGTGATTGGTTTGAGATATGAAAACACTATTCACCATTCAAATAAACCCAATAGCATAAAATGCATTCCAAGAGATTCTTTGAGATTGAAAGGTTGATCATGTCAAGCCATGGAAAAGTGGGAAAAGATTTATCTTCATTACTGGAGAGTCTAATACTGGATATGTGAGATGAAATGTTTTTTCAAAAAAAAATTAATTTTAAAAAAATAAAAAATCAGGACCATTTAAAATTTGATTTTTGACACGTGTTAAAATTCTAACTCTGCAATGGCCTCTCCCGTAAAGAGGAACCAAACTCATTACAGCCAACCAATGACGTGTCCTCCTTAGTCTCTCATGCTCTTCACTTTCACCACAGTAATGTGGGCAAATATACATATACAATGTACTTTGACCGTAAAGGTACACCTTTAATAACATATATAATGTTGGGAGTTTTTCTTTTTTACTTATTCTCACTCCTAAATCATGTCTAAAATTGGATCTTGGGGGATTTTTTAATTCCTTTTTTCCCAACTTCTCTCCTAAATCGAGTCCTGGGAGGAGTTTTATATTGAATGAAAAACTCCTTTGTTGGAGGAGATTTTGGTGAGAGAAAAATAAATATAAAAGTTCTCCTAAGAACCCGATTCAGGAGAGAAGCAGGAAAAAAAAGAATGAAAAACTCCCTCAAGAGCCGATTTAGGGGGAGAGGGGACAAAAAAAATAAACAACAAAAAATCCCATCTAGAACAGGATTTAGGAGTAAGAATAAGTAAAAAAAGAAAAACTCTCATTTAGAACAAGATTTAGGAGTGAGAATAAGCACACACAAAAAAAGATAAACCCCTACAGGATAGGCGATTTATGTGAGAGAAAAAAAAAACTCCAACTCGGTTGACGAGTTCCTAAAATTTACACCAAAATGGTAAATATTATAAAAGGTGCACCAAAACTCCAATTTTATAGTCAAAGTGTATCATATATGTAAATTTGCTCAGTAATGTGATTCCAAAGCACCATAGTCACCCTCTTTTCTCGGAAACTTTACACACTTAGTGTAGTTTGACTTCAAAAGTATCGTTCTAGTGTAACTTTTTAAAATATTACTCATATTTTGTTGAACTCGTGCTTGTCATGCACAAGTTCTTTTTTTAATAATTTCTCCCCAATGAGACTCATGTCTCCCATGCACGAGTCATTTTTTTTAATTTTATCCCCAAAATTCGTAGCTTCTTGCTATATATTCTGAGTTCATGCTATAAATTAACACAAGTAATAAAAGTAATACAATTAATACAAGTAAGAAAAGTGAGTATTAAATTAACAAAAAGAAAAAAAAATTAGTATTATTATGGAGATTATAGGATAGGATTAGAGAGTATACTCTCTTTTGTGATACATACTTACTTTGATTTTAATTTAATAAAAGTAATAAAAGTAAGTATAATTACTTTGATGTATAATACTTACTTTTATTAATTTATAGAAAGAATGGATTAGGAAAGAATGGACTCTGAATATATAGTAAGAATGGAATGAATGATTTTTATTAATTTGGGGATAAAATTAATGGATGCAGTGGCTCTTAGCCACGACATTCTGGAGAGTGATGAGAAATGGTGGACCATGTCACTAGTTTTGTGGATAAAATTTTAAAAAATGACTCTGCATGGGAGACACAAAATTTATTAGGGAGAAATTACTAAAAAAGAAAATACTTGTGCATAACATATTCAACAAAATATGTTAAAAAGTTACACTAGAACAATAATTTTGAAGTCAAACTATGTAAATTTTTCTCATTTTTCTCATTCTATTTCCACTAACCAACAGCAAAACCTCCTCCAACACATAAACCATTCTAGACTTATCATATTTGCCATCATCTCTTGCATCTCCTTTAATTTAACAATAATAATCATATGCTCTCTCTTCCATATTTTCTTTCTCTCGTGTTTCAAATTTTGAATCACAACATGGGAATTTAGTGACTGACGCTAATAGTTTATTGAGTAATTAATAAGAGCCAAACCATCATAGATAATATTATTTCCATGCATGGTTCCTTGGATCACCGTCTCCTCCATCAACACTACTCGCTCCTTAACTTCTTCTCCGGTGGAGTGTGCGTGGATGTCGTCTAGGGTTCATACCCAGAGTCGAAGTTGACCCCACTACCAACATAAGGACCAACACCACCACCTTATGTAGTGCCAAATGAGGAGGAGCATAAGTATAACGATTCATTCTATGGATGGGATCATTATTCATTCTTTGACAATGAGAGGAGTAACCCAACAAATATTTAAATCATTCCCGAGACAATGAGGTAGGCGATATGAGACTTACTCCCCAACAAGACTCGAACCTTCAACCTCCTTCTATCCACCCCTTCTCACTACATAAAACCACTTATTTTTTTAATAAAATATTTCGCTTTAATAATTGTATTTTTTAATAAACTTTTTAAGGGTATAGACGTTCATGTGATCAGCGAGGGTACCATTTTATTACGGGCGGACGGTGTGCTAATACCTTTCCTGATTCGTAATCGACTCTCGAACTCAGATTCTCTACTTAAAGACCAAATTATCCTAATTGGGCTTATCAGAAAGTTTTCTACATTTTAATCGCAAAAAATGTTGTGACGACTCCAAATCAATCGGGAGGGGTAGAAATCGAGTTCGTCTCTTCTTAAATCACAGGGCCGGTCTTCCAACTAAAAATCAGATCGCAAAAGCTATCAACAAAAAGATGATTCTAATCACCACTCTTCGGTAATACGAGGCACATCCTTATCAATTGGATAAAATTTCATTAACTGTTGCGTTAGGATATCTTAGTAAGAAAAAAATTATATGTATCACAAATTAACCAAAATAACAAAGGAATGAAACTTTTGAATTAGTTAAATTTGTTTCAACATATGTAACCACATTCCTTTTCATTTAATGTTTTCTATCTTCATATTCATGCATTCAATAAATAAAACTGGACATATGGACAAAACAAACAACCATATTGTGAAAACTGGATTGAATGTGTCCTTCCAACTGGTGAATCATTTCCTATATCATTATGTTACAATAATTATATTGGTCATACAATTATATTCATCAAAACTAGTCATATTGAACAGTTATCAATTGAACCATATCAATCATGCCAACTTATTTTTATTTATTTATTTTTATTTAAAATGGTTTAACTTTAACAATATATTTGTATGGTTTTATAATTGTAAAATATGGTCTATTAAGAAATGGTACATTTTTTAGCAAAAAAAAAAAGTATAAATAAAAATAGATATTGTCTTCTTTATTAAAAGTTCAATAATAATGTTAGTATAATATATATATTGGAGGAATCTATTTACTTCAAGAGTAAGTTGTTTAAACTTATTCCACATCTTAGACATCAATTATAGGGAAATCCAATGGTTTAGATATACTCAATAATTCAAACCATTGAATTTTCCTAGAATTGATGGCTAAGACGTAAAATAAGTATAAGAAACTTACTCTTGGAGTAAGTGGATTCCCACCCATATATATATATAACTGTCTTTATGCAGTGCAATTCTTCTATCATCAATGAAGACTTTATTAATCAAGAGGTAAAAAAATTAATAGAACAAATGGTACTTCTATCCACACAATCTCTATAATTAACAAAGAAAGAGACAAGTTGATGGGTGACTTACACCTTCCTCTTTAGGGCTACATACTTTCACCCACCTCACCTAATTAATACATTTTCTCTCTTCCCCTTACCCCAAAGGAAATGTCTTTGAATTTTGTCATTCAGGTTAATAACAAAATATGGGGCTTAAAAAGCAAAATGAAATAGATACGTAAATAGTCTAATACCAATTTTAGGAGAGTTACCCTACCAGCAAAGGAGATGAGCTTATGCTTCCAAAGAGAGAGTTTCTTTCTAAATGTATCAATGATAGGAGGCCATATAGGGACTCTTTTAGGATTTGTACCAACATGAATTCCCAATAAATTGAAAGGGACAGAGCCGACAACACAATACAATTTTTCAACCGCCTACATAACAAAATCACGAGTTGAATTAAGACCCATGAAACAACTCTTATGAATGTTAATTTTCAGCCTATATGCCAATTCGAAACATTTCAGGATACTTTTAAGCAACCATAATATTATGCTTAGAATTCTCACCGATTAGAAGGGTGTCATCCGCATATTGAAGTTGAGAAATAGACACCTCATCATTAACAACCTTATACCCAGTGCAATTGTTCTTTGAAAATGCTGCACACATGATACCTCTATGACCTTCGACAACGATAAGAAATAGAAAAAGTGTTATAGGGTCGCCTTGCCTCAGGACTGTAGCCATAGTAAACTCTTTGGTAGGACTGCCATTAACCAAAAAGGAAACATGACTACCATTTGTGACAAAAACCAGTCTCTCCATCAAATAAAGGAGGGAATCCCAATTTACTAAGTCGTAAGCCTTTCTAAAATCCACTTTTAGAATGAAGCAATCTCCTCCTTTGCCACCACCACCCCATCCATGATGAATCTACCTTTGATGACAGCGGATTGACATTTAGAAATAACCAAGTGAATCACATTTTTAAGTTTAGCAGCAAGAAGCTTCAATAAGATATTTTGAATGCATCCAATGAGGGAGATTGGTTTGTATTCACTGAGTTCTTGCGGACAATTGTTCTTTTCTATTCGAACAATAAATGAGGCATTACATCCTTTAGGTAAATTTCCGAACCTATAGAAATATTCCATCATATTGATTAAATAATCCTTAAGCCAATCTCAATACTTTAAAGAAAAGTAAAATTATAACCTATAGGTCCAGGGCTTTTATCATTGTCAGTACTCCATATTGCGTCCTTGATCTCATCTACCTCAAATTTAGCGGTTAGGAAAACATTATTCTCTTCAGACAAATAATTGAATTCGATACCATCAAGAGAAGGTCTACTCCAATGGCTTTCATCAAACTTTGCCTCAAAGAAGGAGCTAATATGGTTTTTAACTATAAACGGGCTCTTCAATCC
This sequence comes from Lupinus albus, assembly GCA_009771035.1. Classification (NCBI taxonomy): domain Eukaryota; kingdom Viridiplantae; phylum Streptophyta; class Magnoliopsida; order Fabales; family Fabaceae; genus Lupinus; species Lupinus albus. The sequence continues at coordinate 8,605,233 of CM019999.1, forward strand.
ACTTCTCGTCAATTGTTATACATGTGATCTACTTGAATCTCTATTTCTTATTTATAGATAAGTGAAATAACTTAGAATTATAGTCACCTTCGCGGATCCATCTCTGTCGGGATTTTAGCAATAAAACATTGTCCTTTTTGTCTTGAGAGACGCTACAATTCAGCAGTAGCTGACCGTGTAGACATGACTTCACCCTCCGATAAAATAGCAATGCTACCTTTAGCATCAATAAAATTGATAGCCTCCCTCTTATCTTCAATTTATCAATCCATCATATCGAACTGCTCTTTGTTTAAGCTCTTTAAGACCACTTTAAGTTTCTTTAATTTCTCCATAAACACAAAAAAAACCCTTCCATTGATCATTAATTTTTCCACTCATCAACAACTCACTCACCAAAATGGTGATTTGAAAGCCAACAATTATTTGCAGGGCCCTAATCTAATGGATATGATCTTCATCAACTAATGGATGAATCCCTCTAACATCAACAAACTTCCCATGGTTCATTTCCTCCGTATCAACCAATCTTGCTATAGTTTCAGCCTCGTCTCCATTTCCATTTGGACCGATACTTTCTCCTATGTTCTACATTTCGTTAACCTCTTTTAAGAATTTTTGATTATCAACACTTGCATCCACACCTATAATATCCTCCATAGGAGTCTCGTTGATACAAGAAATACTCACCTCTTGATGTTGTTGTGACCCGTCAACAAAGCCCTTCACAGTTTCTATATCTGCCAAATTTGATGCAGGAATGTCACCAAGATCAATACAGAAATTGCTTCAGTCTACAATAACCTTTTTTTTTCTTCTTCACCACCTTTATCCGCCTCTTCTTCTTCTTCTTATTTGCATGTGTTGGTTTAATTTTAAAAGGAAGCAATTTTTATGAATTTTGGGGATCAGTTCTAATTTCCTACACAATATTTACATTGGAGGTGGCAAAAGAGTTTGGGTTTGTTGAAGGAATAAGGCCCAAAATGGGACCCCAGATGGAACCATTACTTGGTATGCTTCTTAGATAAGGAAATAACCAATTCACCACCTGGCACACAGTCCCCACACCCATTAATATTGGGGGCTCAAATATTCTCCAAAGCCAAAAAAGTAAATGCCACACGTGTAAAGGAAATCCAAAGCAATTAAACCAAGTTGTTCTATATTTAGCCATAATCTATATCCATATCTTCTATATATTAATTGAAGAGACCGATGTTATTACGAAAATGGGTATCTTCTATGATTGACACCACGTTTTTAAATGGTAAATTTGTCAATATAAAACTATTTTTCATTAAAAAAAATAAAGCAATCATTTTGTTAAAAGCAATTTACTTAACTAAACATACCCAATAACTATATACTTTAATATAGTGGGGGATATTTTAGTAATTGCATGCTTTTTCTTCATTTATTATACCTAGTGATATTACATTAGTGGGTTTGTGTAGATAGGTAGTTCTTAAGGTTTGGAGGGATAAATGTGACATTTGATAATGACAACTTCATTCATCTCCTCTTTTTTGGTCCATTCATTTCAAATTACATTCACTTTTCTCCTTTAAACCACACCACCACTTAGGCTTCCACCACTCTCTTTCTTCAATCTATCTTTGATAGATCTCATTAAAACAAGAATGATTCCAAAAAACCAATGAGAGTTAAGGGCAATAAGGAGAATGCTTAAAAATCAGTCCTTTTAACTGCATGTTAAAGGTCTCTCACTTTGATCATCTCATTTTTTCACTTCATCATTTTCCACTCTATCTATCTATCTCTCCATTTTGAAGATCTATCTCTTTCTATTTCTCCATTTTTTTTCTTCAAAATATGAGACTCATCATTTCTTTCTTCTACGTTTTTTGACAGGAATGATTTCCCCCCTCAACAAATGGTTGAGTTCTTCGTTCACTGGTTCTTCACTCAAATGTATAAACTTTTTTACTTGCAATTTCAATTTCTTGTTATTAACTTATTCATCCTTCAAAATATTATTTTGTGTGTTTTTTTATTCATATTTGTAAGTTGTGTCATTATTTTATGCATTTTATTCTACATCTTCATCATACATTTTTTCAACTTCAACATACTTCCAATATCAATTACAACTTAATGACACGTTTTTTTTTCTCTCTCTCTCCCCCTTCCTTTCCATCGTCCATACTAACAAATGGATTGAGTGGGTGGATAATCCTTATACAAAGTTTCAATCTTTATAGAAGAAATTTGAAATTTTTAATGTTATAGAAGAAATTTTTAATCTTTATAGAAGAAAGTTTGAATATTTATAGAAGAATGTTTGAATTTTTGATGTTATAGAAGAAAGTTGAAACTTTTTATGTTATACAAGAAAGTTGAAATCTTTATATAAGAAAATTTGAATTTTTTATAGGAGAAAGCTTGAATCTTTAAAAAATATTTGGGGTATTCATGTTTTTGGTGAGCCTCTCTTAGTGTTTAAGATATCTTAGTCTTTGTAAGAATAGTGTTGTGTTAAATTTTAGGGTCATTGAAAGTGTGCATGTCAAGAGGAACACTTTGGAAAGCTCTCCTTATATGACTTGGTTTTGATGAGGACAACTTGTGCTAACATGAGCTTGAAGATCATCAACAAATCAACATGCTTAAGCCTTCCGATTGGTATCTTGCTTAGACTAGATTAGTTTAGGTTGAGTCCAAGGCTTAAGTCACCTAATACATATCTCAATTGCATAAATCTTTTAAATCTTTTTCATCTTGAGATATGTCATTCATAATATGTTCATGCATCATATAAATACATGTACATGTGCATTCTAGGCATAATCTAAGTATTAAACATGTATGAATTTAAGTGCATAACATATTTGAAGTTTTTACACATGAAAGAGTGCTGTTAATCGATTACCACTTGGCTTAATCGATTAATCTAACTGTTTGCACAGTGTAATCGATTACAACAAATGTCAATCGATTAATCTAACATTTTTGTGAAGCTTAATCGATTAAAGCTGTCGTTAATCGATTAACTGGGCTTTTATTTCAATTCTTTATAAACTGCATTTTCAGAATTGATCTCATAAGTTGCATGTTAAATTTTTAGAGAGTTAGAGCAATTTTTCGTGTTAATTGTTGCATCTAGTTGTAAATGCATTTGTGAGCTTAGAAAATAGAGAATTCTATGCTTTAGGATTGAGTGCTTTTCATGATACATTTCTCATCTTTTCTTGTCACATGTTCTTGCATTTTTACATGATTCTTGATTAGATGTTTACATATTATGCATTCTGTTTTTCACTAATACATTTTTCATACTGCATGAGCTTGTATTAGGTGATTAGAGTAAAGCCTTATCTTGTTAGATATAAGTCTTGTTATAGCTTAAGTTTACTCTGTATTGCTTTGTTTGAAAAAGTGTTGTAATTGTGGGAATCTCAAGGTGTCATATCACCAAGAGATTGAGTGTGTCTTCACTGAGTGTTAGACTTAGGGATAAGTAAAGAACAAGGTTCTTGGCTGGGGCTACGCCGAAAGAAAGGTTTTCTTTGTCGGTAGGAAGGGAGTCAAACCATAGAATAGGTTTCTTTTTATCTTGTAAGTGTCTAATTGTTGTAATTGGATAGTGTGTATGTAATTAACATTCATTCAATTATAGTGAAGAAAAATCTCCCAAATCAGCCGGGAGGCCTGGATGTAGTTTGCGGTGGACAAGCAAACGAACCAGGATAAAATTTCTTGTTGCAGGACTTTTTCTATCTCTCTCTCTTTATTGCATTTGATCGATTAATTTGTTAAGTAGATTTAATTGATAATCTGTGTCTATACTGTATTACTTGTACTCTGATAAAATTCTGTAAGCCTGGTATAATCGTTTCATTATCAATTAATTGTCAAGCAAGAAACTGTACTTGCATTTGCTTACTGTCACGGTTTAATCGATTAAGTGTGGTGTGTTAATCGATTACTTCAGTCTGTTAATCGATTAAGTGGACTGTGTTGAAAGTGTTAATCGATTAATCAAGGTGTTTTTCAGCATTAAGTGTTGTTTTCGAAAAGCGGACATTCTAACCGCTACACCTATTCAACCCCCCCCCCCTTCTAGGTGTATTGTAATCACTGATACCTAACAAGTGGTATTAGAGCTAGTGCGAAGTGCTAGCTCAACCGCGTATTCGTGATCCTTAGGGAAAAACGAATGGGTTCGTCAAACCCATTTGGTGGTGATGGTTCATCCATTAATCGACCACCTATATTCAGTGGTGAAGGGTATGCCTACTGGAAAGTCCGCATGCAAATTTTTATTGAAGCCATAGACTCGGATATTTGGGAATCCGTAGTCAACGACCCTTTCGTTCCACAACATCTTGTGGACAATGAACCTAAAGACAAGCCTAAAAGTCTATGGACCGATGATGAGCACAAAAAGGTGCAGCATAATCTACGCGCCAAAAATATCATCACATCGGCCCTATCCTATGATGAGTTCTTTAGAGTATCGCAGTGCCAAAATGCAAAAGAAATGTGGGACACTTTACAAGTGACTCATGAAGGCACTAGCGAAGTCAAGCGCGCTAGATTAAATGCGCTTACCCATGAGTATGAGTTATTTCGCATGTTACCTAGTGAATCAATCTGTGATATGCAAAAGCGATTTACTCATATTGTTAATCATTTAGTTGCTCTAGATAAATCTTTTGCCAGAGGTGAACTAACTAATAAAGTTTTGCGTTGTCTTGACAGGAAATGGCAACCAAAAGTAACTGCAATTGTTGAATCCAAAGATTTGGACTCTATGCCTCTAGCTACTTTATTTGGAAAACTTCAAGAGCACGAAATGGAATTGGGGCGCTTGACTATGCACGAAGATTCAGATCGGAAAAAGAAAAACATCACATTAAAGGCCACGACCTCCAAATCAAAAGAAGATAAAGATGATGATGAATCTGACTCCGATCTAGATGATGAAACTATGAATCTCCTTGTTCGCAAATTTAGCAAATTCATCAAAAGAAAAGGAGGATTCAAGAAGTTTCAGAAGAAAGAAGCGAAAGAGTCAACCAACAAAGGCAAGAACAACAAAGATCGCTTCACTTGCCATGAGTGTGGAAAAGCCGGACATATGAGATTTCAATGTCCTACCTATCTGAAAAAGGTTGATTCAGAGAAGAGCACTCCCAGGGAATTCAAATCCAAGAAAGCTTACATTGTATGGGATGTACCTGAGGAGGAAACAACATCAAGCACTTCTAGTGAGGAGGAGTCAGCGAAGTTGTGTCTGATGGTCAGATCTGACAACAATGGCAACTCAGACTCACACGAGGATAATGATGAGGTATATTCCGACACCTCATCCACTTCGGATGACTTACCCTCTTATGAAGTTTTATATAATGCTTATGTTGAGTTACATGAGGAATTAAAGAAATTGGCTAGAATAAATGTTGATAAGAAAAGGGAAATCCTTAGAAATGAAAAGAAACTAAGCCAATTACAAAAAGAATTAGATGAATTAAAATTAGAAAATGAAACTTTAGATCTCATCTATTCTTGTAACACATGTGACTGCTCTGCTGATAATTTATGTCAAAAGCCTGTATGTGAGACTTGCGAGATTTTGCAAGAAGACAATCTTAAACTAAAAGAAAAACTTGAACGTCTCACAAACAGTAAACAGCAATTAGACACTCTGCTCAGTCAAACAAGAAATGTTGGTGATCGTACTGGTCTAAGTTATACTCGCTCTGCTAAAAACAAGAGACCATATAGAAAACCTGTAGTTAATACTAAGGATAAAAATCGTAGGCGCTCTCCTACTTGCTTTTATTGTAATAAGTATGGTCATACTTCTTACTCTTGTTACATTAGAAAATATGGTATACCTAGCGGGGCTTATGTATGGATAAAGAAGGGAGATAATTCCCTAATCACTAACAGAAAAGGACCCAACATAATTTGGGTACCTGAGAAAAGCAGGTGATCTATTTTGCAGGTATGTCTTCGAACACAAGGACAAAAATGGTACTTAGACAGTGGATGTTCGAGACATATGACAGGTGACAGATCAAATTTCCTGGATCTATCACTTAAAGGAAAAGGATACGTCACGTACGGAGACAACAATAAGGGAAAGATACTTGGTACCGGAACAGTTGGTAACTCATCTCATACTCAAATTGAAAATGTTCTGTATGTTGAAGGACTAGAACATAATCTTCTAAGTATAAGTCAACTCTGTGACAAAGGTAATCGAGTATCTTTTGATTCTGACTGTTGCATCATTCGTGACATTTTATCTAATAATGTTAAATTTGTTGGTCATCGTATAAATAATATTTACATGGTTAACTTGGATGATGTCACCACATTATTTTCAAAATGTTTCATTTCTAAAGAAGATGACATCTGGCTCTGGCACAGACGCGTTGCACACATCCATATAAAACATCTAGATAAATTGTCATCAAACCAACTAGTTGAAGGGCTACCAAAACTAAATTTCAAAACTAAAGAGATTTGTGACACTTGTCAAAAGTGTAAACAAACCAAAAACTCTTTTAAAAACAAAAATGTGATATCCACTTCAAGACCTTTGGAGTTACTCCATATGGACTTGTTTGGACCATCACAAATCATGAGTTTTGGTGGTAGCTACTATGCTTTCGTTATTGTTGATGATTTCTCTCGTTTTACATGGACATTATTTTTATCTGCTAAAAGCGACGCTTTCAACTCTTTTAAAAATCTTGCCAAGCAAATCCAAAACCAACTTAACCTGAAAATAGTATATATACGAAGTGATCACGGGGGAGAATTTGAGAACTTTCAGTTCGACAAATTCTGTGATAAGCATGGCATTATGCATCAGTTCTCTGCTCCTCGCACTCCACAACAAAATGGAGTTGTTGAAAGGAAAAATCGTGTGCTAGAAGAATTAGCAAGAACCATGCTTAATGAAAGTAATACCCCCAAATATTTCTGGGCAGATGCAGTTCATACTGCATGCTATGTTATAAATCGAGTATTGTTAAGGCCTAATTTGAATAAAACTCCTTATGAACTATTAAAAGGCCATAAAACAAACATATCCCATCTTCACGCTTTCGGTTGCAAATGTTTTATATTAAATAATGGAAAGCGGGCTTTAGGAAAATTTGATTCAAAAGCCGATGAGGGAATATTTTTGGGATACTCGATTCATAGCAAAGCGTTCAGAATTTTTAATAAGTATTCTATGCAAGTTGAAGAGTCTATCCATGTACAGTTTGATGAATCTTCTCCAAAAGAGAAGAGAAAGGTTGTATCTGATGATGTTGCAGGTGCTTTGGAAGAAGCATACTCAAAGAACATGGATAATGTAGAAGCAACCGATGAAAAATGTCAAAACAAATCTCAGGAGCATTCAGATATGCCAGTTGTGTGGAAAACCAAGAAAGCTCACCCGATCGACAAAGTAATAGGTGACATATCTACGGGAGTGGTAACCCGTAGTTCCTTACGAAACTTCTGTAACTTTGTAGCTTTTGTATCTCAAATTGAGCCTAAGACCATTGATGAGGCCATTGAGGATGTGCACTGGGGTATAGCTATGCAAGAAGAGCTAAACCAGTTCGAACGCAATAATGTTTGGGACTTGGTCCCTAAACCTAAAGATCATCCTGTGATTGGTACTCGATGGGTCTTTAGAAACAAGCTTGATGAATCAGGCTTGATCATTCGAAATAAAGCACGCTTGGTGGCCCAAGGCTACAACCAGGAGGAAGGTATCGATTATGACGAAACCTATGCCCCTGTAGCCAGATTAGAGGCCATCAGGATGCTACTTTCCTTTGCATCAATTATGAACTTCAAATTATTTCAGATGGACGTAAAAAGCGCCTTCTTGAATGGCTATATTCAAGAAGAAGTTTATGTTAACCAACCGCCTGGTTTTGAAAATTTTAAATATCCGAACCACGTTTATAAGCTTAAAAAGGCACTCTATGGTCTCAAACAAGCTCCTAGAGCTTGGTATGATAGACTTAGTACCTTTCTTTTAGAAAAAGGGTTCGAAAGAGGCTTGGTTGACACAACGCTTTTTATTCGTAAATCAGAAAACTCTTTATTACTTGTGCAAATCTATGTAGATGACATAATTTTTGGATCTACTAATGATATTTTGTGTAAGGATTTTTCTGAGATGATGCAGGGGGAGTTCGAAATGTCTATGATGGGAGAACTTACGTTCTTTCTAGGACTTCAGATAAAGCAACTAGAAAGTGGTATTTTCATCCATCAGACAAAATATTGCAAAGAGCTGCTCAAGAAATTTGAGATGAACAATTGTAAGGAAGCTTCCACTCCTATGGCATCTGCTTGCTACCTAGATAAGGACGAAAAAGGCAAAACTATAGAGGTAACAAAGTATCGAGGAATTATTGGGTCTTTACTTTACTTAACTGCAAGTAGGCCTGATATCATGTTTAGTGTATGCATGTGTGCTAGATTTCAATCATCTCCTAAAGAATCACATCTTACAACTGTTAAAAGAATCATGAGATACTTAAAAGGAACAACTAACATGGGATTATGGTATCCTCGGGATGCCTCATTATCCTTGGTAGGTTATTCCGATTCCGATTTCGCCGGATGTAAATTGGATCGGAAAAGCACTAGTGGTACTTGTCACTTGTTGGGGAGTTCATTAGTAGCATGGCACAGCAAAAAGCAAGCTTGTGTTGCTTTGTCCACCGCCGAAGCGGAATACATTGCCGCTGGTGTGTGTTGCGCTCAAATCCTCTGGATGAAGCAGCAACTCAAGGACTATGGTCTTAATATTGAAAAGATCCCTATTAAATGCGATAACACAAGTGCCATAAACCTTTCCAAGAATCCCGTCTTGCATTCTAGAACTAAGCATATAGAAATTAGACATCATTTTCTGCGTGATCATGTACAAAAAGGTGACTGCGTTCTTGAATTTGTTGAAACTTCTAAACAATTAGCTGATATTTTCACCAAGCCCCTTCCCAGGGATACTTTCTTTGTTCTAAGGAGAGAACTTGGAATTCTTGATGAACAATATCTTGATTAAAATTGTTTAGGTGTTTACATTATCGTCTAGTTTCTCTATGTCTTTGTTTCTTTAGCTGTTCGATATTTGTTTTATTGCAAAGGTATATCTCTTGATTATTATTTTTGTGATTCTGAATGTTTAAATAAATCTGTCACATTGCATGCCAAAGCCTTAAGAAGTTGAAACCATTTTACTGCCTGAAATTTTTTTTTTACTATGCGTAATCGATTAAATATTCACTTAATCGATTACCTGGGCATCAGTTGCTTGAAAATTCGAAATTCTACTATAAGTAATCGATTACATTTTCACTTAATCGATTACCTGGGCATCAGTTCTTTCAAAAAATTCGAAATTTCACACTGATTAATCGATTAACCCTGCCCGTTAATCGATTAAAACCAGTTTTATAAAGGCAAACAGTAGCTCGGTTTCACACTTTTTCTGGCTTTCTCACTTTCTCTTTTCTGCTTTGAGATTCTAAATCTATAACACAACTAATCCAAAGTGCATCAAAAGTAGAAACACCTATTCCTAACCCTCTTAAAACCATCAAGGAATCATCTCTTTTCATCCTCATTATATCACATCTCCAAGGTTCCACTAAACATAACCTAGGTTAGGTTTGCCTACACCCATATTTGACCTCTCACTGCCATTTCGGTTTCTGCCACATTATGGAGCAAAGTCGTCCTAAAAGGGTCAAAACGTCAGCCACTCGTGTACGAAGACGAGAGGTCGGTTCGCCTTCCGCTCGGGACCGTGGTGACCCCTACTATTCACTCATTCTGCAAGAAACCCGTATGGCGAAATTTCAAGGTCGGAAACCTACATATATACGGTATGTTGACTTAACTTGGTTAGCGGAACAGAACTTTAGCTTCCCGCATGACATGGAAGCTCAGGGAACTATTCAGTTCATGGAATTAAAGGGACAAGTCTACCCTGCTCTTGTTAGGGAATTCTATGCTAATTTTAGATATAAGGATGGAAAATATTGGTCAATGATTTCTGGCAATTTGTTTGAACTCAACGATGAAATATTCATGAATGTCGGTGGTTTATCTTCTTCTGGATATAGTATAGGAGATTGTTCCTGGGTAAAGGAAAATTTTGATCCTACTGAAGTCTATAAGTCTTTTCTAAGAGGCCCTCATTTATACATTCAGGGTCAACTGACCAAAGCTGGGTCACTGTCTGTTGAGAACAGGCTGCTACACTACATTATTGCTTACATCTTAGTACAGAGGAACACAAATCACGCACAGCCAACTGTGAATGATTTACGTTTCATGTATGCAGTGAAGAATAATGTGATGATTAATTGGCCTGAGGAGATCTTGAAAATTATGAACAGTGTATCTTTATCTCAGTCGAAGCTGCTTCCCTACAGTATCTTCATCTCACGCATCGTTGACTATTTGCGCATTGACGTTTCCGATACTATCATTGTTGAATATACCGACAAGGATCATCTGGTTGGTGAAAGCCTCATACATAAGATGGGTATATACAAGTATGGTAGTACTTGGCAATACCAAGAGGACTACACCACTTTTGGTCTGGATTTATCTGATGATGATAATCAGGATGGCACAGATAATCAGCATGCTACAGCTCAGGGGGAGCCTTCTGGATCAGCACCTCAGAACTCTGCTTTTGGATTCGATCAGTTGGAAGCTATGGAGCAACGGCTTAACAACCGTATGGATCTTCACTTCCAAGGACTAAAAGACTCATACTTTGCTGGTATGGAACAGTATGAGGAGCGACAAACTGCGTATTCGGACAACCAATTTCGGGAGTTGAGGAATCTGATTCAATCTACCGCTGAAGCTCAGAATGCCTTGTTTTGTTCAGAATTTCAGAAGCTATCTGTGCTTATCAGGGGAGATCAGAACATTGTCATTTCTGCTGATCACACTAACGATCCTCATCCTCCTCCTCAACCTTAGTTTAGAAGACTTTAGACCTAGGATATCTTACCTTAGGTTTATTTCTTCTTTTTGGCACTCTTTGGATTTAGATACTGTTATGGATTCTAGTATTTCTGTTGCGTGCCTCTTTTATGTTGTTAATTGACGTTTTCTGGTTTATCTGGCTGCTAAACATTGTTACTCTTTATGCTATTTCATAATTCTATCGAATAGCCTACTATGTTTATGTGTATGGTTCTTGATCGTATGAGATTTTCTGCCTTGATATGGTTCATCTCGTATGCCGTTCCTTTACTTGTTTGGCTATTTCTGTTGTATAAACTTGCGCACTTGTTCAATCCTCTTTAATGTAAAACAGGTTAATTGTTATATCCCAATATTAACTCATTAACTGTGTTTTATGCATTACTCATATCTCTGCCTCTTCTTTGACCTGAGTTATCTTTTTGATAATGTCAAAAGGGGGAGAAAGGTTGTTTTGTTGTTTTCTGATTGTGCAGGTTGATCGTAATAACAGCTTCCGATATTTGCGCATCATATCAACCTTGCCAACACAATCTTCAAGCTATTTACATTTGATGTGGAGTTTGTCATCATCAAAAAGGGGGAGATTGAAAGTGTGCATGTCAAGAGGAACACTTTGGAAAGCTCTCCTTATATGACTTGGTTTTGATGAGGACAACTTGTGCTAACATGAGCTTGAAGATCATCAACAAATCAACATGCTTAAGCCTTCCGATTGGTATCTTGCTTAGACTAGATTAGTTTAGGTTGAGTCCAAGGCTTAAGTCACCTAATACATATCTCAATTGCATAAATCTTTTAAATCTTTTTCATCTTGAGATATGTCATTCATAATATGTTCATGCATCATATAAATACATGTACATGTGCATTCTAGGCATAATCTAAGTATTAAACATGTATGAATTTAAGTGCATAACATATTTGAAGTTTTTACACATGAAAGAGTGCTGTTAATCGATTACCACTTGGCTTAATCGATTAATCTAACTGTTTGCACAGTGTAATCGATTACAACAAATGTCAATCGATTAATCTAACATTTTTGTGAAGCTTAATCGATTAAAGCTGTCGTTAATCGATTAACTGGGCTTTTATTTCAATTCTTTATAAACTGCATTTTCAGAATTGATCTCATAAGTTGCATGTTAAATTTTTAGAGAGTTAGAGCAATTTTTCGTGTTAATTGTTGCATCTAGTTGTAAATGCATTTGTGAGCTTAGAAAAGAGAGAATTCTATGCTTTAGGATTGAGTGCTTTTCATGATACATTTCTCATCTTTTCTTGTCACATGTTCTTGCATTTTTACATGATTCTTGATTAGATGTTTACATATTATGCATTCTGTTTTTCACTAATACATTTTTCATACTGCATGAGCTTGTATTAGGTGATTAGAGTAAAGCCTTATCTTGTTAGATATAAGTCTTGTTATAGCTTAAGTTTACTCTGTATTGCTTTGTTTGAAAAAGTGTTGTAATTGTGGGAATCTCAAGGTGTCATATCACCAAGAGATTGAGTGTGTCTTCACTGAGTGTTAGACTTAGGGATAAGTAAAGAACAAGGTTCTTGGCTGGGGCTACGCCGAAAGAAAGGTTTTCTTTGTCGGTAGGAAGGGAGTCAAACCATAGAATAGGTTTCTTTTTATCTTGTAAGTGTCTAATTGTTGTAATTGGATAGTGTGTATGTAATTAACATTCATTCAATTATAGTGAAGAAAAATCTCCCAAATCAGCCGGGAGGCCTGGATGTAGTTTGCGGTGGACAAGCAAACGAACCAGGATAAAATTTCTTGTTGCAGGACTTTTTCTATCTCTCTCTCTTTATTGCATTTGATCGATTAATTTGTTAAGTAGATTTAATTGATAATCTGTGTCTATACTGTATTACTTGTACTCTGATAAAATTCTGTAAGCCTGGTATAATCGTTTCATTATCAATTAATTGTCAAGCAAGAAACTGTACTTGCATTTGCTTACTGTCACGGTTTAATCGATTAAGTGGACTGTGTTGAAAGTGTTAATCGATTACCCTGTTCTGTTAATCGATTAATCAAGGTGTTTTTCAGCATTAAGTGTTGTTTTCGAAAAGCGGACATTCTAACCGCTACACCTATTCAACCCCCCCTTCTAGGTGTATTGTAATCACTGATACCTAACAGTCATGTCATAAAAATATTGGTGCATTGGTGGGATATTATTAAAGGGAATTGTTTTCCTTGCATTTTTCATTAAATTGGAACCATATATATACAATGATAATGTGTGTCCAATATAGAAACCTATTAACTATACATCAATGATTTGCTTAAAATAGATTAGGAATCCATTAACTGTACATCAATGCTTTGCTTAAAATATATTAGGAAGGTATTGAATAGAAAAGATACAGATATAATTACAAGAATATTCTAGCAAATATTCTAGTCTATCACACCCCCACAATGGAAGAGGGAGGTTCTCGGACGCTGAGAATGGCTCGGAATTCATCAAAAAGTATGTGCGAGAGCCCTTTAGTAAATATGTCAGCAATTTGATGACGAGATGGTACATGAAGAACCCGAGTTTGGCCGCGAGCCACCTTCTCGCGAACAAAGTGAATATCCAGCTTGATGTGCTTCGTGCGTTGGTGTTGAACTGGGTTGCCGGAGAGGTAGATGACACTAACATTGTCATAGTACAGCAATGCTGCTTTTGGGATCGGAGAATGCAGTTCCAAGAGAAGATTTCGCATCCAGCATGACTCGTACATGACATTGGCCACCCCTCTATATTCAGCTTCAGTACTAGAGCGAGAGAGGGTAGGTTGGCGTTTAGATGACCATGTGATAAGATTATCACCAAGAAAAACACAATAACTGGATGTAGAGCGCCTTGTATCAGGACAACCACCCCAATCTGCATTAGTGTAGGAAGTAAGACTAGAGATGGATGAAGGATACAGATGTAAACCAAAATGCAAAGTGCCTTGTATGTAACGCAAAATGCGTTTTAGAGCATTCATGTGTTCTGTTTTTGGATCATGCATGTGAAGGCATATCTGCTGGACAACATATGAAATATCTGGTCGAGTAAATGTGAGATACTTCAAAGCACCTGCGAGGCTCCAATAATAAGTGGGATCCTCAACCGAAACACTTGAGGAGACACTGAGTTTTCATTTGGTGTCAACAGGTGTAGCAGACGGTTTGCAAGATGACATGTCGGCACGATCAATGATCTCCGTGGCATAATTTTTCTAACAAAGAAATAGACCACCTGCATTTCTAGTTACTGCAACGCCTAGAAAATAGTGGAGAGGGCCCAAATCCTTCATAGCAAATTCGGAAGCAAGTAGCATCATGATGGATTTCCGAAGAGCATCAGTGGATGTGGTGAGAATTAAGTCATTTACATATAGAAGAATGTATGTGATGTCCTTTACGGAAGATGAATAAGGAATGGTCAGATTTGATGTGATGGAAACCTATGGTGGAGACATAGTCAGCAAATCGTTGGTACCACGCCCGAGGAGCCTGTTTGAGGTCGTATAGTGATTTGTTGAGAAGAGAGACATAGTCCGGATGAACAGAATCACGAAAACCCATGGGTTGATGCATATAGACTGTCTCATGAAGATTGTCATGTAAAGGCATTATGGACATCTAACTGATGGATTAGCCATGAATTTGATAAAGCAATAATGAGAACCGTCCGGATAGTTGCTGGTTTCACCACATGGCTGAATGTTTCATCACAATCCACTCCAGCATTTTGAGATCTGCCATCGCCAACAAGACGAGCCTTATAGCGCTCAAAAGAACCGTCAGATTTCTTTTTATGACAAAAAATCCACATAGATCGAATAATATTAACACCACAAGGTTAAGGGACCAAATCTCACGTCTTATTTTTAATAAGAGCATCAAATTCTTCTTGCATGGCGAATTTCCAATGTGGGCTGCACAAGGCTAAATATGGATTTTTCGGAATGGGAAATGGTAAGAGGTCATTAGTCGAGGCAGATAAGTTAGACAAGCGTTTGGGTTTGGAAATACCACACATGCTGCGTGTTGTTATGGTTCGAGTGGGCTGGTGAATTGGCTGGTCATTTGTTGGAGTTGGGTCGATTTGGATGGTGTGTGGAACATGGTTGTTAATTGGGGAAGTAGTTTGGGTTGTAGCCGGGGGTAGGCGGTAATGGGATGCAAAGTTTGATTTTGCCAGTGATGGATGCGGGAAGGATGTAGAGTATCATCTAGAAAATCATATGCATTTTTTGAGGGTAAATGTAGCTTAGTAAAAGGGAATTGTGTTTCATCAAAGATTACATGCCGCAAAATAATTATTTTTTCTGTTTGACAAATCATAACATTTATATCCTCTGTGATTGGATGGGTAGCCCAAGAAAATACATGGGGTAGAGCGAGGTTGTAATTTATGAATACTAGTAGAAGGAAGCAATGGGTAGCATAAACAATAAAAAACCCGGAGGTGTGTATAAGTGTGATCCCGTTGATACAAGATCTGAGTGGGTGACTTGTGATTTTGAGATTTGTGTGGGAGAATATTTAATAGATAAGTTTTCATTTGAAGGGCATGATGCCAAAAAGAAGTGGGCATGGAAGAATAGTCAAGGAGAGTGTGAATCATGTTATTTATGATATGTATTTCTTGTTCCGCTTTACCATTATGAGGAGAAGTGTGCGGACAAGAAAAACGAAAAATAAGACCATTAGCATCACAATATTTTCTGAAAGACTCATTGTCAAATTCGCGTTCGCGTCCATTGTCACATTGAAAAAATTTAATGGTTTAATCAAATTGAGTAGACTTGTATAGGAATAGCCTCAGGGGTTGGGGTGGGCATGATCGCTAGCTGAGGAAAGAAAAAGAAAAGAAATCAAGAAACAGAGGGTGAAGAGGCTAAGAGGTGTAACCTAGGTCTTCTGATACCATGAAGGGAATTGTTTTCCTTGCCTTTTTCATTAATCTGGAACCATATATATACAATGATAATGTGTGTCCAATATAAAAACATATTAACTATACATCAATGATTTGCTTAAAATAGATTAGGAATGTATTGAATAGAAAAGATACAGATATAATTACAAGAATATTCTAGCAAATATTCTCGTCTATAAATTATCACTAATGAGTAAATGACTGTGATGAGATGCTTAAATCATGAAAATAAATAAGATGCGTCAAAGGTACTATGCAAGAATAAATGAGATGAGTTGAAGGAGAATAAAATATGGCGGAACTATGGTGAGGGCGATATATGTATTGATCCAGAATCCTAGAAGTCCATGTATTGGATTAGGATCAAGGTGGAGATAAGGACTCAGGTATTGAGTTTGACCCTAAGATAGGTGCTGACTGACTTTGATGCAGGGTGTAACTTGGGCATTGGCTTTGATGCAAGGTGTAACATGAGCATTGGTAGAGATGCAGGGTGTGACATGGGCATTGGCTTGGATGCAAGGATGTGACACGAGCATTGGTTAGCATTGACGCAAGGTGTGCGTTGTGGGTATACTCCTTATGGTGGAGTATGATAGTTCTTTCTCTGGACTGTTTATAGCATCTTGAAAGCTACATGGATCTCCTAAACCGATATGGAGAGCAATTGAAGCCATATCCTCAAAGCCATATCTCTCTGGAGGTTTGATAGGACTTCTGTCTCTGTCTCTGGCAAGTAGATACTCCTGCACACTTGAACTCTCAGCCTGAGAATCATCATGTTCTTCACTTGAACTAGTGCATGGTTCCTTGCCTTTATTCACCTGAATAGTTTCACTATTAACTGGTATCATATTTGATCTTAAAGACTCTCCATTGGGTCTGGGCACCTCTGTCACAACTGACTCTCTTAGTATGAAATTTTCATCAAACACTGCATCTCTGTTCAACACCACTTTTCTAGAAACTGGATCCCAGAACTTGAACCCTTTCACACCTTTGGTATATCCAATGAAGATACACCTCTTTGACTTGGGATCAAGTTTAGATCGTTCATCACTAGGTACATGTACATAAGCAGGACAACCAAATATGCGTAGCATATTATAATTGACTAAGTTACCTGTCCATACTTCTTTTACAACTTTACCATCCAATGAAGCCCGTGGTGATCTATTGATGACATAGCATGCCATACTAAGTGTCTTTGCCCAAAATCCTTTGGAAAGTCTAGTATTCAGTCTCATACATCTAGCTCTCTCCGTAAGAGTTCTATTCATCCTCTCTACAACACCATTATGTTGAGGAGTCTTTTTCACTGAAAAATGCCTCTGAATACCATGTTCCTCACAGAACTTCTGAAACTGTGAGTTCTTGTATTCCATACCATTGTCTTACCTTAGGTATTTGATTTTTCTACTAGTCTAGTTCTCCACCTCTGCCTTCCAAACCTTGAAGTTGACAAAGACTTCTGACTTATGCTTCAGAAAATATACCCAGACCTTGCGAGAAAAGTCATCAACGAAGGTAACAAAATACCTAGAACCTCCTAGGGATGGTTCTTGAGTGGGTCCCCATACATCAGTGTGGACATAGTCTAAAATGCCCCGAATTCTGTGTTAGCCAGCCTTGAAACTAACTCGCGTCTGTTTCCCAAGCACACAATACTTGCACAGATCTAGCTTGCATTTGATGACTCCCCTCAACAATCCTCTTTTGCATAGTTCTGTCATGCCACACACACTAATATGACCCAAACTCAGGTGCCAAATTCGAGGTGGGGAAGTTCGTTGGAATTGGTAATTTCGGATTGTGGCAAAGGAGGGTTAAGGATGTGTTTGCTCAACAAGGTCTATCAAAGGCGCTGCGTGAGATTAAACCAGATGGTATGGACCAATTGGATTGGGAAGAGTTGAAAGAGAAGGCTGCAAGAACCATACGGCTCTGTCTATTAGATGAAGTGATTTATCATGTTATGGTAGAGATGCAGGGTGTGACATGGGAATTGGCTTGGATGTAAGGATGTGACACGGGCATTGGTTAGCATTGACGCAAGGTGTGCGTTGTGGATATACTCCTTATGGTGGAGTATGATAGTTCTTTTGAATTATGATTGTGCGGACTAGACAATGGTGGTAGCGGTTGAGGCTTTCCAATGAAGCTCCAAGGTTCAGCTTGACTGAGTATTGAAGAGGACAGTTGTTGGTGAACTTTTTTGTAGAGGTTCCATATATCGAAAGACTTCCTAGAAATAGGTGGCTAGGTGGCGTGTTCCATTAGATGGCGGTACATTAATGTGCACTAAAAATTTGGAGAGTTAGGCTCTTGGTAACATTGTCAAGGATACTCAGAAGGTTTATACTGAAGGGGAGCAGACTCTTATGTGGATTTGTTAGAGAAGATTATGCATTGAGCAAGGTGGAGTCACATATTCGCTAAGGTGAAGAATCTTATGTAGATTTCCTAAGGAGCGAGCTATCTGTCTATTTCAATCAAGGTGGAGATTGTTGTGGATGCTTGAAATATGTTATTAGATTAGTCCCACATCGCCTAGTATTGGAATAGAATAGAGTAACCAATGTTATATATTGGACTCAGGTCCCTTGTTGTAATGTGCACCATATATAAGCACCAAATAGAAACACCCCATGGGCAGTTGGGCCCATGGGCGTGATAGGGTTTGTAATCCTTATTCTCTAATAATATCTTGGTAGCCGCTCAACGCTCCCGAGGACGTATGCACAATTGGCCGAACCCCGTTATCAAATTCTTTGTTTCTTCTCTTCTATTTATTCTATGCACTTTATTTGATTGTTTTGTGACCTACGTTGCGCAACGATCGCTTCCGCTGCACCAACACAAACCATTGGATTTTCCAAGAATTGGTGACTATGATGTGGAGTAGGTTTTTTCCACGTACAACAAAGTTAGTTGATACCCCATATTCTAAATCAGCAGGCCGCTTACAACATCTAAAATAATCCAAAAAATATATTACCATTATATCGAAGGTTTAGAAAAGAATAAGCTATGAGCTAACTTCTGAGATTGAGCTCGTAATATTATGGTATGAGAGTTTGACTGTCTTTAAGATAAGTCTCATCTAAAGAAGATATGATAAATCCAATGTTTAAATAAGTCTTAGACAACTTTAATTTCAAGCTAACTTTTGATTGAGTTAGATCCGGTAATTTTAATAAATAGTTTACACCAATAAAGTCAGAATGAGATAATCATACTTTGAAAAGGCAAAGAAAAAATGGTGACCATATACCTGAGATTGCTACCATGGAGTTTACTACTATTATACTAATATTTTTATTAGAATAAGTATAATATATAATATATTTGTACATATTAGTAAAAGTATAATATATAGTATATACATAGTAATTATTAAGATAGATGAGACAATTACGTTCTTCCATTGATGCAATAAAAATATAAAGCCATGTTTTCAGTTAAGAAAACCCACGTGCAGGGAACAAAAGGAATGGATGCAATAATAACTTAATTCACAAAAAAAATATTATATAATATTTATTAACTCATATTTATTTAATTAAAAAAACTACTTGACCTTATTTTCATAGTTGTCAAGGAGGTGGAATATCATATGATTAATTGTGGCCATTAGAATGCCCAGATGGAGGAGCAGGTCCTTTGGGCAATATCCCAAAGGACACTTTAGATAAAGTTTTAGTGCCAAAGCCTCGAGGTTTAGGGGTAAGTGGTTCTATAGCCGATTTCTCATAATATATATTTGATGGGTTTTGTGACACAAATGAGTCTTGAAAACTTGTTGATTCCATTGGTTATTGTAGAGTGTGTAGAATTCTCGCTCTTGTTGGAGATAAAATGAGGTTGAAACATAAGACTGAAAATACAAAGATTATCTTGTGCGTATGATTCACCATTTTCTTTGGATTCACTTGTAAGATAATTCCTATATTGTAATGATTATTTCAATACTATTGTTCTTTTAAATAATAGAGTTATTTCACAAATCAATTTCTAAGGAAACACATTATTTGATTTGCTATAATGGATTTGATTTACTATAATGAATGAAGATTTGACATGGTTTTTTATTGGAAAAAAGTTTAATATAGATGTACTTATAGTAAATTTGTTCATGTATCACTTTTTATTTAAGCTTCAATGATACTTAATACATATATGAGAATAATATGCTGATAAAATAAATAAAAAAACTTATATATTATTAGTTCATATATATTAGAATGAAGTAAGAGTAGTATCTACGAATAACAATGGGTATCCGGATCTACGGATACGCGCAAATCATACTCCAAAGGATTGAGTCTGGGTTCATGTTTTGGACTCGTGAGTAATTGAGACCCGCGATTTTAAGGTCCGCTATTAGATGGGTTAGGTTCTAGGTAATGAGGTACCCAGACCCGTGGGTTCTCAAACCCGCTATTTCTTCCTAAATCTAAATATAATATATATATATACCAACATAATTGTAATATCATGTTAATCTACATTGTAATATCATATTAAACCATAATTATAATATCATATTAATTCATAAATGTGATTGTTAGGTTGTTAAATTGTGATGTTATGTTATTAAGCAATAATATTACGTTCTTAATTCATACGTATGATGTAATGTTATGTTAATTGAAGAGTCCTTAATAAATGAATTTTTCATCCCAAAGTAGAAGTTATTTTTAATATTTGTTTTAGTAAAATGAGTTTTATTTAATAGTTAAATTAAGTTATGTTTTAAAACTTTAGATTAAGTTTCTTAAATTTTTATCTTGTCGATTGTACAAATAACATATAAGATCATAGGAAACAAATACACAAGTACATAAATTACTTGCAATTATTTTTTATATTTTCAATTTATGGTTACTCATGAATCCGTTGGGTACCCAAAGACTAGCGAATAATATACTAAGAAGATATTAGCAGGGTCTAGGATGATTCTGAGCAATGCACTACCTGAAGTCATCCAAATTCATTGTCATTCCTAGTATCACTCTCCAATATATAATAGAAAAATAATAAAATCATTAATAGACAAAGTTATTTTCCATTAATTGATAATAGATTATTAGATTACTAAAAATAAATTAGAATGATGATTTTCCCCATAAAGGTAATTTTCTAATCTCCATATACTTAATGGAGTTTTCTAACACATGTAAACATTGCGCTAGATAAATCATTTATTATCTTCTTTAATTAGTAACAATATTCTCGTTAGTTAATTACACAATCAACATATTAATTTTTAAAAATATTCTTACTTAAAAGATCACAATCATTTTTCTGATGCTATACAGCTACTATTTCTAACCTATGCATAAGCGTTAATTAAAAGATATAATTTGATTCCCATAGTAATGATTTATTGCTATACAAAATCAATTAATTTCAAACAATTATTTTTCTCATTCACATTTCAATTTTTTCCTCCTAACTCCTCTACCTTATCTTTATAAAGTTGCTTAAAATCCAAAACTTGTTTTTTTATATAAACGGTTCAGATGTTCAACAACTTGTTCAACTTAAACCAAATAAAAATTACACGTTAAATTGATATTGGTATGATTTAATTGAGAAATTAGGGCTTAAATCTTATTTCTTGGATTTGTATTGTTGGGAACAAGCGATCAATCAAATAGTATAAAATAAGAAAAAAGAATAACACAAAGAATTTAATAACGACGTTCGGCCAATTGTGCCAACGTCCGCGGAAGAGTTGAGAGGCTACCACTATTTATTAAAGAATAAGGATTTGTGTTTTGCTATTGTTCTTCTTCTTGTAAGGACCCAAAATCCTACCCTTGAAAATTTTTCATTATCTTAATCCAATTTCATGCATTTTCCTGTAACTTACATTTACCAATTGAATAACTTTATTTTAAAATCTCAATTTCCTCTTCACATTCAATCTATGAACCAATAACGACATACACATTCATGTGACAGAAAAACATAATTCCTATTAATGCAGCTCAGTAACTACCGCATACAACTAGCTATGGGTTTCAAAATACTCATAGCTACAAATATCCAGAGTTACCGTTATCCATGGTCCCTAACATGTACAAAAATCAGGCCCAAGATTACAAATAGTCAATTCAGAATACAATTAGTTAGGTTACAAAAGAATGGGAATAAAGACTTCAAAATAAAAGCCTCTAAGATACAAAATCAAAACATCCTCACGTCTTCCACCTACCTGCAATGAGATTAACATTGACCATACACAGAAACAAAACAAAGGAGTAAGTCGTTAACTCAATAAATGTCAATGTACGTTAATCCACATTTTAATAAGGTTAAGTAAACAATTTAAAGCCAAATATACTTAAAACCATTTTCATCGTTTATACTTTTGAAAACCATGCTACATAACTTGAGCCAAAGTTTGCTACATCGCTTAAGCCAAAGCTTGCTACATCGCTTGAGCCAAAGCTTGCTACATCGCTTGAGCCAAAGCTTGCTACATCGCTTGAGCCAAAGCTTGCTACATCGCTTGAGCCAAAGCTTGCTACATCGCTTGAGCCAAAGCTTGCTACATCGCTTGAGCCAAAGCTTGCTACATCGCTTGAGCCAAAGCTTGCTACATCGCTTGAGCCAAAGCTTGCTACATCGCTTGAGCCAAAGCTTGCTACATCGCTTGAGCCAAAGCTTGCTACATCGCTTGAGCCAAAGGTTGCTACATCACTTGAGCCAAAGTTTGCTACATTACTTGAGCTAAAGTTTGCTACATTACTTGAGCCAAAGTTGCTACATTACTTGAGCCAAAGTCGCTAACCAAACATGGTCGGCTAAAAACGAGTTTTCTTTTCATTGATACTCCATCAATATAAACAGTAAATCCACGCCATCATTATTACAAACATACCCATATATGTTTATAATAAATAAGTGGTTCACAACTTGATACATTATCCACAACCAGAAAATCCACGCATTTTCTAACAGAATGCATAAGTTAAAGGCTTATCCTTACCTTGGTGAGTGTTGGGTTTGGTTCTTGGTAACTTCACAAGTTCCACCGACACGGCCTCCAACTTTAGGATTTTTCCTCATTCCCACCATATAACACAATGTTAGTCATTTATTCTAAATATCACATAAACAACTCATATTGCATTATTTAACCATACAAGATATTTAACACATTTTCAATGTTTGTAAACTACTTTCATTATAAGTTTACAAACATCTAAAACATACATATTCATCTCATATTTCAACCTTAGAGTGCATACTCATCTTCTACCTCTAGCATTTACCGATTTTCCTCTTTAACCACATTTTTACTTTTAGGTTTTGGGGTTTTCATGAATCAACCCACAAACTCTTTCCATTCTTGAAATACTAACTCTAAATCAAGAGTTTACAAGAGAAAAACAACATAAAACGAACCATAACTCAAAAGGGCGAGTTTCCATGGTTTCTCATATTTTGAGAAGAGATCCAACATACCCAAAACAAGTTTTAAAGGGAAGAAGAGAGTTAGAATCAAGAGTTTTACCTCTTCTCAAACTTCTAGATGAGTATCAAAGTTCCTTGCCCTTGGAAAAGCTCTATTCTCTCACCTCTCTTTAATTTCTAACCCTAAAATGTGTTTGGGGTTTCTGATTTAATGCAATCTCGTCGGGTTCTCGCTTAAGCGAGCCCATTCTCGCTCAAGCGAGAAAATCTCGCCTATTTTAAAAACTCAGATCTGACCCTCTCGCCCAGGCGAGGGAACTCTCGCTCAGGCGAGGCTGCTCTCGCTCAAGCGAGGATCTTACAGCCTCGACAAGTCCAAAATGTCACTTTTCTCGCCCAGGTGAGACAACTCTCGCTCAAGCGAGACCACTCTCGCTCAAGCGAGACCACTCTCGCTCAAGCGAGGCAACTCTCGCTTTGGCGAGAATCCTTCAGTATAGCCTAGTATTTCACTCACCTAGGTGAGCCTATCTCGATCAAGCGAGCCTTCTCTCGCTCAAGCGAGATTCCCAGATAAAATCGTGGGAGGAACTCAGACTCTCTCGCTCAAGCGAGAATCTGGCAGTATGCCTTACTCTCTAGGGTAATTCTCTGACTTAGGAAATATAAATCTAGGGTGTGACGATCCTCCCTGTAACACTGCAATTTTCGTTTTCGAAATGATTGGAAAAAGTAGAGTGTTGGAGTAATATTGGGCATTCCTTGTTTGAGAGAGAGGACCTCGCCCAAGAGAGAGTCTCGGTGTTCTAATATGAGTTTTCCGGAGACCTCGCTTAAGTAAGGAAGTGGTCGCTTGAGTGAGAGTGAAATCTGGAAAAGCTGTCAAATTCTAGCTTGAGCTAGAATTTTCGCCCAGGCTAGAGAGGAGCCTTAGCATACTGCCCGATTCTCGCTTGAGCGAGAAATCCGCGCCCTGGCGAGAGCGTCAGTGTTGAAAAGCTGAAAAATTGCGAAATTCTTGCCCAAGCGAGCCATTCTCGCTCGGGCGAGGCTGCACAGCTATAAAAGTAAAAGAGGGGTTTCAAAAATCCTAATCTTCATTTTCTTTTCTCTCATTTCTCTCCCAACGGCGGCTCCACCCAAATGGACCATTCTCATCTCCACTAAACATCAGAACTTATCAAAACCTCTTCCTATTACTTCTTGGTGGCACATTTGGGAAATCTTGAAGGTGAAAAATGGAACAATGGAGATTTGGAGAAGATGGAGGGGGATGTGGCTCTTTTGTGGAGAAACGGAGCTTATGAAACCTAAGGTGAGGGAGAAGACCATTGTGGTCTTAGAGTATTTCATTAGAGTCGTCTTCTCCGATTTCCCTCAAGAATCGGAGAATGTTAACGGATAGAAACTCTCTTGGAAGTTTGTGGTCCATGTGAGAGTCTTTATTTTCCATGAAGATGTATTAGCCATAAAGATGGAGATATATGTGTAGGAAAACTGTTTTATTAGATGAAATACAAGATGCTCATTTATGGTAATACACCGTCATGAAAGATGGCTCTATCGTTAATATGTTATATGATGATGAATATGTTCTTAGTTGTTTATTTGTGATAAAAAGGCATGAGTATGTTAATGAAAATGATTAAGTTGTGAGTCGCTTATTGGTTATAAACATATACGGGTATGTTTGTAATAATGATTTTGTGATGAGCGGTTTATTGATGATAATTTGACATGATTATATTATGTGATGATGATTTTGGTGTGAGTTGGTTATTTGTGATAAAAGGATAATGATTGTGTTATGTGACGATGATAATGTTATGAAATCTTTTATTGTGGTAAGAAATGGGATGCATTGTGTTTATGACATTGAGGTGATATTTTGTGTTATGGTGAAGTCTTGATGTGAGATTAATACAAGGGAAATGATTGTATTGTGAGTTTTGAGTTGTTGTATGGAATGAGATGTAAGGGATAAGTATTTCCATTAAATATGAGATGATATGGAATGACTAAGTGTATGATTTATCATGAGGATAATGAGATGTGTTATAATGGATATATAATTGTATTGAATCACCTTTTTGGTGTAGACTTACCTGATGTGGTATTGAATCGTCATTCATGGTGTAGACTTGCCCTATGTGGTATTGTAGACTTGCCCTATGTGGTAGTGTAGACTTGCCCTATGTGGTATTGTAGACTTGCCCTACGTGGTATTGAATCGCCATTCATGGTGTAGACTTGCCTTATGTGGTATTGTAGACTTGCCCTATATGGTAGTGTAGACTTGCCCTATGTGGTATTGTAGACTTGCCCTACGTGGTATTGAATCGCCATTCGTGGTGTAGACTTGCCCTATGTGATATTGTAGACTTGCCCTGCGTGGTATTGAATCGTCATTTGTGGTGTAGACTTGCCATATGTGGTATTGTAGACTTGCCATATGTGGTATTGTAGACTTGCCCTACGTGGTATTGAATCGCCATTCATGGTGTAGACTTGCCCTACGTGGTATTGTAGACTTGCCCTACATGGTATTGTATCACCATTCGTGGTGTGGACTTGCCCAACATGGTATTGGCTCCTTGAGCAATGTATGACTTGCCCGATGTGGTATTGGCTCTTTGAGCAATGTATGACTTTCCCGATGTGGTATTGGCTCTTGGCTTTTCTTCTTTTTGATGAAGTCAAAAGGGGGAGAAAAGTTGGGAGATGTGTATTTTCTGTCAATATTCTTTCAGACACATAATTCCAAAAGAAAGGGGAAGCATACATGCATACATATAGATGGAGCATACTCAAGACAAATGAAGATATATCATCAAGTATGCTGCTCTTAAAAAATTACACATTCAAAAAGACATTGGTTTGTCATCATCAAAAAGGGAGAGATTGTGAAGAAGATCTTGCTCCTGACCTTGACACGGTTTTGATGAAGACACCAATATCACAAGAAGAAGAAATGAAGAAGACCGACAAAAATAATATCGAAGATAAAGCTTCAAGATTTAGAGTCTAAGTCTTTAGGTACTTTTATCCTTACAACTCATTTATGTACTTAGTTAATAATGCTCAAAATTGTTTTCAAGAAAATCAAGAAAAACTAAGTGTGAATAAAAATAATTTTCAAAAACAACATGTAACGGATTACCATACTTGAGTAACAAGTTACATGAGTGAGAAAAGAGTTTTCAAACCTCTTACAGCTATGAGTAATCCATTACAGACTTTGAAGTAATAGATTACCATTTTTAGAAAACAGGGTAATCGATTACTCAAAGTAGTGTAATCGATTACACAAAGGCAAATTCACAAAGTTGTCAAACAGTGTTGTTGAGTAATCGATTACTCAAATCCAGTAATCGATTACATTGTGTGAATTTTCAAAAAGCTGTTAACATGATTGTTGGGTAATCGATTACCCATTTGCAGTAATCGATTACTGAGAGCTGTTGCATCAGTTTTTCAGATTTCAAGTGAAAATGTTTCACTTCAAACTGATTGCTTTTCATTCCAAACGAAACCTACTCATGCCTAAGGGTATTATGGTTGATAAGAAGCCTATATAAAGGCATTGAAACACTCTCACAATATACAACAACTCTCATAAGAAAATCACACAAAGCTCTTATACTTTTCTGAATTTTCTGCGCTTTTCAAAGCAACATACTCTCAAACTTTCTAAGTATTTCTGAGTTGCTTCAAAGTTGCTTACCAAACATTTTCAAAGTTAAAAGAGCATTATTATCTCAAGTATACGAGTTGTTATTGAATTGCAAGTTCTAGAAATTGTGATATACACTTGTAAGGCAATCCAAGCCAAATTGTACATTCTTCACTTTTGCAAAGTTTACTTTCTTTCACAAGGGTATGAAGAGAAAGGGTGAGTGACTTGGTATAGTGTTTACCAAGGGTGTAACTTGGTATAGTGTTTACCAAGGGTGTTACTTGGAATAGAGTTTTCTAAGGGGATTAGATATAAGTGAGTGTGTAAGGTACAAGGAGATCTTGGGGTGAGATATTTGTAATTGCAACTCATTATATTTAATAAAGGAATCTCTTGCGCGTCAAGAGTACTAGACGTAGCCTTCGGTGGACAAGAAGGTGAACTAGTATAAAACACCTGTGTACTCTCTTTCCATTCTCTTTGTTATTTATTTATCCTTCCTAAGTCAATATTTTTCTGCATATTATTTCCGCTGCACGTTAACTTTGATATTGCAGAAAAATTGGTCATACTTATTGTAACAACTAATTCACCCCCCCCCCCCCCCTCTCTTAGTTGCAATCTCAGTGTTACAAATACAAGAAGTAGAAGGAGGGAAAAGCCCATTCTACTTCACCAACAAGGCCTTGCAAGGACTGTAGCTCAGATACAAGAAACTAGAGAATGTCGCCTATGCCCTACACCAGACAACCTTATATGAACCTCCTTTTGAGTGGCTCTCATTTCACAATCGTTCTTGGATGGTGTATTAGCTTTATCTAAGATTGCTAGAATTGTGGCCTAGGCTATACTAGTTTTGGCTGAGATAATGTTGAGTTGATGCTTGGATGAGACAAAGCTTGAATTTGGCTAAGTTTATGTGAGTTTTGGCCAAGGCAAATTGACTATAATTTTGGCAACGAAATTACAAAAAGTTGGATTAAAGAAAATCGAAAAGATATGAAGTGGAAGGCGCCACAAACAAGTGAGTTGTTTGATAAGCCAAGCGATAATATCCATAAGGGAGAATCTTTAATAAGATTGGAATTCTTAGTTCAACCAAGAATTGTGTTAGGCGCCACAACATTTTAGGTGTTGATAAGCCTTGAACGGCACAAGACAAAAGTCTTGATAAGTTCTTTGGATTAGGAGCTTATGCTCAACTAAGGGAAATCAATTTCAAATAATCTTTATCTTGTTTATTTCATGAAATAACATGCTTACATATAGGTGTGGTTGACCATCCTTGGCTTCCACGAAAATACATGCAAATAAAGATGAATTAACTTGCCTAATTAAGACTTCTTACTCCTAACTTATGGCTATCCAACATTGGATGCTTATTTCCTATGAAGATACATGTGAACATTACCTTGATCATGTGATTCATATCGTCATGGCACTTAGACATATTTCTCATGTGATAATTACATTAAAAACATGAAGTAAAGGAATGAACAATTTTGGATTCTTTTGTTGGCTTGATGTTGTCCACGACTTCATGAGAGTAAGGAGCCTTGGATTCCATTCTCCATTGATGTCTTTAGCCATAGTATTAATCCTTTGAGCACATGGTTGAAATGCCTTCGCTTCTTCATGGTTCATTTAGCATAGGATTCCCTTCTTCAATAATTCCCTCATGGCTAGATGGCTTGAGTCTTTTGAGCACATAGTTAATTCATGAGTTAACTCACCGTCAAACCTCCCACGCCTAGTATGAATGTGAGCATTGGATTCCACTTTACAGTAAATTAATAATTGGTGACAATAACAATAATAATAAAATATAATTAGGATTAATGTGATAGTAACAATTAAAATCTTATTTTCCACCATTTCAAGTTGCGATCACTAGTGGATATAGAGTTGTATATCATTCTCTTGAAATGGGTGAGGAAATGATGATAAATGGTTGATTATCTCCTTAATTAAACCTTATAATAAAAAACCTCTAAGGATAGAAAAGTGAAAAAGATCATTATTGTACTTTCTTCCTCCTTAAGTTGAGATGTGGTGGCATACATAAGATTTTACATCACTCTCTTGAGGTGAGAATGATGGACTACGATTATGTATTATTTATTCTCTCCTAATCTTAATATAAATCACAACAACCAACTAAATATTTTTTACCTTAGAACTATGTATTCTTGATTCGTGGGGACATGTAGAAGCAAGAGGTAATCTTGCGAGACATAAAAAATAAAAAAATAAGTTTTTCCTTTATAATTAAACAAAATAATCAATCAACTTTAGGGTATAAAAATAGTCTACGTAATAAGTGATGGCATCATCTATTATGGGTGGACGAAGTGCTAATATCTTCCTCAATCTTTAATCGGTTATGGAATCTGAATCTCTAATTTAAAGACCAACTCATCCCAAAATTGGGAATAAAGAGAGTTTACTATGTTGTGACAATAAAACACGGTGGTGACTCAAAACTCGTCTAAGTGATGTTCAATTGAAAACCGGGTTGAGACAGCTGGTGACTCCACTCCAGACTTTTTTTTTTGGAAATTCAAGACTAGAACCGTCCGGTGCATGGACTCATTTTTAAAAAAAAGAAAGAACGTGTAACACCCTGAATTTAAGTCTTCAAAATTATAGTATCAGTCCTTAGATTCTCGCTTGAGCGAAGGATTCTCGCCTGGGCGAGGAAGGCTCACCTGGGAGGGTGAAATTCTAGGCTATACTGAAGGATTCTCGCCTGAGCGAGAGTTGGCTCGCTTGAGTGAGAGTGGTCTCGCATGGACGAGAGTTGACCCGCCTGGGCGAGAAAATTGATGTTTTGGACCTGTCGAGGCTGTAAGATTCTCGCCTGAGCGAGAGGATCCTCGCTTGAGCGAGAGATGTCTCGCATGGGCGAGAGTTGCCTCGCTTGAGCGAGTGGGTCAAACCTGAGTTTTTAAAATGGGCGGGATTTTCTTGCTTGAGCGAGAATGAGCTCGTTTAAGCGAGAACCCGACGAGACAGCATTAAATGAGAAACCCCAAACACATTTTAGGGTTAGAAATTGAAGAGAGGTGAAAGAAGAGAGCTATCCCAAGGGCAAGGAGCTTGGATACTCATCTAAGAGCTTTAGAAGAGGTAAAACTCTTGATTCTAACTCTCTTCTTCCCTTTGAAACTCATTTTGGGTATGTTGGATCTCTTCTCAAAATGTGTAAAACCATGGAAACTCGCCCTTTCGAGTTATGGTTCGTTTTATGTTGTTTTTACCTTGTAAACTCTTGGTTTAGAGTTAGTATTTCAAGAATGGAAAGGGTTTGTGGGTTGATTCATGAAAATCCCAAAACCCTAAAGAGAAAATGTGGTTAAAGTGGAAAATGGGTAAAATGCTAGAGGTAGAAGATGAGTTTACTTTCTAATGTTGAAATATGAGATGATTATGTATGTTTTGGATGGTTGTAAACTTATGATGAAAGTAGTTTAGCAACATTGAAAATATGATGAATATCTTGTATGGTTAAATAATGCAATATAAGTTGTTTATGTGATATTTGGAATAAATGACTAACATTGTGTTATATGGTGGGAATGAGGAAAGATCCTAAAGTTGGCGGCGGTGTTGGTGGAACTTGTGAAGTTGCCAAGAACCAAACCCAACACTCACTGAGGTAAGGATAAGTCATTAATTGTGCATTTGGAATGGAAAATGTGTTAATTTTCTGGTTATGCAATGATTGAGTTGTGAATTACGCATTTAGTATAAACATATATGGGTGTGTTTATACTAAAGTAGGCGTAGATTTACGGGAAATGGAAAATGGTGAAATCAAAGAAAGGAAAATATATTTTTAGCCGACAATGAATGGTTAACGACTTTGGCTTGAGTATATAAGCGAAACTCTGGCTTGAGTATATAAGCGAAACTATGAGTTGAGTATATAAGCGAAACTCTGGCTTGAGTATATAAGCGAAATTCTGGCTTGAGTTTATAAGCGAAACTCTGGCTTGAGTATATAAGCGAAACTCTGGCTTGAATATATAAGCGAAACTCTGGCTTGAGTATATAAGCGAAACTCTGGCTTGAGTATATAAGCGAAACTCTGGCTTGAGTATATAAGCAAAACTCCAGCTCGAGTATATGTAGCCTGTTTTTCTTCTAAAAGAAATGAGAATCTGCTTTTAGCTAACCCTGGGGGGTGTAGCGACTTTGGCCCAAGTTATAAATCAAAGCAAAATGAATTTCCAAAAAATGGTTTGTTAACCCTTTTCTAATGTGGATTATCTTATAATGATGTTTATTGAATTAACGACTTACTCCTTTGTGTGTTTGTGTGTTTGTCATTGATAATCCCATTGCAGATAGACAGGTGACATGAGGGGAACTCATTTTTTGGGAGCTTAGGGAGCTTTATATTTTGGAATTATTTATTTGCACTATTTTGTACATGAGTGCATAATTGATAGTTTGAAATATTTTGTAACTACAGATATATATATATTAGCTAACATGAGGGTGTAACTCTGGATATGTGTAGCTATGGGTATTTTGGAAACCCATAGCTAGTTGTATGCGGTAGGTTACTAACCTGCATTAATATGAATTATGTTTTTCTATTGCATGATTATGTATGTCATTCTTGATTCATGGATTGAGTATGAGGAGGGAAGTAAGATTTTGAAGTAAGGATATTAAATGGGCAATGTGAGTGATGAGTGATCGCATGGAATTGAATTAAAATAAGAAAAAAATTTCAAGGGTAGAATTTGGGTTCTTACATTTGCTACATTGCTTGAGCCAAAGCTTGCTACATTACTTGAGCCAAATTCGCTAACCAATCATGGTCGCCTAAAAACGAGTTTTATTTCCATTGACACTCCACCAATACATTTTCCGAGTTTTATTTCCATTGGCAATCCACCAATACAAAAACAGTAAATGCACCCGACATCATTACAAACATATCCATATATGCTTGTAACGACTAAGTGATTTACATTACATTTCATTATCCACAACAGAAAATCCATGCATTTTCTATCACAGTGCATAAGTTAAAGACTTATCCTTACCTCGGTGAGTGTTGGGTTTGGTTCTTGGCAACTTCTCAAGTTCCACCGACACCGCCTCCAACATTAGGATCTTCCCCCATTCCCCACCATACAACACAATGTTAGTCATTTATTCCAATATCACACAAATAACTCATATTGCATTATTTAACCATACAAGATATTTATCATATTTTCAATGTTTATAAACTACTTTCATCATAAGTATACAAACATATAAAACATACATATTCATCTCATATTTCAATATTAGAATGCTTAGTCATCTTCCACCTCTAGCATTTTACTCATTTTCCTCTTTAACCCCATTTTCACTTTAGGGTTTTGGGGTTTTCATGAATCAACCCCAAACCCTTTCCATTCTTGAAATACTAACTCCAAACCAAGAGTTTACAGGATAAAAACAACATAAAACGAACCATAACTCGAAAGGATGAGTTTCCATGGTTTCCCTCATTTTGAGAAGAGATCCAACATACCCAAAATAAGTTTCAAAGGGAATAAGAGAGTTAGAATCAAGAGCTTTACTTCTTCTCAAGCTTCTAAATGACTTACAAGCCTTCTTGCTCTTGAAAAAGCTTTCTTCTCTCACTTCTCTCTAGGTTAACCCTCATAAATGTGTTTGAGGATCCCTATTTAATGTAACAGTGTCGGGTCCTTGCTTAAGCGAGCCCTTTCTCGCTCAAGCGAGAAAATCCCGCCTATTTTAAAAACTCAGATTTGACCTTCTCGCTCAAGCGAGGATCTTGTTGCTCAAGCGAGAATCTTACAGTCTCGACAGGTCCAAAACATCATTTTTCTCGCCTAGGCGAGCCAACCCACGCTTATGCGAGAATCCTCTAGTGTAGCCCAAGATTTCACCCTTCCAGTTGAGCCTTTCTCGCTCAAGCGATCCAACTCTCGCTCAGGCGAGAATCCTCCAGTATAGCCCAGGATTTCACCCTCTCAGGTGAGCCTTTCTCGCCCAGGCGAGAATACCTCGCTCAAGCGAGTATCCCAGGACTGATACTATAATTTTAAATACTTAAAGTTAGGGTGTTACATAGGGTGCCAAGTAAAGCAGTTAAAAAAGTCCATATGAGCTTTGGACTTGTAAAATACCAAGCACTTGCATATTTGGGGTTGTCCAACTAAGGCACGGCCTTATAGGACACATGAAAGAAAATTGGACTCAAGAACAATTAGCTGTTATTTTGTTGGCTATGCTGAACGTTCACGGGGCTATAAATTTTATGATCCTACAACAAGATTTTTCTTTGAGACGAGAAATGTGAGATTTCTTGAGGAAGTTGATTTTGGGAAGGAAGAGAACATAAGGAATGTTGTCTTTAAGGAAGAACCTGCCACTAATGGTGAACAAGTTCTTGTGCCTATTACCATTCAAGGAACAACTACGGTAGTAGAACAAAATGTTCAGAATATTGTTCCTGACAATATTCCAGAGCAGGACAACAATGAGGTTCTGGTTGAAGTACATTCAGGGCAAATTCAACAACCTCAAGAAGTAGAAGTGCCATTAAGGAGATCCACTAGAGAGAGGAGAAATGCAATTTTAGATGATTATATTGTATTTCTTCAAGAACATGAGGATGGCATCATATTAACAGAGGATGATCCATTGAACCTCTGTCAAGCCATGAAAGGTTCTAAATCTCAAAAGTGGATTGATGCCATAAAGGATGAGATAAAGTTTATGCATGATAATGACATTTGGGATCTTATCGATTTACCTGAAGGTGCGAAACCTATTGGTTGCAAATGAATATTTAAAACCAATAGGGATTCAAAAGGTAATATTGATAGATATAAAACGCGTCTAGTTGCTAAAGGCTACACTCATAAAGAAGGCATTGATTATAAAGAAACATTCTCTCCAGTATCTTCGAAGGATTATTTTAGAATAATATTGGCACTAGTAGCTCATTTTAATTTAGAGCTACATCAGATGGATGTTAAGACTATGTTTCTAAATGATGAAAGTAGTTTAGCAACATTGAAAATATGATGAATATCTTGTATGGTTAAATAACGCAATATAAGTTGTTTATGTGATATTTGGAATAAATGACTAACATTGTGTTATATGGTAGGAATGAGGAAAGATCCTAAAGTTGGCGGCGGTGTCGATGGAACTTGTGAAGTTCCCAGGAACCAAACCCAACACTCACTAAGGTTAGGATAAGTCATTAATTGTGCATTTGGAATGGAAAATGTGTGTATTTTCTGGTTATGCAATGATTGAGTTGTGAATTACGCATTTAGTATAAACATATATGGGTGTGTTTATACTAAAGTAGGCGTAGATTTACGGGAAATGGAAAATGGTTAAATCAAAGAAAGGAAAATATATTTTTAGCCGACCATGAATGGTTAACGACTCTGGCTTGAGTATATAAGCGAAACTCTGGCTTGAGTATATAAGCGAAACTCTGGCTTGAGTATATAAGCGAAACTCTGAGTTGAGTATATAAGCGAAACTCTGGCTTGAGTATATAAGCGAAACTCTGGCTTGAGTATATAAGCGAAACTCTGGCTTGAGTATATAAGCGAAACTCTGGTTTGAGTATATAAGTGAAACTCTGCTTTGAGTATATAAGTGAAACTCTGGCTTGAGTATATAAGCGAAACTCTGGCTTGAGTATATAAGCAAAACTCCGGCTCGAGTAAATGTAGCACGCTTTCTTTTAAAAGAAATGAGAATCTGCTTTTAGCTAACCTTAAGGGGTGTAGCGACTTTGGCTCAAGTTATGCATTAAAGAAAATGAATTTCAAAATGGTTTACTAACCCTTTTCTAACGTGGATTATCTTATAATGACGTTTATTGAATTAATGACTTACTCCTTTGTGTGTTTTGTGCTTTTGTCATTGATAATCCCATTGCAGATAAGTAGGTAATATGAGGGGGACTCATCTTTGGAAACTTTAGGAGCTTTATATTTTGGATTCATTTATTTGCACTATTTTGTACATGGGTGAATATTTGATAGTTTCAAGCATTATGTAACTATGGATATATTAATTTACATGTTTTTGTAACTCTAGATATTTGTAGCTATGGGTATTTTGGAAACCCATAGCTAGTTGTATGCGGTGGTTACTGAATTATATTTATATGAATTATGATTTTCTGCTAAATAGAATGTATATGAATATGAGGATATGAAATGAGTATGAATAGGTAAATAAAATTAAAATGAAAAATGTATGTGAAGGAAATAAATATGGGAAATTTTTTCAAGGGTAGAATTTCGGTCCTTACAATATGGTATCAGAGCATTGTTAGTCCTGCGGCCTAGGGTATGACCTTACTTGCTTCTTTGTAACTTCTATTTGATTTGACTATGTGGTTTAAGTGAACTATTGTGTGGTTATGTGATAATTTATCTGGTTAAAAATGGTTTATTGACAAATGAATGAGTGCAGGTACCCGTTACGGAGATGTCTGGAAGAGGAAGAGGAACAGGATCGGGTCAGAATGACCTGTTGGCCCAGATTGTTGCTGTGCTGATGAACATGAATGAGAATTTGCAGCATCTGAACCAGAACGCGACACCAAGTCCGAGTTCGCAACCCTTAGTTCCACCTGGGTCGGCTGAATACCGAGGTTTGGATGAATTCTGTAGGAGGAACCCAGTCAGTTCCAAGGCGGATTCGCTCCTGATGCCGCCATTGAATGGGTCCAAGGAGTGGAAAGAATCTTCAGGGCCATGAGTTGTTCTGATGCTCAGAAAGTGGCCTACGCCACCTACATGCTAGTGAAAGATGCTGAGAACTGGTGGGAAATGACCCAAAGGCAGATGGAGACCGAAGGGCAAATCATTACGTGGGGAGCTTTCAAGAGTAAATTCCTCCAGAAATATTTTCCTGCAGACCTGAAAAGGAAGAAGGAGATGGAATTCTTGCGATTAGAGCAAGGAAACATGTCGGTGGGGGAGTACGCGACCAAGTTTGATGAATTGATCCGGTATTGCCCTTATGTTGAACTAGAGTTGGACGGGAGGTCCAAATGTGTAAAGTTTGAGATGGGGTTGAAACCCGAGTGGAGGGTGATGTTTGGTCACGAAGAGATTTCTGATTTTCCTACACTAGTGAACAAGTGTAGGATGTATAAGGATAATGTGCGGGTGAGGGACGCTGCTGCTAGTAAAGAGAACCCTCCACGACACTATGGCCCTCAATGGAACTTCTCACACGGAAAAGGGAAAAGCAAGGTGTTTCAAGAGGAACGGAAGCCACACTCTCCTCCAACGGGTAGTCGGGGTCATACTTCGCATGGGTCGAAGACTCATGTTAATGCTGGAGGGTCACGGTTGAACTCTCTATCTTTGTGTGGCAAATGTGGCCGAACTCATGTCGGTGACTCATGCCCTGAAACGACGCTTACCTGTTTCCACTGCACGGAGGTTGGGCATATTAGAAGATATTGTCTTAAGTTATCGCAGAGTGTAAATGCTGTGAGAGCTGAGCGACCTCGATCCACTAGCAGAGTGTTCACCATAAGTGGTGCAGAGGCATCGGGTGTAGATGGCCTGATAAAAGGTAATTGCATGGTGGCAGATATTCCTCTTTTAGTGTTATTTGATTTGGGAGCGACACACTCCTTTGTATCTATTGAATGCGTGGATAGACTAAAACAGAAAACTGAGTCGTTGCCTTTTGACTTGGTCGTATCCACCCCAACTGATGTGCTTGTGGTGGTGTCGACAGTTGTGTCTCGATGTCCGGTAGTAGTAAATGGTAGGGCTTTTACCGTGGATTTAATCTGCTTACCACTATTCCAGTTAGATCTAATTCTGGGGATGGACTGGTTGTCGGCAAATCATGTGGTGCATAATTGTGCGGATAAGACCGTGGTATTCAGAAATCCAGATGGGATTTCTCATGGGGTTAGTTATATGAAGCTGTTGTCGGCAAAGGAAGTCAGGACTTCCTGTAAAGAGGGAGGAGCCGTGTTTATGTTGTTGGCATCCCTGGAAGGTATTGAGAAACTCAAGGTTGAGGGCATTCCGAGAGTTCGGGAATTCCCTGAGATATTTCCTGATGACATTTCAGAGTTGCCCCCAATGAGAGAAGTTGAATTCTCTATTGATTTGGTACTTGGAACGTGACTCATCTCTATAGCTCCGTATAGAATGGCACCATTGGAATTGGCGGGGTTGAAAAAGCATGTTGAGGACTTGTTGGCAAAGAAGTTTATTCGTCCTAGTGTCTCGCCGTGGGGTGCGCCTGTCTTGTTGGTTAAGAAGAAAGATGGTAGTATGCAGTTGTGTACCGACTACCAGCAGTTGAACAAGGTTACTATTAAGAACAAGTATACATTGCCTCGGATTGATGACTTGATAGATCAGTTGAGAGGGGCAGTAGTGTTTTCAAATATTGATCTTCGGTTGGGTTACCACCAATTTCGTGTCGAATTCGAAGACAGTCCTAAAACTGCTTTTAGGACGAGGTATGGACATTTTGAGTATTTGGTCATGGCTTTTGGTGTAACGAATGCCCCAACAATATTTATCGACTACATGAATCGGATTTTTCATCCGTATTTGGATTAATTCGTAGTGGTATTTATTGATGACATTCTGGTTTACTCTAAAAGCCGAGAGGAACATGCAGAGCACCTGAGAATTGTTCTAGAGCTTCTGAGTAAGAACCGGTTGTATGCTAAATTGTCTAAATGTGATTTCTGGTTGGAATCGGTAAACTTTCTGGGACATGTAATATCCAAGGAAAGGGTAGTTGTAGATCCTTCAAAAGTTGAAGCGGTTATGGAATGGGCAGTACCCAAGTCCGTTAATGAGATCCGAAGTTTTCTGGGTTTGGCTGGTTATTATCGGAAATTCATTGAGGAATTTTCGAAGTTGGCACTACCGTTGACTAAGCTCACCAGGAAGGGGGAACCTTATGTGTGGACAATCCGTTGTGAAGAGAGTTTCCAAGAGTTGAAACGGAGATTGACTACCGCACCAGTGTTGGTTCTTCCTTGTACTGATAGGGATTTCAGTGTTTATTGTGATGCCTCCAAGCAAGGTTTGGGTTGTGTTCTGATGCAAGAAGGGAAAGTTGTTGCATAAGCTTCTCGACAGTTGAGGACGCATGAGCAAAACTACCCTACCCATGACTTGGAATTAGCTGTAGTGGTCTTTGCCTTGAAAATCTGGAGACACCACCTTTATGGTGTGAGATTTGAGGTATACAGCGGCCACAAAAGTTTGAAGTACCTATTTGATCAAAAGGAATTGAATATGAGATAGAGAAGGTGGAAGGAATTCCTTAAAGATTATGATTTTGGGTTGCAGTACCATCCGGAAAAGGCCAATGTGGTGGCCG
Source organism: Lupinus albus (assembly GCA_009771035.1). Classification (NCBI taxonomy): domain Eukaryota; kingdom Viridiplantae; phylum Streptophyta; class Magnoliopsida; order Fabales; family Fabaceae; genus Lupinus; species Lupinus albus. The sequence continues at coordinate 8,643,669 of CM019999.1, forward strand.
ATGCTCTAAGTCGAAAGTCTTTGCATATGTCGGCTTTGATGGTTAGAGAAGGGAAACTGATAGAAGAGTTCAGGGATATGAACTTGGAAGTTCAGATAAAGCCTCATAGTATGATTTTAGGAATGCTTAAGGTCACCAATGAACTGTTTGATCAAATCCGGGCGATGCAAGTTGAGGATAGTGAACTAATGGCTAAACGAGATTTAATGCTAAGTGGTAAGGAAACTGATTTCGCATCAGACCCTAGTGGACTGTTGCGTTATAAAGGAAGAGTGTGTGTGCCTCATGATGTGGAATTGCGAAAGAATATTTTAGAGGAGTCACACAAGAGTAAAATGAGTTTTCACCCGGGGACTACGAAGATCTACCAAGATTTGAAAAAGCTGTTTTGGTGGTCTGGATTAAAAAAGGATGTGGCTTTGTATGTCTCGAGTTGTCTTGTCTGTCAGAAAGCCAAGATTGAGCATCAACGACCAGTGGGAGAACTGCAATCCCTAGAAATTCCCGTTTGGAAGTGGGATAGTATTTCCATGGATTTTGTATCGGGCTTTCCAAGGACTCAGAAAGGGTATGATTTGATATGGGTGATAGTGGATCGGTTAACTAAATCTGCACACTTCCTGCCTATGAACATGAGATATTCTTTGGAGCGATTGGCGGAACTGTATATCCAGGAAATAGATCGTTTGCATGGGATACCGTCGAGCATTGTATCGGATAGGGATCCCCATTTTACTTCCAACTTTTGGACTAGTTTGCAGACCGCATTGGGAACTAAGTTGAAGTTGAGTTCAACTTATCATCCACAAACGGACGGTCAATCGGAAAGAACCATACAGTCATTGGAGGATCTTTTGAGGGCTTGTGTTTTGGAACAACCGGGGAGTTGGGATGGCATGTTGTCTTTGATTGAGTTTACCTATAACAATAGCTTCTATTCGAGTATTGGGTTGGCACCCTATGAGGCATTGTATGGTAGGAAGTGCCAAACTCCAGTGAGTTGGTTTGAAATTGGGGAGAACTTGATATTGGGACCCGAGCTAGTTCAAGAGACGACGGAAAAGATCAAGAAGATCCGGGAGAATATGAGAATAGCCTAGAGTCGGCAGAAAAGCTATTACGATAAGAGGCGGAAACCTCTTGAGTTTAATGAGGGAGATCATGTCTTTATGAGAGTAGTCCCGACTATCGGCATTGGTAGAGTGTTGAAGTCTCGTAAGCCGACTCCGCGATTTATTGGGCCGTATCAAATATTGAAGAGGATTGGACCGGTAGCGTATCAGATTGCTTTACCTCCGTTGTTGTCGAATCTCCACAATGTGTTTCATGTGTCTCTGTTGAGGAAATATGTTGGGGATCCATCTCATGTGGTTGAGTCTGATCAGATAGAGATGAAAGATAACTTGACTTTTACGACGTTGCCTGTGAGAATCATGGATACCAGTGTCAAAAGATTAAGAGACAAAGAGATTTCCTTGGTGAAAGTATTGTGGAGCCAAGTAGACGAAGGGGATGCTACTTGGGAAGTGGAACGTGAGATGAGGGAGGATTACCCTCATTTGTTCGAATCGAGGTATGTTTAATTTTCGGGGACGAAAATTCTTATAAGAGGGGGAAGATTGTAACACCCTGAATTTAAGTCTTCAAAATTATAGTATCAGTCCTGAGATTCTTGCTAGAGCGAGGGATTCTCGCCTGGGCGAGGAAGGCTCACCCGGGAGGGTGAAATCCTGGGCTATACTGAAGGATTCTCGCCTGAGCGAGAGTTGGCTCGCTTGAGCGAGAGTGGTCTCGCCTGGGCGAGAGTTGACCCGCCTGGGCGAGAAAAGTGATGTTTTGGACCTATCGAGGCTATAAGATTCTCGCCTGAGCGAGAGGATCCTCGCTTGAGCGAGAGATGTCTCGCATGGGCGAGAGTTCCCTCGCTTGCGCGCGAGGGTCAGACCTGAGTTTTTAAAATGGGCGGGATTTTCTCGCTTGAGCGAGAATGAGCTTGCTGAAGCGAGAACCCGACGAGACAACATTAAATGAGAAACCCCAAACACATTTTAGGGTTAGAAATTGAAGAGAGGTGAGAGAAGAGAGCTTTCCCAAGGGCAAGGAGCTTGGATACTCATCTAAGAGCTTGAGAAGAGGTAAAACTCTTGATTCTAACTCTCTTTTTCCCTTTGAAACTCATTTTGGGTATGTTGGATCTCTTCTCAAAATGTGTAAAACCATGGAAACTCACCCTTTCGAGTTATGGTTCGTTTTATGTTGTTTTTACCTTGTAAACTCTTGGTTTAGAGTTAGTATTTCAAGAATGAAAAGGGTTTGTGGGTTGATTCATGAAAACCCCAAAACCCTAAAGAGAAAATGTGCTTAAAGTGGAAAATGGGTAAAATGCTAGAGGTAGAAGATGAGTTTACTTTCTAATGTTGAAATATGAGATGATTATGTATGTTTTCGATGGTTGTAAACTTATGATGAAAGTAGTTTAGCAACATTGAAAATATGATGAATATCTTGTATGGTTAAATAATGCAATATAAGTTGTTTATGTGATATTTGGAATAAATGACTAACATTGTGTTATATGGTGGGAATGAAGAAAGATCCTAAAGTTGGCGGCGGTGTTGGTGGGAACCAAAACAACTTTTGTTATATCAATAATAACTAAACCAATCAATGATCACTAATATTGACACAACTAAATGACATAGATCAATCATGAAATGTGAAACATGAAAATCACATGAAGGTGATCTATACATGTCGATTTTCAATTGGTCCTCCTTTACTTTAGTGAGATCTCATGAATAAATTTCAAAGTGAAACTGAACCAAAAACCATATTCTGCAGAAAAATATATCATATCCATAAACATGTCTATATACAGAGAACATCCAAACTCCCACTGAACCAAAATATCCCCAAGTAATACAATAATTTTGAAAGACTTAGATAATAAACCTTTGGTGAGCAGATCTGCAACTTGAAGTTTGGGTCAATATGCTCTATAAACATTTGACCACTCTGAATTGTTTTCATAAAGGGATATAGAAATGCTAACCTTTTGTCACAATATAACTTTAATAGTCTTTCAATATATCCAAATTAGCAGTCAAGTGAAAATTATATAGTCATATCTCATGATTAGATGTCTCATAATAAGCTATGAAAATCACTACCATAATAGATGAAAAGTGTTTGCTTAACACTTTCAGAAATAGTACATCATCCACCTAATAGGTAGATATAGCCTTACATGGATTTTCAATTGTATTGACATCTAACAAGACTAGATAGCAGTACCTAATGATCTATAAATGAATCATTTTATGTATCTGAGAACATAATTTTTTTTTGCTCTTTGTAAGTACTTTATAATTAACTAATTGGTTGTCTTCCAATTATTTCTCATTAGATTTACTTAACCAATGCATAAGGAATCTACTATATATCTTTAACTTTAAAATTTCTTCCTAAAACATTGTACCTATGAATGTTCCTTGAATTGCATACCTAATTGTAAACACCCAATTTTGTCCGGCTATAGAAGAAACATACTTATTCAAAAATAATATTTTTACAAAAAAAAACATTTTATCTTTGGAGATTGACTCTCATCAAAATTGGATCAATAAATAAATCAAGATTACAATATGCAAATCAAATCAAACTATAAAATTTCATATTATTGTGATAGTGTTGCACAAATCATTTTAATTAGAAAATTTAATATAAAATTAATTATTTAGAGATTTTGGTCAAATAAATTGGAGATTGCAAATCATATCAAATCAAATAAAAAAAGGGATTTTAAGTGAATTAATAGTCACTTATCATCATAATTATGGAAGGATTCAGAAGGCCAAGATTGAACATCAGCGACCAGCGGGAGAATTACAATCCCTAGAAATTCCCGTTTGGAAGTGGGATAATATCTCCATGGATTTTGTGTCTGGTTTTCCGAAGACTCAGAGAGGATATGATTCGATATGGGTAATTGTGGATCGGTTAACTAAATCTGCTCATTTTCTGCCTATGAACATGAGGTACTCTTTGGAGAGGTTGACAGAACTGTATATCCGAGAAATTGTTCGCTTGCATGGAATATCGTCAAGCATTGTGTCGGATAGGGACCCCCATTTCACTTCAGACTTTTGGACTAGTTTGCAAACCGCTTTGGGAACTAAGTTGAAGCTGAGTTCAGCTTATCATCCACAAACAGACGGTTACTCAAATCTCACAAGGAAGAGCATGCCACTTTATTATTTTACAAACACACTCAACAAATCCTATGGTGATCTTTTTTGATATAGAAAAAGACTTAAGTAGGCTTAGGATCTCTAAATCCTATTTAGTTGATGTATGAATCATTTAAAAGAACAACCAAACTTAATAACACACCTGCTCTTTTTTTCCAGACTTTGAAAGTGCATAATTTTTTCCTGAAAAACTTGTAATTGAATGCACAAAAGTGTAAATGAAAGTTTAGTTCGAGTGTGTTTCATTTTAGAGGATTATGATAATATTTATAGACCGTAGACATTTTCCAAGATGCATTCCAAGAGGTACAAAATATTTGGGAAGACGCTAATTCATGTGGGAAGATGCTCCTTGAGTTTAAAATTCGAAACTACACTAACAATACACAATATTTAGTAACACGTAATATGTTACCCTAACAAGTAATATGTTACTATGTTACAAGTAACATGTTACCCTTTTTAAGTAACACGTTAACGTGTTCATTAACATGTTACTTGATTTTCTATCGTATCCTATCCTATCCCATCCTCTCATTCCAACTTTTTTTTCCGTTGTTTTAAAACTTTCTAAAAGAATTGAGAAAATATTTTTAAGAGGATTTTCTAATTAATAATTAAGAATGAATATATTGCTACAAAACATTTTAAAAACCTTATAATTTTTTGTGTGTGCTTTTCATACTTCAAGGTCTTAAATCTTTTTCTTCTTTTTGTGAATGTCGGTATCTTCACCAAGACCTAGTCAAGATCTAGGAGAAAGTTATTCTTCACGTCAATTTCATTCATGCTACCTTCGGGCTCTCCCTCGTGTCGAATACTTTACTGTATTCGTTTCTTCTCATATGGCTGCTACCTCTTTGTCCCTACTTCATTTCGATTGTGAGTATTTTCTCTTACCAGACTTAGGACAAGTTTAAGAAAACTAGAGTCCTTCATAGGAGTAATGTTTCAATAGTTTCTTGGTTATATTTTTTATCATAAACATTTGTAATTTTTTTACTTGCATTATAAATAACAATTGCAATGGTTAGGAATGGTATTTGTCAAGAAAGTAATCAAAATGAAGATAAACTGAACCAAATACTTGAAGCCTTGATTATATTTATTTATTTTTAAATTCCACCTAGAGAGTAGCCTTGATTATACTTGAACCAATTATGAATCAACTATAACTTTTTTAATTTCTAAAGCTCTATTTTCTTTCTTGCCCTTAATAAGAAACTTTTAAATGAGGAAGAAAAAAGCCAAACCAATTATGAATCAACTATAACTTTTTTAATTTCTAAAACTCTATTTTCTTTCTTGTCCTTAATAAGAAACTTTTAACTGAGGAAAAAAAAGCCAAACCAAATGTAAATCTCATCTGGTGAGTGTAGATAACATTTATATTTATTTATAGTTAAAAACACATGGCATTGTGACTCCAAGTAAAATGTTGTGGAAGAAAGAATGTACGTAAAAATAATTAATAAAATATTATAAGAGATTAAAATTTTAATTTTAATTAAAATTTAGTTTAAAAATATAATAGTAAAAAATATATATACACTTATTGATTCTAAATATGACATAATTCGTTTATTAAGATGCAGATAACAGCCACCTATCACTTATCCACAATCAACTGCAGTGTTCACCAAACCCACTCTTTTCTTTGAACCTTTATCTCTCAGTTATGTTTTCCTCCATTGCTAAACTCCCTTTCTCACTCACCATTCGTTCTTCTTCTTCTTCTTCCAAAGGTTCTGCTCTTTCTCTGCTATGCATGCTTTCATTCACTCCTTTTCTTAATTCCTTCTTCTTCTTACCCATCTTTTGATTTTTGTTGTTGTTGTTATAAGCAGATACCACTTTGAGAGAGGACTGGAGGAACAGGTCTAAGCCTATCCCTCCAGGTGGTACTTACCCTGCAAAGGATCATTGCAGGTTAGTAGGTCTTCACGTTCTTACTAAACAATGTGTCTTCATGTACATGGGTATAGGCAATCTCATTCAATGGACCGTTTTGATGATTTTTTACAACACAAAAAAACTTACAGTTGTGCAGAGGTTTAATTTTATTGAAATAAAAACTAAAATACTATTTTATTATAAAAATGTTGGTATTGAGGATGAAATACGCAATTATATTTATATTTCTAAAATATGGTCTACTATCACAATAACATTTTATTTTAACAAATTGTATAAATAAAAGTTATTATTGTCTTCTTTATTGTTTTTTAACATATATGTATATCGGTACGTGATTTAATTAGTGAACCACCGATTGAACCGTTATAACATCAAATCAGTACCCTGATCGGTTTGATGATGGGTACACTATTAATAACTCTGCTGGGATGTCACCCCAAGTCAGTGTTATAAATTGTGGGCCGTGACTGCAATATTGCGGTGACCGCTGCAACCGCATCACACCACAATTGCGGTGTGATTCCAAATCACAATAATGTGGCCGCATCGGGCCGCAACGCAACCGCATCGGACCGCATTTGGACAGCATCAGGCCACATTGGACCACATCAGGCCACATCGGATTCAAAAATATTATTTTAATCTCAAAATAATTCACATCGCAACTGCCGCAATGGCTGCAACGGCCGCAATCTTGTTGTTTCACCATTTGGCTTAGTTTTTTCTCTTTCTTTTGGGGCAGTCAATGCGGGTTGTGTGATACATATTATATTGCCCATGTCAAGAATGCATGTGCTTTCTTGGGAGATGGAATGTCTAGGATTGAGGTAAGTCAATGCTTTCTTACCTTGTTATTTAAATGCCCGACGTAGGCAGAAGCTTCAAGTTTTTAAAACCTACTTGTTAGTTGACAATGATGAAGTCTTTGAGCCTAAATTGTGTTACATGTCACCTCACATTTGATTCAAGAACAATTATTTACTCAGCCACTCTTATCTCTACATGGTCGAAATGTTGATGCAGAAATATGCTGCATTTAAATTTTCCATATTTGACTTCTGGTGAATAATTACTTGGATCATTGCATGCGATCACACTTAGTTGCATGAATCTCAGACGAAATTATTTCAAAATTTAAATTGAACTTTCAATGCACAACAACAGTTATTTAATTTTTGTCACGTTTTATCTCAACACCAAACTTCAAATTTTGTTGTGCAAGTTAAACAATGCACAAGTAAATACTTTGATTAGTACACTTTCATGCTGTCTGAAAATTTCATTCGTGTATAAGTGCATTCATAGCATTAGCCTTCGGCAGCATTTTGACAATCTAAAGTTGCTTCCTTGCTCCATAATTGTTTTCCCTTTCAGAGATTGGAACCTGTTGTTCATGGTAGAGGGAGAAAAACTGATACCTTAGATGAGACCTACTTAGGGGTCCATGAGGAACTGTTATATGCTCGAAAAATTAACCCTGTGGAAGGTATTTTTATGAGTTGAAACTGGAAAACTCTTATGTTGCTACATCTATTGTATTTATACATTCTTTCAAATTATTATTCAAGGTCTTTGAAAATTAGTAATTACTTGCAAGTGATATTAGCTCAGGTTTCTGCTCTTAGTTTTATTGATCAAATTCATTCCACTGATAGGAGCTCAATGGACTGGGATAGTAACAACTATTGCTATAGAAATGCTTAAATCAGGCATGGTTGAAGCCGTCGTTTGTGTACAAAGGTATTGGGAAGAACTAGAATGCGCACATGCTAATGTCTTTGTTTGAGCTGACTTTGTTTTCTGTGTTAATAACTTCAATGTAATTTTGTATATCATAGTGATCCGGATGACAGGTTGGCTCCGAGGCCCGTTTTAGCAAGGTATATATCTTGTAAACTTTGAAATTGATCTAAGATAATTTTCTCTCTCTATATTATTTCCATTTTCCTATTAAAATTACTACCTTTATTTTTTCTGTAAATTTCATGCAGGACACCGGAGGAAGTTTTGGCTGCTAAAGGTGTTAAGCCAACATTGTCACCCAACCTCGATACCCTCGCTCTTGTTGAGGTGTTCAAAATCTCTCTTTCCACCTTTTTTAGGAATTTATCATCATTTAGAATAACGCATTTAAATTTTTCTGATGTATAGCTACAAATTCTTTATGCATATGAAGCTACCTATATACTTGAAAAGGATTATAAAAAAGCTTCCAATCGAACAGATCAAGGTTTCTAAATGCATGCGAGTCCTGTACTAATGTTTGGAGTATGAATCGTGATATAATGTAGAGCAGCATAAGGAAAGAAACCAAGAATATTTGGACTTTTATCTGTTGTTTCTTCTGCACTCTTGTTTTTGGGTTGTTCCTGAAAATGGTAAAATTTGGAAGATGCTGATGAACAATTTTTTTGCTCAATATGAGAATATTGAAGATCTTCTCCACAAGATTAAATTGTGTTAGCGTTCTGGCTAAGTTGTGAAAATAAAATGTCACATTTAGCATCATTAGTATCCTTGTCGTGTAAGCACTTTCCTTGGCATTGAGTGAATTGAACCCACTCATTTGTTTTATGATCATTTAATTTAATTTAACATTTTGTAATCCATGCTGATAGAACTCCTAGTTCTAGTGCCTAGGGTAATGGACTAGGCTAGGGTTAGGTGCTGGACCTTATGCCTAAACAGCCCAAGGAGTTGCTAGTCTGCACAAGGAGGAATAGGATAGAGGTGGGAGTAACTAACCACTAGCTGAAAGGTTTAGTTATGCATAGCTTGCAGGTCGTTTGGGAGTCAGGTATGAGTATTGCAAGTTATCGGCCAGAGAATGATGAGGGTGTTACAACATCGGCCAAGCTGGCCCATATATCCTAAGGCCCACAAGTACACAATAAACTACCGACCACGCTAGAGTAATAGACCTTTATCCTATATAAGGCCATGGAAATGGGAGTTTGTCTTTACCCAAAATTTGAACCCGAATAGGATCAAACTCAGAGATTAGCCTATAGAGGATTTTAAAGATCTGTGTTTTCTCTAGGTCAGTGTTGTAGAGTCTTCCTCACACTCCATCTTCAAGCTCTGATATTTATCCAATTCGATCCAGAGACCATTAAGGGTCCCATAATATTCTCTTATTGAGAGGTTTCCCGGCTTAGAACTGAAAATTTTATTTTTTATTTCGTAATAGGCTGAGAGGTCCCATTTCATAGAATATGTGTCGGCCAAATTATTCCAAATCTCCCGAGCAGTAGGAAAGAGCATATAATTCTGGCTAATCTCCGTTGTCATAGAATGTTAAAACCATGTCGCAATGAGAGTCCTCATCAACCCTTGCATCCTCTGGGAGTAGTACGGACAAACTGGAGCCACTGGAGGTAGTTGTGCTCATCCAGTCGATATGACCCAGGCAATATTGGTAGACCATTGTAGAACCTGAAAAAAAAAAAAAGACAACAGTGTTCGTATGGTAACTAAGGGTTCAAAAGACAAGTTAAATCGTGACCAAAGTAAGGACACAGTGGAAAAATAGGTCATAATAAGAACGACTAGGTTTTTTTAAGGTGCAGAAGCAGAGCCCTAGAATTGGGTGCTCTGATACCAACTTGAAAGAGAATCATAATCTTATTGCTTGAGTAAAATTGCAACCAATGACTGCAATTTATAGGCTAAGAATGACCTAATTAAGTAAATAAGTAAACATGTATAAAATCTCCTAATTGATATAAAATCTTCTTATTGATACTATGAAGCCAAAATAATAATAGGAGCATATTTTCTAATAATAAAGTGAATCTCCTAATATTTCAACAATAAGACTTGAAGCAAAATGGGAGTTTGAATGTGTATGTCGAAGAGTTTGAGTTCATCTTGTCTGAGGTGCCTTAACTACTAGAAAACCAATACCTCGGGTATTTTATGGCAGGTTCACGACGAGAGGGTAAGGATGACTGCAACCCCCACTGATGCAGTCATGCAATGAAAATTGCACACATATTGAAGCTGAATTTCTTCCAATACCGAGTTTCTATCGTCAAGGACTCAAGGTCACTTAAATAGTCCTTTTGGTTTTCCAACAACTCGTACAAAGGATGCTCCGACCATAGGGAGTTTGTGTCCGATGGTTCAGCCCAAGGTTTCAGGTAATCGGGTATGACCCGGTCAAATTGTAAAACTCTTCAACAGATGATTTCATAGAACAGAGTTGCTACTCCTACCATAGCTCCACTGAGAAGGGCACGAAGGGGAGAGATGGGAACCTGTAGAAAATACCAGAGGTGTGGGAAAAAATTTCATCCCTCAACCACTGTTCGGAAAGACATTTGAGTGCAAGGGAGCGAAGGCATAGAAAGATACTGCACTAGAATATTATTTCGCACTTGCACAATATCCCGTGTCTCGGCTGGGTTATACTTTTAATCAAGGACAGTTGTTGTATACGGGATGGCAGTGATTTCTGCTACTTTTGCATATATTCCCTTACTATTGAAAGAGTTTCATGCGCCTCCTGTGGGTGGACATTCGAGGCATATGAGGACTTTTAGGCAGAACTCTGGAAATTTCTATGGGGGTTGGAATGAAGAAAAGAATACAAGAATTTATGCAGTCTTGTGATGCTTTCAAAAGACAAAAATATGCAGCTTCATTGCCTGAGGGTTATTGCAGCCTCTACCCATGCCATCTATGGTTTCAGAGGATATTTCCATTGACTTTGTGACCGGACTTCCCATGTGTAAAGGGTTTGAAGTAGCCGTGGTGGTAGAAGACAGGTTGCCTAAACATAGCCCCATTATATCCTATTGAAAACCCCCTATCCAGAATGGGGCATAGTTGAAATTATTGCTAAAGAGGTGGTTCACTTACATGATACCCCTCATTCAATTACAAGTGATAGGGATCCACTGTTTATCAGTCTCTTTCAGAAAAAAATATTCACGTTAAGGGGACAACACTCAAGATGAGCTCTTCATACCATCCGGAGACAAATGAACATACTGAAGAAATCAGTAGGTGTTTCCGGACATACCTGAGATGTTTTGCTTCTGAGCAACCTAAAAATTTGTTGCACCAGATCCATTGGCCTGATTTGTGGTGTAATACCATGCATCATGATGTATCTACTGGTTGGACTCCATTTTAACTCATTTATTGAAGGAAACCTCCTACTATTGTGTGGTTTGTATCAGTGAAACTAAGGAAGAGGTGGTGGGTAGAGATATCGTGGAGAGGGATGAAGTTCTCAAACAATTAAAGTTTAATTTAATGGGGGCTCAAGAAAAGAAGAAAAATATGGAGTCAAAAGTAGAACGGCAGAAGTGTTTTTAGTGGGAGAATGGTTTTTCTTAAATTTCATCCTGATAGACCGCACTCTGTGGCCAAGCATATTTAATTCCAAGCTGGAAGCTAGGTTTTTCAGCCCTTTTCAAAACCTACAAAAATATGGAGAGGTGACCTATAAGCTGCAGCTACCCACTAAGTCTAGGGCACATCTGGTGTTACTTGTATTACAGCTTAAAAAGGTTATTCGGAATTACTCAGCAGAGGCAAACCTACCTGCAGGGGTGGAGGTTGACCTCAACGAAACAGTGGCACCAGATTTTACCTTAGTTAGCAGAGAAGTGACAAAATCTGGTAAGAGAGACCACTAGACAATGGTTAGTGAAGTGAAGGAACATGGCTGTGGAGGATACACTTTGGGAAGATGAATTCATTCTTAGAAACCACTTTCCAAATTTGAGCCTTGATGGCAAGGAGGGAGGCAATGAGAGAACTCCTAATTATAGTGCTAAGGTAATGGACCAAGCAAGGGCTCAGGTCTTGGACTTAAGGCTCGAACAGACGAAGGAATGACTAGTCTATACAAGGAGGAGTAGGAGAGAGGTGGAGAGTAATTAACCAATACCTGACAGGCTTAGTTATGTGTAGCTGGCAGGTTTTTTGGGGTGAGGGTCTGTGTATTGCGGGTTATAGAGTACTACAATGATGATGGGAAGGTATCTGTATTTTTAGCAGACAATGATCTCTGAGGAGCCATAGGCTCTGTTAGACTATTTTCCTTTTCTGCGAGAGCTGTTAAGCTGCTTTTTTTTTACATTAATACTATCAACCAAAACCATTTTCTGGTGTTCCATCGCACGTCTCATTTGTGGGTTTATCTGTTTCTTCAATATGTATTCATTTGGTATTTTGCTTAAGAGCAGCTCATCCTTCAATAATTGATTATTTACTTTGGAATTGATATTTCTGACAGTTTATAGTATTTCTTTCTCTCATAGACGAGTGAGAGATCTGTAAACTAGTTGTTAATGTTGAGAGTTTCTTGCACATATTAAAGGAAATATTAATCTATATAAACTCCAACAAGTCAAAAATTTCAGTTGTAAGAGAAGACATCCAGTAATATAAAATTATAATAGAAGACATCCTGTGAACTGTCCTTCGTTTTTGTGCATACAGTATCACTCTGTTTGGTTCCATTAATTTAAGCTGCTATAAGGTTTCTTGGATGTATTGTTCATTGGCTACCTTTTATATTCTTAATGTCTGTTTAAATTTTTATTAATGACAGGCTGCAGGCGTCAAACGTCTTCTTTTCTGTGGTGTAGGTTGCCAGGTTCAAGGTAATCACTCTATATAGATGTATTCTTTGCTAGTTTCCATCACTTTCTCCATTATGACTTGTAATGTTATAATGCAGAATAATTTCTTCAATTGCAGCATTAAGATCTGTGGAGCGCTACTTGAATTTGGATAAGCTCTATGTTCTGGGCACAAATTGTGGTATGCTAAAGGTCTTGTGTTTTGCATAAATGATATGTTGAGGATTTTGAATTATGAATTTTGTTATCAATAATTCTTAATGGACGAGGTTGAATTTTATGTGTCTAACATACCGGAAGGCCTTGAAGAATTTGGACTAACACAAATGTTCTTATTCCATAGTGGACAACGGAACTAGGGATGGACTGGATAAGTTTCTAAACGCCGCGAGTCATTCACCAGAAACAGTTCTCCATTATGAGTTTATGCAAGATTACAAGGTTTTCTGCTAGAAAATCTTGTCAGGTTTAGCTTATTGCATTTATGGACGACTGCATGCTTTGTCATTCAGTGAAATGTAAATAAAGTTTTATATTATTATAAAATTTCTAACTGATTTATTTGGAATAGTGATTGAGATGGTAAAAGTTTCTCGCTCATGAATATTAAGGCTTACTTCTGGTGCCTATTTTGTCCTTGCAAATAGCTTAAATTATTTTCAAGAATTTCTCTAAATTCAATATATTCATAATTCCGATAGGCATCTTCATTACCATCAATTATGCTACGATGAAAGATGCATAAAAATCTTTAAGTTGTCATCAATATTCAGTGTATGTATCCTGGTTTATGTTCCAACTTCTAAGCCAAACATCTTGCTTCTTATCAAAGTGAGACACTTGCTACTGTTCTGTACATTTAAGTACTTATTAATCAGCTTCTTTTACAAATTTAAATTGGTTATTTATAATGGCGCAAACATTGTGTTAGTTGCATCACTTTTATCATAGGGTGAACCTTGGTGCAACAATATGGTTGCTACATTGTGAATTGGTGGTCATAGAACCTGCTCTTAGAAACCGTCTCTATGCTCATGGAGGGTAAGGCTACATAAGTTTACCGTCCCTATACACCATATTGGTGAGAGCCTTGTCCAATGGGTTGTCCTATTTTAGTTGCATCTCATGTATCCCAGTTAAATGTCTAACCCTTTGCAAAAATGAAACACTCTACTGCTATTAGCATCTTGCTGCATTGTCAAGGTTATTTTTTCTTGCTCATTTCTCTCTAATTTTCTGACAGGTTCACTTGAAGCATTTGGATGGTCATATTGAAGAGGTAAAATAGCTACCTTTGTAAAGTTTACCCATGATTTTCACAAGTAGCAGCTTCATTCAATTACAAATTTCAACTGTAACAGGTTCCTTATTTCTGTCTACCGGCAAATGAGTTGGTTGATGTTATTGCCCCATCTTGCTACAGGTAATTTTTTCTTTAACTTTGTCTAAAGTGATGGCTCAAAATTTATGCATGAGAGCCATGTGTTTTTGGTTTCACTTCAATCTCTTATTTTCTCTTTCATTTTATGTTGCACTAATTTGTTAAAATCTCTTTTTTTTTTCTTTCCTTTTTCTCCGACAGCTGTTTTGACTATACAAATGCTTTAGCAGTAAGTCCTCATTTGCTTAACTGTCTTGTCTTTTTAACATGCGTATTATTTCAATTAAATTTAGGAGGATGATGTTAATTGTTTTGTATTTGGTCACATGTTAAGTTCTTTCACCATCAGAAATTTAATCACTTTCTGTGATGCTCAAATATGTCATCCTTTTTCTTGATCGAAATATATTGTCTCAACTTGGTTTTGGTTAATTACTCTATGTAATCTGGAATTATGTATAGTGCATAGACCTTTTATGTTTTCACATGCTTACATGCCAATTTTATCATCAAAATTAGATCTAAACTGGCAGTTGGAGATAGTAATTGAGTAATATGTTGTGTCTATTTTTATCATCCAAAGATCTAAACTTACGGATTAGAGTAATATGTTGTGTCTAGATATGTTTCTTTTTTATTACTATATTGCAAAATATATTTACAAAAGATCTTCTGTATTAATTTACAAACATGCATGTTTTCTTTCTTCCAGATGCCTCTTATTAATTCAATCCACACATGAAAACTTATGTTGGTTTTTAATTTCTTTTTTAAGTCTCGTAAGAATTAAATTTTCATGCTTTACATTGCTTAATTTTTTTGTGAAGTTTCACTTTTAATTTGGTCTTGTTAATATATAGTAAACATTTTCAGCTGGTATTTGCATCTCGTTTCCGGTGCGTGTGAGCATGTACCTGAGTGTGAAATGTGAAGTAGCTTTGTTTATTGCCATATCCTTGGTAGACTTATTTTGGTTGGTGTTTACATTGGTTGCGGCATTTTGTCATGATAAGGAACTCTCTATTTTTCTTGATTTATTTTGACAGTAGAAATATAATTTTCAGGACTTGGTGGTTGGATACATGGGCGTGCCTAAATATTCTGGAATCAGCATGACACAACATCCACAGTATGTTACAGTTAGGTAACACCACTTCAAAGATGCCGAAGTCTCTTTTTTTGCACGATTTCTTTTAGCCTATATATGCTCTTTAATTGTCATACAACATGTATTGGCCAAAGAAATTATGAATTACATCTCTTGAAGGGTTACTTCTCTTGTGTACATTTTACTCTTGAAATGACAGGAATGAACGGGGAAGAGAGATGTTGAGTCTTGTCGAGAACTTACTGGAGATTCGTCCAACAACTAGTGCTGTAAATTATCATCACTGTTCCATTCAAGCATTTCTTCTGAATGAAAAAAAAGTATGATTTTTGCTTTTTGATTCAGGGGAACCGACGACCATTTGTCATGGAGACTGTTAAGGCTGATGATAATGCTAAGTTAGGTACACATAACATTCATTATGTTATGTATTTATTTGTCGGAGTTTCAGTGACTCGTTTTTTGGCCCTCGACATAAGCCTATGTTTAGAATTTATGACTATTACTTTATGGTCATATGCTGTATGATGTTATTTGATTTGTGACGAAATTAGTCTTTGTAGATATGTGTGCATTGTAGAATGACAATTTACATATTGTTTTCCTTGGACCATCTATCATCTATGTATTTCTATTACAATTGAAGATCATAAATTTCAAAGTTGAATGTTTATTTGTTTGATATTCCTGATTTCACCAGGAAAAGGTCCTTCTCAGCCTGCCCCGAAATTCATCGGAAACTTGCTGGCTTTTATACTAAACCTGGTAATAGATTCTCAGACAATTTTTCCATTGATAAATAAGACATGTATATCACAACATAATGATATTTTCGCCATCTTTTCTATGTACAGATTGGTCCGAAGGGTCTTGAATTTGCACGCTATTCACTTGATTATCATACCATTCGCAACTATCTGTATGTAAATCGTATGTGGGGAAAGGAAAGGTATGTAGATTAATTCATTGCCGTCCTTACTTTTGATAATTTGTTTATATTGTTGAAATGTGAATGCATATGCAGAGCTGATAAGCACATGCCAACATATGCTAAGAAACTTGTGGATCTGTATAACCAAAATGGTCAAATTGACGAGATGCTTACCAACAAGTGATTCTGTAAGATTATATGTTGTAATTAGTGTCATAAGTGACTTATAAGTATGCACTTGGTGTCACTGAAAGGCAGCATAGTGTACTCAGGAAACATTAGGATTTAGATTTGATCTTATTTGATAACAATGTCTGCTCTTTTTTGAGCCCTGAGTGCCATTTAAAACTGCTCTGTGGGTTGTAAATTTAGAAAGAATTGTTATATTTTGTACCTTTTGTAGCATGGCTATAAATTGGTTGACAGAGGAATATATGCTATCAATTATGTCAAATACCACAATTCTCATTGGTCCACCGAAGACCCTAGATTTGATGGAAGTCTACCAAGGGTTTCCCCTCACCCAATGGATAAGGAACTAATATTTTTCGGGGTGCGTGACTTCAGCTCCCGAAAAATCTTGTATCTGATTAATTGGATGCCAGGAAAGTCTACTTTTCTTTACTGGGATTACCTTGTAAAACAATGCTGTGCAAACAGAACGAAACAAAGTTTTCCCAACCTAGGAGTTTATTCTCTTTATTTAGCTTATCATATCGGGGCTTTTAAGTCCAGAGCATTTTTTTCCCTTTCAAATCTACTCTAATCAAACAAAGTTGCAAGACATATAATACTTCTCATGTCTTGCCAACCTTACACTATACCATTGTGCCTATTTGTGTTGTGCTAAGATTATCTTACAGCTTGGAACTGAATTTGAAAATATAGGAGAAAACATGTCAATTTCACTAGTTTATGAAATCACACTTAGGAAAATTGCAACATAAATTGTTCTTTTGTCGTCTGGATGTACTGTGGCTAGTGAAGAGTCTTCTAGTGTTGCCTGAGATTCGCCTTAGAGCGTGATAAGACTAGGAAGAGGCCTATTATTAAAAATATATATAAAAGGGGAAATAGAAAGGTTTGGGGGAAGAATTCCTAAAGTGCCCCTGGCTGTTTTAATTCTATTTTAATTAGTTAGTAAGGAGTTAGGACTATATATAGAGAATAAACCTAAATAAGAGAAGGGAGGAGAATTGAGATTTTGCATCTGTTGTGGAACCAGGAGGGGTCGTGGGACCTAGGGTGAATTCATCAATTCTTGTAATACACATTCTTTCTCAATAATTTCATTGATATACAATCTAACCTAGAATCATATTGATTTGGGTTGAGGCATTATTTTACATTTGCGATTCTTTCTTCTTTCTTGCTGTTTACATCTTCTTTTCTTGCTAATTGGTACCAGTGTTATCAGAGCGCCTAAGGAGGTACCTGAAAAGGTTCTCCGATGCTCAAGTCAATTTATAAGGGGGATATGAGAGTGCAAAGTGCAAAAATAAGAGTAAGAGAATAATATTAAGAGATAGAATGTCAGTCACTTCCTTTTGGGGAATGAGTCCCCTATTTATAGCAGATAGATGTGAGGAATATTCATTTGTAGACGTTATTAGCCTGACTGACCAAATGGCCTTGTCGAGCCTCCTCCAAATAAACACAAGTTGCTTTCCCTGTGTTGGACAACTCTAGGATATGTAGCCGTATTGGATATGTAGCCTTGTGTGACCAAATGGCCAAATGGCCTTGTGTGAGGAATATTCATTTGGGTGGAACAGTTGCCCCTAGTCTATTGGTATGGCCAGAAGTTGGGCGTGTCAGTATACTTGATTGATTCTCTGTCTGTTCTCTTTACTTGATGGTACAAGTTATGTCTATTTATAGAGCTTTGTGAAGAAGATCTTGCTCCTGACCTTGACACGGTTTTGATGAAGACACTAATATCACAAAAAGAAGAAAGGGAGAAGACCTACAAAGACTATCGAAGACAAAGCTTCAAGATTTAGAGTCTAAGTCTTTAGGTACTTCTATCATTACAACTCATCTATTTACTTAGTTAATAATGCTCAAAATTGTTTTCAAGAAAATCAAGAAAAACTAAGTGTGAATAAAAATAATTTTCAAAAACAACATGTAACGGGTTACCATACTTGAGTAACAAGTTACATGTGGGAGAAAAGAGTTTTCAAACCTCTAACAGCTATGAGTAATCCATTACTGATTTTGGAGTAATAGATTACCATTTTTAGAAAACAGGGTAATCGATTATTCAAAGCAGTGTAATCGATTACACCAAGGCAAATTCACAAAGCTTTCAAACAGTGTTGTTGAGTAATCGATTACTCAAATCCAGTAATTGATTACACTGTGTGAATTTTCAAAAAGCTGTTAACAGGATTGTTGGGTAATCGATTATTGAGAGCTGTTGCATCAAAATTCAGATTTTAAGTGAAGAGGTTTCACTCCAAACTGATTGCTTTTCATTCCAAACGAAACCTACTCATACCTAAGGGTATTATGGTTGATTGGAAGCATATATAAAGGCATTGAATCACTCTCACAACATACAACAACATATAACAACTTTCATAATAAAATCACACAAAGCTCTTACACTTTTTTGAATTTTCTGCACTTTTCGAAGCAACATACTCTCAAACTTTCTAAGTATTTATGAGTTGCTCAAAGTGCTTTCCAAACATTTTCAAAGTTAAAAGAGCATTATTATCTTCAGTATAAAGAGTTGTTGTTGGATTGCAAGTTTTAGAAATTATCATATACACTTGTAAGACAATCCAAGCCAAATTGTACATTCTTCACTTTTGCAAAGTTTACTTTCTTTCACAAGGGTGTGAAGAGAAAGGGTGAGTGACTTGATATAGTGTTTACCAAGGGTGTTACTTGGAATAGGTTTTCCAAGGGGATTAGATATAAGTGAGTGTGTAAGGTACAAGGAGATCTCGGGGTGAGATAATTGTAATTGCAACTCATTATATTTAATAAAGGAATCTCTTGCGCGTCAAGAGTACTGGACGTAGCCTTCGGTGGACAAGGTGAACCAGTATAAAACACATGTGTACTCTCTTTCCATTCTCTTTGTTAATTTTCTATCATTCCTAGTCAATATTTTTCTGCATAATATTCCCGCTGCACATTAACTTTGATATTGGAGAAAAATTGGCCATACTTATTGCAACAACTAATTCACCCCCCCCCCCCCCCCCCCCCCCCCTCTTAGTTGCAATCTCAGTCTTACAAGCTTTATGTAGCGGTATGAGAAAGGAGTGAGGTTGCCTCCACTCCATTGTTATGTCTAGAAGGTATTGGCTGAGTGATAGAATTTGAGATATGGTTGCTTGCTCAAATCTGGAAAACTATCCGGACGTTAGTTGATCTTATTTGGCACTTATTGTTGTGATTGTTGAATGTATTTCGTACTTATTGTTGTGATTGTTGAATGTTTGGGGATCATGACGCCTAGTTGGCTAGGGAAGCATAGGGTTTTGTACCGTCTATGTCATAATGACATCTTATGTCGTGTGGTCTTCCCTCAAGTCTTTTCGACTTTGACATTAAATGAGTCATCCTAATTCCTTTGCGTAATAAATGAATTGCCTTGATTCTTGGGATACATTTAGATTGTACTCGAGTGCTCTTTTTGTATGGCGAAGATGGGGCCTAACTGAGATTGCAAGTAGCATCATCAAAATGTTTTGATGAAGACAAGGATAAT
Organism: Lupinus albus; assembly: GCA_009771035.1. NCBI lineage: Eukaryota > Viridiplantae > Streptophyta > Magnoliopsida > Fabales > Fabaceae > Lupinus > Lupinus albus. Next base: position 8,663,585 of record CM019999.1, read on the forward strand.
AAGCAAGCTTGAAGACAAGGCATCTCAACAAACAACAAAGCTAAGACTCAAGTTCAATCAAGAAGAGTTAGATTAAGTTTTACATTTCTAGAGTCTTAAGATGATTGATTGGGTAGAGTTTAGGCTAGGTGAACCTTGAATGGAAGTCTCACAATCCTAAAATTGAATCAACTTAAAATGAGACTTACATACATTCGTATATGATTAACATGTTCATGCATAATTCATATACATCATTTAGAAGGTTTATGCATCAAAGAAATGTTCTTTCAACACATTTAGTCGATTACAATTTGTGTTAATTTATTAAATCAACATGGGAACCCGTTAATCGATTAAGTAATGGGTTAATTGATTAAATTAAGTTACAGTAGCTGAAATCTTGAATTTCTTAGGATAGTTAATCAATTAAGTAATGTGTTAATTGATTAAATCCAACAGAAAACAAATTTGTATAAAAGCTGAATTTTTCCCCATGTTAAAGTTTTTCATATTCTTTGGCACAATAAAAGAGAGAGGGTAGCTTCATAGAAGTTAACTCGTTGTGCTTCATAGAAAAATCATTTCTTGCAACCCGTGCATAATCACACAATCATTTTTGTTCATTATTATGATATTTCTAGGCAGAGATTAGCTTATGTTCATAAGTATTGTATTAGCACAATTAGGTGCACACTACTTGTATACACTTTTATAGATGATTGATTTGTATTCTCTTAGGTGTGTTCGTATTATCTTATAAGAGAGCATATTATTTGGGAAATTCTAGTCATGGTTAGGTGTTGTTCGTATTCACTTAAGCAAGAGTCTTGGTTGAGAGTTAGAAGTGACTGAGGTCAAACCATTAGAAGTGGTGTTGAGTATTGGTTAGAAGCAGGTGAGTGGGTGAAACCATTAGAAGATCTAGGGCCAAGAAGAGAGTCTTGTAATTGGAAGAGTGTTTGTAAATATTTGTACCTACAGTGAAGAAAATCTCCCAAGATCGGAAGGGGAGGCCTTGATGTAGTTTGCATGTGGACAAGCAAACAGACCAGGATAAAGATCGCCATCTTCATTTTTCTCTATCCCTTATCTCTTTACATTTTAGTTTATCTACATTTATTTTACTTAGATGACATTGCTTATTGAATTTATTGCATGTCCTAAATCAATAATTATATAAGCATAAATTCAGTGGGTAGATTGCATCTAAGGTTAGGTAGATCGCTGTAAATTTTGTGTGAAAACCATTTTCAAGAAAACAAGAAATGAGTTAATCAATTAAACCTGATGTTAATCGATTAAGTGCAACCGGTATTAATTGATTAAAACTACCGTTAATCAATTAAGCAATAAAGTGTAGGTTGAGTTTTAGACCTTCCTTGGATAGGTGACATATGCTACTTTTTTGAAAAACCACCTACATGACCTCTTTTTTCATAATTTTTTACATGGAATCCCTCTTAACTTGTTTCCTATTTCCAACTACAATGTCTATGATGTTGACATCAAAGAACCCTAATGTTAGTCTGAATGATTATGTCATGTAGGAGGGGGAAGAAGTGCTTCGTAGAAGAATATAATCGACAATGTCCAATAGTAAATAATGGGTGTTGATCATAGTGGCTCATCTCACTAGAGCTTAGGCCCTACCTAATAAAGGTTTAACGGGAATTGAACTTGGCCAATATAAGGCTAAGTATTATCACACAAACCAAATTGACTATGGGAGAAGATGAACTTTAGATCAATAATGACGTTTCGGCTATGCATAGTGTTCTTTAGTCTTTGAGAATGTGTATCTGGATGGCATGAATATGCTGGAATCTTCTAGTATAGCCCGAGGGATGCTTGAACCCACCGTGGGAAATACCTGAATTTTTTTCAGACGAAGATATGTAGAATATTAGAGAGTTCTAAGATTTAAACATGTAAGTGTATATCAAGTGAGTACGCAAAGTAAACTTCCTTAAGGGTAGAACCCCTATTTATAATGGAGAAGCGGGAGGAAAATTCCTTTGTAGATGATATTATTCTGGTCGACCAAATTGTCTGTCGAGTCTGTTCTAGACAAGATTACTTTTTCCTACGTCGGGAAGCTTTGGGAAGATCCGTACTCTGTTGATAATTGACTTTTACTCATATTGGCAGGTGTCGTCATGTCATTAGTCTATTATGTCTGCTTTTGAGAAGCACAATTGGGTGTAGGTAGAATGCGATGTATAACATGGGTCTGTGTTATGCATGTGGCATAATAGTAGAGTGTTAGAAGTGGTTTTGTTCTATCTTGTCGCTTCTGCTTGATTGATACTTGTTGGCTTAGGTTGCCTGACTGAGACATGAGAGCACATGGATTATGCCTATCTTGCTTGACATTCGCCGATAGTTTCTGCCTTTGCTCGATCATGACGTGTATTCTAGAACTGGGATGGAACAGTTGCCCCCATTCTATCAGTATGGCCGATATGTTGAGCATGTTGGTAGGTTCATTATCTGGCCCGATGGTCGGAACTTCCGGGCATATGGCCAAGCATGGGAAAAACCTCTATTTTCTTTTGAATGTATCATTTGTATTTGCACTAATCTTTTTGAGTACCAATTCTTCAATTTCATGCCACTTGGTACGCTAGGGGAGCTTTGGGGTTTGTATCGTTTCTCCAATGGTGACGTCTTATAAAAGTGACTTGTCCCTCGTCTCTTCCGCTTCTGGATTAAATGAGTTGTTTTGTCTTTCATGCGTAATAAGTGAAATGTGTTGATTCTTGGGACACCGTTGGATTGCACTCGAGTGTTTCTTTTGAAAGGTTGGGATGGGCCTAGCCCGAACCTCTAGTGCATCCGGTGATTCGACTTTTGTGTTGCCCGTTGGATCATTTTGCCTTTGCTTTATTTTGACGATGATGATAGTTGAATGGATGTGAGTTTGAGTGGGTCCATCCCCATTCTTCTTCAATAAATAGTGAGGTTGGTGTTATTTGCATTTTTTACTTGTGTACTTTTCTTCTTTCATTCTTGTTTTGTTGTTGTTCTTTCTAGTGTCTCTCCTTTGTATTCAACGGTATAGGTAATTCCATTTCATTTTTGAATTCTCCTTCCTTCTTTGTAATGGGCTAGCTGTTGTAGTTACAATATAGCTCGTGACTCTGTACCTCAAACGAACTAGTATAGGATCACTGCTGGTTATGATGGAGAGAACTCCACTTATTGTTGGGTTGACCACAAAGTGTTGGGGATAGAGAGTTCCTTCTCTTCTGTGAATCATGTAGACATGGACGTCCTTGGTAGGCTTCCTAGTCATTTCACATTGCGAGCTCCGAGAAGGGACGAGAGGGTTTTCTTCGATCACTAGGATGAACGAGGAGATAGATTCTCATTTTTTGTATGAAGTTTTTTTGCGGGACTTTGTGCTCTGTCTTCCCTTGGACAGCTGATGCGTCTTAGTCATGTAGCATCTTTGGGTTGTCCCTTCCCAACTCCACCCAAACGCCCGAGGTTTGTCTCGGCCTTCGATATTTTCTTTCAGGAATGGATGGTTCCTAATTCTCTTAAAGCCTTCTTTTGGATGTTCCGAGTAACTTGTAGCTGGGGCCCGAACAAGGAGTAGTTAGGTCAATGCTGGTGGAAATGCCTTTGACCATTGAGAGGGAGGATGATGTTTACCCTCTTCGATCTAGAGCTATTCGGTGGAAGAGGGGCTTCTTCCGCGTTAATCTTCAGAAGGACAATATGAAGTGGGGGTATAGTCTGACTGGGGAGAGATGTTTCTCCTTTCATTGGTCCCAGGATCACCACTAGGGGAGTAATGGTGAATACTAATTTGAAGAAAGTAATATCAACTTCGTGGACCAAAGGACTGCCTTGAGATAATTGAGGTCGGTATTGAGCTGCCTTGCTCGTCTCTAGTTGGGGGATGATGCTTTCCGACTCACCATTGGTCGGTTCTTTGGGGTTTGAGAAGGTGGATCTAGATGACAGGAATCTTTGATCTCATTCTTTGGTCTTTGAGGCGAGTATTGTAATATTAATGAATGAGTAAAAATAAATATTTGATGTTATAAAAAATTAAGAAATCGAAATACCCTTTTTGAGCAGAAATTCATTAACGACTATGTAAAAATAAAAAAATTATTGAATTACATACAAGTAGGTAAAAATAATTATTTGGATTTTATAAAATTGCAAAAAAAAGTGTGTTGTTCTCATTTTATTTTTATTTAATTAAAAACAAAAACTAAGAGTTATTTAGAGGTTTGTCTTTTAAAATAGAATCCCCCATCATTAGGTTAATAAGTGACTAAAAATTCACTTAAAGTTTTTTAAAAATAAAATGAAAATTAGGGAAAGAAATTAATTTTGAGATGGTAATTGATCATAATTGAACTCATAAGTGATCGTTAAACCTTTTTAAAAAAAATCTTTTATTTTCATTTTAAATTAAAAAAAATTGAGTCAAAAAATAAAGTGAAATTGAATTGTCTAATTATTTAGTGAATAAGTCCTCCAGTAAAACATTTTATGACTTTTTATTTAAAAAAATATTGGGAAATTTGAATTGAAATTAATTTTCTTCACTTATTTATTATTTTTTGATCTAATTATTTAATTTAAAAAGTGAAAAATTATTTTTTAGTCTTTTTGGGTCGTGAAAATTGGATTTTCATTATTGATCCTCTTTACTAGTTGTTTCTTGGATAGCACGTAAGACAAGGTTTGAGTTTTATCATGATAAGTAACTGTAAAAAAAAATGAAACTCAATTTTTTTGAGATAATTATGATCATACACTATTTCCTCCGATAACTATGGTTTATACACTACTTAATGATGCAAAAATAATATATTTTCACATGTGTCATTCATGCATACAATTTATCCACCTAAAAGTATAATTTTCAAAAAAGGAAAATAATGGTTCATGATATTGAAATAAATATAATTTCAAAATCAAATTTCCCACCATTTTAAAAAGAAAAATAATATTAAAATATTTTAATTGAGCACTTATTGACCGAGTAATGGTGAAATATCATTTCAAACTAATTCCTCATTCCAACTTTCGTTTTCTTTTAAAATAAAAAATAAAAGGTTTAATTATAACTTAATTGATTTAACCATCTCAAGTTAATTTATCCTCCTACTTTTCATTTTATTTTAAAATAAATAAATAAAAATATTTTTAAATGGTTTAATTTACACTTAATTGACTCAATAATGATGAAATATCATTTGAAATTAGTTTTTCCTCACAATTTTCGTTTTTAGTGAGTCATTAGTAGACTCATTAATGAGGAGATATTAGTTTGAAAAAAACATGTGCAACATTTGAATTCAATCAAAATATTATGGACTCATTAATGGAAGATTTTCTCTTATGAAAAAGATGTACCCAATATGCTCATATAAATAGAAGGGATAAACAACACATTAGAAAACACATTAGAAAACACATTAGAAATACACAAAAAATACAAGAGATAAATTCGTGCTGCTCCTATCCTCCTTTCTCATGTCAGATGCATATATGCATTTTCTTTTCATCCTCACTTTTTATTTGTTTATTTTATAATAATAATTATGTTCTTTTTATTATTATATAATTAAATAATGATTACTTTATTAAATTTTATTTTAGTAAATAAAAATAATACATATTTTATTTTTATAAATTTTAACTCATTTACTAAACTTGTTGTTTTGGCACTACTAAGGGTATCCCCTCACTCTGTGGTTAAGGAATTAATCTCTTTCGAGGTGTGTGATTGTCTTTCCCAACAAGTGTTGTTTACACGTTTCGAACTCTTGACCTACCTTTTGGTTATCCTAGGAATCTAGTTGGACCTTACATAACTAGACCAACGGCTCGTAGGTTCATTGGACTTGTTTTTATAAATAATATTAAATATTCATTTTCTTTAATAAATAGTGGCCACACAATTAAAAAAATATTCTTCTTCTCAATTAAACCGAAAGACGATTCTTGAGGTATAGTAGGAGCCTCAACCGTTGCGATGCTTGGGTTTGTTTAGCTAGATTAACATCCTCGTCCTCATCTAAAATCTCATTAATAGTCTGATATTCCTCCTCACACATCCACACTCCACCATATTTGCATATACTCATCTTGTGGATCAAACTATCATCTGTGAGATGTCCACTAGGATATTTCACTACAATTAAGTCCTCATTAGTTGTGTCAATGCCAACATGCTCAATGACATGTGATATAAAAATCCCATAGGCCATCAATCTAGATAAAGAGGAAGCGATGCCAGACATCACCTTCATAATCTCAACAAACCAATTCACCATGATTCCTTCTTTCACTACATACATGAGCTTAAGTCATTACCCGGTGGTTGAGCATGGCTGGTGTTTCGCTGAACCAACACATAAGCAATAAGGTAATGGAGAAGCTTGTTCTCAACAATCAAGGATCTAGCCTTGATCAGCTCACCTTGCAATAGTAGTGTGGTCCTCTTAGACATGACTTATACATCTCGGTTGAATAATACGAGTTCCACAACTCGTTGTTGCAGTCACCTAGAGGAGAACCATCATTAGCTAGGCCTCCAACTTCCAGGAATAACTCCTTATTAAATGTTATCAATTTTCCCTTAAAACCACAAACATACTTTCCATCCTTGTATTGAAAGTTGCTATAAAATTCCCGAACTAGAGGGGAAGATGTTAACATTTAATACTAGAAATGTATTAGCCCATTGAGCCTCTACTTCCAGTGTGAATTGAAAGCCTTGATCCATCATCCACGCCATGTTTGCATACCGATCATAGTTTGTTTTTAGCCGATGAACTTAACTAATATTTCATCTTGTAGAGCTAAAGAGTAGTAGGGATCATTCCATATGAAGGTTCTGCCACCTTGAGAAGAGGATGGCAAAGAGAACGGTTAATCATATTAGTGGTTTTCATTCTCTTTGTCCTTCCTTCACTCATATTTTCAACTTAATTTATTGATAATCGATTGAGAAGATCAGGTTAGGGTTTCAAAAAAGGGAAATTCTAGGTTTAATGATTTTGAGGGGAAATCGATGGAATACAAGGGTAATAGGTATAGAGTATATGAGAGTAGTAATGTGGTTCTAAGTTTCACACAAATTACAGAAGATTTGAGGTTAGGGAATATTTCTAGGGAAAGATTCAAGTTTTAGGGTTTTGAAATTTGTATTTAATCATTGTCACTAGAACTGTACTTAATTGATTAAGTGCAATGTTGATCGATTAACCAATTGAAATTTTTTACCCATAAAATCAATTAAGGGACAATTTAATCGATTAACAGAATTAAAAATTGTTCTCAGCTAATCGATTAAGGATATTTTAATTGATTAAGATACTTAAAAATAAGTCTAATTAATCGATTAACTAAGGTAATAATCGATTAATCGCAGTTCAAACTTTGGTTAGGGAATGTTAGTATCTAACTAGTCAAAACCTATCCTATATACTAATCAAGCACAAACAAGGATACTTAATTAAATAAGAACATACATAAGCAATTATGGCATGCCGTCAAGCAAACATGATAGGCTGAGTAAAGATAAAAAAGATTTGTGAATTTTAACACAACTTTGATACAACTAACAAAAATATGATTCATCAAGAATTCCTAATTCTCTTCTTAATATAAAGAAAGTATCTCTATGAAGAGGTTTAGTGAAAATATCAGTTAGTTGTTTGTAAATTTCAACAAATTCAATCACACAATCACCTTTTTGAACATAATTTCTTACGAAATGATGCCTTATTTCTATACGTTTGGAGCGAGAATGCAAAACAAGATTCTTAGACAGATTTATGCCACTAGTATTATCACATTAATAGATATTTTATTAAGCACAACACCAAAATCTAATAGTCGTTGCTTCATCCATAAAATTTGAGAATAACACACATTGGTGACAATGTATTCCGCTTTGGAGGTTGAAAGAGTAAAACATGCTTAGTTTTTACTATGCCACGATACTAGTGAGAATCCTAATAGGTGATAAGTACCAGTAGTACTTTTCCTATCCATCTTACATCCACCAAAATTGGAATCAGAATAACCTATTAAGCTCAATGGTGAATGTAAGGACCCAAATTCTAACCTTGAAATTTTTTCCTTATTTTATTCATCCTTTATACATTTTCCTACGATTTTTAAATAAAAATACCAACAACTTAAGTTAAGTCTCATTTCCTTGCTCATACCCATCTCCCACTACCAAAATAACAAACACATACGCATAACAGAAAATCATAATTCATTCCTGCATTCCGGTAACCACCGCATACAATTAGCTATGGGATTCCAAAATAACCATAGGTACGAATATCCAGAGTTACAAATATTCATGTATCAAATACAGTTAGTCATATTACAAAAGAATGAATATAAGGACTTCAAAAATTTAAAAGCCTCTAAGCTCCTAATCAAATGTCCTTACATCTTCCACCTACCTGCAATGGGATTAACATTGACCATACACAGAAAACACAAAGGAGTAAGTCGTTAACGAAATAAATGTCAATGTACGTTAATCCACATTTTAATAAGATTAACTAACAATATAAAGTTAAATACACATAAAACCATTTCCATTGTTTATACTTTTGAAAATCATGCTACACAACATGAGCCAAAGTTTGCTACATTGCTTGAGCCAAAGCCGCTACACCCCTTAAGGTTAGCTAAAACTGACTTATCTTTTGTTTTGAAAACGTGCTACATAACTTGAGCCAAAGCTTGCTACATCGCTTGAGCCAAAGCTTGCTACATCGCTTGAGCCAAAGCTTGCTACATCGCTTGAGCCAAAGCTTGCTACATCGCTTGAGCCAAAGCTTGCTACATCGCTTGAGCCAAAATTTGCTACATCGCTTGAGCCAAACCTTGCTACATCGCTTGAGCCAAACCTTGCTACATTACTTGAGCCAAAGTCGCTAACCAATCATGGTCGGCTAAAAATGAGTTTTCTTTTCATTGACACCCCATCAATTCATAAACAGTAAATCCATGCCATCATTATTACAAAAATACCCTTATATGTTTATAATAAATAAGTGGTTCACAACTCAATTCATTATCATCAACCAGAAAATCCACACATTTTCTAACACAGTGCATAAGTTAAAGACTTATCCTTACCTCGGTGAGTGTTGGGTTTGGTTCTTGGCAACTTCGCAAGTTCCACCGACACAGCCTCCAACTTTAGGATCTTTTATCATTCCCACCATATAATACAATGTTAGTCATTTATTCAAAATATCACATAAACAACCTATATTGCATTATTTACCCCTACAAGATATTCATCATATTTTCAATGTTTCTAAACTACTTTCATCATAGGTTTACAACCATCTAAAACATACATATTCATATCATATTTCAACATTAGAATGCATACTCATCTTCTACCTCTAGCATTTTACCCATTTTCACTTTAACCACATTTTCACTTTAGGGTTTTTGGGGTTTTCATGAATCAACCCATAAACTCTTTCCATTCTTGAAATATTAACTCTAAACCAAGAGTTTACAAGATAAAAACAACATAAAACGAACCATAACTCAAATGGGTGAGTTTCCATGGTTTCCCACATTTTGAGAAGAGATCCAACATACCCAAAATGAGTTTCAAAGGGAAGAAGAGAGTTAGAATCAAGAGTTTTACCACTTCTGAAGCTCTTAGATGAGAAACAAAGCTCCTTTCCCTTGGAAAAACTCTCTTCTCTCACCTCTCTTCAATTCTGAACCCTAGAATGTGTTTGGGGTTTTCTCATTTAATGCAACTCGTCGGGTTCTCGCTTAAGCGAGCCCATTCTCGCTCAAGCGAGAAAATCCCGCCTATTTTAAAAACTCATATCTGACCCTCTCGCCCAGGCGAGGGAACTATCGCACAGGCGAGGCATCTCTCGCTCAAGCTAGCCAACTCTCGCTCAGGCGAGAATCCTTCCGTATAGCCTAGGATTTCACCCTTTCAGTTTAGCCCTTCTCGCCCAGGCGAGCCAACACTCGCTCAGGCGAGACCACTCTCGCTCAAGCGAGCCAACCCTCGCTCAGGCGAGAATCCTCCATTATAGCCCAGGATTTCACCCTCCCAGGTGAGCCTTTCTCGCCCAGGCGAGAATCCCTTGCTCAAGCGAGAATCCCAGGACTGATACTATAATTTTAAATACTTAAATTTAGGGTGTTACAGTGAATCCTTAGGATACCATAATCTCATACTTAAAGTTCCTTTCAAATATTTCATAATTCTTTTAGTAGTCATGAGATGTGATTCTTTAGGACTAGCTTGATATCTAACACACATGCACACACTAAACATAATATCGAGCCTGCTTAAAGTTAAGTAAAGTAAAGATCCTATCATACCACAATATTTAGTTAACTCAATAGATTTGCATTTCTCATTCTTATCAAGATAACATGAAGTAGTCATTAGTGTGGAAGCATCTTTCGTTTTTTCCATGATAAATCATTTTAATAGCTCCTTGCAATAATTTGTTTGATGAACAAATATGTCATTGTTCACTTGCTTGATTTGTAGTCCAAGAAAGAAAATAAGCTCTCTCATCATAGACATTTCAATTTTTCATTTTATAAAATAAAAAACATTCTTACATAAAACATCATTAGTAGTACCAAATATAATATCATCAACATATATTTGTACTAGCAACTTATATTTTTATGATTTTAGTATGAAAAGTGTGGTATCAACCTTACCATTTGAAAATCCCTTCTCTAAAAGGAAAGAACTTAGCCTATCATATCAAGCTCTAAGAGCTTGCTTTAGTAAATATAAGGCCTGTTCAATTGGAAAACATGATTAGGAAATTGGTAGTTTTCAAAACCGGGAGATTGTTCCACATATACTTCTTCTTGAATAAAACCGTTGTAGAAGACAATTTTTTGAAATAGTTTAAAATGCATGATAGATGCAAAGGCTAAGCGTTCTAATAGCCTCCAATCTTGCTACGAGGGCATCAGTCTCATCATAGACAATAATTTATTCTTGATTGTAACCATTAGCTACCAATCTAACTTTGTTTCTAATAACCAAGACGGACTTATCAAGTTTATTTCTAGACACCCATTTTGTGCCTATTATAAGACGATCACTTGGTCTAGGGACTAAATCACATGTAACACCCCAAATTTTAAGTCTTTAAAAATTATAGTATCAGTCCTCGGATCCACGCTTGAGCGAGAGATTCTCGCTTGAGCGAGAGAGGTTCACCTAGGAGGGTGAAATCCTGGGCTATACTGGAGGATTCTCGCCTGAGCGAGAGATGTCTCGCCTGAGCGAGAGATGTCTCGCCTGGTCGAGAAATGGAATTTGGGGCTGGTTGACACTGTGAGATTCTCGCCTGAGCGAGAATCCCTCGCTTGAGCGAGAGGGTCAAAGTTGAGTTTTTTAAAATGGGCGGGATTTTCTCGCTTGAGCGAGAGAAATCTCGGTTAAGCGAGAACCCAATGAGAACATTAAATGAGGGAAAACCCCAAACACATTTTAGGTTAAGAATTGAAGAGAGGTGAGAGAAGAGAGCATTCCCAAGGTCTAGGAGCTTTGATTCTTGTTCAAGAACTTGAGAAGAGGTAAAACTCTCTATCCGAACTCTCTTCTTCCCTTGAGAACCCATTTTTGGTATTATGGATCTCTTCTCAAAGTGTGTAAAACCATGGAAACTCTCTCTTTCGAGTTATAGTTCATTTTATGTCGTTTATACCTTGTAAACTCTTGGTTTTGAGCTAGTATTCCAAGAATGGAAAGGGGTTTGTGGGTTGACTCATGGAAACCCAAAACCCTAGAGAGAGAAAATGAGGGTAGAGAGGAAAGATAGGTAAAATGCTAGAGGTAGAAGATGAGTTGCTTTACAATGTTAAAATATGAGATGATATGTATGTTTTAGATGGTTGAAAACTCTTAATGAAAGTAGTATAGAACCATTGAGAAAATTATAAATATCTTGTATGTTTAAATGATGCAATATAAGTTATTTATTTGCTATTTGGAATGAATGACTGACATTGTGTTATGTGGTGGGAATGAGGAAAGATCCTAAGTTTGGAGGTGGTGTCGGTGGAACTTACGAAGTCGCCAAAACCCAAACCCAACACTCACCAAGGTAAGGATAAGTCTTTAATTTATGCATTATGTGGAAAATGCGTGGACTTTCTGTTATGGATGATGGATAACATGTGAATCACTTAATCATTATGAACATATATGGGTATGTTGATAATGGTTAGAAGTGAGTTTAAGGTTTACTATTTATTGGGGGAGTACCAATGGAAATAAGACTCGAAATGAAATCATGAAATGTAAATCACTTTGTAGTTATAAGCATATACGGATATGTTTATAATGATGTCGGGTGTATTTATCATTTTTGTATTGGGGGAATACCAATGGAAATAAGACTCGGAATAAAGTAATAATTGTAAGTCACTCTGTAGTTACAAGCATATATGTTATGTTGTAATGATGTCGGGTGCATTTATTGACTATTTATTGGGGGAGTACCAATGGAAATAAGACTCGAAACTTATTGGGGGAGTACCAATGGAAATAAGACTCGAAACTTATTGGGGGAGTACCAATGGAAATAAGACTCGAAATATAATAACACAAATGGTAAATCACTTAGTCACTACAAATATATATGGGTATGTTTGTAGTGATGATGGGTGTATTTATGGTTTATGTATTGGTGGAGTGCCAATGAAAATAAAACTCGTTTTAGCCGACCAGAATGGGTTAGCGACTCTAGCTCGAGTTATGTAGCATGGTTTTTCAAAAGTATAGATGACGACAAATGTTTTTAAGAGTATTTAAATTATATCACTGTGAAAACTATTAAATGTGGATTAACTGACATTGAGTTTTATGGAATTAATGACTTATTCCTTTGCGTTGTTTGTGCATGGTAAATGTTAATCCCATTGCAGGTAGGTGGACGGGGAAGGATGATTTGGAGTAGGGGATTAGAGACTTTTGTTTTTAATGTCTCTTATTACATTCTTTTGTAACCTTAATTGATTGTAATTGAAGAAACTAATGGTGCTATGAATCCTATTTTTGTGTATGATACTGATCAGGGAGACTAGTAACTCGAGATATATGTAGCTATGGGTGTTTTGGAAACCCATAGCTAATTGTATGCGGTGGTTACTAGGTTATATTAATGAATTATGTTTTTCTGCTATCGAATGTTGTATGTTACTTATGGTTCAAAGATAGGGTGTGAGTATGAAGTGAGACTTTTAAAATAAATTTAATCACTCGGTAATTATGATTGATTGTTAAATGTATGGAATTGGATTAAATAAGGAAAAAATTTCAAGGGTAGAATTTCGGGTCATTACATCACACACTTTGTTTCTTTCGAATTGGTTTAGCTCTTCTTGCATAGCTAGTGACCAATGCTCATTCTCAATGGTCTCATCAATAGTCTTAGTCTCAATTTGAGAAACAAACGTAAAGAAATTGACAAATATTGCACAAAGAATTTCGGGTTATCACTCCTTTAGAAATGTCACCTATAATGTTATCGATAGGGTGATCTTTCTCTGTCTTCCAAGCATGTGGCATTCTTGCATGTTCTTGACTTGAATCTTGATCTTCTTACATCACTTTTTTAGATTCTTGATCTTTCAAGTATGCTTCCTCAAGAGTACCTACAAGATCATCAACCATATATTTCTCCTCTTTTGGAGAACACTCATCAAATATAAATGTATAGACTCTTCTAGCATCATTGTTCTTTTGTTACATATTCTATAAGCTTTGCGATGATTAGAATACCCAAGAAATATTCCTAAATCATCCATTGTTTACTTAAAAGTTTTTTCCATTGTTTAAAATAAAGCGTTTACATCCAAAAGCATGAAAATTAGAAATATTCGGTTTTTGGCAATTAAAAGATTCATAGGGAGTTTTCTTAAAAATAAGCCTAAAATATATTCTATTCATAACATAACAAGCGATATGAATCGCTTCCGCCCAAAACTACTTGGACACTTTGCTCTCATTCAATATGGTTCTATCCAACTCAAGTACTCTATTTTTTCTTTCAACAACCCCATATTGTTTGGAAGTTGTAGGACTAGAATATTGATATTCAATACCATGTTTCTAGAAAAACTTACCGAACTTGTGGTTTTCGAATTCACCACCATGATCACTTCTTATGGTCGCAATTTTATGATTCATTTGGTTTTGGATTATTTTGGTGTGCCTCTTAATTTTTTGAAAGTATCTCTTTTTAGTGCAAGAAATAGTGTCCATGTGAATCTAGAATAATCATCTACAATAACAAGTGCATAATAACTTCCACTAATACTCATTATTTGAGATGGTCCAAACAAGTCCATATGAAGTAACTCTAATGACCTTGTTGCGGATACCATGTTTTCAGGAGAGAAAGAACTTTTGACTTGGTTGCACTTTCGGCAAGAATCACAAGTTTCTTCCATTTTAAACTTGAGTTTAAGTAGATCAATTACTAAGTCCTTTGTAGATAACTTATTCAAATGATTCAAATGGATATGAGCAGCCCGCCTACGCCAAATCCAAATATCATCCACTTTTGAAATTACATATTCTGAAAATAAGGAGGTGATATCATCCAAATCAACCATATATATGTTATTTGTCCTATGACCAATAAATTTAACACTATCCTCAATGTCACTTTTAATAATGCAGTAGTTGGAGTCAAAGATTACCTTATTACCTTTCAAGACTACAAGAGGAGTCAACAAGAAATGTTGCAACATCCATCTTCCATCATTCATTCATATTTGAGTAGGTTGCATTAAAATGATAGTTTTCATTAAAACTCATTCATTGTATCAACTTACTTCATTTAGAAGGGTTACTTCAAAACCAAGAAACGTTTTAGTTTAATTGTTATTTGATTAAATAGTTCAATAATCGATTAAGTAGCTGTATAAGTTCATTAATTGATTAAGCATTTGATTAATCGATTAATGAGAGTTCCAATAGCTACCATCTTGAGTATATTGATGAGATTAACCGAATATGGTCCTTATTAATTGATTAAATTCAACAGTGGGCTGTTATTTTTAAATTCGTTAATCAATTAAGATTTCCTTTAATCAGTTGAGTTTCTTGCATTCATTTTGAGAGAGAAAGTCTTAATTGCTATATCTATTCAAATTAAGTGCATTCAAAATCGTTTTCACAAACGAATTGCATCTCATACTTCTTATTTCAGATATTCTGGAATTAGGTTTATATGCTACTCTTTATGAGTATTGAGCTTATTTTTTAGAAAGCTCTTGTTCAAGATTTTGATTCTTTGATAAGATAGTTTGAGTTCTCTAAGGTTTAGAGAAAGGTGCATAATATCACTAGCTAAGGTTAGTAGATATACTCTTCATATTGAGCACCTTTGTAACGACCCGATTTTCATAACTCGAAAATTTTGAAACTTTATTAAATGTAAATATTAGTTAAGTTTCCCAATTCAAAATGCGGAAATAATCAATAATACTTTTTCATCAAAAACATTACATCACATTCTATTCTAATCCATAATTCATACAATCATCCTTTGTTCCAATTACAACACTGATAAAGGTATTCATGCTAAATCTTATTGCATCTTTCGAAAAAGGTTCATTTATACAACATAGTTACTTCAACATATTTCTCATATTACATACATTATACAAATATAATTTCGGAATACAAAAACGACTACTCCAGTCTATACTCCCATCAGCAAACATCCACGACGCCACAACAATATCCTGAACTCATATATAACACATAGACAAGGAAAAGCAGAGGGAGTAAGAACCAACTACGGTGACCGTAGCGTGGAATTACATGGAGTAATATCATTAAAGTATAAACACCAATACAATCATCTCAAATCAATCATAGTAAACATATATCATTTATATACCAGTCAATACTTAAACCACATAATGTTCACATATTCAATCGATATAATTATCACGTTTCACTTAGGCAATTCAACACTTCCAAAACAATACAATACTCCTACGACAACCCAATATCACAAAGGGCCAATCAAATCCATACCACGAAGGGCAGGTCACAATTCCATACCACGAAGGGCAGGTCACAATTCCATACCACGAGGGGCAGGTCACAATTCCATACCACGAGGGGCAGGTCACAATTCCATACCACGAGGGGCAGGTCACAATTCCATACCACGAAGGGCAGGTCACAATTCCATACCACGACGGGCAGGTCACAATTCCATACCACGAAGGGCAGGTCACAATTCCATACCACGAAGGGCAGGTCACAATTCCATACCACGGAGGGCAGGTCACAATTCCATACCACGAAGAGCAGGTCACAATTCCATACCACGAAGGGCAGGTCACAATTCCATACCACGAAGGGCAGGTCACAATTCCATACCACGAGGGGCAGGTCACAATTCCATACCACGAAGGGCAGGTCACAATTCCATACCACGAAGGGCAGGTCTAAATTCCATACAACCACATCAATCACAATATAATATTTCCACTGCATTATTCTAGCATTGCAACTCCGTCAAAACACAAGACACCACATCTATGTCATAAACACAATGTATCATATATCCTACCACAATAAAAACCACTCACAACATCATCATCACATAATATAATCATGTACATTCATCACCAACAAGTCATTCCCCACAAAATCATTATTAGAAATATACCCACAAATCAACAACTTATCACACAAACATTGATACAAACACATCCATATATGTTTATAACAAATCAACCATCCATAACACAACATTATCATAAATAAATCACACACAACATATTCTTCATCATATAACACATTAACGCTAGAACTCTCTTTCATGACGGTGTATTACACGCCCGAAAGAGTTTCTATCCGTTAATATGCTCCGATTCTTGAGGGAAATCGGAGATGATGACTCTAATGAATTACTCTAAGACCATAATGGTCTTCTCCCTCACCTTAGGTTGCGTAAGCTCCGTTGCTCCGCAAAAGAGCTCCATCTCCCTCCATCTCCTTCAACCTCCATTGTTGTTTTTTCCTCTCCAAAGCACTCCAATGTTCCATTAAGAAGCAATAGGAAGAGGTTTGATGTGTTTTTGAGATTTAGTGGAGGAAATGGTCGGAATCCATGAGGAGTCGCCGCTAGGAGTGAAAGGGGATAAAAGAAGTGAAGATTAGGGTTTCTAGATCCCTTTTTTTCACTTTTATAGCTCGGACGCTCTCGCCCAAGCGAGGGATTCTCGCTCAGGCGAGAATCTCACAGTGGCGATATTTTTATATGATGTAATCGATTACATGCATAGTGTAATCGATTACATCATGAAAAATTACACATATCTGACATTTTTATACGATGTAATCGATTACATGCATAGTGTAATCGATTACATGCATAGTGTAATCGATTACATGCATAGTGTAATCGATTACATGCATAGTGTAATCGATTACATCATGAAAAATTACACATGTCTGATCAGATATCAGCATGTAATCGATTACAAGGACCATGTAATCGATTACACTGTGTTATCAGCCCAAAATTGTCATTTCTCGCCCAGGCGAGACAACTCTCGCTCGGGCGAGAATCCTCCAGTATAGTCCAGGATTTCACCCTTCCAGGTGATCCTTTCTCGCTCAAGCGAGACTTCCAGGACTGATACTATAATTTTAAAGACTCAAAAATCAGGATGTTACAACCTTGATAGCAAGTCCAATAGCAAGATTGACAACCATTAGACTTGGTAGAAGAGACCATTGGGAACGGGGGGATATTGTTAGCCTTGTCTTTGTAGATTGTTGTTCAAGTGGGAAAAACTCTTGTACTTGGAAGTGTGTGTACAAAACATTCTTTCATTTTAGTGAAGCAAATATCGAAAGATCAGAAGGGGAGGCCTGGATGTAGTTTGCACGTGGACAAGCAAACGAACTAGGATAAAACCACATCTCTTATTTCTCTCTTCCCTTATCTTTTACGATTCCAACATTTTTGATTTATGTTTATATATTGTTTATGTAAATAGGTTTATTGCATGTGTTAGCAATTCTTAGTATATTACTGCTTGATTTCGTGATTGTGTGCTATCCAAGAAACTTGTGAATTGTTGATTTATGAATTTCCTAATATAGATAATCGATTAATACTATACTTAATCGATTAGATCTGCTGTCAATAATCGAATATCAATTCACTTAATCGATTAATTTTGCTCTTATCTCACTAAGCACGTCGGAAAAAACGGACATATTTATCCACTTCCACCTATTCACCTCCACTTTAGGTGTTAAATCTGACCTGCGATACCCTAACATCTATGTCGCATAATTGGCTAATGCTTATAAGATTATGCTTCAAGCCTTCCATATAGATCATGTTTTCTATAATCGTTTGTGAAACATTACCAATCTTTCCAACTCCAAGTATCTTGCCTTGATTGTTATCACCATATGTGACATGAACCTTTTGCTTAGATGAAATCTCAATAAACTTGGACTTATCACTCATCATGTGCCTAGAAATGTCCGTCACTTTGGGTTGCCATGTTCTTGTTAGTGATATTAGAACCTTCAAGTTCAAGTCACTATTTGACAGCACTTTGCCAAGTTCAATCCAGTGGTTTGTAAGATGAGTAAACCTCTTTTGGAGATCAAGTTTGTTTTTCTCCTGGTTTCATGCGGAACATCTCGTACTCTTGGTAAAGAGTATTGAGTCTAGACCGCTAGACTTCTTCAGTCCCCTCATGTATGGTCTCTAAAGTGTCCCAAATCTCCTTTGCAGATTAGCAATTTGACACTCTACAGAATTCATTTATCCCTAGGGATAAAGTGAGGATATTATTGGCCTTAAGATCATATTGCACTTTCTTCTTATCCTCGTCATTCCAGGTGGATTTTGGTTTAATCTTCCTTACACCATTGATTGCGGTAAAGGGTTCATAAGGTCATTCCACAATCATATTCCATATGTCAAGGTCTTGAGATTGTATGAAGATTTTCATCTTTATTTGTCAAAATTCGTAACATTCTCAAACAAAATTTGCAGGGTGATTGATGTCGGAACCTTCTCCCAAAAAATATCTAGATGCCATCTAAAAGTTTTGGATCTTTGGGAGTAACTTACCCAAACTAAGTTTTGGTTCCAATTGTAAATATTATATGGAAACTAAGAGGAAGGTGACTTAGTTGTCTGGTTTTTATGATTAATTTTTCTCCTATTAAAATCAGAATTTGTTGTAGCGGAAATGTTGTAGAAAAATCACCAAGAAAAATAGTAAAAGTGGGACAATAAAGATAAGAGAGAAAGTACATGAATGATTTTATACTCGTTCACCTTATTGTCCATTGAATGCTACGTCTAGTACTCTTGCAGCACAAGAGATTTCACTGCCATATATTATGAGTTGTCATTGTAATTTCCCTCTCATACTCCTTGTACATAACACACTCACTAATATCTCACACCCTTGGAAAACAACCTTTCCAAGTTCACTCTTACCCTTATAACCACACCCTTATGATGAAAAGTTGTCAACAAGATATGAAGAAACTTTCTAGGGCAGGGATCGTCTTACAAGATATAAAATTGCTATAACTTGTAATCCTCTTGCTCTTTATACACTTAGTATACAAGCTCAAAATGTGTTTATGTTTTGAAAAAAAAATAGAACAAGCAGTTAATGCAACTTCAGAAAATTCTGAAAGATTGGAACAAAAGTTGCATAGGAAAGTGGAGATAATTGTATAAGAAAGTTATGTGAATTGTGTGTTTCAAGTGTGTCACGAAATGGGTGTTCATTGGCCTTTAAATAGGCTTCCAACCAACAAATATTCACTTACACGGAGGTGGGGCTTGATTGGAATGAAATCCATTAAGTTTGGATGAAAGGTATTGAGTTTGAATTTGAAAATCTAGTTTAATATCTCTATGTAATCCGTTACTGAAGCATGTAATCGATTACCCAAACAACATATTGTTCAATTAAATAGTTGGTTACTCACAGTAATCGGTTACACTATGTTAATTTTTGTTGGGTAACCTATTACTCAGTCAAGTAACCTATTATGCAGTCCCACTTACTCAAGTGAAGTAACACATTACCTAACATTTTTTTAAATTGTTTCAAATTGACTAAGCGTTTTTCAATTATTTTCAAAATTATTTTTCCATTTCTTGAGCATTGCTACTAATTGCATTGGAGAGCGTAAGGATTGAAGTACCCATTGAAAACTTATAAATTATTTTGTCTAGAAGCTTCTTCATCTTTTTTAACCGGTTTTGTAATCTTGGTGTCTAGAAGCTTCTTTATCTTTTTTAACCGGTTTTGTGATCTTGGTGTCTTCATCAAAAACCGTACCAAGATTAGGAGTAATATCTTCTTCACATCTGATTCATCAATCAAACAAGAACTAACCTTTTGATATAACTCATATTATCAATTTTATTGACAACTATAGTCATTTTAAATGGGTCTATTTTTTAAGATCTAAAGATGATGCATTCACTGCCTTCAAATTTTTTCATGCCAATGTTCATACTCAATTTCCCTCCAAAATTAAAATTTTGCATTATGTTAATGAGGGGAATACAAAATGGTATTTTATCTCAAAGGTCATTTCTTCCGCACCCCAATAATATGGGGTTGCTGAAAGAAAAAATCAGACATCTTCTTCATGTTGTCCACACCCTTATGTTGGAATCCTTTGCGTTGTATCAGTTTTGGTGTGGTGCTCTCTCTACATCATTAAAGAACGATTCTCCTTTCTGCTGGTTATTTGCTCATAAGCCCACTTATTCCGATCTTTGCACCTTTGGTTGTGTGTGTTATGTCCATCTTCCCCGACATGAACGCACCAAGCTCACAACTCAATCTGTTAAATGTGCTTTTCTTGATTATTCAGCTCACCAAAAAGGTATTATGTGTTATGATCCTAATCTACATAAGTTTCGGGTTTCAAGAAATGTCATATTTAAGGAAGAAATACAATTTTTTTGCAACTAACCAACACACTATCTCTTCTACAATTTCTATCTTGCCATTGTTTCCTCACACTTCAGCAAGAAAACCAACACCAAAACCTCTCTTGGTTTACCAAAGATGTGTAGAAGTTCCACTACCTACACTGCCTCCTTCTCATCAATCCCTGATTGCTGATCAAGTGGTTCTTCTAGAACCACCTCCTTTACGTCGCAATACTCGCGTTCATAAACCTCTTGTTTTTCTTTCCTTTTTTCTTCCAAAGCAACTTTAGAATTTGTTCCTATTCCTTCTTCCTAAAACCAGGCCATGGAGCATAAATGTTGGCAGGAAGCTATTTAAGCAGAACTTCTAGGACTAGAAGAAAATTAGACATGGGACATTGTTCCCTGCCCTCCGTCTATTAAACCTCTTGGCAGCAAATTTTTTTTCACTATAAAGCTTTGATAGGATGGTTCAAAATACAAGGCTAGATTGGTTGTTGTTGGAAATAGGCAAGAATTTGGTCTTTACTACGAGGAGACTTTTGCACCAATGGCCAAAATAACGTCTATGATACGATGAAGTACCATACGGGGTGTATTAGAATAATTTTCTTTTCATCTGCTTATTAATTATCTAATAATGGAAAATTATAATTATTATTAATGAAATAAAAATGCATACAAACAATAAATAAAAACAACTAAACTTATCAACTAAACAACTACACTAAAACCCTTAAATAACAAGAAAAAAAATAAATGAAAGTGAAAAAAAATTAAAAATAATAATAATGGGAAACGTGTTTTAGAAACACGTTTTGTAATTTCCCTAAGTAAAGGCAACTGGAAACTGTGGTTTTAAACCACAAATATTATGATTCGTGAATTTCAAACACGAATCCTGGAGAGAGAAATTTATTTCGTGGATTTAATCCAATATTTCAATGAAAAGTGCAATACTCCCGTAAATTCCACAAAACTTACACTAGAATGGTAATAAAAAGGTCCACCTATACCATGGGAGTAAATTTTCCCAAGAATTTGGTCTTTACTACGAGGAGACTTTTGCACCTATGGCCAAAATGATTATTGTGCGTACTATTCTTGTCATTGTTGCCACTGAATCTTGGCAAACAAACTTAATGGATGTCAAGAACGTGTTCCTCCATGGCGACCTCAAGGAGGAAATTTACGTCAAACTTCCTCCTGGTATGCTTTTATCTCTGCCTAATTTTGTTTGCAAACTGAAACATTCTTTATATGGCTTGAAACAGGCACCCAGAGTATGGTTTGAAAAGTTTCGAACCACACTACTTGGTTTTTCCATCATATAAAGTCTTGGTCGGCTTACTTACTTCTTGGGCTTGGAAGTATATTTTCAGCAAAAGGGCATCTATGTTAATCAACACAAATATATTCAAGATCTAATCTAGTTAGGTGGTCTCACCAATGCATCTCATGTGGACACTCCTATGGAAAATAATGTCAAATTAAGACAAGATGAAGGTGAACTTCCATAAGACCCTACTTTCTACCGGAAGTTGGTTGTCAAATTAATGTCATGCTGACAACACAAGAGCCATACAAATTGTAGGAAATCTTGTATACCATGAAAGAACAAAACACATAGAAGTTAATTGCCACTCAATTCGGGAAGCCTATGCCCGTCGAATTATCACTTTGCCTCATGTCTCTACCTTTATTCAACTTACTGGCATCCTCACAAAATCTCTGACATGGTTAGTGTTATAATTTCTTAATTAGCAATTTTATGCTTGTTGACTTACCAACATCAATTTGAGGGAGATGTCAACAAATTTGATTTGACAAATAATTTGGAATTGATTAACAACATATTATTTATTGGAAAAAACTTAGGTAAAGTGACAACAACCTCCTTATCGTTGGTGCTTACTTTAAAGATTGTTTTGCTTGAAACAACCCCGTTAAGAGGTATTATGCGACTTTTGGATATTTTTGGTTATTTTTTGTTGTTTATGGGTTGTTGGGGTTGGCTTAGGGTTCTAAGGGTGGTTAATGTGTTTGGCCTAAGTTTTGGCCGAGGGAAGTGTGGGTGAATGTGTATTTGGCCAAGATGGCAAGAATTGGCCAAGTTGGCTCGGTCATGGTTTTGGATTGTGTGTGGTTGGCTTGTTGTGGTTTCTGGCCATGAGTGGTAGTGTATGGGTTAGGCTCGGTTTGGGTAAGTGTTTGGGATAAAAGAATGTGAAATAAGACTTGAGATGAAGGCGGCCACAAGACAAGTTTGATAAGCCAAATGGAATCCGCCACAACAAGGATGTTGATGAGGATGATGAAGGTGCCACACCACTAGGATGATAAGCCAATAAACGCCACAAGCTATGCTTGATAAGTTTGAGGGTTAGGAGCCAAGCTCAACTAAAAAAAACACAAAGTGCTTAATTCTTAAATTAATTCAAAGTTGTCTTACAATGGGATTTCGTTTTACATATATAGAGCTAGGCCACGGTTTTGGCTCCTAAGTGCAATGCGTACAATAATTTGAAATTCAAATGGAAATACATAAAAATATCCTAAGTTTAAGTATGTGGCCGTGAATGAGGTCTTGTGCATTGTATTCTTTGTTGGCAGCAAGGTTTATGCATGGCTTTAAGGTAGCACACCAAGCCTTGTATTCTACACGCCTCCTTTATGAGCCTCAATTGGTCCCCACATGCCCATTTAAGTGCAGCCTCCAAAATTGATCTTGAATCCGTGGCTTAATAAAGTCCCATGCTAATTTCCATACTCCCCTTTAAGGTAGCCACCTTATTTATTTAGGGGAGACCACGAATTTACTAATAATTAATTTTGGCCTTGTAATTTTCCATAGCCCCTTTAATGTGGACGGTGACAATTAATTTGTGGGGATACCAACTTTGACTTGAGTCATTCACGTGCATGGCTGGACATGCATGATGCCACGATGTTTGACTTTGGACTTGGCTTGGTCGAGTTGCTTGACTTTGCCAACTTGTTGTCATGGCCTCTTGTCTTGGCTAGTCTTTGAGGGAGCCCATCATGCCTTACTACTTAAACAAATGAAAATACATAGGTCCTAAGGTAATATAAAAAAACGTGACTTGAAATTAAAGGTGAGACATAAGACCCCCACTTATTCAATGCAATAAAATAAAAGAAAAATATCTAAGTTTTTAAGCCTCCATTGGGTGGATCATCTAGGAGTTTGGCTTGCTTGATGAAGATGTGGACCTTCTTAGATTTGGGCCTAAGTGGGTTGCTATCATAAAGTATGTGCTAGTGTTACATATAACATATTAGATAATGATACATGTACATTTTTGTTTACTTTCAAGGTAAAAAATGTTTGATAGTAAATCTAATAAACGTTCTTTTTTTGAAAGTAAACAAAAAGATTCACATATCATCCTCTAATAGGTCACTTATACCACTAACACCTATGATACTTTACCTAAGTTTTATCCTTATTTATTATATATATATATATATGCAGATTTGTTGCTCTTTTAAAACAACCGGATTCTGCATTATTGTACAATTATGATGAGGTTATTATTAGATAGCCCAAATATAGGAAATTAGCATTTATAGCATATTATTTAGAGATTGTATTATCACTATTTAATTCAGAATTCGAGAACACACAATTTCAACATACATTTTTCACACTCAGACCTCATCTTTTGATTAGTCCGTATTCAAGTGATTGTATCTTCTAATTTCTTCTTCTTTCATTACCTTCTTCACTCTAATTTTTACTGTTCCCATCATATATGTATTTTTGACCAAAGAGTTCGACTTCATCCGATTACTAAAACATAAAACCATTTAGCTTCGAATTAACCCTAAATTATGCACACAGAAAATAAAATTATCAATTACATACACTATTCCACAGCCTCAGAATAAATACCTTCATTTCACTGAGAAGTTGTAGCATCACCGGTCCTTCATCTCAATCCCTTATTTTGTCGTGTACTTTTGATTTGGAGCACCTACTTTGAGACAACAGAGATTAAGTTGTGTCATTGTTTACAGTACTTTACAGCAACATTTATTCCACCTTCAAATAATTAGGATCTATTTGCGAGTCTGATTTTGGGAAGAAAGAGTTTTCAAAATTATTTCAGAAGTATATTTTATTACTCCAAGATCTTTTATCTCCTTTCCCTTCCCTAAAACTCAAATCACAAATGAACACTTAAGAAACTATGAAGTCGGGAATATTAATATATTAGCTGAGTCTCATCATAAATGCACCCCCACTTAACTTCTAACACACCCAGGCCCCAAAGCACATCCTCATTTGTCCAGTAATAGAAAAGGAAATAAGATCAAAAGTAAAAGGCAGACAATTCCTGTGGCATACAATTTTTTCCATGGATCCTTTAAAAATTGAAAATCCAATCCTAAAATTTGGTTCATGCTCTCTGTATTGATTATTGAACACTTTACATTTATTTAATATGTTATGGGTCAACTTCATTAATGGCTAATGAATATTTCTTCTTTTCAAATTAAATAGTGTCAATCCATTTATTTTGACTAACAATAAAAGCAGGGTCTAATATTTGACCCAATCCTCAAGCTTAAAGTAAAGGTGCACAAAACAATGTTACTCTATTGGCCAAATGCTTAACATTGTTCTTACGCAATGAATTACATTGAAAAATTGAAAAACATTACAACAACCGCAACAATCGAACATTTATCCCACTAGGTTGGGTCGGCTATATGGAAAAACATTGATACAAAAAATTACAAGTCTAATAGACCACTGCTACAACTTGCAGATGCATAAGACTTATAGATGCTGTCAAAGTAATTATGGACCTTAACACTAATGTGAATTCCTGCATTGAAGAATATATTCTTCTCAATTTGTGATATAATGGACTAAAGAATAAATGGGAGAAAGGAAGTAACTAGAAGAAGTCAGAAACTCAACTCTCACAAAGGAGCCGTAGTGCCTGTGGAATGATACATGGTGGCAAAACTCAAACATAAGTGGCGGTCTCTGTCATCACCCCAGCCTCCCCAACCCTTAAAACCGGCTTTATAACCAGACTGGTTTTCGTGGACCTTGACTTCCCAATCTGATTCGATGTTAGAAGCCTTGTCAGGGTCATCTACTCTAATGTTCATCGTGCCACTGTCGATGCAAGCCTTCTTCGCCTCCTGACCCTGATGCAAACCGCATTTCCCGAAGTGAACTGCACTTGTCCTGGGACCTCGCAATGTGTAAACAGGGCGACCAAATGAGGGATAAACAGTAGCCCACATTGTGATATCCCAATTATAGTCATCAAAGAAACAAAATTCTCTAGCCTTACTGTTTATTTTCCTCCAAACTGTTCGGTTGAAAGCATAACCAACGTTTCCCATTCTCTCTGCAATTAAACTTGCCGACTCTTCACCTCTTGAGTTCACATTGGAAGGTGCTAAATTTGCAGCATAACAATCAGGGCATTTTTTAGGTTTCAGTGATTCTAGAATCTGTAGATTACGATACGCATTCGGAAATATGAAGTGGTCCTCTTCAATGAAAAGAATATGACCAGAATGCTCCCTTGTCTCTCTCAATCCATCCCATACCGTGTTCATCATCCACCACCAATGATGCTTCAACGACACTATCTTTGGCGAGCGGTGGTTTCCATACTGATCAGGATTCCCCTCACAATGTTTTTCTCTCGCATCATCTTTGTCCTTGCAGTCACGAGGCGAGACCCCCGGAAAACTATTGGAAAACAGATGGGGTGAATACGGAGCATATATCTGTTTAACTTGGCAAAATCTGATACGATCAATGATCTTGTTCATATCCTCAAAGTACCCATCATGACTAACAATCAGCAAAGTCTCATTAATCCCTTCCACACGCGAAAGGCTATCAACAACCACTCTCAAATACTGAGGCCGGTTGTGAACATACAGAACAATCACTATCCGATCCTTACCAAGATTTGGATACAGATCCGAGTTTTTAGGAGGCAACCTATTTAAGTTATCCAATCTACGCGATAACTCATTCTGTTTTGGAAGGTTATCCCTCACTCTAACCTTCAAGTCAAGTTGATATGCAGAAGAACCATCACCATCAATGTTTAAATCCTCAGTAATCTCAATAGTTGTTGATGTTGAATTTGATCCAGAAAGACATATGAGTAGCAAAACCCCACACAAAGTAACACACACAACAGATAACAGACGGCGTAACGCCGCATCTCTAAGCCTGGGTTTCTTGGATGCAGCCATAGAATAATTATACACAAAGAATCAAATAGATTATAAATTTTTCTATATAAGGGAATTCATAATAGAACTAAGTCAACTAAGCATACAGTAATACACAAAGCATCAAAACAAAAATCTAAATTGGTTAACTAATTACTTAAAATGACAACAAGGGAAACAAAACCCACTTGTAATTGTAATTATTGCTAAAGAAAACTTTGCACTTCCCTTAAAACTTGGAAGTATAATAAGATGCAGAAACCAAGTGGGTGTGAGATCAGAAATGCATAGGGTTGAAGAGTAAAATAAGGGTTTAATATTTGTAATGAAACTTAGAAAACAAGATCAAGGAATAGAGAGAGAAGGGTTTGAAATGAAGAAAGAAGGCGATGGACAAGCCAGAGATAGTATTGTTGTTGTCTGGTGGTGGGCAGTCGGGTTTGGTGGCAATGGGATGCGACGACTACAAGCAAGTAGTCGGTCAAAAAGCATGTGGATGTGATAGGAGAAATGAGTGTTATTAATATTGTATATTATGGTTTTTTAATACACTCTATTAAAAATTAGATAGACAAATGCATATTTTTTTTACTTTTAATAATAAAAGTATAATTTTATTGTAATAAAAAATATATATATGTCATTGAAGATTAATTTTCTTTTATTTTTTAATACATTTTTCTCTTTATCAATGGAGATGATCCTATCTAGACAAGTATGATTGAATAAATTATTTATTAATTAAATTTCATATCAATTAAATTATATATTATAATGAATACAATATATTTATTAATATATATATTATTATTTATAATATATAAATTAATTATTAAGTTTTATAAACAACTATTTTGTTGAAGTATTGAATTTTTATTGTATAATTTTTTAAAAGATATTAATTTTTAATTCACAATCGAGTTTGACTAATACAATACAATTTGACCACTATTTATGAACATTTGTTAGTATTAATCAATTTAATTGCATGTCCGTTATAATTGTCACGTTATATAGTTAACAATTCATGAGTTTTAAGGTTGAAATGACTGATACAACACAATTTTCATTATTGTGGGAGAAATTACAACTAACTGTGTAGGGTTTGGTGGTGTGTCCAGACTAATAGTTTTTTGATGAAAAGTGGAGATTTTAATTTAAACCACAATTTTTTTTTCAAAATCTTATCCTACTCCGTTTTCCGAATCTAATGTCATGTTTTATTTATTGTATTATCAATTATATTTATGTAGACATCAAATTTTGTCGAACACAAAAAGTAAAAGAATAAATTTTTTTAAATATATTTCTTAGTTGATTAAAAACAAAAAATAATAACTAATAAAATTGATAGGGCGATGTTCTAGATTAGAGAGAAGGAGGTTACCTCTGTGTTACAAAAAATTTAAAAAATAAAAATTAAGATGCACCAGCCATTCAAACAAGAGAATCATTTGTATTTGTGTTTGAAAAAAATAAAAATATAAAGATCATCATAAAGAGGGTTACTAGTTAGCACCCTTTAGAAACAACCCTATTAGAAATGAATATTCCTTATCACTAAGGCTCTCCACATTCAACTATAAATAAACTCATTGCATCCTTAATCGAAACACATAAAAGACACTATAGAATCTCAAAGGGATAACTCGAAATTTGTGTCACCCATATGTTCCTATATGCATTTTCTTTTTTATTTATTTTAATTAAATAAATTTATTTTTAAAAAAAAATAGTAATAAACATTTCTTGTTACTATATAATTAAATGATAGACCATTTAATAAGTTTTGTTTTAACAAATAATAGTCTAAAATATTTTTAAATAAATAATTATTAATTAAATTCGTTGTTAATAATAAATAATATCAACAACTGAGCCGTTATCTCAGTAGGTGGGGTCGACTATATGGATTACATGACACCATAATGCTTGATCATAAATCATGTTTATTAACAAAACATTGAGCTCTAAGTCTTTCATTTCATCCCCTATGGTTTTTCTTGGTCTCCTTGTTCCTATAGGATTTGGACTAGCTTCTGTTTGTTCTAGTCTCCTTACGAGTACTTCTACCGGTCTATTCCACACATGTCCAAATCACCTAAGGCACGACTCTATCATATTTTCTACGATATGAGCTACTACAACTTTCTCCCTCATGCATTCATTTCTAATCCTATATTGTCTAGTACGCTCACTCATCCAATTCAACACTTTCATCTCTACTACAAGGAGTCTATTATCTTGTTGACATTTTATCGTCCAACATTCAGTCTCATATAACATTGCAGATCTTATAGTCGCACAGTAAAACTTCCCCTTCAGTTTGGTACCTTTTTATCAAAATGACACGTGAAACACTCCGCCATTTCATTCAACCTACTTGAATTCTATGGTTTGCATCTCCGTCAATTTTCACATTGTCTTTTATGATTGATCCAAGATGCCTAAATCTATTGATATTTGATATGATATTCTCCCCAATTTGTACCTTTATAGTAGAGTTTATTCGCCTCTTTATAAACTTACAAACCATATACTTCGTCATACTTCAACTTATATGGAATCCATGTGCTTCTAAGCTTGTCTTTACAACTTTAACTTTCCATTTAATTCATCTCTCTCGAGTGTCCCACTAAGACATAATCATCCACAAAGAGCATGCATTGTGGTATTGGTTCTTGGATATGCCCAATGAGCACATCCAAGGCATTTTTATACAAGTAAGGGCTCAGTATTGACCCTTGATGTAGTCATATGACAATATGAAAATATTTTGAGACTTTATCTTGTGTTCTCATGTTAGTCTTGATCCAATCATACATATTCTTGGTAACTCGAATATAGGCAATGCAAACAAATTTTCTCAAGGGCATTCTATAAAACCTCTCTAGACACCTTATCATGCGCCTTCTCCAAATCAATGGTGACCATGTTCAAGTCCCTTTGAAATGACCAATGAGTTCTTCGTCCACCAAACTAACTATTGCAAGGAGCTTTTGAGGAAGTTCGAAATGGACAAAGTTAAAGAAGCTTCTACACCTATGACTTCATTTTGCTATCTTGATAAAGACGAAAAAGGGAAAGCAGTCGAGATAACTAAGTATCGGGGCATAATTGGCTCTTTATCGTATCTAATATCCAGTAGATCCGATATTATGTTTAGTGTGTAACACCATAAATTTACCCCCCTAAAATGAGGTAACAGTCCTGAAGAATGGGACATACTGCCAGATTCTCGCTTGAGCGAGAAGGTCTCGCCCAAGCGAGAGACCCAATGTTTTAATTTTGGGAATTCTGGGAATCTCGCCCAAGCGAGAAAGTGGTCGCTTGAGCGTGAGAAGTCTGAGCAGGCTGTGAGATTCTCGCTTGAGCAAGAGAATCTGGCCCAGGCGAGAGAGTCAGGACTTTGAAACTTAAAATATCGTGGGCTTCTCGCCCAAGCGAGCCATTCTCGCTCGGGCGAGAGTGCCCAACTATAAAAGTAAAGAAAGGGTTTCACAAACCCTAATCTTCATTTTCTTTTCTCCCCTTTCACTCCCAACAGCGACTCCCCATAGATTTCGACTCTCTCCTCTACTAAACCTCAAAGACTCAACAAAACCCCTTCCTCTTACTTCTTAGTGACACATTGGTGAACTTTGGAGTTGGAAAAGGAGCAATGGAGGTTGAAGGAGATGGAGGTAGATGGAGCTCTTTGCGGATCCATGGAGCTTACGCAACCTAAGGTGAGGGAGAAGATGTAAGGACCCAAATTCTACCCATGAAATTTTTTCATTTATTTTAATCCTTTTATACAAACATTCCACATCTTACCCTAATTTTCCCCCATAATCAATTCGTAAAACTACCTTTACAGTACATGATGTTAACATATATCTCAAATTGCGGAAAACATAATTCATATATAACTTTCGTCGGTAATTACCGCATATGTTTAACTATGGGTTTCCAAAAAACCCATAGTTACTAATATCTAGCATTACTAAAAAATGTTAGTAAGTTAAATGGTTACAAATACAATCATCCAAATAGCAATTTTACAACACAAAAAGCAAAAATAGAAGATCCAAGTCCTAAGCTCCTAAAGCCTCGAACCAAGCATCCTCAACTACCCTGTTTACCTGCAATGGGATTATCAATGACAAATACACACAACATACAAGGAGTAAGTCGTCAAAACAATAAATACCATTATAAGATAATCCACATTTCAAAGGGGTTAGTAAACCATTTGTTTTATAAA
The DNA here is from genome assembly GCA_009771035.1 of Lupinus albus. Lineage (NCBI taxonomy): Eukaryota > Viridiplantae > Streptophyta > Magnoliopsida > Fabales > Fabaceae > Lupinus > Lupinus albus. The sequence goes on from CM019999.1 coordinate 8,695,049, forward strand.
TTCATTTTTGCTACATAGTTTGAGCCAAAACATTGCTACATAACTTGAGCCAAAGTATCGCTACATAACTTGAGCCAAAGTTTTGCTACATAGCTTGAGCCAAAGCATCGCTACATAACTTGAGCCAAAGTTTTGCTACATAGCTTGAGCCAAAGCATTGCTACATAACTTGAGCCAAAATATTGCTACATAACTTGAGCCAAAGTTTTGCTACATAACTTGAGCCAAAGAATTGCTACATAACTTGAGCCAAAGTATCGCTACATAAATTGAGCCAAAGTATTGCTACATAACTTGAGCCAAAGTATCACTACCTAACTTGAGCCAAAGTATCACTACATAGCTTGAGCCAAAGCATTGCTACATAATTTGAGCCAAAGTTTTGCTACATAACTTGAGCCAAAGTCGCTAACCAATTATGGTCGGCTAAAAACATAGTTTCTTTTCATTGATACATCATCCATCCGTAAACAATAAATCCACGCGTTCCATTATCATAAACATACCCATATATGTTTACCATAACTAAGCGATTCATCACTTTATCATTATACACAATCAGAAAAATCCACATATTATCTATTTCCATATGCTAATTCAAGACTCCTCCTTACCTTGATGAGTATTGGGTTGGGTTCTTGGTAACTGTACTAGTTCCACCGACACCGCCGCCAACTCTAGGATCTTTCCCATTCCCACCATACAACACAATGTTAGTCATTTATTCCAAATATCACATAAACAACTCATATTGCATTATTTAACCACACGATATATTTAACATATGTTCCATGTTGCTAAACTACTTTCATCAAAAGTTTACAGCCTCTAAAACATACATATTCATCTCCTATTTCAACATTAGAAAGTAAACTCATCCTCTACATTTTACTCATTTTCCCCTTTTACCACATTTTCACTTTAGGGTTTTGGGGTTTTTATGAATCAACCCACAAATCCATTCTATTCTTGAAATACCAACTCTAAACCAAGAGTTACAAGAGAGAAACAACATAAAACGAACCATAACTCAAAAGAATGAGTTTCCATGGTTTTTCACCTTTGGAGAAGAGATCCTTTACACTCCACAATGAGTTTAAAAGAGAGAAAGAGAGTTAGAATCAAGAGATTTACCTCTTCTCGAGCTTCTAAATGACTCACAAGCCTTCTTGCTCTTGAAAATGCTCCCTCTTCTCACTTCTCTCTAGTTTAACCCCCATAAATGTGTTTGGGGTCCCCTATTTAATGTAACAGCATCGGGTTCTCGCTTAAGCGAGCCCTTTCTCGCTCAAGCAAGAAAATCCCGCCTATTTTAAAAACTCAGATCTGACCCTCTCGCTCAAGCGAGAATCTCACAGTCTCAATAGTCCCAAAATGCCATTTCTCGCCCAAGCAAGACAACTCTCGCTCAGGCGAGAATCCTCTAGTATAGCCCAGGATTTCACCCTCTCAGGTGAGCCTTTCTCGCCCAGGCGAGAATCTCTCGCTCAAGCGAGAGTTCCAGGACTGATACTATAATTTTAAACTCAAGAGGTTTCCGCCTCTTATCGTAATAGTTTTTCTGCCGACTCTGGGCGATCCTCATGTTCTCCCGGATTTTCTTGATCTTATCCGTAGTCTCTTGGACCAGCTCGGGCCTCAATATCAAGTTCTCCCCAGTCTCAAACCAACTCACTGGAGTTCGGAATTTCCTACCATACAACGCCTCATAAGGTGCCATTTCAATACTCGAATGAAAGCTATTGTTGTAAGTAAATTCAATCAGAGGTAACATGTCATCCCAACTCCCTGGTTGTTCCAAGACGCAAGCCCTTTGAAGATCCTCCAGTGACTATATTGTTCTTTCCGATTGACCGTCCGTTTGTGGATGATAAGTTGAACTCAACTTCAACTTAGTTCCCAATGCGGACTGCAAACTAGTCCAAAAGTTGGAAGTGAAACGTGGATCCCTGTCCGATATAATGCTCGACGGTATCCCATGCAAACAAACTATTTCTCGGATATATAGTTTCACCAATCGCTCCAAAGAGTATCTCATGTTTATAGGCAAAAAGTGCGCAGATTTAGTTAACCAATCCATTATCACCCATATCGAATCATAGCCGTTCTGAGTCCTTGGAAAACCCGATACAAAATCCATGGAGATACTATTCCACTTCCAAACATGAATTTCTAGGGATTGCAGTTCTCCCGCTGGCTGTTGATGCTCAATCTTGGCTTTCTAACAGACAAGACAACTCGAGACATACAAAGCCACATCCCTTTTCAACCCAGACCACCAAAACAACTTTTTCAAATCTTGGTACATCTTGGTAGTCCCCGGGTGAAAACTCATTTTACTCTTGTGTGACTCCTCTAAAATACTCTTTCGCAACTCCATATCACGAGGTACACAAACTCTCCCTTTGTAACGCAACAGTCCACTAGGGTCCAATGCGAAATCAGTTTCCTTACCACTTAGCATCAAATCTTGTTTAGCTATTAGCTCAATATCCTCCACTTGCATTACCTAGATTTGATCGAATAGTTCATTTGTGACTTTAAGCATCCCTAGAATCATACTTTGAGGCTTTATCTGAACTTCCAAGTTCATATCCCTGAACTCTTCAATGAGTTTCCTTTCTCGAACCATCAACGCCGACATATGTAAAGATTTCCGACTCAGAGCATCAGCCACCACATTGGCCTTTCCCGGATGGTACTGCAGCCCAAAATCATAATCCTTGAGGAATTCCATCCACCGTCTCTGTCTCATATTCAATTCCTTTTGATCAAATAGGTACTTTAAACTCTTGTGGTCGCTGTATACCTCAAATCTCACGCCATAAAGGTGGTGTCTCCAGATTTTTAAGGCAAAGACCACTGCAGCTAATTCCAAGTCATGGGTAGGGTAGTTTTGCTCGTGCGTCCTCAACTGTGGAGAAGCATAGGCAACAACTTTCCCTTCTTGCATCAACACACAACCCAAACCTAGCTTGGATGCATCACAATAAACACTAAAATCTCGATCAGTACAAGAAAGAACCAAAACTAGCGCCGTAGTCAACCTCTGTTTCAACTCTTGAAAACTTTCTTCACATCGAAGCATCCACACATACGGTTCCCCTTTTCAGTAACCGACTTGGGAACTGCCCATTCCATAACCGCTTTAACCTTTGAAGGATCGACAGCCACCCCTTCCTTGGATATTACATGTCCAAGAAAGTTCACCTATTCCAACCAGAAATCACATTTAGACAATTTAGCATACAAATGGTTCTTACTCAAGAGTTCTAGAACAATCCTCAAGTCCTCTCGGCTTTTGGAGTAAACTAGAATGTCATCAATAAATACCACTACGAATGAATCCAAATACGGATAAAAAATTTGATTCATGTAGTCGGTAAATATTGCTGGGGCATTCATTACACCAAAAGGCATGACCAAATATTCGAAATGTCCATACCTTGTCCTAAAAGCAGTTTTAGGAATGTCTTCTGCCTTCACACGAAGTTGGTGGTAACCCGACCGAAGGTCAATCTTTGAAAACAACACCGCTCCTCTCAACTGATCCATTAAGTCATCAATTCTAGGCAACAAATACTTATTCTTGATAGTAACCTTGTTCAATTGCCTATAGTCAGTACACAACCGCATACTACCATCTTTCTTCTTAACCAACAAAACAGGTACACCCCATGGTGAGACACTAGGATGAATAAACTTCTTGGCCAATAAGTCCTTAACCTTCTTTTTCAACTCAATAGAGAATTCAACTTCTCTCACTGGAGGCAATTTCGGAATATCACCAGGAAATACCTCAGGGAACTCACGAACTATCGAAAAATCCTCAACCTTGGGTTTCTCAATACCCTCCAAGGACGCCAACAACATAAATACAACCCCTCCCTCTTTACTGGAAGTCTTGACTTCCTTTGCCGACAATGGCTTCATGTAACTAACCTCACCAGAAATCCCAGCCGGATCTCCAAATACCACGGTCTTATCAGCACAATTAAGCACCACATGATTCGCCGACAACTAGTCCATTCCCAGAATTAGATCTAAATGAGACAGTGGTCAGCAGATCAAGTCCACGGTAAATGTCCTACCGTTTACCACTACTGGACATCGAGACACAACTATCGACACCACCACAAGCACTTTAGTTGGGGTGGATACGACCAAGTCGAAAGGCAACGACTCAGTTTGCAATTTCAGTCTATCCACACATTCAATAGACAAAAAGGAGTGTGTCACTCCCGAATCAAACAACACTAAAAGAGGGATACATGCCACCATGCAATTACCTCTTATCAGGCCATCTACTCCCGATGTCTCTGCACCACTCATGGTGAACACTCTACTAGTGGTTCTAGGTCATTCAGCCCTCACATCATTCATGCCCTGCAGTAGCTTAGGACAATATCGTTTGATGTGCCCAGTGTAACACCCTAAATTTTAAGTCTTTAAAATTATAGTATTAGTCCTGAGATCTTCGCTTGAGCGAGAGATTTTTGCTTGGGCGAGAGATAGACTCACCTAGGAGAGTGAAATACTGGGTTATACTGGAGGATCCTCGCTTGAGCGAGAGATTCTCGCCTGGGCGAGAGAGGCTCACCTGGGAGGGTGAAATCCCGGAATATACTGGAAGATTCTCGCCTGAGCGAGATTTGTCTCGCCTGGGCGAGAAATAGCATTTTGGGACTGTTGACACTGTGAGATTCTTGCTTAAGCGAGAATCCCTCGCTTGAGCGAGAGGGTCAGATCTGAGTTTTTAAAATGGGCGGGATTTTCTCGCTTGAGCGAGGAAAAGCTCGCTTATGCGAGAACCCAACGAGACAACATTTAATGAAAAACCCCGAACACATTTTAGGGTTAAGAATTGAAGAGAGGTGAGAGAAGAAAGCTTTTCCAAGGCCAAGGAGCTTTGATACTCATCCAATAGCTTGAGAAGAGGTAAAACTCTTGACTCTAACTCTCTCATTCTCTTTAAAACTCATTTGGGGTATGTTGGATCTCTTCTCAAAATGTGGGAAACTCATTCTTTTGAGTTATGGTTCGTTTTATGTGGTTTTCTTTCGTAAACTCTTGGGTTAGAGTTAGTATTTTGAAAATGGAAAGAGTTGGTGGGTTGAGTCTCAAAAACCCAAAACCCTAAAATGAAAATGTGGTAAAAGGATAAAATGAGTAAAATGTTGGAGGTAGAAGATGAATATGTATGTTTTAATGTTTAGAAACTTGTAATGAAAATGGTTTTGGGGAAACATCGAAAATAAGTGAATATCCTGAGTATTTATGAATGTTATATGAATCATAGGGATATTATTGTGGATAGATTACTGACTTTATTTATATTGTCGGGATGATGAAAGATCCTAAGGTTGGAGACGGTTCGAAAGGAACTAGTAAAGTTACAAGAACCCCACCCGACATTCACCAAGGTAAGGGATGAGTACATTCATTTTATTTGAGATGATGTAACTATGTAATGCTTATAAAACGATGTGGTTGTGATATACTGCGTAATGAATCACCTTTGTGGTGTAAGTGCTACCCGTAGTGGTAATGGATCACCTTTGTGGTGTAAGTGTTACCCATAGTGGTAAGGGATCACCTTTGTGGTGTAAGTGTTACCCGTAGTGGTAATGGATCACCTTTGTGGTGTAAGTATTACCCGTAGTGGTAATGGATCACCTTTGTGGTGTAAGTGTTACCCGTAGTGGTAATGGATCACCTTTGTGGTGTAAATGTTACCCGTAGTGGTAATGAATCACCTTTGTGGTGTAAGTGTTACCCGTAGTGGTAATGGACCAACTTTGTGGTGTAAGTGTTACCCGTAAAGGTAATGGATCACCTTTGTGGTGTAAGTGTTACCCGTAGTGGTAATGGATCACCTTTGAGGTGTGGACTGTCGGTTATGGCAAAGGATCACTTTTGTGATGTAGACTTACCCTTTGTGGTATGGTATTATCTGTGTGGTGTACACGAATGGAATATGGATAAAAGTGAGGAGAATAGATATGCACATTATAGAACATGTATATTATGGGATATATATGTACTATAAGGTGAATATGGATAAATATGAAAAGTATAGCTATGCACATTATGGAAACAGGAGATGAAGGTTATGAATGGATATGTTTATGTAATTAAGAATTATATATTATCTTCAATATTAAATTGTGTTTTAAAATGTGGATTATCATATGACGATAACTCTTAAATTAATGACTTACTCCCTTGTATGTTTCGTGTATCTGTTATCGATAATCACCTTGCAGGTGACGAATGTATTGAGGATACTCGATTCGACGCCTAGGAGCTTGAATCTAGACTTTCTCTATTTTGCTTTTTGGATTGTAACTAATTATTTGATATTTGGATAATTGTAACTCCTGATTGGTATAACTCTGGATATTAGTAGCTATGGATATTTTGGGAATTCCATAGCTAGTTGTATGCGTGGGTTACCAAGAATGATTTATATGAATTATGCTTTTCTGTCATGAGTTTGACTAAAATTGAGTAATTAGGAGAATGTCCTTAGATTTATTAATTTGAGATAATAAGGAAATGCACGTAAAAGGAATAGAATAAGGAAAAAATTTCAAGGGTAGAATTTGGGTCCTTACACCCAGCTTCCTTGTAGTGGAAGTAGCTAAGTGTCGTCCCAGGGCACAACTCACCAATATGATTCTTGCCACACTTGTTGCAAAAGGACGGAGATTTAACTTGTGATCCTCCCTCCTTAACATGTGGCCTCGGCCCATGCGAACTATTTCCCCGATTCCCAGCAGTAAGGAAGTATGGTTTTTGTTCCTCTCGGAAACCCTTACCCTTCCCTTTTCCATAACTCCTTTGAGGCCCAAAGTGTTTCGGAGGATTGGTTCGAGGAGTCACCACTTCATCTTTAGTCAAGTCGTCCTCAAACATCCTGCAATTGTTTACCAGGGTGGCAAAATCCGCGATTTCTTGATGCCTGAACATCCTTTTCAGCTTGGGCTTCAGGCCCGATTCAAACTTAGAACATTTGGACCTTCCGTCTACTTCCAACTCAGCGTATGGAAAAAACCGGGCCAATTCCTCAAACTTGGCCGCATACTCTCCCACAGACATGTTACCCTGCTCCAACCTCAGAAACTCCATTTCCTTCTTCCTCTTCAGATTAGCAGGAAAATATTTCTGAAGGAATTTATCCTTGAAGGTATTCCATGTAATCACTCGCCCCTCCGTTTCCATCTGCTGCCGAGTAAATTCCCACCAATTTTCAGCCTCCTTCAGCAACATATAAGAAACATACGTCACCTTCTGAACGTCACTACAACCCATGGCTCGGAATATGTGTTCCAAGTCTTGAATCCACTCGTTCGTCGCATCAGGAGCGAACCCACCTTGGAAATGGCTAGGATTCTGCTTGCGGAAATCACTCAACCCACGGTACTCGACCGGCCCCGGTGGAACTAAAGGTTGTGTGCTAGGACTTGAAGCGGGGTTCTGGTTCAGATTGTGCAAGTTCTCATTAACCTGTTGTAATGCCGCCACCATATGTGCCAACAGGTCGTTCGGAACATTCTGACTCGTTCCTCTTCCTCTTCCTGCCATAGGTACCTGTACTCAAGTACTAGTCAGTAAACACTTTTCTAATAAGGTAAGTGTCACATAAGCACACAACAGTCAATGGCAACTAAGCAATTCAAGCACATACAGATCACAAAGAAGCATGTAAGGCCATACCCTAGGCCGCAGAATTAACTATGCTCTGATACCATATTGAAAGGACCCAAATTCTACCATTGAAATATTTTCCTTTATTTTAATCCTTTTATACAAACATTCCACATCTTACCCTAATTTTCCCCCATAATCAATTCGTAAAACTACCTTTACAGTACATGATGTTAACATATATCTCAAATTGCGGAAAACATAATTCATATATAACTTTCGTCGGTAATTACCTCATATGTTTAACTCTGGGTTTCCAAAATACTCATAGTTACTAATATCCAACATTACTCAAAAATGTTAGTAAGTTAAATGGTTACAAATACAATCATCCAAATAGCAATTTTACAACTCAAAAAGCAAAAATAAAAGATCCAAGTCCTAAGCTCCTAAAGCCTCGAACCAAGCATACTCAACTACCCTGTTTACCTACAATGGGATTATCAATGGAAAATACACACAACATACAAGGAGTAAGTCGTCAAAACAATAAATACCATTATAAGATAATCCACATTTCAAAGGGGTCAGTAAACCATTTGTTTTATAAATTCATTTTTGCTACATAGCTTGAGCCAAAGCATTGCTACATAACTTGAGCCAAAGTATCGCTACATAACTTTCCCCTTTTACCACATTTTCACTTTAGGGTTTTGGGGTTTTTATGAATCAACCCACAAATCCATTCTATTCTTGAAATACCAACTCTAAACCAAGAGTTACAAGAGAGAAACAACATATAACGAACCATAACTCAAAAGGATGAGTTTCCATGGTTTTTCACCTTTGGAGAAGAGATCTTTTACACTCCACAATGAGTTTGAAAGAGAGAAAGAGAGTTAGAATCAAGAGATTTACCTCTTCTCGAGCTTCTAAATGACTCACAAGCCTTCTTGCTCTTGAAAATAATCCCTCTTCTCACTTCTCTCTAGGTTAACCCCCATTAATGTGTTTGGGATCCCATATTTAATATAACAGTGTCGGGTTCTCGCTTAAGCGAGCCCTGTAACACCCTAAATTTTGAGTCTTTAAAATTATAGTATCAGTCCTGGAAGTCTCGCTTGAGCGAGAGATTCTCGCCTGAGCGAGAAAGGATCACCTGGGAGGGTGAAATCCTGGGCTATACTGGAGGATTCTCGCCTGAGCGAGAGTTGCCTCGCCTGGGCGAGAAATGGCAAACTGGGGCTGTTGGCACTGTGAGATTCTCGCTTGAGCGAGAGCGTCAGATCTGAAATTTTAAAAAGGCGGGATTTCTCGCCTGAGCGAGAATGGGCTCGCTTGAGCGAGAATGGGCTTGCTTGAACGAGAATGGGCTCGCTTGAGCGATAATAGGCTCGCTTGAGCGAGAACCCAACGAATGCTGTTTAAAATAGAAACCCCAAATGCATTTTAGGGTTAGAACTTTGAAGAGAGGAGAGAGAGGAGAGCTTTTCAAGAGCAAAGAGCCTTAGGACTCATCTTAGAGCTTGAGAAGAGGTAAACCTCTTGTTCCTAACTATTCTTCTTCCTCTCTAACTTGTTTTGGGTATGTTAGATCTACTTTCAAAACATGAGAAACTATGGAAACTCACCCTTTAGAGTTATGGTTCGTTTTATGTTGTTTTTCTCTTGTAAACTCTTGATTTAGAGTTGATATTTTATGAATGGAAAGGTTTTTGTGGGTTATTCATGAAAACCCCAAAAACCCCCAAAATGAGAATATGGGTATAAAGAGAAAGAGATGAAATGTTAGATGTGGATGATGAGTTTGTGCTTTGATGTTGTTGTATGAGATGAACATGTATGTTTAGATGTTTGAAAACTTGTATTGAAGTAGTTTTGGAAATCTTGAATATATGTGAATCCCTTGTATGTTTGATGATGAAATATGAGTTATTTATGTGTTATTTTGAATAAATGACTGACATTGTTGTTATTGGTGGAAATGAGAAGAGATCCTAAGGTTGGAGGAAATCGCGGAGGAGACTTTTAAAGTTACTCGGAACCGATCCCCAACACTCACCAAGGTAAGGGATAAGTGTTTCTAAATCATACTCACCGATGTGAACGAGGTATGTGAGAGAGGTAACGTATTGGTAAGTTTATTGTTGTTACCCTACCCGTAGAGATAATGGCTTATTGTTGTTACCCTACCCGAAGAGGTAGTGGTTTATTGTTGATGTCCTACCCGGAGTGGTAGCGGATTGTTATTGTGCCCTACCCGGAGTGGTAGCGGACTGTTATTGTGTCCTACCCGGAGTGGTAGCGGACTGTTATTGTGTCCTACCTGGAGTGGTAGCGGACTGTTATTGTGTCCTACCGGGAATGGTAGTGATTATTGTGAACTCGACTTGCCCGATGTGGTATGGGGTAATAACTCGACCTTCCCGATGTGGTATAGGGTAATAAGTAATAACTCGACCTGCCCGATGTGGTATGGGTAATAACTCGACCTGCCCGATGTGGTATGGGGTAATAAGTAATAACTCGACCTGCCCGATGTGGTATGGGGTAATAAGTAATAACTCGACCTGCCCGATGTGGTATGGGGTAATAAGTAATAACTCGACCTGCCCGATGTGGTATGGGGTAATAAGTAATAAATCGACCTGCCCGATGTGGTATGGGGTAATAACTTGACCTGCCCTATGTGGTATGGGGTAATAACTCGACCTGCCCGATGTGGTATGGGGTAATAACTCGGCCTGCCCAATGTGGTATGGGAAATGAAATTGATGAATACGATTAAGGGTGAATATGAATGATGAGAAGTGTGGATGTCACAATGAATGTCATATGCATGCTATAGAATATATAGTATGGGATGTATATTCTATAGGGTGAATATGAATGATGAGAAGTGTGGATGTCACAATGAATGTCATATGCATGCTATAGAATATATAGTATGGGATATATATTCTGTAGGGTGAATATGAATGATGAGAAATGTGGATGTCACAATGAATGTCATATGCATGCTATAGGATATATATATTATGGGATGTATATTCTATAGGGTGAATATGAATGACGAGAAATGAGAAGGTCATAAGGAATGTCATATGCATGCTATAGGATATATAGTATGGGATATATATTCTATAGGGTGAATATGAGTGATAAAATGGAAGATGTTGGAAATGAAAGTAATATACATGCTATAGGATATATATTATGGGATATATATACTATAGGGTGGATATGAATAACGAGATGGATGATGTTTCGAACGAACGAAATATGCATACTATAGAATATATATTATGAGATATATATACTATAGGATGAATATGAGTAAAGTGGAAATTAAAGGAAGATGATATGATTGTTTACAATGACGCATGTGTGTTTACGAATTGTATTAAAGCTTAATCGTATTTGAAATGTGGATTATCATGTGATGTTAGTTTTTGAACTAATGACTTACTCCCTTTTGTTTTGTGTGTTATTTATGATAATCCCATTGTAGGTAAATGAAGGATTTTGAGAAGGAAGCTCACTTAGGAAGCTTTTGTGTTTATTAACTTGTTTGTCTTTATTACTACTTGATGTTGTAGTTAATTTGATAACATTTTGGGATGACTGTAAATCTTTTTAGATTAATACGGATATGCGTAGTTATGGACGTTATAACTCTAGGAGACCCATAACTGGTTGTATGTGGTAAATGCTATTTGAATGAATTATGTTTTTCCGTAACATAAATTTGTATGATAATATAATAGGATAAAGAGTATTTTATAAGAGTGATACTTGAGAGTTTTTAATTAAGGTGACGACTGTATGCAAGAAAGGATTAAAATAAATGAAAAAATTTTAAGGGTAGAATTTTGGGTCGTTACAAGCCCTTTCTCGCTCAAGCGAGAAAATCCCGTCTATTTTAAAAACTCAGATCTGACCCTCTCGCTCAAGCGAGAATCTCACAGTCTCAACAGTCCCAAAATGCCATTTCTCGCCCAAGCGAGACAACTCTCGCTCAGACGAGAATCCTCCAGTATAGCCCAGAATTTCACCCTCCTAGGTGAGCCTTTCTCGCCCAGGTGAGAATCTCTCGCTCAAGCGAGACTTTCAGGACTGATACTATAATTTTAAAGACTTAAATTTAGGGTGTTACAGAAGACCATGGTGGTCTTAGAGTATTTCATTAGAGTCATTTTCTCTGATTTCTCTTAAGAATCGGAAAATGTTATCGAATAGAAACTCTCTTGGAAGTTTGTGGTCCATTTGAGAGTTTTCATCTTTCATGAAGAGATATTAGCCATAAATATGAGTATAGATGTGTATGAAAACCCTTTCGTTCTAAGAGTGAAATACTCATTTATGGTAATATACCGTCATAAAAGATGATCATATTGTTAACGGTGTGTATATGTGATAATATTGTGATAACGGTAAACAATTGTTTGTATGATGATAAATATGTTATGAGTTTTTTATTGTGATAAAAGGATATGAGTTTATTTATAAAAATGACTAAGTTGTGAGTCGCTTATTTGTTATAAACGTATATGGGTATGTTTGTAATAATGATGAAGTGGTGAGTTGTTCATTTGTTATAAACATATATGGGTGTGTTTGTAATAATGATGAAGTGATGAGTTGTTTATTTGTTATAAGTGGGAATGAGGATGTTTGTGATAATGATTGTGTTATGAGATGAATTGGTGGTGGATCAATTAAAATAAAACATATTTTTAGCCGACCATGATTGGTTAGCGACTTAGGCTCAAGTTATGTAGCAAACTTTGGCTCAAACAATGTAGCAAACTTTGGCTTAAGTTATGTAGGAAGCTTTGGCTCAAGCGATGTAGCAAGCTTTGGCTCAAGCGATGTAGCAAGCTTTGGCTCAAGCAATGTAGCAAACTTTGGCTCAAGTTATGTAGCTTGATTTTCAAAAAGAAAACATATTTTAGCTGACCGAAATGGTATAGCGACTTTGGCTCAAGTTATGTAGCAAGCTTTGGCTCAAACAATGTAGCAAGCTTTGGCTCAAGCAATGTAGTAAGCTTTGGCTCAAGCAATGTAGCAAGCTTTGGCTCAAGCAATGTAGCAAGCTTTGGCTCAAGCAATGTAGCAAGCTTTGACTCAAGCAATGTAGCAATCTTTGGCTCAAGTTATGTAGCATGATTTTAGATATATATATATATATATGTATGTTGCATTAGGATAATGGTTGAATTGGATAAATCATATAAGTAAGTTGTAATAGGTGCTAAATGAAGGAGTGACTATCCTATGGTATGTTGTAATGATTTGGAATGAATTGTCTCAGTGAGAGATGATAATCATGCTAATTGGATATATGAACATTATGTGGTATAATGTGTTGATTGATATATGTTTAATATGATCGATGTTAGACGTTGTATAGGTTTAATACTTTAATGTAATTACTCCATGTAATTCCACGCTGCGGTCGCCGTAGTTGGTTCTTACTCCCTTCTGTTTCTGCTTGTATGTGTTATGTATTTGAGTTCAGGTTGTGGTTGTATCGCATTGGATGATCGCTGAGAAGAGTACAAGATTGAGTAGTTACTTTATGTATTCAAGGTGGTATTTGATTAATGCATGTACTATGAGAATCATGTAATTGATTTATGTAGGTAATATGAGAACCAGGTGGCAGTGACTCTATTGTGAAATTGAACTCATCTAAATGGTGTAATGAGATGGGACTAATGATTGTAATAAAAGTATTATTGGAGAAATGATATTTGTATAAATTATGTAATTAAAAGAAAGTGTAATGACATGTTTTTAATGAAGTGAACGATTGATTATTTCCGCACCTGAAAGATGAATTGAACTTATATGTATATTCAATCAGGATTTCTAAATCGTTTGAGTAATATATTTCAAAAGTAATCACTTGACTTCATGAATAAAGTTTTAAAATTTTTGGGTTATGAAAATCGGGTCCTTACATAGTGTGTGCATGTATGCTAGATATCAATCATTGCCTAAGAAATTGCACTATTCTACCGTTAAGCGCATCATGAAATACTTAAAAGGAACCTTAAATATGGGATTATGATATCCTAGGGATGCCTCGTTATCTTTGATAGGGTACTCAAATTCTGGCTTCGCTATGTACAAGTTGGATCGAAAGAGTACAAGTGGAACTTGCCACCTTTAAGGTAGTTCCTTAGTTTCATGGCATAGTAAAAAGTAAGTGTGTGTTGCTTTATCCACCACCGAAGCAGAGTATATTGTTGCGGAGGTGTGTTGCGCTCAAATCCTTTGGATGAGCAGCCACTTTTAGATTTTGGTCTAAAACTTGATTGGATTCCTGTCAAGTGTGATAATACTAGCGTCATAAACCTATCTAAGAATCGCATACTGCATTCAAGAACCAAACATATAGAAATTAGGCATCATTTTCTTAAAGATAATGTGCAAAAAGGTGATTGTGTTATTGGATTCGTTGAAACCTCTAAGCAACTGACCGATATTTTCACCAAGCCCCTGCCAATGGATTCCTTCTTCATTCTCCGAATAGAACTATGAATTCTTGATGAACAATATCTAAGTTAGTTTGCTTTGAGCATTTGTATATTGCCTTGCCATGTCTCTATTACATAAGTTTATATGCTATCTTATTTGAATGCATAGTTCTTGTTCTAATTGAATTTCATGTTTTCTTTGTGTGGTAGTTTGTTTCTAGCCTTAGGATAGATCTATGTCTATAGTATTCCTAGCATCACCTAATTGTCCCACACAAAGTACTCAAAATTGTGTCTGTTTTTGTTATTAATCGATTGTTATACATTTTAATCAATTACCTAGACCATAACTGTTTTGGAAAATTCATTTTTAAATGCCATTAATCAATTAACAAAATATCTAATCGATTACGTGGGCTCCAGATGATATTTGATTTTTTTTTGAAAAATGTTTAATAGATTATTAAGGAACATAATCGATTAGCAAGGTAGTATGTTAAAAACAATAATCGATTAAATGGTTGATTAATTGATTAACAACAACAATAAAACATTTTCAAGTACTTCGTCTATGGTTACTCGTGTTCTTCCTTAAACTTAATTGTTCTCTGGTATGGAATTAAGTGCAAATATCTTTGAGTTATCCTTCCTAAGTGAGTTCCCATTAGTCATCCTTACTCAAAGTCGTCCAATTTGATCTGAAATTTGTTAATTTCATATTCCCCTCTTTAGAAACCCTAAGATTTTCTACTCCTTAGTAGATTATCTTCATCCCCATCTTGCAACATGAGTGAACCAAGGACTAGAAGAGTAAAAACCACTGCAAAGAGACCAAAAAATATGGAGGTTGGTGGTTCTTCATTGGCGGTAGGTGGCATAATCGCTGCAAATAGAGATCCGTACTACTCTCCTACTCTTCTAGCAACCAAGTTGGATAAATCTCAAGGTAGAAAGCTGACTTACATTCGATATGCTGATATATCCTGGTTAGTTGAGCATGGATTTGAGTTCCCTCATCAATTGGAGTTGCAGGGTGCTAATGCATTTTTGGAAATGGAGGGTGAGATTTATCCATCCTTGGTTAGGGAATTCTATAGTAATTTTTAGCATAAGGAAGGGGTGTATATGTCCTTAGTTAGTGGGAAAATTATCACTTTGGATCAACAACTATTTTTGGATGTTGGTGGGCTACCTAGCCTTAGGTACTTGTATGGTAGATTTCAGAATACGTTATGGAATGCATTTGAGTTTGTCAAATTAGTATATAAGTCATGTATGCGAGGATCGCAAAATTATGTGTCTGGACAAAAGCCTAAGGCTACCTCCTTCTCATTTGAAAATAGGTTGATGCATCTCTTTATTACATACATCTTGTTTCCACGTGATGACAATTATGATGAACCAACAACACATGACTTACAGGTCATGTTTGCAATTAAAGAGGGTCTCACGGTGAATTGGCGGTTGGAAATTCTAAAGGTTATGTCCTCAACTGCTTCATCCTCATCTAAGTCTTTGGGTTATGGTATGTTCCTATCACGTGTCTTTGAGCATCTAAACATTGACACATATGGTGTGGAAGTGATAGATATCGAGCCTAGAGAACATCTAGTAATTGGTCACCTCATTCATAGTTTGTGCATTTGCAACTATGTCGGTATCTGGGAATATTTGGAGGATATCAATTTTGAGATAGTCTGTGATCAATCGTCTAACAAAGAGACAGAATATGAATGTGGTGTTAATTGGACTGAATTCTTGGCAATGATGGCACGTGAAACAGGTGTTCCGCCATCTTCCCCTGATGAATAGTCTTGCCTTAGTCGTATTTTGCATTTTGTTGCTTATGTCCTTGTTTATGTTTTTATTCTGAACTCTATTTGGCTTTAGTGTTTGTAATTCTAATTTTGCACTTTTTCATTTTCTCCCGTTTTGTTAATTTAAGTTGGTAATTGACTTGGCTTTATTCTGTAATTTGATAACTGAAGTTTAGTCTTCAATTATCTTATATTCCTTATGTTCATTGGTTATTATGCACTAAATTGTTTAGCCTCAATTACAAGAACTCTTCATGTTCTAATCTGTTACACACATTAATCGATTATCAGCTGCTGTTAATCGATTAATCATATCAACTATGTTCATTTGTTCAATTTTTTTACACTACTCTAATTGATTATTCACTCCTTTAATCGATTAAGATAGTCTTCAAATGTAAATATTTTCTCCTTTTGGCTATTTTATTCCTATTAATGGCTTTTTGATCATGCAAAAGGGGGAGAACACATTGTTTGAAAGTTTTGCAGGTTGTACATGCTTCCGCATCCACCTAAAGAAAGGGGGAAAATGAAGTTCAACTACCCTACATACTTCCTCATGTATGGATTGAGGGGGAGAACAAAGTGAGGGGAGCTCCGCACAAAAATCTATACAACCACTGCAAAGTGAAAATCAGTCTGTCATCAAGCTTATCACTGATCTTATATTTCCAAGTTTGTCATTATAAAAAATGGGGAGATTGAGATTGCAAGAGGAGTCAATGTGAAAGGTTGCAACAAAGATCTTCTGATTTGGTTTTGGTGAAGACAAAGATGCTATGGAAAAGCTTGAAGTCAATAACAAGTCAACAAACAACATATCAAGACTCAAGGTCGTCTTAGACTTAGGGAAGTGACTTTTCTATTTTTAGAATTCCTAAGATGATTTCTTAGTTGAGTCTAGGTAGGTAAACCCAAGGATGAGAATCTCACATAAGCCTTAATTGTTTTAAATAAATGAGTCATCATCCATCCATATTTTGGTTAGGTTGCATTAAAATGATAGGATTTTTAAAATCATTCATTGCATCAACTTACATCATATAGGAGGTTTGCTTTAAAACAAAGAAATTACTTTATGTTTAACTGTTAATTGATTATATGTTGCATTAATTGATTAAATAGTTATGGAAACTTGGTAATCGATTAAGTTATGTGTTAATCGATTAATAGAAGTTTCAGTAGCTATCATCTTGAAATTTCTGACGTCGTTAATCAATTAAATATGAGTTTAATCGATTAATTGAATTTCAAGTAGCTAAACATCTTGAATTTTTTGGTGCTACTAATCGATTAAGGTGCTTGTTAATCGATTAAGTTCAACATAAGTCTGTTATTTTTAAAACTCGTTAATCGATTATTCATTGGGTTAATCGATTAAATCCTGTTGAAATGAGTTAGTTATAAAAAAAATTTCCACATTTTTGCTCATAAGTCACAATCCAAAAAATTTCATACGTAGTTAAGATTCTATGAGCAAATTTTGTCATAGAAAAACTTGTGAAATGTTTATTGTTTTGATATAGGAAAAAGTTCTTAAGTGTTTCAATCTATTGCATTAGAGTGCATACCAAAATCTTGTTTTCACAAAGCTTGTCATACTCACTCACTTAGACTATAGGTTGTGTGAGGGATTTATTATTGGGTTCGTAGAAATCAGTTATGTTGTAATAAGCATACTTGTTTAGGTGCTTTTGTTACAAGATTTTGTATCTTTTTCAAGAAGAGTTTATATCTCTAGAAATAGAGAAGTTTTGAGGATCACTAGGTGAAGTTAGGTTATTAATTCTTCGTAAGCAAGTATCTTAGTAGAGAGTGAGAGAAGAGTTGATTATTCCGTTAGAAGTGGTGAGGATATCCATTAGAAGCGGACGTGTTGAAGTCAAGCTTGTCTTAGACACTCTAGGTCCAAGAGGGAAAAACTTGTGTCTATTTGGAAGTGTGGTTGTAAAATAATATTCCTCATAGTGACGAAAAATCTCTCGAGATCAGAAGGGGATGTCTAGAAGTAGTTTATGTAAGGACCCAAATTCTACCCTTGAAAAAATTGCTTTTATTTTAAACCTATGAGCTTAATTTTCCGTGTTACATTATGCATACATTTCTTTTAACCTCTTAAATTATCCATTTCTTTAATTATCTCATAACTTTAAAACATACTAAATCGGTTTCATACCATGTTACCCTTAACTGTAGAAAAACATAATTCATATTAATATCTCCTAGTAACTATCGCATACAACTAGCTTTAGGTAAAACCCATAGCTACACATATCCAGTGATACATTGATCAGAATTACAATTATCCCAAAAATGACATTTAGTCAGTCATGATACAAAATACAAAAGGAGGAAATCCGGATTTAAAAACTCATACAACTCCAAATCCAGCATCCTCAATACATCCGTTTACCTACAATGGGATTATCATAGCAACACACGAAACACAAGGGAGTAAGTCGTTAATTCAATAATAACCGCATATGAAAATCCACATTTAAAATATACATAAGCATTGAAATGAAATACATTATGTAACATCCCAAAAAATTACATTTCTTGAGTATTGTGGATATCAGGAAGTCTGGGAGCTACTGGGTAATTCTCGCTTGAGCGAGAAGAGCTCGCCCAAGCGAGAGACTCAGAGTTGCTCTCAGGCATTTTCTGGGAATCTCGCCCGAGCGAAAGGGAACTCACTTAAGCGAGAGAAAGGGTATTGAGGCTGGACGAATCTCGCCTGGGCGAGATAACGTCGCCTGAGCGAGAGCATCAATTCCTGGGTGATGTGAGGAGTCGTGGGTTCTCGCCCAAGCGAGCCTATTCTCGCTTGAACGATAGTCTGAAATCCAAAAACCTAAAATAGAAGTCCCAAGTGAGAATTGGGTTATTATTTTCGAAAACCAAGAGAAGAGGAGCGGTTAGGAGAATTGTGCAACCTTAGAGTCAAAGAAAAGATCGGAGAAGAGGTAAATCACTTAAACTAGCCTCTCTTATGGTTGATTGTCATGATTTTTGGATTGGGTCTCTTCTCCACGTTTAGGGATAAAACCCCATAAACCCTCTCTTGGGATTGTGGTTCGTTTTGCCTAGGAAAACCTTGTAAAACTCAGTGTATGAGTTGTTTTCGAAATGGGTGTGTGGGAAGTTGTTTTCAAAACTGTAGAGACATATGAAATATTAGGGAAAACCCTTTTGTTGAAAGTGAATGGAATAGATGATGTAAACTTGCTTTTCTTATGGATTGTGAGTATTGTTTAGTACTACTATTGTTTTAATATGCAAAATGATGTGTTGCGATTGTTGTTGTTTTGGGTTGAAAGACCCTAAGGTTGGAGGAGATGGCGGAGAACGCAACTGAGCCACTTAGTGTAAAGCTTTAGCGAATACTCAGGTGAGGGAGCAGCATTAAACCTTGTGGTACTAGAATTGTGACATTGGAAACTCCAACGACACTCACTAGTTGGAGGATTTCAATTGGCTAACACGATTAAACGGGAAATATCATGAGTTTCCTATTTAACCGCGTTAGTCTTACTGATTTGAATGGTATGTTTGACTATGATGGATATTTGACCTGCCTTCGTGGTATGGATATCTTGACCTACCTTCGTGGTACGGATATTTTGACTTGCCTTCGTGGTATGGAGTTTGACCTACCTTCGTGACTTGTTTGAATTTATTGAGTTGTTTGAATTGCTTAGAATGTTTGAACTGTTTGAATGGTTGATTTGTGATTAAGCGTTAAATTTTGGTTGCGTAAAATTCTGTATGTTGATAAGAGGAGAGTGTAGGTTGAGAAATGGCATGGCGTGGCAGAGGAAACAGACAAAACGAACTGTTGGCACAGATGACAGCTGTTTTACAGAATGTGAATGAGAATCTGCAATACTTGAATCAGAATATCAATCATCATCTTAACCCACTCCCACTTGTGCCACAAGGACCTGCGGAATATCGTGGATTGGATGAATTCTGCCGGCGCCACCCGAGTCAGTTCCAAGGAGGATTTGCTCTTGATGCCGCTAATGAATGGATTCAAGAGTTGGAGAAGATTTTCCGAGCCATGGGTTGCGAGGATGGTCAGAAGGTGACTTATGCTTCCTACGTGCTAAATAAGGAAGCAGAGACTTGGTGGGAATACACTAGGAGGCAAATGGAAGTAGAAGGAAGGGCGGTTACATGGGAATCGTTCAAAGAGAGGTTTCTCAATAAGTACTTCCCTGCAGATCTGAAGAGAAAGAAAGAGATTGAGTTCTTGCATCTGGAGCAAGGGAGTTTGTCAGTGGGTGAATATGCAGCAAAGTTTGAAGAGCTAGCAATGTATTTCCCCTACTATGAAATGGATGTAGATGGAAGGTCCAAGTGTGCTAAATTTGAGGTTGGTTTGAGGCCAGAGCTTAAAATGGCATTCGGACATCAAGAGATAGCAGATTTCCCTACCTTAGTCAATAAGTGTAGGATGTGTGAGGACGATCGAAAGGCTAGGGATGCTGTTAAGCAGAAGGCTAATCCACCCAGAAACTTTGGGCCTTAGAGGAATTTTGTGCATGGGAAAGGAAAGGGTAAGACGTCCTTTGACAACAAACGAACTTATACCCCACCTACTGGATATCGGGGCCCTACTATGCAAGGGTCTAAACCTTCAACTGCTACTAGTGGACAGCAACCACCTATGTGCAACAAGTGTGGTAGAGCTCATTTTGGCAACATATGTCCCGGAGCGGGGAATGGGTGCTTCTTTTGTAAGGAGCCTGGACATGTGAAGAGGTTCTGTCCTAAGCTGAACAGGAATGTCAACCTTCCGAGTACTGAGAGACCCAAGACTAATGGCAGAGTATTCACTATGAGTGGTTCTGAAGCCATTGATACAGATGGTCTAATTAAAGGTAGTTGTGCGGTGAAAGAAATCTCTTTGTGTGTGTTGCTTGATTCGGGTGCCACGCATTCTTTTATATCTTGTGAATGCGTGAAACGATTAAGCTTGAAAGTTGATGTGTTGCCATTTGATTTGATGGTTTCTACCCCTACGAATGCACCTGTGGTAGTATCGACTTTCTGTCATAAGTGCCCCGTGGTTGTGTATAATAGGACATTCTTGATAGATTTGATATGTTTGTCATTATCCCAAATCGATGTGATACTTGGTATGGACTGGCTATCCGAACATAGAGCCCTGTTAAACTGTTTTGATAAAACTATAATGTTTGGAATTCCTAGTGAGATGTCTGATACTCCTAATGGTCCGAATTTATTATCGGCCCGTGAGGTTGAAACTTCCCTTAAGGAAGGAGTACTCGTTTATGTGTTGCTTGCTTCCTTGGAATGGGAGAAGAAGTCAGGGGTGAAGGATTTACCGGTAGTGTGCGAATTTCTGGACGTGATTCCCGTAGAAATTCTTGAGTTTTCACCTGTAAGAGAAGTGGAGTTTTCTATTGAGCTAGTGCTTAGAACCGGACCTATCTCGATAGCTCCGTATAGAATGACACCTCTAGAATTGGCAGAATTGAAGAAGCAGATAGAAGGCTTATTGGCTAAGAAGTTCATTCGTCCAAGTGTTTCACCTTGGGGTGCACCAATTTTGTTGGTTAAGAAGAAAGATGGTTCCATGAGGCTGTGCACTGATTATCGACAGCTGAACAAGGTTACGATCAAGAATCGTTACCCTTTTCATAGGATCGATGACTTAATGGACCAATTGAAAGGAGCCGTAGTATTCTCAAAGATTGACCTCCGGTCAGGTTATCATCAGTTGAGTGTACGGGCAGAAGATATTCCTAAGACTGCTTTTCGGACAAGGTACGGACACTATGAATATTTGGTGATGCCTTTTGGTGTAACTAACGCCCCTGCAATTTTTATGGAGTATATGAATAGGATTTTCCATCCTTATCCAGACTCGTTTGTAGTAGTCTTCATTGATGACATCTTGGTATATTCTACAAGTGGGGAGGAACACACTGGACATCTAAGAATTGTATTGAAGGTTTTGAGGGACAACCAATTGTATGCTAAGTTGTCGAAGTGTGACTTTTGGCTTGAGTCTATGAACTTTCTTGGGCATGTGATATCCAAGGAAGGAGTTGCGGTGGATCCCTCTAAAGTCGAAGCGGTGACGGAGTGGGCAGTACCAAAGTCGGTGACAGAGATCTGAAGTTTCCTTGGACTAGCAGGATACTATCAGAAGTTTATAGAAGGGTTCTCGAAACTAGCTTTGCCTTTGACTAAGCTGACCAGAAAAGGATAACCTTTTGTGTGGACAGTCCGACGTGAAGAGAGCTTCCAGGAGTTGAAGGGAAAACTAACTTCGGCACTAGTGTTAAGGCTGCCTTGCTCAGAAACGAACTTCAATGTGTATTGTGATGCTTCAAAACAAGGTTCGGGTTGTATGTTAATGCAAGAAGGGAGAGTGGTTGCTTATGCTTCGAGGCAATATTGAGACCTCATGAATAAAACTACCCTACTCATGATTTGGAATTAGCAGCGGTAGTGTTTGCTTTAAAAATTTGGTGGCACTACCTTTATGATGTGTGGTTTGAAGTCTTCAGTGACCATAAAAGTTTGAAGTACCTATTTGATTAGAAGGAGTTGAATATGAGGCAAAGAAGATGGATGGAATTTTTGAAAGATTATGACTTTAGCCTACAATATCACCCTGGTAAAGCTAATGTGGTAGCGAATGCATTGAGTCGTAAACCTTTGCATATGTCTGCCCTAATGGTGCACGATATGAAAATGATCGAGGAATTTCGAGATTTAAACTTAGCAGTAGAAATGAAGCTGAAGAGTGTTGTGTTAGGAATGCTCAAGGTGACTAATGAGTTATTTGATCAAATTAAAACCATGCAGTTGCTTGATGATGAACTACAGGCTAAGAAGGCCTTGATAGGTTATGACAAGGGGAAAGACCTTCGGATGGATACTAACGGTTTGTTGAGATACAAAGGAATGATTTGTGTGCCACACGACGCAAAGTTGAGAAGAGATATTCTAGATGAGGCACACAAGAGTAAGATGAGCATTCACCCGGGGACAACAAAGATGTATCAAGATTTGAGGAAGATGTTTTGGTGGTCTGGGATGAAAAGAGATGTAGCTCAATACGTGTCTGGTTGCTTGACTTGTCAGAAAGCTAAGATTGAGCATCAACGGCCGGCAGGGGAACTCCAGTCATTAGAGATTCCAGTATGGAAATGGGACAGTATCTCCATGGACTTTGTTTCTGGTTTTCCGAGAACACAGAAGGGTTATGATTCGATTTGGGTCATTGTGGACCGATTGACTAATTCTGCACATTTTCTACCGGTTAATGTAAGATATTCATTAGAGAGGTTAGCAGAGTTGTACATAAAGGAAATAGTGAGGCTGCATGGGATTCCAGCGAATATCGTCTCAGATAGAGATCCTCATTTTACTTCGAATTTCTGGAATGGCTTACAATCTGCCTTGGGTACTAAGCTGAAATTGAGTTCTTCTTATCACCCACAAACGGACGGTCAGTCTGAGAGAATGATTCAGTCTTTGGAAGACCTGTTAAGGGCGTGTGTGTTGGAACAACCCGAAAGTTGGGATAGTATGTTACCTCTGATTGAATTCACTTACAACAACAGCTTTCACTCGAGTATTGGGATGACATCTTATGAAGCTCTCTCTGTATGGGAGGAAGTGTAGGACTCCGATCAGTTGGTTTGAGACCAGTGAGAATTTGGTATTGGGGCCTGATGTAGTCCAAGAGACGACAGAGAAGATTAAGAGAATTAGGGAGAATATGAAGACAGCTCAGAGTAGACAAAAGAGCTACTATGATAATCGAAGGAAGCCGATTGAATTTCAAGAAGGGGATCATGTTTTCATGAGTGTGATCCCGACCACATGAATTGGTCTAATATTGAAAACTCGAACGCTTACTCCGAGGTTCATTGGACCGTATCAGATTTTGAAGAGAATTGGTCCCGTTGCTTATCAGATTGCCTTGCCACCGTTGTTGTCTAATCTCCACAACGTATTTCATGTGTCCCAGTTAAGGAAATACATTGGAGACCCATCACATGTTATCGAACTGGATTGGATACAACTAAAGGAAAACTTGACCTTCAGGACCCCTCAAGTAAGGATTTTGGACAGAAGCGTCAAGAGGTTGCGTGGGAAGGAGATTCCGTTGGTAAAAGTGTTATGGAGTCAAGTAGACACAGGAGATGATACTTGGGAAGTGGAGCATGACATGAGAATGGATTATCCACAATTGTTCGAAGCAGATATGTTAATTTTCGGGGGCGAAAATTCTTTGAGGGTGGAAGGATTGTAACATCCCAAAAAAATTACATTTCTTGAGTATTGTGGATATCAGGAAGTCTGGGAGCTACTAGGTGATTCTCGCCCAAGCGAGGGACTTAGAGTTGCTCTCAGGCATTTTCTGGGATTCTCGCCCGAGCGAAAGGGAACTCGCTTAAGCGAGAGAAAGGGTGTTGAGGCTGGACGAATCTCGCCTGGGCGAGATAACGTCGCCTGAGCGAGAGCATCAGTTCTTGAGTGATGCGAAGAGTCGTGGGTTCTCGCCCAAGCGAGCCTATTTTCGCTTGAGCGAGAGTCCGAAATCCTAAAACCTAAAATAGAAGTCCCAAGTGAGAATGGGTTATTATTTTCGAAAACAAAGAGAATAGGAGCGGTTAGGAGAATTGTGCAGCCTTAGAGTCAAAGAAAAGATCGGAGAAGAGGTAAATCACTTAAACTAGCCTCACTTATGGTTGAATGTCATGATTTTTGGATTGGGTCTCTTCTCCATGTTTAGGGATAAAACCCCATAAACCCTCTCTTGGCATTGTGGTTCGTTTTGCCTATGAAAACCTTGTAAAACTCATAGTGTATGAGTTGTTTTCGAAATGGGTGTGTGGGAAGTTGTTTTCAAAACTGTAGAGACATTTGAAATATTAGGGAAAACCTTTTTGTTGAAAGTGAATGGAATAGATGATGTAAACTTGCTTTTCTTATGGATTGTGAGTATTGTTTAGTACTACTATTGTTTTGATATGCAAAATGATGTGTTGCGATTGTTGTTGTTTTGGGTTGAAAGATGTAAGGACCCAAATTCTACCCTTGAATTTTTTTTTTATTATCATTTTTATACATACATTCCACATCTTGCTCTAATTTTTCTCATACTCAATTCGTCAAACCACCCTTATAGTACATGAAGTTAACATATATCTCATATTGCGGAAAAACATAAATCATATATAACTTTCATCGGCAATTACCGCATATGTTTAACAATGGGTTTCCAAAATTACCCACAGTTACTAATATCCAGCATTACTCAAAATGTTGATAAGTTAAATGGATACAAATACAAATCATCCATATAGCAATTTCTCAACACAAAAAGCAAAAATAGAAGATCCAAGTCTTAAGCTCCTAAAGCCTGAACCAAGCATCCTCAACTACCCTGTTTACCTGCAATTGGATTATCAATGACAAATACACACAACACACAAGGGAGTAAGTCATCGAAACAATAAATACTATTATAAGATAATCCACATTTTAAAGGGGTTAGTAAACCATTTGTTTGATAAATTCATTTTGTGCTACATTACTTGAGCCAAAGTTTTTCTACATAGCTTGAGCCAAAGCGTTGCTACATATCTAGAGCCAAAGTATTGCTACATAACTTGAGCCAAAGTATTGCTACATAACTTGAGCCAAAGTTTTGCTACATAGCTTGAGCCAAAGCATTGCTACATAACTTGAGCCAAAGTATTGCTACATAGCTTGAGCCAAAGCATTGCTACATAACTTGAGCCAATGTATTGCTATATAGCTTGAGCCAAAGCATTGCTACATAACTTGAGCCAAAGTATTGCTTCAAAACTTGAGCCAAAGTGTTGCTACATAACTTGAGCCAAAGTTTTGCTTCATAACTTGAGCCAAAGTCGCTAACCAATCGTGGTAGGCTAAAATCATATTTTCTTTTCATTGATACCTCATAAATCCGTAAACAGTAAATCCACGCATACCATTATCATAAACACACCCATATCTGTTTACCATAACTAAGCGATTCATCACTTTATCATATTCACACCCAGAAAATACACATATTATCCATTCCCATATGCCATTTAAAGACTCCTCCTTACCTTGGTGAGTGTTGGGTTGGGTTCTTGGTAACTTCACTTGTTCCACTGACAACGCCGCCAACTCTAGGATCTTTTCCATTCCTACCATACAACACAATGTTAGTCATTTATTCCAAATATCACATAAACAACTTATATTGCAATATTTAGCCGTACAAGATATTCATCATGTTTTCAATGTTGCTAAACTATTTTCATTATAAGTTCACAACCATCCAAAACATACATAATCATCTCATATTTTAACATTAGAAAGTAAACTAATCTTCTACCTCTAGCATTTTACCCATTTTCCACTTTAACCACATTTTCTCTTTAGGGTTTTTGGGTTTTCATGAATCAACCCACACCATTTCCATTCTTGAAATACTAACTCTAAACCAAGAGTTTACAAGGTAAAAACGACACAAAATGAACCACGACTCAAAAGGATGAGTTTCCATGGTTTCTCACATTTTGAGAAGAGATCCAACATAACCAAAATGAGTTTTAAAGAGGAGAAGAGAGTTAGAATCAAGGGTTTTACCTCTTCTCAAGCTCTTGGATGAGTATCTAAGCTCCTTGCCCTTGGAAAAGCTCTTTTTTCTCACCTCTCTTCAATTCTTAACCTTAAAATGTGTTTTGGGGTTCCTCATTAAATGATGCCTCGTCGGGTTCTCGCTCAAGCGAGAAAATCCTGCCCATTTTAAAAAACTCAAATCTGACCCTCTCGCTCAAGCGAGGGATTCTCGCTCAGCGAGAATCTCACATTGGCAACAGCCCCTAAATGACATTTCTCGCCCAAGCGAGACAACTCTCGCTCAGGCGAGAATCCTCCAGTATAGCCCAGGATTTTACCCTCCCAGATGAACCTCTCTCGCTCAAGCGAGAATCTCTGGCTCAAGCGAGAATCCGAGGGCTGATACTATGATTTTCAAGACTAAAAATTTGGGGTGTTACAATCCTCCCCCTCTTATAAGAATTTTCGTCCTCGAAAATTAAACATACCTCGATGCAAACAAATGAGGGTAATCCTCCTGCATCTCTTGCTCAACTTCCCAAGTAACGTCTTCTTCGTCCACTTGACTCCATAACACTTTTACCAAAGGAATCTCTTTGCCTCTCAACCTTTTGATACTGGTATCCATGATTCTCACAGACAATGTCCCAAAAGTCAGGTTATCCTTCAACTCTATCTGGTCCGACTCAACCACATGAGATGGATCTCCAACATATTTTCTCAACTGAGATACATGAAACACATTGTGAAGATTCGACAACAACGGTGGTAAGGCAACTCGATACGCTACTGGCCCAATCCTCTTCAGTATTTGATAAGGCCCAATAAATCGCGGAGTCAGCTTGCGAGATTTTAACACTCTACCAATTCTGGTAGTTGGGACTACTCTCATGAAAACATGATCCCCTTCCTTGAATTCAAGAGGTTTCCGCCTCTTATCGTAGTAGCTTTTCTGCCGACTCTGGGCGACCCTCATATTCTCTCGGATTTTCTTGATCTTATCTGTCGTCTCCTGAACCAATTCGGGCCCCAATATCAAGTGCTCCCCAGTTTCGAACCAACTCACTGCAGTTCGGCACTTCCTACCATACAACGCCTCATAAGGTGCCATCCCAATACTCGAATGGAAGTTATTGTTGTAGGTAAATTCGATCAACGACAACATGTCATCCCAACACCCTGGTTGTTCTAAGACACAAGCTCTCAAAAGGTCCTCCAACGACTGTATTGTCCTTTTTGATTGACCGTCCGTTTGTGGATGATAAGATGAACTCAGCTTCAACTTAGTTCTCAAAGCGGTTTGCAAGCTAGTCCAAAAGTTTGAAGTGAAACGGGGATCCCTATCCGACACAATGCTCGACGGTATTCAATGCAAGCGATCAATTTCTCGGATATACAGTTCTGCCAATCTCTCCAACGAGTATCTCATGTTCAAAGGCAGAAAGTGAGCAGATTTAGTTAACCGATCCACGATTACCTATATCGAATCATATTCTCTCTGAGTCTTTGGAAAACCAGATACAAAATCCATGGAGATACTACCCCACTTCCAAACGGGAATTTCTAGGGATTGTAATTCTCCAGCTGGTCGCTGATGTTCAATCTTGGCCTTCTGACATACCAAACAACTCGAGACATACAAGGCCACATCCCTTTTCAACCCAGACCACCAAAACAATGTTTTCAAATCTTGATACATTTTCGTGGTTCCCGGGTGAAAACTCATTTTACTTTTATGGGACTCCTCTAGAATCTCCCTCCGTATTTTATCATTACGAGGTACACACACTCTCCCTTTGTAATGCAACATTCCACTAAGGTCCGATGTGAAATTGGTATCCTTACCACACAGCATCAGATCCCGTTTATCCATCAACTCACTATCCTCACTATGCATGGTCCGAATTTGTTCAAACAACTCATTCGTGACTTTAAGCATTCCCAAAATCATACTATGGGGCCTTACCTGAACCTCCAAGTTCATATCTCTGAACTCTTCAATCAGTTTCTCCTCCCTAATCATCAAAGCCGACATGTGCAACGATTTTTGACTCAATACATCCGCCACTACATTGGCCTTTCCCGGGTGGTACTGCAACCCAAAATCGTAATCCTTAAGGAATTTCATCCATCTCCTCTGCCTCATGTTCAATTCCTTTTGATCAAATAAGTACTTCAAACTCTTGTGGTCGCTGTACACTTCAAATCTCACGCCATAAAGATGGTGTCTCCAGATTTTTAAGGCAAAAACCACTGCGGCCAACTCAAGATCGTGGGTAGGATAATTCTGTTCGTGCGTCCTCAACTGTCGAGAAGCATATGCCACAACCTTCCCTTCCTGCATCAACACACAACCCAAACCTTGCTTGGATGCATCGCAATAAACGCTGAAATCCCGGTCAGTACAAGGAAGGACCAAAACTGGCGCCGTAGTCAACCTGCGTTTTAACTCTTGGAAACTTTCTTCACATCGAACTGTCCACACATATGGTTCCCCTTTCCTAGTGAGTTT
Organism: Lupinus albus; assembly: GCA_009771035.1. NCBI lineage: Eukaryota > Viridiplantae > Streptophyta > Magnoliopsida > Fabales > Fabaceae > Lupinus > Lupinus albus. The sequence goes on from CM019999.1 coordinate 8,724,145, forward strand.
TGTCAATGGGAGAGCCAACTTCGAAAACCCCTCTATGAATTTCCGATAATACCCAGCCAAACCTAGAAAGCTCCTGATCTCAGTGACTGACTTGGGCACTACCCATTCCATAACCGCTTCAACCTTTGAAGGGTCTACCGCCAGTCCTTCTTTGGATATCACATGTCCAAGAAAGTTTACTGACTCCAACCAGAAGTCGCATTTTGACAGCTTTGCATATAACCGATTCTTGCTAAGAAGTTCTAGCACAATCCGCAGGTACTCAGCATGTTCCTCTCGGCTTTTGGAGTAAATCAACATGTCATCAATGAATACCACTACGAAAGTATCTAAATACGGATGAAAAATCCGATTCATGTAGTCGGTAAATATTGTTGGAGCATTCGTTACCCCAAAAGGCATGACCAAATATTCAAAATGTCCATACCTAGTCCTAAACGTCGTCTTAGGAATATCTTCTGACTTCACACGAAGTTGGGGATAGCCCGACCGAAGATCAATTTTTGAGAACACTACCTCTCCTCTCAACTGATCCATCAAATCATCGATCCGAGGCAACAGATACTTGTTCTTAATAGTGACCTTATTCCACTACCGGTAGTCGGTACACAACCGCATACTACCATCCTTTTTCTTAACCAACAAAACAGGCGCACCCCAAGGTGAGACGCTAGGACGAATGAACTTCTTTGCCAACAAGTCTTCAACCTGCTTTTTCAACTCCACCAATTCTAACGGTGCCATCCTATAAGGAGCGATAGAGATGGGTCCCGTTCCTGGTACCAAATCAATAGAGAATTCGACTTCTCTTACTGGAGGTAATTCCGGAATTTCGCCAGGAAATACTTCAGGAAATTCACGAACTATCGGAATGTCCTCGACTTTGGATTTTTCACTACCCTCCAGGGATGCCAACAACATAAACATGACCCCTCCATCTTTACAAAAAGTCTTGACTTCCTTTGCCGACAATGGCTTCATGTCATTGCCTTCATCAGAAACCTCATCAAGATTCCCGAATACCACGGTCTTATCCGCACAATTTAACATCACAGGATTAGTCGACAACCATTCCATCCCCAAAATTAGATCCAACTTGGTTAGTGGTAAGCAGATCAAATCAAAGGTAAAAGTTCTACCGTTTACAACTACTGGACATCGAGACACCATTGTCGATACCACCACAGGCACATCAGTTGGGGTGGACACGACCAAGTCGAAAGGCAACGACTCAGTTTGTAATTTCAGTCTATTCACGCAGTCATTAGATACAAAGGAGTGTGTCGCTCCCGAATCAAACAACACTAAAAGAGGAATACCTGCCACCATACAATTTCCTTTTATCAGGCCATCCACATTCGATGTCTCTGCACCACTCATGCTGAACACTCTACCAGTGGTTCTAGGTCGTTCAGCCCTCACCTCATTCGCGCCCTGCAGTAGCTTAGGACAATATCGTTTGGTGTGCCCAGCTTCCTTGCAGTAGAAGCAGCTAAGTGTCGTTCCCGGGCACCACTCACCAACATGATTCTTGCCACACTTGTTGCAAAAGGACGGAGATTGAACTTGTGATCCTCCTGCCTTAGCATGTGGCCTCAGTCCATGCGAACTATTTCCCCGATTCCCAGCAGTAAAGGAGTGTGGTTTGTGTTCCTCTCAGAAAGCCTTACCCTTTCCCTTTCCAAAACTCCTTTGAGGCCCAAAGTGTTTTGGAGGATTGGTTCGAGGAGTCACCACTTCATCTTTAGTCTAGTCGTCCTCAAACATTTTGCACTTGTTTACCAGGGTGGCAAAATCCGCGATCTCTTGGTGCCTGAACATCCGTTTTAGCTTGGGCTTCAGGCCCGATTCAAATTTAGAACACTTGGACCTTCCGTCCATTTCCAACTCAGCGTATGGACAAAATCGGGCCAATTCCTCAAACTTGGTCGCGTACTCTCCCACAGACATGTTACCCTGCTCCAACCTCAGAAACTCCATTTCCTTCTTCCTCTTCAGATCAGCAGGAAAATATTTCTGAAGGAATTTCTCCTTGAAGGTAGTCCATGTAATCACTCGCCCCTCTATTTCCATCTGCCGCCTAGTAAATTCCCACCAATTTTCAGCCTCCTTCATCAACATATAAGAAGCATACGTCACCTTATGAACGTCACTACAACCCAGGGCTCGGAATATGCGTTCCAAGTCTTGAATCCACTCAATCGCCGCATCCGGAGCGAACCCACCTTGGAAGTGACTAGGATTCTGCTTGCGGAACTCACTCAACCCACGGTACTCGGCCGGCCCGGGTGGGACTAAAGGTTGTGAGCTAGGACTTGACGCGGGGTTCTGATTCAGATTGTACAAGTTCTCGTTAACCTGTTGTAATACCGCAACCATCTGTGCCAATAGGTCGTTCGGAACATTCTGACTTGCTCCTCTTCATCTTCCTGCCATAGGTACCTGTACTCACTCACTTGTCAGTAATTGGATTTGTATAATAACAGTGCACATAACCACTTAACAATCAATACAATTCAAACAATCTCAACACATAAAGTTTTCAAAGAAGCATGTAAGGTCATATCCTAGGTCGCAGGATTAACTATGCTCTGATACCATGTTGTAAGGACCCAAATTCTACCCTTGAAAATTTTATTTTATTTTATTATCATTTTTATACATACATTCCACATTTTGCTCTAATTTTTCTCATACTCAATTCGTCAAACCACCCTTATAGTACATGAAGTTAACATATATCTCATATTGCGGAAAAACATAATTCATATATAACTTTCATCGGTAATTACCGCATATGTTTAACTATGGGTTTCCAAAATTACCCATAGTTACTAATATCCAGCATTACTCAAAATGTTGATAAGTTAAATGGCTAAAAATACAAATCATCCATATAGCAATTTCTCAACACAAAAAAGCAAAAATAGAAGATCCAAGTCTTAAGCTGCTAAAGCCCGAACCAAGCATCCTCAACTACCCTGTTTACCTGCAATGGGATTATCAATGACAAATACACACAACACACAAGGGAGTAAGTCATCGAAACAATAAATACTATTATAAGATAATCCACATTTTAAAGGGGTTAGTAAACCATTTGTTTGATAAATTCATTTTGTGCTACATTACTTGAGCCAAAGTTTTGCTACATAGCTTGAGCCAAAGCTTTGCTACATATCTTGAGCCAAAGTATTGCTACATAACTTGAGCCAAAGTATTGCTACATAAATTGAGCCAAAGTTTTGCTACATAGCTTGAGCCAAAGCATTGCTACATAACTTGAGCCAAAGTATTGCTACATAGCTTGAGCCAAAGCATTGCTACATAACTTGAGCCAAAGTATTGCTACATAGCTTGAGCCAAAGCATTGCTACATAACTTGAGCCAAAGTATTGCTTCATAACTTGAGCCAAAGTGTTGCTACATAACTTGAGCCAAAGTTTTGCTTCATAACTTGAGCCAAAGTCGCTAACCAATCGTGGTCGGCAAAAATCATATTTTCTTTTCATTGATACCTCATAAATCCGTAAATAGTAAATCCACGCATACCATTATCATAAACACACCCATATATGTTTACCTTAACTAAGCGATTAATCACTTTATCGTATTCACACCCAGAAAATACACATATTATCCATTCCCATATGCCATTTAAAGACTCCTCCTTACCTTGGTTTGTGTTGGGTTGGGTTCTTGGTAACTGCACTTGTTCCACTGACACCGCCGCCAACTCTAGGATCTTTTCGATTCCCACCATACAACACAATGTTAGTCATTTATTCCAAATATCACATAAACAACTTATATTGCAATATTTAACCGTACAAGATATTCATCATGTTTTCAATGTTGCTAAACTATTTTCATCATAAGTTCACAACCATCCAAAACATACATAATCATCTCATATTTTAACATTAGAAAGTAAACTCATCTTCTACCTCTAGCATTTTACCCATTTTCCATTTTAACCACATTTCCTGTTTAGGGTTTTGGGGCTTTCATGAATCAACCCACACCCTTTCCATTCTTGAAATACTAACTCTAAACCAAGAGTTTACAAGGTAAAAACAACACAAAATGAACCACAACTCAAAAGGATGAGTTTCCATGGTTTCTCACATTTTGAGAAGAGATCCAACATACGCAAAATGAGTTTTAAAGAGGAGAAGAGAGTTAGAATCAAGCGTTTTACCTCTTCTCAAGCTCTTGGATGAATATCTAAGCTCCTTGCCCTTGGAAAAGCTCTCTTCTCTCACCTTTCTTCAATTCTTAACCCTAAAATGTGTTTTGGGGTTCCTCATTAAATGCTGTCTCGTCGGGTTCTCGCTCAAGCGAGGGATTCTCACTTAAGCGAGAAAATCCCGCCCATTCTTAAAAACTCAAATCTGACCCCCTCGCTCAAGTGAGGGATTCTCGCTCAAGCGAGAATCTCACAGTGGCAACAGCCCCTAATTGACATTTCTCGCCCAAGCGAGACAACTCCCGCTTAGGCGAGAATCCTCCAGTATAGCCCAGGATTTCACCCTCCCAGATGAACCTCTCTCGCTCAAGCGAGAATCCGAGGGCTGATACTATGATTTTCAAGACTTAAAATTTGGGGTGTTACAAAAGACCCTAAGGTTGGAGGAGACGGCGGAGAACGCAAGTGAGCCACTTAGTGTAAAGCTTTAGCGAATACTCAGGTGAGGGAGCAGCATTAAACCTTGTGGTATTAGAATTGTGACATTGGAAACTCCAACGACACTCACTAGTTGAAGGATTTCAATTGGCTAACACGATTAAACGGGAAATATCACGAGTTTCCTATTTAACTGCGTTAGTCTTATACTGATGTGAATGGTATGTTTGACTATGATGGATATTTGATCTGCCTTTGTGGTATGGATATCTTGACCTACCTTCGTGGTATGGATATTTTGACCTGCGTTCGTGGTATGAAGTTTGACCTAACTTTGTGGTACGGATATTTGACCTGCCTTTGTGGTATGGATATCTTGACCTACCTTCGTGGTACGGATATTTTGACCTGCCTTCGTGGTATGGAGTTTGACCTACCTTCGTGGTATGGATTTTTCGACATGCCTTCGTGGTATGGGGTTTGACCTGCCCTCGTGGTATGGATTTTCGATTTGGTTTTGATGGCATGGAGTTGATTGCGCCATGTATTTACTGATGGTTATGAGTAATGGTTTATTGAGGGTTATGAGTAATGAGTTATTAACGGATTATGAGTGTGTTTGTACTGGAATGATTACATAATTTCTCTTTTGCAACTTTCTAATGTTATTATTCTATTTAAATCCACCATGTTATATATTGCATGAATTTAATGACTAACTCTCTCTATATTGTCTTGTTTACTCAATCTGTGGTAATCGGATTGTAGGTGGAGCCAAGGAATAAGAGACTTCAAAGTCTTGGAGTAATTTAGCTTGCATTGGATTTAGTGTTTTTTTTTTAGTTATTCTAAACAATTGTAATTGTTGATATTGGACCCATTTATTGGAGTTTTCATCTACGTCTTGATGTTAGTTTAATTGACTAAAAAGTGTAGAAACTAGTATTGTGGAATTATTTTACTGTTTTTCCTTCTATTGTTATACTATTGGAGTGGATTTGGTTGAATTGGATTTTAATGGATTATATCTACTAAGAACAATATATGCTAGAAAAGGATTGGAATTTTTTCCATGTTATTAAATTAGGCGTTACAATTATGGTATCAGAGCGGTGGTTAACCCTACGGCCTAGGGTATGGCCTGCCATGCTTGTTTGTGTGAATGATGTGGATTGTGCGGTTTGTATGACTTAAATACATGAATATAAACGTTAGTATCTCTTTTCTTCTATTCTCCTTTAATCCATATTCACCCTATAGTATATATATCCTATAATTATATTCTATAGCATACATATTAATTTATTCCAAGGCACTTTCATTTCATCATTTACACTTTGCATCAAATTTACTCTTGACCACATCCGGCCCGTTTACACCTCAAAGATAATCCACTACCACTTCGGATAGGTCCACAACATAAAGATAATCCACTACCACTTCGGGTAGGTCCACAACACACAATAATCCACTACCACTTTGGGTAGGTCCACGACACACAATAATCCACTACCACTTCGGGTAGGTCCACAACACACGATAATCCACTACCACTTCGGGTAGGTCCACAACACACGATAATCCACTACCACTTCGGGTAGGTCCATAGCACACAATAATCCACTACCACTTCGGGTAGGCCCACACCATAAAGGTGGTCCACATTACAATTCTTACAAACACAATGACTCATACTCATACCATATTCACATCATCTCATAAATAATGGAGACACTTATCCCTTACCTTGGTGAGTGTTGGGTTTGGTTATTGGTGACTTTGCAAGTTCCACCAACACCGCCTCCAACCTTAGGATCTTTCCTCATTCCCACCACATAACAACAATGTTAGTCATTTATTCAAAATAACACATAAACAACTCATATTTCATCTTTAACCATACAAGAGATTCATACATTTTCAATGTTTCCAAACATCTAAAACATACATATTCTACATTAGAACTTATACTCATCTTCTACATCTAACATTTCACCCATTTTCCCCTTTACTCATATTCTCATTTTGGAGGTTTTGGGGTTTTCATGAATCAACCCACAAACTCTTTCCATTCCTAAAATACCAACTCTAAACCAAGAGTTTACAAGAGAAAAACAACATAAAATGAACCATAACTCTAAAGGATGAGTTTCCATGGTTTCTCACATTTTGAGAAGAGATACAACATACCCAAAACAAGTTTCAAAGGGAAGAAGAGAGTTAGAATTAAGCGTTTTACCTCTTCTCAAGCTTCTAGATGATTCTCAAGACTCCTTGCTCTTGAAAATGCTTTATTCTCTCACTTCTCTCCAAGTTCTAACCCTAAAATGTGTTTGGGGTTCCTTATTTAATGTAACAGCGTCGGGTTCTCGCTCAAGCGAGAAAATCCTGCCTATTTTAAAAACTCAGATCTGACCCTCTCGCTCAAGAGAGGGTCCTCTCACTCAAGAGAGGGTCCTCTCACTCAAGCGAGAATCTCACAGCCTCTACAGCTTCAGAGTGCCATTTCTCCCCCAGGCGAGACAACTCTCGCCCAGGCGAGACCACTCTCGCCCAGGCGAGACCACTCTCGCCCAGGCGAGACCACTCTCGCTCAGACGAGAATCCTTCAGTATAGCCCAAGATTCCACTCACCCAGGTGAGCCTCTCTCGCCTAGGCGACACCTTTCTCGCTCAAGCGAGACTCCCAAGACTGACACTATAATTTAAGAACTTTAAATTCAGGGTGTCACAGTTTGCACGTAGACAAGCAAACGAACCAGGATAAAATTCTAACTCACATTCTTCTTTTCCCTTGATCTTTTAAATTCAGCAATTTCTTATTCATTTTACGCTTCGATAAATTGCTTGATAAGTTGTTGTGATTAAGTGTTTCTCTGTGCATATTCTGTTATAATTTCAGTTAACAATTTGCTTCATTAAATCACTAAATAGCGTATAACTTGGATATCAAGAAACTATTTTGGTTGTAAAATTTTCAGTTAAGGATAATCAATTATATATGTAAGTAATCGATTATTAGAGTCTGTCAATAATCAATTATACATTCTGATTAATTGATTAACCAATATATTTTCCACTTTTGTTGTATATCGGAAAAAGTGGTAAAAGTGGTCCGCTACACCTATTCACCCCTCTAGGTGTAATTGTATCCTATGTACCCCAACAATTTGATGAGTTTTGATTTGTAGATTGTATGTTGAAACATGAAGGAGGGGCTGCATTTTTATAGATTTTTTCAGGTGCAGGGCGCTCAGTTCCTTTTCATGGGCGCCCAATGCCTTATTAGAAGGGGGGCAACATCTTGTTTTCCATCTGATGAGGGTTTGCTGATTAGCAGATATCCCAGTGCTCTCCATCCAACACTCTACATGATTTGAGCAAAATCCTCTAGTTCTTCCTCCTTCCAATCGGTTGTTGAGCAAGTTGTCATTCCTTATGCTCATAATCACAATGAATCAACATTTACCTTGAATTCTTCAATCTTAAAACTAATTATGAGGTTGAAATCAAGCATTAAACATGTTGTTAATCAAAATTCAAATTTATACAAGTTCTAGTGAAAAACGTAAGTGCTCCAAAATCTATCTATTAGAAAATATTGTAAATTTGGCAGTTATCACCCTCAACTTAAAACGTTGTTTGTCCTCAAACAAAAGGCATTAATTAATAAAAAATATATGTATAAAATAAGGCTTATTCAATAAGTCAGATTCATGAAAAAAGAAAATCAAGAATATTTCCACTTTGCATGATTTCACAAATTTCATTTATAATGTTTCTCAACATGTGATTCCTACAAATAATGTTCACAACATTGAAATGAATGCAATTTCCATGAATTCATTGAGCAATGACATAAGTTAATGTTTTTAAATTAAGAGAAATACTTGATCATTCACACAAGTTATTTTAGAACTACATCAAGGTAATTGTCTCAATTCCATCTGGTGGATTTCAACAACTCAAACTAGGCACCTGTCTCAACAATTATCAGGATTGCATGATCAATCAAGTACTATAAGGGATTTTCAGGGTTGTAATATGTCGGGCTTCAAGGAAACTAGGATTTGTTTTGGATATTCAAAACACATTTCAAGTAAATAGAGCAATCAATTGAACTTATTAGAACAAAATTCTCTTGACTTCTTCTAACTTTGAGTTTTTAATCAACATATTTTTTTTGTATTTTCAATTTCTCAACCTCTTTCTTTTGCTCCAACTTTGTAGCTTTTCTCAATTTCTGCACAAAGATTGAGGCATTGTCAATCTAACTTTTTATTCCCCACAGAAACCAAAAGTCATTATCCCCCAACTTAGCATACATGCATACAACCCATATTCATGAATTCTTTCTTTAATTTAAAATGTGGGAAAAATATTCGTTTGCTTTTTGGCTTGGAATTATTCACAAGAATCAACAATTTTTAAATTTTTTTATAAGGTCAAAAAAGGGTACAATGGATATTCCTAATGAACAAAAATACCTTCATCATTTCCGATCAATCCAATGTAATCAATATAATCAAAGATTCAAATAAGTCCAATTGTGCAAAATAAATGGCGTGTCTCTCATGTCAACATATGTTTAAGGTTACACTTCCTTACATGGTCCAAGTATAGATTTCCCTTATTTCAAACATTTCACAAGTTATGCACAAGATAGTTTGTAATGGCATTTGATTTCATTTGCTAATTCCCCTGACCTATGGAAGACAACACACCATTGCACATGATAATGAACACCGAAACTTTTCGCCATGCACCATCATAAGTTCATCATTCCATTTTTTACCTTCCATTAATTCATCTTCAACATTACTATTAATATTTTCTATATAATAGATTTATTATTAATCTACATCTCATAAACATCCAAATACTTAAGCTTTCTACTAAAATTATTTTTTACAAGAATCTCCGAAGGAGATTCATATCATATATAGAGGACGGTTGGACAAAAAGGCAACGAGAATGAGATCAATAAGATGCTCAATTTCCCTCAGCAAATTCATGAAATGCTAAATAATTCTAAAACATAGGACAAATTCAATAGGATAATAAGTTAAAATAGGTTTGGGATAAACAATGTAAAAAGGTTATTTTGCAATCATAATCCTCTTCACCTCAACCTCTCCGGCTAGGAAATTGTATTTTCTCTCATCTCTATCACTATTTTCTTTTCACTCCTCCTTCCTTCATGCATTTCACATTCCTCTTATATTTCTCTCTTTTCTTTTATTCTCTTGCATGATCTTTTCTCAAATATTTATTTAATCTTCAACAACTCTTTTGGATTGAGGTTTGAGTTCAACTTTTGAAGTTCTGGTGCATAAAAGAGATTATTTATAAATCCATCATGGAAAACCTTAGTGTTGTATTTCCATGGCGGACCTAAAAGTATATACCTTGCTTCCATGGCTACCACATCATGCAAAATTTTGTCACAATACTTTCCTATAGACAAACACAACTCTACAGGCTCAGCAACTCAGACTTCCCCATTCTCAGTAAGCCACTACAACTTATATGGTCAATGATGTGGTTTAAAGTTCAACTTGGACAATAATCAAACACTTGCCACATTTATATAACTCCCGAATCTACTATCATAGAGTCAATTTTCCTATTCAATGGACACCTAGTGTGTAATATGATTTCTCTATGGGAATTCTTGACTCCCTATTAGCCTCCTAATCATTAGCAAATCTCATCCCATAGGATCTACTTCATTTTCTTCTTCATTCTCAAGTTCATCATTCCCACTAGTATTAGACTCACTAGTATGTTATTGCTCCCTCCATCTTGGCTTTGTCCTTCCCACATGGTGCATTATGGTTAGAGGAACTCCTCCTCATCAAACTTTTTCTCTTCAGTTGTACCTCCACTTGAGTTTGTTTGTGTACCAAGTACTCCATCTCCATGAATTCTTGCAACTTTACGACATCTCGGTTGTCGTTAGTTAACCTACTAAGGAACCTCACCATGATGGTTGTCCCCATCTACTTTGGCCTACATCATGGTAATTTCTATTACTTTGACATATCTCTTTCTCACAATTATCCTCATTTCCTCACAGGGGTCCACCATTGATTCCTCATTTTTTAGTCACTACTTCTATTTCATGTTCCACCACATCAACACATATTCCAAGAACTCTTATGCTACTAGCCTTACATTTTGTTCTTCAATGTACTTGGAACACACACACTATCTCTAGCTCACACTCCATGTATGCCTCCAGGACTTTCCTCCCTTGGAAGGATGGAATATTGAGCTTAACCCCTCCCACTCAATTATGCATTGACTCATCATATTGGTCACTTCTTCTCTTTTGCCTTTCTTCTCAAAATTTGTTATCGCTCCATTCAAATTCATTATGCGTTGGCCTGCTTCTTTTGCCTTTTCCATGTCAAATTTCTTTAGAAGTTCTTTGCAATACTTTGTTTGATGAACAAATATTCCATTGTCCATTTGCTTGATTTGTATAGTCCAAGAAAGAATGTAAGCTCTCCCATCATCAACATTTCAAATTCACTTTTCATCAACTCATAAAAGTTGTTGCATAAAACATCATTAGTAGCTTCAAATATGATATCATCACCATATATTTGCAATAATAAACCATATAAAGTCTTTTTAAGTTTCAAAACATGATTTGGAAATTTTGTAGTTTTCAGAACATGAAGATTGATCCACCTACACTTCCTTCTGAATAAAATCATTCAAAAACACACTTTTCACATTCGTTTGAAATAACTTGAAATGCATGATTGATGCAAAAGATAAAATCATTCTTATTGTCTCTAAACTTGCTACAGGAGCCTATGTTTCATCATAATCAATACATTCTTCTTGATTATATCCCTTAGCTACTAATCTAGCTTTATTTCTAATAATTAAGCGGAACTCATCTAACTTATTTCTAAAAACTCATTTAGTGCCTATTATAGGTCGATCATTGGGTCTAGGGACTAAATCCCAACCCTTACTTCCTTCAAATTGGTTTAGCTCTTCTTGCATAGCTAAAGACCAATGTTCATCATCAATGGCCTCTTCAATAGTCCTAGGTTCAATTTGTGAAAGAAATGCAAAGAAATTACAAATATCAGGCAAGGAATTTCGGGTTATCACTCCCTTAGATGTATCACCCATCACATTGTCGATTGGGTGATCCTTTATGGTTTTCTATGCTTGTGGCATCCCTGCAAGCTCTTGGTTTGTGTTTTTCTCCTCTATCATAACCTTTTCAAATTCTTGATCCTTTGAGTAAGCATCCCCATGTGCACCTGCAAGATCATCGCACATACCTTTCCGCTCCTCTTTTGCGGAAGATTCATCAAATATTATATGTATAGATTCTCCCACAACCATTGCTCTTTTATTATAGACTCGATACACTTTGCTATGATTAGAGTAACCTAGAAATATTCCTACATCCGCTTTTGAGTCAAATTTGCTTAAAAGATCTTTTCCATTATTCAAAATAAAACATTTGCATCCAAAATCATGAACATGACAAATATTTGGTTTTCGACCCTTATAAAGTTCATAGGGGGTTTTCTTAAGAATTGACCTTAATAAGATTCTATTCATAATATAGAAGGCAACATGTATCGCGTCTGTCTAAAAATACTTGGGAACAATACTTTCATTTAACATGATCCTTGCTAACTCCTCTAGAACTATGTTCTTTCTTTCAACAACTCCATTTTGCTTCGAAGTTTTAGGTGTAGAGTATTGATGTTCTATACCATGCTTATCAAAAAATTTGAAAATCTTGTGGTTTTCAAACACACCAGCATGGTCACTTATAATTTTTACTGTCTTTTCATTCATTTGGTTTTGGACTAATTTGGCAAGCCTCTTAAAAGATTTAAAAGTTTCACTTTTGAATGCAAGATACAAATTCCATGTGAATCTTGAGTAGTCATCTACAATTAAAAATGCATAGTAACTTCCACCAAAACTCATCACTTGAGATGGTCAAAACAAGTTCATATGAAGTAATTCTAATGACCTTGTAGTGGAAACCATATTTTTAGAAGCGTGAGAATTTTTTATTTGTTTGCACTTTCGGAAAGAAATCACAAATTTCTTCCAATTTAAATTTGAGTTTAGGTAAGCCAATTACTAGGTCCTTTGTAAGTGAAACTTTTAATATTATTATAAGTCAATCATGCATCATTATATTATTTTGATGTAGACAAAGAAGTTAAGGAGAAGACAAGGATAAGACAAAGCAAGCTTGAAGACATGTGCAATGTAAGGACCCAAATTCTACCATTGAAATTTTTTTCCTTATTTAATCCATTTTCATGCATTTAACGATAAATTATAATTACCGAGTGAATGAACTTATTTAAAAGATCTCACTTCCTTCCTCACACCCAATTCTATAAACCAAAAGTAACATACCAAATCAGATAGTAGAAAAACATAATTCGTATTAATGTAACTTAGTAACGACCGCATACAATTAGCTATGAGTTTCCAAAACACCCATAGCTACATATATTCCGAGTCACTAGTTTCCATGATTAATACCATGCACAACAATCATGTTCATAGTTACAAAATAGTTAGTTCAAGTACAACAATCATGTTCATAGTTACAAAATAGTTAGTTCAAGTACAACCAATGAGGTTACAAAAGAATGGATAAGAGACATCAAAATAAAAGTCTCTAAGCTCCTAATCAAAAACACTCATACTCCTTCCACCTATCTGCAATGAGATTAACATTGACAATACACCAAGAAACACAAAGGAGTAAGTCGTTAACTCAACAAATATCAATGTAAGTTAATCCACATTTAATAAGGTTAAATAAACGTTTTAAAATCAAGTTTACTTAAAAGCCAATTTCAACGTTCATACTTTTGAAAACCATGCTATATAACTTGAGTCAAAGTTTGCTACATTGCTTGAGCCAAAGCTTGCTACATTACTTGAGCCAAAGTCGCTAACCAATCATGGTCAGCTAAAAACGAGTTTTATTTCCATTGGCACTCCACCAATACATTTTCCGAGTTTTATTATTTTCCGAGTTTTATTTTCATTGGCACTCCACCAATACAAAAACAGTAAATGCACCCAACATCATTACAAACATATACATATATGCTTATAACTACAAAGTAATTTACGATTTATTTCATTTCTCCGAGTTTTATTTTCATTGGCACTCCACCAATACATAAACGGTAAATCTACTCATCGGTGTTACAAACATACTCATATATGCTTATAACAACTAAGTGATTTACGCTTCATTGCATTATTTCGAGTATTATTTTCATTGGCACTCCACCAATAAATAAATGGTAAATCAACTCCTCGTTGTTACAAACATACCCATATATGCTTATAACAACTAAGTGATTTACTATACAGTTTATTATCCACATCAGAAAATCCACACATTTTCTATCACAGTGCATAAGTTAAAGACTTATCCTTACCTCGGTGAGTGTTGGATTTGGGTTATGGGCAACTCCTCAAGTTCCACCGACACCGCCTCCAACTTTAGGATCTTTCCTCATCCCACCATATAACGCAGTGTTAGTCATTTATTCCAAATATCATATAAATAACTTATATTGCATTATTTAACCATGCGAGATATCTATCATATTTTCGATATTAGAAAGTAAATTCATCTTCTACCTCTAGCATTTTACCCATTTTCCATTTTAACCACATTTTTTCTTTAGGGTTTTGGGGTTTCCATGACTCAACTCACAAACCCTCTCTTTTCTTGAAATACTAGCTTTATACCAAGAGTTTACAAGATAAAATAACATAAAAATGAACCATAACTCAAAAGGGTGAGTTTCCATGGTTTCTAAAAATATTATTACTATGAAAGCTAAAAATATTATTATTTATGCACTTTCATATGATGAGTTCTTTAGGGTTTCTAAATGTTTGAGTGCCAAGGAAATGTAGGATACTTCTCCATTATATTCCTCACTTAGATTACATTGAGAGAAAAAAAACACTTCAACTTAATCAACCTTCCAGAATGGTTAATAACTCCAAAGTAATTACTAATATCTAATGATTCTAATCTTCATAAAAACACATGCTTATGCTTATGCACCAGGTTGAGTAGTTTACTTACAGTCTCAACCTTATGTTGTGAATCTAAGCATTTAAAATATAGATCCTCTTTTTGATGTTATCAATTTGGTATTATCTGTTTGAAGAAGCTAAGTATTCATATAATGGAAAAATGGAAATGATGGATCAAAGTACCACATTCATGAAACAACATACAAGCTAAGTATGCATATTAATTTAAAGCACATAACATAATCATTAATAATTGAATACTACATTCATTAGAAACAAAAATTCCAATAAGTTATATGACACATATACTCTACAAATTCTCTTACAGCAAAAAAGTAACAATGTTTAGTTTTCTAGACCCATTCAAAAATACATTTATGAGGTTCAAACATTTCGTCGAACACTTTATATGCATCTCATAAATATACAAAACCAACACAAGTTAGCAACATGTTTAAGAGTATATACAAATAAAATATAACGAAATGAGAAATGTCAGTAGGTCATCGTCATTAGTAATAGACAAGAGGAATTTATACAAAAGAGAAATGTTACCCGGAGTAATTAGGTCAAAATGACATTTGTGTAAAGTGCTTCTTGGTGACAAGTATCAAGTAGGATCGGTGGTGGAATGGTGCTTTGTTTTGTTTTTGAGAAGTTAGAGTTTATAAAGCTTTGCTTTGGAGAATAGATAATGTTTGTGAAACTTTGCTTTGGAGAAGTTAGGGTTTGTAGTGACTAGATGAAGGTTAAAAGAAATGGAGGGTTAAGAAACTAGAGAGAATGGAGAGGAGTGTTAGATTCAAAAACACGTGAATGGAGGGGAGTGTTAGATTCAAAAACACGTGAATGGAGGGGAGTGTTAAGAGAATTGGAAAACAACAAATTGGAAAGAAACTGAGAATAAATTGTATGGAGGGGAGTGTTTATTATTTTGTTTTTTATAAAGTAGTTCAGATTTTTAATTTCTTTGGACTAGATGCTATTGTCCATCTTTGGACTAGATTTTCAACGTCACTTTGCCTACGGTTTTAAAATCGTAGTCGAAAAAACCGTTGTCTAATGTACTTTATGACAACGGTTTTACAATCGTAGTATATAAATATAAAAAATCATCAACTATGACACCACTATAAAAATGTGGTCTAATGTAGTTTTCGGCAATGGTTTTAAAACCGTAGGTAATGGAAGCATTGTCATAGATAATAAATGTTGTACTGTGACTACCCTTAGTGAAACGAACAATTGTTTCCTTTAAGCTTGTATTTTCTTTTTCTAAAGATGTGCATTTTTCACAATCGGGCATCACATTAAGTTTTGAAGAGCAATCACAAGTAGAATTAGCATATATTATATCCAAGGTTTCATTTTGGAGTTTGAACTCATCAATAAATTTTTGCGTTTCAATAATCTTCTTTTCATGCACCAAAATCAACTTTTTTCTATCAACATTATTTTAGATAATTTGTTGAATTCTTTATGCAATTCAACATAAGCACTATATAGTATATAATATGTGGGAGAATTATCAAAATCACAATCGGAATTGCTTACCTCACTTAAGTCATCTTGCTCACTGTTTTTGCATGAATTGTAATTTTGAGACATTAAGCAAAGTTTGGCCGATTCTTAATTATCCGAAGTGTTTGGTATTGCTTTGTCTTCGGGCACATCCCATACAATATAAGCTTTATTGGTCTTGATGTTCCTTGATTCCTTCTTATAGTTCTCAACTCTTTTGATATAGGTGGTACATGTGAATTTTATGTGTCCTACCTTCCCACATTCATGGCAAGTGATTTTGTCCATTGACTACTTGTTCCTTTTTGTTGACTCTTTTTTGTCTCTTCTTTGAAACTTTATGATTCCTCGTTTCTTCCTTATAAATTTGCTGAATTTGTTCAGTAGGAGTGTCATGGTTTCATCATCAATATCGGACGAATCAGACTCTTCTTCCTTTGATTTCTCCTCTTATACTTTTGTATTTGAAGTTGTGGCCTTGGGGAATTCCTTTCTTCTTATCCAATTCTTCATGTAGAGTTAAGCGTCCAAGCTCCATTTCATGCTCTTGTAAATTTTCAAAAAGAGTTGCAAGTGAGATAGTGTCTAAATCCTTGGATTCTACAATTGCAGTCACTTTTGGTTGTCATGCCCTATCAATACATCTTAAAACTTTGTTAGTAAGCTCACCATTTGCAAACACTTTATCTAAAATAACAAGATGATTAATAATATGAGTAAAATGTTTTTTGCATATCATTTATAGATATCTTCATTTGGAAACATAAAGAATAGTTCATATTCATGAGTTAATGCATTTAACCTAACACGCTTAACCTCATATGTGCCTTCATGGGTTACATGTAAAGTATCTCACATTTCTTTGGCACTTTTGCATTGTGAAACTTTAAAGAATTCATCATAAGATAGTGCAGATGTGATGATGTTTTTAGCTCTTAAACTTTGTTGTACTTTTCCCTTTTCATCATCCATCCACAAACTCTTAGGTTTTTCTTTTGTTTCACCAACCACTAAATGTAGTGGTAGATGAGATTCATTTCGCACGGCCTCCCAAATGTCCGTCGCTATGGCCTCTATGAATATCCTCATCCTCAATTCCCAATAATCATAGATTTCTCCACTAAACACAAGACGACAATTGATTGAAGAACCTTCACCACCGAATGGATTTGTAAAGCTCATATTTCCTATTACTAGGATGACAAATTTAGCGATTAAGCTAGAATTTATTCAAACTAGCTTTATTGCCACCTGTTGGGTAGCAAGGGCTCTAACACACCTAGTGGGGGTGAATAGGTGGTTTGACTTACGATTAAAACTTTTTGGTTTTGAAAGTTATTCGCTGATTTTCCCTAATTTAATCCATTAATAGCGTATTTAATAAATTAAAAAAATTCTCTAGTTAATCGATTAATTCCTAAATTAAACGATTATCTAAATCACTTTCAAGAAAAATATTTAGTTCTTGACACAACGATATGTAATGATCAATATTTTATTTCATGCACTTTAACAATTCAAATTTTTGAAATTAATCATGCAGTGACGATTATGCAACAATCCTAAAATGAATTCAATTCAAGATAATCGAAATTGATAATTACACAAATGTAAAAGAGAAGGAATAATAGAATTTTACACGATCAATTTTATCGTGGTTCGATTTTCAACTACTGCAATCTACATCCAGTCTTCCCCTTATGGTGGGATATTTGCTTTCACTATGAAGATTTTGAATGTTCTTACAAACAATCTTCCACCGAGAACCACTTGGACCTAGTTTCTAATGGATAGCCTCATGACTTCTAGCTTAGGATTTCTCTATATTCTTCTCTCCTTCTATGGTGATACCTCAAACCTTAAGAGATGCAATACAAATCGAATCGTCTTCATTGTACAATGATTTTGCACTTTTTATTGTGCTAATATACACTCAATCCAGAATATCTAAACATTCTTGATAAATCTCACAATCTCAAAATATGATGATGAATGGTTATAAGATTCAAAGGTTCTTCAAAAACTTTTTATATGATGATGAATGCTTGAATTTCTCATCTCAAAGATTCATCAAAATTCTCTTGTTGTGTTCAAATACTCTAGCTTTTTTCTTCTTTAGAAACTCTCTTGTTTGATCTTGAAAATAATTGCAAATTCATGTCTATTACTCATGGGAATGGTTAGTTAAAATAATATTAAGTTTCAATCATTTTTCTAATAGTTTAATCGATCATGTTGACACGTAATCAATTATGTTGAAACTTAATCGATTAACGTTCTTTAAAAATCTAAGATTTCAAAATTGAAACTGACTTAATCGATTAACGAGTTTCCAATTTTGCAAAGACTTAATCGATTAACTATTACCTTAACTGATTAACTATTTTCTGAAAAACACTTAGTTTGTATGCTATCAACCTCTAACATGATTTACTAATGTATAATGCATGATTTTGAAATGACATAAGTTTAACATTGTTTAATGCATCAAAATCTTGAAGTCATGCATGAATGTTAATGCATCTAAATCATGTGTGAATGTTAATCTCATATGCATCGTAATCATCATTCTAATTTTTGAGATTTTAATTTGGTTCACCTTTCCTAGATTCTACTCATTCAAAACACTTAGGACCTAAGGAAATTAAAATTACTCCTAACCTTTTGTTGATCTTCTTGATGCTTGAACTTGAGTCTTCAATGTTATTGTTGATTTGGCTTGTCCAAATCATCATGCTTTGTCTTCACCAAAATCATGCAATGCACATTTGCATTCTAAAAAATAAGTATTTTTTTGTACTACCAAGGGTATCCCCTCACCCTTTGGGTAAGGAACTAATCCATTTCAAGGTGTGTGGTTGCCCTCCCAATAATTGTCGCTCACCAGGAATCAAACTCTTGACCATTTGGTCATTTTGGGGGTCGAGCAGGGCCTTACACCACTAGACCAACACTTTGTTTGTTCAAAAATAAGTACTTGATATGAAATAAGTATTTGTACTACCAAGAGTCCCCTCACCTTTTGTGGCAATGAATTAATCTCTTTCGAGGTGTGTGGTTGCAATTAAGGATGGAAATGAATACATTGATACACGGGTACCATCAAATAATACCCACAATGGGTCGGGTGTGGGTCCATGTTTTGGACCTGCGGGTAATTGAGAACCAAAAATTTAAGATCTGATGTAATGAGGTCAGGGTAATGAGGTACCCAGACCCGTGGGTACCCGGGCATATTAATCCATAATTATAATATCATATTAATTCATAATGTGATTGTTATGTTGTTAAACTGTGATGGTATGTTGTTAAGCAATGATATTATGATGTTAATTCATATGTATGATGTAATGTTATGTTAATTGAAGAGTTCTTACTAAATGAATTTTTCATCCTAATGTTGAAGTTGTTTTTAATGTTTGTTTGAGTAAATTGAGTTGTGTTTAACAGTTAAATTAAGTTGTGTTTAAAAATTTAAATTAAGTTTTATATTTTTTTCTCTTGTTGATTGTCTAAATAACATATAAGATCGTAGGAAAAAATAAACAAGTTCATAAATTACATGCAATCATTTTTAATATTTTTTAATATATGGGTACCCATGGATCCGTTGGCTACCGAAGGACCCATGGGAAGTATACTGTAACACCCTAAATTTTAAGTCTTCAAAATTATAGTAACAGTCCTGGGATCCTCGCTTGGGCGAAAGAGGCTCATCTGGGAGGGTGAAATCCTGGGCTATACTGGAGAATTCTCGCCTGGGCGAGAAATGGCATTTTGGGACTGTTGAGACTGTGAGATTCTCGCTTGAGCGAGAGGATCAGATCTGAGTTTTTAAAATGGGCGGGATTTTCTCGCTTGAGCGAGAATAAGCTCGCTTAAGCGAGAACCCGACGAGAGCATTAAATGAGAGAAACCCCAAATACATTTTTAGGTTAAGAATTGAAGAGAGGTGAGAGAAGAGAGCATTCCCAAGGTCTAGGAGCTTTGATTCTCGTTCAAGAGCTTGAGAAGAGGTAAAACTCTCTATTCTAACTCTCTTCTTCTCTTGAAAACCCATTTTTGGTATTATGGATCTCTTCTCAAAGTGAGAGTAACCATGGAAACTCACCCTTTGGAGTTATGGTTCATTTTATGTTATTTTATCTTGTAAACTCCTGGTATAAAGTTAGTATTTCAAGAAAGGAGAGAGTGTGTGGGGTTAGTCATGAAAACCCCAAAACCCTAAAGAGAAAATGTGGTTAAAATGGAAAATGGTTAAAATGCTATAGGTAGAAGATGAGTTTACTTTCTAATGTTAAAAATATGATGAATATCTTGTATGGTTAAATAATGCAATATAAGTTGTTTATGTGATATTTGGTATAAATGACTAACCTTGTGTTATATGGTGGGATGAGGAAAGATCCTAAAGTTGGAGGCGGTGTCGGTGGAATTTGAGGAGTTGCCAAGAACCCAAACCCAACATTCACCGAGGTAAGGATAAGTCTTTAACTTATGCACTGTGATAGAAAATGTGTGGATTTTCTGATATGGATAACGAAGTGAAGCGTAAATCATTTTGTTGTTATAAACATATATGGGTATGTTTGTAACAACGAGGAGTGGATTTACCGTTTATGTATTGGTGGAGTACCAATGGAAATAATACTCGGAATAATGCAATGAAGCGCAAATCACTTAGTTGTTATAAACATATATGGGTATGTTTGTAACAACGAGGAGTGAATTTACCGTTTATATATTGGTGGAGTGCCAATGGAAATAAAACTCGGAGTAATGAAATGAATCGTAAATCACTTTGTAGTTATAAGCATATATGTATATGTTTGTAATGATGTCGGGTGCATTTACTGTTTTTGTATTGGTGGAGTGCTAATCAAAATAAAACTTGGAAAAATGTATTGGTGCAGTGCCAATGGAAATAAAACTCGTTTTTAGCCGACCATGATTGGTTAGCGACTTTGGCTCAAGTAATGTAGCAAGCTTTGGCTCAAGCAATGTAGAAAACTTTGGCTCAAGTAATGTAGCAAGCTTTGGCTCAAGCAACGTAGCAAACTTTGGCTCAAGTAATGTAGCAAGCTTTGGCTCAAGCAATGTAGCAAACTTTGGCTCAAGTTATGTAGCATGGTTTTTCAAAAGTATGAACGATGAAATTGGTTTTTAGTAAACTTGAATTTAAACTGTTTATTCAAGTTTACTTACATTGATAATTGTTGAGTTAACGACTTACTCCTTTGTGTTTCCTTGGTGTATTGTCAATGTTAATCCCATTGCAGGTAGGTGGAAGGAGTATGGGTGTTTTGATTAGGAGCTTAGAGACTTTTATTTTGATGTCTCTTATCCATTCTTTTGTAACCTCATTGGTTGTACTTGAACTAATTATTTTGTAATCATAAACCTAATTGTTGTACATGGCATTAATCATGGAAACTAGTAACTCGGGATATATGTAGCTATGGGTGTTTTGGAAACCCATAGCTAATTGTATGTGGTCGTTACTAAGTTACATTAATACGAATTATGCTTTTCTGCTATCTGATTTGGTATGTTACTTTTGGTTTATAGATTGGGTTTGAGGAGGGAAGTGAGATCTTTTAAATAAGTTCATTCACTCGGTAATTATAATTATCGTTAAATGCATGAAATGAGATTAAATAAGGAAAAAATTTCAAGGGTAGAATTTTGGGTCCTTACAATATGGTATCAGAGCATAGTTAATCCTGCGACCTAGGGTATGGTCTTACATGCTTCTTTGAAAACTTTATGTGTTGAGATTGTTGAATTGTGCAAATTGTTAAGTGGTTACGTGCACTATTATTATACAAATTCGATTACTAACCAGTGAGTGAGTACAGGTACCCATGGCTGGAAGAGGAAGATGAAGAGGGACAAGTCAGAATGTCCCGAATGATTTATTGGCGCAAATGGTGGCGGCATTGCAACAAGTCAATGAGAACTTGCACAATCTGAACCAGAATCTGGCGCAAATGGTGGCGGCATTGCTAGTCAATGGCTAACTATTTTCTTCAAGTTTGTACAATATTTTTTATCACAAGAGTGTGATTTGAAAAGGGTTAGAGTCACTTGGAAAGGTTGCTTTCCAAGAGAGCAACATAGGTATTGGAGAGTGAGTAAGGTACAAGGAAGTCTCGAGGTGAGAATTTTGTAATTACTACTCTTAATATGTAGTGAAGAAATCTCTTGTGCTACAAGAGTAATTGGATGTAACCTTCGGTGGACAAGAATGTGAACCAGTATGAAATCCTTGTGTACTTTCTTTTGCCTCATCTCCTTGAATTTTGTTTGATATTTTCTGCATCATCTTCTTCATCCTTCCATTCCTTCATTTTTGGTTTTCATTCTCTTGCTTTGTTACTTGCCAATCCCCAACATCTGATATCAAGAGCTAAGGTCAAGTGGAAGATGGGTTCAAATAATGCAAGCTTCATAACAACTCTTCCTGTTCTTAATGGAAAGAACTGGAATCAGTGGAAGGTGCAAATGAAAGCCATTCTTGGCTACCAAGAGGTGACTAAGCTCATAGGAGAAGGGTTTCAAGAACTCCCTACAAATCCCACTGAGGCTCAAATGCTTGCATACAAGGAAAGCAAGAAGAAAGACTTCAAAGTGATGTTTCTACTTCATCAATGTATTGATGAAGCCCACTTTGAGAAGATTGCAAGGGTTGCAACTTCAAGAAGGTGAGATGGATAACAATGAGAAAATAGTTGAGTTCTTCAATAGAATGATCACTCACACCAATGCAATGAAGGCTTGTGGTGAGGCTATCACTGACCAGACTATAGTAAAGAAAGTGTTAAGGACCCTCAATCCAAGATTTGACCACATTGAGGAGTCCAAGAAGCTGGAAGAATTGTAGGTGGAGGAGCTGCAAGGTTCTTTGGAAGCTCATGAACAAAGACTCAATGAGAGGACCATGGAGAAGCAGTCTGGTGAGAGTCAAGTGTTGTTGACTCAAGCACCAAGAAAGAACAATTCCAGCTCAAAAGGAACACACAATGCTTGGAGTAAAAGAAGAGACCAAAGACATGGATCTTACAAAGGTCAAGCTAAGTCTAATCAAGAAAAATCAGACAATAGAAAAGGAGATAATGCTTGGAGAGGTGGTAGAAGGAAGATTGACCAAATTAGAGTCAAGTGCTTCAAGTGTAACAAGATTGGTCACTATGCAAATGAGTGTATGACCTCAACTAGTCATGACACTCATAGAGGAAACAAATCAAGAAATCACCAAGCTATGATTATGGAAGACGGTGGAGCAAATCTTGAAGAACAACCAATAATGTTCATGATAACAACCAACCAAGATGCTAAAAATAGTGAGGTGTGGTATGTGGATTCTGGTTGCTCAAACCACATGACAGGTCATAAAGATCGGATTGTGGAATTTGATGCAAGAAAGAAGACCAAGGTGAGGTTAGCAGACAACAGAACAATCTTGGCTAAGGTGAAGATGGTGATCTTTCCCAACCTATGGCTAAGGTTTTGATGATGCTCACTATGTCATCAAATGCAAAAAGAAGACTAGCAAATCAAGAGTCAAAGAAGCTCAAGTGTGTAGTCTAAGTCTTCTAGGTAAAACGATACTTAAACTTAAAATCTCTTAACTATACGATAAAGGCTGATTTTTGAAGAACTTGTGCATAAAACTAAAATCATTTTTGTACTAAAGCATAGTGTTACACTGTGTAATTAATTACCTTGGATTATAATCGATTTATCACAAAACTAGGAAAATGACAGGATTCTGTTTTTAAACAGTTTAATCGATTACACTATCCTGGTAATCGATTACAAGTTGATAAACTCACCAGACCTGTTCATTTTTCATAATGTAACCGATTATACTATCCTGGTAATCTATTACAATATATTAAAAGCATCAGATATGTGCATTTTTCATAATGTAATCGATTACACTATACTTGCTAATCAATTACATAAATCCGTTGAGTTTGTATTTTAAATTTTTAACTGTTGTAATCGATTACACTATTTGGTAATCGATTACACATACCAGAACAATATATTGTTTCTGTTTTGATTGAACTGATGTAGCTCTGAACTTTTCACAAACTCATACTAGTTCATGTGCACGAATTGAACACTATAAATAGGTATTTTATGACTTGTTTTTAGACACACAATTTTGAATACAACTTTCATACTCACAAAGTTACAAAGTTCTCATAATTTCTCTCATTCATTCTTAAGCACAAACAAAAGCCTTTGTCCAAGTTATTTGATTTTTAATTAAGTGATCATTCAGTTAGTGATTCAAATCCATAAGGCACCAATTACTATTAGAGAATCACTTATTCAAAAGCCTTGTAAAAACCATCTTAAGAATACAAAATAGAGTCTTGTAAACATTTCACCAAGTGTGGTGAAGTACAATATATTGTAAAAGAACGGTGTTAGCCTAGTGTCTAGTGGAATAGGTGTAGTCTTGGAAGAAGACGAAGAAAGTGTATCATTGGTTCTTACAATAGTAGAAAAATCTTCTTGCTAACAAGAAGGACTGGACGTAGCCTTCAAATTGAAGGTGAACCAATATAAATCTTGGTGTGATCTTCTTTTCCCTTAAATTTTTATATTTTGCATTATCTTCTACTTCTTCTCAAATATTCTTATTATTACTTCCGCTCATAGAAAAACTCCCTTTAACTTGCAAAGTTTTAAAATAAAAGTAGAAAAATTTAATTTAAGTCTCTACACCTAATTCACCTCCCCCCCCCCCCCCCTCCCCCTCCCTCTTAGGTGGCCATATATCCTAACAATTGGTATCAGAGCGTAAGTTTAGGTAATTTTCTCCTAAGATCCTAACTATGGCCTCAAGACAATATCTAGGTGAGGGATCCAATATAAATCGTCCACCAAACTTTAATGGTGAACATTACGATTTGTGGAAAATTAGGATGAGAATCTTCATTGAGTCTCAAGACTTAGAAATTTGGGACGCCATTGAAAACTGTCCCTTTATTCCAAGTCATCTTAGTTGTGGTGTAGTAGAAACAAAACCAAGAAGTGCTTGGGATAATGAAGATAAAAGAAAAGTTCAATATGATCTAAAAGCCAAGAACATTATAACGTCGGCTTTGGGAATGGATGAATTCTTTAGAATCTCAATTTGCAAAACTACAAAAGAGATGTGGGAAACGTTAGAGACCACCCACGAAGGAACAGATGAAGTTAAACGTTCAAGACTCAATACTCTGTCACAAGAGTATGTACTCTTCAGAATGTTTCCTGGTGAGAAAATACAAGACCTGCAGAAAAGATTTACCCACCTTACTAACCATCTCATTGCCTTAGGAAAAGACCTATCTACTAATGACTTAAACTTAAAAGTTCTTAGGTCTCTAAATAGAAATTGGCAAACCAAAGTTACTGCCATATCTGAAAAGAAGAGTCTGTCTAAAATGTCTCTTGCAACCCTCTTTGGTAAATTGCAAGAACATGAATTAGAATTAGGGAGATTAGAGTAAAATGAAGAAATAGAAAAGAAACACAAATCAATTGCTCTAAATACTGTCAGTAAAGATAGAAATAGTGATAATGATGAAGATGAGGACATGATTCTTCTAGTCAAAAGATTTAATAAATTCTTAAAGAAAAGCAAAAACTTCAAGAATAACAAATTTTCAAGAAAAAAATGAAAATTCCTCCTCTTAAAACATCACTTGCTTTGAATGCGGCAAAAGTGGCCACATAAAAGCAGATTGTCCTACTCTTAAAAAGAAGGACAGATATAGCAAGAACTTCAACAACAGCAAAGGCAACAATTACAACAATAAAACAAAGTTTGGGATGGCAATGATATAAGCTCATCATCTGACTCCGACAATGAAGAGAATGCTCAAATAGCACTAATGGCTTCACACCAATCAGAAGATAAACTTGATGAGGTTAGTAACTCTTTTAAATTACATAGTTATGATGAGTTACAAGAAGATTTTAATGAATTACATGATGAATTTTTAAAGCTTTCTAAAATGTGTTCTAAACAAAATAAAACCATTGTAGAATTAGAAAGTAAAGTCAACTCTCAAAACAAACTCACTAGTTGTAATAAATGTATAGAAAAAGAATCCAAAATACATGAATTAACTAATGAAATAAACACTTTAAATAGGAGCACTAAAAACTTGGACAAAATCTTGTGGAATCAACGCCCTTCAAATAACAAAAGAGGGATTGTTTATTCTCCTAATAATAACATTGGCCAAAACAAAACTGTCTTTATAAAAGAAAGAGGTGATAAACTTCCTTATGTCAATGAAAGGGGTGTACCAAAATTTAAGAACTCAGATTTCTATATTTCCCCCAATAATTTCAAAAGTAATAAATTAATCTAAAAGTATACATGTAATTATTGTAATCATCATGGTCATACTCCTAACAATTGTTATGTTAAAAATTATGGAGTACCAAAAGGTAAATTTGTATGTGTTGAGAAAGGCACTAAAAAAAAGGACCCAAATCACTTTGGGTACCTAAATCTAAAATATAAATTTATTTTGTAGGTATGCTTTGGAGCAGAAAACGATCTATGGTACCTAGACAGTGGCTGCTCAAGGCATATGACTGATGACAAATCAAAGTCCAGCTTTATTCTACCAAAAGATGGATTTGTCACATATGGCGATAACAATAAAGGTAAAATTTTAGGAATTGGAAGGATTGGTAAACCTCCACATGTTACTATAGATAATGTCTTATATGTTGATGGCTTAAAACACAATCTTCTTAGCATAAGTCAACTATGTGATAAAGGCTTAAATGTCATCTTTAAGAATGATTTATGTACTATAGAAGATAGCAAGACTCATAAGACTAAACTTTTCGAAAAAAGAACAAATAACATATTTATGATTTCCTTAAATGACCAATCATTAAAAATTAGGTGTTTATCTGTCAATAATGATGATGCATGGTTATGACATATGAGATTTGCTCACATTCACATGAATCATTTAAACAAATTTGTAAAACATGACTTAGTCATTGGCTTGCCTAAAAAGAAATATGTTAATAATAAATTATGTGATGCATACCAAAAGAGTAAATTAAAGAAAACTTCTTTTAAACCTAAGCATATAGTTTCTACTAATAGGCCATTAGAATTAATTCATATGGATCTATTCGGCCCCTCTAGTATTAAAAGCTTTGGAGGAAATTACTATGGTTTTGTTCTAGTTGATGACTTTTGTAGATATACTTGAACATTCTTGTTAGTTCATAAAAATGAAGCTTTTCATGCTTTTAGAAAGTATGTCAGTCGTGTTCAAAATGAAAAATCCACGAAAATTGCTTCTATAAGGAGTGATCATGGTGGGGAATTTTAAAATGCTTTATTTGAAGAATATTGTAATGAACATGGAATTTCACACAATTTTTATGCACCAAGGACTCCACAACAAAATGGTGTTGCTGAACACAAGAATAAAATTTTAGTAGAACTAGCAAGAAGCATGATAAATGAAACTAATCTTCCCAAATACTTTTGGGCTGATGCTATTAATACTGCTTGCTATGTGTCTAATAGAGTGCTAATATGACCTCTTTTGAAAAAGACCCCATATGAACTATATAAAGGTAGGAAGCCAAATATCTCTCATTTGCATATTTTTGGGTGTAAATGTTTTGTTCTTAACAATGGAAAGAACAAACTTGGTAAATTTGATGTTAAAGCTGACGAAGGAATTTTCCTTGGTTATTCACTCACAAGCAAAGCCTATAGAACTTTTAATAAAAGAACTTTAACCATCGAGGAATCTAGACATGTTTCTTTTGATGAATCTAACCCTTCTATGGAAGAAAAAGTTGTTTGTGATGATCATGACAGTGATTTATCAAGTACTTCTCAAAATGATGTCACAAAGTCCATGGAACAACTCAACCTAGAGCAAATGACGAAAGAAGAAAATCTACCTCATATCTCTACTCAAGAACGCGATGGCCTTCCTCAAGAATGGAGAACACACCGAGATCATCCTATTGACAACATCATTGGAGACATCAATAAAGGGGTAACTACTCGACTTAGTGTTAGAGATGCATGTCTTAACATGGCTTTTGTTTCTCAAATAGAACCTTCTAAGATAAATGATGCTATGGATGATGAACATTGGATGATTGTTATGCATGAAGAGTTAAATCAATTTAAAAGAAACCAAGTATGGGAACTAGTCCCTAGACCTAGTAACAAGCAAATCATAGGAACCAAATGGATCTTTAGAAATAAATTAGATGAAAATGGCATAATAGTTAGAAACAAAGCTAGGTTGGTAGCACAAGGTTATAATCAAGAAGAAACCTTTGCTCCTGTGGCTAGACTTGAGTGCCTTCCTAAATGGATATATAGAAGAAGAAGTGTATGTCAGTCAACCCCCTGGTTTTGAAGACCATCCGCCTCCATTTGTCGCCGACTGAATTCCCACCAGCTTTCGGCCTCCTTCTCTAACAAATAGGTGGCATACGCCAACTTCTGAGCATCAGAACAGCTCATGGCCTTGAAATTCCTCTCCAATCTCTGAATCCACTCGATGGCTGCATCAGGAGCGAACCCCCCTTGAAACGAACTAGGGTTCCTCCTATAGAACTCATCCAAACCTCGATACTCAGCCGGACAGGGTAGAACCAAAGGCTGTGAACTCGGGGTTGGTGTCGTATTCTGATTCAGGTGTTGCAAGTTCTCGTTCATGTTTTTCAACACAGCCGCAATCTGCACCAACAATTCATTCTGAGTCGATCCTCTTCCTCGTCCTCTTCCAGACATTTTAGTAACGGGTACCTGTACTCATTCACTTGTCAGAAACAGAATTTTTTGTCTAAACAAAGTTCACATAATCACTTAGCAATTAGTACAGATCAAACAATTTTCAGCATATAAGATCACAAAGATGCCATAGGATTAACTATGCTCTGATACCATATTGTAAGGACCAAAATTTTACCCTTGAAAATTTTTCCTTTATTTTAATCCTTTCATGCATACATTCATCATCCTACTTCAATCTCTCATTAATCACTCCGTAAGACCACTTTTTAACATATTATATTACCATACATTTTATATTGTAGAAAAACATAATTCATTCAATTGAACCTTAGTGACTACCGCATACAACTAGTTATGGGTTTCCAAAATACTCATAGCTACGAATATGCAGAGTTACAATAAATCAGGTAAGTTATATATCCATAGTTACAAAATATTCCAAGTAATCCAATAAGCACTCATGTACAAAATAGTGCTAATAATTGAAACCAAAACATAAAGCTCCTAAACTTCCAAAAATAAGACCACCTCATGTCACCTATTTATCTGCAATGAGATTATCAATGACAAAAACACAACACATAAAGGAGTAAGTCATTAATTCAATAAACTTCATTATAAGATAATCCACATTACAAAAAAAAAGGTTAGTAAATCACTTTGAAATTCATTTTCCGTGCTACATCACTTGAGCCAAAGTCACTACACCCCTTAGGGTTAGCTAAAAGCGATTTCTCATCTCTTTTACAAAGAAAACATACCACATAAACTCGGGCCGAAGTGTTGCCACATAAACTCGGGCCGAAGTGTTGCTACGTAAACTCGAGCCGAAGTCGCTAACCATTTATGGTCGGCTAAAAATATATTTCCTTTTTCATTGATTTCACTATCAATCATATCCAGTGAATCCACACAATCCTTATTACAAACATACCCATATGTTTATAATAAATACGTGATTCACCAATTAATCCTTGCACAACCAGAAAATACACACATTTTCTATTTCAATTGTACAAATTAAAGACTTATCCTTACCTTGGTGAGTGTTGGGTTGGGTACTGGGTAACTGCACTAGATCCACCGAAACCGCCGCCAACTCTAGGATCTTTCCTCATTCCCACCATACAACACAATGTTAGTCATTTCCAAATATCACATAAACAACTTATATTGCATCATTTAACCATACAAAATATTTATCATATTTTAAATGTTGCTAAACTACTTTCATCATAAGTTTACAACATCTAAAACATACATATTCATCTCATATTCTCAACATTAGAAAGTAAACTCATTTTCTACTTCTAACATTTTACCCATTTTCCATCTTAACCTCATTTTCACTTTAGGGTTTTGGGGTTTTCATGAATCAACCCACAAACCCTCTCCTTTCTTGAAATACTAACTCTATACCAAGAGTTTACAAGATAAAATCACATAAAATGAACCATAACTCAAAAGGGTGAGTTTCCATGGTTTCTCTCATTTTGAGAAGAGATCCAACATACCCAAAACAAGTTTCAAAGGGAAGAAGAGAGTTAGAATCAAGAGATCTACCTCTTCTCAAGCTTCTAAATGACTCACAAGCCTTCTTACTCTTGAAAATGCTCTCTTATCTCACTTTTCTTTAGGTTAACCCTCATAAATGTGTTTGGGGTCCCCTATTTAATGTAACAGCGTCGGGTTCTCGCTTAAGCGAGCCCTTTCTCGCTCAAGAGAGAAAATCCCGCCTATTTTAAAAACTTAGATCTGACCCTCTCGCTCAAGCGAGGGATTCTCGCTCAAGCGAGAATCTCACAGTCTCAACAATCCCAAAATGCCATTTCTCGCCCAGGCGAGACAACTCTTGTTCAGGCAAGAATCCTCTAGTATAGCCTAGGATTTCACCCTCCCAGGTGAGCCTTTCTCGCCCAGGCGAGAATCTCTCGCTCAAGCGAGGATCCCAGGACTAATACTATAATTTTAAAGACTTAAATTTCGGTCCTTACAGCTGGCTACCCAATGACCCGTGAGTAGTATACTCAGTGGGTATTAGCACGATTTTGGGGCAGGTTTGAGTCCAAAATGAAGCAACAGGGCGGGTCAGGGTAATGCACTATCCGGACCCATCCAGACTCATTGTCATCCCTAGTTGCAATGCATATCTGCATTCTCAAAAATAAGTATTTTTTTGTACTACCAATGGTATCTCCTTACCCTTTGAGTAAATAACTAATCCTTTCGGGGTATGTGGTTGCCCTCAAAATAATTGTTGCTTACAAGAATCAAACTCTTGACATTTCTATCATTATGTGGGTCTAGTAGGACCCTTACACCACTAGACCAACACCTTATTTGCTCAAAATAAAGTATTTGGTATGAAATAAATATTTGTGCTATGAATGGTATCTCCTCACCATTTGGGTAAGAAACTAATCCTTTTCGAAGTGTGTGGTTATCCCTTCCAATAATTGTTGCTCACAGGAATTGAATCTTTGACCTTTTCATTATGGGAATCTAACAGGTTCTTATACTACTAGACCAACACTATGTTTCTTCTGAAATAAGTATTTGATATCAAATAAGTTGAAACTGAAAGGTCTTGCCAGTATAACAAATTTAATTTAAAGGAATAATTTTATTTTGGGAACAAAAAGAGTTATTAATAAAACATGTTATAAGATTAATAATTTCAAATCTCAGCCATACGATATAATCAGTGTATAGTAGTCATGTATATGTAGTTAAAAACATTTAGCTATTGACTATTGAGTAATAAAGTTATTTTACAAAATATACACTAATTTAGTGTAAAAATTCACAATTTGACAATGTTTTCTGTTAGGAATATAAGGGGCTTATCTAAAAAATTTGACCATATGAAGAATATCATTTGCAGAGGAGAGAATTAAAAAGTTGTATTAGAAAAAGAAAAAAAACATGTCTTCATAAAGTCGTTGTTGAGAAGGTAGACAAATGATAAAACAAAACTCCACTAAAGGTGAAAACGAACAATGAGCAAAAGTATGTAGGGATGGCAATGGGTCTCGATGGGTCCGGGTAGTGCATTATCCAGACCCGCCTCGTTGTTTCATTTTTGGACCTAGACCCGTGCTAATACCTGCTGAGTATACTACTCGCAGGTCTTTGGGTACCCAACGGATCCATGGGTACCCATAAATTCAAAATATGAAAAGTAATTGTAAGTAATTTGTGCACTGTGTATTTGTTTCATACTATCTTATACGTTATTTAGAAAATCAACATGATAAAAAAATTATGAAACATAATTTAAAGTGTTAAACACAACTTAATTTGACTATTAAAAACAAATCATTTTACTCAAACAAACATTAAAAACAACTTCAACATTATGATGAAAAATTCATTCAATAAAATTCTTCTATTAAGGTAACACTATATCATACATATGAATTAACAACATAATATCATTGCTTAACAACATAACATCATAATTTAACAACATAATATCATAATTTAACAACATAACAATCACATTTTTGAAGTAATATGATATTATAATTATGGATTAATATGATATTACAATATAGATTCACATGATATTACAATATAAATTCACATGATATTACAATTATTTTGCTATATATATATACATATATTTAGATTTAGGAAGAAATAGCGGGTCCGGATAGCAACGAGTCTGGGTACCTCATTATCCGGACCCAAACTCATTTAACAGCGGATCTCCATTACCTACTGGTCCAAAACATGGATCTAGACCCGACCCATTGCAGGTATTATTTGTGGGTACCCACGAGTCCGGGTACCCATTGCCATCCTTAAAAGTAGGTCTGAAAATATCTTTTATTCAATAAAATGTGACAGAGAATAATATTTCAATTTTTTCTCTATTATTCAATTTTTTTAAATGGATATCACAATTTTAATAGAGAGGGACAAGGTATGGAGCACACTTTTGGGATAGGAGATCTATATTCGATCTTTTGGACGGGGATCCTCGTTTTTTTCTGTCTCTAACTGTCATGAATGAGATCCCAAATAGGAAAAACTTACAATATGAGTAACACGATCTACAACCAGATTATTAATTCCGAAGTTGACTACCATGTCGCAAATGTGTTAGTAAAATGATTGATTTTAACCTTTATTATATATTGAAAAGAAACAATTTTCATTATATGTGTTTGATACTTGATACATATCCCTCAGTGCAACATAAAAATTGAGACTGCAATTATTTAAATAAAGTTATTGATTGACTTTTTATTTTTTTTCCTCTTCTATTTTTTCCCTTTTCTTCCTTTCTTTGTCCGTTTTTACTTTTTAATGACGTTCATATAGATTGATTGATAAATAATAATTATAATTATAATTAATCGGTAAATAAAACTTGGAGATGCGCAATTCACTCGCATAAAATTGTTTAATTCTCCTCCAAAGTCCATTTCAGAAGGAGAAATTTGCGTTTAATTAAGGGAATGATTCATATGCCAACAAAAATACTATATATACCTTTGTAAACAAGATCAATATATAAAACCCTCCAATAACACCAACCAACTTATATCTATTGTTCTTGCATTCTTTACAAATTAACCCAACAACCATGAACCAACAAAACTTCAATGCAGGCCAAGCTCAGGTAAACACACAAAGTTTCAAAGTGAATTTGAAACTATTTTGCTAATAACATTTGTCTTTGAAATATTGAGATGTTAATTAGCTAATAATATTTGGTTATGGTTAGGCAAGGACTGAGGATTCTATGCAATCCGCAAAGGAGACAGCTTATGCAGCTGCAGATAAGGCTCATGCAGCTGCTAACACAACAGGAGACACTGCTCAACAAAATAAGGAGGAAGCTTCTGGTTTTCTCCAACAGGTTTCTCATTCTCATTATGATTTACAATATTGGACTTGGAGCATTGTTTTATTCAATTTTAAAATGTCATTTGTGCTCATGTGGTTGCTATTATGATTATATTGTGGGTTGTTGTGAATTATTAAATCTTATTTGAACAGTCCAGATTAAAATATACATGCACATAATTTTTTTAAGTAATCATTTTACTAATAACTAATTTTTCAATCTAATCATCTATGATTTGTGGTAAATTATTCTCACGGTTTTTATTTAAAAATTATTCTCACTTCAGTGACTTCCCATTGTGATAATATGGTTAAAGAGATTATTCAAGTGAAAACAATTCTCATATAAAAAAAACTGTGAGTTTTATCACTAATCATGAATAATTATGATCAAAGTTTGTTATTGGTTACATGATAGTTACGTGCATGTATATTTTAATTTTGACCATTTAAATAAGACTCAATAGTGCATATTAAATATTTTCATTTATCATAATAGTGCATTGTTCTCACCTGAGTCACTCTCACCCATCAGAATAATTATTGCAATATCTTTGGTGAGACATGAAAACTGTAATATTGCTTTTGCAATTGGGGTTACATCAAAATTCATTGTTAAATGTATGTATTTTTATTGCAGACGGGAGAGCAAGTGAAGACGATGGCTCAAGGTGCTGTGGATACAGTGAAGCACACACTTGGAATGGACAAAAAGTGAAACAAGATCGTTACCATTTATTTATGAAACTGCCAAGGGAATATAATTATCTTCATTTTTGAAGAGGTTGCTTTTTCCTAGCTGTTAGGAATTAGCATAATAAGTATCTCTTAAATATATTGTTTAGTTGTTGAAGAAAGCCAATATCAGTAGTAATAAAATATGATTTTTTCTTGTAGACAAAGCTTCCAACCTATTGATTTGTGCAATAATAGCACAAAACATGCAATGCAAAAATATGATTTATAATTTTATAGGATATCTTTCTTTCTTCATAATTACATATCCACTCAAGCGGGTTAGATATATAGAGTGAATAAAGGCATAATATTTTGCCATAAATAAAGTTTATGGAGAAATTTTGATATATAGAGTTATACCAACTTTAATAAGACATTCATTTTTAATTATATATTATTTAGTAGTTCAGTCATCAAACCCAACATTTCCATATTTAATACATGAAGTTTATTATATTGAATATTTTATTACTTAACATTCAATTTTACATAACAATATATTTGCACAACGAAGTTTCCTCTTAAGCTTAAACCCTAAACCCTAAATACATTTCTATCGCATATGACACTCGGAGCACTTTGCGATTTTATTCACCAAACTTTAATGTTATGGTTTTCAACTCTTCCAATTTGTTGGAACCATAATAGTTTAAGTTTTCAAGTTAAATTTTTCTTGAATGACATGATCAACAACAAATAATTAAGTTTAGGAAGCAAAACATGTTAATATATGTATGCTTAAAAAAATTATAACAGAAAGAAACTACCAAAGAAAAGTTTTTGGAATGTTAGGTCAAGTGCGTTTAATGACTAAGTTCGTCTAACAAGTCATCGCATCCACTAACAATTTCGTCTAGTGACATGTGAATTTATCTAGAATAATATAGGTTAAGACAAAGTATTTCTAAGTGACAAATGCATCTGATGACTATCACATTCAATGGTATTAAATTATTAATTGTCTTGTTTTCAATCATGTAGATAAAGCTTTATTTATCCAATCATTTGAACTTAATTCAAAAATTAATATGCACATCTAATGTGAATGATTAAGGTCTCAATATTAAATACTATGCTTGTTGGTAATATAAACTTAATATTCTTGAAAATATAAATGTTTAGTTCTTAAACCTCTTTGTGGTGAAGAAGATAAATCTACTTATCTACACACACAACAAAATAATGAGAAACCATATAATAAAACATGAAGGTGTTACTTAAAGTCTAAAGTTATCAACAAAGATAAAGACCTAAATACCTCATGAAGAAGAATACCGATACAAAGGATCCAACATATTTATCAAAAAACAACATATTCAAGCATTACATTCTTGTCGGTATCAAGACTCAATGGAACACATTGCACTAAATGTCAATTTCAAATGGATACTTTTTGAAGACAAATTGGAACTACATTGAAGTCATTGAAGTTTGTGTAAAATAAGACAAGAGTGACACACAATAATAGATAAGAGATGAAAATCTATAACTCTTGAAAGAATTATTCTCCGTATAGAAGATTGAAATTCTAATTGCATATAATCAAAGCTTAAGTCTACCTGGTTTAATTTATCTCTTTCATAAATGCAAGTTAAGCATACAGAGAAAATAGTGAAAGTCTAATTCAAAAATCTTGGGATATTTTCTTAGTAAGTTTTAGACTCAATTGACCTTATATCATCATATTCTCAGCTAGTGAGTAGTATAAGATCAAGTACAAAATCTATATTTGAAAGTTTAGATACTGCAGATGTTTGATGGTGAAAAAATACTTTAGATAATTTTAAAGCTAGGAAAGGCTTCTTATAAAAAGAATTTGTGCATTAAGATGTTTTCAATACTTGTAATACTACTTGGAAAATAGTAGATAATGCTTACGGAAGAAAGGATTGAAAGAAACCATTGAGAGTGAAACACAATAAAATACTTACAATATTTTCTCTATTCCTTATCTCCTTATTGCTTCCATTCATACTAATTGTGCACGTATGAACTTATTGTAAGTTAATCTTTTGAAATTAGTTAATACTTGTGAAAGATTTTTTAATAACAAGTTATTTTATAAAAATTTATTTCCTGTTTATTTTTTTATTTTCTCTCTTATTTATTTGTTAAGTAGTTATAAAATTTGTAAATATAAATAACCATAACAATTTTAATAATAACAATAACCCTAATACCGATGAGAATATAATCATGATAACAATAATATTAGCCAACAATAATCTTTCATGCTTTAAAATATTGTAATTGATTATGATAATCCTCTCTAATAAATACCTTTCTAGACATAACAAACTATTATCAATAAATAAAAATAAATAATTTTTTAAATTAATAATTAGTAATAATAGTAATAATGGTAATGATAGTGATAATGGACTATGTAATAATAAATAATTATAAAAAATAAAAAATGATTTTTTTCACTAAATGAACAATAAATATAAATAAAAGCAAATAAATATTTTTTTTAAAAATAAAAAGAATCTACGTAAACAAGATAATCACATTAAGGATGGACGAGGATCATGAATATTCACTTCTTTTCCTCGACCCATCATTTGAACAATCATATTATATCAGTTATGCTCCTAAATATAAAAAATATATATCTTCTCAATTAATTCTAAAAATACAAAAAAATAACAATCACAACAAGAATGAAAGAAATGTAGAAAGTATTCGCTTCTTGTACTCAACTTACACTACGCCAGAAAACGTCTTTAAAGGCGGTTCTTCAACCGCACATCCTTGAAAAATGCTATTAAACAAAAGGCGAAGGAAAATTATACAACACATCTTTAAGAATTCGATGTTAAAATTGATAAGCAGATGTAATGTCAACAACGCAACAAAAAATATTTGCTGTTGAATAAGTGCTTGTTTTAATTCGTAATATTTAACAGAGCAAATATTGCACATCATTGTTAATAGGAATATGTTTAACAACGCCATATTTAATTTTTGCTGTTGATGAGTTATCCTTTACAGCGCATTCGTAGGTATTTGCTGTTGATTTTATATCTTATACAACGTACTCTATAACATGCGCTGTGTATTAGATATGTTTTTAAAAATTTACAATTTATGAACAACATTCTTTTATGTTAATACATTTAGCATGTTAATTATACTTAAGGATTTCATTCTAACAACATTCCCATAATTCTTTGAGTCTATATATTTAGCATGTTAATTATACTTAAGGATTTCATTCTAACTACATCATTGAAAGAAAATGAAGTTCATCAGAGATATTGATTTATCTTGTAAGAATAGTTTATGGATGCTGAAATTGGAACTTAAAACTATTTTTCATCGGATGGAAATATGTAGAGATCCTGTCCTTTTGTTGATTTTCATTGATCGTGAGGTGTATTAATTTAGTTATTTATTTAAAAAAATTTCATTTATGATTTAAGATCCATCATGCATATTATATGCTTATGTAATACGAGATAAAATTGAGGTTGTTGTGAAGGAGAGTTATATTCCAAACTGCCAAATAAACTTAAGCAAGGTTTTAACTATATTCTTGAAAACTTTGATGTTGTGCCAAATGATGGGTTATATGCATTTTCTAAAAATATTCCTTACAAGCTAATATTTCAAGATGAATCAGTATTGAAAAGGTTATTCATTTTTTCTGTTTGTAGTTATTGAATTTGTAATTATGTTTAATAATTTATTAAATCTTATGAATTTTATTTTCAGGGAATTATTCACAAATGCAAGGGGTGCTGACCGAGACTATATTGAATTTCTTAATTCAATTTTGGAAGATGAAGAAGATCTAGAGTTTCTTGATTCTGTTAATTTATCTGATTGAACAATGTTGATGCATTATGCATGTTAATTTCTTTTTTTCTCTGTTTTATTATCTTTTTTATCTGTTATTTTTTGGACATTTTATAAGGACCCAAATTCTACCATTGAATTTTTTTCCTTATTTTAAAATCTCATTTTCCACTTCACACTCAATCTATGAACCAATAACGACATACACATTCCTTTGACAGAAAAACATAATTCGTATTAATGTAGCTTAGTAACTACCGCATACAACTAGCTATGAGTTTCCAAAATACCCATAGCTACAAATATCCAGAATTACCATTATCCATGGTCCCTAATACTTACAAAAATCAGGCCAATGATTACAAATAGTCAATTCATAATACAATCAGTTAGGTTACAAAAGAATGGAAATAAGGACTTCAAATTAAAAGCCCCTAAGCTCCAAAATCAAAACATCCTTACATCTTCCACCTACCTGCAAAGGGATTAACATTGACCATACACAGGGAAAACACAAAGGAGTAAGTCGTTAACTCAATAAATGTCAATACATGTTAATCCACATTTAAAATACAAAGGAAACATTAGAATAAGGCACATAACGTAAGTACATAAATATAACCAATCATATATTCTTTTATTTCTTTCCATATTATCCATATTCACCCTATAGTATATATATCTCATAATATATATTCTATAGCATGCATATTCATCCATTCCAAATCACTTTCCCTTTTATTTCGGTCATATTCACCCTATAGTATATATATCCCATAATAAAAATTCTATAGGATGCATATTCATCCATTCCAAATCACTTTTCTTTTCATTTTAGTCATATTCACCCTATCGTATATATATATATCCCATAATATATATTCTGTAGCATGCATATTTATCCATTGCAAATCATTTTCCTTTTCACTTTGGTCATATTCACCCTATAGTATATATATCCCATAATATATATTCTATAGCATGCATATTCATCCTTTCTAAATCACTTCCCTTTCCATTTCGTAAATTCCATGTACTCCCATCTAATACGATTAACATTTAATTATTCAATGCCACTTCGGGCAAGACTACACCACTAAGGTGATTTCGATACCACGTTGGGTAAGTCTACACCATGAGGGTGATTCAATACCACATTGGGTAAGTTTACACCACGAAGGTGATTCAATACCACGTTGGGTAATTCAACACCGTGAAGGTGATTCAATACCACATCGGGTAAGTCTACACCATGAAGGTGATTTCAATACCACATCGGGAAAGTCTACACCGTGAAGGTGATTCAATACCACATCGGGTAAGTCTACACCGTGAAGGTATGAATCTTTTGTATGGTAAAAGATGAACTATGAGTTGTTTATATGTTGTTGTGAATAAATTACTGACTTTGTTGTTGTTTAATGGGGATGAGGAAAGATCCTAAGGTTGGAGGAGGTAGCGAAGGAAACTTGTGAAGTTACCCAAAACCGACCCCCAACACTCACCAAGGTAAGGATAAGTCTTTAACTTGTACATTGTATAAGAAAATGTGTGGATTTTCTGGTTATAAGTTGATTGTGAATCAATGAAAAGAAAACATATTTTTAGCTATCCTTAAGAGGTGTAGCGACTTTGGCTCAAGTAATGTAGCAAAATTTGGTCCAAGTAATGTAGCAAACTTTGGCTCAAGTAATGTAGCAAACTTTGGCTCAAGTAATGTAGCAAACTTTGGCTCAAGTAGTGTAGCAAGCTTTGGCTCAAGCTATGTAGCAAGCTTTGGCTCAAGTTATGTAGCAAGCTTTGGCTCAAGCGATGTAGCAAACTTTGGCTCGAGTAATGTAGCAAACTTTGGCTCAAGTAATGTAGCAAGCTTTGGCTCAAGCTATGTAGCAAACTTTGGCTCAAGTAATGTAGCAAGCTTTGGCTCAAGCTATGTAGCAAGCTTTGGCTCAAGCTATGTAGCAAACTTTGGCTCAAGTTATGTAGCACGATTTTCAAACATATATAAACTGTTGAAATGGTTTTAAGTATTATTATGCTAAATTGTTTACTTAATACTAATAAAATGTGGATTAACATATAAT
The DNA here is from genome assembly GCA_009771035.1 of Lupinus albus. Taxonomy (NCBI): domain Eukaryota; kingdom Viridiplantae; phylum Streptophyta; class Magnoliopsida; order Fabales; family Fabaceae; genus Lupinus; species Lupinus albus. The sequence goes on from CM019999.1 coordinate 8,764,658, forward strand.
GACATTTATTGAGTTAACGACTTACTCCTTTGTGTATTTGTCAATGTTAATCCCATTGCAGGTAAACGGATGATTAGAGAGGCTTGATTAGGAGTTTTAGAGACTTTGACGAGCAAACTCTATGATTTTTAATTATCCTTATACTACCTGAATATTTTTTGATATTAATTGTAACTTTGGGCACATTAATTTTGTAACCCTTCGACTGGACATATGATGACCCTTACTATAATATATATTCAAATTATGTTTTTCTGCAATTAAGGGTGGTTACGGTATGAAACTGAAATTGTATGTTTAGAGTTATGAGATAACTAAAGAAGGGGATGATTTAAGGATTAAAAGAAAGGTATGTATGAAGTAACATGGGGAAATTAAGTAGGAAGGATTAAAATAAATGAAAAAATTTTAAGGGTAGAATTTGGGTCCTTACATCCCCTCCACTAAACATCAAAACTCATCAAAACCTCTTCCTATTACTTCTTGGTGGCACATTTGGGAAATATTAAAGGTGAAAAATGGAACACTGGAGATTGAAGGAGATGGAGGGAGATGTGACTCTTTTGCGGAGCAACAAAGCTTACACAACCTAAGGTGAGGGAGAAGACCATTGTGGTCATAGAGTATTTCATTAGAGTCATCTTCTCCGATTTCCCTCAAGAATCAAAGGATATTAACGGATAGAAACTCTCTTGGAAGTTTGTGGTACACGTTAGAGTCTTTATTTTCCATGAAGAGGTATTAGCCATAAATGTAGAGATAAATGAGTAGTAAAAACCGTTTTATTAGATTTAAATGCAATATGCTCATTTATGGTAATACATCGTCATGAGAAATGGTTCTATCGTTAATATGTTGTATGATGATAAATATGTTGTGAGTTGTTTATTGTGATAAAAAGATGTGAGTATATTTATAATAATGACTAAGTTGTGTGTCGCTTATTTGTTATAAACATATATGGGTATGTTTGTAATAATGATTGTGTTGTGAGCTGTTTAATGGCAATAAATGGACATGATTATGTTGTATGATAATGATTGTGTTGTGAGTTATTTGTATGTAGTAAAGAATGGGATGAATATGAATTTTATGACATGGTTATCGTTGTGGGCAATATGGTGAAATGTGATGCAAGGGAAGTATTTAATTGATATATGATGTTATAAAATGTGTGGATTTTCTGGTTGTATATGACTGTGAAACAAAGGGAAGTAAATCTATTTTAGCTCCCTTAAGAGGTTGAGCAATGAATGTCTTGCCCAAATGGTATTGTGAATGTCTTGCCCAGGTGGTATTGTGAATGTCTTGCCCAGGTGGTATTGTGAATGTCTTGCCCAGGTGGTATTGTGAATGTCTTGCCCACGTGGTATTGTGAATGTCTTGCCCACGTGGTATTGTGAATGTCTTGCCCAAGTGGTATTGTGAATGTCTTGCCCAAGTGGTATTGTGAATGTCTATCCCAAGTGGTATTGTGAATGTCTTGCCCAAGTGGTATTGTGAATGTCTTACCCAAGTGGTATTGTGAATGTCTTTCCCAAATGGTATTGTGAATGTCTTGTTCAAGTGTTATTGTGAATGTCTTGCCCAAATGGTATTGTGAATGTCTTACCCGATGTGGTATTGATCGCCTTTATGGTGTAGACTTACCCTACGTGGTATCGTATCGCCTTTATGGTGTAGACTTTCCCTATGTGGTATTGGCTCTTGGAGCAATGTATGATTAGTTCCTTGTGTGTAGTATTGTTTTGGGAGTATTGTGTTGCTTGGAAAAGTATTTTAATGCTATGTAAGTATGGTATAGCTTGAATATAGTATTGCTGTTGTTTATTGAAAGAGATTATTGTGTGGTGGTCTTGATGAAGATTGAGTTGAATAAATGGTTTATTGTAGGGATTTGAATGAATTTTCTGAGTGACATATGATGAGTATGCTAAATGGATATATGAACATTAGGTGGTATAATGTACTTATTGGTATATGTTTAATATGATTGATGTTAGACGTTGTATAGGTTTTAATACTTTAATGCTATTACTCCATGTAATTGCACGCTACGGTCGTCGTAGTTGGTTCTTACTCCATTTTGTCTCTGCTTGTATGTGGTTATGTATTGGAATTCAGGTGGCGGCTATAGTGCATTGGATGTTCGCAGAAAAAGTACTGATTAGAATAGTTACTTTATGTACACGACATTGTAATTGATTATGGCATGTAATATGAAGAACACGTTAAAGTGAATTTATGTATGAGTGACTTTCTCCTAAATGTATAATGAGGTTATTTTGATGAGGTTAAATGGAAGTATTAATTGAAAAAGGATAATTGTATATAATATGTATGATAAAGGAAGTGTAATAGTATGTTTTTAATGAATGGATACTTTTGATTATTTCCGCAATTTGACTCATGAACATAAGTGATATTTGTATGCTCACAGGTTTTCCAAATCATTTAAGTAATATATTTCAAAAGTAATCGCTTGACTTCATGAATAAAGTTTTAAAATTTTTGGGTTAAAAATCGGGTCGTTACATATATGGTATCAGAGCATAGTTAATCTTGCGGCCTAGGATATGGCCTTACATGCTTCTTTCTATGACTTAAGTGAATTGTTGGTAGACTATGTCATAACTGCTGATGTGAAAGATGATTGCTAAATTCCTTGCGATAAGTGTCTGGTTGTGAACTTATCGTTGAATGTCTTGTTGCTAGTTATTGATGAAGTGCATGTTGAAAATTCCTTGTTGTGAATTCCTTGTTGAGCCAAAGTATCGCTACATAACTTGAGCCAAAGTATCGCTACATAACTTGAGCCAAAGTCGCTAACCAATTATGGTCGGCTAAAAACATATTTTCTTTTCATTGATACATCATCAATCCGTAAACAGTAAATCCACGTGTTCCATTATCATAAACATACTCATATATGTTTATCATAACTAAGAGATTCATCACTTTATGATCGAGGCCGTACTCGATACAAATAATATAACAATAAAGTATAGTACTAGGAAGTGACTCCTAGGTCGTTTCCCAAGGATTATCTTTCAAGCAATAGTTCAAACACCTTGTACTCACACACACAAAGGGGGGTTTTGTTCTTTTTATGGTATGAATCTAAAACTAAAACTAAAACAGTAATTAACAGAAAAATGAAACGGCTAAACCCCTTTGGTTTCCTTAATCACAACTCAATCCTCGGTTTCACAGTATCAAAATCATATTCTAATCGTTGAATCCCTAATTTGTTCATAATCAAGTAACTAAGCGATAATCAACTCATAAACAAATTCACACGAACTAAGCATTCATGCACTAGAGAAATGATTGACTAAGCGAAAATCAATTCACAAATCTATTTCTAAGGCATGGAATTAAGCAAACCACAACCAGAATTTGAATAGAAGAAATTGACAAATAAGAAACCGAAATTGCATTAATAACCAAACCTCAAGAGTTGTGATACATTACCAAAGGAGTTTAGTCCAGAAATTTAGCCTTCCATGGAAGGATTAAGCAAAACCGAAAATGGAGAAGAGCAAAAACGAAAATGCATAAACCCTAGGAGAGCAAAAGAGGGAAAACGGGAATAACTATGTTCTAAGGCAAAAAAAACTAATGTAATGTTAAAGTGTTCCTTCAAAACCGAAATCATGTGTTTAAATGGTGTAAAACGGAAATGGGCCCTAAAAAATGGGCCCAAAACCCAAACGGAAATAAAGATCCTAATACAATATACAATCTTCACTTTTGCACACATCATCCACTTGTAATGTCCAAAATGTCCTTGGTGCCAAATATGACCTGAAAATGGAATTAGATTTAATTAGACTAAATAATCTCAAATTAACTCATTTTAGGAATAATAGTCCAATAAAGCCCAAAACACTAAACCATGCCAAATAAAGTCAAGTAGACACCAAGAATCATTAACAATGGTAAATTAAGGTTATGAATAGTGTGTAATATATGACTCATCAAATACCCCCACACTTAACCCTTTGCACTCCTGGGCAAAATCAAGAATTAATGATATGCTAACCAGTGCACCAAAGTGAGTCATGTAAGTAGATTATTAAAAACTAGAAAATGAAAAATCCTAAAGATGACATACTTCATATTGAATTCTATGAAATTCAAAGAGATGGGCAAAATCAAGCACACAAGAGTAACAAGATCAAAGAATCAAGATATCCATGAAGATCATCCAAACAATTCAAGCATGCAAAGAAACCAATCAAATTAAGAGGTGAGTCACAACAATGATAGATCCTCACAAGATATGCTATCTAAAGTGTTTACACTCATGTGTTTTAGGTTGTAAGTATTTACACTTAAGGCACTTCATGAAAACAAACACAACCATATGCTTGACAAGTTTCTAACATCAACATCATAAACACATGCACAAAGTGATCAAAAGGACTTTTCAAGGTTGTAATGGGGCCAAGGAAAAGGTGGGATAAATTATGGATATGAAGCTTAAAACCAAGGGAATAGAGGAGCAATGGGGAATAAGTAAAAAGTAAGACAAAATCAACCCAAAATAAGTAAATCATCCTCTAATTCCAATCCTCCCAATCCTCTTTGCCACACTAAACTTTTATTCAATTTTTTTTTCATCTCATTTTTTTTTTCGTTTTTTTTTCTTCTTTTGTTTTGTTTCTCTATTTGTTGTTTTTTTTCAATGACACCACACTTATGAACACAATTACATCCACCAATGAGTCATAACCAAGAATTATAAACAATGAAGAACAATGCACCCTTACTTAATACCCATTCCCAAAACAATTCCAAAGCTCCAAAATTCCCTAAGGTTAGGATAATCATGGTTTTTCACTTATAGGGTTGTAATGAGCTATATGACAAAGAAATGGTAAAAAGGCTCAAAATGGCTAGCAAAGGATAATTTCATTCAAGGTAGGCTATATGGCATGTGGCTTATTCAAAAGAAATGCCTAAATCACTTCAAATTGTGCAATATGTGAATCAAGTATCAACAAGAAACATGTCAAGTTCTAGAGTGCAAGTAATCAAGAGTGCAACAATCACACATGAAAGAATACTAGATGGCATACAACAATCCATTCAAAATCTCACAAGGGACAAGTCTATCACAATTGCTTCAACCTCTCAATTCTCAAAAGTAACTTAGCACACAGAAAATGCATGGATTCACAACACAATATATCAAGAATCAACTAAAAGAAAGCATGAGAGAAAATGCCCAAAATCTAAGCAAAATCTAAGAATCAAAGAAAAGCATGCATCAACAAAAACCTACATTAGTCTCCCCTCACACTTAAACGACACATTGTCCCAATGGAGCACAGTCAGAATATCCACGCAGTTATATCAGCAAATGTAATTGGACAAGTGCAATAAAAGTAAAGAAGGAGAGAAAGAAAAACTCCCTGATTCATAGAGGGAGGAAAACAGGTTCAACCAAAGAAACTTCCTCCACAATTTCATCCACAACGGAAGGGTTTGTGAGGAAAGGCTTGAGGCGATGCCCATTGACCTTGAAGATCTTATTTGTGGATTCACTTGAGATTTCTACTGCACCATAAGGAAACACATTAGTTACAACAAAAGGACCAATCCACCTAGAACGAAGCTTACCACTCATGAGACCAAGCCTAGAGTTATACAACAACACTTTTTGGCCAACCACAAATTCCTTTCTAGAAATCAAGCTATCATGGAATCTTTTGGTCTTCTCTTTATAGAACTTAGAGTTCTCATAAGCTTCTAAGCGGATCTCATCCAGTTCACTGAGTTGGAGCTTCCTTTCTTCACCAGCTTGATCAAGAGCCAAGTTGCAAGTCTTCACAGCCCAATAAGCACGATGCTCAATCTCCACGGGAAGATGACATGCTTTACCAAAGACAACCCGATAAGGAGACATCCCTATGGGTGCCTTGTAAGCAGTTCGATGTGCCCAAAGAGCATCCTCAAGTCTGTTGCTCCAATCTTTCCTGTTAGGCTGCACCATCTTCTCCAAAATCTTCTTTATCTCTCTGTTTGAAATCTCAGCTTGCCCATTTGTTTGGGGGTGATATGGTGTGGAAACTCTATGAACAACCCCGTACTTCTTGAGCATAGCTTGCATGGATCTATTGCAGAAGTGTGTGCCTTGGTCGCTAACAATAGCTCTGGGTATGCCAAACCTGCAAAAAATGTAAGACCTAACAAAATCCATAACAACCCGAGCATTATTAGTCCTGGTGGCTTTAGCTTCCACCCATTTAGAAACATAATCAACAGCAAGCAGAATATAAGTAAAACCAAAAGAAACAGGAAATGGACCCATGAAATCAATACCCTAAACATCAAAAACCTCACAGAACAACATAGGTTGTTGAGGCATCTCTTGTCTCCAAGAAATGGTACCACCTGCTCTCTGACACTGCTCACAAGTACTACAGATCCTCCGCGCATCTTTGAAGATGGTGGGCCAATACAATCCACAATCAAGTACCTTCCTTGCTGTTCTTTGGGTACCAAGATGTCCCCCAACTGCAGAGGCATGACAAAACTGAAGGACTGACTCAATCTCATGATCTAGAATGCATCTTCTAATCACCTGGTCATTACAAAATCTCCACAAATAGGGATCATCCCAAAAATAAAATTTAGCATCACTTTTAAGTTTATCATTTTGAGCTCTAGATGCTAGTGGAGGAAAAACAGATGCAAACAAATAATTAACAATATTAGCAAACCAAGGATTGGGGGAAGAAACAGAGATATGCAAAAGTTGTTCATCAGGAAAATCATCCCGAATGGGCATCATATCAACAGCTCTGTCTATTCTACTCAAGTGATCAGCAACCAAATTTTGTGCTCCGCTCCTATCACGAATCTCCAAATCAAACTCTTGGAGCAAGAGCATCCATCTAATCAACCTTGGCTTAGACTCAACTTTCTTCAACAAGAACTTTAGTGCTGCATGGTCAGTGAAAACAACAATTCTAGAACCAAGCAAATAAGATCTAAATTTATCCAGAGCAAATACAATAGCTAAGAGCTCTTTTTCAGTGGTGGTATAATTTGCTTGTGCAACATCTAATGTCCTAGAAGCATAATAAATCACCATAGGCAATTTGTCTACTTTTTGTGCAAGGACAACCCCCAATGCATAATTAGAAGCATCACACATTAGCTCAAAAGGGACTGTCCAATCAGGTGCCTGGATGATAGGAGTGGTGGTCAAAGCTTTCTTGATGCAGTCGAAGGCCTCTTTACATCTTTCATCAAAATCAAACACCACATCCTTTTGCAACAGATTGGATAGTGGAAGGGCCTTCTTGCTAAAATCTTGAATGAACCTGCGATAGAAACCTGCATGACCAAGAAAAGAACGAACCTCTCGCACGCAAGAGGGGTAAGGCAATAGTGAAATAACATCTATCTTGGCAGGATCTACCTCTATGCCCTTATTAGAGATCACATGGCCTAGAACTATGCCTTGTTCTACCATGAAATGACACTTCTCATAATTTAGAACAAGGTTAGTTTCTATGCATTTATGCAAAACTCTATCCAGACTATCCAAGCATGCATCAAATGAAGATCCATATACAGTAAAATCATCCATAAACACCTCTATGCAACTTTCCAAAAAGTCGCTAAAAATGCTAACCATACACCGCTGGAATGTACCAGGGGCGTTGCATAGGCCAAAGGGCATCCTCCTATAGGCAAAAGTGCCAAAGGGGCAGGTGAATGTGGTCTTCTCCTGATCCTCAGGAGCAATATGGATTTGAAAGTATCCAGAAAAACCATCAAGAAAACAATAGTGAGATTTACCTGCTAACCATTCAAGCATCTAGTCAATAAAGGGTAAAGGAAAATGATCCTTTATTGTTGCTTGATTGAGCCTCCTATAGTCAATGCAAACTCTCCAACTGTTCTGCACTCTAGTAGGAATTAGCTCATCCCTCTCATTTCTCACCACTGTAATTCCTGTATTTTTAGGAACTACCTGAACTGGACTCACCCAATGGCTATCAAAAATTGGATATATAATCCCAGCTTGTAGAAGCTTGGTGACCTCTTTCTTCACAACATCAAGAATGACTGGATTGAGTCCCCTTTGTGGTTGCCTCACTGGTTTAGCTCCATCCTCCAAGAGTATTCTATGCATGCACATGGATGGGCTAATACCAGGAATGTCAGCTAAGGTCCAACCAATGGCCTTTTTATGCTTTTTCAGCACTTGTAGCAATTTCTCCTCTTGCTCAGCATCAAGAGAGGTAGAAACAATGACAGGGAGCTTCTCATCATCCTCTAAGTAAGCATACTTGAGGTTATCAGGTAAAGGTTTCAGCTCCAATATAGGTGCCTGCAAAATAGATGGAACCAAAGTAGCAGGCATAGATTCTGCAGCATGCACTTGAACAATTGGGTTAGTGCAATATGACTCTATATCATGTGGATCAACAATAATATCCAAAAAGTCATCATTGCAAGAACTACACAATTCATAATCAGTGCATGCATGACAAGTGTGTGAGGCTATCAATGATAAAGAATCAAAATCATGAATAAAATCAGAGATATGCTCATTAATCAACTCATCAAGAAAATCAACATGAAATACAGAATGGTCCTCAGATGGATGCTTCATAGCATCAAAAATATTAAACCGGACCACAATATCATCAAATTCCATGGAAAGTGTGCCAGCATGGACATCAATCTTGGTTCGGGCTGTTCTTAAAAATGGTCTCCCTAAAATAATAGGAACTGTGTTACGGGAGGATCCCTCTTCCATATCTAGTATGTAAAAATCAGCAGGGAATATAAGTTCACCAACCCGAACCAAGACATCTTCTACCAGGCCAGCAGGATAAGCAGTACTCCTATTTGCTAATTGAATTACCACACCAGTTGGCTTTAAAGGTCCAATCGACAAAGACATAAAAACAGACATAGGCATGACATTAATTGAAGCTCCTAAGTCTAGCATGGCATTCTCAAATTTATTGTTACCTATGATGCAAGGAACAGTAAATGTACCTGGGTCCTTACATTTTTCAGGAATGTGAGGAATAGGTTTACCTATGAGTGCAGAAACATTTCTGCCCATGCTTATCCTTTCATTATCCTTCAGCTTCCTTTTGTGAGTGCACAACTCCTTTAGGAACTTTGCATATCTTGGAATCTGCTTGATGGCATCAAGTAGAGGTATGTTCACCTCTACCTTTCTAAATGTTTCCAAGATCTCCTTGTCGACCTCTTCCATTTTCTTGCTTGGAATGATATTTGGGAGAAATGGAAGAGGGATGGGAGGTGGTTGTTGTGCTGCACTTGAGGAAGGTGTAGATGCATGAATGTGTCTGCCAATGTCATCAACCTTTTGTAGAGTAGAATCTGGTTTAGAGGTTGCCAATTCAGTCTGCTTTCCTGACCTTAGGGTGATGACACTCACATTTTTCGGGTTAATCACAGTTTGAGAAGGTAACTTGTCAGAATTCTGCGATTGCAATGTGTTCAATGAAGTAGCCATCTGTCCCATTTGTGTGGTCAGATTCTGAATAGAAGATTCTTGTCTCTGAATAGAAGCTCTGGTTTCTTGTTGGAACTGCATGTTCTGCATTGTCATTTGCCTCACCAACTCTTCCAATGACGGTTCACTAGGTACAGGTGGAGGATTATTAATCACTTGTTGCTGCCTTTGTTGTTGAATTGGTGGGGGAACATAAGGTCTATTATGTCCAACATTGTTGTTCTGAAATGGTGCATGAGGAGGTTGTTGTTGTGTGTGATCAGACCACTTGAGATTTGGATGATTTCTCCAACCAGGGTTGTATCTGCTTGAAGATGGATCATAATTTTGCTGTTGTTGATTTGGTCTGTTGTTGTAGATGTTTTCAGCATAAGCCTCAGGATGATCAGTAGTTCTTGGCTCAAGCAGAGAAGGACAAACATCATTGTAATGGTCAGGTGAGGTGCAAATGCCACATACTCTTGCCATTGGTTGTTTCTGTTGATTCATGGCTAATTGAGTGACCAATGTGGTGAGGGAATCAATTTTTCGCTCAAGCTTTTCTTGCCTCACCGAATCAGTCCCAACATCATGCACACCTCTCACAATTATGGCATCACTGCTCCTTGCATTGAATTGTTGAGAGTTAGAAGCCATCTTCTCATTCAAACCTCTAGCTTCAAACGGAGTCATGTCTCCAAGTGCACCTCCACTAGCTGCATCAATAATACTCCTGTCCATGTTGTTCAAACCTTCATAAAAATATTGGAGTAGGAGTTGCTCTTAAATCTGATGATGGGGGCAGCTTGCACATAACCTCTTGAATCTCTCCCAATACTCATATAAACTTTCTCCATGTTGTTGCCTAATCCCAGAAATATCTTTTCTGATTGCAGTGGTCCTGGAGGCAGGGAAGAATTTACCAAGGAATGTCCTCTTCAGGTCACCCCAACTTGTGATGGATCCAGGAGCCAAGTAGTACAACCAGTCTTTTGCAGGGCCTTCAAGTGAATGAGGGAATGCCTTCAAACAGATGTGATCCTCTTGGACATCATGAGGTTTCATGGTTGAACAGACAATATGGAACTCCTTAAGATGCTTATGAGGATCCTCACCTGCAAGTCCATTAAACTTTGGCAACAAATGGATTAGTCCAGTTTTAAGCACATATGGCACATCCTCATTGGGATACTGGATGCACAAGCTATCATAAGTGAAATCAGGTGCAGCCAGCTCCCTTAATGTCCTCTCACGAGGACCAGGAGGAGTAGGTGGTTGAGCCATATTTTCAGAGTGCGCAGAATTTTCAGAATGCTCAGAATCAGACAATGCAACAGAATGCACAAAATCAGTATATTGCACAGAATGCATAAAAACAGGAATAGAATTAGAAATAGAATCAGAATCAGAAACAGAATCAGGTACACTATGGAAAGGTAAATTTCTACTTTGTCTAACTAACCTATGATATGTTCTATCAATTTCAGGATTTATTGGATGCAAATGGCCTGTATTTCCCCTAGTCATGCAATACAATCAACAATAAGAAGAAATTAAGGCAAAAGTAATGGAAATGCATGTTATAATTGTAGAATCAAGCAAGTATTTGCATCAATAACATCCTAAAATCATATAGAACATTTACAAAAAGTTTCAAGAAAAAATTCAAAGCCTAACTATGTAAAAAATGCAAAACAGTTTCAATATAAACCTTGAAAAATAAAAAATAAACCTTAAAAAATAAAAAAGAAATAGTAAAAAAGGGTTTTTTTCGATTTTTGGATTTGGACTGACAGACTACGTGTGTGGCAGTGGGTGTAACTTATTTTTCTACCCCAAATGCATATGTCATGTCCAATTCTGATATAAGGAGACAAAGTTATCCTAAAAACAAATTTTCAACAATTCACTATTCACCGTAAAGTTGTATCTCATAAACTATAGCTCGGAAAGTGGTTCTGCTTTCTCTGGTGTTCAATGTGGGATGAAAGAAGTGTGGAAACAAAATTTCATGCAAAAATTCCACCCACAACTATATAAACCAGCAAAACAGAATCACATAAATCATGAAAAATGGCAAAATAGAGAACAGTGAACAATGCACATTAACAGCTTTTTGCACCAATATCAGAATTTTCACCAAAAATGCACTATAGAAATGACTAACTAAACTACACTACACTAAAATAAGCTTTATGAAAGTACAGAGAACCTTTGTATGAATCGATAATCCCCGGCAGCGGCGCCAAATTTGATCGAGGCCGTACTCGATACAAATAATATAACAATAAAGTATAGTACTAGGAAGTGACTCCTAGGTCGTTTCCCAAGGATTATCTTTCAGGCAATAGTTCAAACACCTTGTACTCACACACACAAAGGGGGGTTTTGTTCTTTTTATGGTATGAATCTAAAACTAAAACTAAAACAGTAATTAACAGAAAAATGAAACGGCTAAACCCCTTTGGTTTCCTTAATCACAACTCAATCCTCGGTTTCACAGTATCAAAATCATATTCTAATCGTTGAATCCCTAATTTGTTCATAATCAAGTAACTAAGCGATAATCAACTCATAAACAAATTCACACGAACTAAGCATTCATGCACTAGAGAAATGATTGACTAAGCGAAAATCAATTCACAAATCTATTTATAAGGCATGGAATTAAGCAAACCACAACCAGAATTTGAATAGAAGAAATTGACAAATAAGAAACCGAAATTGCATTAATAACCAAACCTCAAGAGTTGGGATACATTACCAAAGGAGTTTAGTCCAGAAATTTAGCCTTCCATGGAAGGATTAAGCAAAACCGAAAATGGAGAAGAGCAAAAACGAAAATGCATAAACCCTAGGAGAGCAAAAGAGGGAAAACGGGAATAACTATGTTCTAAGGCAAAAAAAACTAATGTAATGTTAAAGTGTTCCTTCAAAACCGAAATCATGTGTTTAAATGGTGTAAAACGGAAATGGGCCCTAAACAATGGGCTCAAAACCAAAACGGAAATAAAGATCCTAATACAATATACAATCTTCACTTTTGCACACATCATCCACTTGTAATGTCCAAAATGTCCTTGGTGCCAAATATGACCTGAAAATGGAATTAGATTTAATTAGACTAAATAATCTCAAATTAACTCATTTTAAGAATAATAGTCCAATAAAGCCCAAAACACTAAACCATGCCAAATAAAGTCAATTAGACACCAAGAATCATTAACAATGGTAAATTAAGGTTATGAATAGTGTGTAATATATGACTCATCACCTGCCCTTCGTGGTAGGGAGATTGACCTGCCCTTCGTGGTATGGAGTTTGACCTGCCCTTCGTGGTATGGAGTTTGACCTGCCCTTCGTGGTATGGAGTTAACCTGCCCTTCGTGGTATGGAGTTAGACCTGCCCTTCGTGGTATGGGGTTAGACCTGCCTTTCGTGGTATGGGGTTAGACCTGCCTTTCGTGGTATGGAGTTTGACCTGCCCTTCGTGGTATGGAGTTTGACCTGTCCTTCGTGGTATGGTGTTTGACCTGCCCTTCGTGGTATGGAGTTTGACCTGCCCTACGTGGTATGGAGTTTGACCTGCCCATCGTGGTATGGAGTTTGACCTGCCCATCGTGGTATGGAGTTTGACCTGCCCTTCATGGTATGGAGTTAGACCTTCCCTTCATGGTATGGAGTTTGACCTGCCCTTCGTGGTATGGAGTTTGACCTGCCCTTCGTGGTATAGAGTTTGACCTGCCCTTCGTGGTATGGAGTTTGACCTGCCCTTCGTGGTATGGAGTTTGACCTGCCCTTCGTGGTATGGAGTTAACCTGCCCTTCGTGGTATGGAGTTTGACATGCCCTTCGTGGTATGGAGTTTTGTAACACCCCAAATTTTAATCTTTAAAAATATAGTATCAGTCCTGGAAGCCTCGCTTGATCGAGATATTCTCGCCTGAGCGAAAAATGATCAGCTGGGAGGGTGAAATCCTGGACTATACTGGAGGATTCTCGCGTCGAGAAATGGCAATTTTGGGCTGTTGACACAGTGTAATCGATTACACTCTGCTGGTAATCGATTACATCGTATTAAAAGCATCAGATATGTGCATCTGACACAGTGTAATCGATTACACATTTCTGGTAATCGATTACACGTCTCTGGTAATCGATTACACGTTGCTGGTAATCGATTACACGTTGCTGGTAATCGATTACACGTTGCTGGTAATCGATTACACATTTATGGTAATCGATTACACACTCCTGGTAATCGATTACACACTCGTGGTAATCGATTACATCGTATTAAAAGCATCAGATATGCGCATTTTTCACGTTGTAATCGATTACACAATGTTGGTAATCGATTACAACCCGACGACACCTCTTTAAAACAAAAACCCAAACACATTTTAAGGTTAAGAATTCGAAGAGAAGAGAGAAATGAGAGCTTTTCAAGAGCAAGGAGCCTTAGGACTCATCTTGGAGCTTGAGAAGAGGTAAACCTCTTGTCACTAACTCTTCTTCTTCCTCTCTAACTTGTTTTGGGTATGTTGGATTTATTTTCAAAACATGAGAAACCATGGAAACTCATTCTTTAGAGTTATGGTTCGTTTTATGTTGTTTTTATCTTGTAAACTCTTGGTTTAGAGTTGGTATTTGATGAATAGAAAGTTTTATGGGTTATTCATGAAAAACCTCAAAAAAACCCCAAAATGAGAATATGAGTATAAAGAGAAAGAGATGAAATGTTAGATGTGGATAATGAGTAGTGCTTTAATGTTGTTATATGAGATGAACATGTATGTTTTGATATTTAGAAACTTGTATTGAAGTAGTTTTGGAAATATTGAAATATGAGATGTTATGCATGTTTTAGATGGTTGAATATTGATGATGAATATTTTGTATGATTAAATGATGCAAAATAAGTTGTTTATGTGATATTTGGAATAAATGACTAACATTGTGTTATGTGGTGGGATGAGGAAAGATCCTAAGGTTGGAGGTGGTGTCGGTAGAACTCGAGAAGTTGCCAAGAACCGAACCCAACACTCATCAAGGTAAGGATAAGTCTTTAATGTTGCATTTGAAATAGAAAATGTGTATTTTCTGGTTATGCAAAGACTAAGTTGTAAATTACGCATTTAGTATGAACATATATGGGTGTGTTTACACTAAAGTAGGCGTAGATTTACGGAAAAGGAAAATGTGAGTATTTTATGGTTATGAAATGATCGAGTTGTGAATTACGCATTTAGTATGAACATATATGGGTGTGTTTATACTAAAGTAGGCGTAGATTTACGGAAAAGGAAAATGTGGGTATTTTCTGGTTATGAAATGATCGAGTTGTGAATTACGCATTTAGTATGAACATATATGGATGTGTTTATACTAAAGTAGGCGTAGATTTACGGAAGATGGAAAAGGTGTGTGTTTCCTGGCCATGCAATAATTATATTGTAAATCACGTATTAGTATAAACAGATATGGAGTGTTTATACTAAAGATGACGTGGATTTACGGGAAATGATTGATGGCAAATCGATGGAAGGAAAAATATATTTTTAGCCGACCAGAAATGGTTAGCGACTTCGGCCCGAGTTTATGAGGCAACACTTCGGCCCGAGTTTATGAGGCAACACTTCGGCCCGAGTTTATGAGGCAACACTTCGGCCCGAGTTTATGAGGCAACACTTCGGCCCGAGTTTATGAGGCAACACTTCGGCCCGAGTTTATGAGGCAACACTTCGGCTCGAGTTTATGTAGCAACACTTCGGCCCGAGTTTACGCGGCATGGTTTCTTTATAAAAGAGATGAGAAGTTGTTTTTAGCTAACCCTAAGGGGTGTAGCGACTTCGGCTCGAGTTTATGTAGCAACACTTCGGCCCGAGTTTACGCGGCATGTTTTCTTTATAAAAGAGATGAGAATTTGTTTTTAGCTAACCCTAAGGGGTGTAGCGACTTCGGCTCGAGTTTATGTAGCAACACTTCGGCCCGAGTTTATGAGGCGTGTTTTATTGGTAAAAAGGATGAGAATCTGCTTTTAGCTAACCCTGAGGGGTGTAGTGACTTTGGCTCAAGTTATGCAGCAAGACAAAATGAATTTCGAAATTGGTTTACTAACCCTTTTTCTAATGTGGATTATCTTATAATGACGTTTATTGAATTAACGACTTACTCCTTTGTGTGTTTTGTACTTTTGTCATTGATAATCCCATTGCAGGTAAATAGACGAATGGAGTATGCTAGTTCGGGAGCTTTAGGAGCTTTAGACGTTGGATTCACTATTTGCGTTTTTGTACTTTAAATGACTACTTGTGGATTTGAATGATTGTAACCATGACTGACATTTATTTGGGTATTCGTAACCAAGGGTATTTTTATATTTAGAGTATTATAACTTTTGGGCTCTTAGTACCCAATGAGAATAATAATGAATGAATTATGTTTTTCTGCAATTTAAATTATATGATAATATAATATGCGTAAAGAGTATTTTTAAGGAATGATTCCTGAAGGTTTTAAGTAAGATGATGAATGTATGTAAGAAATGATTAAAATAAACGAAAAAATTTCAAGGGTAGAAATCGGGTCGTTACAAGTTTGACCTTCCCTTCGTGGTATAGAGTTTAACCTGCCCTTCGTGGTATGGAGTTTGACCTGCCCTTCGTGGTATGGAGTTTGACCTGCCCTTCGTTTGATGGAGTTAACCTTCCCTTCGTGGTATGGAGTTTGACATGCCTTTCGTGGTATGGAGTTTGTCCTGCCCTTTGTGGTATGGAGTTTGACCTGCCCTTCGTGGTATGGAGTTTGACCTGCCCTTCGTGATATGGAGTTTGACCTGCCCTTCGTGGTATGGAGTTTGACCTGCCCTTCGTGGTATGGAGTTTGACCTGCCCTTCGTGGTATGGAGTTTGACCTGCCCTTCGTGGTATGGAGTTTGACCTGCCCTTCGTGGTATGGAGTTTGACCTGCCCTTCGTGGTATGGAGTTTGACCTGCCCTTCGTGGTATGGAGTTTGACCTGCCCTTCGTGGTATGGAGTTTGACCTGCCCTTCGTGGTATGGAGTTTGACCTGCCCTTCGTGGTATGGAGTTTGACCTGCCCTTCATGGTTTGGATTTTGACCTGCCCTTCGTGGTATGGAGTTTGACCTGTCCTTCGTGGTATGGTCTTTGACCTGCCCTTCGTGGTATGGAGTTTGACATGCCCTTCGTGGTATGGAGTTTGACCTGCCCATCGTGGTATGGAGTTTGACCTGCCCATCGTGGTATGGAGTTTGACCTGCCCTTCGTGGTATGGAGTTAGACCTTCCCTTCATGGTATGGAGTTTGACCTTCCCTTCATGGTATGGAGTTTGACCTGCCCATCGTGGTATGGAGTTTGACCTGCCCTTCGTGGTATAGAGTTTGACCTGCCCTTCGTGGTATGGAGTTTGACCTGCCCTTCGTGGTATGGAGTTTGACCTGCCCTTCGTGGTATGGAGTTTGACCTGCCCTTCGTGGTATGGAGTTTGACATGCCCTTCGTGGTATGGAGTTTGACCTTCCCTTCGTGGTATAGAGTTTAACATGCCCTTCGTGGTATGGAGTTTGACCTGCCCTTCGTGGTATGGAGTTTGACCTGCCCTTCGTGTTATGGAGTTAACCTTCCCTTCGTGGTATGGAGTTTGACATGCCCTTCGTGGTATGGAATTTGACCTGCCCTTCGTGGTATGGAGTTTGACCTGCCCTTCGTGGTATGGAGTTTGACCTGCCCTTCGTGGTATGGAGTTTGACCTGCCCTTCGTGGTATGGAGTTTGACCTGCCCTTCGTGGTATGGAGTTAGACCTGCCTTTCGTGTTTTGGAGTTTGACATGCCCTTCATGGTTTGGAGTTTGACCTGCCCTTCGTGGTATGGAGATTGACCTGCCCTTCGTGGTATGGAGTTTGACCTGCCCTTCGTGGTATGGAGTTTGACCTTCCCTTCGTGGTATGGAGTTTGACCTGCCCTTCGTGGTATGGAGTTTGATCTGCCCGTCGTGGTATGGAGTTTGACCTGCCCTTCGTGGAATGGAGTTTGACCTACCCTTCGTGGTATGAAGTTAACCTGCCATTCGTTGTATGGAGTTTGACATGCCCTTCGTGGTATGGAGTTTGACCTTCCCTTCGTGGTATAGAGTTTAACCTGCCCTTCGTGGTATGGAGTTTGACCTGCCCTTCGTGGTATGGTGTTTGACCTGCCCTTCGTGGAATGGAGTTTGACTTGCCCTTCGTGGTATGGAGTTAACCAGCCCATCGTGGTATGGAGTTTGACATGCCCTTCGTGGTATGGAGTTTGACCTTCCCTTCGTGGTATAGAGTTCAACCTGCCCTTCGTGGTATGGAGTTTGACCTGCCCATCATGGTTTGGAGTTTGACCTGCCCTTCGTGGTATGGAGTTTGACCTGCCCTTCGTGTTTTGGAGTTTGACCTGCCCTTCATGGTTTGGAGTTTGACCTGCCCTTCATGGTATGGAGATTGACCTGCCCTTCGTGGTATGGATTTTGACATGCCCTTCGTGGTATGGAGTTTGACCTGCCCTTCGTGGTATGGAGTTTGACCTGCACTTCGTGGTATGGAGTTTGACCTGCCCTTCGTGGTATCGAGTTTGACCTGCCCTTCGTGGTATGGAGTTTGACCTGCCCTTCGTGGTATGGAGTTTGACCTGCCCTTCGTGGTATGGAGTTAACCTGCCCTTCGTGGTATGGAGTTTG
The DNA here is from genome assembly GCA_009771035.1 of Lupinus albus. NCBI lineage: Eukaryota > Viridiplantae > Streptophyta > Magnoliopsida > Fabales > Fabaceae > Lupinus > Lupinus albus. The sequence goes on from CM019999.1 coordinate 8,782,886, forward strand.
ACATGCCCTTCGTGGTATGGAGTTTGACCTGCCCTTCGTGGTATGGAGTTTGACCTGCCCTTCGTGTTATGGAGTTAACCTTCCCTTCGTGGTATGGAGTTTGACATGCCCTTCGTGGTATGGAGATTGACCTGCCCTTCGTGGTATGGAGTTTGACCTGCCCTTCGTGGGATGGAGTTTGACCTGCCCTTCGTGGTATGGAGTTTGACCTGCCCTTCGTGGTATGGAGTTTGACCTGCCCTTCGTGGTATGGAGTTAGGCCTACCCTTCGTGTTTTGGAGTTTGACCTGCCCTTCATGGTTTGGAGTTTGACCTGCCCTTCATGGTATGGAGATTGACCTGCCCTTCGTGGTATGGAGTTTGACCTGCCCTTCGTGGTATGGAGTTTGACATGCCCTTCGTGGTATGGAGTTTGACCTGCCCTTCGTGGTATGGAGTTTGACCTGCCCTTCGTGTTTTGGAGTTTGACCTGCCCTTCAAGGCTTGGAGTTTGACCTGCCCTTCATGGTATGGAGATTAACCTGCCCTTCGTGGTATGGAGTTAACCTGCCCTTCGTGGTATGGAGTTTGACATGCCCTTCGTGGTATGGAGTTTGACCTTCCCTTCGTGGTATAGAGTTTAACCTGCCCTTCGTGGTATGGAGTTTGACCTGCCCTTCGTGGTATGGAGTTTGACCTGCCCTTCGTGGAATGGAGTTTGACCTGCCCTTCGTGGTATGGAGTTTGACCTGCCCTTCGTGGTATGGAGTTTGACCTGCCCTTCGTGGTATGGAGTTAGACCTGCCCTTCGTGTTTTGGAGTTTGACCTGCCCTTCATGGTTTGGAGTTTGACCTGCCCTTCGTGGTATGGAGTTTGACCTGCCCTTCGTGGTATGGAGTTTGACATGCCCTTCGTGGTATGGAGTTTGACCTTCCCTTCGTGGTTTGGAGTTTGACCTGCCCTTCGTGGTATGGAGTTTGACCTGCCCGTCGTGGTATGGAGTTTGACCTGCCCTTCGTGGTATGGAGTTTGACCTGCCCTTCGTGGTATGGAGTTTGACCTTCCCTTCGTGGTATAGAGTTTAACCTGCCCTTCGTGGTATGGAGTTTGACCTGCCCTTCGTGGTATGGAGTTAACCTGCCCTTCGTGGTATGGAGTTTGACATGCCCTTCGTGGTATGGAGTTTGACCTGCCCATCGTGGTATGGAGTTTAACCTGCCCTTCGTGATATGGAGTTAGACCTGCCCTTCGTGTTTTGGAGTTTGACCTGCCCTTCATGGTTTGTAGTTTGACCTGCCCTTCGTGGTATGGAGATTGACCTGCCCTTCATGGTTTGTAGTTTGACCTGCCCTTCGTGGTATGGAGATTGACCTGCCCTTCGTGGTATGGAGTTTGACCTGCCCTTCGTGGTATGGATTTTGACCTGCCCTTCGTGGAATGGATCTAGACCTTCCCTTCATGGTATGGAGTTTGACCTTCCCTTCGTGGTATGGAGTTTGACCTGCCATTCGTGGTATGGAGTTAACCTGCCCTTCGTGGTATGGAGTTTGACCTTCCCTTCGTGGTATGGAGTTTGACCTTCCCTTCGTGGTATAGAGTTTAACCTGCCCTTCGTGGCTTGGAGTTTGACCTGCCCTTCATGGTATGGAGATTAACCTGCCCTTTGTGGTATGGAGTTAACCTTCCCTTCGTGGTATGGAGTTTGACATGCCCTTCGTGGTATGGAGATTGACCTGCCCTTCGTGGTATGGAGTTTGACCTGCCCTTCGTGGTATGGAGTTTGACCTGCCCTTCGTGGTATGGAGTTTGACCTGCCCTTCGTGGTATGGAGTTTGACCTGCCCTTCGTGGTATGGAGTTTGACCTGCCCTTCGTGGTATGGAGTTTGACATGCCCTTCGTGATATGGAGTTTGACCTGCCCTTCGTGGTATGGAGTTTGACCTGCCCTTCGTGGTATGGAGTTTGACATTCCATTCGTGGTATGGAGTTTGACCTGCCTTCGTGGTATGGAGTTTGACATGCCCTTCGTGGTATGGAGTTTGACATGCCCTTCGTGGTATGGAGTTTGACCTTCCCTTCGTGGTATAGAGTTTAACCTGCCCTTCGTGGTATGGAGTTTGACCTGCCCTTCGTGGTATGGAGTTTGACCTGCCCTTCGTGTTATGGAGTTAACCTTCCCTTCGTGGTATGGAGTTTGACATGCCCTTCGTGGTATGGAGATTGACCTGCCCTTCGTGGTATGGAGTTTGACCTGCCCTTCGTGGGATGGAGTTTGACCTGCCCTTCGTGGTATGGAGTTTGACCTGCCCTTCGTGGTATGGAGTTTGACCTGCCCTTCGTGGTATGGAGTTAGGCCTACCCTTCGTGTTTTGGAGTTTGACCTGCCCTTCATGGTTTGGAGTTTGACCTGCCCTTCATGGTATGGAGATTGACCTGCCCTTCGTGGTATGGAGTTTGACCTGCCCTTCGTGGTATGGAGTTTGACATGCCCTTCGTGGTATGGAGTTTGACCTGCCCTTCGTGGTATGGAGTTTGACCTGCCCTTCGTGTTTTGGAGTTTGACCTGCCCTTCAAGGCTTGGAGTTTGACCTGCCCTTCATGGTATGGAGATTAACCTGCCCTTCGTGGTATGGAGTTAACCTGCCCTTCGTGGTATGGAGTTTGACATGCCCTTCGTGGTATGGAGTTTGACCTTCCCTTCGTGGTATAGAGTTTAACCTGCCCTTCGTGGTATGGAGTTTGACCTGCCCTTCGTGGTATGGAGTTTGACCTGCCCTTCGTGGAATGGAGTTTGACCTGCCCTTCGTGGTATGGAGTTTGACCTGCCCTTCGTGGTATGGAGTTTGACCTGCCCTTCGTGGTATGGAGTTAGACCTGCCCTTCCTGTTTTGGAGTTTGACCTGCCCTTCATGGTTTGGAGTTTGACCTGCCCTTCGTGGTATGGAGTTTGACCTGCCCTTCGTGGTATGGAGTTTGACATGCCCTTCGTGGTATGGAGTTTGACCTTCCCTTCGTGGTTTGGAGTTTGACCTGCCCTTCGTGGTATGGAGTTTGACCTGCCCGTCGTGGTATGGAGTTTGACCTGCCGTTCGTGGTATGGAGTTTGACCTGCCCTTCGTGGTATGGAGTTTGACCTTCCCTTCGTGGTATAGAGTTTAACCTGCCCTTCGTGGTATGGAGTTTGACCTGCCCTTCGTGGTATGGAGTTAACCTGCCCTTCGTGGTATGGAGTTTGACATGCCCTTCGTGGTATGGAGTTTGACCTGCCCATCGTGGTATGGAGTTTAACCTGCCCTTCGTGATATGGAGTTAGACCTGCCCTTCGTGTTTTGGAGTTTGACCTGCCCTTCATGGTTTGTAGTTTGACCTGCCCTTCGTGGTATGGAGATTGACCTGCCCTTCATGGTTTGTAGTTTGACCTGCCCTTCGTGGTATGGAGATTGACCTGCCCTTCGTGGTATGGAGTTTGACCTGCCCTTCGTGGTATGGATTTTGACCTGCCCTTCGTGGAATGGATCTAGACCTTCCCTTCATGGTATGGAGTTTGACCTTCCCTTCGTGGTATGGAGTTTGACCTGCCCTTCGTGGTATGGAGTTTGACATGCCCTTCGTGGTATGGAGTTTGACCTGCCCTTCGTGGTATGGAGTTTGACCTGCCCTTCGTGGCTTGGAGTTTGACCTGCCCTTCATGGTATGGAGATTAACCTGCCCTTTGTGGTATGGAGTTTGACCTTCCCTTCGTGGTATGGAGTTTGACATGCCCTTCGTGGTATGGAGATTGACCTGCCCTTCGTGGTATGGAGTTTGACCTGCCCTTCGTGGTATGGAGTTTGACCTGCCCTTCGTGGTATGGAGATTGACCTGCCCTTCGTGGTATGGAGTTTGACCTGCCCTTCGTGGTATGGAGTTTGACCTGCCCTTCGTGGTATGGAGTTTGACCTGCCCTTCGTGGTATGGAGTTTGACCTGCCCGTCGTGGTATGGAGTTTGACCTGCCCTTCGTGGTATGGAGTTTGACCTGCCCTTCGTGGTATGGAGTTTGACCTGCCCTTCGTGGTATGGAATTTGACATGCCCTTCGTGGAATGGAGTTTGACCTGCCCTTCGTGGTATGGAGTTTGACCTGCCCTTCGTGGTATGGAGTTTGACCTGCCCTTCGTGGTATGGAGTTAGACCTGCCCTTCGTGGTATGGGGTTAGACCTGCCCTTCGTGGTATGGAGTTTGACCTGCCCGTCGTGGTATGGAGTTTGACCTGCCCTTCGTGGTATGGAGTTTGACCTGCCCTTCGTGGTATGGAGTTTGACCTGCCCTTCGTGGTATGGAGTTAGACCTGCCCTTCGTGGTATGGGGTTAGACCTGCCCTTCGTGGTATGGAGTTTGACCTGCCCGTCGTGGTATGGAGTTTGACCTGCCCTTCGTGGTATGGAGTTTGACCTGCCCTTCGTGGTATGGAGTTCACCTGCCCTTCGTGGTATGGAGTTTGACATGCCCTTCGTGGTATGGAGTTTGACCTTCCCTTCGTGGTATAGAGTTTAACCTGCCCTTCGTGGTATGGAGTTTGACCTGCCCTTCGTGGTATGGAGTTTGACCTGCCCTTCGTTTGATGGAGTTAACCTTCCCTTCGTGGTATGGAGTTTGACATGCCCTTCGTGGTATGGAGTTTGTCCTGCCCTTCGTGGTATGGAGTTTGACCTGCCCTTCGTGGTATGGAGTTTGACCTGCCTTCGTGGTATGGAGTTTGACCTGCCCTTCGTGGTATGGAGTTTGACCTGCCCTTCGTGGTATGGAGTTTGACCTGCCCTTCGTGGTATGGAGTTTGACCTGCCCTTCGTGGTATGGAGTTTGACCTGCCCTTCGTGGTATGGAGTTAGACCTGCCCTTCGTGTTTTGGAGTTTGACCTGCCCTTCGTGGTATGGAGTTTGACCTGCCCTTCGTGGTATGGTTTGACCTGCCCTTCGTGGTATGGAGTTAGACCTGCCCTTCGTGGTATGGGGTTAGACCTGCCCTTCGTGGTATGGAGTTTGACCTGCCCGTCGTGGTATGGAGTTTGACCTGCCCTTCGTGGTATGGAGTTTGACCTGCCCTTCGTGGTATGGAGTTTGACCTGCCCTTCGTGTTTTGGAGTTTGACCTGCCCTTCATGGTTTGGAGTTTGACCTGCCCTTCATGGTATGGAGATTGACCTGCCCTTCGTGGTATGGATTTTGACATGCCCTTCGTGGTATGGAGTTTGACCTGCCCTTCGTGGTATGGAGTTTGACCTGCACTTCGTGGTATGGAGTTTGACCTGCCCTTCGTGGTATCGAGTTTGACCTGCCCTTCGTGGTATGGAGTTTGACCTGCCCTTCGTGGTATGGAGTTTGACCTGCCCTTCGTGGTATGGAGTTCACCTGCCCTTCGTGGTATGGAGTTTGACCTGCCCTTCGTGGTATGGAGTTTGACCTGCCCTTCGTGGTATGGATTTTGATATGCTCTTCGTGGTATGGAGTTTGACCTGCCCTTCGTGGTATGGAGTTTGACCTGCCCTTCGTGGTATGGAGTTTGACCTGCCCTTCGTGGTATGGAGTTTGACCTGCCCTTCGTGGTATGGAGTTAGACCTGCCCTTCGTGTTTTGGAGTTTGACCTGCCCTTCCTGGTTTGGAGTTTGACCTGCCCTTCGTGGTATGGAGATTGACCTGCCCTTCGTGGTATGGAGTTTGACCTGCCCTTCGTGGTATGGAGTTTGACCTGCCCTTCGTGGTATGGAGTTTGACCTGCCCTTCGTGGTATGGAGTTTGACCTGCCCTTCGTGGTATGGAGTTTGACCTGCCCTTCGTGGTATGGAGTTAGACCTGCCCTTCGTGGTATGGGGTTAGACCTGCCCTTCGTGGTATGGAGTTTGACCTGCCCTTCGTGGTATGGAGTTTGACCTGCCCTTCGTGGTATGGAGTTGGACCTGCCGTTCGTGGTATGGAGTTTGACCTGCCCTTTGTGTTTTGGAGTTTGACCTGCCCTTCATTGCTTGGAGTTTGACCTGCCCTTCCTGGTATGGAGTTTGACCTGCCCTTCGTGGTATGGAGTTTGACCTGCCATTCGTGTTTTGGAGTTTGACCTGCCCTTCATGGCTTGGAGTTTGACCTGCCCTTCATGGTATGGAGATTGACCTGCCCTTTGTGGTATGGAGTTAACATGCCCTTCGTGGTATGGAGTTTGACATGCCCTTCGTGGTATGGAGTTTGACCTTCCCTTCGTGGTATAGAGTTTAACCTGCCCTTCGTGGTATGGAGTTTGACCTGCCCTTCGTGGTATGGAGTTAACCTGCCCTTCGTGGTATGGAGTTTGACATGCCCTTCGTGGTATGGAGTTTGACCTGCCCATCGTGGTATGGTGTTTAACCTGCCCTTCGTGATATGGTGTTAGACCTGCCCTTCGTGTTTTGGAGTTTGACCTGCCCTTCATGGTTTGTAGTTTGACCTGCCCTTCGTGGTATGGAGATTGACCTGCCCTTCATGGTTTGTAGTTTGACCTGCCCTTCGTGGTATGGAGATTGACCTGCCCTTCGTGGTATGGAGTTTGACCTGCCCTTCGTGGTATGGATTTTGACCTGCCCTTCGTGGAATGGATCTAGACCTTCCCTTCATGGTATGGAGTTTGACCTTCCCTTCGTGGTATGGAGTTTGACCTGCCCTTCGTGGTATGGAGTTTGACCTGCCCTTCGTGGTATGGAGTTTGACCTGCCCTTCGTCGTATGGAGTTTGACCTGCCCTTCGTGGTATGGAATTTGACATGCCCTTCGTGGTATGGAGTTTGACCTGCCCTTCGTGGTATGGAGTTTGACCTGCCCTTCGTGGTATGGAGTTTGACCTGCCCTTCGTGGTATGGAGTTTGACCTGCCCTTCGTGGTATGGAGTTTGACCTGCCCTTCGTGGTATGGAGTTTGACCTGCCCTTCGTGGTATGGAGTTAGACCTGCCCTTCGTGTTTTGGAGTTTGACCTGCCCTTCGTGGTTTGGAGTTTGACCTGCCCTTCGTGGTATGGAGATTGACCTGCCCTTCGTGGTATGGAGTTTGACCTGCCCTTCGTGGTATGGAGTTTGACCTGCCCTTCGTGGTATAGAGTTTGACCTGCCCTTCGTGGTATGGAGTTTGACCTGCCCGTCGTGGTATGGAGTTTGACCTGCCCTTCGTGGTATGGAGTTTGACCTGCCCTTCGTGGTATGGAGTTTGACCTGCCCTTCGTGGTATGGAGTTAGACCTGCCCTTCGTGGTATGGGGTTAGACCTGCCCTTCGTGGTATGGAGTTTGACCTGCCCGTCGTGGTATGGAGTTTGACCTGCCCTTCGTGGTATGGAGTTTGACCTGCCCTTCGTGGTATGGAGTTTGACCTGCCCTTCGTGGTATGGAGTTTGACCTGCCTTCGTGGTATGGAGTTTGACCTGCCCTTCGTGGTATGGAGTTTGACCTGCCCTTCGTGGTATGGGGTTAGACCTGCCCTTCGTGGTATGGAGTTTGACCTGCCGTTCGTGGTATGGAGTTTGACCTGCCCTTTGTGTTTTGGAGTTTGACCTGCCCTTCATGGCTTGGAGTTTGACCCGCCCTTCCTGGTATGGAGTTTGACTTGCCCTTCGTGGTATGGAGTTTGACCTGCCCTTAAGGAATTCCACCCACCTCCTTTGTCTCATCTTCAGTTCCTTTTGATCAAATAGATACATCAAACTCTTGTCGTCGTTGTACACCTCACACCTTACACCATAAAGATGGTGCCTCTAGATTTTTAATGCAAAGACTATTGCGACTAGTTCCAGATCATGTGTAGGGTAGTTTTGCTCTTGCATTCTTAACTACCGTGAAGCATAGGCAACAACTTTCCCGTTCTGCATCAAAACACAACCCAAACCTTGTTTAGAAGCATCACAATACACATGTGTGGACAATCCGTTGTGAGGCACTGGCGCCGTAGTCAACCTCCACTTCAACTCTTGAAAACTTTCCTCACAACGGATTGTCCTCACATACGGTTCCCCTTTTCTGGTAAGTCTAGTAAGAGGTAATGCCAACTTTGAAAACTCCTCCATGAACTTCCGATAATAACCGGCCAAACCCAGAAAACTCCTAATCTCTGTAACTGATTTGGGTACTGCCCATTCCATCACTGCCTCTTCTTTAAAAGGGTCTACTGCCACCCCTTCCCGGGATATTACATGCCCAATGAAATTCATTGATTCCAACCAGAAGTCACATTTAGACAATTTCGCATACAACTGATTTCTCTTCAGAAGATCCAGAACCACCCTCAGATTCTTCGCATGTTGCACACGGCTCTTGGAGTAAACGAGAATGTCATCAATAAATACCACTACAAATGAATCTAAGTACAAATGAAAAATCCTATTCATGTAGTCGGTAAATATTGTTGGAGCATTTGTCACACGAAAGGGCATCACCAAATACTCAAAATGCCCATATCTCGTCCTGAAAGCAGTTTTGGGAATATCCTCCGACTTAACTCGAAGTTGGTGATAACCTGACCGAAGGTCAACACAACTTCCCCTCTTAACTGATCCATCAGGTCACCAATTCTAGGTAACGGATACTTGTTCTTGATAGTGACCTTGTTCAACTGCCTGTTATCAGTGCACAACCTCATACTCCCATTTTTCTTCTTAACCAACAAAATCGGTGCACCCCACGGTGAGACACTAGGACGAATGAACTTCTTTGCCAATAAATCCTCAACCTGCATTTTCAACTCTGCCAGCTCTAACGGTGCCATTTTATAAGGAGCTATAGAGATGGGTCCCGTTCCTAGTACAAAGTTAATGGATAATTCAACTTCTCTAACTGGAGGTAATTCAGGGATATCACCAAGAAATACCTTAGGGATATCACGGACTATCGGAATATCATCAATGCGGGGTTTCTCAATACCCTCCAATGTAACACCTCAATTTTCGTTTTTGGAATGATTAGAAAACTTATAGTGTTGGAGTGTATATTGGAAAATTCTTGTTTAAGCGAGAGGACCTCGCCCAAGTGAGAGACTAGGTGTTCTAGTATGAGTTTTCTAGGAACCTAGCTTAAGCGAGGAAGTGGTCGCTTGAGTGAGAGTGAAATCTGGAAAAGTTGTCAAATTCTAGCTTGAGCTAGAATTTCTCGCCTAGACCATAGAAACTTTATCATACTGCCCGATTCTCGCCCGTTCGAGAAATCCGCGCCCGGGCGAGAGCGTCAGAGTTGAAAAGTTGAAAAAGTGGCTAAATTCTCGCCCAAGAGAGCCATTCTCGCCCGGGCGAGGCTGCGCAAATATAAAAGTGAAAAAGGAGATCTAAAAACCCTAATCTTCATTTTCTCTCTTCCCCTTTCTCTCCCAACGGCGGCTCCACCCAAATGGACCATTCTCCCCTCCACTAAACATCAAAACCTCTTCCTCTTGCTTCTTAATGGAATATTGGAGAGCATTGGAGATGAAAAAGCAACAATGGAGGTTGAAGGAGATGGAGGGAGATGAAACTCTTTTGCGGAACCATAGAGCTCATGCATCCTAAGGTGAGGGAGAAGACCATAGTAGTCTTCGAGTATTTCATTAGAGTCATTTTCTCCGATTCCCCTCAAGAATCGGAGAATGTTATCAAATAGAAACTCTCTTGGAAGTTTGTGGTCCATTTGAGAGTTTTCATCTTTCATGAAGATGTATTAGCCATAAATATGAGTATTGATGTGTATGAAAATTCTTTCGTTAAACTAAGAGTGAAATACTCATTTATGGTAATACATCGTCATAAAAGATGGTTCTATCGTTAACGATGTGTATGTGTGATAATATTGTGATAACGGTAAACGATTATGTGAATGATGAGTAATATGTATGAGTTGTGTATTGTGATAAAAAGGTATGAGTATATTTATAAAAATGATTGAGTTGTGAGTCGTTTTTTGTAATAAACATATATGAGTATGTTTGTAATAATGATTTTGTGATGAACGACTTATTGGTGATAAATGGACATGATTATATCATGTGATAATAATGTTGTGAGTGGTTTTATTGTGGTAAGAAATGAGATGCATTATGGGTATAACATGGATGTGATATTTTGTGTGATGGTGAAGTCTTAATGTGAGCTTAACACAATGGAAATGATTATATGGTGAGTCTTGTGTTGTTGTATGAAATGAGATGATATAGAATAACTAAGTGTGTTATAATGGATTTATAATTGTATTGAATCACCTTTGTGGTGTAGACTTGCCCGGTGTGGTATTGAATCACCTTTGTGGTGTAGACTTGCTCGGTGTGGTATTGAATCATCTTTGTGGTGTAGACTTTCCCAGTGTGGTATTGGATCACCTTTGTGGTGTAGACTTGCCCAGTGTGGTATTGGAAGACCTCTGCGGTGTAGACTTGCCCGATGTGGTATTGGATCACCGTTGTGGTGTAGACTTGCCCGTTGTGGTAATGGATCACCTTTGTAGTGTAGACTTGCCCGGTGTGGTATTGAATCACCTTTGTGGTGTAGACTTGCCCAATGTAGTATTGAATCACCTTTGTGGTGTAGACTTGCCTGGTGTGGTATTGAATCATCTTTGTGGTGTAGACTTGCCCGGTGTGGTATTGGATCACCTTTGTGGTGTAGACTTGCCCGGTGTGGTATTGGATCACCTTTGTGGTGTAGACTTGCCCGTTGTGGTATTGGATCACCATTGTGGTGTATACTTTCCTGATGTGGTATTGGATCATCTTTGTGGTGTTGACTTGCTCGATGTGGTATTGGCTCTTGGAGCAATGTATGATTAGCTCTTTGTATGCAGTGTTGCTTTGGGGGTATTGTATTTCTTGGGAAAGTATTTTAATGCTATGTAAGTATGGTATAACTTTGAGTATAGTATTGCTGTTCTTTATTGAAAGAGACTATTGTACGATGATCTTGGTAAAGATTGAGTTGGATAAATGGTATGAGTATGTTGTTATATGAGTTGACTGAAGAATTAACATCCTATGGTTTATTGTATGGATTTGAATGATTTATCTAAGTGATTTATGATGAGTATGCTAAATGGATACAGGAACATTAGGTGGTATAATGTACTGATTGGTATATGTTAGACGTTGTATAGGTTTTAATACTTTAATGTTATTACTCCATGTAATTCCACTCTACGGTCGCCGTAGTTGGTTCTTACTCCTTTTTGTTTCTGCTTGTATGTGGTATTTATTTGAGTTCAGGTTGTGGTTGTAGCGCATTGGACGATCGCTGAGAAGAGTACAGGATTGAGTAGTTACTTTATGTATTCAAGGTGGTATTTGATTAGTGCATGTAATACGAGAATCATGTAATTGATTGATGTATGAAATATGAGAACCATGTGGTAGTGACTTTATTGTAGAATTGAGCCCCTCCCAATGGTGTAATGAGATGAGATTAATGATTGTAATTAAAGTATTATTTGAGAAAGGATAATTATATAAGTTATGCAATTGAAAGGAAGTGTATTGACATATTTTTAATGAAGTGAACGATTGATTATTTCCGCACCCGAAAGATGAAATGAATTCATATATATTCAATCAGGTTTTCTAAATCGTTCGAGTAATGTCTTTTAAAAGTAAACACTTCAATTTCATGAATAAAGGTTTTAAAGAAATTAATGGGTTATAAAAATCGGGTCCTTACATCCAGTGATGCAAACAGAAGAAACACTGATCCCCCTTCCTTAAGGAAAGTCCTGACTCCCTTAGCCGACACTTGCTCCATACAACTAACCTGGTAAGAAATATCACACAGATCTCCGAACACCACAGTCTTATCAGCACAATTAAGCATAACATGATTTGCTGACAACCAGTCCATTCCCAGAATTAAATCTAACTGGGACAGCAGTAAGCAGATTAAATCCACGATAAATGTTCTACCATTTGCCACTATCGGATACTGAGACACAATCGTCGATACCACCACCAGAACACTAGTTGGGGTGGATACGACCAAGTCGAAAGGCAACGACTCTGTTTGCAATTTTAGTCGGACAACACATTCAACAGATACAGAGGAGTGTGTCGCTCCCGAATCAAACAACACTAAAAGAGAAATACCTGACACCATACAATTACCTTTAATCAGGCCATCCACATTTGATGCATCTGCACCACTCATGGTAAACACTCGACCCGTAGCTCTCTGTAACACCCTGAATTTATCTTTTTTAAAGATGTGGTAACAGTCCTGAGATGGCTCACTTGGATGAGTGGAAAACTGCGAGATGCTGATGGATTCTCACCTAAGCGAGATTTGGCTCGCCTGGGCGACGAAGAGGAGTGTGGAGGCTGTAGGATCCTCGATTGAGCGAGAATGCTAGTGTTGAGATTTTAAAATGGACGGGATTTTCTCGCTTGAGCGAGAACCCGAGGACTGAAGTTTAAAATAGAAACCCCAAACACTTTTAGGGTTAGAACTTTGGAGAGAATAGAGAGAAGGGAGCAGTTTCAAGAGCAAGGATTTGTGAGAATCATCTAGAAGCTTGAGAAAAGGTAAATCTCTTGATTCTAACTTTGCTTCTACTTTTAATACTTGTTTTGGGTATTTGGGATCTCTTCTAAAAATGTGAGAAACCATGGAAACACTTCCTTTGGAGTTGTGGTTCGTTTTATTTAGTCTCTCTCTTGTAAACTCTTGGTTTAGGGTTGGTATTCGAAAAATGGAAAGGGGTTTGTGGGTTAATTCATGAAAACCCCAAAACCCCCCAAAATGAAAATGTGGTTAAAGAGGAAAATTGGTGAAATAGTAGATGTAGAAAATGGGTATTGTAATACTGAGATTGCAACTAAGGGGGGGGGGGGGGGGGTGAATTAGTTGTTGCAATAAGTATGGCCAATTTTTTTGCAATATCAAAGTTAATGTGCAGCGGAATATTTTGTATAAAAATATTGACTTAGGAAGGATAAATAAATAACAAAGAGAAGGAAAAGAGAGTACATAGGTGTTTTATACTGGTTCACCTTCTTGTCCAGCTAAGGCTACGTCCAGTACTCTTGACGCGCAAGAGATTCCTTTATTAAATATAATGAGTTGCAATTACAATTATCTCACCCCGAGATCTCCTTGTACTTTACACACTCACTTATATCTAATCCCCTTGGAAAACTCTATTCCAAGTCACACCCTTGGTAAACACTATACCAAGTTACACCCTTGGTAAACACTATACCAAGTCACTCACCCTTTCTCTTCACACCCTTGTGAAAGAAAGTAAACTTTGCAAAAGTGAAGAATGTACAATTTAGCTTGGATTGCCTTACAAGTGTATATGACAATTTCTAGAACTTGCAATCCGATAACAACTCTTTATACTTGAGATAATAATGCTCTTTAACAATATGAAAAACACTTAGAAGCAACTTCAAAATATCTTTGAAAGTTTAAGAGTAGGTTGCTTGAAAAGTGTAAGTAAAATCAGAAAGTGTGAGAGCTTTTAAAGAGAGTTTGAAATCTGAGTTGTGAGTTGTATGTCTGTTGTTGTGAGAGTGTTTCTATGCCTTTATATAGGCTTCCAATCAACCATAATACCCCTAGGTATGAGTTGGTTTCATTTGGAATGAAAAGCAATCAGTTTGGAGTGAAAACTCTTCACTTGAAATCTGAAAACTGATGCAACAGCTCTCAGTAGTCGATTACTGTAAGTGGGTAATCGATTACCCAACAATCCTATTAACAGCTTTTTGAAAATTTACACAGTGTAATCGATTATTGGATTTGAGTAATCGATTACTCAAAAACACTGTTTAACAGCTTTGTGAATTTGCCTTAGTGTAATAGATTACACTACTTTCGGTAATCGATTACTCAGTTTTCTAAAAATTGGTAATATGTTACTCCAAAGTCTGTAATGGATTACTCATAGTTGTTATAGGTTTGAAAACTCTTTTCTCACTAATGTAACTTGTTACTCAAGTATGGTAACCCGTTACATGTTGTTTTTGAAAATTATTTTTAATCACACTTAGATTTTTCTGATTTTCTTGAAAACAATTTTGAGCATTATTAACTAAGTAAATAAATGAGTTGTAAGGATAGAAGTACCTAAACACCCAAACTCTAATTCTTTGAAGCTTTATCTTTGATAGTCTTCGTAGGTCTTCTTCCTTTCTTCTTTTTGTGATATTGGTGTCTTCATCAAAACCGTGACAAGGTCAAGAACAAGATCTTCTTCACATGTTTGTGTTCTAATGTGAAATGGAAGATGAATATGTATATTTTGATGTTTGGAAATTCCTAATGAAAGTGGTTTTGGAAACATTGAAAATGTATAAATCTCTTGTATGGTTAAAAGATGAAATATGAGTTGTTTATATGTTGTTGTGAATAAATTACCGACTTTTGTTGTTGTTGGTGGGGATGAGGAAAGATCCTAAGGTTGGAGGCGGTATCGGAGGAATTTGTTAAGTTACCAAGAATCCAACCCAACACTCACCAAGGTAAGGAGAATTGTGTAATTGTATATGATGATAGAGAATGCGTGGATTTTCTGATTATATATGAATTGTGAAGTAATGAGAAGGAAAACTATTTTTAGCTCCCTGAAGGGGTTGAGCAATGTATGAGTTACCTTCGTGGTAATGTCTATTCGTAGCAATGTATAAGTTACCTTTGTGGTAATGGTTATTCGTAGCAATGTATGAGTTACCTTCGTGGTAACGGCTATTCGTAGCAATGTGTGAGTTACCTTCGTGGTAATGGCTATTCGTAGCAATGTATAAGTTAACTTCGTGGTAATGGCTATTCGTAGCAATGTATCAGTTACCTTCGTGGTAATGGCTATTCGTAGCAATGTATAAGTTACCTTCGTGGTAATGGCTATTCGTAGCAATGTATGAGTTACCTTCGTGGTAATTGTTATTCGTAGCAATGTATGAGTTACCTTCGTGATAATGGCTATTCGTAGCAATGTATGACTTGCCTTCGTGGTATTGGCTATTTATAGCAAATGTTTGACTTTCCCTACGTGGTAAGTTTAATGAACCAAGATAAAAGTATATGAGGTAGATGATTATGAAGGAAAAGGATTGAATGATGTATGAGCATGATGTATGGGATAACAGTGAGTTCTAATACACGTGAAACAGAGAAGATAGTGAAGTGGATATATGCCAGAGTATTATTTATTTGTTATGATAGAATTGTTTATCTAACCTTATTAAATATGGATTATCATACGTTTATGTTTGAATTGATGACTTACTCTTTTGTGTTTTCTGTGTATATGTTTATGATAATCCCATTGCAGGTAAACGGATGAATTAGGGATGCTTGATTTGGAACTTTAGGAGCTTTTAAATCTGGATTCTTTTATTTACACTTTTTGTATCATAACTGACTATATGCGGATTTGGATACTTGTAACCATGGGTAATGTTATTTTGGACACCGATAACTATTGGTATGTCGGAAATGCTAGGAGTCATTAAAATGGATTATGTTTTTCTGCTTTATGAATGGGTGTATGATTGTTACATGTCAAAATGATTGGGAAATAACAAAGGTGACTAAAGTTAAGCCATTGGGTTTCTAATTTAAAGTTATAGGGAAAAATACATGTGGGAATGATTTAAAATAAGGAAAAAATTTCAAGGGTAGAATTTGGGTCCTTGCACTCTCTGCCTCCCAGCCCTTGCCACGTTCGCCCCTTGATTAAGCGTTGGACAAAACCGCTTCACATGCCCTTGTCCTCCACAATGGAAGCACCCATTTCGCGGTCCAGGGCAAATATTGCCATAGTGTCCCCGACCACATTTGTTGCACATAGGATAGGAGTTTGGAGATGACCGTCTAGTAGCAGTAGTGGTGGTTGACCTTCGAGAACCATGGTTGCGATGACTGCTGGGTGGAGCATAAGGTCGTCGGTATTCAGCCATCTTCTCCTTACCCCTCCCTTGCACAAAGTTGCGTTGAGGTCCATAGTTCTGGGGAGGGTTCACTATACCAGCAGCAGTGTCCCTCACTCGGACATCATCCTCATACATTCTACACTTGTTCACCAATGTAGGGAAGTCATAAATCTCTTGGTGGCCAAACATCACTTTCAGCTCAGGTTTCAGTCCCATCTCGAACTTGACACATTTGGACCTCCCGTCCACTTCAAGTTCAGCATATGGACAATACCGGGCCAATTCCTCAAATTTGGCCGCGTATTCTCCCACGGTCAAACCCTCTTGCTCTAACCACAAGAATTCCATCTCCTTCTTCCTTTTTAAGTCTCTAGGAAAGTATTTATGGAGGAACTTACTCTTGAAGGCCTCCCAAGTAATGATTTGTCCCTCGATCTCCATCTGTCTTCGGACCATCTCCCACCAGTTCTCGACCTCCTTTACTAGCATATAGGTGACATATACGCCACCTTTTGAGCATCAGAACAACACATAGCCCTAAAGATCCTCTCCAATCCTTGGACCCACTCAATGGCAGCATCATGAGTGAACCCGCCTTGGAACTGACTAGGGTTCCTCCTTTAAAATTCATCCAAACCTCGATATTCGGTTGGTCCTGGTGGGACCAGGGGTTATGAACTTAGACTTAGTGTTGCGTTCTGATTTAGAGTCTGCAAGTTCTCATTCACATGTTGTAGTGCAGCCACCATTTGAGCCAAAAGATCATTCGGAATATTGTGGTTCGCTCATCTTCCTCTTCCAGCCATGTGTACCTATACTCATTCACTTGTTAGTAAATCAAAATTTTAACCAGACAAGAATCACATAATCACACAACAGTTTATACAAACCAAATAATTCAATCACATAAATGTCACGAGGAAACACGTAAGGCCATACCCTAGGTCGCATAAGTAACTATGTTTTGATACCATATTGTAAGGACCCAAATTCTACCCTTGAAAATTTCAGTTTATTTGACCCATTTATAATTAGTTTCTCATCTTAAATCATACATCAAATTCCCTTATACTTAAATTTCTCCGTTTCTTTTATCATATGTGGTCTTGAACATAGATTTTCAGTTTCATACTTTAACTACCTTCAGTTGCAGAAAAACATAATACGCATTCATAATTTAAGAAGTATCAACATGTGTTGGGTTATGGGTTATAATATCAAATATACCCATAAATACAAATAACAGTCAATACATATCCGAATAATACACAAAAGATTGCGAGTATAAAATCTTGATCGCTAAGCTCCTAAGGCTCCTAATCAAGTCATTCCTTAAACATCCACTTACCTGCAATGGGATTATCAAATGACACAGAAACATACAAAGGATTAAGTCATTAATTCAATAAACATCATTATGAGATAATCCACATTATAAATAGAGTTAAGTAAACAATTTAAACATTTCAACATAAACTCAGTACATATCATCTCTACTTCATACTACCACAACCGACCATTCTTTCTTTCACATTCCTCAATGTCAAAACTTGTTACCTTCCTCTTTATTTCCATTATACATAGTTATATCTCACATACACATACCTTTCCAATACCACATAGGGCAAGACATTGAACTCAATACCACTTAGGGCAAGACATTCAATTAAATACCACTTGGGCAAGACATTAAATTCAATACCACTTGGACAAGACATTCAATTCATTACCACTTGGGGAAGACATTCAATTTAATGCCACTTGGGCAAGACATTCAATTCATTACCATTTGGGCAAGACATTCAATTCAATACCACTTGGGCAAGACATTCAATTCATTACCACTTGGGCAAGACATTCAATTCAATACCACTTTGGCAAGACATTCAATTCATTACCACTTGGGCAAGACATTCAATTCAACACCACTTGGGAAAGACATTCAACATTTAATACTTCCCACCTCTTATTCTTTTCGTGTCATCCACATATAACCGTACATCTTATGTTTCATGACTTGGAATAAAATGCTTATCCTTACCTTGGTGAGTGTTGGGGTCGGTTTTGGGTAACTTGGCAAGTTCCTTCGGTACCTCCTCCGACCTTAGGATCTTTCCTCATTCCCACCAAACAACAACAAAAGTCAGTAATTTGTTCACAACAACATATAAACAACTCATATTTCATCTTTAACAATACAACAGATTCATCCATTTTCAATGTTTCCCACACCACATTCATTAGGAAATTTCATACATAAAAAACATACATATTCATCTTCTATTTTACATTAGAACACATACTCATCCTCTACATCTACTATTTCACCCATTTTCTTCTTTAACCAAATTTTCATTTTGGGGGTTTTGGGGTTTTCATGAATCAACCAACAAACCCTTTTGATTTTTTTCCGAATACCAACCCTAAACCAAGACTTTACAAGAGAGAAACTAAATAAAACGAACCACAACTCCAAAGGAAGAGTTTCCATGGTTTCTCACTTTTTGAGAAGAGATCCCATATACCCAAATCAAGTTTAAAAGGGAAAAAGAGAGTTAGAATCAAGAGATTTAACTCTTCTCAAGCTTTTAGTTGATTCCCACGAATCCATGCTCTCAAAATCGCCTCCTTCTCTCTTCTCTCTCAAAGTTCTATCCGTAAAAGTGTTTGGGGTTTCTATTTTAAAGTTTCACTCGTCGAGTTCTCGCTCAAGCGAGCCTATTTTCGCTTAAGCGAGAAAATCCCGCCCATTTTAAAAACTCAACACCGATGCTCTCGCTCAAGCGAGGATCCTCCAGTATCCACACCCGTCTACCTCGCCCAGGCGAGCCAAATCTCGCTCAAGCGAGAATCCTTCAGTATCTCCGAGTTTTCCACTCACCCAAGTGAGCCATCTCTCGCTCAGGCAAGCCCTTTCTCACTCAAGCGAGATTTCCAGATAAAATCCTGGGAGGAACTCTGATCCTCTCGCTTGGGCTAGACCCTCTCGCTCAAGCGAGAATCTGGCAGTATGTCCCATTCTTCAAAACTGTTACCACCTCTTAAGAAAGATAAATTCAGGGTGTTACACATATCAATACAACCATCAACTTATACATTCCCTTTCAATACAACAATACATTTCCCATATCAATACAACAATCAACTCACCTCTCATTCAATACCACAATACAACAAGCAACAATATTATTGTTGCCATATCGAGTCATCCTCAATCACAACATTACCACATAAAACTATTGTAAGAATGAGAATGCAACTAAGAGGGGGTGAATTAGTTGTTGCAAAACTATGAGTAGATTTTCTGCAATATCAAAGTTAAAGTGCAGCGGAAAAAGTATGCAGAAAACTAATGAATTTGAAAGGTATTAAGATAAGGAGAAGAGATTACACAGGTGTTTTATACTAGTTCACATTCTTGTCCACCGAAGGCTACGTCCAGTACTCTTGACGCGCAAGAGATTCCTTTATTAAATATAATGAGTTGCAATTACAAATATCTCACCCCGAGATCTACTTGTACCTTTCACACTCACTTATACTTATAACCCTTGGAAAACCCTATTCCAAGTAACACCCTTGAAAAACACTATTCCAAGTCACTCAACCCCTTTCTCTTCACACCCCTGTGAAAGAAAGTGTACTTAGCAAAAGTTAAGAATATAAAATATGGTTGGATTGCCATTACAAGTGTATATGACAATTCTAAACTTGCAATCCAAAAACAACTCTTTATATGATAGATAATAACGCTCTATTACTTTGAAAGGTTTGAAGTACAGTTAGAAGCAACTTTGAAATATGAAAGTTTTAGAGTATGTTGCTTAAAAGTGCAGAAAATTCAGAAAGTGTGAGACAATGAGAGTTTTTATGAAAGTTTGAAATATGAGTTGTTATTATGTGTCTTTGAGTTACGATTGTTTCAATGCCTTTATATAGGCTTTCCATTCAACCATAACACCTCTAGGGAAGTGTATGTTTCGTTTGGAATGAAACAAATCAGTTTGGAATGAAACCCTTTCACTTTGAAATCTGAAAACTGATACAACAGCTCTCAGTAATCGATTACAGCAAGTGGGTAATTGATTACCCAAACATCCTATTAACAGCATTTTTGAATTTCACACATTGTAATCGATTACCATATTTGAGTAATCGATTACTCAAAGCTCCCGTCCAACAAGTTTGTGAAATTGCCGTAGTTTAATCAATTACAGTTCTTTGAGTATTCAATTACTCTGTTTTCTCAAAATGGTAATCTATTACTTCAAAGACAGTAATGGATTACTTATAACTGTTGGAGGATAGATAACTCTTTTCTCTCTCATGTAACTTGTTTGTCAAGTATAGTAACCCATTACATGTTATTTTGAAAAATTATTTTTATTCACATTTAGAGTTTTCTGATTTTCTTGAAAACATTTTGAGTATTATTAACTAAGATAATAAAGGAGTTTTTAGGATAGAAGTTCCAAAAAGACTTAGACTCTAAATATTTGAAGCTTTGTCTTCTTTAGTCTTGATAGGTCTTCTTCCTTTCTTCTTTTTGGTGATGTTAGTGTCTTCATCAAAACCTTGCCAAGGTCAGGAGCAAGATCTTCTTCACAATCTCCCCCCCTCTAAGAGTAGTATACTTGATGATTTTTCTTGACTTGTCTTGAGTATGCTCCCCCTATCTTGTATGCTCCCCCTTTCTTTTGGAGTTATGTGCCTGAAAGATTTATACATAAAATACACTTCTCCCAACTTTTCACCCCCTTTTGACTTCATAAAAAAGAAGAAAAAGCCAAGAGTCCAGCACAATAGACAATGTATAGCATACAATATAGTTTATTCATAGTATATGACATTGCATAATATATAAGCGAAATTATAGTATATAACCATAATTATAACATGTATGAAATAAAACAGAAATCATTGCATAAAACCGCAATATAAGATGTTCATAATATAATATCCAAAACAAGAAATAGAAGACAATAACCAAACAAAGTTCAAATCTCATCAGAAATATCACAACCATAATCATTACAAACAGAAACCTAGACAATAAAAAATTTAAGATTCAAGCTCGGAACTATCTTCATCGATATCCATGTTGTTTAGCCTTGACGAAAGACGATGAATTTCATAATGGATTTGTTGGTTCTGAGTGTCGATAGCATCCATCCTTGTAGTGATGTAGCCTCAAAGGGAAACCAATTCATCTATGATCATCTGATTATAAGGCATGGCAGCATATGAGTAAGAAGGGGCTTGAAACTCAAGCTGGTTAGGTATGGTAGGTTCTGGTTGTTTGGTAGGAGTAGTCGGTCAGTCGGTGCGATGCCTATAGGTGAGAGGAGTAACAGGATCCAAAGTAAATCCCATCTTGTGGACAACCTCTATATCAATCTTGCTTTTGTGAAGATTGAGGGCCACTTTGTATCACCATCAAGAGATACGCCGAAGTGCTCAAGAATCTTTGTAATGAAGATAGCGTAAGGCAACGGACTTTGTGAACCGCGAACATGCCACATTTGCTGCATAATCATCTGAGTCCAATTTATCTTGATGTTATACTTAATAGCATACATCAATTGGAGCTCTATGTCACTAATTTGCGAATGATTTGAAAATTTCGGCCAAATGACATTATAAGGACCCGATTTTCGTAATCCAAAAATTCTTTTTAAAACATTATTCATGAAAGCGAATTGATTACTTTTAAAAGACATTACTCGAACGATTTGGAAAACCTGATTGAATATATATATAAGTTCAATTCATCTTTCAGGTGCAGAAACAATCAATCGTTCACTTCATTAAACACATGGCATTGCACTTCCTTTTAATTACACAATTTAGATACAATTATCCACTCTCAATAATACTTCCATTTTTACATCATCTAATTTCCTAACTATACATTTAGGAGAAGTCACTCATACATAAATCTCATTTAACATATTCTTCATATTACATGCATTACTCAATTACAACATTGAGAACATAAAGCAACTACTCAAACATGTACTCTCCTCCGCAAGCATCCGATGCGCTACCGCCACGACCTGAACTCAAATACATAACACATACAAGGAAAGACAGAGGGAGTAAGAACTAACTACGGCGACCGTAGCGTGGATTTACAAGGAGTAATAACATTAAAGTATTAAAACCACACACATCTAACATCAATCATGATAGACATATACCAATCAACACATATTATCTGTATTCACCCTATAGTACACATATATCCCATAATATATGTTCTATAGGGTGCATATTTATTCATCTCATATTATCCATATTCACCCTATAGTACACATATATCCCATAATATATATGTTCTATAGTGTGCATATTTATTCATCTCTTATTATTCATATTCACCCTATAGTACACATATATCCCATAATATATATGTTCTATAGTGTGCATATTTCTTACATCCAAACATACTCATTTCTCATCATTCATATTCACCCTATAAGAGATATATCCCATAATATATATCCTATAGCATGCATATGATTTTCATTCCGAATATACACTTTTCACATCATTTACATTCCATAGTAATTTACCCTTGATCTCTTTCAACACATCTACACCGTATAAATAATCCTCTACCACATCGGGTAGCTCTAGTTAATCCCCGTACCACATCGGGTAGGTCTAGTTAATCCCCATACCACATCGGGTAGGTCTAGTTTATTCTCCATACCACGTCGGGCAGGTCTAGTTATTCCCCATACCACATCAGGCAGGTCTAGTTAATCCCCCTACCACATCAGGTAGGTCTAGTTAATTCTCCATACCACATCGGGCAGATCTAGTTATTCCCCATACCACATCGGGCAGGTCTAGTTAATTCTCCATACCACATCGGGCAGGTCTAGTTATTCCCCATATCACATCGGGTAGGTCTATATTTCCCATTATTCTCACATCACATGTTCGTCATAGCACAAAATATCACCTCAATGTCATACACCCAATAAACACAAGGCATCACATCGTTCCATCACCATGAAATAACAAACAACACCTTCATTGTCACAAACATACCCATACATATTTATAACAATAAAACGACTCACAACATATTCACTTTGATATGCATACTCATCTCATTTTAACACATTAATAACTCATTACGCACTCATTGTTACAAACACACTCATATGTTTATGACCATAAATAACTCACACACAATCATTATCACACTACATAACCATTTCTACTTTGGTCATTAAACACACAGCTCACAATCCTTATTACAAACACAGCCATATGTGTTTGTAATAAATCAACCATCCATAACACACCATTTTCATAAGCAAACCACACACAACATATTCTTCATCATATAACACATTAACGTTAGAACCATCTTTGATGATGGTGTATTACCATAAATGAGCATATTGCGTTTTACTTAAATAAACAGTTTTCCCCACACATATATCTCCACTTTTATGGCTAATACATCCTCGTATAAAATAAAGACTCTCATATGGACCACAAACACCCAAGAGAGGATCTACCCGTTACCGTGCTCCGATTCTTGAGGGAAATCGGAGATGATGACTCTAATGAAATACTCTAAGACCACAATGGTCTTCTCCCTCACCTTAGGTTGCGTAAGCTCCATGGATCCGCGAAGAGCTCCATCTCCCTCCATCTCCTTCAACATCCATTGTTGCTTTTTCATCTTCAACTCCAATGTTCCATTAAGAAGCAAGGCCTCCTCGATCCATAGAGTGCCTATGATCTTTAATGATCTTACTCAAGCTTTTGCTACTCTTATTCATTTTATTGAGTTCAAGACTCAATGTTGAAACTTTTTCCTTAAGAGTAATGCAATTTAGACATGAGGATGATGATGGTTTGTTTCTAAGAGAATCTAGTTCAAATTTTTGATTTAGAAACATTTTCGTTAATTTCATGTATTCATCATGCAGATC
The DNA here is from genome assembly GCA_009771035.1 of Lupinus albus. Taxonomy (NCBI): domain Eukaryota; kingdom Viridiplantae; phylum Streptophyta; class Magnoliopsida; order Fabales; family Fabaceae; genus Lupinus; species Lupinus albus. The sequence goes on from CM019999.1 coordinate 8,806,682, forward strand.
ATTAAAAGCAGATTGTAATTCAAAAGAAGAAAAAGGGATAGATTTGTTTACCTCTTCATCATTTGAGTGATGAGACGCCATTAGGGAGATATGTGCCTGCTCTTCGCTTTCTAGTTCAAAGGCTGAACTCGTGTCATTATCTTCCCAAGCGATGTAGGCTCTTCGTCCATTCTTTGTTTTGTTCTTTCCTTTGATGTTATGGAGGATCACATTTGTCTAAAGGTCTTTCCTCATTCACTTGAAGTCCCTACAAAGGACTGGTTGTACTATTTGGCTCCTGGTTCCATCACAAGTTGGGGCGACCTTAAGAGGACATTTCTGGGTAAATTCTTCCCTTCCTCCAGGACCACTACAATCAGAAAGGACATATCTGGAATTATGCAGCAACATGGTGAGAGCTTGTATGATTACTGGGAGAGATTTAAGAGATTGTGTGCTAGTCGCCCTCATCATCATATCTCTGAGAAACTCCTCCTGCAGTATTTTTATGAGGGTTTGAACAATATGGATAGAAGTATCATTGATGCTGCTAGTGGTGGTGCACTTGGAGACATGACTCCTTTTGAAGCTAAATGTTTGATTGAGAAGATGGCTTCCAATTCTCTACAATTCAATGCAAGGAGTGATGATTCCATAATTGTAAGAGGAGTCCATGATGTTGGGACAAATGCAGCAAGGCAAGACAAGCTTGAGACCAAAATCGACTCCCTCACCACCTTGATCACTCAGTTAGGCATGAATCAGCAAAAATCTTCAATGACAAGAGTATGTGGCATTTGCACCTCAACCGATCATCATAGTGATGTGTGCCCTTCTCTGCTTGATCCAAGAACTGGTGATCATCTTGAGGCGTATGCTGCAAACATCTACAACATCATACCTCCATATCAGCAGCAACATTATGATTCACCCTCATCAAGCACATACAATCCTGGTTGGAGAAATCAGACACCATTTCAGAACAATAATGTTGGGCAGAAAAGACCATCATATGTGCCCCCACCAATCCGACAACAAAGGCATCAAATGATTAACACTCCTGTACCTACTGAACCCTCTTTGGAAGAATTGGTGAGGCAGATGACAATGCATAACATGCAGATCCAACAAAAAACTAGTGCTTCAATTCAAAGACAAGAGTCTTCAATTCAGAATCTAACCACCCAGATGGGGAGATGGCTACTTAACTGAACACATTGCAGTTACAGAATTCTGACAAGTTACCTTCTCAGACTGTGCTTAACCCAAGGAATGTGAGTGTCATCACCCTCAGATCAGGCAAGCAAACTGAAGTGCCGACACCTAGAACAGATGATGAGCTTGAAAAAGAATATGATGCATCAAAAAGGAATAAATATGTTTTAGAAGAAAATGAGAACAGAAAAAGAGAAACTCATGCAAATCACCCTTCCTTGAGTGCTGCACAAGAATGTGGGGAATATGGAATTGCTGGACAAGGACCTCTTGGATACATTCAGAAAGGTTGAGGTGAACATACCTCTCCTTAATGCCATCAAGCAAATTCCGAGATATGCTAAGTTTCTGAAAGAGTTGTGCACTCACAAGAGGAAGCTGAAAGGTAATGAAAGAATTAACATGGGAAGGAATGTTTCAGCGATGATAGGTATGCCTGTTCCTCACATCCCTGAAAAGTGTAAGGACCCAAGTACATTTACTGTACCTTGCATCATAGGTAATAGAAAATATGAAAATGCCTTGCTTGATTTAGGAGCATCCATTAATGTTATGCCTATGAATATGTTTAAATTCCTTTCACTTGGACCCTTGCACCCTACGGGTGTGGTAATCCAATTAGCAAATAGGAGTATTGCATACCCTGCTGGTTTGGTAGAGGATGTCTTTGTTCGGGTTGATCAACTGATCTTCCCTGCTGATTTTTACATTCTTGATATGGAAGAGGGATCCCCTAGTAAAACAGTTCCAATTATTTTGGGGAGACCATTCTTGAGAATAGCCCGAACCAAGATTGATGTCCATGCTGGGACACTTTCTATGGAATTCGATGATAAACTGGCCCAGTTAAATATTTTGGATGCCTTAAAGCATCCATCTAAGGGTCATTTTGTTTTCCACCTTGATTTTCTCCACGAGTTCAACGATACACACCTTTCTAATTTACTTCATGATTTTCATGCTGAGATTGCAAGTACTAGTCAAATTGCAACATCTGTTTCTTGCCTATGTTTCGATGAAGACAAAGCCTACCTGAAAAGCATGAAGACTGGACGCATCAACATCCTACATGACAAAGACTCTGACTCTAGGAAGGTTTTAGTTTTTCTACAAGTCCTAAGATGTTTGCTTAGCTTTGAGTCTAGGTTAGGTAACCCAAAATGATGATCGTCTCACGCGCTCGTAAGATTACCTAAAAATTGTTTTTGAGAGTCATAATACTTCCTTCTAGTAGGTTGCATAAAAATCATACTATGTACGTATCTATTTTCGAGGGTTACCTCTTAACCAAGAAAACTTATAGTTTTCCTTATAATTGATGCTAACAGTGATATAATCGATTATCTGACTGCACAGACCCGTTAATTGATTAAAAATTATTTTAATCGATTAATTAGAGTTCTAGTAACACTGGTTGTGGATTCTTGGCAGTTACAATCGATTATATTTAATGTTAATCGATTATGTTCAACAGAAATGTGCTTATTTTCAAACCATTAATCGATTAAGAGGTCATTTAATCGATTAAACCTGTTGAAACCAAAAAACTATAAATGACAAAGTTTCTCTCACAAGTTGAAGAACTTACACAATTTTTTTTAACTTGATATTTGAGCTTACATTTTCGAAATCCCAAATTCTTGTGAGATATTCACCTTGTGCTTTAGTGTCTAATCTTTGAGATAAAAACTTTTGCTTTGTGAAAAGCATTCTTGGTTTCTTATTTTGCAAAAACAAAAGCTTTTTCATACTTATGCAAAGTTTGAGTGAACCAATCTGTATTTCAATCCTTTGATTTCACATACCCCTGTGAGTGAGTGTGAGTCAATCATCTTTTGGGTTGTTAGTGGCTTGTGTAAGCCAAAGAACTCTTCTTTAAGAGTTTCTTGTAAAAAGCATGTTTCTTGTACTTTTGGTTGTAAATCTCTAAGGTTTAGAGGAAGTTGTAATATCGGCTAGCTGCGGTTGGTTGGATATAGTCTTCACTGATGATAGCAACCCACCAAGGCCCACCAATCTAGATGACCTAGTGGGCCTAGGAGGAGCCATAACTCGGGCTAGGGCCAAGAAGGCCTAAGGCACATTGGACCAACTAGTGTTGAACATCCAAGCAGCCACTAGGCCAAGTGACACCACGAGGCCCATAACTTGCCTCATCTTAGAGGACATATCCCTTGAAGGCTACGGCCAAGCAAGGGAAGACTAAGGGCATGGCTTGTTTGTTGACTCAAACTCAATAAGTGGTTATGAACCACAAGCTTTTAAGTTCAAATATTATAAATTGCTTTTTATTGTCATCTAATAAAATTGACTTTGATTTGTTTTAGGAAGTTTATGTTGGCCCAACCAGCCCAAGCCATTGCTAAAACCTGACCAGGCAAGATGACTAGGCCAAAGGCGCCACCTTTTCCGCCAAAGCATTCAAGGCCAGCCGTGAAGGAACCTTAATGGCGCCTACCTTTATTTTTGCTCATGCCTTCAATATGGATTTCTAACATTGATGGCCAAGCTGATTTTCCACATGGCAAAATTCAAAGGATTAAAGCTAACCACCAAATCAGCCATGGCTTTATTGAATTAATAAGGAGAGACAACAATCCCACCTTTTCAGCCCAAGGCATTGAAGGCATAATCAACACGACCAACACATGTAGAAATGAGCACATGGCCAAAACATTCAAATTTCAAAGGGGATTCACGGCCAACACATTTATGGCACATCCCATATTCTTTGCCCCATGTTTCAGGCCATTTTAATTAAGCCATTACTATAGATATATCGGCCAAGCCACAAAGAGGGAAGGCATTCAAGGGTAGTTTCAAATTCAAACAAGCATTGAAGGCACATCCCATATTCTCAGCCATGCCTTAAAGGCTCCAACATGCAACACGGCCAAGACATTAATACATGGGAATTCAAATTCAAACCATGAATTAAAGGCCTCCTTATTCTCCTCCTCGGTTTCAATGGCAAACATACACATGTGCTAAAGCCAAGGAGAATTTAAACCGAGACTTCACACAAGGGCAAAAGACAAGGAGAGTTTTAAAGAGGCATTTGAATAAAATGTCCACATACACTCACCTAAGGCAAGTCAGACTTCAAAACACACGTGGAGACAAGCATTCCTTAGTTTCAGCTTCTGTTAACTATCATGCTTTATGGCTGAGTTATTGTAGTAATAGTTATGCATTTGAATTTCAAACACCTTGTAATTGAGCATTGAATTTGGGAAGCCTTAGGAGGCTAGCCCATCCTATATGTATGAATTCTGAACATGGAATGAATAAGTTGAATTTTATGCAAAAGCAAAGTGTTATTGAGATTTCTCTCCTAAGTTCTTGGTTGAACCAAGAGTAAAGTTCTTATCAAACATCCTTGTTTGTGGCGAACCTCAATTGGCTTATCAAACAATTCAGTTTGTGGCGCCTTCCATTTCAATCTTCTTCACCATTATTTTATCCAAACCAACAAAACTCCATTAACCAACAAAGCCTAGCCTCGGCCAAACACAAGCCACCTTACCCAACACATTCCTCTCGGCCTAAACACAAAGCCTACCATCCACTCCCCCGAAAACACATACTCTCGGCCAACAATCATTCCACAACCAAACCACCTTACACAACACCCTCTCGGCCAAAACTCCACCATACATAACTCAAAAGACCAAAGCCAACCTTATTCCACACAAACAACCAAAAATAGCCAACAAAAAGTCCTACTCTATTCCGAAAGCCAACTTCAAACAAAACGATCTTACAAAAATACCAACCCCCACAAGGAGGTTGCTATCAACTGGTATTCAGAGCTAGCATTGTTTGAAGCAAAGTGTGCACCATTTTCTGCCTTGGACGAATCAAAGCCAAGTCATATGCACCAATTCTGTTTTGGCCAAAACCAAAGCCAAAACTTTGTGCACCATTCAAAGTTACTTATATTGTTTGAAAGTTTTCTGTGTGCAGGTTCCTAAACATATTGGCCAAAACAAAAGCCAATAAAAGCCTACACCAAATTACACAAAAAAGAGCCTGTGGTCGAATCAAAGCCACCAAGCACACCAAATTTTTTTTCCCTTGTTCTTACTGCCTAGTACCACCCATAATCCACCCATCCACATACACACATCCATACCCCCATAAACTCACAAAAACATTCTACCAACCACAAATAACCCACAAAACCTCCCCCAAACAGATTGTGTTTTAAGCCTATTTGTTTCGCCATACAAGGTCACCATCTAGAATTCCTTTGGTTCAATCCAGAACCCCAAGGAAAGAAAGAGTGAGTGAGTGAGTGAAACACATTGTGAGTAAATATTAGAGTGTGTGAGAAATGTCTTCAGGAAGTACATCATCACCTACTATGTCACCAAGGACAGCGAGTTTCACTTCGGTTCTTTATGAAATTCAGGAGGAATTCAGAACCCTTAAGCAACAAATGGAGGAGATGCAAGTCCGACAAGAACGCCATCAGAATAGGAGGCATTCTAGCCAAGAGGACTCCTCGGGTTCAGAAGAGGAAAGGAGGAGAAGGAGGCGAAGGGAAAGGAGAAATGGAGAGGAGGATCAAAGGGAAAGGAGGAGGGATGACCGGCTAGAAGGAGTTCAGATCAAAATTCCCACATTCATGGGAATGAACAATCCAGAAGCATACATGGAATGGGAAATGAAGGTAGAACAAGTGTTTGATTGCCACAACTATTCAGAAGACAAGAAGGTGAAGGTGGCTGCACTTGAGTTTAAGGAGTATGCTATGATCTGGTGGGATCCACTTCAGAAGGATAGGAGAAGGTGTGGTGCTCAACCTGTGAGCACATGGGAGGAAATGAGGACCATCATGAGGAGAAGGTTTGTACCCCCATCTTACCATAGGGACCAAAAAAAGTTAAAAGAGAAAATGGATCAAGAAAAAAAGAATGATCCAGAAAAAAAAATAGAAAAAGAAAAGCAAAATAAAAAAAAAAGAAGAAGAAAAAAATATTGAAAAGAAGAAAGAGAAGGAAAAAGGTTTACTAGCCTCTCCGGGCGAAGTAAAAGGAGCTTTAATCTCAAAGCCACCTTTATATCTACTTTATTGCCAAGATTTCGAACTAACCGATTCTTCTGTTTCTAAAGAACTGCCTATCGTTGTAAAAGGTTCTCTGCAGGATAAACACGGTGTACAAGGAAACCAAGCGCAGATCCTAGTACCCAAGGAAAATAAAAGCTGGAATGTGTGCACGAACTCTCCGATCACTTACTGCAATAAGAAGTTGGGAGGATCTACTTTTAACCAACCCTTGTACGATAAAGAACTATATGCCTTGGTAAGGGCATTACAGACTTGGCAGCAATACCTACTACCAAGAGAACCTATGCTATATAGTGACCGCGAGTCACTTAAATTTCTGAAAAGGCAAGGCAAGCTGAATAAGCTCCATGCCAGGTGGATTGAATTTCTGGAGCAATCTCCTTATGTGTCAAAGCATAAGCGGGGAAAGGCCAACATTGTGACTAATGCGCTCCCTAGGAGACATCTTTTGCTCTCCTCCCTCGAGACCAAACTATATGGTCTCAAGTTCTTAAAGGATCCTTACTTGCATAATATTGATTTTACTGAATTAAAAAAAATTGTGTGAGTACTATTGGGGATGGATCCCATGGGCACAAGAATTTCCTTTTTAAGGAAAATCGCTTATGCGTACGGCTTTACACGGCCCTACCCAATCCTAAACCACCATGGATTGACATATCCATGAATTTTAAGGTGACCCTACCCAAGATCAAACATGCTAAGGGTCCTAATAATGATTATAAGATTAATATACTGAGTGATTATGGCAATATACCGAGTGTAGCTAGAAAATCTCATGTTATTAATCATAAACTTCCTACTTGTTTCTATTGTGGTGTTCAAGGTCACACATCTGGCTCTTGCTATATTAAACGGCACAGAGTACCAAGTGGCAAGTATGTGTGGGTAGCCATATGTGCACCAGGTTCTGTTACTAACAAGAAAGGACCCAATATAACTTGGGTACCTAAAAGTAAGTAATTTGTGTCTTGCAGATATGTCTACGGACACTCGGACAACACTAGTATCTCGACAGTGGGTGTTCTAGATATATGACGGGTGATAAGTCCAAATTCTTGGATCTTACACTCCGAGACAAGGCTTACGTCACTTACGGAGACAACAATAAAGGAAAGATCATTGGAATCGGAAGAGTAGGAAATGCTTCTCAGGAAATTATGGAAAACGTGCTATATGTTGAAGGCCTGGAGCACAACCTACTCAGTATCAGTCAACTATGCGATATAGGTAACAAGGTATCTTTCGATTCTGACCTTTGTATTATCCGTGATGGCGTAGACGATAATGTTAAGTTCGTTGGTCACCGAACTAACAATATCTATATGGTTAATCTGGACAATATCACTTCTCTATTTTCAAAATGTCTTATCTCAAATGAGAATGATATCTGGACCTGGCATAGAAGGTTAGCACATATCCATCTACGAAATGTGGAAAAGATAGTCTCAAAAGAGCTCGTTGTAGGACTGCCAAAACTAAATTTAAAAACTAAGGATATATGCCACACCTGTCAAAGGTGTACGCAAACGAAAAATTATTTTTCATCTAAAAATGTGATATCCACTACAAGGCCATTAGAATTACTTCATATGGACTTGTTTGGACCCTCACAAATAATGAGTTTGGGAGGCAGTCATTATGCTTTAGTGGTAGTTGACGACTTTTCCCGGTTTACATGGACTCTGTTCTTATCTTTGAAAAGTGATACTTTTAAAACTTTTAAATCGCTTGCCAGGAAATTGCAAAATCAATTTAACCATAAGATAGTGTTTATTCGAAGTGATCATGGTGGTGAGTTCGAGAATCACCACTTTGCCAAGTTTTGCGATAAACATGGCATACACCATCAATTTTTTGCTCCTCGCACCCCTCAACAAAATGGAGTTGTTGAAAGGAGAAATCGCGTCTTAGAGGAGTTAGCTCGTGCCATGTTGAATGACAGCAAAGTGCCCAAATATTTCTAGGCTGACGTAGTACATACAGATTGCTATGTGATTAACCGTGTATTGATAAGACCTTCTCTTTCAAAAACTCCTTACGAACTTTCAAATGGTTGTAAGCCGAATATTTCACATCTGCATGTTTTTGTATGCAAATGCTTCATTTTAAACAATGAAAAAGAACTTTTGGATAAGTTTGACTTACAAGCAGATGAAGGCATCTTTTTCGGTTATTCACCTAGTAGCAAAGCTTTTAGAGTTTATAATAAACATACAATGCATGTTGAAGAATCTGTACACGTGCAATTTGATGAATCTTCTCCAAAAGAGAAGATAAAGGATATTGCTGAAAATGTTTCAGGTATACATGAGGAACCATGTTCAAGCGTACCAGAACCTGAAAGTCCTACTCAAGAAAATCAAGAGGATGTAGAGAATTCTGATCTTCCAAGAGCTTGTAAATCAAAGAAAGATCATCCCATTGATAACGTCATAGGTGACATATCTTTGGGAGTGGTAACCCGAAGATCACTAAATAATATTTGTCATTTTGTTGCATTTGTCTCTCAAATTGAGCCAAAGAATGTTAATGAAGCCCTAGAAGACGAACACTGTGGTTTAGCTATGCAAGAAGAGCTAAACTAGTTCGAACGCAACAATGTCTGGGATTTAGTCCCGGCGCCTAAAGATCATTCGATCATAGGCACTAGATGGGTTTTCCGTAACAAACTAGATGAAGTCTGTTGACGGGAGTACAGACTAGAGAAGTCGTTTATGTATTCCGAAATTGTATTTGTATAATGCATTTAATATGAGAAATATGTTGAAGTAACTCTTTTGTATAAATGACCTCTTTCGAAAGATTTAATAAGACTAGTATAAAGACCTTAATAAGTAATTTAATCGAAAAAGGGATAATTGTATAAATTATGGATTTGAAGTCGAGTGTAAGGGCATGTATTTGAACGTAAAGGTACTACTGAATATTTCCGCATATTGAATTGTAAAACTTAACTAATATTTGAATCCCATTAGAATTTCCAATTCGGTTAAGAAATATCTTTCAAATAGCAATGACTTCACTTTCATGAACAAAGTTTTTAATTTTACTGGGTTATAAAAATCGGGTCGTTACACAATTCATCTACAAGAGACATTTTATAATTGCAATACAGAACAGGTTATACACAAGTTCTTCATTTAATTTAAATTACTAAACTTTGATGCATTGCAAGAAAGCATATATCAAAGAATTAATCAATGTGTACATGTTTATTTCTAGGAAAACCAGGTAGAGCGCATGCTAAAGAACTTTTACAAAATAAAATTGCATGCTTACATACTATATAATAAAGATATAGAATTAGCCAAAAAAGTATAATAACTGATTAAATCTCTACATCACCACATTAGGCATATTTGTTTGGCCACGAGAAGTGGACAAAATAATTAAGAGAATATCTCAAGTAGGGACACAGAGGAAATTAAATATCACATCATACATGTTTTCATGATGTTCAATATTCTAACACTAGCAAGAGCTAACATTCTTTCATTATCAAAAATCAACAGAGCTTAGCAGAAAACCCATATTGTTTGCTAACTCTACCTCTAATCTCCTTTAACACGAGCTTGTGTTGTGCATCCATTTTGTATTCCAATAAAAGAAAATGTTATTATTCTCAATAAAGTAAATTATCAATGAAAGGAAAATATTAGGTTACACTTTCACGCATTTTCAATTTCTATAATATCAAGAATTGAATTCCCAAATCCTATTTCCAAGATATAGAATATGTTTTTTCCAAAGTTTTCTATTCTTATGATGTAAACAAGAGTCACAATCCTCCTTGAAATTACAATAAAGACAATTTATCTTATGAGTCACCTTTCAAATTTTCTTTTCAACCATTACAATAAAGACATATGAGTAAACAAAAGAAGGAAGCTCTTTAATTTTTTTTTCTCTTCATCATCTTAATGGTGAATACTAAGAGAAAATTCACAACAGAAATCCATTAACCAGAAGCTTCATGTAACACCCCAAATTTATCCTCCTTGAAATTAGGTAACAATCCTGAGGAATGGGGCATACTGCCAGATTCTCGCTTGAGCGAGAGGACCTCGCCCAAGCGAGAGGATCAGTGTTTTGAAATTAGAAATTTTGGGAGTCTCGCCCAAGCGAGGAATGGGTCGCTTGAGTGAGAGGAAGCCTGTTGGGATTGTGAGATTCTCGCTTGAGCGAGAGCGTCAGATCTGAAATTTTAAAAAGGCGGGATTTTCTCGCCTAGGCGGGAATGGGCTCGCTTGAGCGAGAACCCGACGACTCCTCTTTAAAATAGAAACCCCAAACACATTTTAGGGTTAGAACTTTGAAGAGAAGAGAGAGAGGAGAGCTTTCCAAAAGCAAAGAGCCTTGTGATTCATCTTTAGAGCTTGAGAAGAGGTAAACCTCTTGTTTCTAACTCTTCTTCTTCCTCTCTAACTTGTTTTAGGTATGTTGGATCTCTTTTCAAAACATGAGAAACCATGGAAACTCATCCTTTAGAGTTATGGTTCATTTTATGTTGTTCTTCTCTTGTAAACTCTTGGTTTAGAGTTGGTATTTGATGAATGGAAAGGTTTTGTGAGTTATTCATGAAAACCCCAAAAACCCCCAAAATGTGAATATGAGTAAAAAGAGAAATGGATGAAATTTTAAATATGGATGATGAGTTTGTGCTTTGATGTTGATATATGAGATGAACATGTATGTTTAGATGTTTGGAAACATGTATTGAAGAAGTTTTGGAAATCTTGGAAATATGTGAATCCCTTGTATGTTTGATGATGAAATACGAGTTGTTTATGTGTTATTTTGAATAAATTACTGACATTGTTGTTATTGTTTATGTGTTATTTTGAATATTCTGATCGCTGCAATCTTAACATCAGTCCATCATCAAGCTGTTTTCAAACTCAACTGTTTTCAAGGTTTGTCATCATCAAAAAGGGGGAGATTGAGATTGCAAGTACTAGTCAAATTGCAACATCTGTTTCTTGCCTATGTTTCGATGAAGACAAATCATACTTGAATAGCTTGAAGACTGGACGCATCAACATCCAACATGACCAAGACTCTGACTCTAGGAAGGTTTTAGTTTTTCTAGAAGTCCTAAGATGCTTGCTTAGCTTTGAGTCTAGGTTAGGTAACCCAAAATGATGATCGTCTCACGCTCTGGTAAGATTGCCTAAAAATCGTGTTTGAGAGTCATCATTCTTCCTTTAGTAGGTTGCACCAAAATTATATTTTCTATGAAAATCATGCTTTATACTATGTACCTGTTACCGAAGCAGAATATATTGTTGCGGGGGTGTGTTGCGCTCAAATCCTCTGGATGAAGCAGCAACTTCTAGACTACAGTCTAAAGCTTGATCGGATTCCCATCAAGTGTGATAATAATAGTGCCAAATACCTATCAAAGAATCTTGTCTTGCATTCACGAACAAAGCATATAGAAATTAGGCATCATTTTCTTCGAGATCATGTGCAAAAAGGTGATTGTGTGATTGAATTTGTTGAAACTTCCAAACAATTATCCGATATTTTCACCAAAACCCTGCCAAGGGATACATTCTATACTCTACGAAGAGAGTTAGGAATCCTTGATGAAAGTTATCTAAAATAATTTGTTTGGGTTGCCTTTTTTTTTTGAAATTTACACCTTGTTTGATCTAATTATGTGCTTCTGTGAATTATAATGCTATGAATGAAAATGTTCTTATGATATATTGCTTTTCATGTATGTTTAAGTGAATGTGTATTTCTTAATTTAAAAGTCAGCCAAATATATAGAGTGTCTAGTTGCCACACTGTGTCACACACAAAATGCTGAAAATGTCAAAATTTTGTCTGAATAATCGATTAAGGCTTGATTTAATCGATTACCTGGGCCCAAACTTATTTTTGAAAAGTATCAGTTTATGTAATTAATCGATTAAAATATATACATAATCGATTACCTGGGCTTCACATTTCTAATGTTTTGAAAATCTAAACATCGTTAATCGATTAAACAATCCATTTAATCGATTATCGACGACAATATATATGACAGATAAGGCATTTTGAACCATCACTATTCATTCCTCTCTCGTGGATCCGTGTTGCTGTACCTCATTTCTCTTGTACCCTTGTTTGACCACTCTAACGTAAGTCTCCTTTTCGCTTGGTCTCATTTTTTTTTACATTGCCTACTTAGATCATAAGCCCTTGTTTCAGACCTAAACCCCATCTTCCACACTCATGGCTGGACATCGACCCAAAATAATGAAAACCATTGCAAATCTTCCGCGCCGTACATTTAAAACAGGAGGCCCTTCATCTGCAACTCCAGGTAGACCCACTAAAAAAAGGGATCCTTTCTTCGCCCCTGAATTACAAGCATCAAGGCTGGCTTGTTTTCATGGAAGAAAACTCGCATATGTTCGTTATGCAGACGTACCATGGTCGGTAGAGGAAGGCTTCCAGTTTCCTCATGAGTTGGAAGTTCAAGGTACCAATACCTTCATTGAACTACAGGGTAAATTTTATCCATGGTAAAGGGTAAATTGATTGTGCTGGATGAGGAACTATTTTTTGCTGTTGGTGGTTTAAGTAGTTCTGGTGAACCCTTAGGCAATTGTGGAAATGAGCAATGGGATAATTTTGAGGCTTTAGCAACATAAAGATCATGTTTGAGAGACACTGTTTCGGTAACACCAGGAGGTCTAACTAAAGTTGGGGTCTCTTACGGTTGAAAATCGTCTTTTGCACTATGTAATTGCATATATGTTAGTTCAGCGAAACACAAATCATGCACAACCAACAACAAACGCTTTGAAAATGAACTTCACCATTAAGCAAGGAATTCTAGTCAATTGGCTTGCTGAAATTCTGAGATTTATGTCCGGGATTGCAACCTCATCTTCCAAATTACTTGCCTACGGAATCTTCATCTCAAGGATTATTGATCATATGGAGATCGATACCTCAGATGTTGAAATCAAACTGACCAACACGCATGACCATCAACTTGGTGAGTATTTGATTCACAAGATGGGCATCTACAAGATCACTGGCACATGGATGTATCAGGAAGACTATAGGAATACTGTTTACTTGGACCTCTCTGATGAAGAAACCTCGACTCTCCATTATTTTCTGTTACTGTGGATAATTGATTAATTGTTGTCCTTAATCGATTTTTCACACATAGACATTGTGCATTTGTTTTACACTATATATATACCTTTAAACTGTTATATTTCCTACCTTTGACAAATCGGTCTAGTTAATGACCTTTTTTATCATGCGAAAAGGGGGAGAAAGGTTGGTTGTTGTTTTTCTGATGTGTATTGCTGGCTTATCTTAAATGCTTCCGCAACTCAAAAAGAAAGGGGGAGTTCTTGAATACTCATATACCCAACTCTCCTCATGCACAGAATGAGGGGGAGATTAAGTTGAGGGGGAGCTGTGCGAAATTTTGACTACTCTGATCGCAGCAATCTTAACATCAGTCCATCATCAAGCTGTTTTCAAGCTCAACTGTTTTCAAGGTTTGTCATCATCAAAAAGCGGGAGATTGAGATTGCAAGTACTACTCAAATTGCAACATCTGTTTCTTGCCTATGTTTCGATGAAGACAAAGCCTACCTGAAAAGCTTGAAGACTTGACGCATCAACATCCAACATGACCAAGACTCTGACTCTAGGAAGGTTTTAGTTTTTCTAGAAGTCCTAAGATGCTTGCTTAGCTTTGAGTCTAGGTTAGGTAACCCAAAATGATGATCGTCTCACGCTCTCGTAAGATTGCCTAAAAATCGTGTTTGAGAGTCATCATTCTTCCTTTTAGTAGGTTGCATCAAAATTATATTTTCTATGAAAATCATGCATCATACTATATACCTATCTATTTTGGACGATTACCTCTTAACCAAGAAAACATATAGTTTTTCTTATAATTGATGCTAACAGTGATATAATTGATTATCTGACTGCACAGACCCGTTAATCGATTAAGAATTATTTTAATCGATAAATTAGAGTTCCAGTAACACTGGTTGTGGATTCTTGACAGTTTTAATCGATTATATTTTATGTTAATCGATTAAGTTCAACATAAATGTGCTTATTTTCAAACCATTAATCGATTAAGAGGTCATTTAATCGATTAAACCTGTTGAAACCAGAAAACTATAAATGACCAAGTTTCTCTCACAAGTCGAAGAACTTACACAATTTTTTTAACTTGATATTTGAGCTTACATTTTCGAAATCCCAAATTCTTGTGAGATATTCACCTTCTGCTTTAGTGTCAAATCTTTGAGAGAAAAACCTTTGCTTTGTGAAAAACATTCTTGGTTTCTTGTTTTGCAAAAACAAAAGCTTTTTCATACTTGTGAAAAGTTTGAGTGCACCAATCTGTATTTCAATCCTTTAATTTCTCATACCCCTGTGAGTGAGTGTGAGTCTATCATCTTTTGGGTTGTTAGTGGCTTGTGTAAGCCAAACAACTCTTCTTTTAGAGTTTCTTGTAAAAAGCTTGTTTCTTGTAATTTTGGTTGAAAATCTCTAACGTTTAGAGAAAGTTGTAATATCGGCTAGCTGCGGTTGGTTGGATATAGTTTTCACTGAGTATCTTGTTTGGTGCATCGAGTAGTAAGATTGGCAACTGTTTGCGAACAGAGGGAAGTCAAGGCTTGGTGAAATAGGGTTCGCATATCAAGTAGGAAAGGCTCAATTTGGAAGTGTGTGTGTAAAGAAGATTTTCAAATATAGTGAAGCAAATCTCCCAGGATCAGAAGGGGAGGCCTGAACGAACCAGGATAAAATTTCTTGATCTTCTTTCTCTTTCCCTTATCTTTTACTATTTCAAGCATATTAAGTATCTTGCATTCTTTAACTTGAAAGATTGAATCTTTATCCATAAAGATTGAGTCTTTGATATCCGTATAATTGTTGTGTGATGTTTGTGGTATCCTAGTGAGAAATTGCATGATTCTTGGATAGCTTGTTTACCGTGAAACCATCTTTTACATAGGTGTTGTTTCTAGTTTTTCTTCTCCAGATAGTCGATAATTTCAATTCTTTAATCGATTAAATCTGTTTCAAGTAATCGATTGTATTTTTTGTTAATCGATTATTACTGAATATTTATGTGATTCTTGATTCTCTGCCCAAAAATTCGAAAAGCGTACATATTGACTGCTTACACTTATTCACCCCCCCCCCCTCTAGGTGTGATACTTTGATTGACTGGTACCCTAACACATGCTCCATCTTTGACTGATCCATACACTTGTCATGCATGCACTAATTCTGAACATATGTAGTTTTTGCATTGATGAGTTTTTGAACATTGATATTGATGTTCCTTGCACTTCACTTGTCATGCATGCTTTGTTTCTGAGATTTGTGACTCTTGTATTGATGAGTTTCTGAATATTGTTGTTGATTCTCCTGTTACACATTCACATTGCACTAACACAATTGATGCAGGAATCATACAACAATCTGATTTATGTGTTAAGGTGCAGACTGCAACAAAGCCTAGCTTTGCTACTATCTTTCCATCTATTTTGCAGACACCTGATTGGATACCCCCGTTTTACCTTGAGTGCAACTTTGCTGTTTATGCTTTGGGGACTGTCCTTTCTAGTTACGAGTTTGATTTCCTCCCTCCATGATTCAGGGAGTCTTTCATTCTTTCTCTCCTTCTTTACTTTTATTGCACTTGTCAATTACAATTGTTGATATAACTGTGTGGATATTCTGTTTGTGCTGCATTGGGACAATGTGTAGTTTAAGTGTGGGGGGAGACTAATGTAGGTTTTTGTTGATGCATGCTTTTCTTTGATTTTTAGATTTTGCTTAGATTTTGGGCATTTTCTCTCATGCTTTCTTCTAGTTGATTCTTGATATCTTATGTTGTGAATCCATGCATTTTTTGTGTGCCAAGTTGCTTTTGATATTGAGAAGTTGAGCCAATTGTGATAGACTTGTCCCTTGTGGGATTTTGAGCCTTAATTGAGGATGGATTGATGTATACCATCTAGTATTCTTTCATGTGTGATTGTTGCACTCTTGCTTACTTGCACTCTAGAACTTGATATGTTTCTTGTTGATACTTGATTTTCATATTGCACATTTTGAAGTGATTTAGGCATTTCTTTTTAATAAGCCACAAGCCATATAGCCTACCTTGAATGAAATTATCCTTTGATTAGACCCTTTGAGCCTTTATACCCCTTTCTTTGTTATATAACTCATTACAAGCCTATAAGTGGAAAACCATGATTATCCTAACCTTAGGGATTTTTGGAGCTTTGGGATTGTTTTGGGAATGGGTATTAAAGTAAGGGTGCATTGTTCTTCATTTCTTATAATTCTTGGGTATGATTGGTTGATACATTTGTGTACATAAGTGTGGTGTGGTTTCATTGGAAAAAAAAAAGAAAAAACACAGCAAAAAGAAAATAAATGCAACGAAAAAAAAGAAACAAAAACAAAAGAAAAAAAAAACAAAAAATAAAAGTTGAGTGGCAAAGAGGATTGGAATTAGAGGGTAATTTTCTAATTTTGGGGTTGATTTTGTCTTACTTTTTACATATTCCCCATTGCTCCTCTATTCCCTTGGTTTTAAGTTACATATCCATATTTTATCCTACCTTGTCCTTGGCCCCATTACAACCTTGAAAAGTCCTTTTGATCACTATGTGCATGTTTTGGTCATGTTGATATCAGAAACTTATCAAGCTTATGGTTGTGTTTGTTTTCATGAAGTGCATTGAGTGTAAATATTTACAACCTAAGACACATGAGTGTAAACACTTTGGAGAGCATATCTTATGAGGATCTATCATTGTTGTGACTCACCTCTTGATTTGATTGGTTTCTTTGCATGCTTGAATTGATTGGATGATCTTCATGGATACTTGATTCTTGATATTTTTACTCTTGTGTGTTTGATTTTGCCCATCTCTTGGCATTTCTTAGAATTCATTGTGAAGTATGCCATCATTAGGATTTTTGATTTCCTAGTTTTTAATAATCTTCTTACATGACTGACTTTGGTGCACTAGTTAGCATAGCATTATTTCTTGATTTTGCCCAGGAGTGCAAAAGGTTAAGTGTGGGGTATTTGAGGAGTCATATATTACACACTATTTATAACCTTATTTTACCATTGTTAATGATTCTTAGTGTCTAATTGGCTTTGTTTGACATGGTTTAGTGTTTTAGGCTTTATTGGACTATTATTCTTAAAATGAGTTAAATTGGGATTATTTGGCCTAATTAAATCTAACTCTATTTTCAGGTCATATTTGCCACCAAGGAAATTTTTGGCATTACAAGTGGAGGATGTGTGCTGAAGTGAAGATTGTAATTTGTAATAGCATTTTAATTTCGTTTTAGGTTTTGGGCCCATTGTTTAGGGCCCATTTCGGTTTTACCCTTTAATAAGCTTTGGATATCGTTTTCACTCATCACTTTTTACATTACACTCTTAACATTTTCAGCTTTAGGAAGAGAGAATTTCGTTTTTCCCCTTTTTGGGGTTTAGGGTTCATTTTCGTTTTTGGTTCTTCTTCATTTCTTCATTTTCGGTTTTGGCTTCTTCCTCCATGGAAGGCTAGACCTTGGACTAAGTTCCTTTGGTAATGTATCACACTCTTGAGTTTTAGTTCTTAATGCATTTCGGTTTCTCTTTATTCTTTTAATGCAATTTCGGTTTCTCTATGTTTGAATCTTCTATCTTATTTCATATTGTGGTTTGCTTAATTCCATGGTTTTGATGTAGGTCCGTGAACTGATTTTCGATTAGTTAATTAGATCTCTAGCACATAATCGCTTAGTTTATGTGAATCTGTAAATGCTCCGTTTATGTTGATTTCGCTTAGTTTGAAGCTTAAACATTAGAGTTATGAACAGATTAGGAATTCAATGTGTAGAATCTGTAATTGATGCTTTGATTCGTGTGTTAACTATTTGTTTCTTATACCAATTTCGCTTAGTTAGAGGTTTAGCAATTTAACTATGAGTTGATCATCTTTTTGTTAATCGAATCTCAACAAACGAACACTGAGAATCTGATTTGTAACCAAGGATTGAGTTGTGAACAAATAAACCAAAGGGAATTAGCCTATTTACTGTTTTCCTTGTTACTGTTTCGTTCTGTTTTAGCTTTAGTTTCATACCATCACAACCACTAAAACCCCCATTGTGTGCGTGCGTGTAAGGAATTTGAACCAATGTGTGAAAGATAATCTTTGGGAAACGACCTAGGAGTCACTTCCTAGTACTATACTTAATTGTTTTATTATTTGCGTCGGGTACGACTTCAATCAGAAGCGTCATTGCTCTTGGTGAATTTCTTCATTTGACCGTTTCTTGCGCCTTTGTTCCTTCTAAGGAACTTGCTGAACTTCTTTACGAAGAGGATCATGTCATCCGTCTCTTCCTTTTCGTCCTCATCCTCGATGAATCATATTTCTCTATTTTTGCCTTAAGAGAAATATTTTTCTTCTTCTTCTTCTTCTCTTATTCTTCGTGTTGATCAAGTTGGTAAGTTCGAGTTAGTATTCCTGCAATTTTCCAAACAAAGCAGCCAAAGACATTTTGGAAAGACTTTTCTTTTCAGAAATGGCCATTACCTTTGGTTGCCATGTTCTTGTTAGTGATTTAGAACTTTTAGGTTCAAGTCACTGTTTGACAACACTTTGCCAAGTGCAATAAGATGGTTGGTGAGATGAGTGAATCTCTTTTGAAGATCCAATATTTACCTCCAGGTTTCATAGGCCAGTGGGAGAGTTACAGTCACTAGAGATTCCCGTTTGGAAGTGGGATAGTATCTCCATGGATTTTGTATGGGGTTTCCCAAAGACTCAAAGAGGGTACGACTCGATATGGTAATAGTAGACCGTTTGATGAAGTCTGCTCATTTCTTGCGGATGAACATGAAATATTCTTTGAAACGATTGACTGAATTGTACATCAAGGAGATCGTTCGGTTGCATGGGATACCTTCGAGAATTGTGTCAGATAGGGACCCCCATTTTACTTCAAACTTTTGGACTAGTCTGCAGTCCGCTTTGGGGACTAAGTTGAAACTCAGTTCGACTTATCATCCACAAACGGATGGTCAGTTAGAAAGGACAATACAATCATTGGAGGACCTTTTGAGAGCTTGTGTTTTGGAACAACCCGAGAGTTGGGATAGTATGTTTCCTTTGATTGAGTTCGCTTACAAAATTAGCTTCCATACTAGTATTGGGATGGCCCCTTACGTAGCCTTGTATGGGAGAAAATGTAGGTCTCTAGTGAGTTGGATTGAAACTGGGGAGAACTTAGTGTTGGGACCCGAGTTGGTCCAAGAAACGATGGAAAAGGTCAAGAAGATCCAGGAGAATATGAGAATAGCATAGAGTCGACAGAAAAACTATTATGATAAGAAACAGAAACCCCTGGAGTTTAAGGAGGGAGATCATGTATTTATGAGAGTAGTTCCGACTACAGGGATTGGTAGAGTGTTGAAGTCCCGTAAGCTTACTACGAGATTTATTGGACCATATTAGATATTTAAGAGGATTGGACCGGTAGCATATCGGATTGCTTTACCTCCACTGTTGTTGAATCTCCAAAATGTGTTTCATGTGTCTCAGTTGCGGAAATATGTGGGGGATCCATCTCATGTGGTTGAGTCCGATTAGATAGAACTAAAGGATAACTTAACATTTGAGACATTTCCCATGAGGATCATGGATACCAGCATCAAGAGGTTGAGAGGAAAAGAGATTTTCTTGGTGAAGTATTATGGAGCCAAGTGGATGAAGGAGACGCGACTTGGAAGTGGAGAGAGATTTGGAGGATTACCCTCATTTGTTCGAATCGAGGTATGTTTAATTTTCGCGGACGAAAATTCTTATTAGTGGGGGAAGATTGTAACACCCTGAATTTATCTTTCTTAAGAAGTGGTAACAGTCCTGAAGAATAGGGCACACTGCTAGATTCTCGCTTGAGCGAGAGGGTCTCGCCTGGGCGAGAGATGGCTCACTTGGGGAGTGGAAAACTGGGAGATACTGAAAGATTCTCGCCTGAGCGAGATTTGGCTCGCCTGGGCGAGGGAGAGAGGTGTAGACACTGGAGGATCATTGCTTGAGCAAGAATACCTCGCTTGAGCGAGAGCGTCAGATATGAGTTTTAATAATGGGCGAGATTTTCTCGCTTGAGCGAGAACCCGACGCTGGAACTTTAAAATAGAAACCCTCAAACACTTCCAGGCTTAGAACTAGAGAGAGAAGAGAGAAAGAGGTGATTTTGAGAGCAAGGACTCGTGGGAATCATCTAGAAACATGAGAAGAGGTAAATCTCTTGATTCTAACTCTCCTTCTCCCTTCCAAACTTGTTTTTGGTGTATGGGATCTCTTCTCAAAATGTGAGAAACCATGGAAACTCTTCCTTTTGAGTTGTGGTTCGTTTTATTTAGTTTCTCTCTTGTAAAATCTTGGTTTAGAGTTGGTATACAACAAAATGGAAAGGGTTTGTGGGTTGATTCATGAAAACCCCAAAACCCCAAAATGAAAGTGTGGTTTAAAAGGGAAATGGGTGAAATAGTAGATGTAGAAGATGAGTATGTGTTCTAATGTAAAGTAGAAGATGAATATGTATGTTTTTGATGTTTGGAAATTCCTAATGAAAGTGGTTTTGGAAACATTAAAAATGTATGAATCTTTTGTATGGTTAAAGATGAACTATGAGTTGTTTATATGCTGTTGAGAATAAATTACTGACTTTTCTTATTGTTTGGCAGGGATGAGGAAAGATCCTAAAGTTGGATGCGGTGTCGGAGGAACTTGCAAAGTTACCAAGGACCAAACCCAACACTCACCAAGGTAAGGATAAGCACTTTATTATGAGATATGAAATATGAGATGTACGGTTATATGTGGATGATTTGTAAGGAATATGATGTGGGAAGTATCAAAAAAATTGAATGTCTTGCCCAAGTGGTATTGAATTGAATGTCTTTCCCAATTGGTATAGAATTGAATGACTTTCCGAAGTGGTATTGAATTGAATGTCTTGCCGAAGTGGTATTGAATTGAATGTTTTTCCCAAGAGGTATTGAATTGAATGTCTTGCCCAAGTGGTATTGAATTAAATGTCTTGCCCAAGTGGTAGTGAAATGTATGTCTTTCCCTATGTGGTATTGTGGAAGTATGTGTAAGTGATAAATGGCTATGTAAAACAGGAATGAAGAAGAGGGTAACAAGGTTTGACATTGAAGAATGTGAAAGTAAGAATGGTCGTACGAGGTAGTAAGAGATAAAATGACATGTAGTGACTTTATGTTCGATTGCTTAAATTGTTTATCTAACTCTGTTTATAATGTGGATTATATCAAATGATATTTATTGAATTAAATGACTTACTCCTTTGTATGTTTCTGTGTGTTGCCATTTGATAATCCCATTGTAGGTAAGCTAATGTCTAAGGAACGACTTGATTAGGAGTCTTAGGAGCTTAGCGATCAAGATTTTATATTCGCAATCTTTTGTGTACTCTTTGTTGATATGGTGATATTTGATATTGTAATCCTTAACCCTGTACATGTTGATACTCCGTAAATTATGAATGCGCATTATGTTTTTCTGCATAAGCAGGTGGTTGAAGTATGAAACTAAAAATGTATGTTCAGGATCATAAATGATAAAAGAAACACGGAAATTTAGGTATAAAGGAAATTGTTGCATGATGTAAAATGAGAAACTATGTGTAAATGAAGTAAAATAAATGAAAAATTTTCAGGGGTAGAATTTGGGTCCTTAAAATATGGTATCGGAGCATAGTTAATCATGCGGCCTAGGGTATGGCCTTACGTGCTTCTTTGTGACCTTTATGTGATTGAATTAAGTGGTTTGTACAGACTGTTGTGTGATTTTGGGATTCTTGTTTGGTTAAAATTATGATGTACTGACAAGTGAATGAGTATAGGTACAAATGGTTGGAAGAGGAAGAGGAGCGGGTCAGAATGTTCCGAATGATCTTTTGGCTCAGATGGTGATTGCAATGCAACATGTGAACGAGAACTTGCAGACTCTAAATCAGAACGCATCACCAAGTCCGAGTTCACAACCCTTGGTCCCACCAGGACCGGCCGAATACCGAGGTCTGGGTGAATTCTGCAGGAGAAACCCAAGTTAGTTCCAAGGTGGATTCGCTCTTGATGCTGCCATTGAATGGGTCCAAGGATTGGAAAGAATCTTCAGGGCCATGAGCTGTTCTGATGCTCAAAAAGTGGCATAAGCCACCTATATGCTAGTGAAGGAGGCCGAGAACTAGTGGGAAATGGTCCGGAGACAGGTGGAGACCGAGGGGAAAATCATTTCTTGGGAGGCCTTCTAGGGTAAGTTTCTTCAGAAGTACTTTCCTACAGATTTAAAAAGGAAGAAAGAGGTGGAATTCTTGCACCTAGAGCAAAAGAGTTTGACCGTGGGGGAATATGCTGCCAAGTTCGAGGAATTGGCCCGCTATTGTCCATATGCCGAACTTGAAGTGGACGGGAGCTCCAAATGTGTCAATTTCGAGATGGGTCTGAAACCTGAGTTGAAGGTGATGTTTTGCCACCAAGAGATTTCTGACTTCCCTACACTAGTGAACAAGTGTAGAATGTATGAGGATGACGTGCGAGTGAGGGACACTACAGTTGGTAAAGTGAACCCTCCCCGGAACTATGGACCTCAACGCAACTTTGTGCAAGGGAGGGGTAAGGAGAAGATGACTAAAAGCCGACAACCTTATGGTCCGCCCAGCAATCATCGCAACCATGGTTCTCAAAGGCCAACCACCACTACTTCTACTGGAGGGTCATCTCCAAGCTCCTATCCTTTGAGCAGCAAATGTGGTCGGGGACACTATGCCAATATTTGCCCCGAACCAGGAAATGGGTGCTGCCATTGTGGTGGACAAGGGCATGTGAAGAGGTATTATCCTAAGTTACGATAGAGTGTGAATGTTGTGCGGGTTGAACGACCTCGATCTAAGGGCAGAGTGTTTACCATGAGTGGTGTAGAGGCATCAGATGTGGATGGCCTGATGAAAGGTAATTGTAAGGTGGTAGGTATTCTTGTTTTAGTGTTGTTTGATTCGGGAGCGACACACTCCTTTGTATCTGCTGAATGTGTGAACCGACTGAAATTGCAAACAGAGTCGTTGCCTTTCGACTTGGTCGTATCCACCCCAACTAGTGTGCCGGTGGTGGTATTGACATTGGTATCTTATTTTCCAGTAGTGGTATATGGTAAAACATTTACCGTAGATTTAATCTGCTTACCGCTGTCCCATTTAGATTTAATTCTGGGAATGGATTGGTTGTCAGCGAGTCATGTTATGCTTAATTGTGCTGATAAGACTGTGGTGTTTAGAGATCTATGTGAGATTTCTAACCAGGCTAGTTGTACGGAGTCAGTGTCGGCTAAGGGAGTCAGGACTTCCCTAAAGGAAGGGTGAGCAGTGTTTGTTCTGTTAGCATCACCAGAGGGTATTGAGAAACCCCGCATTGATGATATTCCAAGAGTCCGTGAGTTCCCTGAGGTGTTTCCTGGTGATATTATGGAATTGCCCCCAGTCAGAGAAGTTGAGTTCTCCATTGTCTTGGTACCTAGAACGAGACCCATATCTGTAGCTCCTTATAGGATGGCACCGTTAGAACTGGCTGAGTTGAAAAAGCAGGTTGAGGATTTGTTGGCAAAGAAATTCATTCGTCCTAGTGTCTCACCGTGGGGTGCACCGGTTTTATTGGTTAAGAATAAAGATGGGAGTATGAGGTTGTACACCGATTACAGACAGTTGAATATGGTTACTATCAAGAACAAGTACATGTGGCCTAGAATAGATGACTTGATTGATCAATTGAGAAGAGCGATTGTGTTTTCAAAGATTGACATTCGGTCGGGTTATCACTAACTTCGAGTAAAGTTGGAGGATATTCCTAAAACTGCTTTCAAGACGAGGTATGGGCATTTTGAGTATTTGGTGATGCCTTTTGGTGTGACGAATGCTCCAACAATATTTGCCGACTACATGAATCAGATTTTTCATCCGTATTTGGATTCATTTTAGTGGGATTTATTGATGACATTCTGGTTTACTCCAAGAGCCGAGAAGAACATTCGAAGCACCTGAGAGTGGTACTAGATCTTATGAAGAGTAATCAGTTGTATGCGAAATTGTCTAAATGTGATTTCTGGTTAGAATCAGTGAACTTCCTTGGACATGTGATATCCTTGGAAGGGGTGGCAGTAGACCCTTCTAAGGTCGAGGCAATGATGGGATGGGCGGTGCCCAAGTCATTTACTGAAATCACGAGTTTTCTGGGTTTGGTTGGTTATTACCGGAAGTTCATAGAGGGGTTTTCCAAGTTGCCATTGCCCCTAACCAAACTTACCAGAAAAGGGGAACCGTATGTGTGGACAATCCGTTGTGAAGAAAGTTTTCAAGAGTTGAAGCGGAGGTTAACTACGGCACCAATGTTGGTTCTTCCTTGTACTGATCGTGATTTCAGTATGTATTGTGATGCTTCCAAGCAAGGTTTGGGTTGTGTGTTGATGAAGGATGGGAAGGTTGTTGCCTATGCCTCCCGGTAGTTAAGGACGCATGAGCAAAACTACCCTACACATGATTTGGAACTAGTCGTAGTGGTCTTTGCAATAAAAATCTGGAGACACCATCTTTATGGTGTAAGATTTGAGGTGTACAGCGACCACAAGAGTTTGAAGTATCAATTCGATCAAAAGGAACTGAACATGAGACAGAGAAGGTGGATGGAGTTCCTTAAAGACTATGATTTTGGATTGCAATATCATCCGGGAAAAGCCAATGTGGTAACCGATGCTTTGAATCGGAAGTCCTTACATATGTCGACTTTGATGGTTCATGAAGAGAAACTAATTGAGGAGTTCAGGGATATGAACTTGGCAGTTCAAGTAAGACCCCATAGCATGATTTTGGGAATGCTTAAGGTCACCAACGAGTTGTTTGACAGAATAGAATAATGCAAGTTGACGATCGTGAGTTGAAGGTCAAACGAGATTTGATGGGTAAGGGAAAGGATACCGGCTTTGAGTCGGATTCCAGTGGGATGTTGCGATACAAGGGAAGAGTGTGTGTGCCTCATGATACGAAATTATGAAAGAGTATTCTAGAGGAGTCACACAAGAGTAAGATGAGTATGTTGCTAAAACCCTGAGATTGTTGCTTGAGCGAGAACTGTCTCGCTCGAGCGAGAGACACATATACACAATTCTCAAAACTCTAGCTTGAGCTAGAGATGAATAGGCTAAGTAACAAAATTGAGGTGTTACAATCCTCCCCCCTAATAAGAAATTTCGTCCCCGAAATTTAGTTAGGTTAATCTGAGGAAAATAATATCATAGACCAATAATTAGACACAAGATATACTCAACCAAACCTAAATTCAACTATTTAAATAGTTAAAATAGCTTAGTTGTCAATCAATGGTGCATACGATATAGAGGCGATACAACTTGATGGATTAAAGAACTAACCTTTAATCAGATTCAAGATACCATGATACAATAACAGAACGAGAGAAAGTAACAAGGAGGAAATTATTACAATGAGGATAAGGTTCCCGAAGTAATTATCAAGAATGTTTGGTCTCCATAATCTATCATGACAACAGTCGCTCAAAACAATTAGCACAACTAGATGAAGATTCACAAGAATATTTTCGAAACTAATATAACTTGAGATCAACTTTCCATAACTCACTAGAGTGTATAAGATCTTAACCAAAATGCAATATCTACATGGACACAAACTTGATGGAAGTGGTGATATTTCACTTCACACGTGTGAAATAGTCATAACTAACTCAAATTTCAACACGGTTACAAATTTGCATTTGCTACATCATAGTGAGAGAGGAAACAAAGTATTTATCAACTAAATGAGCATCTAGGCATACAAGATTTTTAAAGATTTCGAAGTGCAAAACAAAACAACCAAGTAAGAATCCATTTCAATATATCATCCCTACAATAAAAATAAGATACGGTAGAGGGAGAGTTGCTAGTTTATAGTCTCAACTAGATGTACAAGATAATATGCTCAACCAAAACAAATATCTTGTTACCAATGATAATTGCAAATTTATAAACATTCACCCATATATAACATCACTTAGATATGGATACTCGAAATACAGTTGTAATTAGACATTTAGTACTCAAATCTACATCACGTCTATAAATACAAGGTCATAATCACATCAAGAAGTTTTTAATCAAAACTATCCTTATCTAAGGTACAACTGTTTAAAGTTGGGATTCTCAACATGAAACTTAATTAATGATGAGTCGAAAACCACAATTCACCCAATGTGACTTTTGAAAACGTATTAGATAGAAGACCCATATCAATCACCTTATAAGAGTAAAGGATTAAACACTATTATTTTCAAAATGACCCAAAACCAATTAATCATGCATAGATGAAATGGAAGTGAAGGCATAGACTATAAGTTTTAACAAGAGGTTGGTTGGTTCTGTAGTTGCATACTATTCATAAAGGTAGAATCCTTAAAGTTCAAGTATATATCGATACATGCATAATTACTTCAATTATACATAGCAGATAATAATGCGCATTACTCAGAAGGAAAAACTAACAGTATATCGTCTAAGCACATATTAATGTACTTTACAATTTCATTTAGACAACATTAATATTATAATTCAATATATAAATAATATAGATTGTAGGGTCAATGTACCAAGATGGCATAAAAAGTTTAGATAATCCAACTCCACCGCTTACAGAGAGGATGGAAGCAAAAATTTGTTTAGCGATATCTCACTAAAACTAAAGTAACACCACATCAATACTCATATACATATTGAAAAGGCACTGACATATGAAAAAATTATCACTATCACTTTATTATGCCCATTTTTCTTATACTGACTTGCTTTTGGTTACCAAAGATTTAGAGAGTCACTTCAAAGTATAAACATATCTGAAGATTCAACTTCTATGCAGACACACTCATCACAATGACATTTAACTAACGTAACCAACTGCAATCAATACTTTGAACCATAAGTTTACTTTTTAGTACAAATATACAAAACTAATGCAACAATGAAAGTTCAATTTTTTTAGCAACTCATCAAAACAAAGACACGAGACTTAGTCTCCTCAAAACACACAAAGCACATTTCTTTTCCTTTTTCTTTTGCTAGTACCATATTTTCAAAACCACTAGGACATTGATTTGTAACATTCAATAGAATAGATCCCTTTACATGTTCATAGGACTCCATTAAATTACTTATTATTTGATTAAAAAGATACTAAATCTTTTGTTTATAGAATTCATACATCCAAGCTGAAATTGCAGCGCATTAGCAATTTGTAACACCTCAAATTTCGTTTTCAGAATAATTTGAAAACTTAGAGTGTTGAGGATTATACTAGACAATTCTCGCTTGAGCAAGAGGATCTCACCCAAGTGAAAGACTCAATGTTCTAGTATGAGTTTCTGGGAACCTCGCTCAGGCGAGGAAGTGGTTCCTTGAGCGAGAGAGGTCTGTGCAGGCTGTGAGATTCTCGCTCGAGCGAGAGAATCTCGCCCAGGTAAGAGAGATCTGAGCAGTCTGTGAGATTCTCGCTTGAGGGAGAGAATCTCGCCTAGGCGATAGCGTTAGTGTCTGGAAATTTGAAAAGTCGAGGACTTCTCGCCCAAGCGAGCCATTCTCGCCCGGGCGAGACTACGCAGCTATAAAAATGAAAAAGGGGTTTCACAAAACCTTAAAAACTCATCAAATCCTCTTCCCCTTACTCCTTAGCGGCACATTGGTAGACTTTGGATGTGAAAAGGGAACGTGAAGGTTGAAGGAAATGGTGGGAGATGTTGCTCTTTTGCAGAACAACGGAGCTTACGCAAACTCAGGTGAGGGAGAAGACCATTTTGATCTTAGAATATTTCATTAGAGTATCTTCTCCGATTTCCCTGAAGAATCGGAGAGTGTTATTGGATAGAAACTCCTTCGGAAGCTTGTTTTTCCATGGGAGAGTCTTTATCTTCCATGAAGATGTATTAGCCATAAATATGGAAATATATTTGTATGAAAAACCTTTTTGTCAGACTAAGTGCAAAATACTCATTTATGGTAATACACCTTCATGAAAGATTGTTCTATCGTTATTTGTGTGTATGAATGATAATAGTGTGATAAAATAAGATGATTGTGTTATATGATGATGATTATGTTGTGGGTTGCTTTATTGTGAGAAGGAATGAGATATACATTGTGATTATGACATTGATGCGGTATTTTGTGTTATGGTGAAGTTGTGATGTGAGAATAACATGGTGGAAATGATTATAATGTGAATGATATTGTTGTATTGATGTGAGTATGATCTAGATTGATTGTGAGAGTGATAGGAGCGATGTACAAGATATATGTGAGTTGATATTTTGCACACTTTGGCTCAAGTTATGTAGCGACACTTGGCTTAAGTTATGTAGCACACTTTGACTCAAGTTATGTAGCACACTTTGACTCATATGTAGCATACTTTGGCTTAAGTTATGTAACACACTTTGGCTCAAGTTATGTAGCACACTTTGGCTCAAGTTATGTAGCGATACTTTGGCTCAAGTTATGTAGAACACTTTGGCTCAAGTTATGTAGCACACTTTGGTTCAAGTTATGTAGCACACTTTTTGCTCAAGTTATGTAGCACACTTTGGTTCAAGTTATGTAGCACACTTTGGCTCAAGTTATGTAGCGATACTTCGGCTCAAGTTATGTAGCACACTTTAGCTCAAGTTATCTAGCACACTTTGGCTCAAGTTATGTAGCACACTTTGGCTCAAGTTATGTAGCACACTTTGGCTCAAGTTATGTAGTGACACTTTGGCTCAGGTTATGTAGTGACACTTTGGCTCAGGTTATGTAGCGATACTTTGGCTCAGGTTATGTAGCGATACTTTGGCTCAAGTTATGTAGCGATACTTTGACTCAAGTTATGTAGCGATTCTTTGGCTCAACTTATGTAGCGATACTTTGGCTCAAGTTATGTAGCATATATTGAATCGCCTTTATGGTGAAGACTTGCCCTATGTAGTATAGTATTTCTTGGAATTATCGTATTGTTTTGTCTCTCCCCACTGATGCTAAAAATGATTTTTGTCTCTAAAAACTTGAAATTTAAAGCATAACAAACATAGTGTAAGATCAAGTAGGCATTGGATACACACAATGAAGCATACATATTATCATATAAACATGTTAAGACAAGTAAGCTTCATCGAGAATGCCTAATTCTCGTCTAATTTTGTAAAAAGGTTCTTTTGCTAACGGTTTAGTGAATATGTCAACTAGTTGATTATGAGTATCAATGAATTCTACTAACACATCCTTCTTTTGGACATGGTGCCTAAGGAAGTAATGCCTTATATCGATATGCTTGGTTCTTGAGTGCATAATTGGATTTTTAGTGAGATTAATAGCACTAGTATTGTCACACTTCAAGGGTGTGAAGCCTAAGTATAAGCCATAATCCCGTAATTGTTGTTTAAGCCATAACACTTGTGCACAATAACTATCGGCTGCTATGTATTCCGCTTCAGCGGTGCTTAAGGAAACACAACCTTGTTTCTTGCAAGACCAAGAAACCAAAGCATTCCCTAGAATGTGGCAAGTACCACTTGTACTTTTTCTTTCAAACTTGCATCCCGCAAAATCTGAATCCGAGAAGCCAACCAATTCACATACGCTTCCCTTTGGATACCATAGTCCAACATCGGTTGTGCCTTTAAGATACTTTATGATTCTCTTAACGGCAACTAGATGTGACTCTTTGGGTTTAGAGTGATATCGCGCACATAGACATACACTAAACATAATATCTGGTCTACTAGAAGTAAGATAAAGAAGAGATCTGATCATTCCTCGATATTTAGGTATTTCAATACATTTTCTTGTGTCATCAACATCGATATAAGTACTTGATCCCATAGGAGTAGCAATCGGATTGCAACCATCCATCTCAAATCTTTTCAACAAGTCTTTGCAGTACTTGGACTGACTTACAAATATCTTGTTGCTAAGTTGTTTAATTTGTAACTTTCCCATCATAGACATCTCAAATTCTCCTCGCATCATATTGCCAATTCACTACATAAACTTTCATTTGTAGAACCGAAAATAATATCATCTACATAGATTTGAACAAGTAAAGTGTGATGATTTATTTTCTTAATAAAAAGTGTAGTGTCGACCTTGCCTTTAGAAAATCCTTTCTCTGTTAAAAAGTTTATTAGACGATCATACCAGGCATGTAGAGCTAACTTGTATAAGCCATAGAGGGCTTTCTTTAACTTGTATACATGGGAGGGATGTTTGTAGTCCTCAAAACCAGGAGGTTGTTCTACAAATACTTCCTCTTGTATATACCTGTTAAGGAAAGCAATCTTTACGTCCATTTGGTAAAGATGAAAGTTCAAAGAACATGCATATGCAAGTAATAATCTAATAGCTTCAAGTCTAGCAACCAGAGCGGAGGTTTCATAAAAGTCTATACCTTCCTCTTGGTTGTATCCTTGGGCTACTAGTCTGGACTTGTTTCTAATGTTGATGCCATTTTCATCTGATTTATTTCGGAACACCCAACGGGTTCCTATTACATGCCTATTCTTAGGTCTAGGAACAAGTTCCCAAACATCGTTTCTCTCAAATTGGTTAAGTTCTTCTTGCATTGAAAGAACCCAGTGTTCATCCTCGATTGCTTCATCAATCTTGGAGGGTTCTATTTGAGAGACGAAGGTCATGTTTAAACATGCATCTTCCAGCATTAAGCTGGTAGTGATACCCTTACTTATGTCAACGATGATGTTTTCTATAGGGTGATCTCGATGAGTTCTCCACTCTTTAGGTAAATTAGAGTGAACATGCTCTTCTTGAAAGGATGGATTATCTTCCACTTCCACATGCTCTGCATTAGGTGTAGCTTCAATAACGGCATTTTCATTAAAAGTTGAACTTGGCAAATCCTCTTGATCAAGAGTTAACCTTTTCTTGATTAAGGGATTGGTTTCATCAAAGGATACATGAACAGATTCTTCCAATGCTAAAGTTGTTTTATTAAAAACTCTATAAGCTTTACTCGTGAGAGAGTATCCTAGGAAGATTTCTTCATCGACCTTTGCATCGAACTTGCCTAAGTTTTCCTTACCATTATTTAAAACGAAACATTTACAACCAAATACATGAAAGTGTGAAATGTTTGGTTTTCTTCCTTTGAAGAGTTCATTGGGGGTTTTCTTTAGAATAGGTCTTATGATAACTCTATTTGAAACATAACACGTAGTGCTAACTGCATCAGCCCAAAAGTTCTTTGGGAGGTTAGTTTCATTTAACATTCTCCGAGCGAGTTCTTCTAAAGACCGATTTTTCTCTATACAACACCATTTTGCTGTGGTGTTCTAGGAGCAGAAAAGTTGTGATTAATCCCGAGATCATCACAAAATTCCTCAAAAGAAGCATTTTGAAACTCTCCCCCATGATCACTTCTTATAGCAGCGATTTTAAGTGACTTTTCATTTTGGACTCTTTTAGCATAAGTGCTAAAGTTTTGAATGCCTCATTCTTATGTAATAAGAATAGAGTCCAAGTGTAACGTTAAAAATCGTCTACTATAAATTTGTCATAAGTGCTAAATTTGTCCTTCAAGGGCCAAATAAGTCCATGTGAAGCAACTGCAATGGTCTATCAGAAGAAACCATATGCTTTGGCTTGAAAGAGGTTTTTGTTTGTTTACCCATTTGACATGCACTACATAGTTTGTCTTTAACAAACTTCATCTTGGCTAAACCAACAACCAAATATTTCTTGATTAGCTTATTCAAATGGTACATATGAATGTGAGCAATTCTCCTATGCCAAAGCCATGCATCATGAATTTCATTTACAACTAAACATGTTATAGGAAGAGATGAATCTATATCTATCATGTAAATGTTATTAATTCTCTTACCAACAAGTTTAGAGTTTAGAAATTCCTTACTTTCAATGGTGCACTTATCTGGGTAGAATGATACATGGAAGTCGTTGTCGCAAAGTTGACTTATGCTTAGTAGATTGTGCTTAAGTCCTTCCACATATAACACTCCTTCTATGGTTGTTGAAGGTGGCTTATCGATTCTACCGACTCCAAGAATTCTTCCCTTGTTGTTGTCACCATATGTGACATAGCCTTTGTCCCTTGGAGTGAGGACAGAGAATTTACTTTTATCTCCCGTCATCTGCTTTGAGCAACCGCAATCCAAGTACCATAAATTGCGAGCGGCGCTCAAATCTACCTGCAAAACAGGTTAAGTTATATTAGGTCCCCAACATGTCTTGGGTGCTACATTGTTAGATCCTTTCTCAACCCATATAAAATGTCCTAAGGGAACACCATATTTTCAAATAGAGCAAGTATTTGGTGTGTGACCATGACTTTTAAAATAAGAGCATATGAGTTGATGCTTATGTATCCTATTTTTATCTTTACTATGAATGGACGCATGGATACATTGTTTTTGAGATTATTTTCGTTGAGATGTTTTGCTTCTTAGAAGCTTGGCTTTTAGAATAGCCTAGACCTCTTCGGTCTTTAATATGTCTCTAATCATTTATTATATTTTCTAGATATTTGCTACACTTGTTTGAATCATTAATTCAAAACTTAATGTTGAAACTTTATTTTCAAGAGTAATGCATTTTTGACATGAAGAGGATGATGAATATTTATTTCTAAACATTTCTAATTAAATTTTCTGTTTTAGAAATATTTTTCTAAGTTTGACATATTCATCATGCAATTCATTAAATGCTAATTGTAATTCAGAAGAAGAAAAAGGTTTAGTTTCACTTATCTCTTCATCATCAGAATGATGAGATACCAATAGCGAGAGATGAACTTGTTCGTCAATTTCTGGTTCAGATGTAGAACAAGTATTGTTGAGCATTGACCTTTTATCTTCCTCCGTTCCTTCATGCATAATCTCTAAAGCATCCCATATTTCTTTGAATGATTTGAAATTTGAAATTTTGAAAAGTACATCATTGCCAAGTGATGAAATGAGGATGTTTTTCGCTTTAAGATAGTATTGCACCTTCTTCTTATCTTCATCATTCCATGAAGATTTTGACTTTACTTTCCTTGTGTTGTTGACTATGGTGAAGGGTACATATGGTCCTTCCTTTATCGCATTCCAAATATCCAAATCTTGCGACTCTATGAAAATCCTCATTCTGATTTTCCAGAAGTCGTAACACTCTCCAACAAAACTTGGAGGTCTATTTATGTTGGAGCCTTCTCCTAGGAATGATCTTGAGGCCATCTTGTCGTAGGATCAGATTTTGAGAGTAACTTTCTCAAAAATAGCTCTGGTGCCAATTGTAAGAATGAGATTGCAACTAAGAGGGGGGGTGAATTAGTTGTTGCAAAACGATGGCCAATTTTTCTGCAATATCAAAGTTAAAGTGCAGCGGAAATAGTATGCAAAAAACTATTGACTTTGAAAGGTAGAAATAAAATAAGTATAATGAGAAGAGAGTACACAAGTGTTTTATACTGGTTCACCTTCTTGTCCACCGGAGGCAACGTCCAGTACTCTTGACGCGCAAGAGATTCCTTTATTAAATATAATGAGTTGCAATTACAATTATCTCTCCCCGAGATCTCCTTATACCTTACAAACTCACTTATACTTAATCCCTTGGAAAACCCTATTCCAAGTAACACCCTTGGTAAACACTATACCAAGTCACTGAACCCCTTTCTCTTCACACCCTTATGAAAGAAAGTGAACTTTGCTAAAGTGAAGAATATACAATTTGGCTTGGATTGCCTTTACAATTGTATGTAACAATTCTAGACTTGCAATCCAAAAACAAATCTTATACTTTAGATAAAAATTCTCTTTTTAACTTTGAAAAAGTTTGGAATGCAGTTAGAAGCCACTCTGAAATACTTAGAAAGTTTGGGAGTATGTTGCTTGAAAAGTGCAGAAAATTCAGAAAGTGTGAGAGCTTTTGATGAGAGTTTGTAATCTGAGTTGTTGTTATATGTGTTGTTATGAGAGTGTTTCAATGCCTTTATATAGGCTTCCAATCAACCATAACACCTTTATATAAGAGTAGGTTTCA
Organism: Lupinus albus; assembly: GCA_009771035.1. NCBI lineage: Eukaryota > Viridiplantae > Streptophyta > Magnoliopsida > Fabales > Fabaceae > Lupinus > Lupinus albus. Next base: position 8,841,140 of record CM019999.1, read on the forward strand.
TTTGGAATGAAACAAATCTGTTTTGAGTGAAACCTGTTCACTTTGAAATCTAAAAACTGATACAACAACTCTCAGTAATCGATTACTATAAGTGGGTAATCGATTACCAAACAACGTTGTTAGAAGCTTTTTCAAATTTCACACAGTGTAATCGATTACTGTATTTGAGTAATCGATTACTCAAAGGTACTATCCAACAGCTTTGTGAAATTGCCTTAGTGTAATCGATTACACTTCTTTGAGTAATTGATTACCCTGTTTTCTAAAAATGGTAATCTGTTACTTCAAAGACTGTAATGGATTACTCTTAGCTGTTTGAGGATGAATAACTCTTTTCTCACTCATGTAACTTGTTACTCAAGTATGGTAACCCGCTACATGTTGTTTTTGAAAATTATTTTTAATCACACTTAGATTTTTCTTATTTTCTTTAAAACAATTTTTGTGCATTATTAACTATGTAAATAAAATAGTTGTAAGGATAGAAGTACCTAAAGACTTAGACTCTAAATCTTGAAGCTTTGTGTAAAGACCGAAATTCTACCTTGAAATTTTTTTTCTTTTATTTTAATCCTTTCATGCATACGGTCATCATATTACTTTGATTTCTCAATTATCATTCCTTAAAACACTTTTAACATAGAATATTACCATACAATTTATGTTGCGGAAAAAACATAATTCATTCAACTAAACTCCAGTGTCTACCGCATACAACTAGCTATGGGTTTCCAAAATACCCATAGCTACGTGTATGCGGAAATACAATCAATCATATAAGTCATATATCCATAGTTACAAAATATTCCAAGTAATTCAATAAGCACTCATATACAAAATAGTGCAGTAAATGAATCCAAAATATAAAGCTCCTAAATCACCCAAAAATGAGTCTCCCTCATATCACCTGTTTATCTCCAATGGGATTATCAATGACAAAACACAGAACACACAAAGGATTAAGTCATTAATTCAATAAACATCATTATAAGATAATCCACATTATAAAAAGGGTTAGTAAACCATTTTCGAAATTCATTTTGTCTTGTTGCATAACTTGAGCCAAAGTCGCTACACCTCTTAGGGTTAGCTAAAAGCAGATTCTCATCTTTATTAGAACAAATCGCGCTTATATACTCAAGCCAGAGTTTTGCTTATATACTCAAGCCAGAGTTTTGCTTATATACTCAAGCCAGAGTTTTGCTTATATACTCAAGCCAGAGTTTTGCTTATATACTCAAGCCAGAGTTTTGCTTATATACTCAAGCCAGAGTTTTGCTTATATACTCAACCAGAGTTTTGCTTATATACTAAAGCTAGAGTCGCTAACCATTCATGGTCAGCTAAAAATACATTTCCCTTTCATTAATTTCACCATAAAACATTTCCGGTAAATCCACGCCCTCATTAGTATAAACACACCAATATATGTTTATACTAATTACGTGGTTCACAACTCAATCAATCACATAACCAGAAGTACATATACTTTCTTTTCCATAAACCTACGCCTACTTTAATATAAACACACCCATATATGTTCATACTAAATGCGTACTTTACAACTCAATCATTGCATAATCAGAGAATACACATTTTCGAGTTCAAATGTATAATTAAAGACTTATCCTTACCTCGGTGAGTGTTGGGTTTCGTTCTTGGAAACTTCTCAAGTTCCACCGACACCGCCTCCAACCTTAGGATCTTTCCTCATCCCACCACATAACACAATGTTAGTCATTTATTCCAAATATCACATAAACAACTTATAGTGCATCATTTTAATCATACAAAATATTCATCATAGATATTCAACCATCTAAAACATGCATAATATCTCATATTCCAATATTTGGAGGTAAACTCATCTTCTACCTCTAGCATTTTACTCATTCTCTCCTTATACCACATTTTCACTTTTAGGGTTTTTGGGGTTTTCATGAATCAACCCACAACCCTTTCCATTCTTGAGATACTAACTCTAAACCAAGAGTTTACAAGGTAAGTATGACATAAAATGAACCATCACTCAAGAGGATGAGTTTCCATGGTTTTCTTCATTTTTGAGAAGAGATCCATCATACCCCAAAGTGAGTTTATGGGAGAAAAGAGAGTTAGAATCTAGAGTTTTACCTCTTCTCAAGCTCTTAGATGAGTATCCAAGCTTTTTGCCCTTGAAAACCTCTCTTCTCTCACTCTTCTTCTTTTCTAAAAAGCCTAGATTGTGTTTAGGGGTTTCTCATTAAATGTTGTCTCGTCGGGTTCTCGCTTAAGCGAGGGATTCTCGCTCAAGCTAGAAAATCCCGCCCATTTTAAGAACTCAAAACTGACCCTCTCGCTCAAGCGAGGGATTCTCGCTCAAGCGAGGGATTCTCGCTCAATCGAGAATCTCACAGTGGCAACAGCCCCAAAATGACATTTCTTGCCCAGGCGAGACAACTCTCGCTCAGGCGAGAATCCTCCAGTATAGCCCAGGATTTCACCCTCCCAGATGAACCTCTCTCGCTCAAGCGAGAGTCCGAGGGCTGATACTATGATTTTCAAGACTTAAAATTTGGGGTGTTACACTTTTTATTCGATAGAATTTGTAGGTCTTCTTCCTTTCTTCTTTTTGTTATGATGGTAGCTTCATCAAAATCGTGCCAAGTTCAGGAGCAAGATATTCTTTACACCTTGTACTGATCGAGATTTCAGTGTATATTGTAGTGCTTCTAAGCAAGGTTTGGGTTGTATTTTGATGCAGGACGGGATGGTTGTTGCCAATGCTTCCCGATAGTTAAGGATGCATGAGCAAAACTTCCCTACGCATGATCTAGAACTAGCCGCAATGGTCTTTGCATTGAAAATCTGGAGACACCATCTTTATGGTGTAAGATTTGAGGTGTACAGCGACCACAAGAGTTTGAAGTATCTGTTTGATCACAAGGAACTAAGCATGAAACAGAGAAGGTGGATGGAGTTCCTTAAGGACTATTACTTTGGATTGCAGTATCATCCGGGAAAAGTTAATGTGGTTGCTGATGCTTTAAGTCGGAAGTCCTTACATATGTTCACTTTGATGGTTAACAAAGAGAAAGTAATTAAAGAGTTCAGGGATATGAACTTGGCAGTTCAAGTAACCATAGCATGATTTTGGGAATGCTCAAGGTCACCAATGAGTTGTTTGATCAGATTAAAATAATGCAAGTTGAAGATCAGGAGTTGAAGGTCAAACGAGATTTGATGGCTAAGGGAAAGGAAACCGGTTTTGAGTCGGATTCTATTGGAATGTTGCGATACAAGGAAGGGTTTGTGTGCCTTTTGATGCGGAATTGCGAAGGAGTATTCTTGAGGAATCTCACAAGAGTAAGATGAGCTTCCACCCAGGGACCACAAAAATGTATCAAGATCTGAAAAAAGTTGTTTTGGTTGTCAAGTTTGAAGAAGGATGTGGCTATGTATGTCTCAAATTGTCTGATTTTTCAAAAAGCAAAAATTGAACACCTGAGACCGGTAGGAGAGTTACAGTCGCTAGAGATTCCCGTTTGGAAGTGGGATAGTATCTCCATGGATTTCGTATCAGGTTTTCCAAAGACTCAAATAGGGTATGACTCGATATGGGTAATAGTAGACCGTTTGACTAAGTCTGCTCATTTCTTGCTGATGAACATGAGATATTCCCTAGAATGATTGCCTGAGTTTTATATCAAAGAGGTCGTTCGGTTGCATGGGATACCGTCAAACATTGTTCGGATAGGGATCCCCGTTTCACTTCAAACTTTTCGACCAGTTTGCAGTCCACTTTGGGAACTAAATTGAAATTGTGTTCAGCTTATCATCCACAAACGGATGTTCACTCGGAAACGACCATAGAGTCATTGGAGGACCTTTGGAGAGCTTGTGTTATGGAACAACCTAGGAGTTGGGATAGCATGTTACCGTTGATCGAGTTCACCTACAACAATAGTTTCCATACTAGTATCGGGATGGACCCTTACGAAGCCTTGTATGGGAGAAAATGTAGGACTCCTGTGAGCTGGTTTGAAACTAGAGAGAACTTAGTATTGGGACCTGAATTGGTCCGAGAAACGACAGAAAAGATCAAGAAGATCCAGGAGTATATGAGAATAGCGCAGAGTCGGCATAAAAGTTATTATGATAAGAGGAGGAAACCTCTTGAGTTTAATGAAGGAGATCATGTATTTATGGGAGTAGTTCTGACTACTGGGATAGGTAGAGTGTTGAAATCCCGTAAGCTTACTCCGAGATTCATTGGACCATATCAGATATTGAAGAGGGTTGGACCGGTAGCATATCATATTTCTTTACCTCCTTTGTTATCGAATTTACACCATGTTTTTCATGTGTCCCAATTGCGAAAATATGTTGGAGATCCATCTCATGTGGTTGAGTCTGATCAAATAGAGCTGGATGATAATTTGACTTTTGCGACCTTGCCCATGAGGATCATGGATACTAGTATCCATAAATTAAGAGGAAAGGAAATTTCCTTGGTGAAGGTATTATGGAGCCAAGTGGATGAAGGAGACGCGACTTGGGAGGTAGAGCGAGACATGAGGGAGGATTACCCTCATTTGTTTGAATCGAGGTATGTTTAATTTTCGGGAACGAAAATTCTTATTAGAGGGGGAGGATTGTAACACCCTGAATTTATATTTCTTAAGATGTGGTAACAGTCCTGAAGAATAGGACATACTGCCAGATTCTCGCTTGAGCGAGAGGGTCACGCCTAAGTGAGAGGATTAGAGTTTCTCCCAGAATTTTATCTGGGAATCTCGCTTGAGCGAGAAAGGGCTCGCCTGGGTGAGAGATTGCTCACTTGGGTGAGTGGAAAATTGGGAGATGCTGAAGGATTCTCGATGAGCGAGATGTGGCTCGCCTAGGCGAGGGAGAGGGGTGTGGATACTGGAGGATCCTCGCTTGAGCAAGAATCCCTCACTTGAGCGAGAGCGTTAGTGTTGAGTTTTTAAAATGGGTTGGATTTTCTCGCTTGAGCGAGAAAAGGATCGCTTGAGCGAGACCCCAACAAGGAAATTTTAAAATAGAAACCCCAAACACTTTTAGGGTCAGAACTTTGAGAGAGAAGAGAGAAATGGGCGATTTTTGAGAGCAAGGAGTCATGGGAATCGACTATAAGCTTGAGAAGAGGTAAATCTCTTGATTCTAACTCTCTTTCTCCCTTTCAAAACTTGTTTTGAGTATATGGGATCTCTTCTCAAAATGTGAGAAAACCATGGAAACTCTTCCTTTGGAGTTGTGGTTCATTAAATTTAGTTTCTCTCTTGTAAACTCTTGCTTTAGGGTTGATATTCAAAAAATGGAAAGGGGTTTGTGGGTTGGTTGATGAAAACCCAAAACCCCCCAAAATGAAAATGTGGTTAAAGAGGAAAATGGCTGAAATAGTAGATGTAGAAGATGAGTATGTGTTCTAATGTAAAATAAAAGATGAATATGTACGTTTTTGATGTTTAGAAATTCCTAATGAAAATGGTTGTGGGAACATTGAAAAATGTATAAATCTCTTGTATGGATAAAGATGAAATATGAGTTGTTTATATGTTGTTGTGAATAAATTAGTGACTTTTGTTGTTGATTGGTGGGGATGAGGAAAGATCCTAAGGTTGGAGGAGGTAGCGAAGGAACTTGCAAAGTAACCCAAAACCCAACACTCACCAAGGTAAGGAGAAGTGTGTAATTGTATATGATAATAGAGAATGCGTGGATTTTCTAATTATATATGAATTGTGAAGTAATGAGAAGAAAATCTATTTTTAGTTCCCTTAAGAGGTTGAGCAATGTATGAGTTACCTTCGTGGTAATGTCTTATGTAGCAATGTCAGAGTTACCTTCGTGGTAATGCTTATTCGTAGCAATGTATGAGTTACCATCGTGGTGATGGCTACTCGTAGCAATGCATGAGTTACCTTCGTGGTAATGACTATTCGTAGCAATGTATGAGTTACCTTCGTGGTAAGGGCTATTCATAGCAATGAATGAGTTACCTTCGTGGTAATCGCTATTCGTAGCAATGTATGAGTTGCCTTCGTGGTAATGGCTATTCGTAGCAATGTATGACTTGCCTTCGTGGTATTGGCTATTTATAGCAAATGTCTGACTTTCCCTATGTGGTAAGATTAATGAACCAAGGTAAACGTATATGAGGTAGATGATTAAGAAAGGAAATGATTGAGTTACATATGGGTATGATGAATGGGATAACAATGATGTTAGAGTAAAATGTGGAATGGTGAAGACAGTAAAGTGGATATATGCCAGAGTAGTATTATATATTATGATATGATTATATATCTAACTCTATTAAATGTGGATTATCGTATAATTATGTCCGAATTGATGACTTACTCCTTTGTGTTTTCTATGTATTTTGTTTATGATAATCCCATTTTAGGTAAACAGACGATTTGAGGATGCTTGATTAGGAGCCTTAGGAGCTTTAAAATCTGGATTCTCTGATTTTATCTTTTTGAATCATAACTGACTAAATGATGTTTTGAATATATGTAACTATGGGTATTATATTTCTGGATAATTGTAATCATGGATATTATGATTTTGGGAACTCATAGCTATTTGTATGTCGTATTCACTGGGGATATTAATAGGAATTATGTTTTTTGCCTAGTGAATGTTTGTATGATTATCGCATGTTAAGACTATCATGAATCTGAAAAGATGATTAATGTAAAATCATTGGGTAAATGAATTAAAACAAGGAAAAACTTTCAAGGGTAGGAATTGGGTCCTTACATGTATTTTACTGCAATATGAACTTTAGGAAGAATCTTAAGACTTCCCATGTTTAGGGAAAGGATATAGGTTTGGATATCCAAACCTTCTATTCTATATGTTGTGATATACCGATGACATGTGACATTACTGGTTTCGGCCTAGTATGTGATTGGGATGATTACGATCGCAAGAGATTCTATCCTTCTATTTGTAGAATCCCAAAGGAGGAAATAGAAAGGCGAAAGCAACAAAGCCTTGGTGAGACTATTAAGAACAGGGATATCCTCTTTGTTGGATATCTCACGCTGAAGAACGTTAGGTTCATTATTTTGCTATGTCATTTTGCCGAAATTTTCCAATCATTCGCAAATTAGTGACATAGAGCTCCAATTGATGTATGCTATTAAGTATAACATCAAGATAAATTGGGCTAAGATGATAATGCAACAAATGTGGCATGTTCGCGACTCCCAAAGTCCGTTGACTTACACCATCTTCATTACCAAAATTCTTGAGCAAGATTGAGACTAAGTTACATGGCGTATCTTTAGATGGTGAGACAAAAGTGGCTCTCAATCTTCGCGAAAGCAAGATTGATATAGAAGTTTTCCACAAGAAGGGGTTTGTTCTAGATCCTATCACTCGTCGAACCTATAAACATCGCACTGACTGTCAAACTGCTCCTACCAACCAACCAGAACCTACTGCACCAAACCAGCCTGAGTTTCAAGCTCCATCTTCCTCATTTGTTGTCATGCCTTCTAATAAGATGATTATGGATGAATTGGTTTCTCTTCGAGGCTACATCACTACAAGGATGGATGCTATCCATACCCAGAACCATCAAATCCATTATGAACTTCATCGTCTTTCATCAAGGCTGAATAGCATGGACATTAATGAAGATAGTTCCAAGCCGGAATCTTAGTTTCTTGTCTAGGTTTCTATTTGTAATGATTGTGACTGTGCTTTTTACCTTTAGGATTTGAACATTTTTTGGCTTTAATTTTTATTTCTTGTTGTTTTGGATATTCTTGTATGAACATCATGCTATTGCGGCTAATATTCAATGCTTTCAATTTATGTTTCATACATGGCTTTATATTATGCTCTACAATGTATATTGTGCTGGACTCTTGGCTTTTCTTCTTTTTGATGAAGTCAAAAGGGAGATAAAAGTTGGGAGTAGTGTATTTTCTGTATAAATTTTTCAAGCACATAACTCCAAAAAAAGGGGGAGCATACATATAGGGGGAGCATACTCAAGACAAGCCATGAAACATCATCAAGTATGCTACTCTCAGAAAAATAAACCAACAAGAAGATATTGGTTTGTCATCATAAAAAAAGGGGAGATTGTGAAGAAGATCTTGCTCCTGACCTTGGCACGGTTTTGATGAAGACACCAACATCACAAAAAGAAGAAAAGAAGAAGACCTATCAAGACTATCGAAGACAAAGCTTCAAAAATTTAGATTCTAAATATTTAGGTATTTCTATCCTTACAACTCCTTTATTACCTTAGTTAATAATGCTCAAATTATTTTTTCAAGAAAATCAGAAAAATCTAAGTGTGAATAAAAATAATTTTCTAAAACATGTAACGGGTTACCATACTTGAGTAACAAGTTACATGAGTGAGAAAAGAGTTATCAATCCTCCAACAGCTATAAGTAATCCATTACTGACTTTGAAGTAATTGATTACCATTTTGAGAAAATAGGGTAATCGGTTACTCAAAGAGCTGTAATCGATTACACTAGGGCAATTTCACAAAGCTGTTGGACAGTAACGTTGATTAATCGATTACTCAATTTCATTAATCGATTACACTATGTGAAATTTGAAATAGCTGTTAACAGGATGTTTGGGTAATCGATTACCCACTTTCTATAATCGATTACTAAGAGTTGTTGTATCAGTTTTTAGATTTCAAAGTGAAAAGGTTTAACTCCAAACTGATTTGTTTCATTCCAAACGAAACCTACATTTCCCTAAAGGTGTTATGGTTGATTGGAAGGCCTATATAAAGGCATTGAAACAATCTTAACTAATACACAACTCAGATTGCAAACTCTCATTGAAACTCTCATAAAGCTCTCACACTTTCTGAATTTTCTGCACTTTTCAAGCAACATACTATAGTATCAGAGTTGCTTCTAAGTGCATTCCAAACTTTTTAAAAGTAAAAGAGCATTATTATCTATAGTATAAGAGTTGTTTTGGATTGCAAGTCTATAATTGTTATATACACTTGTAAAGGCAATCTAAGCCATATCGTATATTCTTCACTTTTGCAAAGTTCACTTTCTTTCACAAGGGTGTGAAGAGAAATGGGTTGAGTGACTTGGAATAGTGTTTTCCAAGGGTGTTACTTGGAATAGGGTTTTCCAAGGGATTAAGTATAAGTGAGTGTGTAAGGTACAAGGAGATCTCGGGGTGAGATAATTGTAATTGCAACTCATTATATTTAATAATGGAATCTCTTGCGCGTCAAGAGTACTAGACGTATCCTTCAGTGTACAAGAAGGCAAACCACTATAAAACACATGTGTACTTTCTTCTCCTTATCTTTGTTATCTTTCTATCTTTCCAAGTTAATATTTTTCTACATATTATTTCCGCTGCACTTTAACTTTGATATTGCAGAAAAATTGGTCATACTTATTGCAACACCTAATTCACCCCCCTTAGTTGCAATCTCATACTTACAATAACCAAACATTTTCCCCTTTCAACATCATTTTCGTTTTGGTTTTTGGGGTTTTCATGAATCAACCACCAATCATCCTCAGTTTCGAATACAAACTCTAAACTTCGAGTTTTTCAAAGGAAAAGCTACATAACAACGAGTTACAACCCAAAAGAGAAAGTTACATGATTTTCTAAACCAAGAGAATAGACCTAAATGCCCAAAATAAGTTTTCAACAAGACAATGAGTATTAAATTCAAGAGGTTTACCTCTTTTCGAGATTCTCTTAGACTCTAAACGAGCTCTTGTCAAGAAAATCGCCTCCTTTCTTGTTTTCTCCCAAAAAGCTACCCCATTTTCTTGTTTGGGGCTCTATTTTAGGGTTCAGGGTTTTAGACTCTTTCCCAAGCGAGAATACGTCGCTCAGGCGATAGTTTCACGCCTTTTAAAATTTCAAACTCTGATGCTCTCGGTCAAGCGAGGATCCATCAGCCTCCAGAGTGTCTCCCTCGCTCAAAAGAGCCAACTCTCGCTCAAGTGAGGCTTTCAGGGAAAATCCTTGGAGAAATCCTATACTTCTCGCTCAAGCGTGACTCCCTCGCACAGGCGTGAACCATCCAGCCACCCCTAGGCTTGCTGATTGCTACCAACCTTAAAAGAAGGGAAAGGCGTGAACCTGAATTTAAGGTTATTAAATTATAGTATCACTCCTAGAAGTCTCGCTTGAGTGAGAAAGGGGTCGCTTGGGCGAGAGTGGCTCACCAGGGTGAGTGGAATCCTGGGCTATACTGAAGGATTCTCGCCTGAGCGAGAGTTGTCTCGCTTGAGCGAGAGTTGTCTCGCTTGAGCGAGAGTTGTCTCGCTTGAGCGAGAGTTGTCTCGCTTGAGCGAGAGTTGTCTCGCTTGGGTGAGAAGTGACAATCTGAAGCTGTAGAGGCTGTGAGATCCTCGCTTGAGCGAGAGGGTCAGATATGAGTTTTTAAAATGGGCGGAATTTTCTCGCTTGTGCGAGAATGGGCTCGCTTGAGCGAGAACCCGACGTTGTTACATTAAATAAGGAACCTCAAACACATTTTAGGGTTAGAACTTGAAGAGAAGTGAGAGAAGAGAGCATTTTCAAGAGCAAGTAGTCTTGAGGCTAATCTAGAAGCTTGAGAAGAGGTAAATATCTTGATTCTAACTCTCCTTCTCCCTTTCAAACTCGTTTTGGGTGTATGAGATCTCCTCTCAAAATGTGAGAAACCATGGAAACTCATCATTTAGAGTTATTTGTGAAGAAGATCTTGCTCCTGATCTTGGCACGGTTTTGATGAAGACACCAATATCACGAAAAGAAGAAAGGAAGAAGACCGACAAAGACTATCGAAGATAAAGCTTCAAGATGTAGAGTCTAAGTCTTTAGGTACTTCTATCCTTACAACTCATATATTTACTTAGATAAAAATGCTCAAAAATTGTTTTCAAGAAAATCAGGAAAAACTAAGTGTGAATAAAAATAATTTTCAAAAACAACATGTAACGGGTTACCATACTTGAGTAACAAGTTACATGAGTGAGAAAAGAGTTTTCAAACCTCTAACAACTATGAGTAATCCATTACAGACTTTGGAGTAACATATTACCATTTTTAGAAAATAGGGTAATCGATTACTCAAAGTAGTGTAATCGATTACACTAAGGCAAATTCACAAAGCTGTCAAACAGTGTTGTTGAGTAATCGATTACTCAAAACCAGTAATCGATTACACTGTGTGAATTTTCAAAAAGCTGTTAACAAGATTGTTAGGTAATCGATTACCAATATGCAGTAATCGATTACTGAGAGTTGTTACATCTGTTTTTCAGATTTCAAGTGAAAGGGTTTCACTCCAAACTGATTGCTTTTCATTCCAAACGAAACTTACTCATGCCTAAGGGTATTATGGTTGATTGGAAGCCTATATAAAGGCATTGAAACACTCTCACAACATACAACAACTCAGATTACAAACTTTTACTTGAAATTCTCAAAAGCTCTCACACTTTCTGATTTTAGTTACACTTTTCAAGCAACCTACTCTTAAAGTTTCAAAGTTATTTTGAAGTTGCTTCTAAGTGTTTTTCATATTGTTAAAGAGCATTATTATCTCAAGTATACGAGTTGTTATTGGATTGCAAGTTCTAGAAATTTTCATATACACTTGTAAGGCAATCCAAGCCAAATTGTACATTCTTCACTTTTGCAAAGTTTACTTTCTTTCACAAGGGTGTGAAGAGAAAGGGTGAGTCAATTGGTATAGTGTTTACCAAGAGTGTAACTTGGTATAGTGTTTACCAAGGGTGTTACTTGGAATAGAGTTTTCAAAGGGGATTAGATATAAGTGAGTGTGTAAGGTACAAGGAGATCTCGGGGTGAGATAATTGTAATTGCAACTCATTATATTTAATAAAGGAATCTCTTGCGCATCAAGAGTACTGGACGTAGCCTTCGGTGGACAAGAAGGTGAACCAGTATAAAACACCTGCGTACTCTCTTTCCCTTCTCTTTGTTATTTACTTATCCTTCCTTAGTCAATATTTTTCTGCATATTATTTCCGCAGCACGTTAACTTTGCTATTGCAGAAAAATTGGCCATACTTAGTGCAACAACTAATTCACCCCCCTCTTAGTCGCAATCTCAGTCTTACATTATGGTTCATTTTATGTTATTTTTCTCTTGAAAACTCTTGGTTTAGAGTTGGTATTTGATGGATGAAAAGGTTTTGTGGGTTGTTTCATGAAAACCCCAAAACCCCCAAAAAATGGAAATGTGGATAAAGAGGAAAATGAGTGAAATGGTACATGTAAAAGATGAGTATGTGTTATAATTTAAAATAGAAGATGAATATGTATGTTTTAATGTTGAAATCTTCTAACGAAATTAGTTTTGGAAACATTGAAAATGTATGAATGTTTTGTGTGGTTAAATATGAACTATGAGTTGTTTATATGTTGTTATGAATAAATTACTGACATGGTTGTTGTTTGGTGGGGATGAGGAAAGATCCTAAGGTTGGAGTAGGTAGCGAAGGAACTTGCAAAGTTACCCAAAACCAACCCCGACAATCACCAAGGTAAGGAGAAGTGGTTAATTGTATATGATGATAGAAAATGTGTGGATTTTCTGACTATGTATATGATTTGAGAATGAATTTCCCTACGTGGTATTGCGTATGACTTTCCCTAAGTGGTATTGTGAATGACTTTCCCTACGTGGTAATGAGAATGACTTGCTCTACGCGGTATTGCGAATGACTTGCCCTACGTGGTAATGAGAATGACTTGCCCTACGTGGTATTGCGAATGACTTGCCCTATGTGGTAATGAGAATGAGTTGCCCTACGTAGTATTGTGAATGACTTACCCTACGTGATAATGAGAATGACTTGCCCTACGTGGTATTGTGAATGACTTTCCCTACTTGGTATTGAATTGAATGACTTGCCCATGTGGTAATGTAAAGGTAAATATATAAGTGGTATGTAATTGTGTGGTGTAGTAATGATGAGTAAAGTGACAAGGTTTGGCAAGGATGAATGTATAAATAAAAGTGGTGAATGAGGTGATATGAGATGGGAAATATGATATGTTGATTTTATATTCGAATGTCAAATCGTTTATGTAACTCTCTATAAAATGTGGATTATCGCTTAATGATATTTATTGAATTAACGACTTACTCATTTGTATGTTTTGTATATTTGTCAATGATAATCCCATTGCATGTAAACAAGTAAATTAAGGAGGCTTGGTTTGATGCCTTAGGAGCTTAAAACCCAGATTCCTTTATTTGCACCTTTGTGTATCATGATTGAATATTTGCGGATTTAAGTATTTGTAACTATGATCATTATAACTTTTGGATAATTAACTCTGGATATTTGTAGCTATGGGTATTTTGGAAACCCATAACTAGTTGTATGCGGTGGTTACCCGGATTCATTAATAGGAATTATGATTTTCTGTTAAATGAACATGTATGTGGATATTGTGTTAAGGAAAGAATATGAACGAGAAAGTGGGCTTAAAAGGAGGTTTTTGAACTTGTGAATCTAAATTATAGGAAAAATGTATGTGAAAAGAATAAAATAATGAACAAATTTCTAGGGTAGAATTTTGGTCCTTACTATATGGTATCAGAGCATAGTTAATTCTGCGGCCTAGGGTGTGGCCTTACATGCTTCTTTTTTACTTTTATGTGATTGAATTACGTGGTGTGTACAAACTGTTGTGTGATTTTGTGATTCTTGTTTGGTTAAAATTTTGATGTACTGACAAGTGAATGAGTACAGGTACACATGGTTGGAAGGGGAAGAGGAACGAGTCATAATGTTCTGAATGATCTGTTGGCTCAGAGGGTGGCTGCATTGCAACAAGTTAATGAGAACTTGCATAACCTGAACCAGAATCCAGCACCAAGTCCGAGTTCGCAACTCTTAGTCCCACCCGGACCGGCAGAATACCGAGGTTTGGATGAGTTCTGCTTAAGGAACCCTAGTTAGTTCCAAGGTGGGTTTGCTCCTGATGCTGCCATTGAATGGGTCCAAGGATTGGAGAGGATCTTCAGGGCCATGAGCTGTTCTGATGCTCATAAGGTGGCATATGCCACCTATATGCTAGTGAAGGAGGCTGAGAACTGGTGGGAAATGGTACGGAGGCAGATGGAGACCAAGGGGAAATCATCACTTGGGAAACCTTCAAGAGTAAAGGGAACATGAAGAGGAACATGTCGGTGGGGGAGTACGTGCCCAAGTTCGAGGAATTGATCCAGTATTGCCCTTATGCTAAACTAGAGTTGGATGGGAGGTCCAAATGTGCCAAGTTTGAAATGGGGTTGAAGCCCCAGCTGAGGGTGATGTTTGGTCACTAGGAGATTCCTGACTTTCCTACACTAGTGAACAAGTGTAGGATGTATGAGGATGATTTGCGGGTGAGGGACACTATTGCTGGTAAAGTGAACCCTCCATGGAACTATGGCCCCCCAACACAACTTTGTGCAAGGGAGGGGTAAGGAAAATATGAGTAATGATCGACGACCTTATGCTCCACCCCACAACCATCGCAACCAGGGTTCCCAAGGATCAACCGCCCTTGCTGCTACTAGAGGGTCATCTCAGAACTCTTACCCTTTGTGCAATAAGCGTATTCGGAGACACTATGGCAAAATTTGTCATGAATCGGGAAATGGGTGCTTCCACTGTGGAGAGCAAGGGCACGTGAAGAGGTTTTGTCCTAAACTTGACCAGCGAACGAATAGCAGAAATGCAGGAAGGCCTAGAAACACTGGTAGGGTGTTTACCATGAGTGGAGCAGAGGCGTCAAATGTTGATGGTCTGATCCAAGGTAAATGTATGGTAACAGGTATTCCTCTTTTAGTGTTGTTTGATTCGGGAGTGACACACTCCTTTGTATCTGTTGAATGTGTTGACCGACTGAAATTGCGAACAGAGGCATTGCCTTTCGACTTGGTCGTATCCACCCCAACTAGTGTGCTAGTGGTGGTATCGACGTTTGTGTCCCAATGTCCGGTTGTGGTAAATGGTAGAACATTTACCGTGGATTTAACCTGCTTACCCCTGTCCCAGTTAAATTTAATTATGGGTATGAACTGGTTGTCAGCAAATCATGTTATGCTGATAAGACTGTGGTGTTTGGAGATCTGTGTGAGATTTCTGACCAGGCTAGTTGTATGGAGCCAGTGTCAGTTAAGGGAGCCAGGACTTCCATTAAGGAAGGGGATCAGTGTTTGTGTTGTTGGCATCACTAGAAGGTATTGAGAAACCCAACATTGATGACTTTTTGATAGTCCGTGAATTCCTTGAGGTATTTCCTGGTGATATTCCGGAATTGCCTCCAGTCAGAGAAGTTGAATTGTCTATTGACTTGGTACATGGAACGGGACCCATCTCTATAGCTCCTTAAAGGGTGGCACCGTTAGAGCTGGCTGAGTTGAAAAAGCAGGTTGAAGACTTGTTGGCTAAGAAGTTTATTCGTCCTTGTAAGGACCCAAATTCTACCCTTGAAATTTTTTCCTTATTTTACTCTTTTCACATGCATTATTCCTATAACCTAGTTTCACAAGTGCAACAATCCTCATTTCAATCCCAGTTTCCCATTCATATTATTTCCTTAACACAATACCCACATACATATTTATTTAACAGAAAATCATAATTCATATTAATGTATCCGGGTAACTACCGCATACAACTAGCTTTGGGTTTCCAAAATATCCATAGCTACAAATATCCAGAGTTACAATTATCCAAAAATTATAATGATCATAGTTACAAGTACTTAAATCCGCAAATATTCAACCATACAAAGGAGTAAGTCGTTAATTCAATAAATATCATTAAGCGATAATCCACATTTTAAAGAGAGTTAAATAAATGAGTTGACATTTCAATATAAAATCAACGTATCATAATTCCCATCTCATACCACTTCATTCATCACTTTTGTTTATACATTCATCCTTACCAAACCTTGTCACTTTACTCATCATTACTACACCACACACTTACATTCCACATATATATTTACCTTTACATTACCAGATGGGGCAAGACATTCAATTCAATACCACGTAGGGCAAGTCATTCGCAATACCACGTAGGGCAAGTCATTTTCATTACCACATAGGGCAAGTCATTCACAATACCACGTACGGCAAGTCATTCTCATTACTACGTAGGCAAAGTCATTCGCATTACCACGTAGGGCAAGTCATTCTCATTACCAAGTAGGGCAAGTCATTCGCATTACCATGTAGGGCAAGTCGTTCTCAAATCATATACATAATCAGAAAATCCACACATTTTCTATCATCATATACAATTAACCACTTCTCCTTACCTTGGTGAATGTTCGGGTAACTTTACGAGTTCCTTCGCTACCTCCTCCAACATTCGGATCTTTCCTCATTCCCACCAAATCAACAACAAAAGTCAGGAATTTATTCTCAACATATAAACAACTCATATCTCATTTACATTCATATATGATATTCACATAATTCCAATATTTCCAAAACTATTTTCATTAGAAGTTCTCCATCTACCATTTTACCCATTTCCCTCTTTTGACACGTTTTCATTTTGGGGGTTTTGGGATTTTCATGAATCAACCCACAAAACCTTTCCATTCATCAAATATCAACTCTAAACGAAGAGTTTTCAAGAGAAAAACAACATAAAACGAACCATAACTCTAAAGGATGAGTTTCCATGATTTCTCTCATTTTGAGAACAGATCCAACATACCCAAAACAAGTTTCAAAGAGAATAAGAGAGTTAGAATCATGAGTTTTACCTCTTCTCAAGCTCCTAGATGATTCTCAATACTCCTTGCTCTTGAAAATGCTCTCTTCTCTCACTTCTCTCCAAGTTCTAACCCTAAAATGTATTTGGGGTGCCTTATTTAATGTAATAGCGTTGGGTTCTCGCTCAAGCGAGCCCATTCTCGCTCAAGCGAGAAAATCCCGCCCATATTAAAAACTCATATCTGACCCTCTCGCTCAAGCGAGAATCTCACAGCCTCGACAGCTTCAGAGTGCCATTTCTCGCCCAAGCGAGACAACTCTCGCTCAGGCGAGAACACTCTCGCTCAAGCGAGAATCCTTTAGTATAGCCCAGTATTTGACTCAACCAGGTGAGCCACTCTCGCCCAGGCGACACCTTTCTCGGTCAAGCGAGATTCCCAGGACTGATACTATACTTTAATGACTTTAAATTTAGGGTGTCACAATCCTCCCCCTCTTATAAGAATTTTCGTCCCCAAAAATTAAACATACCTCGATTCGAACAAGTGTGGGTAATCATCCCTCATATCTCGCTCTACTTCCCAAGTAGCATCACCTTCATCTACTTGACTCCATAGTACTTTCACCAAGGCAATCTCCTTGCCTCTCAACCTCTTGGTACTAGTGTCCAAGATTCTCACAGGTAGGGTCGCGAAGGTTAAGTTATCTTTCAACTCTATTTTCTCCGACTCAACCACATGAGAAGGGTCCCCCACATATTTCCACAATTGTGACACATGAAACACATTGTGAAGATTCGACAACAATGGAGGTAACGCAATCCGATATGCTTCCGGCCCAATCCTCTTCAATATTTGATATGGTCCAATAACCCTCGGAGTAAGCTTACGGGACTTCAACACTCTACCAATTCTAGTAGTCGAAAAAACTCTCGTGAATACATGATCTCCCTCCATAAACTCAAGAGGTTGCCGCCTCTTATCGTAATAGCTTTTCTATCGATTCTGTGCTATTCTCATATTCTCCTAAATTTTCTTAATCTTTTCCGTCGTTTCTCGGACCAACTCAGGTCCCAATACCAAGTTCTCCCCAGTTTCAAACCAACTCACTGGAGTCCTACATTTTCTCCAATACAAGGCTTCGTAAGGGGCCATCCCGATACTAATATGGTAATTGTTATTGTAGGTGAACTCAATCAACGGCAACATACTATCCCAACTCCTCGATTGTTCCAAAACACAAGCCCTCAAAAGATCCTCCAATGACTGTATAGTCCTTTTCGATTGACCATCCGTTTGTGGATGATAAGCTGAACTCAATTTCAACTTAGTCCCCAGAGCAGACTACAAACTAGTCCATGCAACCGAACGGGGATCTCTATCCGAAACAATGCTCGATGGTATCCCATGCAACCGAACAATCTCCTTGATATACAACTCAACTAATCGTTCCAGGGAATATTTCATATTCATTGGTAAGAAATGAGCAGTCTTAGTGAAAAGATCCACTATAACCCATATCAAGTCGTACCCTCTCTAAGTCTTCGGGAAGCCCGATACAAAATCCATGGAGATACTATCCCACTTCCAAACGGGAATATCTAGTGACTGTAAATCTCCCGCTGGCATTTGATGTTCAATCTTGGCTTGCCGACAGATGAGACAACTCGAGACATACAAAGCCACATCCTTCTTCAACCCCGACCACCAAAGCAGCTTTTTCAGATCTTGGTACATTTTTGTGGTCCCTGGGTGGAAACTTATTTTACTGTTGTGTGACACCTTCATGATACTCTTTCGCAATTCCATATTATGAGGCAAACACACCATTCCCTTGTATCGCAACATTCCACTAAAATCCGACTCAAATTCGGTTTCCTTCCCCTTAGCAATCAAATCTCGTTTGACCTTCAACTCTCGATCCTCAACTAGCATTATTCTGATATGGTCAAACAACTCATTGGTGACCTTGAGCATTCCTAGAATCTTGTTATGGGATATGTCAAACGCGATTTGGTGGCTAGCGGGAAGGGTACTGATTTTGAATCGGATTCTAGTGGGATGTTGCGATACAAGGGAAGGGTGTGTGTGCATCTTGATGCTGAATTGCAAAAGAGTATTCTAGAAGAGTCACACAAAAGTAAAATGAGTTTTCCCCCGGGGACAACGAAAATGTACCAAGATCTGAAAAATTTGTTTTGGTGGTCTGGGTTGAAAAAGGATGTGGCTTTGTATGTCTCGACTTGTCTCGTCTTTTAGAAAGCCAAAAATGAGCATCAATGGCCAGCGGGAGAGTTACAGTCACTATAGATTCCTGTTTGGAAGTGGGATAGTATCTCCATGGATTTTGTATCGGGTTTTCCAAAGACTCAAAGAGGTTACGATTCGATATGGGTAATAGTGGATCGGTTGACTAAGTCTGCTCATTTCTTGCCAATGAACATGAAATATTCCCTGGAGCGATTAACTAAGTTGTATATCAAGGAGATTGTTCGTTTACATGGGATACTGTCGAGCATTGTGTCGGATAGAGATCCTCGTTTCACTTCAAACTTTTGGACTAGTTTTCAATCTGCTTTGGGAACTAAGTTGAAATTGAGTTCAGCTTATCACCCACAAACAGATGGTCAATCAAAAAGGACCATACAGTCATTGGAGGATCTTTTGAGGTCTTGTGTTTTAGAACAACCTGGGAGTTGGGTTAGTATGTTGTCGTTGATTGAGTTCACCTACAACAAACGTTTCCATACTAGTATTGGGATGGCCCCTTACAAAGCCTTGTTTGGGAGAAAATGTAGGACTCAAGTGAGTTGGTTTGAAACTTGGGAGAACTTGGTATTGGGACCTGAGTTGGTCCGAGAAACGACAGAAAAGATTAAGAAAATCTGGGAGAATATGAGAATAGCACAAAGTCGACATAAAAGTTATTACGATAAGAGGCGGAAACCTCTTGAGTTTAAGGAGGGAGATCATGTATTCATGAGAGTTGTTCCGACTACTGGAATTGGTAGAGTGTTGAAGTCCCGTAAGCTTACTCCGAGATTTATTGGACCATATCAGATATTGAAAAGGATTGAGCCAGTAGCATATCAGATTGCTTAACCTCCATTGTTGTCGAATCTTCACAATGTGTTTCATGTAACTCAATTGAGGTAAAATGTTGGGGATCCATCTCATGTGGTTGAGTCGGACCAAGTCGAATTAAAAGATAACTTGACTTTTGCTACCTTGCCAGTGAGAATTTTGGATACAAGTATTAACAAGTTGAGGGAAAAAGAGATTGCCTTGGTGAAGGTACTCTGGAGTCAAGTAGATGAAGGAGACGCTACATGGGAAGTGGAGCATGATATGTGGAAGGATTACCCTCATTTGTTTGAATCGAGGTATGTTTAATTTTCAGGGACGAAAATTCTTATAAGAGGGGGAGGATTGTGACAGCCTGAATTTAAGGTTATTATATTATAGTATTAGTCCTGGAAGTCTCGCTTGAGCGAGAAAGGGGACGTCTAGGAGAGAGTGGCTCACCTGGGTGAGTGGAATCCTGGGCTAAACTGAAGGATTCTCGCATGAGCGAGAATTGTCTCGCTTGAGCGAGAGTTGTCTTGCCTGGGTGAGAAGTGACACTCTGAAGCTGTAGACGCTATGAGATCCTCACTTGAGCGAGAGAATCCTCGCTTGAGCGAGAGAATCCTCGCTTGAGTGAGAGGGTCAAATATGAGTTTTTAAAATGGGCAGGGTTTTCTCCCTTGAGCGAGAATGGGCTCGCGTGAGCGAGAACCCGACGCTGTTACATTAAATAAGGAACCCCAAACACATTTTAGGGTTAGAACTTGAAGAGAATTGAGAGAAGAGAGTATTTTCAAGAGAAAGGAGTCCTGAGGCTAATCTAGAAGCTTGAGAAGAGGTAAATCTCTTGATTCTAACTCTCCATCTCCCTTTCAGACTCGTTTCGGGTATTTGGGATCTCTTCTCAAAATGTGAGAAACCATGGAAACTCATCCTTTAGAGTTATGTTTCGTTTTATGTTGTTTTTCTCTTGAAAACTCTTGGTTTAGAGTTGGTATTTGATGAATGGAAAAGTTTTGTGGATAAAGAGGAAAATGAGTGAAATGGTAGATGTAAAAGATGAGTATGTGTTCTAATGTAAAATAGAAGATCAATATGTATGTTTTAATGTTGAAAACTTCTAACGAAATTGGTTTTGGAAACATTAAAAATGTATGAATCTTTTGTGTGGTTAAAGATGAACTATGAGTTGTTTATATGTTGTTATGAATAAATTACTGACTTGGTTGTTGTTTGGTGGGGATGAGGAAAGATCCTAAGGTTGGAGGAGGTAGCGAAGGAACTTGCAAAGTTACTCAAAACCAACCCCGACACTCACCAAGGTAAGGAGAATTGGTTAATTGTATATGATGATAGAAAATGTGTGGATTTTATGACTATGTATATGATTTGAGAATAAATTGCCCTACGTGGTATTGCGTATGACTTTCCCTACGTGGTATTGCGAATGACTTGCCCTACGTGGTAATGAGAATGACTTGCCCTACGTGGTATTGCGAATGACTTGCCCTACGTGGTAATGAGAATGACTTGCCCTACGTGGTATTGCGAATGACTTGCCCTACGTGGTAATGAGAATGACTTGCCCTACGTGGTATTGTGAATGACTTACCCTACGTGGTAATGAGAATGACTTGCCCTACGTGGTATTGCGAATGACTTGCCCTACGTGGTATTGAATTGAATGACTTGCCCCATGTGGTAATGTAAAGGTAAATATATAAGTGGTATGTAATTGTGTGGTGTAGTAATGATGAGTAAAGTGACAAGGTTTGGCAAGGATGAATGTATAAATAAAACTGGTGAATGAGGTGATATGAGTGGATTATCGCTTAATGATATTTATAGAATTAACGACTTACTCCTTTGTATGTTTACATTGCAGGTAAACAAGTAAATTGAGGAGGCTTGGTTTGATGCCTTAGGAGCTTAAAACCCGAATTCCTTTATTTGCACCTTTTTGTATCATGATTGAATATTTGCTGATTTAAGTATTTGTAACTATGATCATTATAACTTTTGGATAATTGTAACTCTGAATATTTGTAGCTATAGGTATTTTGGAAAACCTATAGCTAGTTGTATCCGGTAGTTACCCGGATACATTAATAGGAATTATGATTTTCTGTTAAATGAACATGTATGTGGATATTGTATTAAGTAAAGAATATGAATGGGAAAGTTGGCTTAAAATGAGATAGTTGAACTTGTGAATCTAAGTTATAGGAAAAATGTATGTGAAAAGAATAAAATAAGGAAAAAATTGCAAGGGTAGAATTTGGGTCCTTACAGGGTGAATAGGTGTAAGCAGACAACTATGACGGCTTTTTTCGATGCACACTAAAAGTGGAAACAATAAGCTGTTCAATTAATTAAATAGAGTGGTAGTCGATTGTTCACAGATACGGTGAATCGATTAAAAACAATTGTAATCTATTATGCTGACCAAGAAAAACACAAAATAAAAAACAATTGCTTCTTGTTTTACACTTACACCAGAATCCATCCATAATTTAATATAACCAAAATTGATAATTGATACTTATTAATGATATATATAAACAACAAGTAAAAACAATATAGTTAAGGCAATTTTGTTAATCAAATAAAGTATATTAAATGAATGAAACATAAAAACATACGAATAAGAAGATTGAGAGTATTAGATTTGCAAACTACATCCAGACCTCCCCTTCTAAGTACACAAGTGTTCTCTCTTGAAATTCGAGACACTAAGCTAAGCTTGAGTGAGAGTGAAATCTGGTAAAGCTGTCAAATTCTAGCTTGTGCTAGAATTCTAGCCCAGTCCAGAGAAGTCTTTGCAGGTTGCCCGATTATCGCTCGAGCGAGAGAATTCTCGCCCGGACTAGAGCGTCAGAGTTGAAAAGTTGAAAAGCAGCGAAATTCTCGCCCAAGCGAGCCATTCTCGCCCGGGCGAGGCTGCACAACTATAAATGCGAAAGCGGGGTTTCAAAAACCCTAATCTTCATTTTCTTTCCCCTCATTTCTCTCCCAACGACGACTCCACCCAAATGAACCATTCTCCCCTCCACTAAACTTCAAAACTCATCAAAACCTCTTCCTCTTGCTTCTTAGTGGCACATTGGAGGGCTTTGGCGGTGGAAAAGGAACATTGGAGGTTGAAGGAGATGGAGGGAGATGTTGCTCTTTTTGCGTATCAATGGAGCTTCTGCAAACTAAGATGAGGGAGAAGACCATTGTGGTTGTAAGGACCCAAATTCTACCCTTGCAAATTTTTCATTTATTTTAATTCGATTCATTACATGTTCTCAATCTTACTCTATGTCAGTGATCCTAATATCAACCCCCTTGATTTCATCCATACCTCCTAACATTGAAACATGCATATTCTACCTTCCTTATACGCTGCTCCATAGATGCAGAAAATCATAATACACATTTACAAATCCAAAAGTATAAGTATATGTTTGATCATGGTTTTACATATCAAAATACCCATAAATACAGTCAACAGTTCATACTTAGTCAGTTAGTACACAACAGTTTACAAAACAAGCAATCTTGATTATTAAAACTCCTAAACTTTGAAGTCAAGTATCCCTACCGCATACGTTTACCTGCAATGGAATTATCATTAACAATACACAAAATACAATGGAGTAAGTCATTAGCTCAGTAACAGCATTATATGATAATCCACATTTTAAATAAGATTAAGCATTGAAAATAAATCATAGCTCATAAGGTACATAAGTATACACATTCTTATCATTCTCTTTATCATTATACATCCTTCCATTTCATAAATCCCATTTAATTTCCTCAACTATAATTGACATTAAATTACTCATTATCACATGGGGCAAGTCTACATCACTAAGATGATTCAATACCACAGAGGGCATGTCTACACCACAAAGGTGATACAATACCACATAGGGTAAGTCTACACCACAAAGGTGATTCCATACCACGTCGGATAAGTCTACAACACAAAGGTGATTCCATACCACAACGGGTAAGTCTACACCACAAAGGTGATTCATTACCACATAGGATAAGTCTACACCACAAAGGTGATTCTAAACCACATCGGGTAAGTCTACGCCACAAAGGTGATTCCATACCACATCGGGTAAGTCTACACTACAAAGGTGATTCCATACCACATCGGGTAAGTCTACATTACACAGATGATCCAATATAGTTATAATCTATAACACTACATCTTCTATCATCATGATAATTCATATACATATCCTTTCCACATCATCTCATATTTAATGGAAACACTTATCCCTTACCTTGGTGAGTGTTGAGTTTGGTCTTTGGTAACTTGGCAAGTTCTTCCGATACCGCCTCCAACCTTAAGATGTAGTGTTATTTATTCAAAATAACATATATTTCAAAATAACATATATTTCATCTTCAACATACAAGACATTCACCCATTTTCAATGTTTCCAAAACTACCTTCATTAGGAGTTTCCAATCATCTAAAATATACACATTCACCTTCTAATCAACATTCAACATTCAAAAACCACATTCTACATCTAACATTTCACCTTTTTCCCATTTAACCACATTCTCGTTTTTGGGTTTAGGGGTTTTCATGAATCAACCCCTAATCACTCTTATCTTTCAATATTAACTCTAAACCAAGAGTTTTCAAAAGAGAAATTAGGTAAAACGAACCACA
Organism: Lupinus albus; assembly: GCA_009771035.1. Classification (NCBI taxonomy): domain Eukaryota; kingdom Viridiplantae; phylum Streptophyta; class Magnoliopsida; order Fabales; family Fabaceae; genus Lupinus; species Lupinus albus. The sequence goes on from CM019999.1 coordinate 8,865,615, forward strand.
ACTCCAAAGGAAGAGTTTCCATGGTTTCTCACACTTTTGAGAAGAGATCCCAAATACCCAAAACAAGTTTCAAAGGGAGAAGATGAGTTAGAATCAAGAGATTTACCTCTTCTCAAGCTTCTAGATGATTCCCACGAACCCTTGTTCTTGAAAATGCTCCCTTCTCTCTATTCTTTCCAAAGTTCTAACCCTAAAAGTGTTTGGGATTTCTATTTTAAAGTGAAATCGTCGGGTTCTCGCTCAAGCGAGCCTTTTCTCGCTCAAGCGAGAAAATCCGGCCTATTTTAAAACTCAGATTTGGCGCTCTCGCTCAAGCGAGGGATTCTCACTCTAGCGAGGATCCTCTAGTGTCTACACCCCTCTCCCTCGCCTAGGCGAGCCAAAACTCGCTCATGCGAGAATCCTTCAGTACATCCCAGTTTTCCACTCACCCAAGTGAGCCATTTCTCGCCCAGGCGAGCCCTTTCTCGCTCAAGCGAGATTTCCAGATAAAATCTTGGGAGGAGCTTTGACCCTCTCGCTTAGACGAGGCCCTCTCGCTCAAGCGAGAATCTGGCAGCATGTCGCACTCTTCAGGACTGTTATCACATCTTAAGAAATATAAATTCAGGGTGTTACAATCCTCCCCCTCTTATAGGAATTTTCGTCCCCGGAAATTAAAAGTACCTCGTTTCAAACAAATGAGGGTAATCCTCCCTCATATCATGCTCCACTTCCCAAGTAGTGTCTCCTTCATCTACTTGGCTCCACAATACCTTCACAAAGGAAATCTCTTTGTCTCTCAACCTCTTGATACTGGTATCCATAATCCTCAATGGCAATGTAGTAAAGGTTAAGTTGTCCTTTAATTCTATCTGATTGGACTCGACCACATGAGATGGATCCCTAATGTATTTCCTCAAGTGAGACACATGAAACACATTGTGAAGATTTGACAACAATGGAGGTAAAGCAATCCGATATGCTACTGGCCCAACCCTCTTCAATATATGATATGGTCCAATAAATCTCGAAGTAAGCTTACGGGACTTCAACATTCTACCAATCCCAGTAGTCGGAACTACTCTCACAAATACATGATCTCCCACCTTAAACTTTAGAGGTTTCCGCCTATTATCATAATAGTTTTTCTTCCGACTGTGTGTTATCCTCATATTCTCCCGGATCCTCTTGACCTTTTCCGTTGTTTCTCGGACCAACTCAGGTCCCAATACTAAGTTCTCTCTAGTTTCGAACCAACTCACTGGAGTCCTACATTTCCTCCCACACAAGGCTTCATAAGGGGCCATCCCGATACTAGTATGGAAACTGATGTTGTAGGTGAACTCAATCAGAGGCAACATGCTTTCCCAACTCCTAGGATGTTCCAAAACACAAGCCCTCAAAAGATCCTCCAAAGATTGTATGGTACTTTCTGATTGACCATCTGTTTGTGGATGATAAGCGAAACTTAGTTTCAACTTAGTTCCCAAAGCGGACTGCAAACTACTCCAAAAGTTTGAAGTAAAATAGGGATATCTATCCGACACAATGCTCGACGGTATCCCGTGCAACCGAATAATCTCCTTGATATATGATGAGTCATATATTACACACTATTAATAACCTTATTTTACCATTGTTAATGATTCTTGGTGTCTAATTGGCTTTATTTGACATGGTTTAGTGTTTTAGGCTTTATTGGCCTATTATTCCTAAAATGAGTTAAATTGGGATTATTTAGCCTAATTAAATCTAATTCTATTTTCAAGTCATATTTGGCACCAAGGACATTTTGGGTATTACAAGTGGAGGATGTGTGCTAAAGTGAAGATTGTAATTTGTAATAGCTTTATAATTCCGTTTTAGGTTTTGGGCCAATTGTTTAGGGCCAATTTCAGTTTTACCCTTTATTGACCTTAGGATTTTGTTTTTACACATTACTTTTACATTACAACTTAACATTTCAGCTTTAGGGAGAGAGCATTTTCGTTTTCCCCCTTTTTGGGTTTAGGGTTCATTTTCGTTTTTGCTTCTTCTTCTTCTTCATTTTCTTCAATTTCGGTTTTGGCTTCCTCCTCCATGGAAGGCTAGACCTTGGACTAAGTTCCTTTGGTAATGTATCACACTCTTGAGGTTTAGTTCTTAATGCATTTCGGTTTCTCTTTATTCTTTTAATGCAATTTCGGTTTCTCTATGTTTGAATCTTTTATCCTATTTCATATTGTGGTCTGCTTAATTCCATGGTTTGGATGTAGGTTTGTGAACTGATTTTCGCTTAGTTAATTAGTTCTCTAGCATATAATCGCTTGGTTTATGTGAATCTGTAAATGCTCTATGTTTATGTTGATTTCGCTTAGTTTGAAGCTTAGACATTAGAGTTATGAACAGATTAGGAATTCAATGTTTAGAATATGAAATTAATGCTTCGATTTGTGTGACTTTGTTAACTGTTTGTTGCTTATGCCAATTTTGCTTAGTTAGAGGTTTAGCAATTTAACTGTGAGTTGATTATCACTTAGTTAATCGACTCTCAACAAAGGAACACTGAGAATCTGATTTTGATGTTTTGTAACCAAGGATTGAGTTGTGACTAAATAAACCAAAGGGATTTAGCCTCTTTACTATTTTGTTTTCTATTTGTGCTCTGTTTTATCTTTAGTTTCATAGCATAACAACCACTAAAACCCCCCATTGTGTGTGTGCATGTAAGGTGTTTGAACCATTGTGTGAAACATAATCTTTTGGAAACGACCTAGGAGTCACTTCCTAGTACTATACTTAATTGTTTTATTATTTGCATCGGGTACGACCTCGATCAAATTTGGCGCCGCTGCCGGGAATTATCGGTTCATACATAGGTTCTCTGTAGTTTCATAAAGCTTAGTTTAGTGTAGTGTAGTGTAGTTTAGTTAGTCATTTCTGTAGTGCATTTTTTGTGAAAATTCTGATATTGGTGCAAAAAGTTGTTAATGTGCACTATTCACTGTTCACTATTTTGCCATTTTACATGATTTATGTGATTCTGTTTTGTTGGTTCATATAGCCGTGGGTGGAATTTTTGCATGAAATTTTGTTTCCACACTTCTTTCATCCCACATTGAACACCAGAGAAAGAAGAATCACTTTCCGAGCTATAGTTTGTGAGATACAACTTGACGGTGAAAAGTGGATAGTTGAAAATCTATTTTTAGCATAATGTTGTCTCCGTATATCAGAATTGGACGTTTGACATATGCATTTGGGGTAGAAAAAGAAGTTATACCCATTTCCACACATGATGTCTGTCAGCTCTGAACCTAAAATTCGAAAAACCCCTTTTTACTATTTCTTATTTATTTAAGGTTTATTTTTTATTTTTAAGGTTTATAGTGAAACTGTTTTGCATTTTTAACATAGTTAGGCTTTGAATTTTTCCTTGAAACTTTTTGTGCATGTTCTATATGATTTTAGGATGTTATTGATGCAAATACTTGGTTGATTCTACAATTATAACATGCATTTCCATTATTGTTGCCTTACTTTCTTCCTATTGTTGACTGTAATGCATGACTATGAGGAATACATGCATTTTGCATTCAATAAATCCCAAAATTGATAGAACATATCATAGGTTAGTTAGACAAAATAGGAATTTAGATACTAATTTTGTTTCTGTTTATGAACATCTTGTTGCTGAAAATTCTGCTTCTGAGCATTTTGTTTCTATGCATTCTGAATATAGTGATTCTGTGCATTCTGTTGAATTTCCTGATTTTGACCATTATGTCCATTCTGAAAATATGGTTCAACCACCTACTCCTCCTGGTCCCCGTGAGAGGACATTAAGGGAGTTAGCTGCCCCTGATTTTACTTATGACAGTTTGTGTATCCAATATGAGGATGTACCATATGTGCTAAAAACTGGACTAATCCATTTGTTGCCAAAGTTTAATGGACTTGCAGGTGAGGATCCTCATAAACATCTTAAGGAGTTCCTCATTGTCTGCTCAACCATGAACCCACATGATGTTATGGAGGATCACATTTGTCTAAAGGCTTTCCCTCATTCTCTTGAGGGTCCTGCAAAGGACTGGTTGTACTATCTAGCTCCTGGTTCCATCACAAGTTGGGGTGACTTGAAGAGGTCATTCTTGGGTAAATTCTTCCCTACATCTAGGACCACTACAATCATAAAGGACATATCTTAAATTGGGCAGCAACATGGTGAGAGCTTGTATGACTATTGGGAGAGGTTTAAGAGATTGTATGCTAGTTGCCCTCATAATCAGATCTCTGAGAAACTCCTCCTGCAATATTTTTATGAGGGTCTGAACAATATGGATAGGAGTATAATTGATACTTCTAGTGGTGGTGCACTTGGAGACATGACTCCTTTTGAGGCAAGATGTTTAATTGAGAAGATGGCTTCCAATTCTCAACAATTCAATGCATGGAGTGGTGATGCCATAGTTGTTAGAGGTGTCCACGACGTTGGGACAAATGCACCAAGGCAAGACAAGCTTGAGACCAAAATTGATTCCCTCACTACCTTGATCACTCAATTAGCCATTAATCAGCAAAAATCTTCAAGGGCAAGAGTATGTGGTATTTGCACCTCAACTGATCATTATACTGATGTGTTCCCTTCTCTACTTGAGCCAACAACTGGTGATCATCCTGAGGCTTATGCTACTAACATCTACAACAACAGACCTCCATATCAGCAGCAACATTATGATCCACCCTCATCAAGTACACACAATCCTGGTTGGAGAAATCAGGCACCATTTCAGAACAATAATGCTGGGCAGAATAGACCATCATATGTGCCCCCATCAATTCAACAACAGAGGCAACAAATGATTAACAATACCTGCACCTACTGAACCCTCTTTGGAAGAATTGGTGAGGCAGATGACAATGCAGAACATGCAGTTCTAGAAAGAAACCAGAGCTTCAATTCAGAGACAAGAGTCTTTCATTCAGAATCTAACCACCCACATGGGGCAAATGGCTACTTCACTAAACACATTGTAGTCACAGAATTCTGATAAGTTACCTTCTCAGACTGTGCTTAACCCAAGGAATGTGAGTGCCATCACCCTCAGATTAGGCAAGCAGACTAAAGTGCCTACACCTACAACAGATTTTGTTCTTCAAAAAGAACATGATGTGGATTCATCAAAAAGGAATAAATCTGTTTTAGAAGAAAATGAGAACACAACAAGAGAAACTCATGCAAATCAACCTTCTTCAAGTGCTGCACAACAACCATTTTCCATTCCTCTTCCATTTCCACCAAAAATCATTCCAACCAAGAAGATGGGGAATATGGAAGAGCTGGACAAGGATCTCTTAGATGCATTCAGAAAGGTTGAGGTGAACATACCTCTCCTTGATGCCATCAAGCAGATTCAGAGATATGCCAAGTTTCTGAAAGAATTGTGCACTCACAAGAGGAAGCTGAAAGGTAATGAAAGGATCAACATGGGAAGGAATGTTTCTGCCATGATAGGTATGCATGTTCCTCACATCCCAGAAAAGTGTAAGGACCCAAGTACATTTACTGTACCTTGCATCATATGTAATAGAAAATTTGAAAATGCCATGCTTGATTTAGGAGCATCCATTAATGTTATGCCTATGAATGTGTTTAAATTCCTTTCACTTGGACCCTTGCAACCTACGAGTGTGGTATTCCAATTAGCAAATAGGAGTACTGCATACCCTGCCGGTTTGGTAGAGGATGTCTTGGTTCGGGTTGATCAATTGATTTTCCCTGCAGATTTTTACATTCTTGATATGAAAGAGGGATCCCCGAGTAACACAGTTCCAATTATTTTGGGGAGACCATTCTTGATAACAGCCCGAAATAAGATTGATCTCCATGTTGGGACACTTTCTATGGAATTCGATGATAAAGTGGCCCGATTTAATATTTTTGATGCCTTAAAGAATCCATCTGAGGGACACTATGTTTTCCACCTTGATTTGCTCCATGAGTTCAATGATACACACCTTTCTAATTTTCTTCATGATTTCAATGCTCCATCATTGAATGATCCATTCACTTGTCATGCATGCACTAATTCTGAAACATGTAGTTTTTGCATTGATGAGTTTTTGAACATTGATATTGATGTTCCTTGCACTTCATTGTACACTTGCCATGCATACACTGATTTTGAGCTGTGTGACTCTTGTATTGATGAGTTTCTTAATATTGTTGTTGATTCTCTTGTTACACATTCACATTGCACTAACACAATTGATGCAGGAATCAGACAACATTCTGATTTATTTGTTCAAGAGCAGGCTGCAACAAAGCCTAGCTTTGCTACCTTCTTTCCATATGTTTTGCAGGCACCTGATTGGCCACCGCCGTTTGACCTTGAGTGCAACATTGCTGTTTATGCTTTGGGGACTGTCCTTGCTAGTTATGAGTTTGATTTCCTCCCTCCATGATTCAGGGAGTCTTTCTTTCTTTCTCTCCTTCTTTACTTTTATTGCACTTGTCAATTACAATTGTTGATATAACTACGTAGATATTCTGTTTGTGCTACATTGGGACAATGTGTAGTTTAAGTGTGGGAGGAGAATAATATTGGTTTTTTTGATGCATGCTTTTCTTTGATTCTTAGATTTTGGGCATTTTCTCTCATGCTTTATTTTAGTTGAGTCTTGATATCTAGTGTTGTGAATCCATGTATTTTCTGTGTTCTAAGTTACTTTTAAGAATTGAGAGGTTAATCTTGTCCCTTGTGAGATTTTGATCCTTAATTGAGGATGGATTGTTGTATGCCATATAGTATTCTTTCATGTGTGATTGTTGCACTCTTGATTACTTGCACTCTAGAACTTGACATGTTTCTTGTTGATACTTGATTTTCATATTGCACATTTTGAAGTGATTTAGGCATTTCTTTTGAATAAGCCACATAACATATAGCCTACCTTGAATGAAATTATCCTTTGCTAGCCCCTTTGAGCCTTTTTACCCCTTTCTTTCTTATATAACTCATTACAAGCCTATAAGTGAAAAAACATGATTATCCTAACCTTAGGGAATTTTGGAGCTTTGGAATTGTTTTGGGAATGGGTATTAAAGTAAGGGTGAATTGTTCTTCATTTTTTATAATTTTGGGGTATGACCCATGGGTTGGTTAATACATTTTTGTACATAAGTTTGCTAAATTGAAAAACAAAAAGAAAAAAAATAGCTAAAAGAAAAGCAACAAAAAAGAGAAACAAAACAAAAGAAAAACAACAACAAAAATGATGATAAAAAAATTTGAATAAAAGTTGAGTGTGGCAAAGAGGATTGGAATTTGAGGTTGATTTTGTCTTAATTTTTACTTATTCCCCATTGCTCCTCTATTCCCTTGGTTTAAGCTACATATTCCATATTTTATCCTACCTTGTCCTTGGCTCCATTACAACCTTTAAAAGTCCTTTTGATCACTATGTGCATGTGTTGGTCATGTTGATGTTAGAAACTTATCAAGCTTATGGTTGTGTTTGTTTTTGTTAGGTATCAGTGGTTACAGTACACCTAGAAGGGGGGGGGGGGTTGAATAGGTGTAGCGGTTAGAATATCCGCTTTTCGAAAAACAACACTTAATGCTGAAATACACCTAGTTAATCGATTAACAGAACAGGGTAATCGATTAACACAATCAACACAGTCCACTTAATCGATTAACAGAATTAATGTAATCGATTAACAACGTTAATTTAATCGATTAAACAAAGACAGTAAGCTAATGCAGAAACGATTACTTGCACGACAATTAATCGATAACGAAACGAATTAACAGAGCTTACAAATTTATCAGAGTATTAACAGTATAGCTCAGAATCAAATTATCAATTAAATCTACTATACAAATTAATCGATCAAATGCAATAAAGAGAGAGAGATAGAAAAAATCCCGCAACACGAATTTTATCCTGCTTCGTTTGCTTGTCCACCACAAACTACATCCAGGCCTCCCGGCTGATTTGGGAGATTTTTCTTCACTATAATTGAATCAATGTTATTACATACACATCATCCAGTTACAACACTTAGACACTTACAAGATAATAAAGATCCTATTCTATGGTTTGACTCCCTTCCTACCGACAAAGAAAACCTTTCTTTCGGCGTAGCCCCAGCCAAGAACCTCTATTCTTTCCTTATCCCTAAGTCTAACTCTCAGTGGAGATACACTCAATCTCTTGGCGATACGACACCTCGAGATTCCCAATATTACAACAATTTTTCAATCAAAACGAAATAGAGTAAACTTAAGCTATTACAAGGCTTATATCTAACAAGACAAGACTTTACTCTAATCACCTAATACAAACTCATGCAATATGACAATGTATTAGTTTGAAAACAAAATGCATAGAATGTAAACATCTAATCAAGAAACATCAATAATATGCATGAACATGTGATATGAAAAGATGAGAAATGTATCATGTAATGCACTCAATCCTAAAGCATAGAATTCTCTCTTTTCTAAACTCACAAATGCATTTACAACTAGATGCAACAATTAACACGAAAAAATGCTCTAACTCTCTAAAAATTCAACATGCAACTTATGAGATCAATTCTGAAAAACGCAGTTTATAAAGAATTAATTTTATAGCCCAGTTAATCGATTAACGACAGCCTTAATCGATTAAATTGTACAAAACTGTTAGATTAATCGATTAACCTATGCCGTAATCGATTAAACTGTGCAAACAGTTAGATTAATCGATTGACCTATGCTGTAATCGATTAACAACATATTTTCATGTGTAAAACCTCAAATACGTTATGCACTTTAATTCATACATGTTTAACACTTAGTTTATGCCTAGAATGCACATATACATGTATTTATGTGATGCATGAACATATTATGAATGACATATCTCCAGATGAAAATGATTTAAAAGATTTATGCATATGAGACATGTATTAGGTGACTTAAGCCTTAGACACAACCTAAACTAATCTCTAGTCTAAGCAAAGTACCAATCAGAAGACTTAAGCACGTTGATTTGTTGATGATCTTCAAGCTTTTATACGCACAAGTTGTCCTCATCAAAACCATGACACATAAAGAGAGCTTTCCAAAGTGTTCCTCTTGACATGCACACTTTCAGTTTTCATGAAGTGCCTTGAGTGTAAATACTTAAAACCTAAGACACATGAGTGTAAATACTTTAGAGAGCATATCTTATGAGGATCTATCATTGTTGTGACTCACCTCTTGATTTCATTGGTTTCTTTGCATGCTTGAATTGATTGGATGATCTTCATGGATATCTTGATTCTTTGATCTTTTTATTCTAGTGTGTTTGATTTTTCCCATCTCTTTGCATTTCTTATAATTCATTGTGAAGTATGTCATCTTTAGGATTTTTTATTTCCTAGTTTTTAATAATCTTCTTACATGACTGACTTTGGTGCACTAGTTAGCATAGCATTATTTCTTGATTTTGCCCAGGAGTGCAAAAGGTTAAGTGTGGGGGTATTTTATGAGTCATATATTACACACTATTTATAACCTTATTTTACCATTGTTAATGATTCTTGTTGTCTAATTGGCTTTGTTTGACATGGTTTAGTGTTTTAGGATTTATTGGACTATTATTCTAAAATGAGTTATGTTGGGATTATTTGGCCTAATTAAATCTAATTCTATTTTCAGGTCATATTTGGCACCAAGGACATTTTGGGCATTACAAGTGGAGGATGTGTGCTAAAGTGAAGATTGTAATTCTATTATACAAGAGATTCACCAATTTTCAATGTTTCCAAAACTACCTTCATTAGAAGTTTCCAAACATCTAAAATATACACATTCACCTTCTAATCAACATTCAACATTCAAAAACCACATTCTGCATCTAACATTTCACCTTTTTCCCATTCAACCAAATTCTCATTTTGGGGTTTAGGGGTTTTCATGAATCAACCCCTAATCACTCTTATCTTTCAATATTAACTCTAAACCAAGAGTTTTCTACAGAGAAATTTGGTAAAACGAACCACAACACCAAAGGAAGAGTTTCCATGGTTTCTCACACTTTTGAGAAGAGATCCCAAATACCCAAAACAAGTTTCAAAGGGAGAAGATGAGTTAGAATCAAGAGATTTACCTCTTCTCAAGCTTCTAGATGATTCCCACGAACCCTTGTTATTGAAAATGCTTCCTTCTCTCTATTCTCTCCAAAGTTCTAACCCTAAAAGTGTTTGGGGTTTCTATTTTAAAGTGAAATCGTCGGGTTCTCTCTCAAGCGAGAAAATCCCGCCTATTTTAAAACTCAGATTTGGCGCTCTCGCTCAAGCGAGGATCCTCCAGTGTCTACACCCCTCTCCCTCGCCTAGGCAAGCCAAAACTCGCTCAGGCGAGAATTCTTCAGTACATCCCAGTTTCCCACTCACCCAAGTGAGCCATTTCTCACCCAAGCGAGCCCTTTCTCGCTCAAGCGATATTTCCAGATAAATTCCTAGGAGGAGCTCTGACCCTCTCGCTCAAGCGAGAATCTGGCAGCATGTCCCACTCTTCAGGACTGTTACCACATCATAAGAAATATAAATTCAGGCTGTTACAATGGTCTTAGAGTATTTCATTAGAGTCATCTTCGCCGATTTCCCTCAAGAATCAGAGAATGTTAACAGATAGAAACTCTCTTGGAAGTTTGTGGTCCATGTGAGAGTCTTTCTTTTCCATGAAGATGTATTAGCCATAAATGAGGAAATATATGTGTAGGAAAACTGTTTTATTAGATGAAATGCAATTGTTAGGTATCAGTGGTTACAATACACCTAGAAGGGGGGGGGGGGTTGAATAGGTGTAGCGGTTAGAATATCCGCTTTTCGAAAAACAACACTTAATGCTGAAATACACCTAATTAATCGATTAACAGAACAGGGATAATCGATTAACACAATCAACACAATTGACTTAATCGATTAACAGAATGAGTATAATCGATTAACAAACTTGACTTAATCGATTAAACAGAAACAGTATGCTTAGGCATATACGATTACTTGCACGACAATTAATCGATAACAAAACGAATTTACAGAGCTTACAGATTTATCAGAGTATTAACAGTATAGCACAAAAACATATTAGCCATTAAATCCACTATACAAGTTAACCGATTAAATGCAATAAAGAGAGAGAGAGAAAAATCCTGCAACACGAATTTTTATCCTGGTTCGTTTGCTTGTCCACCGCAAACTACATCCAGGCCTCCCGGCTGATTTGGGAGATTTTCTTCACTATAATCGAATCAATGTTATTACATACACATCATCCAATTACAACACTTAGACAATACAAGATAATAAAGACTCTTATTCTATGGTTTGACTCCCTTCCTACCGACAAAGAAAACCTTTCTTTCGGCGTAGCCCCAACCAAGAACCTCTGTTCTGTCCTTATCTCTAAGTCTAAACACAATGAAGATACACTCAATCTCTTCGGCGATACGACACCTCGAGATTCCCAATGTTACAACAATTTCTCAATCAAAAAGAAAATAGAGTAAACTTAAGCTATTACAAAGCTTATATCTAACAAGAAAACAGTTTACTCTAATCACCTAATACAAACTCATGCAATATGAAGATGTATTAGTTTGAAAACAGAATGCATAGAATGTAAAAATCTAATCAAGAAGCATCAATAATATGCATGAACATGTGATATGAAAAGATGAGAAATATATCATGTAATGCACTCAATCCTAAAGCATAGAATTCTCTCTTTTCTAAACTCACAAATGCATTTACAATTAGATGCAACAATTATCACGAAAAATGCTCTAACTCTCTAAAAATGCAACATGCAACTTATGAGATCAATTCTGAAAAACGCAGTTTATAAAGAATTAATTTTGAAGCCCAGTTAATCGATTAACGAATGCCTTAGTCGATTAACCTATGCCTTAATCGATTAACAACATATTTTCATGTGTAAAAAACTCAAATACGTTATGCACTTAATTCATACATGTTTAACACTTAGTTTATGCCTACAATGCACATATACATGTATTTATGTGATGCATGAACATATTATGAATGACATATCTCAGTTTTGAGTGAAACATGTTCACTTTGAAATCTGAAAACTGATACAACAACTCTCAGTAATCGATTACTGTAAGTGGGTAATCGATTACCCAACAATCCGGTTAACAGCTTTTTCAAATTTCACATATTTTAATCGATTACTGTATTTGAGTAATCGATTACTCAAACGTACTGTCAAGCAGCTTTGTGAAATTGCCTTAGTGTAATTGATTACACTTCTTTGAGTAATCGATTAACCTGTTTTCTAAAAATTGTAATTTGTTACTTCAAAGACATTAATGGATTACTCTTAGTTGTTTGAGGATGGATAACTCTTTTCTCACTCATTTAACTTGTTACTCAAGTATGGTAACCTGTTACATGTTGTTTTTTGAAAAATATTTTTATTCACTCTTAGATTTTTCTGATTTTCTTGAAAACAATTTTGAGCATTATTAACTAAGTAAATAAAGTAGTTGTAAGGATAGAAGTACGTAAAGACTTAGACTCTAAATCTTGAAGCTTTGTCTTCGATAGTCTTTGTAGGTCTTCTTCCTTTCTTTTTTTTGTGATGTTGGTGTCTTCATCAAAACCGTGCCAAGGTCATGAGCAAGATATTCTTCACACTAATCAAGCAAGTATTTGGTGTATGCCCATGGCATTTACAATATGTACATGTGGGTTGATGCTTATGTATCCTACTCTTATTGTTACTATGTTCAAATGCATGGATACTTTGTTTTTGAAAGTTTATCTTAGTTGAGACACTTTGTTTCTTAGAAATGTGGCTTTTTGAATAGCCAAGACCTCTTCGGTCTGTTGAGTGTCTTTGATCATCAATGATCTTATTCAGACTTTTACTACTCTTGTTTAGCTTATTTATTAAGATCAAGACTTAAAGTTGAAATTTTATTTTCAAGAGTAATACAATTTTGACATGAAGATGATGAAGGTTCGTTTCTAAAAACATCTAACTCAATTTTTTGTTTTAGAAACATTTTTGTTAATTTTACATATTCATCATGCAAATCATTAAATGCCATTTGTAATTCATAAGAAGAAAAAGGTTTAGTTTCACTTATCTCTTAATCATCAGAATGATGAAATACCAATAGCGAGAGATAGGCTTGTTCTTCATTTTCTGGTTCAGATGTAGAACAAGTATCATTGAGCATTGAACTTTTATCTTCCTCTTTTCCTTCTTGCATAATCTCTAGAGTATCCCACATTTCTTTGGCCGATCTACAATTTGATACTATGAAAAGTTCATCATTGCCTAGTGCTAAAGTGAGGATGTTCTTTGCTTTGAGATCATATTGTACATTCATTTTATCTTCATCATTCCATGAAGATTTGGGCTATACTTCCCTTATGCTGTTGACAATAGTGAAGGGTTCCTATGGTCCTTCTTCAATTGCATTGCATATATCCAAGTCTTGAGATTCTATGAAGATTCTCATTCTGATTTTCCAAAAGTCATAGCATTGTCCAACAAAGCTTGGAGGTTGATTTATGTTGGAACCTTCTCCTAGGAATGATCTTGAGGCCATCTTCGATATAGGATCATATTTTAGAATAACTTACTCAAAACTAGCTCTGGTGCCAATTGTAAGACTGAGATTGCAACTAAGAGGGGGTGAATTAGTTGACATAAAAGTATGCCCACTTTTTCTGCAAATCAAGAGTTTAAGTGCAACGGAAAAATTATGCAGAAAATAAACAAGTAAATAATCAAGAGATAAAGGAGAAGAGAGTACACAAATGTATTTATATTGGTTCACCTTCTTGTCCACTGAAGGTTGCGTCTAATACTCTTGCAGCACAAGAGATTTCGTCACTAAATATTATGAGTTGTAATTAAAATATCTCACCCCCGAGACCTCTATGTACCTTACACACTCACTAATACTTACTCACACTTGGAAAAGACCTTTCCATGTAACTCTATCCCCATTCTTTTCACACCATTGTGAAAGAAAGAACTTCGCAATATTGAAGATAGTACAACAATGGAAGGATTGCCTTTACAAGTTTAATAAGTAATATAACTTGCAATCCAACAACTCTTGTATACTAAGTAATAATGCTCTTTAGAAGTTTGAAAAAATTAGAAACAATCTTAAGCAACTCAGAAAAATTTACTGTGAAAGTTTGAGTGCAAGTTGCTAAAAGTGCAGAAAAATATTCAGAATATGTGTGAGAGCTTTTGAAAGATTTGTATGAAAGTTGTTCTATGAGTTGTGTTAGTTGTAATGTGTTCTAATGCCTTTATATAGGCTTTTCAATCAACCATAACACCTCTAGGGAAGTGTAGGATTCATTTGGAATGAAACAATTCGTTTAGGGTGAAAATGTTCACTTTGAAATCTGAAAACTAGTGTATTTTTAGTAGTCGATTACAACAAGTGGGTAATTGACTACCCAAACATTTTGTCCAACGGTATTTTCGAAAATTACTTATTGTAATCGATTACAAACTTTGAGTAATCGATTACCCAAATGTTTTGTCCAACTGGTTTTCAAAAATACATAACGTAATCGATTACATACTTTAAGTAATAGATTACCCAACTTTACTTAAACTGGTAATATGTTACTAAAAGACAGTAATGGATTACTCTAAGAAGTTGGATGTTGGATAACTCATTTCTCACACATGTAATATGTTACTTAAGTACAGTAACTCGTTACATACTATTTTTGAAATTTATTTTATACTATACTTCAAGTGTATCAATTTTCTTTACAAATATTTTGAGCATTACTACTGAAGTATATTCGAGAGTATAGGATAGAAGTGTCTATTTAGACTTAGACTAATTTGTCTTGAAGCTTTATCTTCTTTGTCTTCATAACTATTCTTCCTTTCTTCTTTTTGGTGATGTTGGTGTCTTCATCAAAATCGTGCCAAGGTCAGGAGCGAAGATCTTCTTCATACTTAATTGTTTCATTATTTGCTTCGGGTACGGCCTCGATCACGCAGTGATATCGATGAAATATAGCCTCAATTACAATATAGTAATATATCATGGTGGATTTGATATTTATTATATTGTTAAGACCAGCTCGGAGTTAAATGGTAAAACTGAGTTTATTAAGATGACATAAACTTAATCCCTAGGTCGCTTATCACATTGTAGCAAATGAAAATTACCCCTAGGGTACCTAGCCCATGGTGGGGAATGGACGTTATCTCTAGGGCGCCTAGCCCATGGTAGGGAATGGAAGTTATCCCAATGGTGCCATGCTCATGGTAGGGAAATGGAAATTACCCCTAGGGCATCTAGACAATCTCACGGAATGAAAATTATCCTTAGGGTGCTTAGCCCATTAAAAAGTATGAAAATGATCCATAAGGCATTTGGCTGATTTCATATAAACTAGGGCGTTAAGCATATGGCAGGGAATAAAATTTACTCCACGCCACGACAGCCGCCTCCTCCACCTTCTTTCTCACCATTCCAAAACAATCCCTTGCCCACTCCTCTTTCTTCAGATAGATTTTCTTTCCATGAGATAATAAGGTGTTGGGCCCTTGCGCCTAATTTTTTTTTTCACCATCCATTCATTCGTTTTTTCTTTCTTAATAAATCAGTTAATAAATATTACATTATGTTATGATAATTTCGTTTTTGAATCTTATAAAGTAAATAAAATATTCATCAATAATTAAATATATAAAACTAAAAATATCATTTTCAAACTATTTTTTAATTTAACACTTGAAGTTATAACTAATGTCATATCTTAATTCGTACTTCCAGTCGAGAACCAGTCTAGGTCACTAATATTGCTTCTGCTATTTATTGAAGTGTGAAGATTGTTAAAGATAAATGTCGACCCTTCACTTATTAATTCTATCTTTAAAGTATTTAAGTTATTTAAAAATGTTTTAATTATTTTTGGGATTCAATACTGAGGTTACAACTCGTATTGTGTCTTTCTTCTCGCTTTGATTCGAGAATCGGTCACGGAAACTTGTACTGCTTCTTCTACCAATCAATGTTGACTTGTCTATTAGTCCCACTTCGATGAAATTCAAACCAAATTTTAATAACTTTTATTGAAACAATTTCTAATTTTTAATCAAACCAACAAACAATTTTCCACCAGAACAATGTAGTCTTGATTTCCCTATTGGACCTAGGGATATGTAGGAGCAAAATAAACTCTTGACAGACACAAAAATAAAAAATAAACATTTTTTACACATTTAATTTTAATAAATCAAGGGTAAATTAAATCCATGCAGTTAGGTAGAGTATCGTTTAATTACAGGCGGACAAGGTGCTAATATCTTCTTGGATCTGTAATCGACTCCCGAACTCATAACTCTCATTCAAAGACCATTTTTATGCAATTTGGGCTCAATTTGAGTTTTCCACGTATTAACCGCAAAAGACGAGGTGGTTGTAAATACCGAAATTCTACCCTTGAAATTTTTTCCTTATTTTTATTCCTTTGACGTGCATTTTCCTATGAATTAGTATTACAACTTTAATAACCTTCTTTTAATTTCTCTTTCATTTCTTTAATCGTCTAAATACTCTAATCATGCTAATTCAATTTCATATCCTGATAACTCTTAGTTGTAGAAAAACATAATTCCTATTTATATATCTTGGTAACCACCACATACAATTAGCTATAGATTTCCAAAATACCCATAACTGCAATTATCTAGGGTTACAATACTCCATGTCTACAAATATTCATTTCAAAATATAATTCAATTAGGTTACAAAACAATGAAGATAAGGACTTTGAAAATAAAAGCCTCAAAGCTCATAACCCAGACCTCCTTAAATCTTCTGCCTACCTGCAATGGGATTAACATTGACACATATACCGCAAATACAAAGGAGTAAGTCATTAACTCAATATTTGTCAATATATGTTAAATCCACATTTTAATAAAGTTAAATAAACAATTATTACAACTTGCTACGGGACCGGTTCAACCATTCTTTTTGAAACATAACCATGCTACATAACTTGAGCCAAAGTGTCGCAACATAACTTGAGCCCAAAGTGTCGCTACATAACTGGAGCCCACAGTATCGCTACATAACTCGAGCCAGAGTGTCGCTACATAACTGGAGCCCACAATATCGTTAAATAACTCGAGCCATTGTGTCGCTAAATAATTGGAGCCCACAGTGTCGCTACATAAATTGAGCCCAAAGTGTCTCTGCATAACTGGAGCCCACAATATCGCTACATAACTCGAGCCAGAGTGTCGCTACATAACTGGAGCCCACAATATCGCTACATAACTCGAACCAGAGTGTAGCTACATAACTTGTGCCCAAAGTGTCGCTACATAACTAGAGCCCACAGTATCGCTAAATAACTCGAGCCATAGTGTCGCTACATAATTGGAGCCTACAGTATCGCTAAATAACTCGAGCCAGAGTGTCGCTACATAACTGGAGCCCACAGAATCGCTACATAACTCGAGCTAGAGTGTCGCTACATAACTAGAGCCCACAATATCACCACATAACTCGAGCCAGAGTGTCGCAACATAACTGGAGCCCACAGTATCGCTACATAACTCGAGCCAGAGTGTCGCTACATAATTGGAGCCCACAATATCGCTACATAACTCGAGCCAGAGTGTCGCAACATAACTGGAGCCCACAGTATCACTACATAACTCGAGCCAGAGTGTCGCTACATAATTGGAGCCCATAGTATAGCTATATAACTCGAGCCAGAGTGTCGCTACATAACTGGAGCCCATAGTATAGCTACATAACTCAAGCCAGAGTGTCGCTACATAACTGGAGCCCACAGTATCGCTAACCATTCATGGTCAGCTAAAAATATGTCTTCTTTTCATTGATACACCATCCATTTATAAACAGCGATTCTACGCATCATTTATTCCAAACATGGTGTAATAAATAAGCGACTCACAACTTAATCACTTTCACACCCAGAAAATCTTCACATTTTCCATTACATTGCGCAATTAAAGACTTATCCTTACCTTGGTAAGTGTTGGGTTTTGTTGTTGGCAACTTCGCAAATTCCACCGATACTGCCTCCAACTTTAGGATCTTTTATCAACCCACCAACACAACTCAAGTCAGTACTTTATTCACAACAATGTTCATACTATTCATATAACATTCACAAATATATATGACATTCATATATTCCCAATGTTTTCCGAAAACTACTTTCATTAAGAGTTTTCGAACATTAAAACATACATATTCTTCTATTTCACATTGGACATATACTCATCTTCTATATCTAACATTTCACCCATTTTTCCTCTTTAACCACATTTTTAACTTTAGGGTTTTGGGGTTTTCATGAGTTAACCCACAGACCTTTTCCATTCCTTGGAAACCAACTCTAAACCAAGATTTTACAAGAGATTAACTCAATATAACGAACCACAACTCAAAAGGAAGTGTTTTCGTGGTTTCTCACATTTTGAGAAGAGATCCCATACACCCAAAATGAGTTTGAAAGAGAAAAGGGAGTTAGAATGAAGAGTTTTACCTCTTCTTAAGCTTCTAGATGAGTATCAGGGCTCCTTGCTCTTGAAAATGCTCTCTTCTCTCACTTCTCTTCAATTTCTCACCCTAAAATGTGTTTGGGGTTCCCTATCTAATGTAACAGCGTCGGGTTCTCGCTCAAGCGAGCCCATTCTCGCTCAAGCGAGAAAACCCCGCCCATTTTAAAAACTCGGATCTGACCCTCTCGCTTAAGTGAGGGATTCTCGCTCACGAGATAATCTCACAGCCTCGACAAGCCCATAATGCCACTTCTCGCCCAGGCGAAACAACTCTCGCTCAAGCGAGACAGCTCTCGCTCAAGGGAGAATTCTTCAGTATAGCCCAGTATTTTACTCACCCAGGTGAGCCTCTCTCGCCCAGGCGAGACTTTTCTCACTCAAGCGAGACTGTCAGGACTGATACTTTAATTTAAGATTCTAAATTCCAGGTGTCACAATCCTCCCCCTCTTATAAGAATTTTCGTCCCTGAAAATTTAACTCGATTACTCTCAAGACACTACTATCATCGCCTAGACTTTATGTAAGGACCCGATTTTCATAACTCGAAAATTCTCTTTTAAAATCCTTATTCGTGAAAGTGAAGTATTACTTTTGTAAGACATTACTCGAACAGTTTGGAAACTTGAGTGAATACGTTTATAAATTTACAAGGCGGAAATATTCCAAACATCTTTCATTTCAAAAGCATGTCATTACACTTCCGTTATACAATTACACTTTCTCAAAATTACCTTGAATACAAACAATAGATCCACTTCATTATACACTTACAAGAAAGTTGTTTATACATGAATTCACTTTAACATGTCCTTCATATTACAAATATTCATCTTATAACATATTAATTACATATTATCTACTACTCTATCATGTACTCTTCTCCGCAAGCGTCCAATGCGCTACCTCCACAACCTGAACCCAAATATACAACACATACAAGGAAAGACAGAGGGAGTAAGAACCAACTACGGCGACCGTAGCGTGGATTTATATGGAGTAATAACATTAAAGTATTAAAACCACAGACATCTAACATCAATCATGATAAGCATATATCAATCAACACATATTATCCATATTCACCCTATAGTACACATATATCCCATACTATATGTGTTCTATAGTGTGCATACTTATTCATCACATAGTATCCATATTCACCCTATAGTACACATACATCCCATACTATATGTGTTCTATAGTGTGCATATTTATTTATCACATATTATCCATATTCACCCTATAGTACACATACATCCCATACTATATATGTACTATAATGTGCATATTTTATTCGTCCAAATATACTCATTTCTCATCATTCATAATCACCCTATAGGATATATATCCAATAATATATATCATATGGCATGCATATGATTTTCATTCCGAGTATACACTTTTCACATCTTCACATTCCGTAGTAATTTACCATTTTTCTCGTTCAACAATTATGCACCGTACAAATAACCCCCATACCATATCGGGCAGGTCGAGTAATCCCCATACCACATCGGGCAGGTCTAGTTTCCACATTACACTCACATCCATGTCATACACAATCAACACAAGGCATCTCATTATTTTATCACCATAAATAACATACAACACCTTCATTGTCACAAACATACCTTTATCCATTTTAACACATTCACAACACACATTCATTGTTACAACACACCCATACATGTTTATAACAATCAACCACTCACAACATACTCATTTTGATAAACACACTCATATCCATTATAACACATTCACAACTCAGCACACATTCACAACTCATCACACATTCATTGTTACAAACACACCCATGTATGTTTATAACAATCAACAACCCACAACATACTCATTTATGCTTATGACTATAAACATTTCACACAC
This sequence comes from Lupinus albus, assembly GCA_009771035.1. Lineage (NCBI taxonomy): Eukaryota > Viridiplantae > Streptophyta > Magnoliopsida > Fabales > Fabaceae > Lupinus > Lupinus albus. The sequence goes on from CM019999.1 coordinate 8,886,072, forward strand.
CATCATTATCACACAACATAACCATTATCATAAACAAACCACGCATAACATATTCTTCATATACACATTAACGTTAGAACCATCTTTAATGACGGCGTATTACCATAAAGGAGCATATAGAGTTTTATTCAAATAAACGGTTTTCCCCACACATATATCTCCACTTTTATGGCTAATACATCCTCATGTAAGATAAAGACTCTCACATGGATCACAAACTCCCAAGAGAGTTTCTATCCGTTAATATGCTCCGATTCTTGAGGGGAAATCGAAGATGACGACTCTAATGAAATACTCTAAGACCACAATGGTCTTCTCCCTTACCTTAGGTTGCGTAAGCTCCGTTGCTCCGCAAAAGAGCCACATCTCCCTTCATCTCCTCCAACCTCCATTGTTGCTTTTTCACCTCCAAGCTTTTGCAAATGCGTCACCATGAAGCAAGAGGAAGGTTTTGATGAGTTTTGAGGCTTAGTGGAGGAAAAAATGGTCCATTTGGGTGGAGCCACCGTTGGGAGAGAAAGGGGAGAAAGAAAATGAAGATTAGGGTTTCTAGATCCCCTTTTTCACTTTTATAGCTCTGACGCTTTCGCCCAAGCGAGGGATTCTCGCTCAGGCGAGAATCTCACAATGATAAGTGTAATCGATTACCATATTGTGTAATCGATTACATCAATTAAAAATCTTTATGTAATCGATTACCAAACATATTGTAATCGATTACAATGTGAAAAATACTCATATCTGATGCTTTTAATATGTTGTAATCGATTACGAGTATAGTGTAATCGATTACATCATGTAAAATACACAAGTCTGATTAGTTTATCATCATGTAACCGATTACCAGGATTGTGTAATCGATTACACTGTGAAAAATGCACATATGTCTGATTAGTTTATCAGCATGTAATCGATTACCAGGATTGTGTAATCGATTACACTGCCCAAAATTGCATTTCCCATTATTTCACCCTCTTAGGTAATCCTTTCTCGCTCAGGCGAGAATCTCTCGCTCAAGCGAGACTTCCAGGACTGATACTATAATTTTTAAAGACTAAAATTCGGGGTGTTACAATCCTCCCCCTCTTATAGGAATTTTCGTCCCCGAAAATTAAACATTCCTCGGAAATCAAAATCATCACCTAGACCTTAGGCACCAGGATACTCCACCAAAATCATAATCGATTCTCTAATCCATTAAGATTACTTAGTCTGTCACTAAAGGCATACATCACTAAACCGTGATATCATTTCAACCAATTCATGAACTAACTCATCACTGTCCAACTATTAAGATCTCATCCTCTAATAACTCGAATGCCATGAGAACTAAACCATAATTCAGACTAAAGATTTTTCCTATATTCGTCAAGAACCATAGGTATCTAGCACCTATCCATCTATCAATCCTAACATACGTTAAGAATCCTGATAACACTCTCGAACTTCAGCGAATGGGGAACTCCTTATCCCATATCTATCTAAATGCATCTTTTAACATCCATCATACACTAGCTAGTTTCATCTCCACTCGAGAATCTAGCACAATTTCATTTTACTCGATCCACAAAATACTTACACAATAGGACTCTTAGTGTCTCATCCATTGTACACAATCAAACTATCCAATAATCGTCTAATTACATCAAATATTTCTACCATTACCATAGATCTCCCTGATCCATCACTACAACAATCGTTCAAAACGATTAACCTATATGGTCTGAATCGCAACAACACTCTCGAACCCAGTTCGAAGTGAGACTCCATACTCATCGCTCATCAAGATGTACTTGGGAGGAATAGATGGCCAACTAAGAGGAGGGGTGAATTAGTTGTTTTAAAAAATCACTAGGAACTTTTCAGCTTTTTCTACTTAAGTGCAAATTAACAGAGTTGTAGCAGTAACAGTACGTGGTAATCGATTACTTATCCGTGGTAATCGATTACCAGTTGAAAAACAACTGATACTGACGATTTTTGCTTGTGGTAATCGAATACCAATATGAGGTAATCGATTACCTCAGTTGAAATTTCAAATCCAAAGTTGCTCAAAGGCTAGTGGTAATCGATTACATCCATAGGGTAATCGATTACCCTAGTTGAAATTTCATTTCCCAGAAATGCCGAGAGTTATGGTAATCGATTACTTACCCTGGTAATCGATTACTGCAATTAAATTTTGGATTTAACTTTCAACAGTAAGTGGTAATCGATTACTGCTACAGGGTAATCGATTACCCTAGTTATTTTTGCCTTTTTCCAACTTTTCAAAAATAACTTGGTTTTTCTTAGGAACTCTTATATTAACCTAGATTAAGATCTTTATTCTTAAGGTATTGTGATTTCTTATGAGTTTGAAATATTTGCTACTAAAAGACTAAGACTCTTATAAAAATAAAATATACTTCAAGTTCTTTAAGTCTTTGATCTTCAATAGCTTTTCTTCTTTCTTTTGGTGAGGTGCATTTGTCTTCATCAAAACCCAGCCTCGGTCAAGGAGCCAGATCATCTTCCCAATCTCCCCCTTTTTGATGTAGACAAATCACTATCGTTTGAAAGTTTGTTCTCAAAGTATAATCATTATACTTGAAGTTCTTTACACTCTTCTTGGTTGTATTTGTTGTGAAACATATGAAACAAATATACAAGCAAACTTTCCTAACAGTTTCTCCCCCTTTTGACTTCATCAAAAAGAAAGAGAAAAGTAGGGATTAACCAAGATTAATATAGTGTATTTGCATTTAAGCATAAACAAATTTATAAAAAAGTATATCATGCAAAAATGATATAAAATGATGCACACCAATTCTTATAAACATATTAAACAAATGAGACTTAATTGGTGTCTAATTCATCTAGGATTCCTAGTTCTCTTCTAAGTTTATAGAAGGAATCTTTAGGTAAAGGTTTAGTGAATATGTCGGCTAGTTGATCATGTGTATCAACAAATTCCATTTCAACATCCTTTTTGAGTACATGATCTCTCAGGAAATGGTGTCTAATATCTATGTGTTTGGTTCTTGAGTGCATAACGGGATTTTTTGTAAGGTTAATAGCACTAGTGTTGTCACATCTCAAGGGAATGCAACCTATGTTTAAACCTTAGTCGCGTAGTTGTTGTTTAAGCTAAAGTATTTGAGCACATCAACTTCCCGCTGCGATATATTCAGCCTCAGCCGTGCTTAAGGCAACACAAGCTTGTTTCTTGCATGACCAAGAAACTAAGGCACTTCCTAATAAGTGACAAGTACCACTATTACTTTTTCTATCCGTTTTGCAGCCCGCAAAATCTGAATCACTATATCCAACCAAATCACATAGTCTACCCTTTGGATACCATAATCCCACATCAATTGTTCCTTTAAGATATTTAATAATACGTTTGACAGCAATTAGATGTGATTCCATAGGTTTAGACTGAAATCTAGCACATAAACATACACTAAACATTAAATCCGGTCTACTAGCAGTAAGATATAGTAGTGATCCGATCATACCTCGATATTTAGTAATTTCAATGGATGTTCCAGCCTCATCAGCATCTAGGTATGTATTTGAACCCATGAGAGTAGCTATTGTTTTGCAGTCCTTCATGTCGAATCTTTCTATTAATGCTTTGCAGTATTTGGACTGATTCACAAATATGCCATCCCTATAATGTTGTCGATGGGATGATCTCTATGAGCACGCCATTCTTGTGGGAGATCATTATGAACTTGTTCTTGAGATTGATCTTCATCTAAGAGCTTGAGAAGAGGTAAAACTCTAGATACTAACTCTGTTTTTCTCTCTTAAACTCACTTTGGGTATGTTGGACCTCTTCTCAAACATGAAGAAAACCATGGAAACTCATCCTTTTGAGTGGTGGTTCATTTTATGTCATTCTTACCTTGTAAACTCTTGGTTTAGAGATAGTATCTCAAGAATGGAAAGGGTTGTGGGTTGATTCATGAAAACCCCAAAAAAAAACCTAGAAGTGAAAACGTGGTAAAAGGAGAGTAAAATGCTAGAGGTAGAAGATGAGCTTACCTCCAAATATTGGAATATGAGATGTTATGCATGTTTTAGATGGTTGAATATTTATGATGAATATTTTGTATGACTAAATGGTGCAATATAAGTTGTTTATGTGATATTTGGAATAAATGACTAAAATTGTGTTATGTGGTGGGATGAGGAAAGATCCTAAGGTTGGAGGCGGTGTCGGTGGAACTTGAGAAGTTGCCAAGAACCAAACCCAACACTCACCGAGGTAAGGATAAGTCTTTAATTGTACATTTGAACTCGAAAATGTGTATTCTCTGATTATGCAATGATTGATTTGTAAAGTACGCATTTAGTATAAACATATATGGGTGTGTTTATATTAAAATAGGCATAGGTTTACGGAAAATAAAGTATGTGTACTTCTGGTTATGTGATTGATTGAGTTGTGAATCACGTAATTAGTATAAACATATATGGGTGTGTGTATACTAATGTGGGCGTGGATTTACCGGAAATGTTTTATGGTGAAATTAATGAAAGGGAAATGTATTTTTAGCCGACCATGAATGGTTAGCGACTCTGGCTTGAGTATATAAGCAAAACTCTGGCTTGAGTATATAAGCAAAACTCTGGCTTGAGTATATAAGCACGTTTTGTTTTAATAAAAATGAGAATCTGCTTTTAGCTAACCCTAAGGGGTATAGTGACTTTGGTTCAAGTTATGCAGCAAAACAAAAATGAATTTCAAAGATGGTTTACTAACCCTTTTTTTTAATGTGGATTATCTTATAATGATGTTTATTGAATTAATGACTTACTCCTTTGTGTGTTCTCTGTTTTGTCATTGATAATCCCATTGCAGATAAACAGGTGATATGAGGGAGACTCATTTTTGGGAGATTTAGGAGCTTTATATTTTGGATTCTTTTATTTGCACTATTTTTGTAAATGAGTGCATAGTTGATAGTTCATACATTATGTAACTACAAATATATATTAACTTACATGGTGTTGTAACTCTAGATATGTATAGCTCTGGGTATTTTCGAAACCCATAGCTAGCTATATGCGGTGGTTACCAAGTTTAATTAATGAGAATTATGTTTTTCAGTCGAATGACAATGTATGTGAATAATGAGTAGATCGCGAAGAAGGAAATAAGAATTTTAAGTAAAGTAATTAAATTTGATAGTGTGAGATATGAGAGATTGTATGTAATTGAACTAATTTGAGAAAAAAAAAATTGAAGGGTAGAATTTTGGTTCTTACAACCCTCCTGTATCGACACAAGTCCTCGGTCCATGCGAAGTATATTTCCGACTACCAGTGAGGGAAACGTATCGCTTTCGTCCCTCTTGACAAACCTTACCCTTGCCCTTTCCATGCGCCAAGTTCCTTTGAGGCGCACAATTCTTGGGAGAGATTGGTTTAGGTGCCACCACCTCATCCGTCTGCATGTCAGACCTCTCTAGTCCTTGGACCCACTAATGGCATCATCAGGGGCGAACCCACCATGGAACTGACTGAGGTTCCTCCTGCAGCATTCATCTAACTCTCAGTACTCTACCGGTCTAGATGGAACTAGGGGCTGCGAACTCGGACTTGGCATCGCATTTCGATTCAGATTCTGCATATTCTCGTTCACTTGTCGTAGTGCAACTACCATCTGAGCTAAAAGATCATTTGTAAAATTCTGACTTGTTCCTCTTCCTCTCCCAGCCATGTGTACATGTACTCATTCACTTGTTAGTGATCAAATTTTTATCCAAATCAAGATCACATAATCACTTAGCAATTTGTAAACACTAAAAAATTTAAGCACTTAAAGGTCACAAAGAAGCATGTAAGGCCATATCCTAGGCCGCAGGATTAACTATGCTCTGATACTATATTGTAAGGACCCAAATTCTACCCTTTAAAATTTTTCCTTATTTCTATTCCTTTCACGTGCATTTTTCCTATGAATTAGTATTACAACCTTAATAACCTTCTTTTAATTTCTCTTTCCTTTATTTAATCGTCTAAATACTCTAATCATGCTAATTCAATTTCATATCCTGATAACTCTTAGTTGCAGAAAAACATAATTCCTATTCATATATCTCGGTAACCACCGCATACAATTAGCTATAGATTTCCAAAATACCCATAGCTGCAATTATGCAGGGTTACAATAATTCATGTCTACAAATATTCATTTCAAAATATAATTCAATTAGGTTACAAAACAATGAAGATAAGGACTTTGAAAATAAAAGCCTCTAAGCTCATAATCCCGACCTCCTTAAATCTTCTGCCTACCTACAATGGGATTAACATACACATGTACAGAAAATACAAAGGAGTAAGTCATTAACTCAATATTTGTCAATATATGTTAAATCCACATTTTAATAAAGTTAAATAAACAATTATAACAAATTGCTACTGGACTGGTTCAACCATTCTTTTTGAAACGTAACCATGCTACATAACTTGAGGCAAAGTTTCGCTACATAACTTGACCCCAAAGTGTCGCTACATAACTGGAGCCCACAGTATCACTACATAACTCGAGCCAGAGTGTCGCTACATAACTGGAGCCCACAATATCGCTACATAACTCGAGCCAGAGTGTCGCTACATAACTGGAGCCCATAATGTCGCTACATAACTTGAGCCCAAAGTGTAGCTACATAACTGGAGCCCACAGTATCGCTACATAACTCGAGCCAGAGTGTCACTACATAGCTGGAGACCACATATCGCTACATAACTCGAGCCAGAGTGTCGCTACATAACTGGAGCCCACAGTATAGCTACATAACTCGAGCCAGAGTGTCGCTACATAACTCGAGCCAGAGTGTCACTACATAACTGGAGCCCACAATATCACTAACCATTCATGGTCATCTAAAAATATGTCTTCTTTTCATTGATACTCCATCCATTTATAAACAGCGATTCTCCACATCATTTATTCCAAACACACCCATATATGTTTGTAATAAATCAGCGGCTCGCAACTTAGTCTCCATTAATTTATCAACAGTGATTCCACGCGTCCTTTATTCAAAACATACCCATATATGTTTGTAATAAATAAGCGACTCACAACTTAATCACCTTCACACCCAGAAAATCCACACATTTTCCATTACAATGCGCAATTAAAGACTTATCCTTACCTTGGTGAGTGTTGGGTTTGGTTCTTCGCAACTTCGCAAATTCCACCGATACTACCTCCAACATTAGGATCTTTTATCATCCCACCAACACAACACAAGTCAATACTTTATTCACAACAATGTTCATACTATTCATATAACATTCACAAATACATATGACATTCATATATTCCCAATGTTTTCCCAAAACTACTTTCATTAAGAGTTTTCGAACATTAAAACATACATATTCATCTTCTATTTCACATTGGACATATACTCATCTTCTACATCTAACATTCCACCCATTTTTCCTCTTTAACCACATTTTTAACTTTGGGGTTTTGGGGTTTTCATGAGTTAACCCACAAACCTTTTCCATTCCCTGGAAACCAACTCTAAACCAAGAGTTTACAAGAGATTTACTCAATAAAACGAACCACAACTCAAAAGGAAGAGTTTTTATGGTTTCTCACATTTTGAGAAGAGATCTCATACACCCAAAATGAGTTTGAATGAGAAGAAGAGAGTTAGAATCAAGAGTTTTACCTCTTCTCAAGCTTCTAGATGAGTATCAAGGCTCCTTGCTCTTGAAAACGCTCTCTTCTCTCACTTCTCTTCAATTTCTAACCCTAAAATGTCTTTGGGGTTCCCTATTTAATGTAACAGCGTCGGGTTCTCGCTCAAGCGAGCCCATTCTAGTTCAAGCGAGAAAATCCCGCCCATTTTAGAAACTCAGATCTAACCCTCTCGCTCAAGCGAGAATCGCACAGCCTCGACAGACCCAGAATGCCACTTCTTGCCCAGGCGAGACAACTCTCGCTCAGGCGAGACAACTCTCGCTCAGGCGAGACAACTCTTGCTCAAGCGAGGATTCTCTCGCTCAAGCGAGGATCCTCTCGCTCAAGCAAGAATTCTTCAGTATAGCCCAGTATTTTACTCACCCAGGTGAGCCTCTCTCGCCCAGGCGAGACTTTTCTCGCTCACGCGAGACAGCCAGGACTGATACTTTAATTAAAGGATTCTAAATTCGGGGTGTCACAGTGGCGACTCCTTAAGAGGTCGCGTGACCTAAAATCGAGGCACGACAAAGAGGTTACTAATATGGGCCCAAAACTCTCACACAGGCCCATCAGAGACAAACATCCTCCTACATGGGTAGCTGATTTTATTAGGAAGTAATATTTTGAATTATGTTATGTTGGTTGGGCCACTCTTTAAGGCCCCAACCTTAGGAGTAACTCTAAACCTAATAGGTTTTGGATATAAAACCTATTAACCTTGAGTAGCAGCTCAAGAACTATGTTATTCTCTTTTGTTTAGTGAATGCGAGGAAGAAAAATTATTCATTAGATTTTTCCTTGTGGTTTATTTTTAATTTTCAGAGATTTGATTATTAATAGTCTATCATTGGTGCCTTCATTTCTTGAATCATGCCTCCAAAAACAACAAACAGAGACATTGATGTAGCCCTTCTACATATCTTTTTGGAAAAATTGCAACAAAACAAATATCAGCAGTATATTAGTCATGAAGCCATTACAGAAACATTAAAAGAGCTAACAAAGAAAATTGCATGTATTACTTTTTTCCCCCTACTCCACCTGACCCCCCAAATCCAGCCTCCTCTTCCCACATATCTCACCCTCCAACTAATTCCTAGAATATTCACACCCCACAACATTCATAAAACCACACCCTTCCACAAGTCTTTGCAAACTCCCACACATATCCAACAACTCCAGTCCCACCCTTCTTTAACCCACATAGCTCATTTACCTGCCCAAACCCCAATACGGCTTACACACTCCCTACCCAACCAAGACCATCAAAACTACAACTAAAACCCTTTGATAGTATCGAACCGCTAGATTGGCTATTTCAGGAAGAGCAATTTTTTCTACTATATCAAGTCCCTCCAGACCAACGCTTGCAGATAATTTCATTTTACATGAAAAGTGAAGCACTCAGTTCGTTTAAATGGGCCTTTTATAACTCTACTTTTACTAATTGGGAAAGTTTTACACGTTCCCTTGAAATCAGATTTGGTCCTTCTACTTACTAGAACCACTAGGTGAGTTATTTAAACTACGCCAAACTGGAACTGTGGCAGACTATCAGCACCAATTCTAGTAATAAGGCGGGAATTAGCAATACTTTGTCCAACTCATATAGCCAAAGCCTTGGGATTAGCAAAATTTGTTGAATCAAATATCTAAGATTCCAAACCGACGTATATACGTCTTACTCGCTTTACACCCCCCCTTCGGCTCCAACACCGTGGACCAACTCAGAATCCTATCACATATACTACAATGCATATTAAACGTCTTAATACGTCAAAAATGCAGGAGAGACGGGCCCAAGGGCTTTGTTACAATTGTGATGAGAAATACTACCTAGGCCACAAATGTCAAGGACGATAATTCTTAATTCTCTTAGTGGATGATTTCACTAGTGAATCAGAAGATGTGTTAATTTCATTAGAGCCCGTTGAGGCTGGCCAAGAGACGTCTATGGCTAAACTCATACATTTTCAATTGTTCGAGCAGGAATTGGAAGGGCAACCCTCTCCAAAGACATTGAGGTTCACAGGCTCAATTGCAAGACATGGGGTGACTATTTTAGTGGATATCAGGAGTTCCCACAATGTGATCTAACCCGTTTGGCCCACTACTTACAATTGGAGATTTCTCCGACTCCAAAATTTCCAGTCAAGGTTGGAAACGGAGCACACATTTACTGCATTGGTTCGTGTTCTAATACTCCATTCACTTTACAAGACCAACATTTTCTTATTCCTTTTTATCTATTCCCATCAAAGGTGCTGATTTTATTTTGGGCATAGAATGGTTAGGGACACTAGGGCCTATAATTTCAGACTTTGATATCCCTTCAATGACATTTACTATTGGGGAAAACATCATTACCTTGAAGTGAGACACTAGCTCTACCATTCACCCAACTACCTTCCATCAACTTTCCAGACTATTCCACGTGAATACCATAGCCTCCCTTCATACTATCCAATTCTTCCACTTAAACCCCCAAACTAACATTAGTGTTAAGATATATGGCCACCTAAGAGGGGGGGGGGTGAATTAGGTGTAGAGACTTAAATTAAAGTTTTCTACTTTTATTTTAAAACTTTACAAGTTAAAGAGAGTTTTTCTATGAGCGGAAGTAATAAAAAGAATTTTTTAGTAGAAGTAGAATATAATGCAAAATGAAAAAGGTTAAGGGAAGAGAAGATCACACCAAGATTTATACTGGTTCACCTTCAATTTGAAGGCTACGTCCAGTCCTTCTTGTTATCAAGAAGATTTTTCCACTATTGCAAGAACCAATGATACACCTTCTTCGTCTTCTTCCAAGACTACTCACTTATTCTACTAGGCACTAGGCTAACACCGTTCTTTTACAATATACTGCACTTCATCAGACTTGGTGAAATGTTTACAAGACTCTATTTTGTATTCTTAAGATGGTTTGTACAAGGCTTTTGAATAAGTGATTCTCTAATAGTAATTGGTACTTTATGGATTTGAATCACTAACTGAATGATCACTTTAATTTAAAATCAAGTAACTTGGACAAAGGCTTTTTTTTTGTGCTTAAGAATGAATGAGTGAAATTTTAAGAACTTTGTGAATATGAGAGCATGAAAGTTGTAATCAGAATTGTGTGTACAAAAACAAGTCATAGAACACCTATTTATAGTGTTAAATTCGTTCACATGAACCAGTATGAGTTTGTGAAAAGTTAAGAACTACATCAGTTCAATCAAAACAGAACCAGTATACTGTTCTGGTATGTGTAATCGATTACCATATGGTGTAATCGATTACACCAGTTTAAAAATTTTAAAATACAAACTCAACGTCTTGATGTAATCGATTACCAAGTATAGTGTAATAGATTACATTGTAGAAAATGCACATATCTGATGCTTTTAATATGTTCTAATTGATTACTAGTAAAGTGTAATCGATTACATCATGGAAAATGCACAGGTCTGATGAGTTTATCACCCTGTAATCGATTACCAGGATAGTGTAATCGACTACACTATTTAAAAACAGAATACTTATGCTTTAGTGCAAATGAGAAATCTCCGCCTCAGAAAAACGACAAAGGGGAAAATAGAAATCACTCTTGTTGAACCCACTCCAGGGACACTCAATGAAGCTTCTGAGCATAGCACCAGTACTTGGCAAACTCAAACATTCGTCAAATTCAGTAAGTGTAAGCGCAATATGTTTGCCTTTGACATAAGAGTACAGAGTTTCGTTTTCTAACTTCATATTGCAGTACAATACTCGAATAAGCTCAATGTAGAAAGGGTTTTTGTCTTATACGAAGACATGTAGACCTTGAGCCCGAATTAGAGAGGGGAAATGACAACCCTGTTCTTCAAAAGCAGCAAGGGACCCATATTTGGGTGTCATTATCTGTCTCTCAATGTAGTGGTTTAGGAACCTTTTTTGTTGCTCATCGTCTTTGAGAAGACAGGAGAAGTCGAGAGGTTTGGTATTTCGGGCCCTCTTCGAGCGAGAAGATGGAGCCATGGATAAAAAGGGGGTTTTAGGGTTTGAAGGAGATGAAGGAATTTAAGGTAGATTGATAAGGGGATTAGAGAGAAGAGATGAATGGGTTTAGGGTTTTAAGGTAGAGTTATGGAAGAAGGAAAACTTACTAAAATAGGAGGAGGAAGAAGAGGATGAAGAAGGAGAGTGGTGAATCGATATGGAGGCTTGGGTAGAAATGAAGCATCTGTCCAAAACAAGCCTCTGGAACTGTTTTATAAGAGGGTGTAATCGATTACATCAGAGAAAATTTCGAAAAATAAAGACACTGTGAAACTGTGGAATTGTTTTATAACAGGATGTAATCGATTACATCGAGGCCGTAATCGATTACAACAGAGAAATTTTCGAAAAATAAGGCATCTTTGGAACTGTAATTGATTACTATACTTATGTAATCGATTACAAGCTATTCATAGTCTGTAACAGATATTAAATCATATACTTTACACAATATATACCATAATATCACACAATTGATCTTATAATGATTCAAAGAGATAAAAAAAAATTTTAACTTAATTCTTTTTCAGCCAATATACCAAGCTCTTTCCTAATTTTGAAAAAGGGTTCTTTTCCTAAAGGCTTTGTGAAAATGTCAGCCATTTGTGCATGTGTGTCAACAAACTTAAGTTCAATATCCTGCTTAATAACATGGTCTCTTAGAAAGTGATGTCTAATGTCTATATGTTTTGTTCTAGAGTGCATTATAGGATTCTTAGAGATATTAATAGCACTTGTATTGTCACACAAAATGGGAATGCAGCCTATGTCAATACCATAGTCACACAGTTGTTGTTTCAGCCACAAAACTTGGGCACAACAACTACCAACAGCAATATATTCTGCCTCAGCGGTACTTAAGGCTACACTAGCTTGTTTCTTACACGACCAAGCAATTAATGCATTGCCAAAAATGTGACAAGTACCACTAGTACTTTTTCTTTCGGTTTTGCAATCGGCAAAGTCAGAATCAGTATATCCAATTAACTTACATAGACTGCCTTTTGGATACCATAATCCAACATCCAAAGTTCCTTTTAAGTATTTTAAGATTCTTTTTACGGCAGTCAAATGCGACTCTTTTGGACAGGATTGATATCTAGCGCATAGACACACACTAAACATGATATCAATCATACTAGCAGTAAGATATAGCAATGAGCCAATCATGCCTCAATATTTTGTTATATCTATGGGGTGTCCTGATAAATCCTGATATAGATATGTGTTGGTACCCATAGGTGTGGCTATCTCTTTACAACTGTCCATTTCATATTTCTTTAAAAGCTCTTTGCAATATTTAGTTTGACTGATAAAGATTCCACTACTAGTTTGTTTAATTTGCAAACCAAGGAAGAAGTTTTATTTTCCCATCATGGACATTTCAAACTCTCCTTGCATCATGTTTGCAAATTCACTACATAAAGATTCATTTGTGGAACCAAAAATGATATCGTCAACATAAATTTGCACAAGCAGAGTATGATCATCAAGTCTTTTGATAAAAAGAGTGGTATCGAATTTTCCGTTTTAAAAGCCTTTGTTACACAAAAAAGTGCTTAAACGATCATACCATGCTCTAGGGGCTTGTTTTAGCCCATAAAGAGCCTTTTTCAACTTATAAACATGAGTGGGATGTTGATGGTCTTCTAAACCAGGGAGTTGATTGACATACACTTCTTCTTCTATATATCCATTAAGGAAGGCACTCTTAACATCCATTTGGTATAGTTGGAAGTCTAATGAGCATGCATAGGCTAAGAGCAATCTAATGGCTTCTAGTCTAGCCACAGGAACAAACGTTTCTTCATAATCTATTCCTTCTTCTTGATTATAACCTTGTGCTACCAACCTAGCTTTGTTTCTAACTATTATGCCATTTTCATCTAATTTATTTCTGAATATCCATTTGGTTCATATGATTTGCTTGTTACTAGGTCTAGGGACTAGTTCCCATACTTGGTTTCTTTTAAATTGATTTAACTCTTCATGCATAGCAATCATCCAATGTTCATCATCCATAGCATCATTTATCTTAGAAGGTTCTATTTGAGAATCAAAAGCCATGTTAAGACATGCATCTCTAAGACTAAGTCGAGTAGTTACCCCTTTATTGATGTCTCCAATGAGGTTGTCAATAGGATGATCTCGGTGTGTTCTCCATTCTTGAGGAAGGCCATCGTGTTCTTGAGTAGAGATATGAGGTAGTTTTTCTTCTTTCGTCATTTGCTCTAGGTTGAGTTGTTCCATGGACTTTGTGACATCATTTTGAGAAGTACTTGGTAAATCACTCATGATCATCACAAACAACTTTTTCTTCCATAGAAGGGTTAGATTCATCAAAAGAAACATGTATAGATTCCTTGTAAGGACCGAAATTCTACCCTTGAAATTTTTTCCCTTATTTATTTCCTTCACATACATTTTCCATCATAATTCTATATACCTATTCATACTCATTCCATATCCTCATATTCGTATGTATTCTACTTAGCAGAAAATCATAATTCATATAAATATAATTCAGCAACCACCGCATACAACTAGCTATGGGTTTCCAAAATACCCATAGCTACAAATATCCAGAGTTACAATACCATGTAAGTTAATATATCTGTAGTTACATAATGCTTTAAACTACCAAATATGCACTCATGTACAAAATAGTGCAAACAAATGAATCCAAAATATAAAGCTCCTAATGCTTCCAAAAATGAGTCCCCTACATATCACCTGTTTATCTGCAATGGGATTATCAATGACAAAAGCACAAAACACACAAAACACACAAAAGAGTAAGTCATTAATTCAATAAACGTCATTATAAGATAATCCACATTTGAAAAGGGTTAGTAAAATAATGCTACATATACTCGAGCCGGAGTCGCTACACCCCTTAAGGTTAGCTAAAAGCAGATTCTCATTTCTTTTAAAAGAAAACGTGCTACATATACTCGAGCCGGAGTTTTGCTTATATACTTCAGGCAGAGTTTCACTAATATACTCAAGCCAGAGTTTCGCTTATATACTCAAGCCAGAGTTTCGCTTTTATACTCAAGCCAGAGTTTTGCTTATATACTCAAGCCAGAGTCGCTAACCATTCATGGTCGACTAAAAATATATTTTCCTTTCTTTGATATCAATATTTCTCGTTTCCCGTAAATCTACGTCCGCTTTAGTATAAACACACCCATATATGTTTATACTAAATGCGTAATTCACAACAACATTTTCCTTCTCCCGTAAATCTACGCCTACTTTAGTATAAACACACCCATATATGTTTATACTAAATGTGTAATTCACAACTCAATCATTGCATAATCAGAAAATACACACATTTTCCATTCCAAATGCACAATTAATGACTTATCCTTACCTTGGTGAGTGTTGGGTTTGGTTCTTGGAAACTTCAGAAGTTCCACCAACACCGCCGCAAACTTTAGGATCTTTCCTCATTCCCACCATATAATACAATGTTAGTCATTTATTCCAAATATCACATAAACAACTTATATTGCATTATTTAATCATACAAGATATTCATCATATTTTCAATGTTGCTAAACTACTTTCATCATAAGTTTACAACCATCCAAAACATACATGATCATCTCATATTTTGACATTAGAAGGTAAACTCATCTTCTACCTCTAGCATTTTACCCATTTTCCACTTTAACCACATTTTCTCTTTAGGGTTTTGGGGTTTTCATGAATCAACCCACAAACCCTTTCCATTCTTGAAATACTAACTCTAAACCAAGAGTTTACAAGATAGAAACGACATAAAATGAACCATAACTCAAAAGAATGAGTTTCCATGGTTTCTCACATTTTGAGAAGAGATCCAATATACCCAAAATGAGTTTCAAAGAGAAGAAGAGAGTTAGAATCAAGAGTTTTACCTCTTCTCAAGCTTCTAAATGACTCACAAGCCTTCTTGCTCTTGAAAAAGCCCTCTTCTCTCACTTCTTTCTAGGTTAACCCTCATAATGTGTTTGGGGTTCCCTATTTAATGTAACAGCGTCGGGTCCTCGCTTCAGCGAGCTCATTCTCGCTCAAGCGAGAAAATCCCGCCCATTTTAAAAACTCAGATCTGACTCTCTCGCCCAGGCGAGGCATCTCTCGCCCAAGCGAGGATCCTCTCGCTCAAGCGAGGATCCTCTCGCTCAAGCGAGGATCTTACAGCCTCAACAGCTCCAAAATATCACATTTCCTCACCCAGGCGAGCCAATCTCTCGCTCAGGCGAGACCACTCTCGCTCAGGCGAGACCACTCTCGCTCAAGCAAGCCAATTCTCACTCAGGCGAGAATCCTTTCGTATAGCCCAGGATTCCACCCTCCTAGTTGAGCCTTCCTCGCCCAGGCGAGCCAACTTTCGCTCAGGCGAGACCACTCTTGCTCAAGCGAGCCAACCCTCGCTCAGGCGAGAATCCTTCAGTATAGCCCAGGATTTGACCCTCCCAGGTGAGCCTTTCTCGCCCATGCGAGAATCCCTTTGTAATGACCCGATTTTCATAACTCGAAAATTCTCTTTTAAAATCCTTATTCATGAAAGTGCAGTGATTACTTTTGAAAGACATTACTCGAACAGTTTGGAAACTTGAGTAAATATGTGTATAAATTTACAAGGCGGAAATATTCCAAACACCATTCATTTCAAAAGCATGTCATTACACTTCCGTTCAAATACATCCTTTATACAATTACCCTTTCTCAAAAGTAACTTAAATACAAACATTAGATCCACTCCATTATACACTTACAAGAAAGTTGTTTATACATGAATCCACTTTAACATATTCTTCATATTACAAATACTTATCATATAACATATCAATTACATATTAGACACTACTCTATCATGTACTCTTCTCCGCAAGCGTCCAATGCACTACCTCCACAACCTGAACCCAAATATACAACACATACAAGGAAAGACAGAGGGAGTAAGAACCAACTACGGCGACCGTAGCGTGGATTTACATGGAGTAATAACATTAAAGTATTAAAACCACACACATCTAACGTCAATCATGATAAGCATATATCAATCAACACATATTATCCATATTCACCCTATAGTACACATATATCCCATACTATATGTATTTTATAGTGTGAATACTTATTCATCACATATTATCCATATTCACCCTATAGTATGTAACGACCCGAAATTCTACCCTTGAAATTTTTTCCTTATTTAATCCAATTCCATACCTTTAACATTCAATAGTAATTACCGAGTGACTAAGTTTATTTTAAATGTCTCGCTTCTCCCTCACACCCGATTTATGAACCAAAAGAAACATACAACATTCGATAGCAGAAAAACATAATTCACTAATATAACCTAGTAACCACCGCATACAATTAGCTATGGGTTTCCAAAACACCCATAGCTACATATATCCCGGGTCACTAGTCTCCATGATCAATATCATGTACAAAAATAGTATTCATAGTGCAATTTGTTACTTCAAATTACAATCAATTAAAGTTACAAAATAATGGACAAAGAGACGTCAAAAACAAAGGTCTCTAACCCCTACTCAAAATCGTCCTTCTCCGTCACCTACCTGCAATGGGATTAACATTTACCATACACAAACAACACAAAGGAATAAGTCATTAATTCAATAAAACTTCAGTGTAAGTTAATCCACATTTAATAGGTTTAAACAATGATATAAATTAAATCCTCTTAAAACCATTTTCGTCATCCGTACCTTTTGAAAAACCATGCTCCATAACTCGAGCTAGAGTCGCTAACCCATTCTGGTCAGCTAAAAACGAGTTTTATTTTCATTGGCACTCCACTAATACATAAACCATAAATCCACCCATCATCACTACAAACATACCCATATAGATTTGTAGTGACTCAGTGATTTACCATTTATTTCTTTGTTTCTGAGTTTTATTTCCATCGGCACTCCACCAATAATTAGACAACAAACGCACCCGACATCATTACAACATAGCATATATGCTTGTAACTACAAAGTGACTTACAGTTTATTGTATGATCCAAGTTTTATTTCCATTGGCACTCCACCAATAAATAGTCAATAAATGCACCCGACATCATTACAACATAACATATATGCTTGTAACTACAAAGTGACTTACAATTTATTGATTTCATTTCGAGTCTTATTTCCATTGGTACTCCCCCAATAACAGAAATGATAAATACACCCGACATCATTACAAACATATCCCCGTATGCTTATAACTACAAAGTGATTTACATTTCATGATTTCATTCCGAGTCTTATTTCCATTGGTACTCCCCCAATAAGTAAACAATAATTTCACTTCTAACCATTATCAACATACCCATATATGTTCATAATGATTTAGTGATTCACATTTTATCCATCATCCATCACAGAAAATCCACGCATTTTCCAACACAATGCATAAATTAAAGACTTATCCTTACCTCGGTGAGTGTTGGGTTTGGTTTTTGGTGACTTCGTAAGTTCCACCGGCACCACCTCCAAACTTAGGATCTTTCCTCATTCCCACCACATAACACAATGTTAGTCATTCATTCCAAATAACAAATAAATAACTTATATTGCATCATTTAAATATACAAGATATTTATCATACTCTCAATGGTTCTATACTACTTTCATTAAGAGTTTCCAACCATCTAAAACATACATATCATCTCATATTGTAACATTGTCAATCAACTCATCTTCTACCTCTAGCATTTTACCCACTCTCTCTCTAACCACATTTTTCTCTCTCTAGGGTTTTTGGGGTTTCCACGAGTCAACCCACAAACCCTTTCCAATCTTGGAATACTACTCAAAACCAACAGTTTACAAGAGACAAGCAACATAAAACGAACCATAACTCGAAAGAGAGAGTTTCCATAGTATTTCCCACTTTGAGAAGAGATCCATAATACCAAAAATGGGTTCTCAAGAGAAGAAGAGAGTTAGGATAGAGAGTTTTACCTCTTCTCAAGCTCTTGAACAAGAATCAAAGCTCCTAGACCTTGGGAATGCTCTCTTCTCTCACCTCTCTTCAATTCTTAACCTAAAAATGTGTTTGGGGTTTCCCTCATTTAATGTTCTCGTCGGGTTCTCGCTTAAGCGAGATTTCTCTCGCTCAAGCGAGAAAATCCCGCCCATTTTAAAAACTCAACTCTGACCCTCTCGCTCAAGCGAGAATCTCACAGTGTCAACAGCCCCAAAGTGTCATTTCTCGCCAAGGCGAGACAACTCTCGCTCGGGCGAGAATCCTCTAGTATTGCCCAGGATTTCACCCTCCCATGTGAACCTCTCTCACCCAAGCGAGAATCTCTCGCTCAAGCGAGGATCCGAGGACTCATACTATAATTTTAAAGACTTAAAATTTGGGGTGTTACATAGTACACATACATCTCATACTGTATGTGTTCTATAGTGTGCATATTTATTCATCACATATTATCCATATTCACCATATAGTACACATACATCCCAAACTATATGTGTTCTATAGTGTGCATATTTATTTATCACATATTATCCTTATTCACCCTATAGTACACATACATCCCATACTATATGTGTTCTATAGTGTGCATATTTTATTCGTCCAAGTATACTCGTTTCTCATCATTCATATTCACCCTATAGGATATATATCCCATAATATATATCCTATGCATGCATATGATTTTCATTCCGAATATACACTTTTCAAATCCTTCACATTCCGTAGTAATTTACCCTTGATATCGTTCAACAATTCTGCACCGTACAAATAATCCCCATACCACATCGGGCAGGTAGAGTAATCCCCATACCACATCGGGCAGGTCGAGTTTCCACATTACACTCACATCCATGTCATACACAATCAACACAAGCCATCTCATTATTTTATCACCATAAATAACATACAACACCTTCATTGTCACACACATACCTTTATCCATTTTAACACATTCACAACTCATCACACATTCATTGTTACAACACACCCATACATGTTTATAACAATCAACCACTCACAGCATACTCATTTTGGTAAACATACTCATATCCATTTTAACACATTCACAACTCATCAAACATTCGTTGTTATAACACACCCATACATGTTTATAACAATCAACCACTTACAACATACTCATTTCCACTCTTAACAAATCAACACCTCATCACACAATCATTATCACACAACATAACCATTTCTACTTTTTGCCATTAAACAACACATCTCACAATCCTTGTTACAAACATACTCATGTATGTTCATAACACATCAAACATCCATAATACACAATTATCATAAACAAACTACACACAACATATTCTTCATCATATAACACATTAACGTTAGAACCATCTTTCATGATGGTGTATTACCATAAATGAGCTTATAGCGTTTTAATTAAATAAACGGTTTTCCCACACATATATCTCCACTTTTATGGCTAATACAACCTCATGTAAAATAAAGACTCTCACATGGACCACAAACACTCAAATGAGTTTCTATCCGTTAACGTGCTCCGATTCTTGAGGGAAATTGGAGAAGATGACTCTAATGAAATACTCTAAGACCACAATGGTCTTCTCCCTCACCTTAGGTTGCGTAAGCTCCATTGCTCCGCAAAAGAGCCACATCTCCCTTCATCTCCTCCAACCTCAATTGTTGCTTTTTCACCTCCAAGCTTTTCCAAATGTGTCACCATGAAGCAAGAGGAAGGTTTGATGAGTTTTGAGGCTTAGTGGAGGGAAAAATGGTCCATTTGGGTGGAGCCACCGTTGGGAGAGAAAGGGGGAGAAATAAAATGAAGATTATGGTTTCTAGATCCCCTTTTTCACTTTTATAGCTATGACGCTCTCGCCCGGGCGAGAACGGCTCGCTTGGGCGAGAATTTCGGGACTTTTTCACATTTCACACTGGAAAGCTCTCGCCTGGGTGCGGATTTCTCGCTCGGGCGAGAATCGGGAAGTATGCAAAGGCCCCCCTCTAGCCTGGGCGAAAATCCTAGTTCGAGCTAGAATTTGACAGCTTTTCCATATTTCACTTTCGCTCAAACGACCACTTCTTCGCTTGGGCGAGGTTCCTACACTTCTCAAACTTAAAACGTTGAGTCCCTCGCTTAGGCGAGACCCTCTCGTCCAAGAGAGAATGGTCAAGCATGCACCTCAACACCCTAAGTTTTCCAATCAATCCGAAAACAAAAATTGAGGTGTTATACCCTTGCTCAAGTGAGAATCCCAGGACTGATACTATAATTTTAAAGACTTAAATTTAAGGTGTTACATTCCTCGATGGTTAAAGTTCTTTAATTAAAAATTCTATAGGCTTTGCTTGTGAGTGAATAACCAAGGAAAATTTCTTCGTCAGCTTTAGCATCAAATTTACCAAGTTTGTTCTTTCCATTGTTAAGAACAAAACATTTACACCCAAAAATATGCAAATGAGAGATATTAGGCTTCCTACCTTTATATAGTTCATATGGGGTCTTTTTCAAAAGAGGTCTTATTAGCACTCTATTAGACACATAGCAAGCAGTATTAATAGCATCAGCCCAAAAGTATTTGGGCAGATTAGTTTCATTTATCATGTTTCTTGCTAGTTCTACTAAAAGTTTATTTTTGTGTTCCGCAACTCCATTTTGTTGTGGAGTCCTTGGTGCAGAAAAATTGTGTTTAATTCCATGTTCATCACAATATTCTTCTAATAAAGCATTTTGAAATTCCCCACCATGATCACTCCTTATAGAAGTAATTTTCATGGATTTTTCATTTTGAACACGACTGACATACTTTCTAAAAACATGAAAAGCTTCATTTTTATGAACTAACAAGAATGTCCAAGTATATCTAGAAAAGTCATCAACTAGAACAAAACCATAGTAATTTCCTCCAAAGCTTTTAATGCTAGAGGGGCCAAATAGATCCATATGAATTAATTCTAATGGCCTATTAGTAGAGACTATATGCTTAGGTTTAAACGAAGTTTTCTTAAATTTACTCTTTTGGCATGCATCACATAATTTATTATTAACATATTTCTTTTTAGTCAAGCCAATGACTAAGTCATGTTTAACTAATTTGTTTAAATGATTCATATGAATGTGAGCAAATTTCCTATGCCATAACCATGCATCATCATTATTGATAGATAAACACTTGATTTTTAATGATTGGTCATTTAAGGAACTCATAAATATGTTATTTGTTCTTTTTCCGAAAAGTTTAGTCTTATGAGTTTTGCTATCTTCTATAGTACATAAATCCTTCTTAAAGATGACATTTAAGCCTTTATCACATAATTGACTTATGCTAAGAAGATTGTGTTTTAAGCCATCAACATATAAGACATTATCTATAGTAACATGTGGAGGTTTACCAATCCTTCCAATTCCTAAAATTTTACCTTTATTGTTATCGCCATGTGACAAATCCATCTTTTGGTAGAATAAAGCTGAACTTTGATTTGTCACCAGTCATATGCCTTGAGCAACCACTGTCTAGATACCATAGATCGTTTTCTGCTCCAAAGCATACCTACAAAATTAATTTATTTTTTAGATTTAGGTACCCAAAGTGGTTTGGGTCCTTTTTTGTTAGTGCCTTTCTCAACCCATACAAATTTACCTTTTGGTACTCCAAATTTTTTAACATAACAATTGTTAGGAGTATGACCATGATGATTACAATAATTACATGTATACTTATAGATCAATTTATTACTTTTGAAATTATTGGGGGAAGTATAGAAATCTGAGTTCTTAAATTTTGGTACAGCCCTTTCATTGACATAAGGAAGTTTACCAACACTTTCTTTTATAAAGACAGTTTTGTTTTGGCCAATATTATTATTAGGAGAATAACCAATCCCTCTTTTGTTATTTGAAGGGCGTTGATTCAACAAGATTTTGTCCAAGTTTTTAGTGCTCCTATTTAAAGTGTTTATTTCATTATTTAATTCATGTATTTTGGATTCTTTTTCTATACATTTATTACAACTAGTGAGTTTGTTTTGAGAGTTGACTTTACTTTCTAATTCTACAATGGTTTTCTTTTGTTTAGAACACATTTTAGAAAGCTTTAAAAATTCATCATGTAATTCATTAAAAGCTTCTTGCAACTCATCATAACTATGTAATTCAAAAGAGTTACTAACCTCATCAAGTTCATCTTCTGATTGGTGTGAAGCCATTAGTGCTATTTGTGCATTCTCTTCATTGTCGGTGTCAGATGATGAGCTTATATCATTGTCATCCCTAACTACATAAGCCTCCTTTGTTTTATTGTTGTGATTGTTGACTTTGTTGTTGTTGAAGTTCTTGCTATAGCCGTCCTTTTTTTTAAAAGTAGGACAATCTGCTTTTATGTGGCCACTTTTGCCGCATTCAAAGCAAGTGATGTTTTGAGAGGAGGAATTTTCATTTTTTCTTAAAAATTTGTTATTCTTGAAGTTTTTGCTTTTCTTTAAGAATTTATTAAATCTTTTGGCTAGAAGAATCATGTCCTCATCTTCATCATTATCACTATTTCTATCTTTAGTGACAGTATTTAGAGCAATTGATTTGTGTTTCTTTTCTATTTCTTCATTTTACTCTAATCTCTCTAATTCTTATTCATGTTCTTGCAATTTACCAAAGAGACATTTTAGACAGACTCTTCTTTTCTGATATGGCAGTAACTTTGGGTTGCCAATTTCTATTTAGGGACCTAAGAACTTTTAAGTTTAAGTCATTAGTAGATAGGTCTTTTCCTGAGGCAATGAGATGGTTAGTAAGGTGGGTAAATCTTTTTTGCAGGTCTTGTATTTTTTCACTAGGAAGCATTCTAAAGAGTTCATACTCTTGTGACAGAGTATTGAGTCTTGAACGTTTAACTTCATCTGTTCCTTCGTGGGTGGTCTCTAATGTTTCTCACATCTCTTTTGCAGTTTTGCAATTTGAGATTCTAAAGAATTCATCCATTCTCAAAGTCGAAGTTATAATGTTCTTGGCTCTTATATCATATTGAACTTTTCTTTTATCTTCATTATCCCAAGCACTTCTTGGTTTTGTTTCTACTACACCACAACTAAGATGACATGAAATAAAGGGACCGTTTTCAATGGCGTCCCAAATTTCTAAGTCTGGAGACTCAATGAAGATTCTCATCCTAATTTTCCAGTAATCGTAATGTTCACCATTAAAGTTTGGTGGACGATTTATATTGGCTTGAGGCCATAGTTAGGATCTTAGGATAAAATTACCTAAACTTACGCTCTGATGCCAATTGTTAAGATATATGGCCACCTAAGAGGGGGGGGGGTGATTAGGGGTAGAGACTTAAATTAAAGCTTTCTACTTTTATTTTAAAACTTTACAAGTTAAAGAGAGTTTTTCTACGAGCGGAAGTAATAAACAGAATTTTTGAGTAGAAGTAGAATATATTGCAAAATGAAAAAGGTTAAGGGAAGAGAAGATCACACCAAGATTTATATTGGTTCACCTTCAATTTGAAGGCTACGTCTAGTCCTTCTTGTTACCAAGAAGATTTTTCCACTATTGCAAGAACCAATGATACACCTTCTTCGTCTTCTTCCAAGACTACTCACCTATTCCACTAGGCACTAGGCTAACACCGTTGTTTTAAAATATACTGCACTTCACCACACTTGGTGAAATGTTTACAAGACTCTAATTTGTTTTCTTAAGATGGTTTGTACAAGGCTTTTGAATAAGTGATTCTCTAATAGTAATTGGTACTTTATGGATTTGAATCACAAACTGAATGATCACTTTAATTTAAAATCAAGTAACTTGGACAAAGGCTTTTGTTTGTGCTTAAGAATGAATGAGTGAAAATTTAAGAACTTTATGAATATGAGAGCATGAAAGTTGTAATCAGAATTGTGTGTAAAAAAACAAGTCATAGAATACCTATTTATAGTGTTAAATTCGTGCACATGAACCAATATGAGTTTGTGAAAAGTTAAGAGCTACATCAGTTCAATCAAAACAGAACTAGTATACTGTTCTGGTATGTGTAATCGATTACCATATGGTGTAATCGATTACACCAGTTTAAAATTTTTAAAATACAAACTCAACGGCTTGATGTAATCGATTACCAAGTATAGTGTAATCGATTACATTGTAGAAAATGCACATATTTGATGCTTTTAATATATTGTAATTGATTACTAGTAAAGTGTAATCGATTACATCATGGAAAATGCACAGGTCTGATGAGTTTATCACCCTGTAATCGATTACCAGGACAGTGTAATTGATTACACTATTTAAAAACAGAATACTTATGCTTTAGTGCAAATGATCTTAGTTTTATGCATGAATTTTTCAGAGATCTGCCTTTATCGTATAGTTAAGAGATTTTAAGTTTAAGTATCATTTTACCTAGAAGACTTAGACTACACACTTGAGCTTCTTTGACTTTTGATTTGCTAGTCTTCTTTTTGCATTTGATGACATAGTGAGAATCATCAAAACCTTAGCCATAGGTTGGGAAAGATCACCATCTTCACAATTAGTACACCAACTTCCCCACCCATAGACAACCAAATCCAAAGCCTACTCAGCCAATATGACCATATATTCCAAAAACCATATGGCCAACCTCCACCCCGACTAGAAGACCACCACATTCCCCTATTGCCAAATTCCTTCCTAGTCTCTACTAAGACTTACCGATACCCACATTCCCAAAAAGAGGCTATGACTAAATTGCTAACTGATATGTTAAATGAGGGAATTGTGATCCCAAGTACTAGCCCTTTCTCCTCTCTGATCTTGTTGGTTTAAAAAAAAGATGGTAGTTGGTGTTTCTGTGTTGATTATCACGCACTCAATTCTATTACTGTACGTAATAGATTTTCTATTCCCACTATAGATGAGTTACTAGATGAGCTAGGGGGAGCTACTATTTACACTAAAATAGAACTTGGAAATGGCTATCATCAAATTAGAGTCCATCCTGAAGACACACACAACACTGCTAACCAATGCACCTTCTATATTTCAGACTACAATGAACAATTTACTACGGCCATTTCTAAGAAAATTTGTTCTGGTGTTTTTTGATGATATTTTAGTTTATAGTATGGGCTTACACAATCATGTCAAACATTTAAAGATTGTTTT
Organism: Lupinus albus; assembly: GCA_009771035.1. Classification (NCBI taxonomy): domain Eukaryota; kingdom Viridiplantae; phylum Streptophyta; class Magnoliopsida; order Fabales; family Fabaceae; genus Lupinus; species Lupinus albus. Next base: position 8,911,934 of record CM019999.1, read on the forward strand.
GGACCAATTAAGTTCTAACCAATTCTTTGCCAAATTATCCAAATGTATATTTAGAGTCAATTCAGTGATTTATTTGGGTCACATTATTGCAAACAGTGGTGTTCAACCAGATCCAGAGAAGATCCAAGTAGTGGTTAATTGGCCACAACCTCGTTCACTCACGACACTCCGAGGACTTTTAGGGCTCATTGGCTTCTATATTAAGTTTGTTAGAAGCTATGCCTCGCTCGCCTCTCCGCTCACCGATTTACCAAAAAATAATTGTTTTACTTGGTCCGATACAACAGAATTAGCATTTACAAAATTAAAGAAAGCTATGACTACTACTTCAGTACTGCATCTGCCTGATTTCAAGTTGATATTCGATGTTGAAATAGATGCCTTTGCCACTTCCATCGGTGTTGTCCTCTCTCAGTGTGGTCATTTGATTGGCTTTTGTAACACCCCGAATTTTAGTCTTTAAAAATTATAGTATCAGTCCTGGAAGTCTCGCTTGAGCGAGAGATTCTCGCCTGAGCGAGAAAGGATCACTTGGGAGGGTGAAATCCTGGGCTATACTGGAAGATTCTCGTCTGAGCGAGAGTTTCCTCGCTTGGGCGAGAAATGGAAAACTAGGGCTGTTGACACTGTGAGATTCTCGCCTGAGTGAGAATCCCTCGCTTGAGCGAGAGGAAGCCTGTTGACACTATGAGATTCTCGCTTGAGCGAGAATCCCTCGCTTGAGCGAGAGGGTCAGATCTGAGTTTTTAAACGAGGCGGGATTTTCTAGCCTGAGCGAGAATGGGCTCGTTTGAGCGAGAAACTGACGACTGCTCTTTAAAATAGAAACCCCAAACACATTTTAGGGTTAGAACTTTGAAGAGAAGAGAGAGAAGAGAGCTTTTCAAGAGCAAAGAGCCTTAGGACTCATCTTAGAGCTTGAGAAGAGGTAAATCTGTTGTTCCTAACTCTTCTTCTTCCTCTCTAACTTGTTTGGGTATGTTGGATCTATTTTCAAAACATGAGAAACCATGGAAACTCATTCTTTAGAGATATGGTTCGTTTTATGTTGTTTTTCTCTTGTAAACTCCTGGTTTAGAGTTGGTATTTGATGAATGGCAAAGCTATGTGGGGTATTCATGGAAAACCCCAAAAACCCCAAAAAATGAGAATATGGGTATAAAGAGAAAGAAATGAAATGTTAGATGTGGATGATGAGTTTGTGCTTTGATGTTGTTATATGAGATGAACATGTATGTTTAGATGTTTGGAAACTTGTATTGAAGTAGCTTTGGAAATATTGATATATGTGAATCCCTTGTATGTTTGATGATGAAATAAGAGTTATTTATGTGTTATTTTGAATAAATGACTAGTGTTATTGGTGGAAATGAGAAGAGAGATCCTAAGGTTGGAGGAAATCGCGGAGGAGACTTTTAAAGTTACTCGGAACCGCTCACCAAGGTAAGGGATAAGTGTCTCTAAATCATGCTTGCTGATATGAATGAGGTATGTGACAAAGGTAATGGTTTAAAATGATACGTCTATAATTTATGCATTATGTGGGAAAATGCGTGACTTTTATGTTATGTCAAATGAAAGTAATATTATTGGGGGAGTACCAATGGAAATATGACTCAAATGAAATTAATATTATTGGGGGAGTACCAATGGAAATATGACTCAAATGAAATTAATATTATTGGGGGAGTACCAATGGAAATATGACTCAAATGAAATTAATATTATTGGAGGAGTACCAATGGAAATATGACTCAAATGAAATTAATATTATTGGGGGAGTACCAATGGAAATATGACTCAAATGAAAGTAATATTATTGGGGGAGTACCAATGGAAATATGACTCAAAAGAAAGTAATATTATTGGGGGAGTACCAAAGGAAATATGACTCAAATGAAATTAATATTATTTGGGGAGTACCAATGGAAAGATGACTCAAAACGAAATCAATATTATTGGGGGAGTACCAATGGAAATAAGACTCGGAGTAATGGATGTTGTATGCATGCTATAGGATATATAGTATGGGATATATATTCTATAGGGTGAATATGAATGAAGAGAAATGTGAATGTCACATGAATGTCGTATGCATGCTATAGGATATATAGTATGGGATATATATTCTATAGGTGAATATGAATGAAGAGAAATGTGAATGTCACATGAATGTCGTATTCATGCTATAGGATATATAGTATGGGATATATATTCTATAGGGTGAATATGAATGAAGAGAAATGTGAATGTCATATGAATGTCGTATGCATGCTATAGGATATATAGTATGGGATATATATTCTATAGGGTGAATATGAATGATGAGAAATGTGAATGTCACATGAATGCCGTATGCATGCTATAGGATATATAATATGTGATATATATTCTATAGGGTGAATATGAGCAATAAAAAGGAAGATGTTGGGAAAGAAAGTAATATCCATGCTATAGGATATATATTATGGGATATATATGTTATAGGGTGGATATGAATAACGAGTAAGATGATTTGAATGTTTACAATTCCGTATGTGTGTTTACGAATCCTAGTAAAGCTTAATTGTATTTGAATGTGGATTATCATGTGAAGTTAGTTTTGAACTAATGACTTACTCCCTTTTGTTTTGTGTGTTGTTTATGATAATCCCATTGTAGGTAAATGAAGGATTTTGAGGATGGAGCTCAATTAGGAAGCTTTTATGTTTATTTACTCGATTGTCTTTATTGCTATTTGACATGGTAGTTGATTTGATAGTATTTTGGGATAATTGTAATCTGATTAAGATAATATGGGGACGTGTAGTTATGGACGTTATAACCCTGGAAAACCCATAATTGGATGTATGTGGTAAATGCTATCTGAATAAATTATGTTTTTCCGCAACATAAATTTGTGTTATAATATGATAGGGTAAAGAGTATTTTCAAAAAGAGATACTTGACAGTTTTTAATGAAGGTGACGATTGTATGTAAGAAAGGAATATAATAAACGAAAAAATTTCAAGGGTAGAAAATCGGGTCGTTACAGCTTCTTCAGTCGAAAGATGTCCACCAGAATGCAACATTCTTCAGCCTATGTGCGCGAGATGTTTGAGGTCACAGAATCTGTCAAGAAGTGGCGTCAGTACTTGATAGGGAGAAAATTCAACATACCCCGGAGCAACAAAAGTGGGCCACCAAACTCATTGGTTTTTAGTATGACATAAAGTATCGGAGTGGTACCTCTAACCGTGTTGCCGACGCTCTATCTCGATGTGACACCATTGACCCACATCTGTTCTTTGCGGTCTCTTCTCCATGTCCACAGATCTTGGATCAATTGAGGGCATATTTGGCATTGCCATAAGGCCAAACACTTATACAAAAACACAAAACAAATCATAAATGGCAGGAACAGTTCCACTTTTCACAAGGCTTATTGTACTTTAAAGTAAGAATTTTTATATCTGCCATGGGAACTTTCCACTCCTCGTTGCTCCATGAGTTTCATGCCACACCACTTGCTGGACATTCGAGATGGAAACCAACACTGTGTCAGTTGGTAGCCTCATTCTAATGGCCAAACATGGTGGAAGATGTCAAGGATTATATTCGACAATGGTCCATCTACCAGTATAACAAGTATTTACCAAAAAAATATCAAGGCTTGTCACAATCGTTAAAAATTCCGAAACAAGTGTGGGAGGACATTTCCATGGATTTTATAACTCGTTTACCTTGCTCAAATGGCCATATTGTTGTATGGTTTATAGTGGATCGATTGACTAAATACGCCCATTACATTGCTCAGGCAACAAAGTTCACAACTAAAATGCTTGCTCATCGGTTTCTAACCAAGATCTGTTGCCTCCATGGGGTACCTAAGACAATAGTGTCAGACAGAGACAACATTTTCCTTAGTGCTTTTTGGAAGGAATTTTTTAAACTCATAGGTACTCAACTATTTTTCAGTACGGCTTACCATCCACAATCTGATGGACAAACGAAGGTGGTAAACCACTGCTTACATACATACTTTAGGTGTTTCACAGGTACTCATCCAAAAGTGTGGTTCAACCATTTAGCCTTGGCAGAATACTGGTACAACACAAGTCACCACTCATCCATCAAGCAATCAACTTTTGAGGTTCTATATGGCCGAGCCCCCCCCCCCCCACGGTCGGAGATTGTCTCATAATCAACATCAAATCTGACCATGCGAGCCACCTTACAAACAAGAGGTCGAATGTTAGCTAGATTAAAACAAAACTTACTTCATGCACAACAAAGAATGAAAGCACATTCAGATTCAAATAGAACTGATATTACCTTCGAAGTAGGAGAGTGGGCCATCTTACGGTTGCAACTGTATTGTCACAATGTCGGTCTCAAGACACATCTTGCACAAGTTGGTCATTGATATTTTGGGCTGTTTCAGATACACCGGAATATCGGTCCAATTGCCTGTGATTTGTCCTTTCTGGAGGACACACGAATACATATTGTATTTCACGTGTCCATGTTATAGAAATTTGTTAGAGATCCCGATGGGACCATTAAAAACCTTCCCCTGATTTATCGTCCATGGATTCCGGAGATATTGAGGGTGAATGTTCCTTGTTGCATGCAGGTCCAATGATTCAAAAAGAAGAACGAAAGAGAAATGAGCTGAAGGAGTCTAATGAAGAAGGAAGAAATGTTGAAAAAAATAATAATGTGGTTACCCCATCCCTTGCTGTCCAGAATGAAGGCTCAAAACAAAGAGAATGAGAAAATAATTTGGTTTCTGAAGTGCTAAGTTATGATCCCTCTAAAGTACACCCCATCCCTCGTGTACTTCCTCAACTACACGTGGATGCCTCTCCATGTAACGACCCAAATTATCAACCAGTAAACTTTTGAATTTTTAAAACATAAACGTACCCAAATTTATAATTATAATTCCTTATAAATGTAACACCTCAAATTTCGTTTTCGGAGTGATTGGAAAACTTAGGGTGTTGATGTGTATGCTTGACCATTCTATCTTGGACGAGAGGGTCTTGCCTAAGCGAGGGACTCAATGTTTTAAGTTTGAGAAGTATGGGAACCTCGCCCAAGTGAAGAATTGGTCGTTTGAGTGAAAGTGAAATCTAGAAAAGCTGTCAAATTCTAGCTCGAGCTAGAATTTTCGCCCAGGCTAGAGAGGGGCCTTAGCATACTTCCCGATTCTCGCCCGAGCGAGAAATACGCGCCCGGGCGAGAGCATTCCAGTGTGAAACTTGAAAAAGTCGCGAAATTCTCGCCCAAGCGAGCCGTTCTCGCCCGGGCGAGAGCGTTAGAGCTATAAAAGTGAAAAGGGGGATCTAGAAACCCTAATCATCATTTTCTTTCTCCCCCTTTCTCTCCCAACGGTGGCTCCACCCAAATGGACCATTTCTCGCTCGACTAAGCCTCAAAACTTATCAAAACCTTTCTCTTGCTTCATGGTGACACATTTGGAAAAGCTTGGAGGTGAAAAAGCAACAATGGAGGTTGGAGGTGATGAAGGGAGATGTGGCTCTTTTGCGGAACAACGGAGCTTACGCAACCTAAGGTGAGGGAGAAGACCAATGTGGTCTTAGAGTATTTTATTAGAGTCATCTTTTTCGATTTCCCTCAAGAATCGGAGCACGTTAACGGATAGTGTAACGACCCGAAATTCTACCCTTGAATTTTTTTCCTTATTTAATCCAATTCCATACCTTTAACATTCAATAGTAATTACCGAGTGACTAAATTTATTTTAAATGTCTCGCTTCTCCCTCACACCCAATCTATGAACCAAAAGAAACATACGACATTCGCTAGCAGAAAAACATAATTCATTAATATAATCTAGTAACCACCGCATACAATTAGCTATGGATTCCCAAAACACCCATAACTACCTATATCCCGAGTTACTAGACTCCATGATCAATATCATATACAAAAATAGTATTCATAGTTCAATTACTTACTTCAATTACAATCAATTAAAGTTACAAAAGAATGGACAAAGAGACGTAAAAAACAACGGTCTCTAATCCCCTACTCAAAATCGTCCTTCTCGCTCCACCTACCTACAATGGGATTAACATTTTCCATACACAAAAAACACAAACGAATAAGTCATTAATTCAATAAAACTTCAGTGTAAGTTAATCCACATTTCATTGGTTTAAAAAATGATATAAATTAAATACTCTTAAAACCATTTTCGTCATCCGTACTTCTTCAACAACTGTGCTCCATAACTCGAGCTAGAGTCTCTAACCCATTCTGGTCGGCTAAAAACGAGTTTTATTTTCATTGGCACTCCACAAATACATAAACCATAAATCCACCTATCATCGCTACAAACATACCCATATATATTTGTAGTGACTCAGTGATTTACCATTTATTACTTTGTTTCTGAGTTTTATTTCCATTGGCACTCCACCAATAATTAGACAACAAACGCACCCGACATCATTACAGCATAGCGTATATGCCTGTAACTACAAAGTGACTTACAGTTTATTGTATTATCCGAGTTTTATTTCCATTGGCACTCCACCAATAAATAGTCAATAAATGCACCCGACATCATTACAACATAACATATATGCTTGTAACTACAAAGTGACTTACAATTTATTGATTTCATTTCGAGTCTTATTTCCATTGGTACTCCCCCAATAACAGAAATGATAAATACACTCGGCATCATTATAAACATATCCCCGTATGCTTATAACTACAAAGTGATTTACATTTCATGATTTCATTCCGAGTCTTATTTCCATTGGTACTCCCCCAATAAGAGGAATGGCAAATACACCCGACATCATTATAAACACATCTCCGTATGCTTATAACTACAAAGTGATTTACATTTCATGATTTCATTTCGAGTCTTATTTCCATTGGTACTCCCCCAATAAAGAAACAATAATTTCACTTCTAACAATTATCAACATACCCATATATGTTCATAATGATTTAGTGATTCACATTTTATCCATCATCCATCACAGAAAATCCACGCATTTTCCAATACAATGCATAAATTTAAGACTTATCCTTACCTCGGTGAGTGTTGGGTTTGGTTTTTGGTGACTTCGTAAGTTCCACCGGCACCACCTCCAAACTTAGGATCTTTCCTCATTCCCACCACATAACACAATGTTAGTCATTCATTCCAAATAACAAATAAATAACTTATATTGCATCATTTAAACATACAAGATATTTATCATATTCTCAATGGTTCTATACTACTTTCATTAAGAGTTTTCAACCATCTAAAACATACATATCATCTCATATTGTAACATTGTCAATCAATTCATCTTCTACCTCTAGCATTTTACCCACACTCTCTCTCTAACCACATTTTTCTCTCTCTAGGGTTTTTGGGGTTTCCATGAGTCAACCCACAAACCCTTTCCAATCTTGGAATACTACTCAAAACCAAGAGTATACAAGATACAAGCAACATAAAACGAACCTTAACTCGAAAGAGAGAGTTTCCATAGTATTCCCCACTTTGAGAAGAGATCCATAATACCAAAAATGGGTTATCAAGAGAAGAAGAGAGTTAGGATAGAGAGTTTTACCTCTTCTCAAGCTCTTGAACAAGAATCAAAGCTCCTAGACCTTGGGAATGCTCTCTTCTCTCACATATCTTCAATTCTTAACCTAAAAATGTGTTTGGGGTTTCCCTCATTTAATGTCTTCGTGGGTTCTCGCTTAAGCGAGCTTTCTCTCACTCAAGCGAGAAAATCCCGCCCATTTTAAAAACTCAACTATGACCCTCTCGCTCAAGCGAGGGATTCTCGCTCAAGCGAGAATCTCACAGTGTCAACAGCCCCAAAGTGTCCTTTCTCGCCCAGGCGAGACAACTCTCGCTCAGGCGAGAATTCTCCAGTATATAGCCCAGGATTTCACCCTCCTAGGTGAACCTCTCTCGCCCAAGCGAGAATCTCTCGCTCAAGCGAGGATCCAAGGACTGATACTATAATTTTAAAGACTTAAAATTTGGGGTGTTACATATAGAAACTCTTTTGAGTGTTTATGGTCCATGTGAGAGTCTTTATTTTACATGAGGTTGTATTAGCCATAAAAGTGGAGATATATGTGTGGGAAAACCGTTTATTTAATTAAAACGCCATATGCTCATTTATGGTAATACACCGTGATGAAAGATGGTTCTAACGTTAATGTGTTATATGATGAAGAATATGTTGTGTGTGTTGGAATTTCTGACAATTTATGGGTCACAAATATAATTCTACAATTGTGTTATAGCCATTATGTATTTAGCCAATATATATATAAAATGGTCTTATGGATTAATTTGGTGGCTAAGGGCATATGTGTCATGAAATATTATGAGTGTAGATACCTTCGGGCAATTTCTAGTTTGATGAAGGGACTGAATTAGAATATTGCAACTTAAGTGGTAACCGTTAGTGTTACCTTTATGGGTTATGGTCCCCAGTTGCAGAGCAACGGGTTTTATTGAGTAACTGATGTTATAAGGATTGGTTTATGAGGATATGTGACTTATGTCACAAAACCGATTTATAAGGAAAAGGAGAAAGGCATAAGCTAAGATCTCTCACTTTTCACTTAAGACATTAAGGAACATCAGGAGCACTCTCGTTCTCTCTGGATTCCCCTCTAGCGGAGCGAACGGAAAACCATCAGGCTCTAGCAACCGGAACATCCTACAACCCACATACCTCAGAGCAATCGGAATGGCAAACGAAGGTATGCGTTTTCTTCTTCACTATGAAACCAATTGGGGTTTTCTTCGATCTGGATTAGGATTGTTCCATTAGGGTTTAGTATGGGCATAAACATTTGGTTCCGGAACAATGTCCTAATCATTCGGTTTCGGGGATACGATTAGGATTAATCGTGAAATATCCATCAGTGTGTAGTTTGTTTATGATAATGGTGTGTTATGGATGTTTGATTTGTTATGAACATACATGAGTATGTTTGTAACAAGGATTGTGAGATGTGTTGTTTAATGGCAAAAAGTAGAAATGGTTATGTTGTGTGATAATGATTATGTGTGAGTTGTTTATTATTATAAACATATATGGGTGTGTTTGTAACAATGATTGTGTGATGAGGTGTTGACTTGTTAAGAGTGGAGATGAGTATGTTTATGAAAATGACTATGTTGAGAGTTGCTTTATTGTTATGAACATATATGGGTGTGTTTGTGACAATGAAGGTGTTGTGGATTATTTTACGATGAGGAAACAATGAGATACGTTGTGTTTATCATGTGTATGACATTGATGTGATATTTTGTGTTGTTTTATGAAATGAGATGTAAGGATAAGTCTTTAACTTATGTACTGTGATAGAAAATGCGTGGATTTTCTGTTATGGATAATGAATCGTAATGTAAATCACTTAGTTGTTACAAGCATATATGGGTATTGGTGGAGTGCCAATGAAAATAAAAATCGGAATAATGAAATGAATCGTAAATCACTTTGTAGTTATAAGCATATATGGATATGTTTGTAATGATGTCGGGTGCATTTTACTGTTTATGTATTGGTGGAGTGCCAATGAAAATAAAACTCGGAATAATGAAATGAATCGTAAATCACTTTGTAGTTATAAGCATATATGGATATGTTTGTAATGATGTCGGGTGCATTTTACTGTCTATGTATTGGTGGAGTGCCAATCAAAATAAAACTCGGAATAATGAAATGAATCGTAAATCACTTTGTAGTTATAAGCATATATGGATATGTTTGTAATTATGTCGGGTGCATTTTACAGTTTTTGTATTGGTGGAGTGCCAATGAAAATAAAACTCGGAACACTGAAATGAATTGTAAATTACTTTGTAGTTATAAGCATATATGGATATGTTTGTAATGATGTCGGGTGCATCTTACTGTTTTTGTATTGGTGGAGTGCCAATGGAAATAAAACTCGGAAAATGTATTGGTGGAGTGCCGATGGAAATAAAACTCGGAAAATGTATTGGTGGAGTGCCAATGGAAATAAAACTCATTTTTAGCCGACCATGATTGGTTAGCGACTTTGGCTCAAGTAACGTAGCAAACTTTGGCTCAAGTAATTTAGCAAGCTTTGGCTCAAGCAATGTAGCAAACTTTGGCTCAAGTAATGTAGCAAACTTTGGCTCAAGTAATGTAGCAAGCTTTGGCTCAAGCAATGCAGCAAACTTTGGCTCAAATTATGTAGCAAGCTTTGGCTAAAGCAATGTAGCAAACTTTGGCTCAAGTGATGTAGCAAACTTTGGCTCAAGTTATGTAGCATGGTTATGTTTTTAAAAAGAAATATTCCTACCCGGAGTGGTAGTGGATCATCTTTGTGAAATAGTCCTACCCGTAGTGGTAGTGGATTATCTATGCGGTGTAGGTGGGCCAGAAGTGGTCAAGAGTAAATTTGATGTCGATTGTAATTGATGAAAAGGAAAGTGATTTGGAATGGATGAATATGCATGCTATAGAATATATATTATGGGATATATATACTATAGGGTGAATATGGATATTTTGAAAGGGAAAGTGATTTGGAATGGATGAATATGCATGCTATAGAATATATATTATGGGATATATATACTATAGAGTGAATATGGATATTTTGAAAGGGAAAGGGATTTGGAATGGATGAATATGCATGCTATAGAATATATATTATGGGATATATATACTATAGGGTGAATATGGATATTTTGAAAGGTAAAGGGATTTGGAATGGATGAATATGCATGCTATAGAATATATATTATGGGATATATAAACTATAGGGTGAATATGGATAAGATGGAAAGAGGATATGAATGATTATATTCATGTACTTATGAAATGTGTTCCACTTCAATGCTTAATTATTATGTGGTGATTTTGATAACGATTGAGTATGAATGAATGGTATGTTGTATGGATTTGTATGAGTTGCCCAAGTGAGGTATGATGAATATATGATTGATGTTAGACATTGGATAGGTTTAATACTTTAATATTATTACTCCATGTAATAACATGCTACGGTCACCGTAGTTGGTTCTTACTCCCTCTATCTCTTCTTGTATGTGTTGTATATTTGAGTTCATGATGTGGCTGTAACGCAATGGACGCTCATGGAGAAGAGTACAAGTAGAGTGTCTACTTTATGTATTCAATACGGTATATGGTTTATGTATGTAATATGAGATTGATTAAGGATTGTAATCAAAGTATTTTTGAGAAAGGATAATCGTATAAATTATGTAATTAAATGGAAGTGTAATGACATGTTTTTAATGAAGTGAATGATTGATTATTTCCGCACCTGAAAGATGTTTTGAACTTATATATATATTCAATCAGGTTTTCTAAATCGTTTGGGTAATGTCTTTAAAAAGTAATCATTTCACTTTCATGAGTAAAGTTAAAAGAAATTTTTAAGTTATAAAAATCGGGTCCTTACAATAAATATATAATAGCTTTCCAATATTCGCTTAGCAATTAGTCATACAGACTCATTCAATAAGAACCAATTGATTGCGGGTTCTCAAAATCATCTTAACCACGTAGATAAGATTTAATAAAACAGAAAAGGGAAATTATCCCTACATGTAACACCCTAATTTTATTTTCCTAAGTATGGTGAAAATTCTGGGAATCTGGGGTATACTGGGTGTTTCTCGCTTGAGCGAGAGCGCCTCGCCCAAGCGAGAGGCCTAATATCTACTCCTAGGATTTCCTGGGATTCTCACCTGGGCGAGATTTGGCTCGCTTGGGAGAGGGAGAGGGATTTGATAATGAAGGATCCTCGCTTAAGCGAGAGCGTCAGATCTGAATTTTTAAAATGGCGGGATTTTCTCGCTTGAGCGAGAACCCGACGATAACAGTTTAAAATAGAAACCCTCAAACACATTTAGGGTTAGAACTTAGAGAAGAGAGAAGAATGTGCTTTTGAAAGCAAGGACTCGTGAGAATCATCTAGAAGCTTGAGAAAAGTTAAATCTCTTGATTCTAACTCTCCTTCTCCCTTTCAAACTCGTTTTGGGTGTATGGGATCTCTTCTAAAAAATGTGAGAAACCGTGGAAACTCTTCCTTTTGAGTTACAATTCGTTTTATTTAGTTTCTCTCTTGAAAACTCTTGGTTTAGAGTTGGTATTCGAAGAATGGAAAGCATTTGTGGGTTGATTCATGAAAACCCCAAAACCACCAAAATGAAAATGTGGTAAAAGATGGAAATGGGTAAAATGGTAGATGGAGAAGATGAGTTTGTGTTTTAATGCAAAATAGAAGATGAATATGTATGTTTTAATGTTGGAAACTTCTAATGAAAGTGGTTTTGGAAACATTAGAAATATGTGAATATTATTTATGTTTGCAAATGAACTATGGGATGTTTAAACGTTGTTGAGAATAAATTACTGAGTTTTGTTGTTGTTTGGTGGGGATGAGGAAAGATCCTAAGGTTGGAGCCGGTGTCGGAGGAACTTGCAAAGTTACCAAGGACAAAACCCAACACTCACCAAGGTAAGGATAAGCATTTTATTCCGAGATATGAATTATGAGATATGCGGTTATATGTGGTATTGGCTCTATGTAGCAATGAATGTCTTGCCCAAGTGGTAATGAATTGAATGTCTTGCCTAAGTGGTAGTGAATTGAATGGCTTGCCCAAGTGGTATTGAATTGAATGTCTTGCCCAAGTGGTATTGAATTGAATGTCTTTCCCAAGTGGTATTGAATTGAATGTCTTGCCCAAGTGGTATTGAATTGAATGTCTTGCCCAAATGGTATTGAAGTGAACGTCTTGCCCAAGTAGTATTGAATTGAATGTCTTGCCCAAATGGTATTGAATTGAATGTCTTTCCCAAGTGCTATTGAATTGAATGTCTTGCCCAAGTGGTATTAAATTCAATGTTTTTTCCAAGTGGTATTGAATTGAATGTCTTGCCCAAGTGGTGTTGAATTCAATGTCTTGCCCGAGTGGTAGAGAATTGTATGTTTTGCCCTATGTGGTATTGTGGAATTATGGATAAGTGGGAAATGGCTATGTAAAACAAGAATGCAGAAGAGGGTAACAAGGTTGATATGGAATAATGTGAAAGTAAGAATGGTCGTATGAGGTAGTAAGAAATAAAATGAAATGTGACCTTATGTTGAAATGCTTAAATTGTTTATTTAACTCTGTTTATAATGTGGATTATATGAAATGATATTTATGGAATTAAATGACTTACTCCTTTGTATGTTTTGTGTGTTGCCATTTGATAATCCCATTGCAGGTAATTGGATAAATTAAGGACGCTTGATTTGGAGCTTTAGGAGCTTTTAAATCTGGATTCCTTTATTTGCACCTTTTTGTATCATGACTGAATATTTGCGGATTTGAATATTTGTAACCATGATCATTATAATTTTTGGATATTTGTAACCTTGGGTATTATGATTTTGGAGACCCATAACTATCCCCATGTTTTAATTATATGGGGGATATTAATATGAATTATATTTTTCTGTCTTATAATGTAACGTACCTTGGGTTATCAATCATAAGATATAAGGGAAATGTATGTTTGCATGAGTTAAAATAAGAAAAAATTTCAAGGGTAGAATTTTGGCCCTTACACTACACTACAATCCACATACATCCATTCAATTAACTTAGTCTAATACAAAAGTTTTCCCCCACAAATGGGACCAAATTGTGAAGAATATCTTTGCTCTTGACCTTGGCACGGTTTTGATGAAGATACCAACATCACCAAAAAAAAGAAAGGAAGAATACTTATGAAGACAAAGAAGATAAAGCTTCAAGACAAAAATAGTCTAAGTCTAAATAGGTACTTCTATCCTATACTCTCGAATATACTTTAGTAGTAATGCTCAATATATTTTTAAATAAAATTGAAACACTCTAAGTTTAATCAAAACAATTTTCAAAAATAGTATGTAATGGGTTACTGTACTTAAGTAATAGGTTACATGTGTGAGAAATGAGTTATCCAACATCCAACTACTCAGAGTAATCCATTACTATCTTTGAGTAACAGATTACCAGTTACAGAACATTTGGGTAATCGATTACATAAAGTATGTAATCGATTACACTAAGTAATTATCGAAAATACTGTTGGACAAAACATTTGGGTAATCGATTACTAAAAGTATGTAATCGATTACACTGTGTAATTTTTGAAAATACTGTTGGACAGAACATTTGGGTAATCGATTACTCAAAGTATGTAATCGATTACACTGTATAATTTTTGAAAATACAGTTGGGCAGAATGTTTGGGTAATTTATCACCCACGTGCTGTAATCGATTACTGAGAGTTGTTACATCAGTTTTCAGATTTCAAAGTGAACAGTTTTCACCCCAAACGAAAGTGTTTCATTCCAGACGAATCCTACACTTCCCTATAGGTGTTATGGTTGATTGGAAAGCCTATATAAAGGCATAGAACACATAACACTCAACACAACTCTTAGAACAACTTTCATATAAATATTTCAAAAGCACTCACACATATTCTGAATATTTTTCTGCACTTTTAGCAACTTGCATTCAAATTTTCAAAGTAAATTTTTATGAGTTGCTTAAGAGTGTTTCTAAGTTTTCCAAACTTCCAAAGAGCATTATTACTTATAGTATACAAGAGTTGTTGGATTGCAAGTTATAATTGTTATACCCAACGTGTAAAGGCAATCCTTCCATTGTTGTACATTCTTCATCTTGAAATTATTCTTTCTTTCATAAGGTTGTGAATAGAAACGGGATAGAGTTACTTGCAAAGGTGTTTTCCAAAGGTGATTAAGTATTAGTGAGTGTGTAAGGTACATAGAGATCTTGGGGTGAGATATTGTAATTATAACTCATAATATTTAGTAAAGAAATCTCTTGTGCTGTAAGAGTATTGGATGTAGCCTTCGGTGGACAACAAGGTGTGTGATACCCTGAATTTATGTTATTAAGATATGGTAACAATCCTGAAAAGTGGGACATACTGCCACATTCTCGCTTGAGCGAGAGGGCCTCGCCCAAGAGAGAGGATCAGGGTTTCTCCCAGGATTTTATCTGGGAATATCGCTTGAGCGAGAAAATACTCGCTTGGGTGAGAGATGGCTCATCTAGTGTGTGGAAAACTAGTATATGCTGAAGGATTCTCGTCTGGGCGAGAATTGGCTCGCCTGGGTGAGGAAGAGAGGTGTATACACTAGAGGATTCTTGCTTGAGCGAGAATCCCTTGCTTGAGCGAGAGCGTTAGTGTTGAGTTTGTAAAATGGGCGGGATCTTCTCACTTGAGCGAGAAAAGGCTCTCTTGAGCGAGAACTAGACGATTCAACTTTAAAATAGAAACCCCAAACACTTTTATGGTTAGAACTTTGGAGAGAATACAGAGAAGAGAGAATTTTCAAGAGCTAGGATTCGTGGGAATCATCTAGAAGCTTGAGAAGAGGTAAATATCTTGACTCTAACTTTCCTTCTCCCTATGAAAACTTGTCTTGGGTATTTGGGATCTCTTCCCAAGTGTGAGAAACCATGGAAACTCTTCCTTTGGAGTTGTGGTTCATTTTATTTAGTTTCTCTCTTGTAAACCCTTGGCTTAGGGTTGGTGTTCGAAAAATGGAAAGGGTTTGTGGGTTGATTCATGAAAACCCCAAAACCCCCAAAACGAAAATGTGGTTAAAGAGGAAAATGGGTGAAATAGTAGATGTAGAAGATGAATATGTATGTTTTTTATGTTTGGAAATATTGGAAATGTATGAATCTCTTGTATGGTTAAAAATGAAATATGAGTTGTTTATATGTTGTTGTGAAAAAATTACTGACTTTTGTTGTTGTTTGGTGGGGATGAGGACAGATCCTAAGGTTGGAAGAGGTAGCGAAGGAACTTGCAAAGTTACCCAAAACTGACCCAAACACCCACCAAGGTAAGGATAAGCATGGCATTTCATTCTGTAAGACATAAGACGTATGTTTGTATGCGGATGATTCGGAAGGAACAAGATGTGAGAAATTTATAAATGTTGAATGTCTTGCCCCAAGTGGTATTGTGAATGACTTGCCCCAAGTGGTATTGTGAATGTTTTGCACTACGTGGTATTGTGAGTGACTTGCCCTACATGGTATTGTGAATGACATGCCCCAAGTGGTATTGTGAATGACTTGCCCTACATGGTATTGTGAATGACTTGTCCCAAGTGGTATTGTGAATGTCTTGCCCTACGTGGTATTGTGAATGACTTGCTCTCTGTGGTATTGTGAATGACTTGCCCCAAGTGATATTGTAAATGTCTTGTCCTACGTGGTATTGTGAATGACTTTCCCTACGTGGTATTGTGAATGTCTTACCCTACGTGGTATTGTAATGAATGTCTTGCCCTATGTGGCATTGAATTGGTAAGTATATATGTGGATATAACTATGTGGAGGAGTAGTGATGAGTAATGTAATAAGGTTGGCATTGAAGAATGCGGAATAAGGAGTTGTCGAACTAGGTGGTATGAACTGGGATGTGATGTACTGATTTTTATATTCGAATGTTAAATTGTTTATTTAACTCTCTTTAAAATGTGGATTATCGTATAATAATATTTATAGAACTAATGACTTACTCCTGTGTATGTTTTGTGTATTTGTCGTTGATAAT
This sequence comes from Lupinus albus, assembly GCA_009771035.1. Classification (NCBI taxonomy): domain Eukaryota; kingdom Viridiplantae; phylum Streptophyta; class Magnoliopsida; order Fabales; family Fabaceae; genus Lupinus; species Lupinus albus. The sequence continues at coordinate 8,928,570 of CM019999.1, forward strand.
CCCATTGCAGGTAAGAGGATATTTATGGAATGCCTTGAATTGGAGCCCTATGAGCTTGATGTTCAAGATTATGCATTCGAAATCTTTTGTGTACTATTCGAATTTATGTTGGCTGTTATTTGTGTTTATGGGCATACTTAATGTTGTAACCCATAATTTGACACATGTGATAATTTTTAAATTATGAATGTGTATTATGATTTTCTGCTAATTGGTAGTAATGCATGAAAAAGGGTGGGGAATGTATGTTCTGGGTAAATGTTCTAAAATGAATGGAATGTATGGATTGAAATCAAGGAGACTGATGACTCGTGCTCTAATTGGAAGACTTTATGTAAGTAAGTTAAAATAAATAAATAAGAAATTTTCAAGGGTAGAATTTGGGTCCTTACAAGGTGAACCAGTATAAAACATATGTGTACTCTCTTCTCCTTTATCCTTTTAATTTTCAGTTGTTATTTTTCTGCTGCACTTAAACTCTTAATTTTGCAGAAAAAGTGGCCATACTTTTAAGTCAACTAATTCACCCCCCCCCCCAGTTGCAATCTCATTCTTAAAATTGGCACCAGGGCTATTTTTCAGTAAGTTATTCTCAAATCTGATCTTACATCAAAAATGGCCTCAAGATCATTCCTAGAAGAAGGTTCCAACATAAACCGACCTCCAAGCTTTGTTGGAGAGTGTTATGACTTTTGGAAAATCAGAATGAGGATCTTCATAGAGTCTCAAGACTTGGATATATACAATGAAATTGAAGAAGGACCTTATGAACCCTTCACCGTAGTCAACAGCACAAGGGAAGTAAAACCCAAATCTTCATGGAATGATGAAGATAAAAAGAAGGTGCAATATGATCTCAAAGCAAATAATATCATCACTTCGGCACTTCGCATTGACGAGTTCTTTAGAGTATCAAACTGCAAATCTGCGAAAGAAATGTTGGATAATCTAGAGACCACACACAAAGGAACTGAGGAGGAAAAAGGTCAAGGCTAAATCCTCTTTCCCAGGTATACGAGATGTTTCGTATGAAGCCTGGAGAGAAAATTGTGGATCTTCAAAAGAGATTCACTCACCTTACAAATCATCTTATTGCACTTGGCAAAGTGTTGTCAAATTGTGACTAGAACTTAAAAGTTATAAGGTCACTCACCAGAACATGGCAACCAAAGGTAACTGCCATTTCTGAAAAGAAAAGTTTATCGAAAATGTCCTTGGCTGCTTTGTTTGGAAAATTGCAAGAACATGAACTAGAACTCGGCCAACTTGACCAACATGAAGAACAAGAAAAGAAAAGGAAGAATATCTCTCTCAAGACAAAAATAGACAAATACGAATCATCATAAGATGAAGACGAAAAGGAAGAGATTGAAGACATGAGTCTCTTTGTAAAGAAGTTCAGCAAGTTCCTTAGAAGGAACAAATGCGCTAAAACTAGACAAATGAGGAAATTCACCAAGAACAATGATGCCTCCACTTCAAACAAAAACTTCACAAGCTTTGAATGTGGCAAGCTTGGTCATATGAAGATGGACTGTCCAAATCTTAAAAATAATTCTTCCAAAGGGAAGAATGAAAGAATGACTAGACGAAGAGCCTACATTGCTTGGGAAGACAATGATACAAGTTCCGCCTCTGAACCGGAAAGTGAAAAGCAAACACATCTCTCATTATTGGCGTCTCATCACTCTGATGATGAAGAGGTAAATGAATCTTGTTAGAATGAGATTGCAACTAAGAGTGGGGTGAATTTGTTGTTGCAAAACGATGGCCAATTTTTCCGCAATATCAAAGTTAAAGTGCAGCAGAAATAGTATGCAGAAAAATGTTGACATTGAAAGATATAAATATAACAAAGATAAGGAGAAGATAGTACACAGTTTTTTTGTAATGGTTCACCTTCTTGTACACCGAAGGCTACGTCCAGTACTCTTGACTCACAAGAGATTCCATTATTAAATATAATATGAGTTGCAGTTACTATTATCTCACCCCAAGATCTCCTTGTACCTTACACACTCACTTATACATAATCCCTTGGAAAACCCTATTCCAAGTAACACCCTTGGTAAACACTATACCAAGTCACTCAACCCCTTTCTCTTCACACCCTTGTGAAAGAAAGTGAACTTTGATAAAGTGAAGAATATACAATATGGCTCGGATTGCCTTTACAAGTGTATGTAAAAATTCTAGACTTGCAATCCAAAAAGAACTCTTATACTATAGATAATAATGCTCTTTTACTTTGAAATTTTTTGAAATGCACATAGAAGCAACTCTGAAATAACTTAGAAAGTTTGAGAGTATGTATGTTGCTTGAAAAGTGCAGAAAATTCAGAAAGTGTGAGAGCTTTTAATGAGAGTTTTTAATCTGAGTTGTTGTTGTTGTGAGAGTGTTTCAATGCCTTTATATAGGCTTCCAATCAACCATAACACCTCTAGGTAAGAGTAGGTTTCATTTGGAATGAAACAAATCAGTTTTGAGTGAAACCTTTTCACTTTGAAATCTGAAAACTGATACAACAAATCTCAGTAATCGATTATTGTAAGTGGGTAATCGATTACCCAATAATCTTGTTAACAGCTATTTCAAATTTCACACAGTGTAATTGATTATTGTATTTGAGTAATCGATTACTCAAAGGTATTGTCCAACAGCATTGTGAAATTGCCTTAGTGTAATGGATTACACTTCTTTGAGTAATCGATTACCCTGCTTTCTAAAAAAGGTAATTTATTACTTCAAAGACAATAATGGATTAATCTTAGCCGTTGGAGGATGGGTAACTCTTTTTCTCACTCATGTAACTTGTTACAAAAGTATGGTTCTCCGTTACATTTTGTTTTGAAAATTATTTTTATTCACACTTAGATTTTTCTGATTTTCTTGAAAACATTTTTGAGCATTATTAACTAAGTAAATAAAGTAGTTGTAAGGATAGAAGTACCTAAAGACTTAGACTCTAAATCCTGAAGCTTTGTCTTCGATAGTCTTGATAGGTCTTCTTCCTTTCTTCTTTTTCTGATGTTGGTGTCTACATCAAAACGGTGCCAAGGTCAGGAGCAAGATCTTCTTCACAATATCCCCCTTTTTGATGATGACAAACCAATATCTTTTTCAAGATGTATTTTTCTGAGAGTAGCATACTTGATGATGTTTCATGACTTGTCTTGAGTATGCTCCCCCTTTCTTTTGGAGTTATGTGCCTGAAAGATTTATACAGAAAATACACTTCTCCCAACTTCATCAAAAAGAAGAAAAGCCAAGAGTCCAACACAATATACATTGTAGAGCATAGCATACAATATTTTCATAGTATATGAAATTTCAATAATATAAACAGAATAATATAAAACCACGTATGAAACACAAATCGAAAACATTCCATAATTACCGCAATAACATGATGTTCATACAAGAATATCCAGAAACAGGAGAAAATAAAAATAACAGCCAAACAATGTTCAAATCCTAATGGAAAAAAGCACAGCCACAATCATTACAAACAGTAACCTAGACAAGAGAATCTAAGATTCATGCTCGGAACTGTCTTCATCGATATCCATACTGATTAGCCTTGACGAAAGACGATGAAGTTCATAATGGATTTGTTGTTTTTGAGTGTCGATAGCATCCATCCTTGTAGTGATGTAGCCTCAAAGAGAAACCAATTCATCCATAATTATCTAATTAGAGGGCATGGCAGCAGAGGAGGAAGAAAGAGCTTGAACCTCAGGCTGGTTTGGTGTAGTAGGTTCAGGTTGGTCGGTGGGAGCAGTTTGACCATCAGTGCGATGTTTATAGGTTCGACGAGTGACAGGATCTAGAACAAACCCCATCTTGTGGACAACCTCTATACCAACCTTGCTTTCGTGAAGATTGAGGGCCACTTTTGTCTCACCATCTAAAGATACGCCGAAATGCTCAAGGATTTTTGTAATGAAGATGACGTAAGGCAACGGACTTTGGGAGCCGCGAACAAGCCACATTTGTTTCATTATCATCTTAGCCCAATTTATCTTGATGTTATACTTAACAGCGTACATCAATTGGAGCTTTATGTCACTAATTTGTGAATGATTTGAAAATTTCGGCAAAATAACATAGGTAAGAAAATAATGAACCAAACGATCTTCCAGCGTGAGAAATCCATTAGAGAGGACATCCCTGTTCTTAAAAGTCTTTACCAAGGCTTTGTTGTTTTCACCTTTCTATTTCCTCCTTTGGGATTCTACAAATAGAGACATAGAATCTCTTGCGATCGTAATCGTCCCAATCACATACTAGGCCGAAACCAGTGATGTCGCCTGTCATCAGTATATCACAACATATAGAACTAAAGGTTTGGATATCCAAAACTATATCCTTTCCCTTAACATGGGAAATCATATGATTCTTCCTAAAGTTCATATTGCAGTAAAATACACGAACAAGCTCAGGATAGATATCGTTCGCTTCGCAGCAAAAATGGAAAAGTTTTTGTTGCCACAATAAGTAGGGAAATAGAAAATCTCAACTTCAAAATTTCCTATGTTACCGTATTTTGGAGTGAATATAGCGCGTCCATGGAAATTTTCTCCGAACACCTTCCTTTGTGTGTCGTTTGCAAGAAGCCTCGTCAAATTCAATGGATTGGACTTTGAAGATGATTCTCCTAGCTTAGACTTAGAAGTTCTTGGTCTCTTTGAAGAAGAAGCCATTGTTGGTTTTGAAGGTGTAGGGTTAGGTTTTGGAGATTTCGGGATTTTTGATTGAGGCCACAAATCACGAAAATGAAGATGTAGAAGTGTTTAAAATCAAGAATGTGATGTGATTTGCAACAAAAATCAATCAAAGCGGAGCAAAAATGAAGTTTTTAGAGATTGAGAGGGTTTTAGAGTGAGGGAACACGAGTTACAGGAGAGAGAAAATGAAGTGTTTTCTGAAAAAGTGTAGCAGTTCATATATAAACTGCACAGAGTAATCGATTGCACCAAGTGAGTAATCGATTACTCACTTTCAAAAATTCACAATTTTAAAATAGTAGCACAGAGTAATCGATTACTTGGTTTACAGTAATGGATTACTATAACCTCTTGTCTCCCCATTGATGCTAAAAATGGTTTTTGACTCTAAAAACTTAAAATTTAAAGTATATAAACATAATTTAAGATCAAGTAGGCATTGGATACACACAATGAAGCATACATATAAACATGTTAAGACAAGTATGATTCATCGAGAATGCTTGATTCTCGTCTAATTTTGTAAAAAGGTTCCTTTGCTAATGGTTTAGTGAAAATGTCCGCTAGTTGGTTGTGAGTATCAATGAACTCTACCAACACATCCTTCTTTTGGACATAGTCCCTAAGGAAGTGATGCCTTATATCGATATGCTTGGTTCTTGAGTGCATAATCAGATTCTTAGTGAGATTAATATAACTTGTATTATCGTATTTCAAGGGTGTGGAACCTAAGTTGAAACCATAATCCTGTAATTGTTGTTTAAGCCACAACACTTTGGCACAGCAACTATCGGCTGCTCTGTATTCCGCTTCAGCGATGCTTAAGGCAACACAAGCTTGTTTCTTGAAAGACCAAGAAACCAAAGCATTGCCTAGAATGTGGCAAGTACCACTTGTACTTTTTCTCTCAGACTTGCATCCCGCAAAGTCTGAATCCGAGAAGCCAACCAAATCGCATACGCTTCCCTTTGGATTCCATAGTCCAACATCGGTTGTGCCTTTGAGATACTTCATGATTCTCTTAACGGCAACTAGATGTGACTCTTTGGGTTTAGATTGATATCGCGCACATAAGCATACACTAAACATAATATTTGGTCTACTGGCAGTAAGATAAAAAGGGAACCGATCATACCTCGATACTTAGATATTTCAATACATTTTCTAGCGTCATCAGCATCGATATAGGTACTTCATCCCATAGGAGTAGCAATCGGCTTGCAGTCATCCATCCCAAATCTCTTCAACAAATCTTTGCAATATTTGGACTGACTAACAAATATGTCATCGCTAAGTTGCTTAATTTGGAGTCCAAGGAAGTAGTTTAACTTTCCCATCATAGACATCTCAAATTCTCCTTGCATCTTATTGCCAAACTCACTACACAAACTTTCGTTAGTAGAACCGAAAATAATATCATCAACATAGATTTGAACAATTAAAGTATGATGATTTATTTTCTTAATAAATAGTGTAGTATCAACCTTGCCTTTTGTAAAACCTTTTTCTGTTAAAAAGTTGGTTAGACGGTCATACCAAGAACGTGGAGCTTGCTTTAAGCCATAAAGGGCTTTCTTTAACTTGTATATGTGAGAGGGATGTTTGTAGTCCTCAAAATCAGGAGGTTGTTCTACAAATATTTCCTCTTGTATATACCCGTTAAGGAACGCACTCTTTACGTCCATTTGGTAAAGCTGGAAATTTAAGGAGCATGCATATGCAAGTAGCAGTCTAATCGCTTCAAGTCTAGCAACCGGAGCGAAGGTCTCATCAAAGTCTATACCTTCCTCTTGGTTGTATCCTTCGGATACTAGTCTAGCCTTGTTTCTAATGATTATACAATTTTCATCTGATTTATTGCGAAATACCCAGCGAGATCCTATTACATGCCTATTCTTAGGTCTAGGAACAAGTTCCCAAACTTCGTTTCTCTCAAACTAGTTAAGTTCTTCTTGCATAGCAAGAGTCCAGTGTTCATCCTCGATTTCTTTGTAACGACCCAAATTCTACCCTTAAAAATTTTCGTTTATTTTAACCCTTCCTCGCATACAGCCGTCACTTTAATTAAAAACTCTCAAGACCCACTCTTTGAAAATATTCTTTACCCTATCATATTATCATACAAATTTATGTTGCGGAAAAACATAATTCATTCAGATAGTATTTACCACATACATCCAGTTATGGGTTTTCCAGAGTTATAACGTCCATAACTACATGTCACCATATTATCCTAATCATATTACATTTATCCCAAAATACTATCAAATCAACTACAATGTCAAATAGCAATAAAGACAATCGAGTAAATAAACACAAAAGCTTCCTAATTAAGCTTCATCCTCAAAATCCTTCATTTACCTACAATGGGATTATCATAAACAACACACAAAACAAAAGGGAGTAAGTCATTAGTTCAAAACTAACATCACATGATAATCCACATTTCAAATACGATTAAGCTTTAATATAATTTATAAACACAATTACGTAAATGCAAACATTCATATCTTCTTTTGTTCATTTCCACGTTATCCATATTCATCCTATAGAATATATTTCCCATAATATATATTCTATAGCATGCATATTACGTTCATTCGAAGCATCGTTCTACTCATTATTCATATCCACACTATAGTATATATATTCCATACTATATATCCTATAGCATGTATATTACTTTTATTCTTAACGTCTTCATTTTCAGCATTCATGTTCACCCTATAGTATATATATCCCATAATATATATCCTATAGCATGCATATGACTTTCGCTCTTAACGTCCTCGTTTCTCATATGTCGTATTCATCCTTAATCGTATTCACCGAGTTCTTTCACAATTATAATCCCCTACCACATCGGGTAGGTCCAATTACAACTCCATACCATATCGGGCAGGTCTAGTTCATGATCCATACCACATCGGGCAGGTCTAGTTCATTCTCCATGCCACATCGGGCAGGTCTAGTTATTATCCATACCACATCGGGATGGTCTAGTTATTACCCATACCACATCGGGCAGGTCTAGTTATTATCCATACCACATCGGGCAGGTCTAGTCATTCTCCATACCACATCGGCCAGGTCTAGTTATTATCCATACCACATCGGGCAGGTCTAGTTATTATCCTTACCACATCGGGCAGGTCTAGTTATCATCCTTACCACATCGGATAGGACACAATAACAGTTCACTACGACTCCGGGTAGAACACAATAAACAGTTCACTACCACTATGGGTAGGACACAATAAACAGTTCGCTACCACTCCGGGTAGGACACAATAAACCACTAGCTCCTCGGGTTGGGTATCAACAATCAACCACTACCTCTTCGGGTAGTGTAGCAACAATAAACCACTACCTCTTCACGTAGGGTAACAACAATAAACTTACCAACACGTTACCTCTTTCACATACCTCATTCACATCAGTGAGTATGAATTAGAGCCACTTATCCCTTACCTTGGTGAGCGTTGGGGATCGGTTCCGAGTAACTTTGAAAGTCTCCTCCGCGATTTCCTCCAACCTTAGGATCTTTCCTCATTTTCACCAATAACAACAATGTCAGTCATTTATTCAAAATAACACATAAATAACTCGTATTTCATCATCAAATACACAAGGGATTCACATATATTCAAGATTTCCAAAACTACTTCAATACAAGTTTCGAAACATCTAAACATACATGTTTATCTAATATATCAACATCAAAGCGAGAATCTCTTTCTCTTTATACTCATATTCTCATATTCTCTTTAAAATTTCAGATCTGACGCTCTCGCTCAAGCGAGAATCTCACAGTGTCAACAGCCCCAAAATACCATTTCTCGCCCAGGCGAGACAACTCTCGCTCAGGTGAGAATCCTCCAATATAGCCTAGGATTTCACCCTCCCAGGTGATCCTTTCTCGCTCAAGCGAGACTTCCAGGACCGATACTATAATTTTAAAGACTAAAATTTAGGGTGTTACAATCCTCCCCCTCTTATAAGAATTTTCGTCCTCGAAAATTAAACATACCTCGAAAAATAATATCATCACCTAGACCTTAGGCACAGGAATACTCAACCAAAATCATAACCGATCCTCAAATCCATTAAGATTACTTAATCGGGCAATAAGGGCATACGCCACCAAACCGTGATATCCCCAAACCAATTTGTGAACAAACTCATCACTGTCCAAATATTAAGATCTCAACCTCTAATAACTCGAATGCCATGAGAACTAAACCATAATTCAGACTAAAGATCTTTCCTATATTCGTCAAGAACCATAGGTATCTAAGACTGATCCAACTAACAATCCTCATTAATGTTAAGAATCCCTATAACACTCTCGCAATTCAGCGAATGGGGAACTCCTTATCCCACATCCACTCCAATGCCTCATTTAACATCCATCAAATACTAGCTAGTTTCATATCCACTCAAAATCTAGCGCAATTTCATTTTACTCAATCAATAATATACTTACACAATAAGACTCTTAGTGTCTCATCCATTGTACACAATCAAACTATCCAGTAATCGTCCAATTACATCAAATATCTCTGTCATCAAATCTTATCATCGAAAGGAATTACCGATTTCTAGCATCAACTGAAACCATAAACCATTGATTCACACCAAAACTATGTACCCTATTACCGATCGGCAAGTGCAAGTCGACAAACACTCAAACCTACAACTGGCGTTCGGTTTGGTCACCCCAATTCCGTTAGCAAATATAAACTTATTAACTCACTCGCATTATGTCCAGAAATACATGGGCGTCTTATATCACTAAAATTTTAACAACCTCATACTTATTCTGGTATGGTTGCTAAAATTTCGGAATTCTCCAACATCATACTAAATCATTACTTAGCCACAAGCTATGTTTCACCAAAAAATGATTTTCGAAAACGGTTTGAATCCACGACTAATGGCAACCACGTCGTGAAACAAGGTTCGCATACTCATTTCAACACAACCCAAAACTTCTTCTCTCCTATGGTTACACCACACCCATACACCGCAATTACTGACGTTCACGAAATAGCAACAACTTTTGCCGGTACAATATTCAACGCAGACAATTGAGGTACACCACCACTATTTCATGCGTTGCCAATGTCCTACCGCAAAAGAACCGGTCATTCGAGACCAAAAGTTTCACGTCTAATAAAATGTATTCATCACATCAACGGGGTAAGTAACTTAACTAGTCTTTTTCCTCGACTATCAGTATAAGTCTTACCCCTTAGCATACACATACATATTACTGCAACAAGATTTTAAATCTTCACTTCAACAATTACATACAGTTAAGCATAGCACAATTTGCTGACCGCTAGTCCATTTCCAGGATTTAATCCACTGGGACATCATTGCGCATATCAACACTATGGTAAAGGTTTTGCCATTTACCCCAACCGTATACTGAGACATCCACATTGACATCCACCACCGGTACACTGGGTTGGTGGGTACAACTAAGTCGACAACAACAACTTGGTGTACAAAAGGGATACCTGTTACCATGCGATTTACCTCTCGTCGGATCATCAACACCTGATGTCCCTGTGCCACTCGGGGTAACCATCTGACCGTGGTCTCTTGCCTCCTCAGCATGAATGAATTTAGGTCTTCGATCTAGCTTGGGACAAAACCTTTTAATGTGCCCAAAATCCTTGCAGTGGAAACATCCGTTTCCCGCCCCCGGGCATGTACTCCCAAGATGGCGTCTACCACATTTGTTGCACATGGGAGTAGAAACCCCTTCGGTAGGAACGGTAAATGGTCTAGACCTTTGGAAATTTCGGTCTCCATGTCTATTAGTTGCCGCATAAGGCTTCTGGTCATCTTCCACCTTCTCTTTACCCTTCTCACGCATCTGGTTGCATTGAGGCCCATAGTCCCAAGGAGAACTTGCTTCGGGCATAGCCAACTCTCCCGCCTTCAAATTGTCCTCGTACATTCTACACTTGTTGACCAAGGTAGCGAAATCAGTTATCTCTTGATGTCCGAACATTATTTTCAATTTGGGCCTTAAACCCGATTCAAATTTAGAGCATTTGGATCGTCCATCCACTTCGAGGGACAAAACCGGGCCAATTCCTCAAACTTAGCCGCATATTCCCCTACCGACATACTTCCCTGTTCCAACTTGAAGAACTCTATTTCCTTCTTCCGCTTCAGATCAGCAGGGAAGTATTTATGAAGAAACTTCGCCTTGAATGTATTCCAGGAAACCAATTGTCCTTCTGCCTCCATTTGGCGTCTAGTAAACTCCCACCAGTTCTCGGCCTCCTTCACTAGCATATACGTGGCATAAGTCAATTTCTGAACCTCCGAACAATTCATGGCCCTGAAGATCCGCTTCATTCCCTGAATCCACTCAAGGGAAGCATCATGAGCAAATCCCCCATAAAACTGACTGGGGTTCCTCTTGCAAAACTCATTCAGACCCCGGTACTCTACCGGTTCGGGTGGGACTAGGGGTTGCGAGCTCGGACTTGGTGTAGGGTTCTGATTCAGATTATGCAAACTCTCGTTCATCTGGTGTAGTGCAGCTACCATATGAACCAACAAATCATTTGGAACGTTCTGGCTCGTTCCTCTTTCAGCCATGTTTCAACCTACGCTCATGGATAGTCAGTACACAATTTTAATTCACACAAGTCAGGTTATCACCTAATCTCATAGTACATTACATGTTACTATACCAAAGCTATATGCTTTAAACATTCAATTCACACAATCTCAACCAATCAAATCATAAACATGTTACAAAGAAGCAAGTAAGGCCATGCCCTAGGCCACAGAATTAACTATGCTCTGATACCATATTGTAACGACCCAAATTCTACCCTTGAAAATTTTCGTTTATTTTAATCATTCCTCGCATACAGTCGTCACTTTAATTAAAAACTCTCAAGACCCACTCTTTGAAAATACTCTTTACCCTATCATATTATCATACAAATTTATGTTGCGGAAAAACATAATTCATTCAGATAGCATTTACCACATACATCCAGTTATGGGTTTTCCAGAGTTATAACGTCCATAACTACATGTCACCATATTATCCTAATCAGATTACATTTATCCCAAAATACTATCAAATCAACTACAATGTCAAATAGCAATAAAGACAATCGAGTAAATAAACACAAAAGCTTCCTAATTAAGCTTCATCCTCAAAATCCTTCATTTACCTACAATGGGATTATCATAAACAACACACAAAACAAAAGGGAGTAAGTCATTAGTTCAAAACTAACATCACATGATAATCCACATTTCAAATACGAGTAAGCTTTAATATAATTTATAAACACAATTACGTAAATGCAAACATTCATATCTTCTTTCGTTCATTTCCACGTTATCCATATTCATCCTATAGAATATATATCCCATAATATATATTCTATAGCATGCATATTACGTTCATTCGAAGCATCGTTCTTCTCATTATTCATATCCACACTATAGTATATATATTCCATACTATATATCCTATAGCATGTATATTACTTTTATTCTTAACGTCTTCATTTTCAGCATTCATGTTCACCCTATAGTATATATATCCCATAATATATATCATATAGCATGCATATGACTTTCGCTCTTAACGTCCTCGTTTCTCATATGTCGTATTCATCCTTAATCGTATTCACCGAGTTCTTTCACAATTATAATCCCCTACCACATCGGGTAGGTCCAATTACAACTCCATACCATATCGGGCAGGTCTAGTTCATCATCCATACCACATCGGGCAGGTCTAGTTCATCATCCATACCACATCGGGCAGGTCTAGTTCATTCTCCATACCACATCGGGAAGGTCTAGTTATTATCCATACTACATCGGGCAGGTCTGGTTTTAACCCATACCACATCGGGCATGTCTAGTTATTATCCATACCACATCGGGCAGGTCTAGTCATTCTCCATACCACATCGGGCAGGTCTAGTTATTATCCATACCACATCAGGCAGGTCTAGTTATTATCCATACCACATCGGGCAGGTCTAGTTATTATCCATACCACATCGGGCAGGTCTAGTCATACTCCTTACCACATCGGGCAGGTCTAGTTATTATCCATACCACATCGGGCAGGTCTAGTTATTATCCATACCACATCGGGAAGGTCTAGTTATTATCCATACCACATCGGGCAGGTCTAGTTATCATCCATACCACATCGGATAGGACACAATAACAGTTCACTACGACTCCGGGTAGGACACAATAAACAGTTCACTACCACTCCGGGTAGGACACAATAAACAGTTCGCTACCACTCTAGGTAGGACACAATAAACCACTACCTCCTCGGGTTGGGTATCAACAATCAACCACTACCTCTTCGGGTAGTGTAGCAACAATAAACCACTATCTCTTCGGGTAGGGTAACAACAATAAACTTACCAACATGTTACCTCTTTCACATACCTCATTCACATCAGTGAGTATGAATTAGAGCCACTTATCCCTTACCTTGGTGAGCGTTGGGGATCGGTTCCGAGTAACTATAAAAGTCTCCTCCGCGATTTCCTCCAACCTTAGGATCTTTCCTCATTTTCACCAATAACAACAATGTCAGTCATTTATTCAAAATAACACATAAATAACTAGTATTTCATCATCAAATACACAAGGGATTCACATATATTCAAGATTTCCAAAACTACTTCAATACAAGTTTCCAAACATCTAAACATACATGTTTATCTCATATTTCAACTTCAAAGCACAAACTCATCATCCACATCTAACATTTCATCTCTTTCTCTTTATACTCATATTCTCATTTTTGGGGTTTTTTTGGGTTTTCATGAATAACCCACAAAACCTTTCCATTCATCAAATATCAACTCTAAACAAAGAGTTTACAAGAGAAAATCATCATAAAACGAACCATAACTCTAAAGAATGAGTTTCCATGGTTTCTCATGTTTTGAAAATAGATCCAACATACCCCAAAAAAAGTTAGAGAGGAAGAAGAAGAGTTAGAAACAAGAGGTTTACCTCTTCTCAAGCTCTAAGATGAGTCCTAAGGCTCTTTTCTCTTGAAAAGCTCTCTTCTCTCTCTTCTCTTCAAAGTTCTAACCCTAAAATGTGTTTGGGGTTATTATTTTAAAGAGCAGTCGTCGGGTTCTCGCTCAGGCGAGAAAATACCGCCTTTTTAAAATTTCAGATCTGACGCTCTCGCTCAAGCGAGGGATTCTCGCTCAAGCGAGAATCTCACAGTGTCAACAGGCCCAAAATACCATTTCTCGCCCAGGCGAGACAACTCTCGCTCAGGTGAGAATCCTCCAGTATAGCCCAGGATTTCACCCTCCCAGGTGATCCTTTCTCGCTCAGGCGAGAATCTCTCGCTCAAGTGAGACTTCCAGGACTGATACTATAATTTTAAAGACTAAAATTTAGGGTGTTACTCATTTTCCTCTTTAACCCCATTTTCACTTTAGGATTTTGGGGTTTTCATGAATCAACCCCAAACCCTTTTCATTCTTGAAATACTAACTCTAAACCAAGAGTTTACAAGATAAAAACAACATAAAACGAACCATAACTCGAAAGGATGAGTTTCCATGGTTTCCCTCATTTTGAGAAGAGATCCAACATACCCAAAATAAGTTTCAAAGGGAAGAAGAGAGTTAGAATCAAGAGCTTTATCTCTTCTCAAGATTCTAAATGACTCACAAGGATTCTTGCTCTTGAAAAAGCTTTCTTCTTTCACTTCTCTCTTGGTTAACCCTCATAAATGTGTTTGGGGTTCCCTATTTAATGTAACAGTGTCGGTTCCTCGCTTAAGCGAGCCCTTTCTCGCTCAAGCAAGAAAATCCCGCCTATTTTAAAAACTCAGATCTGACCCTCTCGCTTAAGCGAGAATCTTACAGTCTCGACAGGTCCAAAACATCACTTTTCTTGTCTAGGCGAGCCAACCCTCGCTCAGGCGAGAATTCTCCAGTATAGCCCAGGAATTCACCCTTTCAGTTGAGCCTTTCTCGCTCAATCGAGCCAACTCTCGCTCAAGCGAGAATCCTCCAGTATAGCCCATGATTTCACCCTCCCAGGTGAGCCTTTCTCGCCCAGGCGAGAATACCTCGCTCAAGCGTGAATCTCAGGACTGATACTATAATTTATAAAGACGTAAATTTAGGGTTTTACATTGATAAGGTCCTTCCTCGATCACATTCCATATATCTAAGTCTTGTGACTCTATGAAAATCTTCATTCTGATTTTCCGGAAGTCGTAGCACTCTCCAACAAAACTTGGAGGTCTATTTATGTTGGAGCCTTCTCCTAGGAATAATCTTGAGGCCATCTTATTGTAGGATTAGATTTAGAGAGTAACTTTATCAAAAATAGCTTTGGTGCCAATTGTAAGAATGAGATTGCAACTAAGAGGGGGTGAAAAATGTTGACTTTGAAAGATAGAAATATCAAAGTTAAAGTGTAGCGGAAATAGTATGTAGAAAAATGTTGACTTTGAAAGATATAAATATAACAAAGATAAGGAGAAGAGAGTACACAAGTGTTTTATACTGGTTCACTTTCTTGTCCACCGAAGGCTACGTCTAGTACTCTTGACTCGCAAGAGATTCCTTTATTAAATATAATGAGTTGAAATTATAATTATCTCACCCCAAGATCTCCTTGTACCTAACACACTCACTTATAGTTAATCCCTTGGAAAACCCTATTCCAAGTAACACCCTTGGTAAACACTATACCAAGTCACTCAACCCCTTTCTCCTCACACCCTTGTGAAAGAAAGTGAACTTTGCTAAAGTGAAGAATACACAATATGGCTTGGATTGCCTTTACAAGTGTATGTAAATATTCTAGACTTGCATTCCAAAAACAACTCTTATACTATAGATAATAATGCTCTTTTACTTTGAAATTTTTTGAAATGCACTTAGAAGCAATTCTGAAATAACATAGGAAATTTTAGAGTATGTTGCTTGAAAAGTGTAGAAAATTCAGAAAGTGTGAGAGCTTTTAATGACAGTTTTTAATCTGAGTTGTTGTTGTTGTGAGAGTGTTTTAATGTCTTTATATAGGGTTCCAATCAAGCATAACACCTCTAGGTGTAAAAACCGAAATTCTACCCTTGATATTTTTTTTCTCAAGTTAGTTCAATTACATGCAATCTCTCCTATCTCACACTACCAATTTAATGTCTTTACTTCAAATCTTATTTCCCTCTTCGCAATCTATCTCATTATTAACATAAAAGATCGTTCAACAGAAAAACATAATTCACATTAATTAAACCTTGTAACCACCGCATATAACTAGCTATCGGTTTCCAAAATACCCATAGCTACACATATCCAGAGTTACAGTCTCAAGTTTACAAATATATTTATATCGTTAGTTACATCATATTTCAAAATATCAACTATGCACTCATGTACAAAATAGTGCATGTGAATGAATCCAAAATGTAAAGCTCCCTAAGACTCCCAAAAATGAGCCCCGCTCATGTCACCTGTTTATCAGCAATAGGATTATCGATGACAAGTACAAAACATACAAAGGAGTAAGTCGTTAATTCAAATAAACATCATCATAAGATAATCCACATTAGAAATTGGGTTAGTAAACCATTTTTTGAAATTCATTTTACTTTGCTACATAACTTGAGCCAAAGTCGCTACACCCCTCGGGGTTAGCTAAAAGCAGATTCTCGTTTCCATTTTAAATAAAACATGCTTATACTCAAGCCAGAGTTTTGCTTATATACTCAAGCCAGAGTTTTGCTTATATATTCAAGCTAGAGTTTTGCTTATATACTCAAGCCGGAGTTTTGCTTATATACTCAAGCCAGAGTTTTGCTTATATACTCAAGCCAGAGTTTTGCTTATACACTCAAGCTAGAGTTTTTCTTATATACTCAAGCCAGAGTCGCTAACCATTCATGGTCGGCTAAAAATGTATTTCCTTTTCACCAATTTCACCATAAAACATTTCCGGTAAATCCACGCCCACATTAGTATAAACACACCCATATATGTTTATACTAAATACGTGATTCACAACTCAAATCATCCCATAACCAGAAGTACAACATACTTTCCATTCCGTAAATCTACGCCTACTTTAATATAAACACACCCATATATGTTTATACTAAATGCGTACTTTACATCTCGATCATCGCATAATCAGAAAGTACACATTTTCGATTCCAAATGCACAATTAAAGACTTATCCTTACCTCGGTGAGTGTTGGGTTTGGTTCTTGGCAACTTCTCAAGTTCCACCGACACCGCCTCCAACCTTAGGATCTTTCCTCATCCCACCACATAACACAATGTTAGTCATTTATTCCAAATATCGCATAAACAACTTATATTGCATCATTTAATCATACAAAATATTCCTCATAAGTATTAAACCATCTAAAACATGCATAATCATCTCATATCCCAATATTTGGAGGTAAACTCGTCTTCTACCTCTAGCATTTTACTCATTCTCTTTTTTTACCACATTTTCACTTTTAGGGTTTTTGGGGTTTTCATGAATCAACCCACAACCCTTTCCATTCTTGAGATACTATCTCTAAACCAAGAGTTTAAAAGGTAAGAATGACATAAAATGAATCATCACTCAAAAGGATGAGTTTCCATGGTTTCCTTCATTTTTGAGAAGAGATACAACATACCCAAAATAGGTTTTAAAGAGAAAAAGAGAGTTAGAATCTAGAGTTTTACCTCTTCTCAAGCTCTTAGATAAATATCCAAGCTTTTTGTCCTTGAAAAGCTCTCTTCTCTCACTCTTCTTCTTTTCTAAACCCTAGATTGTGTTTAGGGGTTTCTCATTAAATGTTGTCTCGTCGGGTTCTCGCTTAAGCGAGGGATTCTCGCTCAAGCGAGAAAATCCCGCCCATTTTAAAAACTGAAATCTGACTCTCTTGCTCATGTGAGGGATTCTCGCTCAAGCGAGAATCTCACAGTGCCAACAGCCCAAAATGATATTTCTCGCCCAGGCGAGACAACTCTCGCTCAGGCGAGAATCTTCCAGTATACTCCAGGATTTTACCCTCCCAGGTGAGCCTCTCTCGCCTAGGCGAGAATCTCTCGCTCAAGCGAGGATCCTCCAGTATAGCCTAGTATTTCACCCTCCTAGGTGAGTCTCTCTCTCGCTCAAGCGAGGGTCTCAGGACTGATACTATAATTTTAAAGGCTTAAAAATTTAGGGTGTTACACTAGGTAAGAGTAGGTTTCATTTGGAATGAATCAAATCAATTTTGAGTGAAACCTTTTCACTTTGAAATCTGAAAACTTATACGACAACTCTCAGTAATCGATTACTGTATGTGGGTAATCGATTACCCAACAATCCTGTTAACAGCTATTTCGAATTTCACACAGTGTAATCGATTACTGTATTTGAGTAATCGATTACTCAAAGGTACTGTCCAGCAACATTGTGAAATTGCCTTAGTGTAATCGATTACACTTCTTTGAGTAATCGATTACCCTGTTTTGAAAATTATTTTTATTCACACTTAGATTTTTCTGATTTTCTTGAAATCATTTTTGAGCATTATTAACTAAGTAAATAAAGTAGTTGTAAGGATAGAAGTACCTAAAGACTGAGACTCTAAATCTTGAAGCTTTGTCTTCGATAGTCTTGATAGGTCTTCTTCCTTTCTTCTTTTTGTGATGTTGGTGTCTTCATCAAAACCGTGCCAAGGTCAGGAGCAAGATCTTCTTCACAAATCTAACCTATTTTCTTTCTCTGAAATACAAACTACATTTAATGATTTACATGATGAGTATGTGAAATTAACAAAAATGTTTCTAAAACAAAAACCCGAGTTAGATGCTTTTAGAAACAAACCTTCATCATCTTCATGTGAAAAATGTATTACTCTTGAAGATAAAATTTCAACTTTAAGTCTTGAACTTAATAAGATGAACAAGAGTAGCAAAAGTGTGAGTAAGATCATTGATGATCAAAGACACTCAACAGGCCGAAGAGGTCTTGGCTATTCAAAAAGCCATGTTCCTAAGAAACAAAGTGTGTCAACAAAAATAAACTTTCAAAAACAGTGTATCCATGCATTTGATCATAGTAATAATATGACTAGGATACATAAACATCAACCCACATGTTCATATTGTAAAAACCATGGGCATACACCAAATACTTGCTTAATTAGAAAATATGGTGTTCCCTAGGACATTATAAATGGGTTGAGAAAGAGACTAACCATGTAGGACCCAAGAAAAATTGGGTACCTAATGTTAGGGTACAGGTCAATCAGAGTATAACACCTAGAGGGGGGTGAATAGGTGTGAGCGGTCAATATGTCTGCTTTTCGAATTTAAGCGCAGAGAATCAATAATATCAAAAATATTCAGCAATAATCGATTAACAGAAAGTACAATCGATTATCTGAGACAAAATTAATCGATTAAGGGAATCAAATAATCAATTATATGGAACAGAAAAACCAGAAACAACAACTTAGTGAAATGGTTTCTTGGTAAACAAGCTATCCAAGAATCATGCAATTTCTTTACAGGATATCACAAACAGCACACATCAATTATACATATATCAAAGACTTAATCTTTATGGATAAAGACTCAGTCTTTCAAGTTAAAGAATGCAAGAAACTCAATATGCTTGAAATAGTAAAAGATAAGGAAAAGAGAAATAAGAACAAGAAATTTTATCCAGGTTCATTCGCCTGTCCACTAGAAAACTACATCCAGGCCTCCCCTTTTGATCTTGGGAGATTTGCTTCACTATATTTGAAAATATGTTCTTTACACACACACTTCCAAATTGAGCCTTTCCTACTTGATATGTGAATCCTATTTCGCCAAGCCTTGACTTCCCTCCGTTAGTAAACGGTTGCCAATCTTGCTACTCGATGCGCCAAATAAGATACTCAATGAAGACTATATCCAACCAACCGCAGCTAGCCGATATTACAACTTTCTCTAAACATTAGAGATTTACAACCAAAATTATAAGAAACAAGCTTTTTGAAAGAAACTCTCAAAGAAGAGTTCTTTGGCTTACACAAGCCACTAACAACCCAAAAGATGATTGACTCACACTCACTCACAGGGGTATGAGGAATCAAAGGATTGAAAAACAGATTAGTGCACTCAAACTTTGCACAAGTATGAAAAAGCTTTTGTTTTTGCAAAACAAGAAACCAAGAACACTTTTCACAAGCAAAAGGTTTTTCTCTCAAAGGATTTGACACTTAAGCTCAGAGTAAATATCTCATAGAGAATTTGGAATTTCGAAAATGTAAGCTCAAAAACAAAGTTATGAAAATTATGAAAGTTGTGTTTAAAATGAGAAAAACCCGACCATTTATAGTTTTCTGGTTTCAACAGGTTTAACCGATTAAATGGCCTCTTAATCGATTAACGGTTCGAAAATTAACATAATTCTGTTGAACATAATCGATTAACATAATACATAATCGATTATAACTGCCAAGAATCAAAATCCAAAGTTACTTGAACTCTAATTAATCGATTAAAAGAACTATTAATCGATTAACGGATCTGTGCAGTCAGATAATCGATTATATCACTGTTAGCATCAATTATAAGAAAGACTATAAGTTTTCTTGGTTAAGAGGTAACCCTCCAAATTAGATAGGTGCTTAGTATGATGCGTGATTTTCATAGAAAATATAATTTTGATGCAACCTACTAAAAGGAAGAATGATGACTCTCAAAAAGGATTTTTAGGCAATCTTGCGAGCGCGTGAGACGGTCATCATTTTGGGTTACCTAACCTAGACTCAAAGCTAAGCAAGCATCTTAGGACTTCTAGAAAAACTAAAACCTTCCTAGATTCAGAGTCTTGGTCATGTTGGATGTTGATGCGTCCAGTCTTCAAGCTTTTCAGGTCAGCTTTGTCTTCATCGAAACATAGGCAAGAAACAGATGTTGCAATTTGACTAGTACTTGCAATCTCAACTAATATAACTGAACCTGTTTTGTAGGAGAACTTGAGAGCCGCCTGCAACTTATGGTATTTGGATAGCAGCTGCTCAAAACACATGATGGGCGATAGAAATAAGTTCTACGTCTTTATTCCAATGGAGAAAGGTTGTGTCACATATGGTGACAACAACAAGGGAAAAATACTTGGAGTTAGTAGAATTGGCAAGCCACCCTCAACAACCATAGAAGTGTGCTATATGTTGAAGGACTCAAGCACAACCTACTAAGCATAAGTTAATTATGTGACAAAAGCTTCCATGTGGCGTTCTACCCGTACAAATGCATCATCAAAAGTAAGGACTCTCAAAACTCTAAACTTATTGGTAAGAGGATAAATAACATATATATGATTGACATAGATTCATCTTTACCAATAACATGTTGAGTTGCTAATGATAATCATGATGCATGGCGTTGGCATAGGAGAATTTCTCATATTCACATGGACTATTTGAATAAGCTCATAAAGAAAGATTTAGTTGTTGGTTTACCCAAAATGAAGTTTGTTAAAGACAAACTATGTAGTGCTTATCAAATGGGTAAACAAACAAAGACTTCTTTTAAACCTAAGCACATGGTTTCTTCCGATAGACCATTGCAGTTACTACACATGGACTTATTTGGCCATTCCAAGACAAAAAGTTATGGTGGTAGCTATTATGCTCTTGTTATAGTTGACGATTTTTCAAGGTATACTTGGACTCTATTCTTAGTTCATAAGAATAAGGCATTCAAAGACTTTAGCACTTATGCTAAAAGAGTTCAAAATGAAAAATAACTAAAAATTGCTACTATAAGAAGTGATCATGGGGGAGAATTTCAAAATTCTTCCTTTGAAGAATTATGTGAAGATCTTGGTATTAATCACAATTTTTCTGCTCCTAGAACACCACAACAAAATCGTGTTGTAGAGAGAAAGAATAGGTCCTTAGAAGAACTTGCTCGTACAATGTTAAATGAAACTAACCTCCCAAAGTATTTTTGGGCTGATGCAGTAAGTACTGCATGTTATGTTTCAAACTGAGTTCTTATAAGACCAATTCTTAAGAAATCTCCTTATGGACTCTTTAAAGGTAGAAAACCAAACATTTCTCATTTGCATGTTTTTGGTTGTAAATGCTTTGTTTTAAACAATGGTAAAGATAACTTAGGCAAGTTTGAAAAGTCGATAGAGGTATATTCCTAGGCTACTCTCTTACGAGTAAAGCCTATAGAGTTTTTAATAAAAGTACTCTAGCCATGAAAGAATTTGTTTATGTATCTTTTGATGAAACCAATCCTTTCATAAAGGATGGGTTAACTCTTGATGAAGAGGACTTGCCAAGTTCTCTTTCAAATGAAAAATCTATTATTGATTCTACAACTAATTCTGAGCATTTGGAAATGAATGATAATCTATCCTCACATGAAGAGCATATTCACTTTAATTTACCAAAATAATGGAGAATCATCGAGACCATCCTATTGACAACATTATTGGTGATATAAAGAATGGTATCACTACCCGCTTAATGCTAGAAGATGCTTGTCTAAACATGGTCTTCTTCTCTCAATTAGAACCATCCAAGATTGATGATGCAATCGAGGATGAACACTGGATTCTTGCAATGCAATAAAAATTAAAACAGTTTTAGAGAAATGAAGTTTGGGAACTTGTTCCTAGACCGAAAAATAGGCATGTTATAGGAACTCGTTGGGTATTTCGAAATAAATATGATGAAAATGATATTATTGTTTGAAATAAGGCTAGACTAGAGCCCAAGTATACAATCAGGAAGAAGTTGTAGACTTTGATGAAACATTCGCTCCGGTTGCTAGACTTAAAGCTATTAGGCTATTACTTGCATATGTGTGTTCTTTAAATTTTCAGCTATATCAAATGGACGTAAAGAGCGCTTTTCTCAATGGATATATTCAAGAAGAAGTGTTTGTAGAACTAACTACCTTCTGGTTTTGAAGATTACAAACATCCTTATCATGTTTACAAATTGAAGAAAACTCTCTATGGCTTAAAGCAAGCTCCATGTGCCTGGTATGATCGTCTAACGAATTTTCTAATTGAAAAGGGATTTACAAAAGGAAAGGTCGACACTACACTCTTTATAAAGAAAATAAATCATCATACTCTTCTAGTTCAAATTTATGTCGATGATATTATTTTTGGTTCTACTAATGAGAATTTGTGTAGTGAGTTTGGCAAAATGATGCAAGGAGAGTTTGAAATGTCCATGATGGGAAAGTTGAATTACTTCCTTGGACTACAAATCAAACAACTTAATTATGGCATTTTGGTGAGTCAATCCAAGTATTGTGGAGATTTATTGAAAAGATTTGATATGGATGACTGCAAGCCAATAGCTACTCCTATGGGATCTGGTACTTACATCAATACGGACGAAGCTGGAAATGCATTGAAATATCAAAGTATCGAGGTATGATTGGATCTCTTTTATATTTAACTGCTAGTAGACCTGATATCATGTTTAGTGCATGTCAATGTGCTCGCTATCAATCAAAACCTAAAGAATCACACTTAGTTGTTGTTAAAAGAATCATAAATTATCTTAAAGGAACAACTGATGTTGGATTGTGGTATCCAAAAGGAAGTATATATGTAAGGACCCAAATTCTACCTTGAAAATTTTTACTTATTTTAATTCAATTACACATATTTTATCAATTATGTCATACATCAAATTCCTTTATACTTAAATTTCTCTGTTCCTTTTATCATTTATGATCCTGAACATATATTTTTAGTTTAATACTTTAACTACCTTCTTATGTAGAAAAACATAATGCGCAATCATAATTTAAGGAGTATCAACATGTACTGGGTTATGGGTTACAATATCAAATACACCCATAAATACAAATAACAATCAACATATAACCAAAGAGTACACAAAAGATTGCGAATATAAAATCTTGATCGCTAAGCTCCTAAGGCTCCTAATCAAGTCGTTCCTTAAACATTCGCTTACCTGGAATGGTATTATCACAACACACAGAAAAATGCAAAGGAGTAAGTCATTTAATTCAATAATTATCATTTTGATATAATCCACATTATAAATAGAGTTAGATAAACAATTTAAGCATTCCAACGTATAGTCAGTACATGTCATTTATATTTCTTACTACCTCATCCGACCATTCTTACTTTCACATTCTTCAATGTCAAACCTTGTTGCCCACCTCTTCATTCCTGTTTTATGTAGCCAATTCCCACTTACACATACATTCACAATACCACATAGGGCAAGACATTCAATTCAATACCACTTGGGCAATACATTCAATTCATTACCACTTGGGCAAGACATTCGATTCTATACCACTTGGGAAAGACATTCAATTTAATACCACTTGGGCAAGACATTCAATTCAATACCACTTGGGCAAGACATTCAATTCATTACCACTTGGGCAAGACATTCAACTCAATACCACTTGGTCAAGACATTCAATTAAATACCACTTCGACAAGACATTCAATTCAATACCACTTGGGCAAGACATTCAATTTTTTATACTTCCCACATCTTATTCCTTTCGAGTCATCCACATATAACCGTACATCTTATATTTCATATCTCGGAATAAAATGCTTATCCTTACCTCGTTGAGTTTGGGGTTTGGTCATTGGTAACTTTGCAAGTTCCTCCGACACCGCCTCCAACCTTAGGATCTTTCCTCATCCCCACCAAACAACAACAAAAGTCAGTAATTTGTTCACAACAACATATAAACAACTCATAGTTCATATTTAACCATACAAAAGACTAATACATTTTCAATGTTTCCAAAACCACTTTCATTAGGAATTTCCAAACATCAAAACATACATATTCATCCTCTATCTTTACATTAGAACACATACTCATCTTCTACATCTACTATTTCACCCATTTTCCTCTTTAACCACATTTTCATTTTGGGGTTTTTGGGGTTTTCATGAATCAACCCACAAACTCTTTCCATTTTTCGAATACCAATTCTAAACCAAGAGTTTACAAGAGAGAAACTAAATAAAATGAACCACAACTCCGAAGGAAGAGTTTCCATGGTTTCTCACATTTTGAGAAGAGATCCCATACACCCAAAATAAGTTTGAAAGGAAGAAAGAGAGTTAGAATCGAGAGATTTACCTCTTCTCAAGCTTCTAGTTGACTCCCACGAATCCTTGCTCTCAAAAGCACCTCCTTCTCTCTTCTCTCTCAAGTTCTAACCCTGACTGTGTTTGAGGGTTTCTATTTTAAAGTTTCCTCGTCGGGCTCTCGCTCAAGCGAGAAAATCCCGCCCATTTTAAAAACTTAAATCTGGTGCTCTCGCTCAAGCGAGGAATTCTCTTTCAAGCGAGGATCCTATAGTCTCCACACTTCTCTCCCTTTCCTAGGCGAGCCAAATCTCGCTCAGGCGAGAATCCTTCAACATCTCCCAGTTTTCCACTCACCCAAGTGAGCCATTCTCGACCAGGCGAGCTCTCTCTCGCTGAAGCAAGAATCTGGCAGTGTGTCTCATTCTTCCGGACTGTTTTCACATCTTTAAGAAAGGTAAATTCAGGGTGTTACGATATGTGATCTGGTTAGTTTTTCAGATTCAGATTTTGCTGGATGCAAATTTGAGAGGAAAAGTACAAGTGGTACTTGTCATATTTTAGGAAATGCTTTAGTTTCTTGGTCTTGCAAGAAACAAGCATGTGTTGTCCTAAGCACTACTGAAGCGGAATATATAGCATCAGGTAGTTGTTGTGGCCAAGTGTTGTGGCTTAAACAACAATTACGAGATTATGGCTTTGACTTAGAATGCACTCCTTTGAAATGTGACAATACTAGTGTTATAAACCTCACAAAGATTCCTATTATGCATTCTAGAACCAAACACATAGATATAGGGCATCACTTACTTAGGGACCATGTCCAAAAGAAAAATGTGACGGTAGAATTTATTAATACTCATAACCAATTAGCAGACATTTTTACTAAATCATTGGCTAAAGAACCTTTTTATAAAATTAGACGTGAATTAGGCATTCTTGATGAAGCTTACCTATCCTAAGTTGTGTATCTGATTATTTGAGTGCTTCATCATGTTAATCTAAATGCCTACTTGTTCTTAAATGTGTTTATTTATGTTTAAAATTTTCAATTTTTGGGTCAAATAAATTCTTTTTCAGCGTCAGTAGGGAGACAGTGAGACTCAGTAATCGATTATTGACTATGTGTAATCAATTACTCAACACTGTTGTTTGAAAATTTTCAAATTTTCAAAATGAGTAACCGATTACTCAAAAGAGTGTAATCGATTACTCTGTGCAGGTATTTAAGGATTTCTGCACTGTTTCAACTCATCTTCTTCCTCCTTTTTTGTGGAACTCGTGTTTTCTCCTCTCCCACTCTCTAAAAACTTCATTTTTGATTCGTTTTGTGTGATTTTTGTGTCTATTATTATCACATTTTCAATTCTAAACACTTCTACAACATCATTTTCGTGTTTAGTAACCTCAATCAAAAACCCCCAAATCTACCAAACCCAAAAACCTAAAAACTTCAAAAACCATATTCATGGCTTCCTCTTCTAGAACAAAGAAACAACGCTCAAATGTGAGTCAATCAAAGCAAGAAACTTCATCTTTGGAGTCAAACCCTCTGAATTTGACAAGACTACATGCTAACGACGAACAACGCAAAGTATTCGAGGAGCACTTCCATGGACGCACAATCTTTACACCAAATTCGGTAATGTAGGAAATTTTGAGTTTGAAGATTTTCTTTTTCCTTATCTTTTACGGCAACAAAATCTTTTTGACTTTTGCTATGAATCGAACGATATTTATCATGAACTTGTTCTATTATTTTACTGCAACATGAACTTCCGCAAAAATCATCTTACTTCCTATGTGAAAGGAAAAGATATTAGTTTGGATGCAAAAACGTTTAGTTCAATGTGTTGTAACATACCCTTTCAAGGTAGCACAACAGGTTTCGGCCTTGTTTGTGAATGGGATAATTATGATCAAAAGGAATTCCACTATTCCTTGTGTAGAATTTCTAAAGAGGAAATAGAACAACGTAATAAACAGGGCTTTAGTGAAACTGTCAAGAATAGAGATATCCTATCTGTTGGACATCTCAAACTTGAAGATCGTTTGCTTCACTATTTTCTGAGCTATGTCATATTACCAAAATTTTCAAACCATTCTCAAATAAGTGACATAGAACTCCAATTGATGTATGTTACGAAGTATAACATCAAAATCAATTGGGCTCAGACGATAATGCGACAAATGTGGATTGTTCGCAGTTCTCAAAGTCCCCTGCTTATGATATCTTCATAACCAAAATTATTGAGCATTTCGGTGTTTCTATTGCTGATCAACCTGAACTGATCGACCGACTGCTCCTATTGCTGATCATCTAGAACCTACAAATCCTAACCCTTCTGAGTTTCATGCCCAATCTTCCTCATCTGCTGCCATGCCTTCAAATCAGATGATAATGGACGAGTTGTTTTCGCTTCGAGGCTACATCCCTAACCGGATGGATGCTCTTTATGCTCAAAATCAACAAATTCAATATGAACTTCATCGTCTCTCTTCTAAGTTGAGTAGCATGGACGTTGATGAAGATAGCTCCGAGCCTGAGTCTTAGATTATCTTTTGTCTAGGATTTCTGATTGTATTGTTGCTTGGTTGTGAACAATTTCTGTTTTTGTTGTTTCGCTATAATATGTATGAACATGATTTACTGCTTTGTTATGCAAATTTAAATTTATGATTCGCTTTATGCATGCTATGAATATATTGTATGCTATGTATATATGTATATTGCGTTGGACTCTTGACTTTTCTTCTTTTTGATGAAGTCAAAAGGGGGAGAAAAGTTGGGAGAAGTGTATTTTCTGTCAAAATTATTTCAGGCACATAACTCCAAATGAAAGGGGGAGCATAATCAAGACAAGTCAAGAATATCACAAAGTATGCTGCTCTCAGAAAACTACACTGTCAAGAAGATTGGTTTGTGTCATCATCAAAAAGGGGGAGATTGTGAAGAAGATCTTTGCTCCTGACCTTGGCATGGTTTTGATGAAGACACCAACATCACCAAAAAGAAGAAAGGAAGAATACTTATGAAGACAAAGAAGATAAAGCTTCAAGACAAAAATAGTCTAAGTCTAAATAGGTACTTCTATCCTATACCCTCGAATATACTTTAGTAGTAATGCTCAAAATATTTTTAAAGAAAATTGAAACACTCTAAGTATAATCAAAACAATTTTCAAAAATAGTATGTAACAGGTTACTATACTTAAGTAACATGTTACATGTGTGAGAAATGAGTTATCCAACATCCAACTACTGAGAGTAATCCATTATTGTCTTTGAGTAACAGATTACCAGTTACAGAATATTTGGATAATCGATTACTCAAAGTATGTAATCGATTACACTAAGTAATTTTCAAAAATATTATTGAACAAAACATTTGGGTAATCGATTACTCAAAGTATGTAATCGATTACATTGTGTAATTTTTGAAAATACTGTTGGACAGAACATTTGGGTAATCGATTAATCAAAGTATGTAATCGATTACACTGTGTAATTTTTGAAAATACAACTGGACAGAATGTTTGGGTAATCGATTATCCACTCGATGTAATCGATTACTGAGAGTTGTTACACCAGTTTTCAGATTTCAAAGTGAAAAATTTTCACCCCAAACGAAAGTGTTTCATTCCAAACGAATCCTACACTTCCCTAGAGGTGCTATGGTTGATTGGAAAGCCTATATAAAGGAATTAGAACACATAACTCACAGCACAACTCATAGAACAACTTTCATACAAATCTTTCAAAAGTTCTCACAAATATTTTGAATATTTTTCTGCACTTTTAGCAACTTGGACTCTAACTTTCAAAGTAAACTTTTCTGAGTTTCTTAAGAGTGTTTCTAAGTTTCTCAAACTTCCAAATAGCATTATTACTTATAGTACACAAGAGTTGTTTGATTGCAAGTTATAATTGTTATACTAAACGTGTAAAGGCAATCCTGCCATTGTTGTACATTCTTCATTTTGCAAGAATTCTTTCTTTCCCAAGGGTGTGAATAGAAAGGGTATAGAGTTACTTGGAAAGGTTTTTCCCAAAGGAGATTAAGTATTGGTGAGTGTGTAAGGTATGTAGAGATCTAGAGATGTTGTAATTACAACTCATAATATTTAGTAAGGAAATCTTTTGTGCTGCAAGAGTACTAGACGTTGCCTTCGGTAGACAAGAAGATGAACTAGTATAAAACATTTGTGTACTCTCTTCTCCTTTATCCTTTTAAATTTCGGTTGTTATTTTTCTGCATTATTTTTCCGCTGCACTTAAACTCTTGATTTTGCAGAAAAAGTGGCCATACTCTTAAGCCAACTAATTCACTCCCTCTTAAGTTGCAATCTCATTCTTACAATATTAACAATGTCATAACACAATTTAAACAGACAACAACACAATGTTCCAAGAAAAGCTAAGCGACTCCATAAACTCTGAATCTTTTAATCATTTGCTTCACCAACAATTCAATTACCATGGATTGAGCAACAAGGAAACATAGAGAGAGTCAATCATTAAATCATGCAATACTCGACATGGTGAATTTAAATAGAATAATAAACATTAGAAATTACAAACAAAGAAAGTATTTAACCATCACATTAATCATACCAACATAGCTACAACCAAAATCCACTTATTCACTTCATACTAGAATGATAACATATTTACCGCAAGTTCCAACGCCGCTTAAGGCCACCAATACCACAAGGGCAAGTCAACACCACTTAATGTGATTCATTACCATGAAGAGCAAGTCTACACATCTTAAGGCGACACAATACCACAAAGGGCAAGTCTATACCACTTATGGCGACATAATACCACGAAGGGTAAGTCTACACCACTTAAGGCGACACAATACCACGAAGAGCAAGTTTACACCACTTAAGGCAACACAATACCACAATGGGAAAGTCAACACCACTTATGACAATCCAATACCACGATGGACAAGTCAATACCACTTAAGGAAATCCAATACCACGATGGGCAAGTCAATACCACTTAAGGCAATCCAATACCACGATGTGCAAGTCAATACCACTTAAGGCAATCCAATACCACGATGGGCAAGTCAATACCACTTAAGGCAATGCAATACCACGATGGGCAAGTCAATACCACTTAAGGCAATCCAATACCACGATGGGCAAGTCAATGCCACTTAAGGCAATCCAATACCACAATGGGCAAGTCAACGCCATTCAAGACGATTCAATACCACCATGGGCAAGTCAACACCACTATATTCGATTCAATACCACGAAGGGCAAGTCTACACCTCTTAAAGGCGACACAATACCACGAAGGGTAAGTCTACACCACTTAAGGCGACACAATACCACGAAAGGCAAGTCTACACCACTTAAGGCGACACAATACCATAAAGGGCAAGTCTACACCACTTAAGGCAACACAATACCACAAAAGGCAAGTCTACACCACTTAAGGCAACACAATACCACGATAGGCAAGTCAATACCACTTAAGGTAATCCAATACCACGATAGGTAAGTCAATACCACTTTAGGAAATCCAATACCATGATGGGCAAGTCAAACCACTTAAGGCAATCCAATACGACGATGGGCAAGTCAATAACACTTAAGGCAATCCAATACCACGATGAGAAAGTCAATACCACTTAAGGCAATCGAATACCATGATGGGAAAGTCAATACCACTTAAGGCAATCCAATACCACAATGGGCAAGTCAACACCATTCAAGGCGATTCAATACCACAATGGGCAAGTCAGGATTTCTATACCACAATGGGCAAGTCAAGATTTTTATACCACGATGGGCAAGTCAAATAGAACAATAAGAACACATCCATCACATAAATAGAGCTAACATGATTAAATAGGAAATCTCTAAGTGTTTCCTCTTTAATGATTTTATTTCCTGGAAACCCTCCAACTAGTGAGTATCGTTGGAGTCTCCAATGTTACTTTCTATTACCACTTAGTCTAATGTTGCTCTCTCACCTGAATGTGCTCTAGTGTTTTTCATTAGGTAGCTTTGTTAAGCTCTCTTTCGTCTCCTTCAACCTTAGGGTCTTTCGACATTCATAACAAACAACAACCATAATATATCACTATTCATGTTAAAACAACCAAAAATGCCATAACCATACTTGTCATTCCTTAAAGAAACAAGTCTAACCCTACACATTCATATCACCACCCAAAAGAAGATTCAAAGCATTTTCAAATAATTCAATGGTTTTGAAAACAACACTACCCAAACCTCATTTTCGAAAAAAACTCATGAACCACGAGTTCCACAAGGTTTTCAAGACCAAAACGAACCATAACCTCGAAAAGAAGGTTTATGAGGTTTTACCCAACCTTAGAGAAGAGACCCATTTCGCATAAACAAGATACACAACCATGATAGAGGCTAAATCTAAACGATTTACCTCTTCTCAAGCTTCTTTAGTGCCTCAAAGAGTTCTCAAGTGATCTAGTCGTTGCTCCTCTTATCTTATCTCCAAAAAGTGTTTCTATTTCTCACTTGGGACTCTATTTTAGGTTTCAGGTTTTCGGGTTCTCGATCGGGTGAGAAGGGCTCACTTGGGCAAGAAACCCACGACTTTTCACATTTCCAGACACTGACGCTCTCGCTTGGGCGAGATCCTCTCGCTCAAGCGAGAATCCCACAGATTGCTCAAGTCTCTATCGCTTGAACGACCACTCCCACGCTCGGTCGAGGCTCTCAGAAAACTTACACAAGAAAACACTGAGTCTCTCGCTTGGGCGAGATCCTCTCGCTCAAGCGAGAATTGCCCAATAAAAACCCCAAAATTCTAAGATTTCTAATTATTATGAAAATGAAATTTGAGGTGTTATACTCCACCCTTGGATAAAATTCACAATCCACCACCATTTGATCAACCCAAACCCAAAACCCACTATCCTATTTTAAACCCCTCCATCCCACCCAAAGAACCCCTACCCATAACCCATCCCGCTCACTCCCCATCACCAAAAAAAAAATACATTAATTCCCCCACCCACCACATTAATTACCAACCTACACACAACCAACCATCTCTCCCCTTTTTCCCCAAACACTACCAAATACATCCCACCATTAACCAAGGAAAATTTGAAAACCCAATATTTCCCTCAAGCCTCATGCCATTAATGCCACAGTCCCCCAAACCCTCCCAACCCTTAGATTTCAGCGAATCTCTCTCCTCTACAAACCACTCACGGTCCACACTTTCCCCAAAACCTACAACAATTAATTATACACATCCCAATTTGACCCCACACGGTTTCTCAGTTGTTATCAATTTTCCCCCTCAAGACTTTGGCCACACACAAGTTTCACACATTTTTCACCCTACCCAACTCCCAACCCACACAATCGGCCCAACTAACTCCAACCTTGAGGACAAGGTTATTCCTCTATATGGGCCCAACACTCTCACACAGGCCCATTAGAGACAAGCATGCTCCTACATGGCTAGCTGATTATATTAGGAAGTAATATTTTGAATTATGTAATGTTGGTTGGGCCACTCTATAAGGCCCCAACCTTAGTAGTAACCCTAAACCTAATAGGTTTTGGATATATTACATATTAGCCTTCAGTAGCAGCTCAAGAACTATGTTATTCTCTTTTGTTTAGTGAATGCAAGGAAGAAGAATTATTCAGTTACCCCCATTTTCGCGCATGGAATAAACAAAAGGGAATGGAATCCCTAAACACCATCTACTCCTCTTTCAATCTCAATCTCTTCTTCTTACTACAACTATGTTGACAACGGTGGTTTCTGACCAAGAGCGAGGTCGTCGCTGATTCCTGATGAAGGTGGAGACCATGGTGGATCCGAACATCTCCTCCACAGCGTCGATAAGGAGGGGTTATTTTTTATTAACTGAACCAAGTGAGTCGATATGCTATCGATGAAAACAAATAAGGATTTGAACCTGTTACACATGGAGGACGATTCTATGACAAGATGGGATGTTCACCGCATCTACGAGAGGATGGAAGAGGCCATTGATGGCCACAGGTTGCTGCTTGACACCAGCTGGGGGAAGGAAAACGGTATGTAATTTTACTTGTCTTTTACTATCTGTGGCTGCTGTTGTTTGATGGTGGAGGTATAAGGAATAAATTGGTTTGGGTGACAACCCATTTATGATCAAAAGCTGTTTTAGAATTGCTATGGCACATTAGTATTTCATTCTTAATCAAATATGGATATATGATTTTCGGTTGGAACCGAATGAATGGGAGTATGTGGTTTTGTATGATTCTAGTTGAAACATTTATAAACTAAGCATACAAGCCTATTATACAGATTAGCAACCAAATAAAAAAGGATATGTTTACAAAATATGTGTGCTTTGACGTTCAGGGTACATAAAAAACATTGTTTCTTTTATAGTTAGAATGAATAGCTTACCTGAGCATACCTTTTATTTTTTACCCTTTAGATGTTGGCTTATTGTTTCTGATCGGTCCTTGTTGTTATCTCAGGAATCCTTTCTTGCCTCTCCATCTTGAATTCTTCAATTACTACCAATGTTGATATCTAGTTTCTAGATATTCATGCTTCTATTCGGAAAGCTCTTTTTTTGTAGATGTATTGTATGGTGTGTATGTGTATTCTAATGGATATGATATGTGTGTGTGTTGTGTGTTTTTCTATCTTGGCATGTTGTAAGTATGAATCATTGCACATCTTTATAATGGAATTTATTCCTCCTTTTTCTAGATCATCACACATTTTCATAATAAAAATTATTTTTTATCTCTCAACATAACAATTTTTGTTAAAAACATGAAAATAAAAATTGTTTCTTAAAAATGATAATAAAAAATAGAAATAAAAAATATTTCTCCAAAAGAAAGGCACCCTTACAAACTCACTAACTCAGTTCACTCAACATTGAATGATTATAACTTTGGTTGTCACATTTTGTTTTTGTTATGTTTTCTTTGGGATGGTACATGAGTATTTTTTATGTGTATGGTGAGTTTATGCTTGATTAAGAAGTACATGGAAGAGGATGAAGAGGAAAAAATTTCATTTCAATATTTAATTAAAAGGGGAGGGATCCACTTACTCCAAGGGTAATTGGAAAAACACTTACTCCGCATCATGATCATTCATTTTTGGGAAATCCAATGGTTTGAATTGGGGAGTACATCTAAACCATTGAATTTTTCAAAATTGAATGGTTAAGATGAAGAGTATATATTTCTCATTTACTTTTGGAGTAAGTGAATATCTCCCATAATTAAAAAAGTAATCATAATTTTGTTTCAGTTTTGTAATTTTTAACTATATATATTTGGTTCAATGTTTTTGTATCTTTAAAGAACATGATTCATACTAAACCAAACCAAATTATTTTATTTTATTCAATTCCTTATTGTCCCAGAAACATATAACCAAAGTAGACTACTACACCCCTAAGAAGTAGCAACTAGATGTGCATGATCAAAAGAGAAGTATGATATGGTGAGAGCTTAATCTTGAAAATTTCATGGAAAAAACTTCAATTTTGTCTGCTAATGCATACATTAATATTAATTATTAAGGAATATTAAATATAGATATATATATATATATATATATATATATAAGAAGATTAGAGAGCTTGAAAGTGCCAATCTATTAGCCAAGAAAAGTCGAAATTAAACTGTTTTTGTGAAGAACATTTAAGCTTAAAACTGTCTCATTTTGGCCACCTTGACATGCTAATTGTGGAGCACTAGTTAATCATACAGCTATGCTAGGTGGTGTTTACTAAATATGTCATAATTACATAACAAGGTTTAACCTGTACAAAAGTT
The DNA here is from genome assembly GCA_009771035.1 of Lupinus albus. Classification (NCBI taxonomy): domain Eukaryota; kingdom Viridiplantae; phylum Streptophyta; class Magnoliopsida; order Fabales; family Fabaceae; genus Lupinus; species Lupinus albus. Next base: position 8,963,243 of record CM019999.1, read on the forward strand.
TTGGATTCTAAAATGGGTAAGTATGCTTTGTATATTGACACAGTTGCAAATCTTGCAAGATAGCTTTGCCAAAAATTACTCCTAACATAGACTGAAATTAGAAGCACACACTTTTCCATATCATCACCGAAAATAAGGGTCTAATTAAGGGTTGAAAAAAATTTAATGCCCTTTTGATTCGCTGTCTACAGTGCACAGTTATTTTCCCTTCATGTAAGCACTCAACAACCACAACATAAACACCTTCATTTCATTTCATTTCCTTTTCTCCCCTTTGTTCAAACGCATTAAAGCAAAACAAAACCGTGTGCACTCCAATCCCTAGGGTTGCATTTCAAATTCTCTTTTTTCATGCAATTTCTTCATATTGTTTATTAACATTAAAGGTAACATGTCTAACATTTTACCATGTTATCAACTCTTGGAGCTCAATGTCATATCTGGCCAGGACTTGGCTTTGGTGAGCCGATCCATGCAAACCTATGCAGTTGTATGGATTGACCCTGACCACAAGCTCTCCACCCGAGTTGACCCTGAGGGCCATAATAACCCTGCTTGGAATGATAAATTTGTCTTCCAGGTAGAGGAGGACTTCTTTTATGATGAAACATCATTAATCACCATTGACATTTATGCACTTCATTGGTTCAAAGACATCCACGTTGGCACCGCAGAGGTGCTTGCAGGTGACCTTTTCCCACCACCTTCTGAGCCTTTCCACAATACCTACAAGCTTCGGAGCATGCAGCTCATGGGGCTCCAAGTCCATCGGTCCTCAGGTTCTCAGAAAGGATTTTTAAATGTTGGAGTGGCTGTGCTCGATAGCTCCGCGCGAAGCATGCCATTATATACACAAAATACCACAGCCCCTGATCATCACCATGTTCATACTGATCACATAACCCACCAAGCCCACGCCAAGTCGGAGTTTCGCCGCACAAAGAGCGACACAAGCTCAATGATTGGCTCAGAAGCCTTGGCTCAAGATAAGCTAGCCATGGCTAAAAGCCAAAAAACAAATTCAGTAACTTACCATTCTAAAGCAAGCACCAAGAGTAATCAAAAGAGTAGTTCCAACTTAAGAGTCTCAGATGTTAAGGCAACACCAAAGAATCATAAATTTGCCCAAAGGAATACAAAGGTGGTTCCAGGCTCACAAGAACCCACCGCAAGCGACTTCAACGCCTTGCAACGGCTCACGGCTCCAAGGATGAGTGTTGGCTATGAAGTCAAGGCATCCCCGAAGCCACAATTTCGGAATACTCCAGCCATGGCTTATAATGCTACTCCTAACTTAGGTGCCGTGAGAGCCACGCCAATGCACCCATTCGCTAAAGTGAATGCGCTGGAGTATGGTACTCCACGCAGGTCCAACATGGGAAATATGGTTCACCAACCCATTATGACTGACTCCGAGCTGGGGCCGTCGGCATCGGAGGTGGCGGCAGCGGTAGCAAGGAAGCCGCTGGTAGAGGAAGGAGAGAATTCAACGGTAGGAGGTTGGAGTTTGGATGAAAGTGTGGAGGAGTTGAAGCCTAAAGTGGAGAGGTGGCGGACAGATTTGGCGCCGGTATATGATGTCGGCGAAACGTCAAGCAAGCCCACGTCGTCGAGCAAGCCTACGACGTCCAGCAAGAAAGAGAGGCGTTCAAGGAGGCACACTGATGGTGGTGGTGGTGGGAATGGGTTGTTCTCTTGCTTTAGCGTTATATGTGGTGTTGAATGCTCCATTGTTTGCGGCGGTGATGGCAAGAAGAACCGGCGCCGCCAGTCTAAGTCGGTGGAGAATACAAGTTTTGTATGAAAAGGGGAAGCAGGTTGAGGTTGAATGCATGGCAGGTTGAACGGAGTTTGGCTCATCTCCTTTAATGGAGAGGCCAGTGAGTCCTCAGATTGCGACACGTGTAATAAAAAAAATGGACGGCTGAGATTTAAAATTGTATTACGTGTAATCGATTACCATATGGTGTAATCGATTACACCAGTAAACAGTGTAATCGATTACACAACCTTGGTAATCGATTACATATTTAAAAAAAAAATAGAAAGACATGGTTCTGATAAGTGTAATCGATTACCACATGGTGTAATCGATTACACCAGTTAAAAATTTAAAATACAAACTCAACGGCTTTCTGTAATCGATTATAATGTGAAAAATGCACATATCTGATGCTTTTAATATGTTGTAATCGATTACGAGTATAGTGTAATCGATTACATCATGTAAAATGCGCAGGTCTGATTAGTTTATCATCATGTAATCGATTACCATGGTTATGTAATCGATTACACTGTTTAACTGGTGTAATCGATTACACCATATGGTAATCGATTACATGTAATACAATTTTAAATCTCAGTCGTCCATTTTTTTTATTACACGTGTCGCAATCTGAGGGCTCACTGGCCTCTCCATTACAGGAGAGGAGCCAGACCCGGTTGAACGTGAGGATAGGAAATGTTGTATGAGAAATTTCAATGAACTAAATCTATGTAATTTTCTTTCATGATTTTTTATGCTATGTATTATTTTTAACAGTTTCAAATTCCCTTTACAGTTATATCCTGGCTTGCTTATGCTTGTAGAACATAATGTAAGATTACGTTTATTTGCAATTAATTTGCATACCAGGATGGTGGATCTTATGAGTAAAAAGTGTTCATTTGTAGAAGTTTTATTTTAAAAAACTAAATTCAGATTATTCAATCATTGCACGTTCACGTAAAATAGGTCGAAAAATATATTAAATTTTTGGATTATTTGTTAAATTTTGGTTACAAATAATGGCTACAATTTTTTATGGACTCTAGCTACTTGGCAATGTGGTTATAGACTTCAGTGTAAAATATGAAATTTTTTATACTCGTCACTCCAATGCCAGTTTCATTTTTTTTTCTCAAACTAAAGTTGCCAACGTGGTTGTAAACTTTAGTATAATGTTAATTTTTCACATACTCGTCCATCCAATTGGCGAGTTTGATATTTATTATAATATTTCACCCTCCTCGTTATGAGTGTGGATCCTCTCCAGGAGAGGTTAGTACTAGGTCAAGATTACGACACATGGCAAGATAATTTTTGAATGACCAAGATTTTAAATTAAAAAATAATATATTAGGGTTTAGAATGATTTTTTAATGGCCAAGATGAACCAACATAAAACTCAATCTCCTCATCACCACTATATATCTAGATGTCCTCTTCATCACTAAATCACACCCTTATAATAGTCATCTACATTTAAGAATTTAAGAAGTAACAAAATTAAAACAATAATTTATAAGAAATGGTAAATATACTAAAGTTAGAATAATGAATTCAAACTTAGTATGGATCAATATACTAACATGATGAAGTTTAATGAATGCATAACTCTAATTGAAGTGGTTATATCCCTCAACAATGGAAGGAGATCACATGTTTCAAACGGTGTCTCATTCTCTATCTCAAACCAATGAGAATGTTATGTTTTATTTTTAACAATTTTTTTATTCATATGATAATATATCATTAATCCGAGATAGGAAAGGAAACACAATTTCCAATAATAAGGTGAAGTGGCTATATATCACTACATTGCCAAAGTGATATTTTCCCTCAATAGGAATACTTCCAAACCTTCCTTCTGAAGAACTTAGATGAGTACCGTGTATGTATTTATATTTTATGAAGAAAAACCATGTTTGCATATATAATGTGTGGAGCGTGGACTTACGGCCCAATTGTGTGTTTGTTGTGCATGAACATATAATGAGGGAGTCTCGATCCTCTCCGGTGCAGGAGAAGCCAGTACTAAGTCAGGATTACGACACGTGGCAAGATAATTTTTTAATGGCCAATATTTTAAATAAGAAAATAAATACATACACGGTACTCATCTAAGTTCTTCGGAAGGAAGGTTTGGAAGTATTTTTATTGAGGGAAACTATCAATTTGGCAACGTAGTGATATATAGCCTCTTCACCATATTGTTGGGGGATGGGGATCACTTATTTCAAATTGTGTCTTCATCCCTATCCCGAACCAATGATATATTACCATATGAATAGAGAATGAGAGGACATCGAGATATATAGTTGTGATGAGGAGATTGTGTTTGATGTTGGTTCATCTTGAAGTATAACATATGTTACTCCATCATTATTTTCTCGTAGCACAAATTTTGAAGTTGGTCATGATTTTGGACATACAACAATTGGTTTAATGAATATTAATGATGATAATTTGTTTGTTGGGATGCAATTTGAATCCAAGCAATTAATAGTAAATACTAATAAAAAAATCATATGAAAAATTCCTTTGATTGTGTTGTTGTAGAGTCCAGGCAAGATAGATATGTTGGCCGATGTAGACATAGTTGTCTAACTACGTTAGTTTTCTAAGATCATAACAAATTAAATTTGTCATTCATTTCAGACCTTATTGTTAATTTGGTGTCTGGAGATCCGAGTATACTATTTAAGGCATTTGTGGGGGAGGTTGTTAGTACTTTTGGCTATACAATGATATATAGAAAGTCGTGGACCGCAAAGAAAATAACGTTGGCCTAAAATACCACATTGGATCAACATTGTGTATTTCACATGTCACAATTGTGAAATATCAAGCATATCACCATATTGTATATGATGTGGAAGACCCTAGTCGATTCATTTTGAAGAGAGTTTTTTGGGCTTCCAAACCATGCATTGAAGGGTTTACATATTGTAAACCAAACCTACAAGTGGATGAAACATTTTTGACCGGGAAATATACTGAAACATTATTAATAGCAAGTTCGCAAAACAAAAAGAATGGTGTATTTCCAATTGCCATTACCATTGTGGAAGACAAGATGAAAAAGCTTGGTAGTAGTTCTTTTAAAATCTTCAGACTTTTGCTATCCCTCGACCAAACATATATATAGTATTAGATAGGGGGACAAATTTGTTAGCTACACTTCGAAGCAAGCTAGCCGGATTGTCTAGTGCACAGTCAGATTATTTTATTCGTCATCCTGGTATTAATTTCAATAAAGAATTCAGATATTCTAGTCTCAATGACAAAGTTGTAGAAACAAGTATGTGTTAATTATATTTCATATTTATAAATAATTTGTATATTGTGAAATTTAATAAATTTAGATTATGAGTTGATGTGACCACAATACAAGCGAATTTTGCATTTGTTGCGTCAAAGTGGTATGAGGGCTGGAGCATGGTTAGACCAAATTCCAAAAGAAAAATGGAGTCAAGCATACAACAAAGGGAGACATACAACCACATGACCACTAATCTTGTAGAATGTATTAATGGTGTTCTGAAAGGATTTAGAGCTCTCCCTACCAATGCATTACATATATAATGCGAAAAGTTCACAAAGGTGATTATAGAAAATCAATGTTAATCTATATGTCAACTGGTTTGTACTTTTTAACGAGAGACTAAAGTCTCTAAGGTTGAAGTTGTATCTAGATATGGTAGTTTCCAAGTGAGGATGTATATTGTAAAACTAACCGACAATTAGTGTAATTATGAAGAATTTCAACCATTAAGATAGTCATTCTCTCATGTCATTGCAACATGCACTTCATTGAATTTAGATCGCGGACAATTTATCTCATCAATTTATTGGCTTGATAACCTTCTAAAGGCATATGAATATGAATTTCAACCGATTGGTAATGAATAATATTGGTCTGTTTATTCATATCTAACATTTATTCCTAATCCTGTTATGTGTAGGAAAAAACTAGAAGACCAAAGACTACATGCATTCACAATGAGATGGATGAAGTTCAAGTTAAATAAATTAAAAAATATGATGGTGTAGAAATGGGGTGCATAACAAGAAGGCATGTCTATTGCGAAGTTAACCAAAGACTAGATGCATTCATAATGAGACAGATTACCCTTGGTTTTTTATTTTGATGAAGACGACCCCTCGGACAGGGTCCCATTAAGGGAGTTTTGTAGAAATGTGATGTTTAAACACAATTTAATAAAATAGTAGAGGTAATTTTTATTCAATAATTTAGGTACATAATACTAACATGCTCCTTCATAAAAAATGGAGGACTCATGTTAGCAAACCCCATATATATATAAACATTTATTTAATTATTTCACAATTATTTATTATTTGAAGTTAAGAAAAAATAAACCAAATAAATGTTATATTTATCTATGCAGTTAATGATTATGAGCTTGAGTCTATTAAAAACTCCCTAGTGTAGTAGAGAATTATCATGACCCGATTTTCGGACAAACATTGGTTGCATGACTTTTCAGAGTTATCACTATATTTTTGTGGTTAAAATGTAGAAAACTTTTTTTTCTCCCATTTTTGGATTATGACGTTCCCTAACTTTGAAATATGAATTCGAGAGTTAATTATGAATTAGGGAGATACTTATGATTTAGGAAGTTAATTATGAATTAGGGAAAATATTAGCACTTGTTTGCTCGTTCTAGACGATACCCTTACTAATAGAATGAATAAGTTTATACCTTAAAATTGTTTGATTATTTATTTAGGAAAGAATAATACTTTTTTTATTTTTTTATTGTGTCTAACAAGATTTCCATCTTACTCCTACGTATCCTTTTGAGTAATAGAAAATCAAAAAAGTTCTGAGGTAAAAAATGTTTGTTTATTAGGGTGTGTTTTATTTATTTTTAGGAGCAGAAATGACATAGCACGACCGTCCAAATGATAACACTACGCCAAATACGTTGAGAAACAACGCTTTTTTGGGTTTAGGACAGTGCGTCCCTCCACTGTCTGTTTGACTGAAGTCGTATATGGTAGTCATTAATCGCGCTTTCTTATTTCGCTGTTGTATACCCCATTTTTCAATAGCGCAGCCTAAGTCATGCGATGTTATGGAACTCACAAATATAACAGTGTGAGCTACAACTAGCGTTGTGTTATGATAAATATATAACAGCAAAACTCACACGTAGCGTTGTAAAAAACAATATCGTACAACAACGAACATTATAAGTTACGATGTTGTAATTTTTGTATACCACAACACATAATTTTAGTAAGTAGTTGCGATGTCTTAATGTTTGTATGCCACAACACAACTTAAATAACGTGCTGATTTATGAGTTTACGTAAGAAATCGCATTGTTAAGATGCGTTGTCTGATAGTTTACGTAGGACAGCGCATTATAAGACGCGTTGTCTGATAGTTTACATAAGACAATGCATTATTAAGCAGCCAAAATTTATTCAATGCTCTCACATGCCTTATTACAACAGCACTTTATAGATTTCCTCTTAGAATACACTATTTATTAACTGCAACAACCACTATTTTTACAGGACTCACATTACCAGCGTCATATTACAACAACAATTTATAGATTTCCTCTTAGAATGCGCTGTTAATTATTCTCACCTGCAAACTATATTCAATATCCACATCACACACTCAACCAGCAGACTCTCAACAAACATACTATATTGTATATATTCAAGCTAGAACATCACATTAACACAATGAAACAAACAAAATTATAAACACAATGCAAACCAAGAACATTATTCCAAACAAACAAATAAAATTATAAACACAATGCTAATATAAGTAAAAGTGTTAATTACAAACAAATAAAATTATGCTATATTTATACAAAGATATGCATCTAACTTTTCCTCTTCTATGATGGTTTCTGGCTTGTAATATTATTGTCTTCTCCGGTAAGAATTTCATTAACCCAAAGGCCCTCATCATGATCATCTCTTGTATATAAATCATCATTCGTAGTTATTGGTCCGCTCTCATGCGACAGTGATATCCCAAAAAAAGGATCATATTCAGTATCAACATCTTCTTGGTCATCTATATTATTGATGATGATTTTGTTGGTCAATAGAACAATGGACCATTTCTTATTTGGTAGGTCACTAACATAGAATACTTGTTGAGCCTGGGATGCTAGAATAAATGGTTCATCTTCATATCCTGACCTATTAAGATCTACCTGCATGAACCCTAATTCATCAACTCGAAAGCCATTATTGTTATCAACTCACATACAACAAAAAACCAGCATCCGAAACATTGTGTAATCCAATTCCCAGATTTGTTTAATGACCCCAAAGTATGACATGTTTACATATATTGGGTTTCTATCTTTGGCAATTGGCATATGTAGAGTTCGAGCAACAATAGTCACACCACTATTTTGCATTTTACTTTGATTATCTTGTTTTTCAGTATAAAATGTGAACCCATTAATTAGGAAACCATTGTAGGATAAGATATGAATACTTGGACCATTGGCTAACCATTTCAATCTTTCGGAAACAGAATCCGCATTTATATTCAACTCTTCATTAGTGAGATGTTTTATCCACTTTATGAAATGTAACACCCTTAATTTATATTTCTTAAGATGTGGTAACAGTCCTGAAGAGAGGGACATGCTGCCATATTTTCGCTTGAGCGAGAGGGCCTCGCCCAAGTGAGAGGATGGCTTGGGCGAGAGATGGCTCACTTGGGGAGTGGAAAATTGGGAGATACTAAAGGTGTAAGACTGAGATTGCAACTAAGAGGGGGGGGGGGGGGGGGGGGGGGGGGGGGTGAATTAGTTGTTGCAATAAGTATGGCCAATTTTTCTACAATATCAAAGTTAATGTGCAGCGGAAATAATATGCAGAAAAATATTGACTAAGGAAGGATAAATAAATAACAAGAGAATGGAAAGAGAGTACGCAAATGTTTTATACTGGTTCACCTTCTTGTCCACCGAAGACTACGTCCAGTATTCTTGACGCGCAAGAGATTCCTTTATTAAATATAATGAGTTGCAATTACAAATATCTCACCCCGAGATCTCCTTCTACCTTACACACTCACTTATATCTAATTCCCTTGGAAAACTCTATTCCAAGTAACACCCTTGGTAAACACTATACCAAGTCACTCACCCTTTCTCTTCACACCCTTGTGAAAGAAAGTAAACTTTGCAAAAGTGAAGAATGTACAATTTGGCTTGGATTGCCTTACAAGTGTATATGACAATTTCTAGAACTTGCAATCCAATAACAACTCGTATACTTGAGATAATAATGCTTTTTAACAATTTGAAAAACACTTAGAAGCAACTTCAAAATAACTTTGAAAGTTTAAGAGTAGGTTGCTAGAAAAGTGTAAGTAAAATCAGAATGTGTGAGAGCTTTTGAGAGTCTCAAGTAAAAGTTTGTAATCTGAGTTGTTGTCTATTGTTGTTTTTGTGTGAGAGTGTTTCAATGCCTTTATATAGGCTTCCAATCAACCACAATACCCTTAGGCATGAGTAGGTTTCGTTTGGAATGAAAAGCAATCAGTTTGGAGTGAAACCTCTTCACTTGAAATCTGAACAACTGATGCAACAACTCTCAGTAATCGATTACTGCAAATGGGTAATCGATTACCCAACAATCCTGTTAACAGCTTTTTGAAAATTCACATAGTGTAATCGATTACTGGATTTGAGTAATCGATTACTCAACAACACTATTTGACAGCTTATTTAATTTTCCTTAGTGTAATCGATTACACTACTTTGAGTAATCGATTACCCTGTTTTCTAAAAATGGTAATCTGTTACTCCAAAGTCTGTAATGGATTACTCATAGCTGTTAGAGGTTTGAAAACTCTTTTCTCACTCATGTAACTTGTTACTCAAGTATGGTAACCCGTTACATGTTGTGTTTGAAAATTATTTTTATTCACACTTAGTTTTTCCTGATTTTCTTGAAAACAATTTTGAGCATTATTAACTAAGTAAATAAAGGAGTTGTAAGGATAGAAGTACCTAAAGACTTAGACTCTATTTCTTGAAGCTTTATCTTCGATAGTCTTTGTCGGTCTTCTTCCTTTCTTCTTTTGTGATATTGGTGTCTTCATCAAAACCGTGCCAAGGTCAGGAACAAGATCTTCTTCACAATCTCCCCCTTTTTGATGATGACAAACCAATGTCTTCTTGAAAGTGTAATTTTCTTAGAGCAGCGTACTTGATGATATATCTTGACTTGTCTTGAATATGCTCCCCCTATATGTATGCATGTATGCTCCCCCTTTCTTTTGGAATTATGTGCCTGAAAGAATATTGACAGAAAATACACTTCTCCCAACTTTTCTCCCCCTTTTGACTTCATCAAAAAGAAGAAAAGCCAAGAGTCTAGCACAATAGACATTTGTAGAGCATAGCATACAATAGTTCATAGTATATGAAAGTTCAAGTAACAATATAAAATCATATATATATATATATAAGACAATAACCCCATGTATGAAACATAAACATCTTTGCATAATTACGAAAATAAAGATGTTCATACAAAATCCAGAATAGTAGAAAATAAAATAAAATCCAAACAATGTTCAAAAGCTCATGGAAAATGCACAACCATAGACATTACAAAATCAGAGACCTAGACAAAGTAATCTAAGACTCGGGCTCGGAACTATCTTCATCAACATCCATGTTTCTTAGCCTCGAAGAAAGACGATGAAGTTCGTAATGGATTTGGTGACTCTAAGTATCAAAAGCATCCATCCTTGTGGTGATGTAGCCACGAAGAGAAACCAATTCATCCATAATCATCTGATTAGTGGGCATAGTAGCAGACGAAGAGGATTGAGCATGAGATTCAGGCTGGTTTGGTGCAGCAGTAGGTTCTGGTTCGTTGGTAGGAGCAGGTTGGCGGTCAGTACGATGTTTGTCGGTTCAACGAGTGACAGGATCTATAACGAATCCCATCTTGTGGACAACCTCAATATCAACCTTGCTTTTCGCGAAAATTGAGGGCCACTTTGGTCTCACCTTCTAAAGGTACGTCGAAATGCTCTAGGATTTTGGTAATGAAGATGGCGTAGGGCAACGGACTTTGGGAGCCGCGAACATGCCACATTTGATTCATTATCATCTTAGTCCAATTAATTTTGATGTTAAACTTGATAGCATACATCAATTGGAGCTCTATGTCACTTATTTGCGAATGATTTGAAAATTTTGGCAAAATGACATAGGAAAGAAAATAATGGATCAAACGATCTTCCAGCGTGAGATATCCAGCAGAGAGGATATCCCTGTTCTTAACAGTCTCGCCAAGGCTTTGCTGCTTTCGCCTTTCTATTTCCTCCTTAGAAATTCTACAAATAGAAAGATAGAATTTCTTGCGATCGTAATCATCCCATTCACATACCAGGCCGAACCCAGTAAAGTCGCCTATCATCGGTATATCACAGCAAATAGAACTAATGGTTTTCATATCCAAAACAATGTCCTTTCCCTTGACATGGGAAGTCATAAGATTTTTCCTAAAGTTCATGTTGTAGTAAAATACGCGAACAAGCTCAGGATAAATATCGTTCGCTTCGCAGCAAAAGTTAAAAAGTTTTTGTTGCCGCAAAAGATAAGGAAAAAGAAAATCTTCAAACTCAAAGTTTTCAATGTTACCGTACTTAGGAGTGAAGATGGCGTGTCCATGGAAATTTTCCTCGAAGACCTTCCTTTGAGCGTCATTAGCAAGAAGCCTCGTCAAGTTCAACGGGTTGGACTTGGAAGTTGATTCTCCTTGCTTAGACTTTGAAGAACGTAGTCTTTTTGAAGATGAAGCCATTGTTGGTGTTTGAAGGTTTAGGGTTTTTTTGAATTTGGAAATTTGGGGGTTTTTGATTGAGGCCACAAATCACAAACTGGATGTAGAAGTGTTTAGAATTGAAAATGTGATGTGATTTGCAACAAAAATCAATCAAAATGGAGTAGAAATGAGGTTTTTAGAGATTGAGAGGGTTTAGAGAGGGTGAACACGAGTTACAGGAGAGAGAAAAATGGTGGATTTCTTAAAAATGAAGCAGTTCATATATATAACTGTACAGAGTAATCGATTACACTGAGTGAGTAATCGATTACCCACTTTCAAAAATTCAAAATTTTTCAAACAGTGTCTCTATGTAATCGATTACACCATTACAGTAATCGATTACTGTAACATACTGTTTTTCCACTGATGTTAAAAATGATTTTTGGCTCTAAAAACTTGAAAATTAAAGCATAAAACACACAATTTAAGATCAAGTAGGCATTGGATATAAACAATGAAGCATATATATAAACATTTAAACATGTTAGGACAAATAAGCTTCATCGAGTATGTGTAACACCCCGAATTTTAGTCTTTAAAAATTAGAGTATCAGTTCTGGAAGCCTCGCTTGATCCAGAGATTCTCGCTTGAGCGAGAGAGGTGCATCTAGGAGGGTGAAATCTTGGGCTATACTGGAGGATTCTCGCCTGAGCGAGAGTTGTATCACCCGAGCGAGAAATGGCAATTTTGGGCAGTGTAATCGATTACACAGTCCATGTAATCGATTACATGCAGATAAAAAGCATCAGATATGTGTATTTTACATGATGTAATCGATTACACAATACATGTAATCGATTACATGCAGATAAAAGCATCAGAGATGTGCATTTTACATGATGTAATCGATTAAACAATACATGTAATCGATTACATGCAGATAAAAGCATCAGATATGCGCATTTTACATGATGTAATCGATTACACAATACATGTAATCGATTACATGCAGATAAAAGCATCAGATATGTGCATTTTACTGTGAGATTCTCGCCTGAGCGAGAATGGACTCGCTTGAGCGAGAAACCGACGACTGCTCTTTAAAAATAGAAACCCCAAACACATTTTAGGGTTAGAACTTGAAGAGAAGAGAGAGAAGGGAGCTTTTCAAGAGCAAGGAGCCTTAGGACTCATTTTAGAGCTTGCGAAGAGGTAAACCTCTTGTTCCTAACTCTTCTTCTTCCTCTCTAACTTGTTTTGGGTATGTTGGATTTATTTTCATAACATGAGAAATCATGGAAACTCATCCGTTAGAGTTATGGTTCGTTTTATGTTGATTTTATCTTGTAAACTCTTGGTTTAGAGATAGTATCTCAAGAATGGAAAAGGTTGTGGGTTGATTCATGAAAACCCCAAAAACCCTAAAAGTGAAAATGTGGTAAAAGGAGAGAATGAGTAAAATGTTAGAGGTAGAAGATGAGTTTACCCCAAATATTGAAATATGAGATGTTATGCATGTTTTAGATGGTTGAATATTGATGATGAATATTTTGTATGATTAAATGATGCAAAATAAGTTGTTTATGTAATATTTGGAATAAATAACTAACATTGTGTTATGTGGTGGGATGAGAAGAGAGATCCTAAGGTTGGAGGTGGTGTTGGTAGAATTCGAGAAGTTGCCAAGAACCGAACCCCAATACTCACCAAGGTAAGGAGGAGTCTTTAAATGGTATATGGTAATGGATAATGTGTGTATTTTCTGAGTGTGAGTACGATAAAGTGATGAATCGCTTAGTTATGGTAAACATATATGGGTGTGTCTATGATAATGGTATGCGTGGATTTACTGTTTACGGATTTATGTTGTATCAATGAAAAGAAAATATGATTTTAGCCGACCATTATTGGTTAGCAAAACTTTGGCTCAAGTTATGTAGCAATGCTTTGGCTCAAGCTATGTAGCAAAACTTTGGCTCAAGTTATGTAGCAATACTTTGGCTCAAGTTATGTAGCAACACTTTGGCTCAAGTTATGAAACAATACTTTGGCTCAAGTTATGAAGCAAAACTTTGGCTCAAGTTATGTAGCAATACTTTGGCTCAAGTTATGTAGCAATACTTTGGCTCAAGTTATGTAGCAACACTTTGGCTCAAGTTATGAAGCAATACTTTGGCTCAAGTTATGTAGCAATGCTTTGGCTCAAGCTATGTAGCAACACTTTGGCTCAAGTTATGTAGCAACACTTTGGCTCAAGTTATGTAGCAAAACTTTGGCTCAAGTTATGTAGCAATGCTTTGGCTCAAGCTATGTAGCAACACTTTGGCTCAAGTTATGAAGCAATACTTTGGCTCAAGTTATGTAGCAATGCTTTGGCTCAAGCTATGTAGCAACACTTTGGCTCAAGTTATGTAGCAATACTTTGGCTCAAGTTATGTAGCAACGCTTTGGCTCAAGCTATGTAGCAAAACTTTGGCTCAAGTAATGTAGCACAAAATGAATTTATAAAACAAATGGTTTATTAACTCATTTTTCTAATGTGGATTATCTTATAATGACGTTTATTGAATTAATGACTTACTCCTTTATGTGTTTTGTACTTTTGTCATTGATAATCCCATTGCAGGTAAATAGACAAATGAAGTATGTCAGGTCGGGAGCTTTAGGAGCTTTAGACTTTGGATTCACTATTTATGTTTTTCGTATTCTAAATGATTACCTGCGGATTTAAATGATTGTAATCATGACTAACCATTATTTGGATATTTGTAACTATGCGTAATGTTATTTTGGAGGATCAGAACCTTTGAGGTCTTAGTACTCATAGGGAATGATATGAATGAATTATGTTTTTCTACAAGATTAATTGTGTGATAATATAATAGGTTATAAGATTAGTTCCAGGAATGATTCATGAGAAGTTCTAGGTAAAATGATTATGCATGTGGTTATTGATTCATGGATTGAGTGTGAGGAGGGGAAACAAGATTTTAAAGTAAGGATATTAAAATGGTAAATTGAGTTATGAGTGATTGAATGGAATTGAATTAAAATGAGAAAAATTTTCAAGGGTAGAAAATCGGGTCTTTACAATATGGTATCAGAGCATAGTTAATTCTGCGACCTAGTGCATGGCCTTACTTGCTTCTTTGTAACATGTGTAAAAATTTGACTAGTTGAGATTGTGTGTATTGAATGTTTAAAGCATGTGGCTTTGGTATGATGACATGCGACTTGTTATGAGACTATGTGATTTCCTGACTTGAGTGAATTAAAATTAGCTTACTGACTAGTGTAACAAGTGCGGTAGACTTCACTATGGAAGTACGTGCCCGAGAAAAGGGAATGGATGTTTCCACTGCAAGGAGTTTGGGCATATTAAAAGGTATTGTCCCAAGCTGGATCGGAGACCTAATGTCATGCATGCTGGGGAGGCAAGGGACCACGGTCGGATGGTTACCCCAAGTGGCGCAGGGACATCGGGTGTTGATGATCCGGCAAGAGGTAAACGCATGGTGACAGGTATTCCTTGTTTAGTGATGTTGATTCGGGAGCGACACACTCCCTCATATATGTTAAATGTGAAAACCGGCTGAGATTGTAAACTGAGTCATTACTTCTGACTTGGTCGCGTCGACCCCAATCTTTGTGCTGGTGGTGGTGTCGACGTTTATGTTCTAGAGTCTGGTTGTGGTAAAAGGTGTGATATTTACCATAGACTCAGTCTGCTTGTCGTTATCCCAATTAGATATAATTCTGGGGATGGACTGATTGTCGGCAAATCATGTTATGATTGAATAGCGCTGACAGGGTTGTAGCGGTTGGGGATCTGTGCAAGGTGTCTGACCAGGCCAGTGGTATAGGGCCAATGTCGGCTAAGAAAGTCAGGATCCTCCTTCGAAAAAGGGATCGATATTCATTCAGTAAATGTCACAAGAGGGTATTTAAGAACTCGTTAGTATTTCGAGATGTTAAGATTTGAAAGAACTATTTATTTTGTCTTGGAAAGTGGACTTTCGTCTATGAATGATTGACTTTTATAATAAGTATACTGACAAGAAAAATTGTTAAGTCGGGGATGCTTGTTTTCTCTTATGAGTTGTTAAAGGTTAATTCCCTTTGTTGGCCTTAGTGTGTATGCGTACGCTAAGAGGTGAAACTCATATTTCGAAAAGGAAATAGAGGTTGGATAAATTACCTAAAGGTCCTTGCGACTAATGTGTTTACATGGACGTTGACTAATCAGATGTATTATCATTTTGAGGTGACCTATGGTTGGTACCCAAAATCGATTAAGTATGAAAAAGTTATTTTTGATTCTTGTGTATGAAGCTTCTGGTCTATGAATTTTTTTTTAAAAGAGGAGTACTCGCCGTAACAAATATATATTGGTAGTGAACACCAAATTATGTGCGGGGATGTTGAACCTCAAAAACTTATTTTGGATCGGGAGTGTCTCAGTGTACGGTAGGGGTAAATGGTAGAACCTTTACCATAGTGTTGATATGCGCAATGACGTCCTAGCTGGATTTAATCCTGGAAATGGACTAGCGGTCAGCAAATCGTGTTATGTTTAACTATGTGAAATTGTTGAGGTGAAGATTTAAATTTGGTATGCATTGATATGTATTTGTATGCTAAAGGGGTAAGACTTATGCTGATAATCGAGGAAAGAGGCTAGTCGAGTTGTTTACCCCGTTGATGTGATGAATACATTTTATTAGACGTGAAACTTTTGGTCTCGAATGACCGGTTCTTTTGCGGTAGGACATTGGCAATGCATGAAATAGTGGTGGTGTACCTAAGTGGTCTGCATTGAATGTTGTACCAGCGAAAGTTGTTGCTGTTTCGTGAACGTCAGTAATGACGGTGTATGAGTGTGATGTAGCCATATGAGAGAAGGAGTTTTGGGTTGTGTTGAATTGATTATGTAAACTTTGTTTCATAAGTCGTGGATTCAAACCGTTTTCGAAAATCATTTTCTTTGGGTGAAACATAGTCTGTGGCTAAGAAATGATTTGGTCTTATGTTGGAGAATTCTGAAATTTTAGCAACCATCTCGGGATAAGTATGAAGTTGTTAAGAAAATTTATTGATAAAAGACGCCCATGTATTTCTGGGCATAATGCGAGTGGGTTAATAAGTTTATTTTGCTGACGGAATTGGAGTGACCAAACCGAACGCAAGTTGTAGGTCGAGTGTTGGTCGACTTATGCTTGCCGATTGGTAACGTAATACCTAGTTTTGGTGTGAATAAATGGTTTTATGGTTTCAGTGGAGGCTAGAAATTGGTAATTTCTTTAGACGATAAGATTTGATGGTAGAAATATTTGATGTAATTAGACAATTATTGGATAGTTGAATTGTGTACGATGGATGAGACACTAAGAGTCCTTTTGTGTAAGTACTTTGTTGATTGAGTGAAATGGAATTGTGCTAGATTCTTGAGTGGAGATGAAACTAGCTAGTGTATGATGGATGTTAAAAGACGCATTTAGATAGATATGAGATAAGGAGTTCCCCATTCGCTAAAGTTCGAGAATGTTATCGAAATTCTTAACGTATGTTAGGATTGATAGATGGATAGGTGCTAGATACATATGGTTCTTGACGAATGTAGGAAAGATCTTTAGTCTAAATTACGGTTTAATTCTCAGGGCATTCGGGATATTAAAGGCGAAACCTTAATATTTGGACATTTATGAGTTAGTTCATGAATTGGTGGGTGATGTCACGGTTTAGTGGTGTATGCCCTTAGTGACTGATTAAGTAATCTTAATGGATTAGGGAATCGATTATGATTTTGGTGGAGTATCCTTGTGCCTAAGGTTTAGGTGATGATTTTGATTTCCGAGGTATGTTTAATTTTCGGGGACGAAAATTCTTATAAGAGGGGGAGGATTGTAACACCCCGAATTTTAGTCTTTAAAAATTAGAGTATCAGTTCTGGAAGCCTCGCTTGATCCAGAGATTCTCGCTTGAGCGAGAGAGGTGCATCTAGGAGGGTGAAATCTTGGGCTATACTGGAGGATTCTCGCCTGAGCGAGAGTTGTATCACCCGAGCGAGAAATGGCAATTTTGGGCAGTGTAATCGATTACACAGTCCATGTAATCGATTACATGCAGATAAAAAGCATCAGATATGTGTATTTTACATGATGTAATCGATTACACAATACATGTAATCGATTACATGCAGATAAAAGCATCAGAGATGTGCATTTTACATGATGTAATCGATTACACAATACATGTAATCGATTACATGCAGATAAAAGCATCAGATATGTGCATTTTACATGATGTAATCGATTAAACAATACATGTAATCGATTACATGCAGATAAAAGCATCAGATATGTGCATTTTACTGTGAGATTCTCGCCTGAGCGAGAATGGGCTCGCTTGAGCGAGAACCCGACGACTGCTCTTTAAAATTAGAAACCCCAAACACATTTTAGGGTTAGAACTTGAAGAGAAGAGAGAGAAGGGAGCTTTTCAAGAGCAAGGAGCCTTAGGACTCATTTTAGAGCTTGCGAAGAGGTAAACCTCTTGTTCCTAACTCTTCTTCTTCCTCTCTAACTTGTTTTGGGTATGTTGGATTTATTTTCATAACATGAGAAATCATGAAAACTCATCCGTTAGAGTTATGGTTCGTTTTATGTTGTTTTTATCTTGTAAACTCTTGGTTTAGAGATAGTATCTCAAGAATGGAAAAGGTTGTGGGTTGATTCATGAAAACCCCAAAAACCCTAAAAGTGAAAATGTGGTAAAAGGAGAGAATGAGTAAAATGTTAGAGGTAGAAGATGAGTTTACCCCAAATATTGAAATATGAGATGTTATGCATGTTTTAGATAGTTGAATATTGATGATGAATATTTTGTATGATTAAATGATGCAAAATAAGTTGTTTATGTAATATTTGGAATAAATAACTAACATTGTGTTATGTGGTGGGATGAGAAGAGAGATCCTAAGGTTGGAGGTGGTGTTGGTAGAATTCGAGAAGTTGCCAAGAACCGAACCCCAATACTCACCAAGGTAAGGAGGAGTCTTTAAATGGTATATGGTAATGGATAATGTGTGTATTTTCTGAGTGTGAGTACGATAAAGTGATGAATCGCTTAGTTACGGTAAACATATATGGGTGTGTCTATGATAATGGTATGCGTGGATTTACTGTTTACGGATTTATGTTGTATCAATGAAAAGAAAATATGATTTTAGCCGACCATTATTGGTTAGCAAAACTTTGGCTCAAGTTATGTAGCAATACTTTGGCTCAAGTTATGTAGCAATACTTTGGCTCAAGTTATGTAGCAACACTTTGGCTCAAGTTATGAAGCAATACTTTGGCTCAAGTTATGTAGCAATGCTTTGGCTCAAGCTATGTAGCAACACTTTGGCTCAAGTTATGTAGCAACACTTTGGCTCAAGTTATGTAGCAAAACTTTGGCTCAAGTTATGTAGCAATGCTTTGCTCAAGCTATGTAGCAACACTTTGGCTCAAGTTATGAAGCAATACTTTGGCTCAAGTTATGTAGCAATGCTTTGGCTCAAGCTATGTAGCAACACTTTGGCTCAAGTTATGTAGCAATACTTTGGCTCAAGTTATGTAGCAACGCTTTGGCTCAAGCTATGTAGCAAAACTTTGGCTCAAGTAATGTAGCACAAAATGAATTTATAAAACAAATGGTTTATTAACTCATTTTTCTAATGTGGATTATCTTATAATGACGTTTATTGAATTAATGACTTACTCCTTTATGTGTTTTGTACTTTTGTCATTGATAATCCCATTGTAGGTAAATAGACGAATGAAGTATGTCAGGTCGGGAGCTTTAGGAGCTTTAGACTTTGGATTCACTATTTATGTTTTTCGTATTCTAAATGATTACCTGCGGATTTAAGTGATTGTAATCATGACTAACCATTATTTGGATATTTGTAACTATGCGTAATGTTATTTTGGAGGATCAGAACCTTTGAGGTCTTAGTACTCATAGGGAATGATATGAATGAATTATGTTTTTCTACAAGATTAATTGTGTGATAATATAATAGGTTATAAGATTAGTTCCAGGAATGATTCATGAGAAGTTCTAGGTAAAATGATTATGCATGTGGTTATTGATTCATGGATTGAGTGTGAGGAGGGGAAACAAGATTTTAAAGTAAGGATATTAAAATGGTAAATTGAGTTATGAGTGATTGAATGGAATTGAATTAAAATGAGAAAAATTTTCAAGGGTAGAAAATCGGGTCTTTACAGTATGCCTAGTTCTCGTCGAATTTTGTAGAAAGGTTCTTTAGCCAATGGTTTAGTGAAAATGTCTGCTAGTTGGTTATGCGTACCAACAAATTCTACTGTCACATCTTTCTTTTGGACATGGTCCCTAAGGAAGTGATGCCTTATATCGATATGTTTGGTTCTAGAATGCATTACTGGATTCTTTGTGAGGTTTATAGCACTAGTATTGTCACATTTCAGCGGAGTGCAGCCTAAGTCTAAGCCATAATCTCGTAATTGTTGCTTAAGCCACAACACTTGGGCACAACAACTACCTGCTGCTATATATTCAGCTTCAGCAGTGCTTAGCGCAACACATGCTTGTTTCTTGCAAGACCAAGAAACTAAAGCATTGCCTAAAATGTGACAAGTACCACTTGTACTTTTCCTCTCAGATTTGCAACCGGCAAAATCTGAATCTGAATATCCGGCCAAATCATATATGCTTCCTTTTGGATACCATAGCCCAACGTCAGTTGTTCCTTTTAAGATATTTCATGATTCTCTTAACAGCAACTAAGTGTGATTCTTTTGGATTAGATTGATAACGTGCACACAAACATACACTAAACATGATATCTGGTCTACTTGCAGTTAGATATAAAAGAGATCCGATCATACCTCGATACTTTGACATTTTAATGCTTTTTCCAGTTTCATCTGTATCAATGTATGTATTGGATCCCATAGGAGTAGCTATAAGCTTGCATTCATTCATTTCAAATCTTTTCAGCAGATCTTTGCAATATTTGGATTGGCTGACAAAGATTCCGTTATCAAGCTGTTTAATTTGAAGTCCAAGAAAATAGTTCAATTTTCCCATTATGGACATTTCAAATTCTCCTTGCATCATATTGCCAAAGTCACTACACAAACTTTCATTAGTAGAACCGAAATTAATATCATCTACATAAATTTGAACTAATAAAGTATGATGGTTTATTTTCTTTATAAATAGAGTAGTGTCGACCTTCCCTTTCGTAAAACCTTTTTCTATCAGAAAATTAGTCAGACGATCATACCACGCACATGGTGTAACACCCCAAATTTTAATATTTAAAATTATAGTATCAGTCCTGGAAGCCTCGCTTGATCGAGAGATTCTCGCCTGAGCGAGAAAGGATCACCTAGGAGGGTGAAATCCTGGGCTATACTGGAGGATTCTCGCCTGAGCGAGAGTTGTCTCGCCTGGGCGAGAAATGGCAATTTTGGGATGTTGACACTGTGAGATTCTTTTTTTTAACAGTGTAATCGATTACCCAATCCTGATAATCGATTACATGCTGATAAACTAATCAGACCTGTGCATTTTACATGATGTAATCGATTACACTGCACTCATAATCGATTACATCATATTAAATGCATCAGATATGTGCATTTTTCACATTGTAATCCATTACACAATACTGGTAATCGATTACATGCTGATAAACTAATCAGACCTGTGTATTTTACATGATGTAATCGATTACACTATACTCGTAATCGATTACAACATATTAAAAACATCAGATATGTGCATTTTTAACTGATGTAATCGATTACACCATATGGTAATCGATTACACTTACGACGATGCTCTTTAAAATAGAAACCCCAAACACATTTTAGAGTTAGAACTTTGAAGAGAAGAGAGAGAAGAGAGCTTTTCAAGAGCAAGGAGCCTTAGGACTCATCTTAGAGCTTGAGAAGAGGTAAACCTCTTGCTTCTAACTCTTCTTCTTCCTCTCTAACTTGTTTTGGGTATGTTGGATTTATTTTCAAAACATGAGAAACCATGGAAACTCATCCTTTAGAGTTATGGTTCGTTTTAGGTTGTTTTTATCTTGTAAACTCTTGGTTAAGAGATAGTATCTCAAGAATGGAAAGGGTTGTGGGTTGACTCATGAAAACCCCAAAAACCCTAAAAGTGAAAATGTGGTAAAAGGAGAGAATGAGTAAAATGCTAGAGGTAGAAGATGAGTTTACCCCCATATATTGAAATATGAGATGTTATACATGTTTTAGATGGTTAAATATTGATGATGAATATTTTGTATGATTAAATGATGGAATATAAGTTGTTTATGTGATATTTGGAATAAATGACTAACATTGTGTTATGTGGTGGGATGAGGAAAGATCCTAAGGTTGGAGGCTATGTCGGTGGAACTCGAGAAGTTGCCAAGAACCAAACCCAACACTCACCGAGGTAAGGATAAGTCTTTAATTTTGCATTTGAAATAGAAAATGTGTATTTTCTAGTTATGCAAAGACTAAGTTGTACATTACGCATTTAATATAAACATATATGGGTGTAATCGATTATGCAAAGACTAAGGCGTAGATTTACGGAAAAGGAAAATGTGTGTGTTTACGGGTTATGCCATAATTATATTGTAAATCACGTGTTTAGCATAAACATATATGGGTGTGTTTATACTAAAGATGGCGTGGATTTACAGGGAATGATTGATGGTTAATTCGATGGAAAGAAAATATATTTTTAGCCGACCATGAATGGTTAGCGACTTTGGCTCAAGTTATGTAGCAATACTTTGGCTCAAGTTATGTAGCAACACTTTGGCTCAAGTTATGTAGCAACACTTTGGCTCAAGTTATGTAGCAACACTTTGGCTCAAGTTATGTAGCAACACTTTGGCTCAAGTTATGAAGCAATACTTTGGCTCAAGTTATATAGCAACACTTTGGCTCAAGTTATGAAGCAATACTTTGGCTCAAGTTATGTAGCAATGCTTTGGCTCAAGCTATGTAGCAACACTTTGGCTCAAGTTATGAAGCAATACCTTGGCTCAAGTTATGTAGCAATACTTTGGCTCAAGTTATGTAGCAACACTTTGGCTCAAGTTGTGAAGCAATACTTTGGCTCAAGTTATGTAGCAATGCTTTGGCTCAAGCTATGTAGCAAAACTTTGGCTCAAGTAATGTAGCACAAAATGAATTTATAAAAAAATGGTTTACTAACCCCTTTCTCTAATGTGGATTATCTTAAAATGACGTTTATTGAATTAACGACTTACTCCTTTGTGTGTTTTGTACTTTTGTCATTGATAATCACATTGCAGGTAAATAGATGAACGGGGTATGCTAGTTCGGGAGCTTTGGGAGCTTTAGACTTTGGATTCACTATTTACGTTTTTGTACTTTGAATGACTATTTGCGGATTTGAATGATTGTAACCATGATTAACATTTGTTTGGGTATTTGTAACCATGCGTAATGTTATTTTGGACGAGCAGAACCTTTGAGGTTTTAGTACTCATAGAGAATGATATGAATGAATTATGTTTTTCTGTAATATTGATTGTATGATATTATAATAGGGTAAAGGATTAGTTCAAAGAATGATTCATGAGGATTTCTAAGTAAAATGATTATGTATGTCGTTATTGGTTCATGGATTGAGTGTGAGGAGGGAAATAAGATTTTGAAGTAAGGATATTAAATTGGTAATGTGAGTTATGAGTGATTGCATGGAATTGAATTAAAATAAAAAGAAAAATTTTCAAGGGTAGAATTTGGGTCTTTACAATATGGTATCAGAGCATAGTTAATTCTGCGGCCTAGGGCATGGCCTTACTTGCTTCTTTGTAACATGTGTATGATTTGACTAGTGTAGATTGTGTGTATTGAATGTTTAAAGTATGTGGCTTTGGTATGATGACATGTGACTTGTTATGAGATTATGTGTTTACCTGACTTGAGTGAGTTAAATTGGTGTACTGACTATCCATGAGCGCAGGTTGAAACATGGCTGAAAGAGGAACGAGTCAGAACGTTCCAAATGATTTGTTGGTTCAGATGGTAGCTGCACTACACTAGATGAACGAGAGCTTGCATAATCTGCATCAGAACCCTGCACCGAGTCCGAGTTCGCAACCCCTAGTCCCACCCGAACCGGCAGAGTACCGGGGGCTGGATGAGTTTTGCAAGAGGAACCCCAGTCATTTCCACGGGGGATTTGCTCCTGATGTTGCCCTTGAGTGGATTCAGGGAATGGATCGGATCTTTCGGGCAATGAATTGTTCGGAGGCTCAGAAGTTGGCTTACGCCACGTATATGTTAGTGAAGGAGGCCGAGAACTGGTGGGATTTTACTCGACGCCAAATAGAGACAGAAGGACAATTGATTTCCTGGGGTACATTCAAGGAGAAGTTTCTTCATAAATACTTCCCAGCTGATCTGAAGCGGAAGAAGGAAATGGAGTTCTTGAAGTTGGAACAGGGAAATATGTCGGTGGGGGAATATGTGGCTAAGTTCGAGGAATTGGCACGGTTTTGTCCCTACTCGGAGTTGAAAGTGGATGGACGATCCAAATGTTCTAAATTTGAATCGGGTTTAAGGCCCGGGTTGAAAATAATGTTTGGACATCAGGAGATTGCCGATTTCGCTACCTTGGTCAACAAGTGTAGAATGTACGAGGGCAACCTGAAGTAGGTTAAGTTGGCTACACCCGAAACAATTTCTCCCCGGGACTATGGACCTCAACGCAACTATATGCGGGAGAAAGGTAAAGGGAAAGTGGAAGATGACTGGAAACCTTATACGGCAACTATGAGACATCGTGACCGAAGTTTCCAAACGTCTAGACCACCTACCGTTCCTACCGAAGGGATTTCTACTCCCATGTGCAACCGGTGCGGTAGACTTCATTATGGAATTACGTGTCCGGGAAAAAGGGAATGGATGTTTCCACTGCAAGGAGTTTGGGCATATTAAAAGGTTTTGTCCCAAGCTGGATCGGAGACCTAATGTCATGCATGCTGAGGAGGCAAGGGACCATGGTCGGATGGTTACCCCAAGTGGCGCAAGGACATCGGGTGTTGATGATCCGGCGAGAGGTAAATCGCATGGTAACAGGTATCCCTTTTAGTGTTGTCCAATTCGGGAGCGACACACTCCCTATATTTGCTGAATGTGTGAACCGACTAAGATGGTACACCAAGTTATTGTTTTCGACTTAGTTGTACCCACCAACCTAGTGTATCAGTGGTGGATGTCGATGTGGTGTCTCAGTTTACGGTTGGGGTAAATGGTAAAACCTTTACCATAGTGTTGATATACGCAATGATGTCCCAGTTGGATTTAATCCTGGAAATGGACTAGCGGTCAACAAATAGTGTTATGTTTAACTGTGCGTACTTATTGAGGTGAAGATTTAACATTTAGTATGCATTGATATGTATGTGTATGCTAAGGTGGTAAGACGTATACTGATAATCGAGGAAAGAGGCTAGTAAATTTACTTACCCCGTCAATGTGTTGAATGCAAAGGAAAAGACGTGAAACTTTTGGTCGTGGGTGATCAATTCTTTTGCGGTGGGACATTGGCAATGTAAGAAATAGAGGTTGTGTACCTCGATTGTCTGCGTTGAATGTTGTACCGGCAAAAGTAATTGCTGTTTCGAGAACGTTAATAATTGTTGTGCATGATTGTAATGTAACCCTAGGAGTTTTGGGTTGTGTTGAAATGATAATGCAAACTATGTTTCACGACGTGGTTGCCATGAATCGTGGATTCAAAACGCTTTCGAAAACTACTTCTGGGTGAAACATAACTTGTGGCTAAATAATGATTTAGTCTTATGTTGGGGAATGCTGAATTTTTTTGCAACCACATCGGAATAAGTATGAGGTTGTTAAAAGTTTAGTGATATAAGACGTCCATGTATTTCTGGACATAATGCGAGTGGGTTAATAAGTTTATCTTTGCTAACGGAATTGGGGGTGACCAAACCGAACGCAAGTTGTAGGTTTGAGCGACTTGTGCTTGCCGATTGGTAACAGAATACCTAGTTTTGGTGTGAATCAATAGTTTTATGGTTTCAGTGGAGGCTAGAAATCGGTAATTTCTTTAGACGATAAGATTTGATGATAGAAATATTTGATGTGATTAGACAATTACTGGGTAGTTTGATTGTGTACAATGGATGAGACACTAAGAGTTCTATTGTGTAAGTATTTTGTGGATCTAGTAAAATGAAATTGTGCTAGAGTCTCGAGTGGAGATGAAACTAGCTAGTGTATGATGGATGTTAAAAGATGCATTTAGATAGATATGGGATAAGGAGTTCCTCATTCGCTGAAGTTCGAGAGTGTTATCGGGATTCGTAACATATGTTAGGAATGATAGATGGATAGGTGCTAGAGATCTATGGTTCTTGATGGATATAGGGAAAATCTTTAGTCTGAATTATGGATTAGTACCCATGGCACTCGAGTTATTAAAGGTTGAGATCTTAATATTTGGACATTGATGAGTTATTTCATGAAATGGTTTGGTGATATCACGATTTAGTGGTGTATGCCCGTAGTGACCGAGTAAGTAATCTTAATAGATTGGAGGATCGATTATGATTTTAGTGGAGTATCCTTCTGCCTGAGGTCTAGGCGATGATATTATTTTTCCGAGGTATGTTTAATTTTTGGGGACGAAAATTCCTATAAGAGGGGGAGGATTGTAACACCCCAAATTTTAATATTTAAAATTATAGTATCTGTCCTGGAAGCCTCGCTTGATTGAGAGATTCTCGCCTGAGCGAGAAAGGATCACCTAGGAGGGTGAAATCCTGGGCTATACTGGAGGATTCTCGCCTGAGCGAGAGTTGTCTCGCCTGGGCGAGAAATGGCAATTTTGGGATGTTGACACTGTGAGATTCTTTTTTTTAACAGTGTAATCGATTACCCAATCCTGGTAATCGATTACATGCTGATAAACTAATCAGACCTGTGCATTTTACATGATGTAATCGATTACACTGTACTCGTAATCGATTACATCATATTAAAAGCATCAGATATGTGCATTTTTCACATTGTAATCCATTACACAATACTGGTAATCGATTACATGCTGATAAACTAATCAGACCTGTGTATTTTACATGATGTAATCGATTACACTATACTCGTAATTGATTACAACATATTAAAAGCATCAGATATGTGCACTTTTAACTGATGTAATCGATTACACCATATAGTAATCGATTACACTTACGACAATGCTCTTTAAAATAGAAACCCCAAACACATTTTAGGGTTAGAACTTTGAAGAGAAGAGAGAGAAGAGAGCTTTTCAAGAGCAAGGAGCCTTAGGACTCATCTTAGAGCTTGAGAAGAGGTAAACCTCTTGCTTCTAACTCTTCTTCTTCCTCTCTAACTTGTTTTGGGTATGTTGGATTTATTTTCAAAACATGAGAAACCATGGAAACTCATCCTTTAGAGTTATGGTTCGTTTTAGGTTGTTTTTATCTTGTAAACTCTTGGTTAAGAGATAGTATCTCAAGAATGGAAAGGGTTGTGGGTTGACTCATGAAAACCCCAAAAACCCTAAAAGTGAAAATGTGGTAAAAGGAGCGAATGAGTAAAATGCTAGAGGTAGAAGATGAGTTTACCCCGAAATATTGAAATATGAGATGTTATACAAGTTTTAGATGGTTAAATATTGATGATGAATATTTTGTATGATTAAATGATGGAATATAAGTTGTTTATGTGATATTTGGAATAAATGACTAACATTGTGTTATGTGGTGGGATGAGGAAAGATCCTAAGATTGGAGACGGTGTCGGTGGAACTCGAGAAGTTGCCAAGAACCAAACCCAACACTCACCGAGGTAAGGATAAGTCTTTAATTTTGCATTTGAAATAGAAAATGAGTATTTTCTGGTTATGCAAAGACTAAGTTGTACATTACGCATTTAATATAAACATATATGGGTGTGTTTATATTAAAGAAGGCGTAGATTTAAGGAAAAGGAAAATGTATGTGTTTACGGGTTATGCCATAATTATATTGTAAATCACGTGTTTAGCATAAACATATATGGGTGTGTTTATACTAAAGATGGCGTGGATTTACAGGGAATGATTGATGGTGAATTCGATGGAAAGAAAATATATTTTTAGCCGACCATGAATGGTTAGCGACTTTGGCTCAAGTTATGTAGCAATACTTTGGCTCAAGCTATGTAGCAACACTTTGGCTCAAGTTATGTAGCAACACTTTGGCTCAAGTTATGTAGCAACACTTTGGCTCAAGTTATGTAGCAACACTTTGACTCAAGTTATGAAGCAATACTTTGGCTCAAGTTATGTAGCAATGATTTGGCTCAAGCTATGTAGCAATACTTTGGCTCAAGTTATGTAGCAAAACTTTGGCTCAAGTTATGTAGCAATGCTTTGGCTCAAGCTATGTAGCAATACTTTGGCTCAAGTTATGTAGCAATACTTTGGCTCAAGTTATGTAGCAACACTTTGGCTCAAGTTATGAAGCAATACATTGGCTCAAGTTATGTAGCAATGCTTTGGCTCAAGCTATGTATCAACACTTTGGCTCAAGTTATGAAGCAATACTTTGGCTCAAGTTTTGTAGCAATAATTTGGCTCAAGTTATGTAGCAACAGTTTGGCTCAAGTTATGAAGCAATACTTTGGCTCAAGTTATGTAGCAATGCTTTGGCTCAAGCTATGTAGCAACACTTTGGCTCAAGTTATGAAGCAATACTTTGGCTCAAGTTATGTAGCAATGCTTTGGCTCAAGCTATGTAGCAACACTTTGGCTCAAGTTATGAAGCAATACTTTGGCTCAAGTTATGTAGCAATGCTTTGGCTCAAGCTATGTAGCAATACTTTGGCTCAAGTTATGTAGCAATGCTTTGGCTCAAGCTATGTAGCTATACTTCGGCTCAAGTTATGTAGCAATGCTTTGGCTCAAGCTATGTAGCAAAACTTTGGCTCAAGTTATGTAGCAATGCTTTGGCTCAAGCTATGTAGCAAAACTTTGGCTCAAGTTATGTAACAATACTTTGGCTCAAGTTATGTAGCAACGCTTTGGCTCAAGCTATGTAGCAAAACTTTGGCTCAAGTAATGTAGCACAAAATGAATTTATAAAACAAAAGGTTTACTAACCCCTTTCTCTAATGTGGATTATCTTATAATGACGTTTATTTAATTAACGATTTACTCCTTTGTGTGTTTTGTACTTTTGTCATTGATAATCCCATTGCAGGTAAATAGATGAACGAGGTATGCTAGGTCGGGTGCTTTGGGAGCTTTAGACTTTGGATTCACTATTTACGTTTTTGTACTTTGAATGACTATTTGCGGATTTGAATGATTGTAACCATGATTAACATTTGTTTGGGTATTCGTAACCATGCGTAATGTTATTTTGGACGAGCAGAACCTTTGAGGTTTTAGTACTCATAGAGAATGATATGAATGAATTATGTTTTTCTGTAATATTGATTATATGATATTATAATAGGGTAAAGGATTAGTTCAAAGAATGATTCATGAGGATTTCTAAGTAAAATGATTATGTATGTCGTTATTGGTTCATGGATTGAGTGTGAGGAGGGAAATAAGATTTTAAAGTAAGGATATTAAATTGGTAATGTGAGTTATGAGTGATTGCATGGAATTCAATTAAAATAAAAAGAAAAATTTTCAAGGGTAGAATTTGGGTCTTTACACGTGGTGCTTGCTTTAAACCATAGAAGGCTTTCTTTAACTTGTAGACATGAGAAGGATGTTTTGTGATCTTCAAAACCAGGATGTTGTTCTACAAACACTTCTTCTTGTATGTAGCCGTTGAGAAAAGCACTCTTGACGTCCATTTGATATAGCTGAAAATTAAGAGAGTAAACATAGGCAAGTAATAGCCTAATAGCTTCAAGTCTAGCAACCGGAGCAAAGGTTTCATCAAAGTCTATACCTTCTTCCTGATTGTATCCTTGGGCTACTAGTCTAGCTTTATTTCTAACAATAACACCGTTTTCATCAGATTTATTTCTGAATACCCAAGGAGTTCCGATGACATGCATGTTCTTTGGTCTAGGAACAAGTTCCCAAACTTCATTCCTCTCAAACTGGTTTAACTCTTCTTGCATAGCAAGAATCCAGTGTTCATCTTCGATTGCATCATCAATCTTAGATGGTTCTATTTGAGAGACAAAGGCCATGTTCAGACAAGCATCAAACATTCTTCGTGTAGTTATACCTTTATTTATATCACTGATGATGTTGTCAATAGGATGACTTTGATGAGTTTTCCATTCTTTTGGTAGGTCTAAGTGAATGTCCTCTTCTTGAGAAGATAGATTATCATCTATTTTCACTTCTTCAGCATCAGTTGTAGTTTCAACAATAGTGTTTTCTTTAGCAGAAGTACTTGGCAGGTTATTATCTTCATCATTTGATATTACATCTTTTAGTACTGGATCGGTTTCATCAAATGAAACATGAATGGATTCTTCCATGGCAAGAGTTCTTTTATTAAAGACTCTATATCCTTTACTTGTGAGAGAATAGCCAAGGAAAATTCCTTCATCAGCTTTTGCATCAAATTTGCCCAAGTTATCCTTACCATTATTTAAAACAAAACATTTACAACCGAAAACATGTAGATGAGAAATATTTGGTTTTCTACCTTTGAAGAGTTCATAGGGGGTTTTCTTAAGAATTGGTCTTATAAGAACTCGATTTGGAACATAACAAGCAGTTCTAACTGCATCAGCCCAGAAATATTTTGGGAGGTTAGTTTCATTTAACATTGTTTGAGCTAGTTCTTCTAAGGACCGATTCTTTCTCTCTACAACACCATTTTGTTGTGGTGTTCTAGGAGCAGAAAAATTGTGGTTGATCCCAAGATCATCACAGAATTCTTCAAAAGAAGAGTTTTGAAATTCTCCCCCATGATCACTTCGTATAGCACTGATTTTTAGAGACTTTTCATTTTGAACTCTTTTAGCAAAGATGCTAAAGGCTTTGAATGCCTCATTCTTATGAACTAAGAATAGAGTCCATGTATATCTAGAAAAATCGTCTACTGTAACAAGAGCATAATAATTACCACCAAAAATTTTTGTCCTTGAGGGACCAAATAAATCCATATGAAGCAATTGTAATGGTCTACCGGAAGAAACTATGTGCTTTGGTTTGAAAGAAGTTTTTGTTTGTTTACCCTTTTGTCTTTAACAAACTTCATTTTGGGTAAGCCAACAACTAAATCTTTCTTTATTAGCTTATTCAAATGGTCCATGTGAATATGTGCAATTCTCCTATTCCAAAGCCATGCATCATGATTATTATTAGCAACTAAACATGTTATAGGTAAAGCAGAATCTATGTCAATCATGTATATGTTATTCATTCTCTTACCAACAAGTTTAGAGTTTTTAGAATCCTTACTTTCAATGATGCACTTATCTGGGTAGAATGCCACAAGGAATCCTTTATCGCATAATTGGCTTATGCTTAGAAGGTTGTGCTTGAGTCCTTCAACATATAGTACATCTTCAATAGTTGTTGAGGGTGGCTTTCCGATTCTACCAACTCCAATAATTTTTCCTTTGTTGTTATCACCATATGTGACATATCCTTTGTCCCTTGGAGTTAGGACAGAGAATTTACTTTTATCGCCCGTCATATGTTTTGAGCAGCCGCTATCCAAGTACCATAAATTGCGGGCGGCACTCAAATCAACCTCTTCATCGTCTGAGTGATGAGATGGCATGAGAGAGAGATGTGCCTGTTCTTCGCTTTCTGGTTCAGAGGCTGAACTTGTGTCGTTGTCTTCCCAAGCTATGTAGGCTCTTTGTCCATTCTTTAATTCATTCTTTCCTTTGAAAGAACTCTTCTTGATGTTTGGACAGTCCATCTTCATGTGGCCAGGTTTGCCACACTCAAAGCATGTAAAGTTCTGGTTTGAAGTGGAGGCCTCATTGCTTTTGGAGAATTTCTTTATTTGCCCGGTTCTACCGCCTTTGTTCCTTCTTAGGAACTTGCTGAACTTTTTGACGAAGAGGCTCATGTCGTCAGTCTTCTCCCTGTCGTCTTCATCCTCCGATGAATCATATTTCTCAGCTTTTGCCTTGAAAGAAATGTTCTTCTTCTTCTTCTTCTCTAGTTCTTCATGTTGATCAAGTTGACTCAATTTGAGTTCGTGTTCCTGCAACTTACCAAACAGAGCAGCCAATGACATTTTTGAAAGGCTTTTCTTTTCGGAAATAGCCGTTACCTTTGGTTGCCATGTTCTTGTTAGTGACCTTAGAACTTTTAAGTTCAAGTCACTATTTGACAGCACCTTGCCAAGTGCAATAAGATGGTTGGTGAGATGAGTGAATCTCTTTTGAAGATCCAAGATCTTCTCTCCAGGTTTCATACGAAAAATTTCGTATTCCTGGGATAAAGTGTTGAGTCTCGATCTCTTAACCTTTTCGGTACCTTCATGAGTTGTCTCCAAAGTGTTCCACATTTCCATAGCGGATTTGCAGTTGGACACTCTAAAGAACTCATCTATTCCAAGTGCCGATGTGAGGATGTTCTTTGCTTTCAAATCATATTGCACCTTCTTCTTATCTTCATCATTCCATGAAGATTTTGGCTTTGTCTCTCTTGTGTTGTTGACAACGGTAAATGGCACGTATGGTCCTTCCTCGATAGCATTCCAAATGTCCAAGTCTTCCGACTCTATGAAAATCCTCATTCTGATTTTCCAGAAGTCGTAACACTCTCCAATAAAGCTTGGAGGTCTGTTTATGTTGGATCCTTCTCCTAGGAATGATCTTGAGGCCATGTTGTAGTAGGATCAGATTTTGAGAGTAACTTTCTCAAAAATAGCTCTGGTGCCAATTGTAAGACTGAGATTTCCACTAAGAGGGGGGGGGGGGGGGGGGGGGGGGGGGGTGGGGGTGAGTTAGTTGTTGCAATAAGTATGGCCAATTTTTCTGTAATATCAAAGTTAATGTGCAGCGGAAATAATATGCAGAAAAATATTGACTAAGGAAGGATAAATAAATAACAAGAGAAGGGAAAGAGAGTACGCAGGTGTTTTATACTGGTTCACCTTCTTGTCCACCGAAGGCTACGTCCAGTACTCTTGACGCGCAAGAGATTCCTTTATTAAATATAATGAGTTGCAATTACAAATATCTCACCCCGAGATCTCCTTCTACCTTACACACTCACTTATATCTAATTCCTTGGAAAACTCTATTCCAAGTAACACCCTTGGTAAACACTATACCAAGTCACTCACCCTTTCTCTTCACACCCTTGTGGAAGAAAGTAAACTTTGAAAAAGTGAAGAATGTACAATTTGGCTTGGATTGCCTTACAAGTGTATATGACAAATTCTAGAACTTGCAATCCAATAACAACTCGTATACTTAAGATAATAATGCTCTTTAACAATTTGAAAAACACTTAGAAGCAACTTCAAAATAACTTTGAAAGTTTAAGAGTAGGTTGCTAGAAAAGTGTAAGTAAAATCAGAAAGTGTGAGAGCTTTTGAGAGTCTCAAGTAAAAGTTTGTAATCTGAGTTGTTGTCTATTTTTGTTTTTGTATGAGAGTGTTTCAATGCCTTTATATAGGCTTCCAATCAACCACAATACCCTTAGGCATGAGTAGGTTTCGTTTGGAATGAAAAGCAATCAGTTTGGAGTGAAACCTCTTCACTTGAAATCTGAACAACTGATGCAACAACTCTCAGTAATTGATTACTGCAAATGGGTAATCGATTACCCAACAATCCTGTTAACAGCTTTTTCATAATGTAATCGATTACACTATACTTGGTAATCGATTACATAAATCCGTTGAGTTTGTATTTTAAATTTTTAACTGGTGTAATCGATTACACCATATGGTAATCGATTACACATACCAGAACAATATATTGGTTCTATTTTGATTGAACTGATGTAGCTCTTAACTTTTCACAAACTCATACTGGTTCATGTGCATGAATTGAACACTATAAAGAGGTGTTCTATGACTTGTTTTTAAAAACAAAATTCTGAATACAACTTTCATGCTCACATACTCACAAAGTTCTTAAAATTTCTCTAATTCATTCTTAAGCACAAACAAAAGCCTTTGTCCAAGTTATTTGATTTTAAATTAAGTGATCATTAAGTTAGTGATTCAAATCCATAAAGCACCAATTACTATTAGAGAATCACTTATTCAAAAGCCTTGTAAAAACCATTTTAAGAATACAAAATAGAGTCATGTAAACATTTGACCAAGTGTGGTGAAGTGCAGTATATTGTGAAAGAACGGTGTTAGCCTAGTGCCTAGTGGAATAGGTGAGTAGTCTTGGAAGAAGACGAAGCAGGTGTATCATTGGTTCTTGCAATAGTGGAAAAATCTTCTTGGTAACAAGAAGGACTGGACGTAGCCTTCAAATTGAAGGTGAACTAGTATAAATCTTGGTGTCATCTTCTCTTCCCTTAACTTTTTACAGTTTGCATTATCTTCTACTTCTACTCAAATATTTTGTTTATTACTTTCGCTCATAGAAAAACTCTTTTTAACTTGCAAAGTTTTAAAATAAAAGTAGAAAAATTTAATTTAAGTCTCTACACCTAATTCACCCCCTTCTTAGGTGGCCATATATCCTATCATCGAGGTACGTTTAATTTTCATTTTCGGGGACGAAAATTTCTATAAGAGGGGGAGAATTTTAACACCCAGAATTTATATTTCTTAAGATGTGGTAACAGTCTTGAAGAGAGGGACAAGCTGCCAGATTCTTGCTTGAGCGAGAGGGCCTCGCCCAAGCGAGAGGGTTAGAATTTCTCCCAATATTTTATCTAGAAATCTCCCTTGAGTGGGAAAGGGCTTGCTTGGGGCGAGAGATGGCTCACTTTGGGAGTGGCAAACTGGGAGATACTGAAGGATTCTTGCCTAAGCGAGATTTGGCTTGCCTGGGCGAGAGAGACGGAGTTGGCACTGGAAGATCCTCGCTTGAGCGAGAGTGCCAAATCTGAGTTTTTAAAATGGGCATGATTTTCTCGCTTGAGCGAGAAAAGGCTCGCTTGAGTGAGAACCCGACGATTTCATTTTAAAATAGAAACCCAAACACTTTTAGGGTTAGCACTTTGGAGAGAATAGAGAGAAGAGAGCATTTTTAAGAACAAGGGTTCGTGAGAATCATCTAGAAGCTTGAGAAGAGGTAAATCTCTTGGTACTAACTCTCTTCTTCCCTTTCAAACTTGTTTTGAGTGTGTGGGATCTCTTCTCAAAATGTGAGAAACCATGGAAACTCTTCCTTTGGAGTTATGGTTCATTTTATTTAGTTTCTCTCTTGTAAACTCTTGGTTTAGAGTTGGTATTCGAAGAATGGAAAGGGTTTGTGGGTTGATTCATGAAAACCCCAAAAATGAAAATGTGGTTAAAGAGGAAAATGTGTGAAATGGTAGATGTAGAATATGAGTATAAGTTCTAATGTAAAATAGAAGATGAATATGTATGTTTTAATGTTGGAAATTTCTAATGAAAGTGGTTTTGGAAACATTGAAAATGTAAGAATCTTTTGTATGGTTAAAGATGAATTATGAGTTGTTTATATGTTGCTGTAAATAAATAACTGACTTTGTTGTTGTTTGGTGGGGATGAGGAAAGATCCTAAGGTTGGAGGAGGTAGCGAATGAATCTTGTGAAGTTACCCAAAACCGACCCCAACACTCACCAAGGTAAGGATAAGTCTTTAACTTGTACATTATATAAGAAAATGCGTGGATTTTATGGTTATAAATTGATTGTGAATCAATGAAAAGAAAACATATTTTTAGCTACCCTCAAGTGGTGTAGCAAAACTTTGGCTCAAGTTATGTAGCAAACTTTGGCTCAAGTTATGTAGCAAGACTTTGGCTCAAGTTATGTAGCAAACTTTGGCTCAAGTTATGTAGCAAGACTTTGGCTCAAGTTATGTAGCAAACTTTGGCTCAAGTTATGTAGCAAGACTATGGCTCAAGCTTTGTAGCAAGACTTTGGCTCAATTTATGTTGCAAGACTTTGGCTCAAGTTATGTAGCATGATTTCAAAAATATAAACTGTTGTAATAGTTTTATGTATTATTATTCTAAATTGCTTACTTAATACTAATAAAATGTGGATTAACGTATATTGACATTTATTGAGTTAACGACTTACTCCTTTGTGTTTCTTTGTGTAATTGTCAATGTTAATTCCCATTGCAGGTAAACGGATGATTAGAGATGTTTGATTAGGAGTTTTAAAGACTTTGATGATCAAACTCTATGATTCTAATTATTCCTGCACTATATGAATATTTGATGACTTTGATTGTAACTATGGGCACATTAATTTTGCAACCCTTCGACTTGACATATGATGAACCCTATTATGAAATATATGCGAATTATGTTTTTCTGCAATTAAGGGTAGTTAAAGTATGAAACTGAAATTGTATGTTTAGAGTTATGAGATAACTAAAGAAATGGATGATTTAAAGAGTTAAAAGAAATGTATGTATGATATAACATGGGGAAATCAAGCATACAGGATTAAAATAAATGAAAAATTTTCAAGGGTAGAATTTGGGTCCGTACATAAAACACTGATTATGCTATTTGGAAATCGAATTTTCATTCTTACTTGGGTTAGACTTCTTAAGCATCTCCATGTGTCTTTCAACATATGGCTCAACCTCGTCGGCATTATGTAAAACATACCAGTGTGCTTGCTCCAATTCGCTTCTTGATATACTCCATATTTCTTTCCAATTAATCCCTTCACCAGATGTTCCTTTTGCATACTGAGGCTTTGGAATGCCTATGAAATCACTATCTTCAAGGTATCCGGTCCAAAAATCAAGAGCTTTACTACACCAGATACGTTGAGCAACATCGCATTTTTTGGATGGTACAACGCGTTCTGCCGCTGTCTATTTCACCGAAGTCGTAGACGGTAGTCATTAACCGCGCTTTCTAAAGTCGCTGTTGAATACCACATGTTATAACATTGAATACTGATTTATGCGCTGTTAAGGAACTGACAGATATAACAGCGCAACTCATATGTAGCGCTGTATAACACAATCTCGTACAACAACGAACCATATAGGTTGCGCTGTGGTAATTTTTGTATACCACAACACTAAGTCGTTGCTCTGTCGTAGTGTTAAATACCGGGTTGTCTTATATTTTACGTATGACAACACACAATATAAGTTGCACTGTCGTAAAGTTTGTATACCACAACACCACTAAAATATTGCGTTGTCTTATGTTTTACGTATGACAACAGTTTAAGTAGCACTGTCTGATTGTTTACATATGACAGCACAACATAAATACTGTGATGTCTTATGTGTTACGTATGACAAGACAAAGTATAAGTCGCGTTGTCCGATTGTTTACGTATGACAACACAACGTAAATATTGCGCTGTCTTAAGTTTTACGTATGACAGCACACAGTATAAGCCGCGGTGTCTGATTGTTTACGTAATACAACGAATTATTAAATGCAACATCATTGTTCATCACCATATAGATTTACTTGTTACAACAGCGCTGTATAGATTTCCTCTTAGAATGCGCTATTTATTAAAATGCAACAACCACTGTTTTTGCAGGGCTTACCACTTACCAGCGTCTTATTACAACATTGGCTTAAATATTTACTCTTAGAATGCGCTGTTGATTTATCTCAACCACAGCACACGGCCACACAATCAACCTGCCTCTCAACAAACTTACTATAACAACAATGAAACAAACTTACTAATTATAAAATTATGGTAAATAAAGAATACCTACTTATTTGTCAATTTCATTGTGATGTTTTTCTGCAATGGAAAGCACTGACTTAACAATGAAACAAACTTACTATATCTGAACTTATAATAAATGAATTATAAAATTATGGTAAATAGAGAATACCTGTTTATTTGTCAATTTCATTGTGATTTTTTTTCCTGCATTGGAAAGCATTGCTCCACAACATCAAGACCATTTATTCCTATAGAAATGGGGCAACAAAAAATAGAGAAAGTAATGCTATTAGAAGAGAAAAAAAGTAACTATACAAACTCAAAATAAAAAATAAAAAAAGTGAATCACTAAGAAATGAAGATAGCCTTATAAATTCATGAGTTCATTATTAGTCAATTAGTCCATTGCAGGAATCTTACTGAGCGCGCATCTGAAAAATTATTCACAAACTCAACAAATAATAAATACAATGCATTATTCACACTAATGCCATATGAGCAACAACCTTACAATAGACTGTCAACAAACTTACAATGCAAACAATCTTTATTCATTACAATGCAAAAAATATACAATGCATTATTCACACTAATGCTATATAAGCAACAAACTTACAGCAGACTGTCAACAAAATTACAATGAAAACAATCTTCTCTAGTAAATTACAAACAAATAAATTACAAACAAAATTATAAGTAAATTACAAACAAAAATAAATTTATGCTATACTTATACAAATATACGCATGTAATGTTTGATGGTTTCTGGATTGTAATATTATTGTCTTCTCAAGTAATAATTTCATTCACCCAAAGGCCCTCATCATGATCACCTCTTGTATGTAAATCATCATTAGTAGTTATCTCATGCGACAGTGATATCCCAAAAAATGATCATCTTCAACATCAATATCTTCTTGATCATCTATATTATTGATGATGATTTTGTTGGTCAATAGAGCAGTGGAACATTTCTTATTTGTTGGGTCACTAACATAGAATACTTGTTGAGCCTGGGATGCTAGAATAAATGGTTCATCTTTATATCCTGTCCAATTAAGATCCACCTACATGAACCCTAAGTCATTAACTCGAAAGTCATTATTGTTATCAACCCACATACAACAAAAAAACGGCACCCGAAACATTGTGTAATCCAACTCCCTTATTTGTTTAATGGCCCCAAAGTATGACATGTTTGCATATATTGGGTTTCGATCTTTGGCACTTGACATATGTAGAGTTCGAGCAACAACAATCACACCACTATTTTGCATTTTGCTTTGATTATCTTGTTTTTGAGTATAAAATGTGAACTCATTAATTAGGTAACCACTGTGGGATAAGACATGAGTACTTGGACCATTGGCTAACCATTTCAATCTTTCGGAAACAGAATCCACATTTATATTCAACTCTTCATCAATGTGATGTTTTAGCCACTTTATGAACCACCGATTGTGCTCTATGGAAATCCAATTTTCATTCTTACTTGGGTTAGACTTCTAAAGCATCTCCATGTGTATTTCAACATGTGGCTCAACCTCATCCTCATTCTGTAAAACAGACAAGTGTGCTTGCTCCAACTCGCTTCTTGATATACTCAATATTTCCTTCCAGTAATGCCTTCACCAAATATTCCTTTTGCATTCCGAGGCTTTGGAATGCATATGAACTCACCATCTTCAAGGTATCCGGTACAAAAATCAAGAGCTTCTTCAACAATATATCGCTTAGCAATACAACCCTCTGGTCTTGACCGATTCTTCACATACTCTTTTAATATCTTCATATAATTTTCAAAAGGGTACATCCATCTCATGTAGGAATGACCACATAGTTGTATCTCTCGAACAAGATGAATGCTAAGATGGACCATTATGTTAAAAAAAGAAGGTGGGAAATAATCTCAAGCTCACACAATGTCGAAATAATTTGTCTTTGCAATGCATGTAATTTCACAGGGTCAATCACTTTGCTACAAATTTCCTTGAAGAAGAAGCATAACTTAGTTATGGTTTCTCACAATTTTTTAGGTAGAATAGACCGTATGCCAATAGGCAAGATATGCTCCATGAGTACATGACAATCATGAGACTTAAGACCTATTAACTTGAAGTCTTTCCTAGCACAATTTCATTTTACTCGATCAACAAAATACCTACACAAAAGTCTCTTAATGCCTCATCTATTGTACACAATCAAACTATCCAGTAATTGTGTAATTACATCAAATATTTCTACCATCAAATCTTATCGTCTTAAGAAATTACAAATTTCTAGCCTCTACTGAAACCATAAAACCATTGATTCACACCAAAACTAGGTACTCTGTTACCAATCGGCAAGCAAAAGTCGACCAACACTCAAACCTACAACTTGGGTTCGTTTGGTCATCACAATTCTGTTAGCAAAGATAAACTTATTAACCCACTCGCATTATGTCCAACAATACATGGGCGTCTTATATCACTAAACTTCTAACAACCTCAAACTTATTCCGATATGGTTGCTAAAATTTCGGAATTCTCCAACATGATACTAAATCATTTCTTAGCCACAGGCTATGTTTCGCCCAAAGAAAAGGATTTTCGAAAACGGTTTGAATCCATGACTTATGAAACAAAGTTTACATAATCAGTTCAACACAACCCCAAACTCCTTCTCTCATATGGCTACATCCCACTCATACACCGTCATTACTGACGTTCACGAAACAGCAACAACTTTTGTCGGTACAACATTCAACGCAGACAATTGAGGTACACCATCACTATTTCATGCATTGTCAATGTCCTACCGCAAAAGTATCGATCATTCATGACCAAAAGTTTCACGTCTTTTCCTTTGCATTCAACACATTGACGGGGTAAGTAAATTGACTAGCCTCTTTCCTCGACTATTAGTATACGTCTTACCCCCTTAGCATACACTTACATATCAATGCATACTAAATGTTAAATCTTCACCTCAACAATTACACACAGTTAAACATAACACTATTTGCCGACCGCTAGTCCATTTCCAGGATTAAATCCAATTGGGACATCATCGCGCATATCAACCCTATAGTAAAGGTTCTACCATTTACCCCAACGCTACACTGAGACACTCCCGATCCAAAATAAGTTTTTGAGGTTCAACATCCCCGCACATAGCTTGACGTTCAATACCAATATACATTTGTTACGGCGAATACTCCTCTTTAACAAAAATCAAATTTTATAGACCAAGAGCTTCATGCACAAGAATCAAAATAACTTTTTCATAATTCATGCATCAAGGTATAATGAACCAAGCATTAGTACATAATCTCGAAAGATATTTTCCCCATTGTCATACAGAACATGTTACGCACAAATTCCTCATTTCATTCACAGAAGAAAATTCACTTTCCTAGAAAAATAGATAATTCTTTCAAATCTTAATATATTGAAATACTAACGAGTTCTTAAATATCCTCTCGTTACATTTACTGAATAAAAACCGATCCCTTTTTCGAAGGAGAGTTATGACTTTCTTAGCCGACACTGGCCCCATACTACTAGCATGGTCAGAGATCTCGCACAGATCCCTAACCGCCACAACCTTGTCAGCACTATTCAATCATAACATGATTTGCCAACAATTAGTCCATCCCCAAAACTTTATCTAACTGGGATAACGACAAGTAGACTGAATCTACGGTAAATATCACACCATTTACCACAACCGGACTCTAGAACATAAACGTCGACACCACCACCAGCACAAAGATTGGGGTCGACGCGACCAAGTCGGAAGTAATGACTCAGTTTACAATTTCAGTCGGTTTTCACATTTATCATATATAAGGGAGTGTGTCGCTCCCGAATCAACAACACTAAACAAGGAATACCTGTCACCATGCGTTTACCTCTCGCCAGATCATCAACACCTGATGTCCCTGCGCCACTTGGGGTAACCATCTGACCGTGGTCTCTTGCCTCCTCGGCAAGAGTGGCATTAGGTCTCCGATCCAGCTTGGAACAATACCTTTTATTATGCTCAAACTCCTTGTAGTGGAAACATCCATTCCCCTTTCCTCATACATCCCACATCGGATCAGACTATCTGATTATGATGCCTCTGCACCATACATGGTAACCACTCTGCCGATAGATTGAGGTCGTCCAGTCCCCATAGCATTCATACTCTGCCGTGACGTAGGACAATGCCTCTTTATAGGTCCGGTCTCTTTACAACGAAAACGGTGATTTGTAGTTCCAGAACACAATCATTCGTCATGTTTCCGGTTACACTTGCTGCACCAAGGTGGAGAGTTTAACCGTGACCCTCCGGCATTCGCATGGGTCCTCGGTCCATACGAAATGCAACTCCGAGTACCAACACGTGGAATATAATGCTTCCGCTCTTCGCGATACATCTTATCCTTGCCTCTTCCGTGCACAAAATTTCGTTGAGGCCCAAAGTCCTTGTGAGGAATGGATTCGGAGGTCGCCACTCCATCCGCCTTCATGTTAGTACACTCCATTCCTTGGACCCACTCAATAGCAGCATTCGGGGTGAATCCGACTTGGAACGGACTAGGGTTCCTTCTGCAGGATTTATCTAACCCCCGGTACTCAGCCGGTCCTTGTTGAACTAGGGTGTGCGAGCTTGGACCTGGTGCCACGCTCCGATTCAGATGTTGTAAATTCTCACTCATTTGTTGTAGTGCCGCCACCATCTGGGCCAAGAGGTCATCCGGAACATTCTGACTCGCTCCTCTTTCTCTTCCAGCCATGTGTACCTGCACTCACGTACTTGTCAGTAGACTAATTGTATAACCAGACAAGCATCACATAACACACAATCGTCAATGCTAACCAATCAATTCAAACACATAAAGATCACAAAGAAGCATGTAAGGCCATATCCTAGGCCGCAGGATTAACTATGCTCTGATACCATATTGTAACGACCCAATTTCTACCCTTGAAATTTTTTTCATTCATTTTAATTCCCTCTTACATACATTCATCATCTTACTTAAAACCTTCAGGAATCATTCCTTAAAAATACTCTTTACACCTATTATATTATCATATAATTTAAATTGCGGAAAAACATAATTCATTCATTATTATTCCCATTGGGTACTAAGAGGCCAAAAGTTATAATACTCCAAATATAACAATACCCATGGTTACGAATACCCAAATAAATGTCAGCCATGGTTACAATCATTCAAATCCACAAGTAGTCATTTAAAGTACAAAAACGCAAATAGTGAATCCAACGTCTAAAGCTCCTAAAGCTCCCGAACTAGCATACTCCATTCGTCTATTTACCTGCAATGGGATTATCAAAGACAAAAGTACAAAACACACAAAGGAGTAAGTCGTTAATTCAATAAACGTCATTATAAGATAATCCACATTAGAAAAAGGGTTAGTAAACCATTTTCGAAATTCATTTTGTCTTGCTGCATAACTTGAGCCAAAGTCGCTACACCCCTCAGGGTTAGCTAAAAGCAGAATCTCGTTTCTCTTAAAACAAATCACGCTTATATACTCAAGCCAGAGTTTACGCTTCTATACTCAAGCCAGAGTCGCTAACCATTCATGGTCGGCTAAAACATATTTTCCTTTCATCGATCTCCTCATAAATCATTTTCATGCTTCTATACTCAAGCCAGAGTGTATGCTTCTATACTCAAGCTAGAGTGTATGCTTCTATACTCAAGCTAGAGTGTATGCTTCTATACTGAAGCTAGAGTGTATGCTTCTATACTCAAGCTAGAGTGTATGCTTCTATACTCAAGCCAGAGTGTATGCTTCTATACTCAAGCCAGAGTGTATGCATCTATACTCAAGCCAGAGTGTATGCTTCTATACTCAAGCCAG
Source organism: Lupinus albus (assembly GCA_009771035.1). Classification (NCBI taxonomy): domain Eukaryota; kingdom Viridiplantae; phylum Streptophyta; class Magnoliopsida; order Fabales; family Fabaceae; genus Lupinus; species Lupinus albus. The sequence continues at coordinate 9,006,505 of CM019999.1, forward strand.
AGTCGCTAACCATTCATGGTCGGCTAAAACATATTTTCCTTTCATCGATCTCCTGATAAATCATTTTCATGCTTCTATACTCAAGCCAGAGTGTATGCTTCTATACTCAAGCCAGAGTGTATGCTTCTATACTCAAGCCAGAGTGTATGCTTCTATACTCAAGCCAGAGTCGCTAACCATTCATGGTCGGCTAAAAATGTACTTCTTTTTCTTTCGTTTCACCATAAATCATTTCCGGTAAATCCACGCCCACATTAGTATAAACACACCCATATATGTTTATACTAAATACGTGATTTACACTCAATCATCACATAACCAGAAAGTACCATATACTTTCCTTTCCGTAAATCTACACCTACTTTAATGTAAACACACCCATGTATGTTTATATCAAATGCGTACTTTACGTATCAATCATTGCATAATCAGAAAACTCACATTTTCGATTCCAAATGCTCAATTAAAGACTTATCCTTACCTCGATGAGTGTTGGGTGTGGTTCTTGGCAACTTCTCGAGTTCCACCGACACCGCCTCCAACCTTAGGATCTCTCTTCATCCCACCACATAACACAATGTTAGTCATTTATTCCAAATATCACATAAACAACTTATATTGCATCATTTAATCATACAAAATATTCATCATCAATATTCAACCATCTAAAACATGCATAACATCTTATATTTCAATATTTGGGGGTAAACTCATGTTCTACCTCTAACATTTTACTCATTCTCTCCTTTTACCACATTTTCACTTTTAGGGTTTTTGGGGTTTTGATGAATCAACCCACAACCCTTTCCATTCTTGAGATACTATCTCTAAACCAAGAGTTTACAAGATAAAAACAACATAAAACGAACCATAACTCTAACGGATGAGTTTCCATGGTTTCTCATGTTATGAAAATAAATCCAACATACCCAAAACAAGTTAGAGAGGAAGAAGAAGAGTTAGTAACAAGAGGTTTACCTCTTCTCAAGCTCCAAGATGAGTCCTAAGGCTCCTTGCTCTTGAAAAGCTCTCCTCTCTCTCTTCTCTTCGAAGTTCTAACCCTAAAATGTGTTTTGGGTTTCTATTTTATAGACACTGCGATAAATGTAATCGATTACAAGTATAGGCATCGTCGCTATGTAATCGATTACCAACATGGTGTAATCGATTACATTAATACGATGTAATCGATTACCATAAGTGTGTAATCGATTACACAGTGTAAATTACAAAGGCATCGTCGCGATGTAATCGATTACCAACATGGTGTAATCGATTACATTGTGTCAGATGTACATATCTGATGCTTTTAATCATCATGTAATCGATTACCAGGACTGTGTAATCGATTACACTGTGTCAGATGCACAGGTCTGATTAGTTTATCAGCATGTAATCGATTACCAGGAGTATGTAATCGATTACACTGTGTCAACAGCCCAAAATTGTCATTTCTCGCCTAGGCGAGACAACTCTCGCTCAGGCGAGAATCCTCCAGTATAGTCCAGGATTTCACCCTCCCAGGTGATCCTTTCTCGCTCAGGCGAGAATCTCTCGATCAAGCGAGGCTTCCCGGACTGATACTATAATTTTAAAGATTAAAATTTGGGGTGTTACAAGTTGAACCTTTCTTCCCTATACGCATCATATACATCTATATCCGTCTCCCATATTTGCTTCAAGTCTTCAATTAATGGAGCCAAATATATGTCTATGTCATTTCCTAGTTGTTTAGGTCCATAAATTAACATAGATAACATCACATATTTGCGCTTCATGCACAAGGAATGAGAGAGGTTGTATATCACCAACATCAATGGCCATGTACTGTGGGAGCTACTTTGAACACTATGTGGGTTAATTCCATCAGTTGACAATGCAAGGCGTTGATTTCTTGATTCTTGACCAAAACTAGGGTAGTCTTGATCAATTTTTCTCCATTGAGGAGAATCTGCAGGATGCCGAAGCTTGCCATCTTTAATCCTTTCATCAACATGCCATGTCAAATTCTTTGCATCTTTAACGTTGTTGAACATACACTTAAATCTTGATTTGATAGGAAAATACCATACAACCTTATTTGTAATAATTGAGTTTTCCTTCTTATAACGTGGTGCATTTCATTTAGGACAATACTTCAACGAAGCATACTCATTAAGAAATAAGATGCAGTCATTTTCACAAGCATGTATCCTATTGTAATCCATGCCAATGGAGCATAACATATGTTCAACTTCGTAAGTTCGAGAAGGAAACACATTATCCTCGAGCAATATTTCCTTCAGAAGTACAAGTAGGTCTGTCAAACTCTTATCAGTGCATCCATTAACAGATTTCAACTTGTACAACCTTGACACAGCTGCCAATCTTGTGAATTTAGTACAACCATCATATAATGGTTTCTCAGCATCACTTATCAACCGCTGAAACATCTCAGGACAATCCTGAAGACCCTCTTCGACAATGTTTGCCATTTCATCAAAACGATCTCCTTCATATGCATTAGTGTTGTTTCCTTTCATATGCATCTTATCAAGGCTTTTCTCGCCATGCCTTGTCCAACATGTGTAACTCTGATTGATACCGTGATAGATTAAATGAACTTTTAACTCAACCGCGGTAACTCGATTGGAGTAACAACATTTCAAACAAGGACATACAATTCAATTAGAGTGATCAGCATTCTCATATGCAAACTTAACAAATGATTTCACTTCATCCTCATACTCCTTTGTCAATCGATTAACACTCATCCATTTTCGATCTATTCTTTCATCCATTTTCTAGAAAGAAATTGTCATAAAATATTGAGTTAATAATTTAAATTTATATTCGGGATCATAAATCCCGAAATGATTAAGTTGCTGCTCACCATACAAGCTAACTCTAGTAAAACAAGCTAAGTGAGGAACCCTAACAAAATACAATCTAGATTGTATGATTGAAAATTGATCTTGGGGAAACATAAATCTCTAAAACATTAATTTAATTTCACATAGCAAGCAAATACATTATTAGGAAAAATCCTAACTCATGTAATACAAACTAAATGAAGAAACCTAACTAAATACAATCTAAATGAATTTGGGCATATATTAACTCATGTAATAAAGATGAAATCTAACTCAATATAAGCAAGTATTTACTTGATGTTGAATTGAAAACTCACTTTCAATTCGGTGCAGAATTACTGAACTTTCGGGGTTGAATGAGACAAAGAAATTTTGATGTTGAATGCGTGAATAATTTTGGGTTGAACAATTTTGAGGTTCAATGTGTGACTGATTTTCGATGTTGAATGTGTGAATGATTTTCGATGTTGAATGTGTGAATGTTTGAATGATTTTGAGGTTTTCAGTTTCGCTAGCTGCTGAGAAAACGAGTTAGTGTAAAAGAGGTTTTCGAATGAGGGATAATTTTAAGTTTTATTTCGATAATCCTACAATAGCGAAATCTTTAGTTGACGTTGTGGAAGATATAAATGCCACAGCGAAAGTAAAACACTTCGTTGTTGAAGATCTCATGAGCTTGTTGTTACTTGTTAGTTGTTAGGAACTAAGGATATTATCTTCCACAGCTGAAGTATATCACTTCGTTGTGGTAATTATCCATTCCACAACAAAAGTATATCACTACGCTGTGAAAGTTATTAATTATACAGCGAAATTAGAACACTACATTGTTGAAGATATCAGGAGTTGTAGACTTGTTGTTAATTGGATCTTCTCTTCCACAGCGGAAGTATATTACAACGCTGTGGAAGTTTTTAATTATACAATGAAATTAGAACACTACGTTGTTGAAGATATCAGGGAATGAATAATTATACAACGAATGAATAGTTTTCGTTGTTGAATTGCATGTTTCTTAAATCTAAACAATTAAGCAAACATCAAATAACTGAGACAAATTATCAAAAGACAAAATGCATTGAACCAAAATAGCTATTCATATTTAATAGAACCAAAACAGTTAAGTAAACATCAAATAATTTAGACACAACAAATTATCAAAACACAAAATGCATATTACAACTTGAACCAAAACAACTATTTATATTTAACAGAACCTTTGTATTTTACAAATTGTCTCTTTTAAAAGAATAAACAAATTTTGACGAAATTTCCCTATTCACATCGATTTGGTCATTTGTATATGTATCTACATTAAACTTGAATTCAGCTTTGCCTTGTCTAATGACCTCCTTCATGAAGTTAATGACATAAAAGCCGCAATCTTTGTTATTCTTTTGGTGAGGGGTCCACAAATAAAATCAGGTAAATATAAGTGATAATGAAATAATGCATATAATTGTTTGATTGGTAGTGCCAATACCTTAAAATGAGTTCAGTTGACGGGTTTTTGACATTTAGGGTTTAGGCCACTATATATATTCAATGCCCTGAACAATATAGAAAATAATGTTTAAATGAAAGTGATAATGAAAGTGTAACAAAATTCAGAAAATTTAAATGAGTTGTCACTTACGTAGAAAAAATATCTATCATAACGAGGTACTTGTTCGGATCGCCATTTTTTAGTGAATCAAAATAGAACACTTGATGGATGACTCGATTAATGACACCCAAAATCCAATGTTGCCTAAAAACATATATGCATACAGTTAATAAAATGTTAAGCAAAAACATTGTTGAAAACAATTAAAAAATGATGCTTACCCGATGTTAAGAGGTGTAAGGAATAAGTCAGCATTGTCTTTATTTTTCTCAAGAATGTCACAAACATCTTGTGACTACTGATTCTTCCTTGTGTCATTGTTTACCATACCCACACCCAAAATGTTAGAATGAGGGGATATGAACATCACCTTATTAAATTACCTCTGGAATGGGAATATGGTTTCTTGGATGCGTGAAACTTTCTTTCACGGTAGTAGAAGTTTCAGGCCCCTCAACAAATTTACCAGATTCCATCTTACGGTCCATTTGTTGGAATCGTTCACAGAGTAAATTGTATTGTTCCTGCAAGACAACTGCATCTGCTTTTGTTAGACGCTTTGCAGAAGGGGTCAGGAACTGTTTGCTAGCCCCAAATCCAGCACTGCGGATACGACCAGGGTACTGAGGCAGCCCTAATAACTTTGAACCTGACTATTCACGGTCCGGAAACTTTCCATTTCTTTTAGGGTAACCCGAGACATCAAGAAAACACATAAATAACCACATTGATAAAGAAAGTATAGAAATAACACGGTTTAATAAAATGATAAGCACTTACACTACGATCCACCACATCTTGAACTTTTTCATTATCGACAAAACCTTGTTTGTTCTTCCGAGCATCCACCCACAGAACATCGAAGTCTATGGCGGCACTCGAAGGCGAAGGTGTCTCGCTTTGTTCGAGCTGCAAATACATAACAAATAATAATGTAATTAAATATGAATACAAAACTTAAGTAATTAATAGTTAATGTACTAAATTACATACGAATTAACAATACTTACAATTTTTTCTTCAACTCCTCTATAGCCCATTCGAGAAGCTCTATATGGATAAATCGGGTTAGATGCTCTCTTACGGTTTTGTTCATTATTTTCTGCAAAAACAAACAACATTAACATTATATATTACACAAAAGCGCATAAGAATTCAAAGTTAACAATAACATTATATATTACACAAAAGCGCATAAGAATTCATAGTCAACATTAACATTATAGATTACCAAGAGATTTGCATATTTGGTTGGAGGCTTGAGGTTGACATTGCCATCGGCATCTCTGAGACATTTCCCGCAATTGGTTCTAAATTCTCGGAGAGCCTTGCCAACACTTTTCATTGTGTAATCTTTGTGTTCCTCATCAACATCAAAAGTTGCCTAAATATACAGAATAGTTTCATAAACATTTTCATGCATAACCATCAAAAGTTGCCTAAATAGAAAAATACATCAAAAGTTGCATAAACATTTTCATGCATAAACAGTTTGCATGGAATACAAATACACTGTTGCATAAACACAAAATAATATCCTTCCAAATAAAACACAAAGAATACAAATTGCATGGAAACTTACGGTTATATCCTTCCAAATAATATCATTCATTGCATTCAGCCTCTCATTAGACCAATGTTTGAACTTTATGGATACATTTTGCCTTACCACAACTCCAATGTAGCTTACTAATTTGTTTCCACCTTTATTGTTCAATGATTGCCTCCTTGTGTTCCATTCAACCGTCAACTTGTTATTATTTCTTCTTGAACGAACAACACTCTTCATGGCAGTGATACCACGTGGTTACCGTTTTTGTGTTTGTGGTGTTACTGGAGTTTGAGTGTTAACCATTGTTCCTTCTTTGCTTACTTCATTTTGAGAAGACATTGTTTGAGAGTGTTGAAGAGTTTCTTGGTTTGAGAGTGTTGATGAAGGGTTTCTTGGTTTGAGAGTGTTGAAGGGTATCTTGGTTTGAGAGTGTTGAAGGGTATCCTTTTCTGTGTATTAGAAGTTAGAGAAGTGCGTAAACAACGTTTGGGTATCAACTTTTTTTCGGATATTTTAATTTCCATATACAACAGCTCAACGTCATAATTTCGCTGTCTAACGTTACTCATCCACAATGCAACGATAAAATTCGCTGTCGTAGTTTAAACATTAACAGCAAGACTTATATGTTTCGCTGATGAATATGTACAAGTTAACAGCGAAATTTAATACAACGCTGTTGGAGAGGTTATATAAACAATGTCATCTACAATTTCCATCATGACTAGACTCATAGACTTACGGCATATATCCAATCACTTAATTAAACTTACTATTCAAATTCATTTTTTTCAATTATTTAAATAAATTCGAACATTTCCACAGCGTAGTGATATACTTTCGCTGTTGATTATTCATTTTGAGTTAAATTTTCACTTAAACGATTAAACTAATTACAATTTTTCTCAAAAAGAGACTCAAAGACTTAATGACACATATCCTTAATTAAACTTACTATTCAAATTCATTTTATTCAATTATTTAAAAAAATCCGACCATTTCCACAGCGAAGTGATATACTTTCGTTGTTGATTATTCATTAAAACGTATTTTCGCTGTTGATAATTCATTTAAGTGATATACTTTCGCTGTTGATTATTCATTTAAACTAAACAATTAACTTGTTATTTCGCTGTTGATGATTCACATTTTCATTATTTTAAAACACATCAGTTATAAGTTGAAGTGTTGAACAAAATGAAATTGAAATTTATATATATTGAAATTGAAATTGTACAAAAAAACACAATAAACTGAAATTGAAATTGAATGTTATATATATTGAAAACTGAAATGAAAATTGTTTGTTACATGGAAACATTAAATCCTTAAGGCTAAATGTTACATTTTTGTTCAATATTGAAGATCTAGGCTAAGTTTTATTCTTAACGAAACCAACTTTGCAGACTGTGGAAGTGGAAATGCTGAGTGGAAGATCTGTTAATCCTTAAGCTAAGTTGAATGTTGTATATGTGAACATTGGATAGATGCTCTATTCCTTGCAAAGTGAAGAATAACATTAATGAAGATATGTTAATCCATGCTCTTTTGCGGTTTTCTTGTAAGGCAAGGGAATCAAAAACCAAACCAAGTGAAGGATATTGAGGGGAAAGCATTTGGAATGAAACAAGCGGCTGAAACTCAAGAGCTAGAAGAGATGAATGATATAATAGAGAATAATCATTTTCATGATATCTCTATTAACCATTTTTTAATTTTAGTTAATCCATAGCATGCTCTTGTGCAAAGTAAAGAAATTCATATTTTAAAGCATTTGATAGATGCAATTTTACGATTTTGCTCACTTATTATCAAGAAAATGAGTTTTTCTAGAAAAAAGTGAAGAAAATCATATTTGACAGATGCTCCCTTTCGATTTTCTTTACTTATTTTCAAGATAGACTCATTTTCTTGATAGTAGATACCATTGCATGCTATGATTAATATTGATGAGAAAAAGTGTTCGCCACAAAGGATCGATTCCCATTTTTGTTGAATATTGAAGATCTGGGCCACGCTAACACTTTTTTATCATGCATGCTTATTGATCGATAAGAATAATAATGTGCATCACAAAGGACCGGTTTGTAAGGACCCAAATTCTACCCTTGAAAATATTTCCTTATTTTAATCCAATTTCATGCATGTTCCTGTAACTTACATTTACAAATGAATAACCTCATTTTAAAATCTAACTTTCCTCTTCACACTCAATCTAGGAATCAATAACGACATACACATTCGTTTGACAAAAAAACATAATTCATATTAATGCAGCTCAATAAATACCACATACAACTAGCTATGGGTTTCCAAAATACCCATAGCTACAAATATCTAGAGTTACCATTATCCATGGTCCCTAACAAGTATAAAACTCATGCCCATGATTACAAATAGTCAGTATAGAATACAAATAGTTAGATTAGAAAAGAATGGGAATAAGGACTTCAAATATAAAATCCTCTAAGCTCCAAAATCAAAACATCCTTACATCTTCCACCTACCTGCAATGGGATTAACATTGACCATACACAGAAACACAAAGGAGTAAGTCGTTAACTCAATAAATGTCAATGTACGTTAATCCACATTTTAATAAGGTTAAGTAAACAATTTAAAGTCAAATATACTTAAAACCATTTTCATCGTTTATACTTTCGAAAACCAAGCTACATAACATGAGCCAAAGTTTGCTACATCGCTTGAGCCAAAGCTTGCTACGTCGCTTCCTAATTGAGCTTCATCCTCAAAATCCTTCATTTACCTACAATTGAGATTATCATAAACAACACAAGAAACAAAAGGGAGTAAGTCATTAGTTCAAAACTAACTTCACATGATAATCCACTTTCATATACTATTAAGCTTTACTATAACTCGTAAACACACATAAGAAATTGAAAACATTCAAATCATCTTACTCGTTATTCATATCCACCCTATAACATATATATCCCATAATATATATCCTATAGCCTGGATATTACTTTCTTTCTCAACATCTTCCTTTATATCGCTCATATTCACCCTATAGAATATATATCCCAATCCTCTTCAATACTTGATACGGCCCAATAAATCTCGGAGTCAACTTACGAGACTTCAACACTGTACCAATCCCTGTAGTCGGGACTACTCTCACGAAAACATGATCTCCCTCCTTAAAATCAAGAGGTTTCCGCCTCTTGTCGTAATAGCTTTTCTGCCGACTCTATGCTATTCTCATATTCTCATGGATCTTCTTGATCTTTTCCATCGTCTCTTGGACTAGCTCGGGTCCCAATATCAAGTTCTCCCCAGTTTCAAACCAACTCACCGAAGTTCGACACTTCCTACCATACAATGCCTCATAGGATGCCATTCCATTACTCGAATGGAAGCTATTGTTGTAGGTAAATTCAATCAAAGGTAACATGCCATCCCAACTCCCCAGTTGTTCCAAGACACAAGCTCTCAAAAGATCCTCCAATGACTGTATATTTCTTTCTGATTGACCATCCGTTTGTGGATGATAAGCTGAACTGATTTCAACTTAGTTCCTAATGCGGAATGCAAACTAGTCCAAAAGTTTGAAGTGAAACGGGGATCTCTATCCAATACAATGCTCGACGGTATCCATGCAAACGAACTATTTCCCGTATATAGAGTTCCGCCAATCGCTCCAAAGAATACCTCATGTTCATAGGCAAAAAGTGTGCAGATTTAGTTAACTAATCCACTATCACCCATATCGAATCATACCCCTTATGAGTTCTTGGAAATCCCAATACAAAATCCATGGAAATACTATCCCACTTCCAAACGGGAATTTCTAGGGATTGTAGTTCTCCTGCTAGCCGCTGATGCTCAATCTTGACTTTCTGACAGATAAGACAACTCGAGACATACAAAGCCACATCCTTTTTCAACCCAGACCACCAAAACAGCTTTTTCAAATCTTGGTACATCTTTGTAGTTCCCGAGTGAAAACTCATTTTACTCTTGTGTGACTCCTCTAAAATACTCGTTCGCAATTCCACATCACGAGGCACACACACTCTCCCTTTGTAACGCAAAATTCCACTAGGGTCCAATGTGAAATCAGTTTCCTTTCCACTCATCATCAAATCACGTTTAACCATTAGCATTCCTATCATCATACTTTGAGGACTTATCTGAACTTCCAAGTTCATATCCTTGAACTCCTCAATCAATTTTCCTTCTCTAACCATCAAAGCCGACATGTGTAAAGACTTCCGACTTAAAGCAACGGCCACCACATTGGCCTTTCCCAGATGGTACTGCAATCCAAAATTGTAATCCTTAAGGAACTCCATCCACCTTCTCTGTCTCATATTCAGTTCCTTTTGATCAAACAGATATTTCAAACTCTTGTGGTCGTTGTACACCTCAAACCTTACACCATACAGATGGTGTCTCCATATTTTTAAGGCAAAGACCACTGTAGCTAATTCTAAATCATGCGTAGGGTAGTTTTGCTCATGCGTTCTTAACTTTCGAAAAGCATAGGCAACAACTTTCCCCTCTTGCATCAGAACACAACCCAAACCTTGCTTAGACGCATCACAATACACACTGAAATCACGATCAGTACAAGGAAGAACCAACACTGGCGCCGTAGTCAATCTCCATTTCAACTCTTGAAAACTTTCTTCACAACAGATTGTCCACACATAAGGTTCCCCCTTTCTGGTGAGCTTAGTCAAAGGTAGTGTCAACTTTGAAAATCCCTCTATGAATTTCCGATAATAACCAGCCAAACCCAGAAAACTCCGGATCTCAGTAACTGACTTGGGTACTTCCCATTCCATAACCTCTTCAACTTTTGAAGGATCTACGGCTACCCCTTCCTTGTAGATTACATGTCCAAGAAAATTTACCGATTCCAACCAGAAATCGCATTTGGACAATTTAGCACACTGTAACACCCCGAATTTTAGTCTTTAAAAATTATAGTATCAGTCCTAGAAGTCTCGCTTGAGCGAGAGATTCTCGCCTGAGCGAGAAAGGATCACTTGGGAGGGTGAAATCCTGGGCTATACTGGAAGATTCTCGCCTGAGCGAGAGTTTCCTCGCCTGGGTGAGAAATGGCAAACTAGGGCTGTTGACACTGTGAGATTCTCGCCTGAGCGAGAATCCCTCGCTTGAGCGAGAGAAAGCCTGTTGACACTATGAGATTCTCGCTTGAGTGAGAATCCCTCGCTTGAGCGAGAGGGTCAGATATGAGTTTTTAAAAGAGGCGGGATTTTCTCGCCTAAGCGAGAATGGGCTCGCTTGAGCGAGAACCCGACGACTGCTGTTTTAAATAGAAACCGCAAACACATTTTAGGGTTAGAACATTGAAGAGAAGAGAGAGAAGAGAGCTTTTCAAGAGCAAGGAGCCTTAGGACTCATCTTAGAGCTTGAGAAGAGGTAAATCTCTTGCTTCTAACTCTTCTTCTTCCTCTCTAACTGGTTTTGGGTATGTTGGATCTATTTTCAAAACATGAGAAACCTTGGAAACTCACCCTTTAGAGTTATGGTTCGTTTTATGTTATTTTTCTCTTGTAAACTCTTGGCTTAGAGTTGGTATTTGATGAATGGAAAGGTTTTGTGGGTTATTCATGAAAACCCCGAAAACCCCCAAAATGAGAATATGAGTATAAAGAGAAAGAGATGAAATGTTAGATATGGATGATGAGTTGTGCTTTGATGTTGATATATGAGATGAACATGTATGTTTAGATGTTTGGAAACTTGTGTTGAAGTAGTTTTGGAAATCTTGAAATATGTGAATCCCTTGTATATTTGATGATGAAATACGAGTTATTTATGTGATATTTTGAATAAATGACTAACATGATTGTTATTGGTGAAAAAGAGGAAAGATCCTAAGGTTGGAGGAAATCGCGGAGAGACTTTTAAAGTTACTCGGAACCGATCCCCAACGCTCACCAAGGTAAGGGATAAGTGTCTCTAAATCATACTTGCTGATATGAATGAGGTATGTGAAAGAGGTATGGTTTAAAATGATATGTCTGTAATTTATGCATTATGTGGGAAAATGCGTGACTTTTCTGTTATGGAAAATGAAATTAATATTATTGGGGAAGTACCAATGGAAATATGACTCAAATGAAATCAATATTATTGGGGGAGTACCAATGGAAATATGACTCAAATGAAATCAATATTATTGGGGGAGTACCAATGGAAATATGATTCAAATGAAATCAATATTATTGGGGGAGTACCAATGGAAATATGACTCAAATGAAATTAATATTATTGGGGGAGTACCAATGGAAATATGACTCAAATGAAATTAATATTATTGGGGGAGTACCAATGGAAATATGACTCAAATGAAATTAATATTATTGGGGGAGTACCAATGGAAATATGACTCAAATGAAATCAATATTATTGGGGGAGTACCAATGGAAATATGACTCAAATGAAATCAATAATATTGGGGGAGTACCAATGGAAATATGACTCAAATGAAATCAATATTATTGGGGGAGTACCAATGGAAATATGACTCAAATGAAATCAATATTATTGGGGGAGTACCAATGGAAATAAGACTCAAATGAAATCAATATTATTGGGGGAGTACCAATGGAAATAAGACTCAAATGAAATCAATATTATTGGGGGAGTACCAATGGAAATATGACTCAAAATGAAATCAATATTATTGGGGGAGTACCAATGGAAATATGACTCAAAATGAAATCAATATTATTGGGGGAGTACCAATGGAAATATGACTCAAATGAAATCAATATTATTGGGGGAGTACCAATGGAAATATGACTCAAATGAAATCAATATTATTGGGGGAGTACCAATGGAAATAAGACTCAAATGAAATCAATATTATTGGGGGAGTACCAATGGAAATAAGACTCAAATGAAATCAATATTATTGGGGGAGTACCAATGGAAATATGACTCAAAATGAAATCAATATTATTGGGGGAGTACCAATGGAAATATGACTCAAAATGAAATCAATATTATTGGGGGAGTACCAATGGAAATATGACTGAAATGAAATCAATATTATTGGGGGAGTACCAATGGAAATATGACTCAAATGAAATCAATATTATTGGGGGAGTACCAATGGAAATATGACTCAAATGAAATTAATATTATTGGGGGAGTACCAATGGAAATAAGACTCAAATGAAATCAATATTATTGGGGGAGTACCAATGGAAATAAGACTCAAATGAAATCAATATTATTGGGGGAGTACCAATGGAAATATGACTCAAAATGAAATCAATATTATTGGGGGAGTACCAATGGAAATATGACTCAAAATGAAATCAATATTATTGGAGGAGTACCAATGGAAATATGACTCAAATGAAATTAATATTATTTGGGGAGTACCAATGGAAATATGACTCAAATGAAATTAATATTATTGGGGGAGTACCAATGGAAATATGACTCAAATGAAATGAATATTATTGGGGGAGTACCAATGGAAATATGACTCAAATGAAATCAATATTATTGGGGGAGTACCAATGGAAATAAGACTCAAATGAAATTAATATTATTGGGGGAGTACCAATGGAAATAAAACTCAAATGAAATTAATATTATTGGGGGAGTACCAATGGAAATATCACTCAAAATGAAATCAATATTATTGGGGGAGTACCAATGGAAATATGACTCAAGTGAAATTAATATTATTGGGGGAGTACCAATGGAAATATGACTCAAATGAAATTAATATTATTGGGGGAGTACCAATGGAAATATGACTCAAAATGAAATCAATATTATTGGGGGAGTACTAATGGAAATAAGACTCGGAGTAATGAATGTCGTATGCATGGTATAGGATATATAGTATGGGATATATATTCTATAGGGTGAATATGAATGATGAGAAATGTGAATGTCACATGAATGTCATATGCATGCTATAGGATATATAGTATGGGATATATATTCTATAGGGTGAATATGAATGATGAGAAATGTGAATGTCACATGAATGTCGTATGCATGCTATAGGATATATAGTATGAGATATATATTCTACAGGGTGAATATGAATGATGAGAAATGTGAGTGTCACATGAATGTCGTATGCATGCTATAGGATATATAGTATGGGATATATATTCTATAGGGTGAATATGAATGAGGAGAAATGTGAATGTCACATGAATGTCACATGAATGTCGTATGCATGCTATAGGATATATAGTATGGGATATATATTCTATAGGGTGAATATGAATGATGAGAAATGTGAATGTCACAAGAATGTCGTATGCATGCTATAGGATATATAGTATGGGATATATATTCTATAGGATGAATATGAATGATGAGAAATGTGATTGTATGCATGCTATAGGATATATAGTATGGGATATATATTCTATAGGGTGAATATGAGCGATAAAAAGGAAGATGCTGAGATAGAAAGTAATATACATGCTATAGGATATATATTATGGGTTATATATGTTATAGGGTGGATATGAATAACGAGAAAGATGATGTTTCGAACGAACGTAATATGCATACAATAGAATATATATTATGGGATATATATATACTATAGGATGAATATGAGTAAAGTGGAAATTCAAGGAAGATGATTTGAATGTGTACAATTTCGTATGTGTGTTTACGAATTATATTAAAGTTTAATTTTATTTGAATGTGGATTATCATGTGATGTTAGTTTTGAACTAATGACTTACTCCCTTTTGTTTTGTGTATTATTTATGATAATCCCATTGCAGGTAAGAGAAGGATTTTGAGAAAAACGCTCACTTAGGAAGCTTTGGTGTTTATTAACCTGTCTGTCTTATTTGTTACCTGACGTTGTAGTTAATTTGATAACATTATGGGATGACTGTAAATCCGTTTAGAATAATACAGATATGTGTAGTTATGGGCTTCATAACTTTGGGAGACCCATAACTGGTTGTATGTGGTAAATGCTATTTGAATGAATTATGTTTTTCCGCAACATAAATTTGTATGATAATATAATAGGGTAAAGAGTATTTTCAAAGAGTAATACTTGAGAGTTTTCAATGAAGGTGACGACTGTAGGTAAGAAAGGATTAAAATTATTGAAAAATTTTCAAGGGTAGAAAATCGGGTCGTTACACATACAACCGATTCTTAGTCAGAAGATCTGGAATAATTGTATGGTGCTCTGCATGTTTCTCTCGGCTTTTGGAGTAAACCAGAATGTCATCAATAAATACCACTACGAATGAATCCAAATACAGGTGAAAAATCTGATTCATGTAGTCGGTAAATATTGTTGGAGCATTCGTTACACCAAAAGGCATGACCATATACTCAAAATGTCCATACCTCATCCTAAAAGCAGTTTTAGGAATATCCTCCGACTTCACACGAAGTTGGTGCCGAAGGTCAATTTTTGAGAACACCACTGCTCCCTTCAACTGATCATCAAGTCGTCAATCCGAGGCAAAGGATACTTGTTCTTGATGGTGACTTTGTTCAACTGTCTATAATCCGTGCACAACCTCATACTCCCATCTTTCTTCTTAACCAACAGAACAGGCGCACCCCACGGTGAGACACTAGGACGAATAAACTTCTTTGCCAACAAGTCCTCAACCTGATTTTTCAACTCAGCCAATACTAACGGTGCCATCCTATAGGGAGCCATAGAGATGGGTCCCGTTCCAGGTACCAAATCAATAGAGAATTCAAATTCTCTCACTGGAGGCAACTCCGGAATGTCACCAGGAAATATCTCAGGAAATTCACAAACTATCACAATATCCTCAACTTTGGGTTTCTCAATACCCTCCAGGGATGCCAACAACATAAACACGGCTCCTCCCTCCTTACAGGAAGTCCTGACTTCCTTAGCCGACAACGGCATCATATAACTAGCCTCATCAGAAATCTCATCCGGATTTCCAAACATCACGGTCTTATCAGCACAATTAAGCACCACATGATTTGCCGACAACCAATCCATTCCTAGAATTAGATCTAACTGGGATAGTGGTAAGCAGATTAAATCCACGGTAAATGTCCTACCGTTTACCACTACCGGACATTGAGACACAACCGCCTACACCACCACAGGCACATTAGTTGGGGTGGATACGACCATGACGAAAGGCAACGACTCAGTTTGCAATTTCAGTCTATCCACGCATTCAATAGATACAAAGGAGTGTGTCGCTCCCGAATCAAATAACACTAAAATAGGAATACCCACCATCATGCAATTACCTTTTATCAGGCCATCTACACTCGATGCCTCTGCACCACTCATGGTGAACACTCTTCTAGTGGATCGAGGTCCTTCAGCCCTCATGGCATTCACACTCTACTGTAACTTAGGACAATATCTTTTGATATGCCTAACCTCCTTGCAGTGAAAGCAGCTAAGTGTCATTCTGGGGCATAAGTCACCGACATGAGTTCGACCACATTTGCCGCACAAGGATGGAGAGTTCAACCGTGACCCTCCGGCATTGACATGAGTCCTCGGCCCATGCGAAGTATAACCCTGACTACCCGTTGGAGGAGAGTAAGGCTTCTGTTCCTCTTGAAACAACTTGCCCTTCCCTTTTCCGTGCGAGAAGTTTCGTTGAGGCCCAAAGTTCTTGGGAGGAATCACAACATAGGTGATGCCAAGTCATCCTCACACACCCTACACTTGTTCACTAAGGTAGGGAAATCAGTAATCTCTTGGTGCCCAAATGTAACACCCTAAATTTAAGTCTTTAAAATTATAGAATCAGTCATGGAAGTCTCGCTTGAACGAGAGATTCTCGCCTGGGCGAGAAAGTATCACCTGGGAGGGTGAAATCCTGGGATATACTGGAGGATTCTCGCTTGAGCGAGAGTTGTCTTGCCAGGGCGAGAAATGGCATTTTGGGACTGTTGAGACTATGAGATTCTCACTTGAGCGAGAATCCCTCGCTTGAGCGAGAATCCCTCGCTTAAGCGAGAACCCAATGCTGTTACATTAAATACGGGACCCCAAACACATTTATAGGGGTTAACCTAGAGATAAGTGAGAAAATGGAGCATTTTCAAGAGCAAGAAGGCTAGTGAATCATTTAGAACCTCGGTGGAACTAGTGTAGTTACCAAGAATCCAACCCAACACTCACCAAGGTAAGGAGGAGTTTTTAAATAGCATATGGAAATGGATAATATGTGTATTATATGAGTGTGTATAATGATAAAGTGATGAATCGCTTAGTTATGGTAAACATATATGGTATGTTTATGATAATGGAACGCGTGGATTTACTATTTACATATTAATGATGTATCAATGAAAATAAAATATGTTTTTAGCCGACCATAAATGCGTTAGCGACTTTGGCTCAAGTTATGTAGCAATACTTTGGCACAAGTTATGTAGCAATGCTTTGGCTCAAGCTATGTAGCAAAACTTTGGCTCAAGTTATGTAGCGATACTTTGGCTCAAGTTATGTAGCAATACTTTGGCTCAAGTTATGTAGCAATACTTTGGCTCAAGCTATGTAGCAAAACTTTGGCTCAAATTATGTAGCGATTCTTTGGCTCAAGCTATGTAGAAATACTTTGGCTCAAGTTATGTAGCAAAACTTTGGCTCAAGTTATGTAGCAATACTTTGGCTCTAGTTATGTAGCAATGCTTTGGCTCAAGCTATGTAGCGATACTTTGGCTCAAGTTATGTAGCGATGCTTTGGCTCAAGCTATGTAGCAAAAATGGATTTATAAAACAAATGGTTTACTAACCCCTTTGAAATGTGGATTATCTTATAATTGTATTTATTGTTTTGATGACTTACTCCTTGTATGTTGTGTGTATTTGCCATTGATAATCCCATTGCAGGTAAACAGGGTAGTTGAGGATGCTTGGTTCGAGGCTTTAGGAGCTTTGGACTTGGATCTTCTATTTTTGCTTTTTGTGTTGTAGAATTGCTATTTGGATGATTGTATTCGTAACCATTTAACTTATTAACATTTTTGAGTAATGCTGGATATTAGTAACTATGTGTGATTTTGGAAACCCATAATTAAACATATGCGGTAATTATTGATGAAAGTTATATATGAATTATGTTTTCCGCAATATGAGATATATGTTAATATCATGTACTGTAAAGGTGGTTTTACGAATTGATTATGGAGAAAATTAGAGAAAGATGTGAAATGTATGTATAAAAGGATTAAAATAAAGGAAAAATTTTCAAGGGTAGAAATTGGGTCCTTACAATATGGTATGAGATCATAGTTAATTCTGCGGCCTAGGGTATGGCATTACATGCTTCTTTGTGATTAGTATGTGCTTGAATTGCTAAGTTGGTATTGACTGTTGTGTGCTTATGTGACACTTACCTTTTTAAAAAAGTGTTTACTGACTAGTACTTGAGTACAGGTACCTATGGCAGGAAGATGAAGAGGAGCGAGTCAGAATGTTCCGAACGACCTGTTGGCACAGATAGTGGCGGCATTACAACAGGTTAACGATAACTTGCACAATCTGAACCAGAATCCCGTGTCAAGTCCTAGCTCACAACCTTTAGTTTCACCGGGGCCGGCCGAGTAACGTGGGTTGAATGAGTTCCTCAAGCCGAATCCTAGCCATTTCCAAGGTGGGTTCGCTCCTGATGCGGCGAACGAGTGGATTCAAGACTTGGAACGCATATTCTGAGCCATGGGTTTTAGTGACGTTTAGAAGGTGACGTATGCTTCTTATATGCTGATGAAGGAAAATGAAAATTGGTGGGAATTTACTCGGCGGCAGATGGAAACGGAAGGGCGAGTGATTACATGGACTACCTTCAAGGAGAAATTCCTTCAGAAATATTTTCCTTCTGATCTGAAGAGGAAGAAGGAAATGGAGTTTCTGAGGTTGGAGCAGGGTAACATGTCTGTGGGAGAGTATGCGGCTAAGTTTGAATCGGGCCTGAACCCCAAGCTAAAGGGATGTTCAGGCATCAAGAAATCGCAGAGTTTGCCACGCTGGTAAACAAGTGCAGGATCTTTGAGGACGACTTGACTAAAGATGAAGTGATGAATCCTCGAACCAATCCTCCAAAACACTTTGGGCCTCAAAGGAGTTTTGGAAAAGGGAAGGCTAAGGTTTTCCGAGAGGAAAAAAAACCATACTCCCTTACTGCTGGGAATCGGGGAAATAGTTCGCATGGGCCGAGGCCACATGCTTAGGCGGGAGGATCACAAGTTCAATCTCCGTCCTTTTAAAACAAGTGTGGCAAGAATCACATTGGTGAGTGGTGCCCTGGGACGACACTTAGTTGCTTCTACTACAAGGAAGCTGGGCACACTAAACGATATTGTCCTAAGCTACTGCAGGGCGTGAATGATGTGAGGGCTGAATGACCTAGAACCACTGGTAGAGTGTTCACCATGAGTGGTGCAAAGACATCGAGTGTACATGGCCTGATCAAAGGTAATTGCATGGTGGCAGGTATCCCTCTTTTAGTGTTGTTTGAGTCGGGAGTGACACACTCCTTTGTATCTAATGAATGCGTGGATATACTGAAATTGCAAACTGAATCGTTGCCTTTCGACTTGGTCGTATCCACCCCAACGAACGTGCTTGTGGTGGTGTCGACAGTGGTGTCTCGATGTCCGGTAGTGGTAGATGGTTGAACATTTACCGTGGATTTGATCTGCTTACCACTGTCTCGGTTAGATCTAATTCTGTGAATGGACGGGTTGTCGGCGAATCATGTGGTGCTTAATTGTGCTGATAAGACCGTGGTATTCGGAGATCCAGCTGGGATTTCTGATGAGGTTAGTTATATGAAGCCGTTATCGGCAAAGGAAGTCAGGACTTCCTGTAAAGAGGGAGGAGCCGTATTTATGTTGTTGGCATCCTTGGAGGGTATTGAGAAGCACAAGGTTGAGGATGTACCGATAGTTCGTGAGTTTCCTGAGGTATTTCCTGGTGATATTCCAGAATTGCCTCCAGTGAGGGAAGTTGAATTCTCTATTGACTTGGTACCTGGAACGGGACCCATCTCTATAGCTCCTTATAGGATGGCACCATTAGAATTGACTGAGTTGAAAAAGCAGGTTGAGGACTTATTGGCCAAGAAGTTTATTCGTCCTAGTGTCTCGTCGTGGGGTGCGCCTGTTTTGTTGGTTAAGAAGAAAGATGGTAGTATGCGGTTGTGTACTGACTACAGACAATTGAACAAGGTTACTATCAAGAATAAGTATTCGTTGCCTAGAATTGATGACTTAATGGATCAGTTGAGAGGAGCGGTGTTGTTTTCGAAGATTGACCTTCGGTCGGGTTACCACCAACTTCGTGTGAAGGCAGAAGACATTCCTAAAACTGCTTTTAGGACAAGGTATGGACATTTCGAATATTTGGTCATGCCTTTTGGCGTAACGAATGCCCCAACAATATTTACCGACTACATGAATCGAATTTTTCATCTGTACTTGGATTCATTCGTAGTGGTATTTATTGATGACATTCTAGTTTACTCCAAAAGTCGAGAGGAACATGTTAAGCACCTGAAACTTTCTTGGACATGTAATATCCAAGGAAGGGGTGGCTGTCGATCCTTCAAAGGTTGAAGCGGTTATGGAATGGGCAGTGCCCAAGTCGGTTACTGAAATCCGAAGTTTTCTGGGTTTGGCTGGTTATTATCGGAAGTTCATTGAGGGATTTTCGAAGTTGGCACTGCCATTGACTAAGCTCACTAGAAAAGGGGAACCGTATGTGTGGACGCTTCGATGTGAAGAAAGTTTTCAAGAGTTGAAATGGAGGTTGACTACGGCGCCAGTTTTGGTTCTTCCTTGTACTGATCGATATTTCACATTTTATTATGAGGCATCCAAGCAAGGTTTGGGTTGTGTGTTGATGCAAGAAGGGAAGGATGTTTCCTATGCATCTCGACAGTTGAGGACGCACGAGCAAAACTACCCTACCCATGACTTGGAATTAGCTGTAGTGGTCTTTGCCTTAAAAATCTGGAGACACCACCTTTATGGCGTGAGATTTGAGGTATATGATTTGAGAATGACTTGCCCTATGTGGTATTGTGAATGACTTGCCCTACGTGGTGATGTGAATGACTTGCCCTATGTGGTAATGTGAATGACTTGCCCTACCTGTTAATGTGAATGACTTGCCCTACGTGGTAATGTGAATGACTTGCCCTACGTGGTATTGTGAATGACTTGCCCTACGTGGTAATGAGAATGACTTGCCCTACGTGGTATTGTGTATGACTTGCCCTACGTGGTATTGAATTGTATGTCTTGCCCCATGTGGTAATGAAAAGGTAAATATATATGTGGAGGGTAACGATATGGTGTGGTATTGATGAATAAAGTGACAAGGTATGGTAGGGATGAATGTATAGACAAAAGATGATGAATGAGGTAGTATGAGATGGGCAATATAATATGTTGATTTTATATTCGTACGCCGAGTCGTTTATTTAAACCTTTTAAAATGTAGATTATCGCTTAATGATATTTATTGAATTAATGACTTACTCCCTTGTATGTTTTGTGTTTTTGTCATCGATAATCCAATTGCAGGTAGACAAGTAAATTGAGGAGGCTTGAGTTTGATGGCTTAGGAGCTTAAACCTGGATTCTTCTGTTTACACCTTTTTGCATCATGATTGAATATTTTGTGGACTTGTCTTTGTAACTATGATCGCTATCATTCTTTTTGGATAATTGTAACTCTGGATATTTGTAGCTATGGGTATTTTGGAAACTCATAGCTAGTTGTATGCGGTAGTTACCCGAATGCCTTAATATGAATTATGTTTTTTTGTCAAACCCATATGTATGTATTATGAGTTCATGGTTGGAGTGAGAAAGGGAAAGCGAGATTTTAACATAGGGTTATTCGATTGGTAAATGTAAATTATAGGAAAATGCATGAAATTGGATTAAAATAAGGAAAAAATTTCAAGGGTAGAATATGGGTCCTTACAATATGGTATCAGAGCATTGTTAATTCTGCGGCCTAGGGTATGGCCTTACTTGCTTCTTTGTAACATGTTTGTGATTTAACTAGTTGAAATTACATGGATTGATTGATTAAAGCATGTACCCTTAGGTAATGACATGTAATGTTCTATGCGACTATGTGATAACCTGGCTTATGTGAGTGAGAATTTTGTGCTGACCATCAATGAGTGCAGGTTAAGAAATGGCTGGAAGAGGAAGAGGAAGAGGGAGAGGAACGAGTCAGAATGTTCCCAATGATCTGTTGGCTCAGATGGTGGCTACACTACAACAAGTGAATGAGAACTTGCATAGTCCGAACCAGAACCCCACACCAAGCCCGAGTTCACAACCCATAGTTCCACCTGTTCCGGCGGAGTACCGAGGTCTGGATGAATTATGCAGAAGGAACCCTTGTCAAATCCAAGGCGGATTCGCTCCTGATGCCGCCATTGAATGGGTCCAAGGATTGGAAAGAATCTTAAGGGCCATGAGTTGTTCTGATGCTCAGAAAGTGGCATACGCCACCTACATGCTAGTGAAGGAGGCTGAGAACTGGTGGGAAATGGTCTGGAGGTAGATGGAGACTGAAGGTCAAATCATCACTTGGGGAGCCTTCTAGGGTAAATTCCTTCAGAAGTATTTCCCTGCAGACCTGAAGAGGAAGAAGGAGATGAAATTCTTGCAATTAGAGCAAGGGAACATGTCGGTGGGGGAGTACGCGGCCAATTTTGAGGAGTTGATCTGATATTGCCCTTATGCTGAACTAGAGTTTGACGGTAGGTCCAAATGTGTAAAATTTGAAATAGGGTTTAAACCCGAGTTTAGGGTGATGTTTGGTCATGAAGAAATTCCTGACTTTCCTACACTAGTTGACAAGTGTAGGATGTATGTGGATAATGTGGGGTGAGGGACACTGCTTCTTGTAAAGTGAACCCTCCACGGAACTATGGCCCCCAACGCAACTTTGTGCAGGGGAGGGGTAAGGAAAGGATGAGTAATGATCGACGACCTTATGCTCGCACAACCATCGCAACCAGGGTTCTCAAGGGCCAACCTCCTCTACTGCTACCGGAGGGTCGTCTCATAACTCTTACCCTTTGTGCAGTAAGTGTAATCGAAGACATTATGGCAGCATTTGTCCTAGATCAGGGAATGGATGCTTTCACTTTGGAGAGCAAGGGCACGTGAAGAGGTTTTTTCCTAAACTTGACCAGTTGACAAATAGTGGGAATGCGGGGAGGCCTAGAAACACTGGTAGGGTGTTTACCATGAGTGGTGCAGAGGCATCAGATGTTGATGGTCTGATCCAAGGAAATTGCATAGTGGCAGGTATTTCGCTTTTAGTGTTGTTTGATTCAGGAGCAACACACTCCTTTGTATCTGTTGAATGCGTGGATAGACTGAAATTGCAAACTAAGTCGTTGCCTTTCGACTTGGTCGTATCCACCCCAACTAGTGTACCTGTGGTGGTGTCAACATTTGTGTCTCGATGTCTGGTAGTGGTAAACGGTAGGACTTTTACCGTGGATTTAATCTGCTTACCACTGTCCCAGGTAGATTAATTCTGGGATGGACTGGTTATTAGCAAATCATGTGATGCTTAATTGTGCTGATAAGACCGTTGTGTTTGGAGATCTGGGTGAGATTTCTGATTAGAGCAGTAATTTGAAGCCGTTGTCGGCTAAGGGAGTCAAGACTTCCTTTAAGGAAGGGGGAGTCGTGTTTGTTTTGTTGTCATTCCTTGAGGGTATTGAGAAACCCAAATTTGAGGACATTTCGATAGTTTGTGAGTTTCCTGAGGTATTTCCTAGTGATATCCCAGAATTGCCTCCAGTCAGAGAAGTTGAATTCTCTATTGATTTGGTACCTGGAACGGGACCCATCTCTATAGCTCCTTATAGGATGGCACCGTTAGAGTTGGCTGAGCTGAAAAAGCAGGATGAGGACTTGTTGGCAAAGAAGTTTATTCGTCCTAGTGTCTCACCGTGGGGTGCACCTGTTTTTTTGGTTAAGAAGAAAGATGGGAGTATGAGGTTGTGCACTGATTATAGACAGTTGAACAAGGTCACCATCAAGAACAAGTATCCATTACCTAGGATTGATGACTTGATGGACCAGTTGCGGGGAGCAGTAGTATTTTCAAAGATTGATCTTAGATCAGGTTATCATCAACTTCAAGTGAAATCGGAGGATATTCCTAAAACTGCTTTTAGGACAAGGTATGGTCATTTTGAGTATTTGGTGATGCCTTTTGGTGTAACGAATGCCCTAGTAATATTTACCGACTACATGAATCAGATTTTTCATCCGTATTTGGATTCATTCGTAGTGGTATTTATTGGTGACATTCTGGTTTACTCCAAGTGCCGAGAGCAATATGCGGAACACCTGAGAGTTGTTCTAGATCTTCTGAGTAAGAATAGGTTGTATGCAAAATTGTCGAAATGTGACTTCTGGTTGGAATCGGTGAACTTCCTTGGGCATGTGATATCCTGGGAATGAGTGGCAGTAGACCCTTCCAAGGTCGAGGCCATGATGGAATGGGCGGTGCCCAAGTTAGTTACTGAGATCAGAAATTTTCTGGGTTTGGCTGGTTACTACAAAAAGTTTATAGAGGGGTTTTCCAAGTTGGCATTGCCTCTGACTAAGCTTACCAGAAAAGGAGAACCGTATGTGTGGATTGTAACACCCCGAAGTTTAGTTTTCAAGATTATAGTAACAGTCCTGGAAGCCTCGCTTGAGCGAGAGTTGTCTCGCCTGGGCGATAAATGGCAATTTTGGGCTGTTGACATAGTGTAATCGATTACACACTGCTGGTAATCGATTACATCGTATAAAAAAACATCAGATATGTGCATCTGACACAATGTAATCGATTACACACTGATGGTAATCGATTACACACTGATGGTAATCGATTACACACTGGTGGTAATCGATTACATCGTAATAAAAGAATCAGATATGTGCATTTGACATAGTGTAATCGATTACACACTGATGGTAATCGATTACACACTTCTGGTAATCGATTACACACTCCTGGTAATCGATTACATCGTATTAAAAGCATTAGATATGCGCATTTTTCACGTTGTAATCGATTACACCATGTTGGTAATCGATTACAACCCGACGACACCTCTTTAAAACAGAAACCAAACACATTTTAAGGTTAAAAACTTTGAAGGGAGGTGAGAGAAGAGAGCTTTTCCAAGGGCAAGGAGTTTTGATACTCACCTAAGAGCTTGAGAAGAGGTAAAACTCTTGATTCTAACTCTCTTAAACTCATTTTGGGTATGTTGGATCTCTTCTCCAAATGTGAGAAACCATGGAAACTCATCCTTTGGAGTTATGGTTCGTTTTATGTGTTTTTCTCTTGTAAATTCTTAGTTTAGAGTTAGTATTTCGAGAATGGAAAAGGTTTGTGGGTTGATTCATGAAAACCCCAAAACCCTAAAGGGATAATGTGGTTAAAGTGGAAAATGGGTAAAATGCTAAAGGTAGAAAATGAGTTTACGTTCTAATGTTGAAATATGAGATGAATATGTATGTTTTAGATGGTTGTAAACTTATGATGAAAATAGTTTAGCAACATTGAAAATATGATGAATATCTTGTATGGTTAAATAATGCAATATAAGTTGTTTATGTGATATTTGGAATAAATGACTAACATTGTGTTATATGGTGGGATGAGGAAAGATCCTAAAGTTGGAGGCGGTGGCGGTGGAACTTGAGAAGTTGTCAAGAACCAAACCCAACACTCACCGAGGTAAGGATAAGTCTTTAATTGAGCATTTGAAATCGAAAATGTGAGTTTTCTGATTATGCAATGATTGATACGTAAAGTACGCATTTGATATAAACATATATGGGTGTGTTTACGTTAAAGCAGGCGTAGATTTACGGAAAGGAAAGTATGTGGTACATTCTGATTATGCGATGATTGAGTGTAAATCACGTATTTAGTATAAACATATATGGGTGTGTTTATACTAATGTGGGCGTGGATTTACCGGAAATGATTTATGGTGAAATGAATGAGAAAGAAGTACATTTTTAGCCGACCATGAATGGTTAGCGACTCTGGCTTGAGTATAGAAGCATACACTCTGGCTTGAGTATAGAAGCATGAAAATGATTTATGAGGAGATCGATGAAAGAAAAATATGTTTTAGCCGACCATGAATGGTTAGCGACTCTGGCTTGAGTATAGAAGCGTAAACTCTGGCTTGAGTATAGAAGCATACACTCTGGCTTGAGTATAGAAGCATACACTCTGGCTTGAGTATAGAAGCATACACTCTGGCTTGAGTATAGAAGCATACACTCTGGCTTGAGTATAGAAGCATACACTCTGGCTTGAGTATAGAAGCATGAAAATGATTTATGAGAAGATCGATGAAAGGAAAATATGTTTTAGCCGACCATGAATGGTTAGCGACTCTGGCTTGAGTATAGAAGCGTAAACTCTGGCTTGAGTATATAAGCGTGATTTGTTTTAAGAGAAACGAGATTCTGCTTTTAGCTAATCCTAAGGGGTATAGCGACTTTGGCTCAAGTTATGCAGCAAGATAAAATGAATTTCGAAAATGGTTTACTAACCCCTTTTTCTAATGTGGATTATCTTATAATGACGTTTATTGAATTAACGACTTACTCCTTTGCGTGTTTGTGTTCTTGTCATTGATAATCCCATTGCAGATAAACAGGTGACATGAGGGGGACTCATTTTTGGGGGAGCTTAGGGAGCTTATATTTTGGAATTTCTTTATTTGCACTATTTTGTATATGAGTGCTTATTGAATTATTTTGGAAATATTTTGTAACTATGGATATATGACTTATACGATTGATTGCAATTCCGCATATATGTAGCCATGGGTATTTTGGAAACCCATACCTAGTTGTATACGGTAGACGCTAGGGTTTAACAAATGAAAAATTTTCAAGGGGTGAATTTTGGGTTCTTACAATTATGGTATCAGAGCATAGTTAGTCCTGCGGCCTAGGGTATGGCCTTACTTGCTTCTTTGTAACTTCTAAATGATTGGACTATGTGATTTAAGTGAACTGCTGTGTGGTTATGTGTTGATTTGTTTAGTTAAAACCTGGTTTACTAACCCATGAGAATCGAGATAAACAGGTACCCATTACGGAGATGTCTGGAAGAGGAAGAGGATCGGGTCAGAATGACTTATTGGCTCAGATTGCTGCAGTGCTGATGAACATGAACGAGAACTTACAGCACCTGAACCAGAACGCGACGCCGAGTCCGAGTTCGCAACCATTGGTTCCACCTGGGCCGGCTGAATACAGAGGTCTGGATGAATTCTGCAGGAGAAACCCCAGTCAGTTTCAAGGCGGATTCGCTCCGGATGCGGCCATTGAATGGGTCCAAGGATTGGAAAGAATCTTCAGGGCCATGAGCTGTTCTGATGCTCAGAGGGTGGCCTACGCCACCTATATGCTGGTGAAGGAGGCTGAGAACTGGTGGGAGATGACCCGGAGACAAATGGAGGTCGAAGGGCAAATCATCACATGGGGAGCTTTCAAGAGTAAATTCCTCCAGAAATATTTTCCTGCAGACTTAAAAAGGGAAAAGGAGAGGGAATTCTTGCAATTAGAGCAAGGGAACATGTCGGTGGGGGAGTATTCGGCCAAATTTGAAGAATTGATCCGGTATTGCCCTTATGCTGAACTAGAGTTGGACGGGAGGTCCAAATGTGTGAAGTTTGAGATGGGGTTGAGGCCCGAACTCCGGGTGACATTTGGTCACGAAGAAATTTCTGATTTCCCTACACTAGTGAACAAGTGTAGGATATATGAGGATAATGTGAGGAGGAGGGACGCTGCTGCTAGAAAAGATAACCCTCCAAAACACTATGGCCCTCAACGGAACTTCTCACATGGCAAGGGCAAGGGCAGAATGTTTCAGGAGGAACGAAAGCCTTACTCTCCACCAACGAGTAGTCGGGGAAATACTTCACATGGGATGAGGACTCATGGTAATGCCGGAGGGTCACGATTGAACTCTCCATCCTTGTGCGGCAAATGTGGCCGAATTCATGTGGGTGACTCATGCCCTAGTACGACACTTAGCTGCTATAGCTGCAAGGAAGTTGGGCATGTCAGGAGATATTGTCCAAAATTTCCACAGAGTATGAATGCTGTGAGAGCTGAGCGACCTCGATCTACTGGCAGGGTGTTCACCATGAGTGGTGCAGAGGCATCGGGTGTTGATGGCCTGATTAAAGGTAATTGCATGGTGGCAGGTATTTCTCTTTTAGTGTTGTTTGATTCGGGAGCGACACACTCCTTTGTATCTAATGACTGTGTGGATAGGCTGAAATTGCAAACTGAGTCGTTGCTTTTCGACTTGGTCGTATCCACTCCAACTGATGTGCCTGTGGTAGTGTCGACAGTAGTGTCTCGATGTCCAGTGGTAGTAAATGGTAGGACATTTACCGTGGATTTGATCTGCTTACCACTGTCCCAGTTAGATCTAATTCTGGGAATGGACTGGTTGTCGGCGAATCATGTGATGCTTAATTGTGCTGATAAGACAGTGGTATTCGGAGATCCAGTTGGGATTTCTGAGGAGGTCGATTGTATGAAGCCGATGTCGGCAAAAGAAGTCAGAACTTCTTGTAAAGGGGGAGGGGCTGTGTTTATGTTAATGGCATCCCTGGAGGGTATTGAGGAACCCAAGATTAGAGATATTCCGATAGTTCATGAGTTTCCTGAGGTATTCCCTGGTGAGATTCCGGAATTGCCTCCAGTAAGAGAAGTTGAATTCTCTATTGATTTGGTACCTGGAACGGGACCCATCTCTATAGCTCCTTATAGGATGGCACCGTTAGAGTTGGCTGAATTGAAAAAGCAGGTTGAGGACTTGTTGGCGAAGAAGTTCATTCGTCCTAGCGTCTCGCCATGGGGTGCACCTGTTTTGTTGGTTAAGAAAAAGGATGGTAGTATGCGGTTGTGTACCGACTACCGGCAATTGAACAAGGTCACTATTAAGAACAAGTATCCGTTGCCTCGGATCGATGACTTGATGGATCAGTTGAGAGGGGCGATAGTATTTTCAAAAATTGACCTTCGGTCAGGTTACCACCAACTTCGGGTGAAGTCGGAAGACATTCCTAAAACTGCTTTTAGGACAA
Source organism: Lupinus albus (assembly GCA_009771035.1). Taxonomy (NCBI): domain Eukaryota; kingdom Viridiplantae; phylum Streptophyta; class Magnoliopsida; order Fabales; family Fabaceae; genus Lupinus; species Lupinus albus. Next base: position 9,035,665 of record CM019999.1, read on the forward strand.
GGTATGGACATTTTGAATATTTGGTCATGCCTTTTGGTGTAACAAATGCCCCAGCAATATTTACCGACTACATGAATCGGATTTTTAATCCGTATTTGGATTCATTTGTAGTGGTATTTATTGATGACATTTTGGTTTACTCCAATAGCCGAGAGGAGCATGCTGAGCACCTGAGGGTTGTGCTAGAGCTTCTTAGTAAAAATCGGTTGTATGCAAAGCTGTCAAAGTGTGATTTCTGGTTAGAATCGGTAAACTTTCTTGGGCATGTGATATCCAAGGAAGGAGTGGCGGTGGACCCTTCAAAGGTTGAAGCGGTTATGGAATGGGCGGTGCCCAAGTCAGTCACTGAGATCAGGAGCTTTCTGGGTTTGGCTGGGTATTATCGGAAGTTCATAGAGGGATTTTCGAAGTTGGCTCTACCTTTGACAAAACTCACTAGGAAAGGGGAACCGTATGTGTGGACACTTCGATGTGAAGAAAGTTTCCAAGAGTTAAAACGACAGTTGACTACAGCACCAGTTTTGGTTCTTCCTTGTACTGATCGGGACTTCAGTGTTTATTGTGATGCATCCAAGCATGGTTTGGGTTGTGTGTTGATGCAAGAAGGGAAGGTTGTTGCCTATGCTTCTCGACAGTTGAGGACGCACGAGCAGAACTATCCTACCCATGACTTAGAATTAGCTGTAGTTGTCTTTGCATTAAAGATCTGGAGGCACCATCTTTATGGTGTGAGATTTGAGGTGTACAGCGACAACAAGAGTTTGAAGTACCTATTTGATCAAAAGGAATTGAACATGAGACAGAGACGGTGGATGGAGTTCCTTAAAGATTATGATTTCGGGCTGCAGTACCATCCGGGAAAGGCCAATGTGGTAGCCGATGCGTTAAGTCGGAAATCTTTACATATGTCGGCATTGATGGTTCGAGAGGAGAAACTGATTAAAGAATTTAGGGATATGAATTTGGAAGTTCGGATAAAGCCTCATAGTATGATTTTGGGAATGCTTAAAGTCACAAATGAGTTTTTTGATCAAATCCGGGTAATGCAAGTTGAGGATACTGAGCTAATGGATAAACGGGATTTGATGCTAAGTGGTAAGGATACCAATTTCACCATGGACCCTAGTGGAATGTTGCGTTACAAAGGGAGGGTGTGTGTGCCTCGTGATGAGAAATTACGGAGGGATATTTTAGAGGAGTCCCATAAGAGTAAGATGAGTTTTCATCCAGGGACTACCAAGATGTACCAAGATTTGAAAGGGGTGTTTTGGTGGTCTGGATTAAAAAGGGATGTGGCTTTGTATGTCTCAAGTTGTTTAGTATGTCAGAAAGCCAAGATTGAGCATCAACGACCAGCGGGAGAGTTACAATCCCTGGAAATTCCTGTTTGGAAGTGGGATAGTATCTCCATGGACTTCGTATCGGGTTTTCCGCGGACTCAAAAAGGGTATGATTCGATATGGGTGATCGTGGATCGGTTGACTAAATCTGGTCACTTTCTGCCTATGAACATGAGGTATTCCTTGGAGCGATTGGCGGAACTGTACATCCGGGAAATAGTCCGTTTACATGGGATACCGTCGAGCATTATATCGGATAGGGATCCCCGTTTCACTTCGAACTTTTGGACTAGTTTACAGTCCGCATTGGGAACTAAGTTGAAGTTGAGTTCAGCTTATCATCCGCAAACGGACGGTCAATCGGAAAGAACAATACAGTCATTGGAGGACCTCCTGAGGGCCTGTGCCTTGGAACAACCAGGGAGTTGGGATGGCTTGTTGCCTCTGATTGAATTTACCTACAACAATAGCTTCCATTCGAGTATTGGGATGGCACCTTATGAGGCATTGTATGGTAGGAAGTGCCGAACTCCATTGAGTTGGTTTGAAACTGGGGAGAACTTGATATTGGGACCCGAAGTCGTTCAGGAGACAACGGACAAAATCAAGAAAATCCGGGAGAATATGAGAATCGCCCAAAGTCGACAGAAGAGCTATTATGATAAGAGGCGAAAACCCCTTGAGTTTAACGAGGGAGATCATGTTTTCATGAGAGTTGTCCCGACTACCGGTATCGGTAGAGTGTTGAAGTCTCGTAAGCTGACTCCTCGATTTATTGGGCCTTATCAGATATTGAAGAGAATTGGGCCGATAGCGTATCGTATTGCTTTACCTCCGTTGTTTTCCAATCTCCATAATGTATTTCATGTGTCTCAGTTGAGGAAATATGTTGGAGATCCATCTCATGTGGTTGAGTCTGATCAGATAGAATTGAAGGATAATTTGACTTTTGCGACGTTGCCTGTGAGAATCATGGATACCAGTATAAAGAGATTGAGAGGTAAGGAGATTGCCTTGGTAAAGGTGTTGTGGAGCCAAGTGGACGAAGGAGACGCTACTTGGGAAGTTGAGCAAGAGATGAGGGAGGATTACCCTCATTTGTTTGAATCGAGGTATGTTGATTTTCGGGGACGAAAATTCTTTTAAGAGGGGGAGGATTGTAACACCCCGAATTTTAGTTTTCAAGATTATAGTAACAGTCCTGGAAGCCTCGCTTGAGCGAGAGTTGTCTCGCCTGGGCGATAAATGGCAATTTTGGGCTGTTGACATAGTGTAATCGATTACACACTGCTGGTAATCGATTACATCGTATAAAAAAACATCAGATATGTGCATCTGACACAGTGTAATCGATTACACACTGATGGTAATCGATTACACACTGATGGTAATCGATTACACACTGCTGGTAATCGATTACATCGTAATAAAAGCATCAGATATGTGCATTTGACATAGTGTAATCGATTACACACTGATGGTAATCGATTACACACTGCTGGTAATCGATTACACACTTCTGGTAATCGATTACACACTTCTGGTAATCGATTACACACTCCTGGTAATCGATTACATCGTATTAAAAGCATCAGATATGCGCATTTTTCACGTTGTAATCGATTACACCATGTTGGTAATCGATTACAACCCGACGACACCTCTTTAAAACAGAAACCAAACACATTTTAAGGTTAAAAACTTTGAAGGGAGGTGAGAGAAGAGAGCTTTTCCAAGGGCAAGGAGTTTTGATACTCACCTAAGAGCTTGAGAAGAGGTAAAACTCTTGATTCTAACTCTCTTAAACTCATTTTGGGTATGTTGGATCTCTTCTCCAAATGTGAGAAACCATGGAAACTCATCCTTTGGAGTTATGGTTCGTTTTATGTGTTTTTCTCTTGTAAATTCTTAGTTTAGAGTTAGTATTTCGAGAATGGAAAAGGTTTGTGGGTTGATTCATGAAAACCCCAAAACCCTAAAGGGATAATGTGGTTAAAGTGGAAAATGGGTAAAATGCTAAAGGTAGAAAATGAGTTTACGTTCTAATGTTGAAATATGAGATGAATATGTATGTTTTAGATGGTTGTAAACTTATGATGAAAATAGTTTAGCAACATTGAAAATATGATGAATATCTTGTATGGTTAAATAATGCAATATAAGTTGTTTATGTGATATTTGGAATAAATGACTAACATTGTGTTATATGGTGGGATGAGGAAAGATCCTAAAGTTGGAGGCGGTGGCGGTGGAACTTGAGAAGTTGTCAAGAACCAAACCCAACACTCACCGAGGTAAGGATAAGTCTTTAATTGAGCATTTGGAATCGAAAATGTGAGTTTTCTGATTATGCAATGATTGATACGTAAAGTACGCATTTGATATAAACATATATGGGTGTGTTTACGTTAAAGCAGGCGTAGATTTACGGAAAGGAAAGTATGTGGTACTTTCTGATTATGCGATGATTGAGTGTAAATCACGTATTTAGTATAAACATATATGGGTGTGTTTATACTAATGTGGGCGTGGATTTACCGGAAATGATTTATGGTGAAATGAATGAAAAAGAAGTACATTTTTAGCCGACCATGAATGGTTAGCGACTCTGGCTTGAGTATAGAAGCATACACTCTGGCTTGAGTATAGAAGCATACACTCTGGCTTGAGTATAGAAGCATGAAAATGATTTATGAGGAGATCGATGAAAGAAAAATATGTTTTAGCCGACCATGAATGGTTAGCGACTCTGGCTTGAGTATAGAAGCGTAAACTCTGGCTTGAGTATAGAAGCATACACTCTGGCTTGAGTATAGAAGCATACACTCTGGCTTGAGTATAGAAGCATACACTCTGGCTTGAGTATAGAAGCATACACTCTGGCTTGAGTATAGAAGCATACACTCTGGCTTGAGTATAGAAGCATGAAAATGATTTATGAGAAGATCGATGAAAGGAAAATATGTTTTAGCCGACCATGAATGGTTAGCGACTCTGGCTTGAGTATAGAAGCGTAAACTCTGGCTTGAGTATATAAGCGTGATTTGTTTTAAGAGAAACGAGATTCTGCTTTTAGCTAATCCTAAGGGGTATAGCGACTTTGGCTCAAGTTATGCAGCAAGATAAAATGAATTTCGAAAATGGTTTACTAACCCCTTTTTCTAATGTGGATTATCTTATAATGACGTTTATTGAATTAACGACTTACTCCTTTGCGTGTTTGTGTTCTTGTCATTGATAATCCCATTGCAGATAAACAGGTGACATGAGGGGGACTCATTTTTGGGGGAGCTTAGGGAGCTTATATTTTGGAATTTCTTTATTTGCACTATTTTGTATATGAGTGCTTATTGAATTATTTTGGAAATATTTTGTAACTATGGATATATGACTTATACGATTGATTGCAATTCCGCATATATGTAGCCATGGGTATTTTGGAAACCCATACCTAGTTGTATACGGTAGACGCTAGGGTTTAACAAATGAAAAATTTTCAAGGGGTGAATTTTGGGTTCTTACATGGATGATTCGTTGTGAAGAGAGCTTTCAAGAGTTAAAGCAGAGGTTGACTATGGCACCATTATTGGTTATTCCTAATACTGATCGTGATTTCAGCGTGTATTGTGATGCTTCTAAGCAAGGCTTAGGTTGCGTACTGATGCAAGATGGGAAGGTTTTGCTTATGCTTCCCGACAGTTGAGAACGCTTGAGCAAAACTACCCTACGCATGATTTGGAACTAGCCGTCGTGGTCTTTGCATTGAAAATTCGGAGACACCACCTCTATGGTGTAAGATTTAGGCTATACAGCGACCACAAGAGCTTAAAGTATCTTTTCGAACAAAAGGAACTGAATATGAGACAGAGGAGGTGGATGGAGTTCCTCAAGGATTATGATTTTGGATTACAGTACCATCCCAGAAAAGCCAATGTGGTAGCTGATGCCTTAAGTCGAAAGTCCTTACATATTTCGGCTTTAATAGTACGAAGGGAAATTAATTGAGGAGTTCAGGGATATGAACTTAGCAGTTCAAGTGAAACCACATAACATGATTTTGGGAATGCTTAAGGTCACTAATGAATTGTTTGACCAAATCAGAATGATGCAAGTTAAGGATCATGAGTTGAAGGTCAAACGCGATTTGATGGCTAGTGAGAAGGAGACCGATTTTGAATCAGACTCTAGAGGAATGTTAAGATACAAGGGAAGGGCATTTTGGAGGAGTCACACAAGAGTAAAATGAGTTTCCATCCTGGAACAACGAAGATGTACCAAGATCTGAAAAAGTTGTTTTGGTGGTCTGGGTTGAAGAAGGATGTGGCTCTGTATGTCTCAAGTTGCCTCGTTTGTGAGAAAGCCAAGATTGAGCATCAGTTCGGCCATCGGGAGAGTTACAATCACTAGAGATTCCCGTTTGGAAGTGGGATAATATCTCTATGGATTTTGTATCGGGTTTTCCGAAGACTCAAAGAGGATACGACTCGATATGGGTAATAGTGGACCGTTTGACTAAGTCTGATCATTTCTTGCCGATGAACATGAGATATTCCTTGGAACGATTGGCTGAGTTGTATACCATGGAGATCGTTCGGTTGCATGGGATACAGTCGAGCATTGTGTCGGATAGAGACCCTCGTTTCACTTCAAACTTTTGGACTAGTTTGCAATTCGCTTTGGGGACTAAGTTGAAACTGAGTTCGGCTTATCACCCACAAACGGATGGTCAATTGGAAAGAACCATACAATCATTGGAGGATCTTTTAAGGGCTTGTGTTTTGGAAAAACTGGGAAGTTGGGATAGCATGTTGCCTTTGATTGAATTTACCTACAACAATAGCTTCCATTCGAGTATTGGGATGGCACCCTATGAGGCATTGTATGGTAGGAAGTGCCGAACACCAGTGAGTTGGTTTGAAACTAGGGAGCACTTGATATTGGGACCCGAGCTGGTCCAAGAGACTATGGAGAAGATCAAGAAGATCCGGGAGAATATGAGAACAGCACAAAGTCAGCAGAAAAGCTACTACGATAAGAAGCGGAAACCTCTTGAGTTTAAGGAGGGGGATCATGTATTCATGAGAGTAGTTCCGACTACAGGAATTGGTAGAGTGTTGAAGTCCCATAAGCTTACTTCGAGGTTCATTGGACCCTATGAAATATTGAAGAGGATTGGGCCAGTAGCATACCGGATTATTTTACCTCCTTTATTGTCGAATATTCACAATGTATTTCATGTGTCTCAATTGCGGAAGTATGTGGGGCACTCTTCTCATGTGGTTGAGTCGGACCAAATAGAGTTTAAAGATAACTCAACCTTCGCGACCCTACCCGTAAGGATCTTGGACACTAGTGTCAAGAAGTTGAGAGGCAAGGAGATTTCCTTGGAGAAAATACTATGGAGTCAAGTAGACGAAAGAGATGCTACTTGGGAAGTGGAGTGAGATATGAGGGAGGATTACCCTCACTTGTTCGAATCGAGGTATGTTTAATTTTCGGGGACGAAAATTCTTATAAGAGGGGGAGGATTGTAACACCCTTAATTTAAGTCTTTAAAATTATAGTATCAGTCTTGGGATTCTCGCTTGAGCGAGGGATTGTCGCTTGGGCGAGAAAGGCTCACTTGGGAGGGTGAAATCCTGGGCTATACTGAAGGATTCTCGCTTGAGCGAGAGTTGCCTCGCTTGAGTGAGAATGGTCTCGCCTGAGCGAGAGTTGTCTCGCCTGGGCGAGAAAAGTGACATTTTGGACCTGTCGAGGCAGTAAGATCTTCGCTTGAGCGAGAGGATCCTCGCTTGAGCGAGAGCTGCCTCGCCTGAGCGAGAGTTCCCTCGCTTGGGCGAGAAGGTCAGATATGAGCTTTTAAAATGGGCGGTATTTTCTCGCTTGAGCGAGAATGGGCTCGCTTAAGCGAGAACCCGACGAGTTGCATTAAATGAGAAACCCCAAACACATTTTAGGGTTAGAAATTGAAGAGAGGTGAAAGAAGAGAGCTTTTCCAAGGGCAAGGAGCTTTGATACTCATCTAGAAGCTTGAGAAGAGGTAAAACTCTTGATTCTAACTCTCTTCTTCCCTTTGAAACTTGTTTTGGGTATGTTGGATCTCTTCTCAAAATGTGAGAAACCATGGAAACCCATCCTATAGAGTTATGGTTCGTTTTATATTGTTTTTCTCTTGAAAACTCTTAGTTTAGAGTTTGTATTTAGTGAATGCAAATGTTTTGTGGGTTGATTCATGAAAACCCCAAAACCCCCAAAATGAAAAATGTGTCAAAAGGGGAAAATGGGTAAAATGGTAGATGGAAAAGATGAGCAGGTGTTCTAATTCAAAAATAGAAAGTAAATATGTAAGTTTTAATGTTGGAAACTTCTAATGAAAGTGGTTTTGGAAAATGTTGGAAATATGTGAATGTCCTATATGTTTACAAAATGATATATGAGTGTTTATATGTTGTTGAGAATAAATTACTGACTTTTGTTGTCGATTGGTGGGGATGATGAAAGATCCTAAGGTTGGAGGAGTTAGCGGAGGAACTTGCAAAGTTACCCAAAACCCACCACGACACCCACCAAGGTAAGGAGAAGTTGTTGATTATTATGACGATAGAAAATGTGTGGAATTTATGAATATGTATATGATTTGAGAATGACTTTCCCTACATGGTATTGTGAATGACTTGCCCTACGTGGTATTGTGAATGACTTGCCCTACGTGGTATTGTGAATGACTTGCCCTACGTGGTAATGAGAATGAGTTGCCCTACGTGGTATTGTGTATGACTTGCCCTACGTGGTATTGAATTGTATATCTTGCCCCATGTGGTAATGAAAAGGTAAATATATATGTGGAGGGTAACGATATGGTGTGGTATTGATGAGTAAAGTGACAAGGTATGGTAGAGATGAATGTATAGACAAAAGATGACAAATGAGGTAGTATGAGATGGGCAATATTATGTTGATTTTATATTCGAACGCCGAGTCGTTTATTTAAACCTTTTAAAATGTGGATTATCGCTTAATGATATTTATTGAATTAATGACTTACTCCCTTGTATGTTTTGTGTTTTTGTCATCGATAATCCAATTGCAGGTAGACAAGTAAATTGAGGAGGCTTGGGTTTGATGCCTTAGGAGCTTAAACCTGGATTCTTTTGTTTACACCTTTTTGCATCATGATTGAATATTTTGTGGACTTGTCTTTGTAACTATGATCGCTATCATTCTTTTTGGATAATTGTAACTCTGGATATTTGTAGCTATGGGTATTTTGGAAACCCATAGCTAGTTGTATGCGGTAGTTACCCGAATGCCTTAATATGAATTACGTTTTTCTGTCAAACCCATATCTATGTCATTATGAGTTCATGGTTGGAGTGAGAAAGGGAAAGCGAGATTTTAACATAGGGTTATTCGATTGATAAATGTAAATTATAGGAAAATGCATGAAATTGGATTAAAATAAGGAAAAAATTTCAAGGGTAGAATTTGGGTCCTTACAGGATCAGTATTGGAGGTGATTCATTTTTTGTTTATAATTATTGAATTTGTAATCATGTTTAGTTATTTTATGAATCTTATGAATTTTATTTTCAGTGAATTATTCACAACTGAATGGGGTGTTGACCCACACTATATTGAATTCCTTAATTCTATTTTGGAAGATGAAGAAGATCTAAAGTTACTTAATTTCTCTGATTGATCAATGTTGATGCAATTCTGGATATTTCTTTTTTTCTCTGTTTTATTGTCTTTTTTATTTTCTAGACATTTATTAATATTTTGGATATTTTAATTACCAATGATGAACATTTATTTTTTGCAATTCTATTTTCTATATTTGGCAATTCTGTTGTATATATATATGCAGGTATTTGGAAATTTCAGTAATTAAGATTGTCCAACTCTGCAGTCAAGTTAGAGGTTTGTTTCAGAATAGATTAATATATTGTATAGATTTTAAGGATTTTAATGTGTATATAGTTTGTTCCATGTAACAAAACATAAATAAAATATATTTTTCATTTAATTTTCAATATATACAATATACAATTTCAATTAATATTTACAGTTTCAGTTGTTTATTGTGTTTTTTGTAACATTATTTAGCTTACAATTTGGATGGTAATATAATACACAACACAAGTTTTAGATTACGCAGTATAAGATATAAAATCCACAGCGAATACCTACGAATGCAATGTAAGGGAGTACTATCAACAGCGACAATTAACTATGGTGTTGTTAAACATATTGCTATTAACAGCGATGTACAATGATTGCGTTGTTAAACATAATACAATTCATAGCGATGTGCAATATTGGCGCTGTTAAATATTACGAATTAAAATAAGCACGTATTCAACCCCTCATATTTTTTGTTGCGATGTTGACATTATATCCGCTTATCCATTTAAACAACGAATTTTAAAAGTTGCGCTGTATAATTTTCCTCCGCCTTTTGTTTTACAACATTTTTCTAGAATGCGCAGTCGAAGAACCGCCTTTAAATACGTATTCTGGCGTAGTGCTTCTTCAACAATATATCGCTCAACAATACAACCCTCTGGTCATGATCGATTCTTCACGTACCCTTTTAATATCTTCATATAACGTTCAAAATGGTACATCCATCTCATGTAGGAAGGACCACATAGTTGTATCTCTCGAAAAAGATGAATGCTAAGATGGACCATTATATCAAAAAAAGAAGGTGTGAAATACATCTCAAGCTCACACAAAGTCAAAATAATTTGTCTTTGCAATGCAGGTAATTTCACAAGGTCAATCACTTTGCTACAAATTGCCTTTAAGAAGAAGCATAACTTAGTTATGGTTCCTCGCAATTTTTTATGTAGAATAGACCTTATGCCAATAGGAAAGAAATGCTCCATGAGTACATGACAATCATGAGACTTAAGACCTATTAACTTGAGGTCTTTCATTGATACCAGATTTCGAATGTTTGAAGAGTACCCCTCTGGAACTTTGACACCATCAATAAATTTACAAAATTCTAATTTCTCCTTCCTCGAGAAAGTATAAGTTGCTGGAGGTAGAAATGTACGTTTTTCCTTCATTATTGGCCGCAGTTCCTTTCTTATTCCCATTATGACCATGTCCAATCTTGCATTCAAGCCATCTTTGGACTTACCAGGGATATTCAGTAAAGTACCAAGGAGACTTTCAAATACATTTTTTTTTCAATATGCATAACATCGATAAAATGTCTAACATATAATGAGCTCCAATACGACAATTCAAAGAAGATTGACCTTTTCTTCCACCCACCAATTGTGACCATTTTTGCAGCAAAAGGTTTACCAAAGTTAGTATTCAAACCCTGTAGATTTTGAAATAATTGGTCACCCGTCAACGACAAAGGAGCACGACTTTCTTCATTATTCCCATCAAATGCTTTTCTCCATCCACAATATTGATGATCTGCATGCAAAAATCTATGGTGACCAAGGTAGACATTCTTTTTATAGTGTGGCAACCTCATTGAATGATTATTGTCTTCACATACATGTGTTTCCTGGTGATATTCCTAAAACTGCTTTCAGGACATGTTGCAGTGTAGCCACCATCTTAGCCAAAAGATCATTCGTAACATTCCGACTCGCTCCTCTTCCTCTTCCAACCATATGTACCTATACTCAATCACTTGTCAAAACATTAAAATTTAAACCAGACAAGATTCACAAAATCATATAACAGTTTGTACAAACCACTTAATTCAATCAAATAAAAGTCACGAAGAAGCACGTAAGGCCATACCTAGGCCGCATAATTAACTATGCTCTGATACCATATTGTAAGGACCCAAATTCTACCATTGAAAATTTTTCATTTATTTCTACCCTTTCTACTTGAGTTCCCATATTACATCATACATACATTTCTTTTAATCTTTAAATCATCAATTTCTTTGGTTTACTCATAACTAAAAACATACAATTTCAGTTTCATACCGTAACTACCCTTAATTGCAGAAAAACAAAATTCGCGTATGTATGTATGTATATATATATATATATCATAGTAAGGGTCGTCATATGTCAAGTCGAAGGGTTACAAAATAAATGTACCCATAGTTACAATCAAAGTCAAAAAATATTCAGGTAGTACAAAGATAATTAAAATCATAGAGTTTGCTCATCAAATTCTCTAAAACTCCTAGTCAAGCATCTCTAATCATCCGTTTACCTGCAATGGGATTAACATTGACAAATACACAAAGAAACACAAAGGAGTAAGTCGTTAACTCAATAAATGTCATTATATGTTAATCCACATTTCATTAGTATTAAGTAAACAATTTAGCATAATAATACTTTAACACCATTTCAGTGGTTTATATATATTTGAAAATCATGCTACATAACTTGAGTCAAAGTTTGCTACATAGCTTGAGCCAAAGCTTGCTACATAGCTTGAGCCAAAGCTTGCTACATAGCTTGAACCAAAGCTTGCTACATCACTTGAGCCAAATCTAGCTACATAGCTTGAGCCAAAGCTTGATACATTACTTGAGCCAAAGTTTGCTACATAACTTGAGCCAAAGCTACATTACTTGAGCCAAAGTTTCATACATTACTTGAGCCAAAGTTTGGTACATTACTTGAACCAAAGTTTGCTACATAACTTGAGCCAAAACTTGCTACATTAATTAGTCAAATTCGCAATACCTCTTGAGGGTAGGTAAAAAATTGTTTTCTTTTCATTGATTCACAATCAATTTATAACCAGAAAATCCACACATTTTCTTATACAATGTACAAGTTAAAGATTTATCCTTACCTTGGTGAGTGTTGGGGTCGGTTTTGGGTAACTTCACAAGTTTCCTTCGCTACCTCCTCCAACCTTAGGATCTTTCCTCACCCCCACAAAACAACAACAAAGTCAGTAATTTATTCACAACAACATATAAACAACTCATAGTTCATCTTTAACCATACAAAAGATTATACATTTTCAATGTTTCCAAAACTACTTTCATTAGAAATTTCCAACATTAAAACATACATATTCATCTTCTATTTTACATTAGAACATATACTCGTCTTCTACATCTACCATTTCACCCATTTTCTTCTTTAACCACATTTTCATTCTGGGGGTTTTGGGGTTTTTCATGATTCAACCCACAAACCCTTTTCATTCTTCGAATACCAACTATAAATCAAGAGTTTTCAAGAGAGAAACTAAATAAAACGAACCACAACTCAAAAGGAAGAGTTTCCATGGTTTCTCACATTTTGAGAAAAGATCCCATACACCCAAAACAAGTTTGAAAGGGAAGAAGAGAGTTAGAATCAAGAGATTTACCTCTTCTCAAGCCTCAAGATGATTCTCACCAACCCTTGCTTTTAAAAATGCTCCCTTCTCTCTATTCTCTCTAAAGTTCTAACCCAAAAAAGTGTTTGGGGTTTCTATTATAAAGTTGAATCGTCAGGTTCTCGCTCAAGCGAGCCTATTCTCGCTCCAGCGAGAATATCCCGCCTATTTTAAGAAATTCAACATTGACACTCTCGCTCAAGTGAGAATCCTCCAGTGTCCACACCTCTTTCCCTCGCCCAGGCAAGCCATATCTCGCCTAGGCGAGAATCCCAGGAAATCCTTGAAGCAGATACTAAGCTTCTTGCTTGGGAGAGGCTCTCTCGCTCAAGCGAGAAACATCCAGTATACCCCAGATTCCTAGAATTTTCACCACACTAAGGAAAATAAAATTAGGGTGTTACAATCCTCCCCTTCTTATAGGAATTTTCATCCCCGAAAATTAAACATACCTCGATTCGAACAAATGAGGGTAATCCACCCTCATATCACGCTCCACTTCCCAAGTAGCGTCTCCTCAACTACTTGGCTCCACAATACCTTCACCAAGGCAATCTCTTTGCCTTTCAACCTCTTGATATTGGTATCCATGATCCTCACGGGCAAGGTTGCAAATGTCAGATTATCCTTCAGTTTTATCTTGTCGGACTCAACCACTTGAGATGGATCCCCCACATATTTCCGCAATTGTGACACATGAAACACATTGTGGAGATTCGACAACAATGGAGGTAAAGCAATCTGATATGATACTGGCCCAACCCTCATCAATATCTGATAAGGCCCAATAAATCTCGGAGTAAGCTTACGAGACTTCAACACTCTACCAATTCCAGTAGTTGGAACTACTCGAAAAAATACATGATCTCCCTCCTTAAACTCGAGAGGTTTCCACCTCTTATCGTAATAGCTTTTCTGCCGACTCTGTGCTATTCTCATATTTTCCCGGATCTTCTTGATCTTTTCCGTCGTTTCTCGGACCAACTCGGGTCCCAATACTAAGTTCTCCCCAGTTTCAAACCAACTCAAAGTAGTCCTACATTTTCTACCATACAAGGCTTCGTAAGGGGCCATTCCGAAACTAGTATGGAAACTATTGTTGTAGGTGAACTCGACCCATATGGTAATAGATTACACCATATGGTAATCGATTACAGTCATCGCTGTGACTATAAATGTGAAAAAAAAGGATCTAGAAACCCTAATCTTCATTTTCTTTCTACCCCTTTCTCTCCCAACGGTGGCTCCACCCAAATGGACCATTTTTACCTCCACTAAGCCTCAAAACTCATCAAAACCTTCCTATTGCTTCATGGTGACACATTTGGAAAAGCTTGGAGGTGAAAAGGCAACAATGGAGGTTGGAGGAAATGAAGGGAGATGTGGCTCTTTTGCGGAGCAACGGAGCTTACGCAACCTAAGGTGAGGGAGAAGACCATTGTGGTCTTAGAGTATTTCATTAGAGTCATCATCTCCGATTTCCCTAAGGAATCGGAGCATATTAATGAATAGAAACTCTCTTGGGAGTTTGTGGTCCATGTGAGAGTCTATATTTTACATGAGGATGTATTAGCCATAAAAGTGGAGATATATGTGTGGAGAAAACCGTTTATTTGAGTAAAACGCTATATGCTCATTTATGGTAATACACCGTCATTAAAGATGGTTCTAACGTTAATGTGTATATGATGAAGAATATGTTATGTGTGGTTTGTTTATGATAATGGTTATGTTGTGTGATAATGATGGTGTGTGAGATATTTATGGTCATAAGCATAAATGAGTATGTTGTAAGTGGTTGATTGTTATAAACATGTATGGGTGGATTGTACCAATGAATGTGTGATGAGTTGTGAATGTGTGATGAGTTGTGAATGTGTCAAAATGGATATGAGTATGTTTATCAAAATGAGTATGTTGTGAGTGGTTGATTGTTATAAACATGTATAAGTGTGTTGTAACAATGAATGTGTGATGAGCTGTGAATGTGTTAAAATGGATAAAGGTATGTTTGTGACAATGAAGGTGTTGTATGTTATTTATGGTGATAAAATAATGAGATGCCTTGTGTTGACTGTGTATGACATAGATGTGAGTGTAATGTGGAAACTTGACTTGCCCGAGGTGGTATGGGGATTACTCGACCTGCCCGATGGGGTATGGTGATTATTTGTACGGTGCAGAATTGTTGAATGAGATCAAGGGTAAATTATTATTGAATGTGAAGGATGTGAAAAGTGTATACTCGGAATGAAAATCATATGCATGCCATAGGATATATATTATGGGATGTATATCCTATAGAGTGAATATGGATAATACGCGATAAGTAAATATGCACACTATAGAACACATATAGTATGGGATGTATGTGTACTATAGGGTGAATATGGATAAAATACGATGAATAAGTATGCACACTATAGAACACATATAGTATGGGATGTATGTGTACTATAGGGTGAATATGGATAAAATGCGATGAATAAGTATGCACACTATAGAACACATATAGTATGGGATATATGTGTACTATAGGGTGAATATGGATAATATGTGTTGATTGATATATACATATCATGATTGATGTTAGATGTGTGTGGTTTTAATACTTTAATGTCATTACTCCATGTAAATCCACGCTACGGTCGCCGTAGTTGGTTCTTACTTCCTCTATCTTTCCTTGTATGTGTTGTATATTTGGGTTCAGGTTGTGGAGGTAGCGCATTGGACGCTTGCGGAGAAGAGTACATGATAGAGTAGTGGATAATATGTAATTGATATGTTATATGATAAATATTTGTAATATGAAGAACATGTTAAAGTGAAATTCATGTATAAACAACTTTCTTGTAAGTGTATAATGAAGTGGATCTAATGTTTGTATTCAAGGTAAATTTTGAGAAAGTGTAATTGTATAAAGGATGTATTTGAATGGAAGTGTAATGATATGCTTTTGAAATGAAGGGTGTTTGGAATATTTCCGCCTTGCAAATTTATAAACGTATTCTCTCAAGTTTCCAAACTGTTCGAGTAATGTCTTTCAAAAGTAATCACTTCACTTTCACGAATAAGGATTTTAAAAGAGAATTTTCGAGTTATGAAAATCGGGTCCTTACAAAACAGAAGTGAGAAAAGGGAGAATTTTCAAGAGCAAGAATGCTTGTGAGTCATTTAGAAGCTCGAGAAGAGGTAAATCTCTTGATTCTAAGTTTCTTTCTCTCTTTCAAACTCATTGTGGAGTGTAAAGGATCTCTTCTCCAAAGGTGAAAAACCATGGAAACTCATCCTTTTGAGTTATGGTTTGTTTTATGTTGTTTCTCTCTTATAACTCTTGGTTTAGAGTTGGTATTTAAAGAATAGAATGGATTTGTGAGTTGATTCATAAAATCCCTAAAACACTAAAGTGAAAATGTGGTAAAGGGGGAAAATGAGTAAAATGCTAGAGGTAGAAGATGAGTTTACTTTCTAATGTTGAAATAGGAGATGAATATGTATGTTTTAGATGTTGTAAACTTTTGATGAAAGTAGTTTAGCAACATGGAACATGTGTTAAATATCTTGTGTGGTTAAATAATGCAATATGAGTTATTTGTGTGATGTTTGGAATAAATGACTAACAATGTGTTGTATGGTGGGAATGGGAAAGATCCTAGTGTTGGTGGCGGTTTCGGTGGAACTAGTGCAGTTACCAAGAATCCAACCCAACACTCACCAAGGTAAGTAGGAAGTCTTTAAATAGCATATGGAAATGGATAATATTTGTATTATCTGAGTGTGTATAATGATAAAGTGATGAATCGCTTAGATATGGTAAACATATATGGGTATGTTTATGATAATGGAACGCGTGGATTTACTGTTTACAGATTGATGATGTATCAATGAAAATAAAATATGTTTTTAGCCGACCATAAATGGGTTAGCGACTTTGGCTCAAGTTATGTAGCAATATTTTGCCTCAAGTTATGTAGCAATATTTTGCCTCATGTTATGTAGCAATGCTTCGACTCAAGCTATGTAGCAAAACTTTGGCTCAAGTTATGTAGCGATACTTTGGCTCAAGTTATGTAGCAAAACTTTGGCTCAAGTTATGTAGCAATACTTTGGCTCAAGTTCTGTAGCAATGCTTTGGCTCAAGCTATGTAGCAAAACTTTAGCTCAAGTTATGTAGCGATGCTTTGGCTCAAGCTATGTAGCAATACTTTGGCTCAAGTTATGTAGCAAAACTTTGGCTCAAGTTATGTAGCAATACTTTGGCTCAAGTTATGTAGCAATGCTTTACCTCAAGCTATGTAGCGATACTTTGGCTAAAGTTATGTAGTGATGCTTTGGCTCAAGCTATGTAGCAAAAATGAATTTATAAAACAAATGGTTTACTAACCCCTTTGAAATGTGGGTTATCTTATAATGGTATTTATTGTTTTGATGACTTACTCCTTTATATGTTGTGTGTATTTTCCATTGATAATCCCATTGTAGGTAAACAAGGGTAGAAATTGGGTCCTTACAATAGGCAACAACCTTCCCATCCTGCATCAAAACACAACCCAAACCTTGCTTGGAAGAATCACAATAAACACTAAAATCCCGGTCAGTACAAGGCAGAACCAATACTAGTGTTGTAGTCAACCTCTTGCTTCAACTCTTGAAAACTTTCCTCACAACGGATCGTCCACACATACGGTTCCCCCTTTCTGGTAAGTTTGGTTAGGGGTAATGTGAAAGGACCCAAATTTAACACTTGAAATTTTTTCCTTATTTTAATCCATGTATACATACATTCTTCATTACTCTTTGATCACTCATTAATCACTACTTAAAACCTTTTTAACATGCCATAACACAACACTTTTCACATGACAGAAAAACATATGAAAAGTGAGAACTTGCACAATCTGAACCGGAATCCCGTGTCAAGTCCTAGCTCATAACCTTTAGTTCCACCGAGGTCGGTCGAGTACCGTGGGTTGAATGAGTTCCCCAAGCAGAATCCTAGCCATTTCCAACGTGGGTTCGCTCCTGATGCGGCGAACGAGTGGATTCAAGACTTGGAACGCATATTCCGAGCCATGGGTTGTAGTGACGTTCAGAAGGTGATGTATGCTTCTTATATGCTGATGAAGGAGGCTGAAAATTGGTGGGAATTTACTCGGCGGCAGATGGAAACGGAGGGGCGAGTGATTACATGGACTACCTTCAAGGAGAAATTCCTTCGGAAATATTTTCCTGCTGATCTGAAGAGGAAGAAGGAAATGGAGTTTCTGAGGTTGGAGTAGGGTAACATGTCTGTGGGAGAGTATGCGGCCAAGTTTGATGAATTTGCCCGGTTTTGTCCATACGCTGAGTTGGAAGTAGACGGAAGGTCCAAATGTTCTAAGTTTGAATCGGGCCTGAAGCCTAAGTTAAAAAGGATGTCCAGGCATCAAGAAATCGCGGATTTTTCCACCCTGATAAACAAGTGCAGGATGTTTGAGGACGACTTGACTAAAGATGAAGTGATGACTCCTCGAACCAATCCTCTGAAACACTTTTGGCCTCAAAGGAGTTTTGGAAAAGGGAAGGGTAAGATTTTCCGAGAGGAACAAAAACCATACTCCCTTACTACTGGGAATCGGGGAAATAGTTCGCATGGGCCGAGGCCACATGCTAATGCGGGAGGATCACAAGTTCAATCTTCGTCCTTTTGCAATAAGTGTGGCAAGAATCACATCGATGAGTGGTGCCGTGGGAAGACACTTAGCTGCTTCTACTGCAAGGAAGCTGGGCACACCAAACGATATTGTCCTAAGCTACTGCAGGGTGTGAATGATGTATAAGGGATGAACGACCTAGAACCACTGGTAGAGTGTTCATCATGAGTGGTGCAGAGACATCGGGTGTAGATGGCTTGATCAAAGGTAATTGCATGGTGGCAGGTATCCCTCTTTTATTGTTGTTTGATTCGGGAGCGACACACTCCTTTGTATCTATTGAATGCGTGGATAGACTGAAATGGCAAACTAAGTCGTTGCCTTTCGACATTAGAATGCATACTCATCTTCTACCTCTAGTATTTTATCCATTTTCCTTTTTAACCACATATTCTCTTTAGGGTTTTGGGGTTTTCATGAACCAACCCACAAACCCTTTCCATTCTTGAAATACCAACTCTAAACCAAGAGTTTACAAGAGAAAAACAACATAAAACGAACCATAACTCAAAAGGGTGAGTTTCCATGGTTTCTCACATTTTGAGAAGAGATCCAACATACCCAAAACAAGTTTCAAAGGGAAGAAGAGAGTTAGAATCAAGAGTTTTACCTCTTCTCAAGCTTCTAGATGATTATCAAAGCTCCTTGCCCTTGGAAAATCTCTCTTCTCTCACTTATCTTCAATTTCTAACCCTAAAATGTGTTTGGGGTTACTCATTTAATGCAAACTCGTCGGGTTCTCGCTTAAGCGAGCCCACTCTCGCTTAAGCGAGCCCATTCTCGCTCAAGCTATGTAGCAAAAATGAATTTATAAAACAAATAGTTTACTAACCCCTTTGAAATGTGGATTATCTTATAATGGTATTTATTGTTTTGATGACTTACTCCTTGTATGTTGTGTGTATTTTCCATTGATAATCCCATTGCAGGTAAGCAGGGTAGTTGAGGATGCTTGGTTCGAGGCTTTAGGAGCTTAGGACTTGGATCTTCTATTTTTGCTTTTTGTGTTGTAGAATTGCTATTTGGATGATTGTATTCGTAACCATTTAACTTATTAACATTTTTGAGTAATGCTGGATATTAGTAACTATGGGTGATTTTGGAAACCCATAATTAAACATATGCGGTAATTACCGATGAAAGTTATATATGAATTATGTTTTCCACAATATGAGATATATGTTAACATCATGTACTGTAAAGGTGGTTTTACGAATTGATTATGGGGAAAATTAGAGAAAGATGTGAAATGTATGTATAAAAGGATTAAAATAAAGGAAAAATTTTCAAGGGTAGAAATTGGGTCCTTACAATTTGGTATCATAGCATAGTTAATTCTGCGGCCTAGGGTATGGCCTTACATGCTTCTTTGTGATCTGGATGTGCTTGAATTGCTTAGTTGGCATTGACTGTTGTGTGCTTATGTGACACTTACCTTATTAGAAAAGTGTTTACTGACTAGTACTTGAGTACAGGTACCTATGGCAGGAAGAGGAAGAGGAGCGAGTCAGAATGTTCTGAACGACTTGTTGGCACAGATAATGGCGGCATTACAACAGGTTAACAAGAACTTGCACAATCTGAACCAGAATCCCGTGTCAAGTCCTAGCTCACAACCTTTAGTTCCACCGGGGCCGACCGAGTACCGTGGGTTGAATGAGTTCTGCAAGCAGAATCCTAGCCATTTCCAAGGTGGGTTCCCTCCTGATGCGGCGAACGAGTGGATTCAAGACTTGGAACGCATATTCCGAGCCATGGGTTGTAGTGACGTTCAGAAGGTGACATATGCTTCTTATATGCTGATGAAGGAGGCTGAAAATTGGTGGGAATTTACTCGGCGGCAGATGGAAACGGAGTGATTACATGGACTACCATCAAGGAGAAATTCCTTCAGAAATATTTCCCTTCTGATCTGAAGAGGAAGAAGGAAATGGAGTTTCTGAGGTTGGAGCAGGGTAACATGTTTGTGGGAGAGTATGTGGTGAAGTTTGAATCGGGCCTGAAGCTCAAGCTAAAAAGGATATTCAGGCATTAAGAAATCACGAATTTTGCCACCCTGGTAAACATGTGTAGGATGTTTGAGGACGACTTGACTAAAGATGAAGTGATGACTCCTCGAACCAATCCTCCGAAACACTTTGGGCATCAAAGGAGTTTTGGAAAAGGGAAGGGTAAGGTTTTCCGAGAGGAACAAAAACCATACTCCCTTACTGCAGGGAATCGGGGAAATAGTTCGCATGGGCCGAGGCCACATGCTAAGGCGGGAGGATCACAAGTTCAATCTCCGTCCTTTTGCAACAAGTGTGGCAAGAATCACATTGGTGAGTGGTGCCCTGGGACGACACTTAGTTGCTTCTAGTACAAGGAAGCTGGGCACACCAAACGATATTGTCCTAAGCTACTGCAGGGCGTGAATGATGTGAGGGCTGAATGACCTAGAACCACTAGTAGAGTGTTCACCATGAGTGGTGCAGAGACATCGGGTGTAGATGGCCTGATCAAAGGTAATTGCATGGTGGCAGGTATCCCTCTTTTAGTGTTGTTTGATTCGGGAGCGACACACTCCTTTGTATCTAATGAATGCGTGGATAGACTGAAATTGCAAACTGAGTCGTTGCCTTTCGACTTGGTCGTATCCACCCCAACGAACGTGCATGTGGTGGTGTCGACAGTGGTGTCTCGATGTCCGGTAGTGGTAGACGGTAGAACATTTACCATGGATTTGATCTGCTTACCATTGTCTCAATTAGATCTAATTCTGGGAATGGACTGGTTGTCGGTGAATCAGGTGGTGCTTAGTTGTGCTGATAAGACTGTGGTATTCGGGAATTTAGATGAGATTTCTGATGAGGTTGGTACCATGAAGCCACTATCGGCAAAGGAAGTCAGGACTTCCTGTAAGGAGGGAGGAGCGGTGTTCATGTTGTTGGCATCCCTAAAGGGTATTGAGAAAACCAAGATTGAGGACATTCCGATAGTTCGTGAGTTTCCTGAGGTATTTCCTGGTGATATTCCAGAATTGCCTCCAGTAAGAGAAGTGGAATTCTCTATTGATTTGGTACTTGGAACGGGACCCATCTCTATAGCTCCTTATAGGATGACACAGTTAGAATTGACTGAGTTGAAAAAGCAGGTTGAGGACTTATTGGCCAAGAAGTTTATTCGTCCTAGTGTCTCGCCGTGGGGCGCGCCTGTTTTGTTGGTTAAGAAGAACTAAGGTAGTATGTGGTTGTGTACTGACTACAGGAAATTGAACAAGGTTACTATCAAGAATAAGTATTTGTTGCCTAGAATTGATGACTTAATGGATCAGTTGAGAGGAGCGGTGTTGTTTTCGAAGATTGACCTTCGGTTGGGTTAACACCAACTTCGTGTGAAGGCAGAAGACATTCCTAAAACTGCTTTTAGGACAAGGTATGGACATTTCGGATATTTGGTCATGCCTTTTGGCATAACGAATGCCCCATCAATATTTACCGACTACATGAATCAGATTTTTCATCTGTACTTGGATTCATTCGTAGTGGTATTTATTGATGACATTCTGGTTTACTCCAAAAGTCGAGAGGAACATGCTGAGCACCTAAGGATTGTTCTAGAGCTTATGAGTAAGAATTGGTTATACGCGAAGCTGTCAAAATGTGATTTCTGGTTGGAATCTGTAAACTTTCTTGGACATGTAATATCCGAGGAAGGGGTGGCTGTCGATCCTTCAAAGGTTGAAGGGGTTATGGAATAGGAAGTGCCCAAGTCAGTTACTGAAATCCAGAGTTTTATGGGTTTGGCTGGATATTATCGGAAGTTCATTGAGGGATTTTCGAAGTTGGCACTACCATTTGTATCACCCTAAATTTTGAGTCATTAAAATTATAGTATCAGTCCTGGGATCCTCGCTTAAGCGAGAGATTCTCGCTTGAGCGAGAGAGGCTCACTTGGGAGGGTGAAATCCTGGGCTGTACTGGAGGATTCTCGCCTGAGCGAGAGTTGTCTCGCCTGGGCGAGAATTGGCATTTTGGGACTGTGAGATTCTCGCTTGAGCAAGAGGGTCAGATCTGAGTTTTTAAAATGGGCGGGATTTTCTCGCTTGAGCGAGAATAAGCTCGCTTAAGCGAGAACCCGACGAGAGCATTAAATGAGAGAAACCCCAAATACATTTTTAGGTTAAGAATTGAAGAGAGGTGAGAGAAGAGAGCATTCCCAAGGTCTAGGAGCTTTGATTCTCGTTCAAGAGTTTGAGAAGAGGTAAAACTCTCTATTCTAACTCTCTTCTTCTCTTGAAAACCCATTTTTGGTATTATGGATCTCTTCTCAAAGTGAGAGAAACCATGGAAACTCACCCTTTTGAGTCATGGTTCATTTTATGTGATTTTATCTTGTAAACTCTTGGTATAAAGTTAGTATTTCAAGAAAGGAGAGGGTGTGTGGGGTTAGTCATGAAAACCCCAAAACCCTAAAGAGAAAATGTGGTTAAAATGGAAAATGGTTAAAATGCTAGAGGTAGAACATGAGTTTACTTTCTAATGTTGAAAAAAATGATGAATATCTTGTATGGTTAAATAATGCAATATAAGTTGTTTATGAGATATGTGGTATAAATGACTAACCTTGTGTTATATGGTGGGATGAGGAAAGATCCTAAAGTTGGAGGCGGCGTCGGTGGAACTTGAGGAGTTGCCAAGAACCCAAACCCAACACTCACCGAGGTAAGGATAAGTCTTTAACTTATGCACTGTGATAGAAAATTTGTGGATTTTCTGATATGGATGACGAAATGAAGCGTAAATCACTTAGTTGTTATAAACATATATGGGTATGTTTGTAACAACGAGGAGTGGATTTACCGTATATGCATTGGTGGAGTACCAATGGAAATAATACTCGGAATAATGCAATGAAGGGTAAATCACTTAGCTGTTATAAACATGTATGGGTATGTTTGTAACAACGAGGAGTGGATTTACCGTATATGTATTGGTGGAGTGCCAATGGAAATAAAACTCGGAGTAATAAAATGATTCGTAAATCAGTTTGTAGTTATAAGCATATATGTATATGTTTGTAATGATGTCGGGTGCATTTACTGTTTTTGTATTGGTGGAGTGCCAATGAAAATAAAACTCGAAAAAATGTATTGGTGGAGTGCCAATGGAAATAAAACTCGTTTTTAGCCGACCATGATTGGTTAGCGACTTTGGTTCTAGTAATGTAGCAAACTTTGGCTCAAGTAATGTAGCAAGCTTTGGCTCAAGCAATGTACCAAACTTTGGCTGAAGTAATGTTGCAAGCTTTGGCGCAAGCAATGTAGCAAACTTTGACTTAAGTTATGTAGCATGGTTTTCAAAAGTATGAACGTTGAAATTGGCTTTTAAGTTAACTTGATTTTAAACCGTTTATTTAACCTTATTAAATGTGGATTGACTTACATTGATATTTGTTGAGTTAATGACTTATTCCTTTGCGTTTCTTGGTGTAATGTCAATGTTAATCCCATTGCAGGTAGGTGGAATGAGTATCGGTGTTTTTGATTAGGAGCTTAGAGACTTTTATTTTGATGTCTCTTATCCATTCTTTTGTAACCTTGTTGGTTGTACTTGAACTAATTATGTTGTAATTATAAAAATTGATTGTTGTACATGACATTAATCTTGGAAATTAGTAACTCGGGATATATGTAGCTATGGGTGTTTTGGAAATCCATAGCTAATTGTATGCGGTCGTTACTAAGTTAAATTAATACGAATTATGTTTTTCTGCTATCTGGTTTGGTATGTTACTTTCGGTTTATAAATTGGGTTTGAGGAGGGAAGTGAGATCTTTTTAATAAGTTCATTCACTCGGTAATTATAATTATCGTTAAATGCATGAAATTGGATTAAATAAGGAAAAAATTTCAAGGGTAGAATTTGGGTCCTTACAATATGGTATCAGAGCATAGTTAATCTTGCGACCTAGGATATGGCCTTACGTGCTTCTTTGAAAACTTTATGTGTTGAGATTGTTGAATTGTGCAAATTGTTAAGTGATTATGGGCACTGTTATTATACAATTTGATTGCTAACAAGTGAGTTAGTACAGGTACCCATGGCTGGTAGAGGAAGAGGAAGAGGGACAAGACAGAACGTCCCGAATGATTTATTGGCGCAAATGGTGGCGGCATTGCAACAAGTCAATGAGAACTTGCACAATCTGAATCAGAATCTAGCGCCAAGTCCGAATTCACACCCACTAGTTCCACCTGGGCCAACAGAATACTTAGGGCTGGATGAGTTCTGCAGGAGGAATCCCAGTCAGTTTCCTGGGGGATTTGCTCCTGAAGTTGTCATTGAGTGGATCCAAGGGGTGGAGCGGATCTTCAGAGCCATGAACTGTACGGAGGCTCAGAAGTTGGCTTATGCCACCTACATGTTAGTGACGGAGGCCGAGAATTGGTGGGAGTTCACTAGACGCCAAATGGAGGCGGAGGGACAACTGATTTCCTGGGATACATTTATGGTGAAATTCCTCCATAAATATTTTCCTGCTGACTTGAGGAGGCAAAAAGAGATGGAGTTTCTAAGATTGGAACAGGGTGACTTGTCGGTGGGGGCATATGCGGCCAAATTTGAAGAATTGGCCCGATTTTGCCCTTACTCGGAGTTGGAGATGGACGAAAGGTCCAAGTGCTCAAAATTTGAATCGGGCTTGAAGCCCAAGCTGAAGACGATGCTTAGGCATCAAGAGATCTCCGACTTTGCTACCTTGGTCAACAAGTGCAGAATTGTGGAGGATGACATGAAGGCGGATGAAGTGCTGACGCCAAAACCACTCCCCCCCCCCCCCAAACACTCTAGACCTCAAAGAAATTTCTCGCATGAGAAAGGGAAGGGCAAGGTGTTCCAAGAGGCACGAAAACCTTACTCTCATCCGACGGGTAGTCGAAGTTACTCTTCGCATGGGCCGAGGACCCATGCCAATGCCGGAGGGTCACAGTTGAACTCTCCTCCTATGTGCAGTAAATGTGGTCGAGCTCATGTTAGTGACCCGTGCCCCGAAATGGCACTAACCTGTTTTCATTGCAAGGAGGTTGGGCATGTCCGAAGACACTGTCCAAATCTACCGCAAAGTGTGAATGCGGTGAGGGCTGAACGTCCTCGATCCACTAGCAGAGTGTTCACCATGAGTGGTGCAGAGGTATCGGGTGCAGATGGACTGATTAAAGATAATTGCATGGTGGCAGGTATTCCCCTTTTAGTGTTGCTTGATTCGGGAGCGACACACTCCTTTGTATCTATTGAATGTGTGGATAGACTGAAATTGCAAACTAAGTCGTTTCCCTTCGACTTGGTCGTATTCACCCCAACTGATGTACCTGTGGTGGTGTCGACAGTTGTGTCTCGATGTCCGGTGGTGGTGAATGGTAGGACTTTTACCGTGGATTTAATCTGCTTACCACTATCCTAGTTAGATATAATTTTGGGGATGGACTGGTTGTCGGCAAATCGTGTGGTGCTTAATTGTGCTGATAGGACCGTGGTATTCGGGAATCTAGATGAGATTTCTGATGAGGTTATTAACATGAAGCCGTTATCGGCAAAGGAAGTCAGGACTTCCTGTAAGGAGGGAGGGTCTGTGTTTATGTTGTTGGCATCCCTGGAGGGTATGGAGAGACCCAAGATTGAGGACATTCCGATAGCTCGTGAGTTTCCTGAGGTATTTCCTGGCGATATTCTGGAATTGCCTCCAGTGAGAGAAGTTGAATTCTCTATCGATTTGGTGCCTAGAACGGGACTCATCTCTATATCTCCTTATAGGATTGCACCGTTAGAATTGGTTGAGTTGAAAAAGCAGGTTGAGGACTTATTAGCAAGGAACTTTATTCGTCCTAGTGTCTCGCCGTGGGGTGCACCTGTTTTGTTGGTTAAGAAGAAAGATGGTAGTATGCGGTTGTGTACTGACTACCGGAAATTGAACAAGGTTACAATCAAGAATAAGTATTCGTTGCATAGAATTGATGACTTAATGGATCAGCTGAGAGGGGAGGTGTTGTTTTCGAAGATTGACCTTCGGTCGGGTTACCACCAACTTCGGGTGAAGTCAGAAGACATTCCTAAAACTGCTTTTAGGACAAGGTATGGCCATTTTGAGTATTTGGTCATGCCTTTTGGCGTAACTAATGCCCCAGCAATATTTACCGACTACATGAATCGGATTTTCCATCCGTATTTGGATTCCTTCATAGTGGTATTTAATGATGACATTTTAGTTTACTCCAAAAGCCGTGAGGAACATGCTGAACACCTGCGGACTGTCCTAGAACTCTTGAGTCAGAACCAGTTGTATGCTAAATTGTCTAAATGTGAATTCTGGTTGGAATCGATTAACTTTCTCGGACATGTAATATCCAAGGAAGGGGTAGTTGTCGATCCTTCAAAGGTTGAAGCAGTGATGGAATGGACCGTGCCCAAGTCGGTTACTGAAATCCAGAGTTTTCTGGGTTTGGCTGGCTATTATCGGAAATTCATTGAAGGATTTTCGAAATTGGCACTACCGTTGACTAAGCTCACGCGGAAAGGGGAACCGTATGTGTGGACACTTCATTGTGAAGAAAGTTTTCAAGAGTTGAAACGAAGGTTGACTACGACGCCAATTTTGGTTCTTCCTTATACTGATCGGGACTTCAGTGTTTATTGTGATGCATCCAAGCAAGGTTTGGGTTGTGTGTTGATGCAAGAAGGGAAGGTTGTTGCCAATGCTTCTCGACAGTTGAGGACGCACGAGCAAAACTACCCTACCCATGACTTGGAATTAGTTGCAGTGGTCTTTGCCTTAAAAATCTGGAGACACCACCTTTATGGCGTGGATTTGAGGTATACAGCGACCACAAGAGTTTGAAGTACCTATTTGATCAAAAGGAATTGAATATGAGACAGAGACGTTGGATGGAATTCCTTAAGGATTATGATTTTGGGCTGCAATGCCATCCGAGAAAGGCCAATGTGGTGGCCGATGCTCTAAGTCGAAAATCTTTACATATGTCGGCGTTGAAGGTTCGAGAAGGGAAACTGATTGAAGAGTTCAGGGATATGAACTTGGAAGTTCATATGAAGCCTCAGAGTATGATTCTAGGGATGCTCAAGGTCACAAATGAACTGTTCGATCAAATCCGGGTAATGCAAGTGGAGGATATGGAACTAATGGCTAAACGGGATTTGATGCTAAGTGGTAAGGAAACCAATTTCGCATCGGACCTTAGTGAACTGTTACGTTACAAGGGGGAGTGTGTGTACCTCGTGATGAGGAATTATAGAAGAGTATTTTGGAGGAGTCACATAAGAGTAAGATGAGTTTTCACCCGGGGACAACGAAAATGTACCAAGACTTGAAAAAGTTATTTTGGTGGTATGGGTTGAAGAGAGATGTGGCTTCGTATGTCTCGAGTTGTTTGGTATGTCAGAAACCCAAAATTGAGCATCAACGACCAGCGGGAGAGTTACAATCCCTAGAAATTCTCGTTTGGAAGTGGGACATTATCTCCATGGATTGTGTCTGGTTTCCCGAAAACTCAGAAAGGGTACGACTCGTTATGGGTAATAGTGGATCGGTTGACTAATTCTGCTCATTTCTTGCCGATGAATACGAAATACACCCTGGAACGATTGGCTGAACTGTATATCCGAGAGGTGGTTCGTTTGCATGGGATACCGTCGAGCATTGTGTCGGATAGGGATCCCCATTTCACTTCAAACTTTTGGACCAGTTTGCAATCCGCTTTGGGAACTAACTTGAAACTAAGATCAGCTTACCATCCACAGACGGACGGTCAATCAGAGAGTACAATACAGTCATTGGAGGACCTTTTGAGAGCTTGTGTCTTGGAACAACCAGGGAGTTGGGACTATATGTTGCCCTTGATTGAATTTACCTACAACAATAGCTTCCATTCTAGTATTGGGATGGCACCATATGAGGCCTTGTATGGTAGGAACTTCCGAACTCTAGTGAGTTGGTTTGAGACTGGGGAGAACTTGATATTGGGGCTCGAGCTGGTCCAAGAGACTACCGATAAGATCAAGAAAATCCGGGAGAACATGAAGATCGCCTAGAGTCGACAGAAAAGCTATTATGATAAGAGGCGGAAACCTCTCGAGTTTAATGAGGGAGATCATGTTTTAATGAGAGTTGTTCCGACTACCGGAATCGGTAGGGTGTTGAAGTCTCGTAAGCTGACTCCTCGATTTATTGGGACGTATCAGATATTGAAGAGAATTGGGCCGGTGACATATCGGATTGCATTACCTCCACCATTGTCGAACCTCCACCATGTATTTCATGTGTCTCAATTAAGGAAATATGTTGGGGATCCATCTCATGTGGTTGAGTCTGATCAGGTAGAGTTGAAGGATAATTTGACTTTTACGATGTTGCCCGTGAGGATCATGGATACCAGTGTCAAGAGAATGAGAGGCAAGGAGATTGCCTTGGTGAAGGAGTTGTGGAGTCAAGTGGACGAAGGAGACGCTACTTGGGAAGTTGAGCAAGAAATGAGGGAGGATTACCCTCATTTGTTTGAATCGAGGTATGTTTAATTTTCGGGGACGAAAATTCTTATAAGAGGGGGAGGATTGTAACACCCTAATTTTTGAGTCTTTAAAATTATATTATCAGTCCTGGGATCCTCGCTTGAGCGAGAAAGGCTCACCTAGGAGGGTGAAATCCTAAGCTGTACTGGAGGATTCTCGCCTGAGCGAGAGTTGTCTCGCCTGGGCGAGAAATGGCATTTTGGAACTGTGAGATTCTCGCTTGAGCGAGAGGGTCAGATCTGAGTTTTTAAAATGGGCGGGATTTTCTCGCTTGAGTAAGAATAAGCTCGCTTAAGCGAGAACCCGACGAGAGCATTAAACGAGAGAAACCCCAAATACATTTTTAGGTTAAGAATTGAAGAGAGGTGAGAGAAGAGAGCATTCCCAAGGTCTAGGAGCTTTGATTCTCGTTCAAGAGTTTGAGAAGAGGTAAAACTCTCTATTCTAACTCTCTTCTTCTCTGGAAAACCGATTTTTGGTATTATGGATCTCTTCTCAAAGTGAGAGAAACCATGGAAACTCACCCTTTTGAGTTATGGTTCATTTTACGTGATTTTATCTTGTAAACTCTTGGTATAAAGTTAGTATTTCAAGAAAGGAGAGGGTGTGTGGGGTTAGTCATGAAAACCCCGAAACCCTAAAGAGAAAATGTGGTTAAAATGGAAAATGGTTAAAATGTTAGAGGTAAAAGATGAGTTTACTTTCTAATGTTGAAAAATATGATGAATATCTTGTATGGTTAAATAATGCAATATAAGTTGTTTATGTGATATTTGGTATAAATGACTAACCTTGTGTTATATGGTGGGATGAGGAAAGATCCTAAAGTTGGAGGCGGTTTCGGTGGAACTTGAGGAGTTGCCAAGAACCCAAACCCAACACTCACCGAGGTAAGGATAAGTCTTTAACTTATGCACTGTGGTAGAAAATGTATGGATTTTCTGATATGGATGACGAAATGAAGCATAAATCACTTAGTTGTTATAAACATATATGGGTATGTTTGTAACAACGAGGAGTGGATTTACCGTATATGTATTGGTGGAGTACCAATGGAAATAATACTCGAAATAATGCAATGAAGCGTAAATCACTTAGTTGTTATAAACATATATGGGTATGTTTGTAACAACGAGGAGTGGATTTACCGTATATGTATTGGTGGAGTGCCAATGGAAATAAAACTCGGAGTAATAAAATGATTCGTAAATCACTTAGTAGTTATAAGCATATATGTATATGTTTGTAATGATGTCGGGTGCATTTACTGTTTTTGTATTGGTGGAGTGCCAATGAAAATAAAACTAGGAAAAATGTATTGGTGGAGTGCCAATGGAAATAAAACTCGTTTTTAGCCGACCATGATTGGTTAGCGACTTTGGTTCAAGTAATGTAGCAAACTTTGGCTCAAGTAATGTAGCAAGCTTTGGCTCAAGCAATGTAGCAAACTTTGGCTCAAGTAATGTAGCAAGCTTTGGCTCAAGCAATATAGCAAACTTTGGCTCAAGTAATGTATCAAGTTTTGGCTCAAGCAATGTAGCAAACTTTGGCTTAAGTTATGTAGCATGTTTTCAAAAGTATGAACGTTGAAATTAGCTTTTAAGTAAACTTGATTTTAAACCGTTTATTTAACCTTATTAAATGTGGATTAACTCACATTGATATTTGTTGAGTTAATGACTTATTCCTTTGCGTTTCTTGGTGTATTGTCAATGTTAATCCCATTACAGGTAGGTGGAAGGAGTATGGGTGTTTTTGATTAGGAGCTTAAAGACTTTTATTTTGATGTCTCTTATCCGTTCTTTTGTAACCTCGTTGGTTGTACTTGAACTAATTATGTTGTAATTATAAAACCTGATTGTTGTACATGACATTAATCATGGAAATAAGTAACTCGGGATATATGTAGCTATGGGTGTTTTGGAAATCCATAGCTAATTGTATGCGGTTGTTACTAAGTTACATTAATATGAATTATGTTTTTCTGCTATCTGGTTTGGTATGTTTCTTTCGGTTTATAAATTGGGTTTGAGGAGGGAAGTGAGATCTTTTAAATAAGTTCATTCACTCGGTAATTATAATTATCGTTAAATGCATGAAATTGGATTAAATAAGGAAAAAATTTCAAGGGTAGAATTTGGGTCCTTACACCATTGACTAAGCTCACTAGAAAAGGCGAACCGTATGTGTGGACGCTTCGATGTGAAGAAAGTTTTCAAGAGTTGAAACGGAGTTTGACCACAACGCCAATTTTGGTTCTTCCTTGTACTGATCGA
The DNA here is from genome assembly GCA_009771035.1 of Lupinus albus. Lineage (NCBI taxonomy): Eukaryota > Viridiplantae > Streptophyta > Magnoliopsida > Fabales > Fabaceae > Lupinus > Lupinus albus. The sequence continues at coordinate 9,066,873 of CM019999.1, forward strand.
GATTTCAGTGTTTATTGTGATGCATCCATGCAAGGTTTAGGTTGTGTGTTGATGCAAGAAGGGAAGGTTGTTGCCTATGCGTCTCGACCGTTGAGGATGCACAAGCAAAACTACCCTACCCATGACTTGGAATTAGATGCAGTGGTCTTTGGCTTAAAAATATGGAGACACCACCTTTATGGCATGAGATTTGAGGTATACAGCGACCACAAGAGTTTGAAGTACCTATTTGATCAAAATGAATTGAATATGAGACAGAAACGGTGGATGGAATTCCTTAAGGATTATGATTTTGGGTTGTAGTACCATCCCGGAAAGGACAATGTGGTGGCCGATGCTCTAAGTCGGAAATATTTACATATATATGTGTTGATGGTTCGAGATGGGAAACTGATTTAAGAGTTCAAGGATATGAACTTGGAAGTTCAGATAAAGCCTCAAAGTATGAGTCTAGGGATGCTTAAAGTCATAAATGAACTGTTCGATCAAATCCGGGTAATGTAAGTGGAGGATATTGAGCTAATAGCTAAACGAGATTTGATGCTAAGTGGTAAGGAAACTGATTTCGCATCGGACCCTAGTGGATTGTTGCGTTACAAAGGGAAAGTTTGTGTGCCTCGTGATGTGGAGTTGCGAAAGAGTATTTTAGAGGAGTCACTCAAGAGTAAAATGCGTTTTCACCTGGGGACTACAAAGATGTACCAAGATTTGAAAAAGTTGTTTTGGTGCTCTGGGTTGAAAAGGGATGTGGCCTTGTATGTCTCGAGTTGTCTTGTATGTCAGAAAGCCAAGATTGAGCATCAACGGCCAGCGGGAGAACTGAAATCCCTAGAAATTCCTGTTTGGGAGTGGGATAGTATCTCCATGGATTTTGTATCGGGTTTTCCAAGGATTCAGAATGGCTATGATTCGATATGGGTGATAGTGCAACAGTTAACTAAATCTGCACACTTTCTGCCTATAAACATGAGATACTCTTTGGAGCGATTGGCGGAACTGTATATCCGAGAAATAGTTCGTTTGCATGGGATACCGTTGAGCATTATATCAGACAGGGATCCTCGTTTCACTTCCAACTTTTGGACTAGTTTGCAGTCCGCATTGGGAACTAAGTTGAAGTTGAGTTCAGCTTATCATCCACAAACGGACGGTCAAGCGAAAAGAACAATACAGTCACTGAAGGATCTTCTGAGGGCTTGCGTCTTGGAACAACTAGGGAATTGGGATGGCATGTTACCTCTGATTGAATTTACTTACAACAATAGCTTCCATTCGAGTATTGGAATGGCACCTTATGAGGCGTTGTATGGTAGGAAATGCCGAACTCTAGTGAGCTGGTTTGAGATTGGGGAGAACTTGATATTGGGGCCAGAGCTGGTCCAAGAGACTACGGATAAGATCAAGAAAATCCGAGAGTACATGAGGGTCGCCCAGAGTCGGCATAAAAGCTATTACGATAAGAGGCGGAAACCCCTTGAGTTTAATGAGGGAGATCATGTTTTCATGAGAGTAGTTTCAACTACCGGAATTGGTAGGGTGTTGAAGTCTCGCAAGCTGACTCCGAGATTTATTGGACCATATCAAATATTGAAAAGGATAGGGCCGGTAGCATATCGGATTGCTTTGCCTCCGTTGTTGTCGAACCTTCATAATATGTTTCATGTGTCTCAGTTAAGGAAGTATGTTGGAGATCCATCTTATGTGGTAGAATCTGATCAGATAGAGCTGAAGGATAACTTGACCTTTTCGACATTGCCCGTGAGGATAATGGATTCCAGTATCAAGAGACTAAGAGGTAAGGAGATTCAGTTGGTGAAAGTACTGTGGAGCCAAGTATACGAAGGGGATGCTACTTGGGAGATGGAACGTGACATGAGGGAGGATTACCCTCATTTGTTCGAAACAAGGTATGTTTAATTTTCTGGGACGAAAATTCTTATAAGAGGGGGAGGATTGTAACATCCTAAATTTATGTCTTTAAAATTATAGTATCAGTCCTGGAAGTCTCGCTTGAGCGAGAGACTCTCGCCTGGGCGAGAAAGGCTCACATGGGAGGGTGAAATCCTAGGATATACTGGAGGATTCTCGCCTGAGCGAGAGTTGTCTCGCCTGGGCGAGAAATGGCAGTTTGGGACTATTGAGACTGTGAGATTCTCGCTTGAGCGAGAGAGTCAGATCTGAGTTTTAAAATTTGGCGGGATTTTCTCGCTTGAGCGAGAAAGGGCTCGTTTAAGCGAGAACCCGACGCTGTTACATTAAATAGGGGACCCCGAACACATTTATGGGGGTTAACCTAGAGAGAAGTGAGAAAAGGGAGCATTTTCAAGAGCATGAAGGCTTGTGAGTCATTTAGAAGCTCGAGAAGAGGTAAATCTCTTGATTGTAACTCTCTTTCAAACTCATTGTGGAGTGTAAAGGATCTCTTCTCCAAAGGTGAAAAACCATGGAAACTCATCCTTTTGAGTTATGGTTCGCTTTATGTTGTTTCTCTCTTGTAACTCTTGGTTTAGAGTTGGTATTTCAAGAATATAATGGATTTGTGAGTTGATTCATAAAAACCCTAAAACCCTAAAGTGAAAATGTGGTAAAAGGGGAAAATGAGTAAATTGCTAGAGGTAGAAGATGAGTTTACTTTCTAATGTTGAAATAGGAGATGAATATGTATGTTTTAGATGTTGTAAACTTTTGATGAAAGTAGTTTAGCAACATGGAACATGTGTTAAATATTTTGTGTGGTTAAATAATGCAATGAGTTGTTTATGTGATGTTTGGAATAAATGACTAACATTGTGTTGTACGGTGGGAATGGGAAAGATCCTAGAGTTGGCGGTGGTGTCGGTGGAACTAGTGCAGTTACCAAGAATCCAACCCAAAGCTCACGAAGGTAAGGAGGAGTCTTTAAATAGCATATGGAAATGGATAATATGTGTATTATCTGAGTGTGTATAATGATAAAGTGATGAGTCGCTTAGTTATGGTAAACATATATGGGTATGTTTATGATAATGGAATGCGTGGATTTACTGTTTACAAATTGATGATGTATCAATGAAAATAAAATATGTTTTTAGCCGACCATAAATGGGTTAGCGACTTTGGCTCAAGTTATGTAGCAATACTTTGGCTCAATTTATGTAGCAAAACTTTGGCTCAAGCTATGTAGCGATACTTTGGCTCAAGTTATGTAGCAAAACTTTGGCTCAAGTTATGTAGCAATACTTTGACTCAAGTTATGTAGCAATACTTTGACTCAAGTTATGTAGCAATGCTTTGGCTCAAGCTATGTAGCAAAACTTTGGACTCAAGTTATGTAGCGATGCTTTCGCTCAAGCTATGTAGCAATACTTTGGCTCAAGTTATGTAGCAAAACTTTGGCTCAAGTTATGTAGCAATACTTTGGCTCAAGTTATGTAGCAATGATTTGGCTCAAGCTATGTAGCGATACTTTGGCTCAAGTTATGTAGCGATGCTTTGGCTCATGCTATGTAGCAAAAATGAATTTATAAAACAAATGGTTTACTAACCCCTTTGAAATGTAGATTATCTTATAATGGTATTTATTGTTTTGATGACTTACTCCTTGTATGTTGTGTGTATTTTCTATTGATAATCCCATTGCAGGTAAACAGGGTAGTTGAGGATGCTTGATTCGAGGCTCTAGGAGCTTAGGACTTGGATCTTCTATTTTTGCATTTTGTGTTGTAGAATTGTCGTTTGGATGTTTGTATTCGTAACCATTTAACTTATTAACATTTTTGAGTAATGCTGGATATTAGTAACTATGGGTGATTTTGGAAACCCATAGTTAAACATATGCGGTAATTACCGATGAAAGTTATATATGAATTATGTTTTCCGCAATATGAGATATATGTTAACATCATGTACTGTAAAGGTGGTTTTACGAATTGATTATGAGGAAAATTAGAGAAAGAGTGGAATGTATGTATAAAAGGATTAAAATAAAGGAAAAATTTTCAAGGGTAGAAATTTGGTCCTTACAATAGGCAACAACCTTCCCATCCTACATCAAAACACAACCCAAACCTTGCATGGAAGAATCACAATAAACACTGAAATCCCAGTTAGTACAAGGAAGAACCAATACTAGTGTTGTAGTCAACCTCCGCTTCAACTCTTGAAAACTTTCCTCACAACGGATCGTCCACACATACGGTTCCCCCTTTCTGGTAAGTTTGGTTAGGGGTAATGTGTAAGGACCCAAATTTTACCCTTGAAATTGTGTCCTTATTTTAATCCATGTATACATACATTCTTCATTACTCTTTGATCACTCATTAATCACTACTTAAAACCTTTTTAACATGGCATACCACAACACTTTTCATATGCCAGAAAAACATAATTCATTTTAAGGTACAAATATCCAGAGTTACAATTGTCCATGACTAATAACATGTACAAAAAATCATGCCCATGGTTACAAATATTAAGTTCAAAACACAATCAGTTAGATTACAAAATAATGAGGATAAGGACTTCGAAAATTAAAAGTCTTTAAGCTCCTAATCAAGACATCCTTAAATCTTCCACCTACCTGCAATAGGATTAACATTGACCATACACAGAAAAACACAAAGGAGTAAGTCGTTAACTCAATAAATGCCAATGTAAGTTAATCCACATTTTTATAAGGTTACGTAAACAATTTAAAGTTTAATATACTTAAAACCATTTCCATAGTTTATACTTTTGAAAATCATGCTACATAACTTGAGCCAAAGTTTGCTACATCGCTTGAGCCAAAGCTTGCTACATCGCTTGAGCCAAAGCTTGCTACATCGCTTGAGCCAAAGCTTGCTACATCGCTTGAGCCAAAGCTTGCAACATTGCTTGAGCCAAAGCTTGTTACATAACTTGAGCCAAAGTTTGCTACATCGCTTGAGCCAAAGCTTGCTATATCGCTTGAGCAAAAGCTTGCTACATAACTTGAGGTGTTACATATACCACTTGGGTAGGACATTCACAATACCACATGGGCAAGACATTCATTGCTCAACCTCTTAAGGGAGCTAAAATAGATTTTCTTCCCATTGTTTCACAATCATATACAACCAGAAAATCCACACATTTTATAACATCATATATGAATTAAATACTTCCCTTACATCACATTTCACCATAATACCCACCATGATAACCATGTCATAACATTCATATTCATCCCATACTTTACTACGTACAAACAACTAACAACACAATCATTATCATACAACATAATCATGTCCATTTATTGCTATTAAACAGCTCATAACACAATCATTATTACAAACATACCCATATATGTTTATAACAAATAAGAGACTCACAACTTAGTCATTATTATAAATATACTCAAATCTTTTTATCACAATAAACAACTCATAACATATTTAACATCATACAACATATTAATGATAGAACCATTTCTCATGACGACGTATTACCATAAATGAGCATATTGCATTTTAATCTAATAAAACGGTTTTATCTCTCATTTTTCTCTACATTTATGGCTAATAACTCTTCATGGAAAATAAGGATTCTAATATGGACCACAAACTTCCAAGAGAGTTTCTATCCGTTAATATCCTCTGATTCTTGAGGGAAATCGGAGAAGATGACTCTAAATAATCTATGACCACAATGGTCTTCTCCCACACCTTAGGTTGCGTAAGCTCCGTTGCTCCGCAAAAGAGCCACATCTTCCTCCATCTCCTTCAATCTCCAATGTTCCATTTTTCACCTTTAAGATTTCCCAAATGTGCCACCAAGAAGTAATAGGAAGAGGTTTTGATGAGTTTTGATGTTTAGTGGAGGGGAGAATGGTTCATTTGGGTGGAGCCACCGTTGGGAGAGAAATGAGGAGAAATAAAATGAAGATTAGGGTTTTTGAAACCCCTCTTTTACTTTTATAGTTAAGCAGCCTCGCCCGGGCGAGAATTTCGCAGCTTTTCAACTATGACGCTCTCGCTCGGGCGCGGATTTCTCGCTCGGGCGAGAATCGGGCAGCAAGCTTAGACTTCTCTGGCCTGGGCTTGAATTCTAGCTCATGCCAGAATTTGACAGCTTTTCCAGATTTCACTCTCACTCAAGCAACCACTTCCTCGCTTAAGCGAGGTTCCGAGTAAACTCATACTAGAACACCCAGCCTCTCACTTGGGCGAGGTCCTCTCGCTTAAACGAGAATTATCCAATATACACTCCAACACTCTAAGTTTTCTAATTATTCCGAAAACGAAAATTGAGGTGTTACAATCCTTCCCCCTAAAAGAAATTTCGTCCCCGAAATTTTATTAGGTTACTCTCAGGAAAATACTATCATCGCCTAGGCTTTAGGCATAAGATATACTCGACCAAGCTTAGATCCAACCATCTAAACCATTAAGATCGCTTAGACGGCAAACAAGGACACATACTACTTAACAATGATACCACATAGACCATTCATGGACTAACCTCTTAGAGTCCAAATGCCAAGGCCAAATATCATGACAACTAGGACGGCTAAGAAAAATTATCACCAACGGAATAAAGATTTTTGAAGCATTCATCACGAACGATAGATCTCTCTTATCTATCTAGATAACAATCGTTCAAAACGATCCACACATACGGTGATAGTAACAATAACACCTTCGAATTCGAAAGAAAGTGGGACCCAATACTCATCATTTACCAAGATGCACTAGATCGCATCCAACATGCCATAGCTAGATCGACATCCACTCGATGGAAATAGTGTCATTTCATTTCACACATGAAAGTAGCCACAATTAACTCAAAAATTCTCAATAGCATTTCAATCTGGTACTCGCTACAACACAACAACAAGGTATTCATTCAACGAGTAACATTTAGACAAACAAGATTTCTGAAGTTTTTCAGAGTACCAAATATAATTTCCAAGTAATTATCCAATCCAATCAAACATTTCTACAACAAACGGATGTGGTAGAAGAAGATTCACAAATTCATAGCCTCAACTAGGCGTACAGGACCATAGGCCCACTCAAATCACATGCTTTATTACCAATGATCATTTGCAAATTTACAAACATTCAATCCAATGACATATGTTAGATATGGATACCCCAATTACACTTGCAAATATACATTTATTACTCAAATTTGCATCACTTCTAGAAACACATGGTCATAATTGCATCACCCTGTTTTTAACAACATCAAATTTGTTCAAGATACCGTTGTTAAAAATTTGGATCTTCAGCAGGGGAACTTAATTAATGCTTAGCCAAATGCTACACTTCACCCAAAATGATTTTCGAAAATAGATTAGATATACGATTCATGGCAATGATTTCGGGAAAGAAAGGTTTACATAATCATTTCAACATAACTCAAAACCCTTTTTCTCTTGCGACACCGAAAGTCAAAATCACAATTTTCTAAAGACTAGTTTCCTCTGGAATTACATTCCATTCAGAACAATAGAGTCCTCATATTTCATTTACAGAAACACACTTATGCAATAACACCACAATTATGCATAGCAATTACTGACGCACATGAAACAAAAACAAGTTTTGTAAGTACAATATCAAAGCAGATAATTTGTGTTCATTACCACTATATCGTGCATTGCAAATATTCAACTACAAAAGGTGAATCATCTTAGACCAAAAGTTTCATGTACACAAATCAAGATGACTTTGCTATTCCCAATACCACTTTCCACAAAAGCATAGAACAAAAATTTTGTTTATTAATTAACACACTAAAACTTAACCAACACAACATCCATGTTCATCATCAAAGTTCAGATTTATGCACATATAAGAAATCAATGGCATAATGAAAATTTGTTACCTTAACTTTATTATGCCCATTTTGTTTTTCATACCGGTTCGCTTTTAGTTTCCAAAGGTTTAGAGAGTCACTTCAAGTATAAAGATATAAGGAAATTTCAACTTTATGCAAACACACTCATCACAATGACATTTAAGTACTTCACCCACTTCATTCTTAGCAACTCATAAAAGTAAAACACCAGTCTTAGTCTTTTCAAAACACACTAGATATCTTTCATTTACATTTCTCTTGTTAACACCATATTATTAAAACCAATACCTCATGATCAACACCTTCCATACAACATATCCATTTACATGTTCACATAAATCATTTACATTACTATTCAAGTCATTATCGATACAATTAACACATTGCTTCTAGAATTCACACGTCACAGACATATTACTAGATATTAACAATAAATCTCAAGAGATATTTCATCATTGTTATACAGAACAGGTTACACACCAATGCCTCATATCATTCAACTTTCTAAACCTTCATGCATTGCAAGCAAACTCATATGCAGGAACAATTAAAGATGTACATGTTCATTTCCAGGAAAAACAAGCAAGTACATGCTGTAAGGACCCGATTTTCATAACCCGAAAATTCTTTTTAAAGCCTTATTCATGAAAGCGAAGTAATTACTTTTGAAAGACATTACTCGAACGATTTAGAAAACTTGATTGAATATATATATATGTGCAAATCATCTTTCAGGTGCGGAAATAATCAATCGTTCACTTCATTAAAACATGTCATTATCACTTCCTTTTAATTACATAAGATATACAATTATCCTTTCTCAAATAATACTTTTATTACAATCATTAATCAATCTCATGTTACATACATAAATCATATAACATATTGAATACATAAAGCAACTACTCTAATTTGTACTCTTCTCCGCAAGCATCCGATGCGCTACCGCCACGAGCTGAACTCAAATACATAACACATACAAGAAGAGACAAAAGGGAGTAAGAACCAACTACGGTGACCGTAGCGTGGAATTACATGGAGTAATGACATTAAAGTATTCAACCTATACAATGTCTAACATCCATCATATTAAACATATACAAATCAACACATTATACCACATAATGTTCATATATCCAATTATCATACTCATCATATCTCACTTAGACGATTCATTCGAATCCGTGTAAGATACCATTTTCTCAACTCGATCTTCATCAAGATCACCACAAAATAATCTCTTCAATAAACAACTGCAATACTATACTCAAGCTATATCATACTTATATAGCATTAAAACACTTTTCCAAGCAACACCATACTTCCAAAACAATACTACACCACGAAAGGTGATCCAATACCACACCCAAAAGGGCAACTCATACATGGCTATGATTAGCCTTTACCAAAAGATAACTCATACATAGCTACAAATAGCTGTTACCAATAGGTAACTCATATATTGCTACATAATCCGTGTCAGGGTGTTGCTACATAACCGGAGCCCACGGCATCGCATCCTTAACCCGAGCCAAGGTGTCGCTACATAAATGGAGCCCACAGTATCGCATCCTTATCCCGAGCCAGGGTGTCGCTACATAACTGGAGCCCACAGTATCGCCTCCTATCAAGGCCAATATCAACGCCACATATCACATACAATTCGTACATTCCTCATATCATTGTCACGATCAATCTATACCATACTCATATTCCTACAACAACATCATAACACGCAATACTACATCTAGGGCAGGTGTAATTCATTCTCCAACATGTCCATATTCACCCTATAGTACCTATATATCCCATAATATATATGTTCTATAGTGTGCATATTTATTCATCATATATTATCCATATTCACCCTATAGTACACATACATTCCATAATATATATGTTCTATAGTGTGCATATTTATTCATCACATATTATCCATATTCACCCTATAGTACATATATATCCCATAATATATACATTCTATAGTGTGCATATTCATTCAATTCACATTATCCATATTCACCCTATAGTACATATATATCCCATGATATATACATTCTATAGTGTGCATATTCATTCATTTCACATTATCCATATTCACCCTATAGTACATATATATCCCATAATATACATGTTCTATAGTGTGCATATTTATTCATCTCATCTTTATCCATATTCACCTTATAGTACATATATATCCCATAAATACATGTTCTATAATGTGCATATTTATTCTTCTCAACTTTATCCACATTCCATCCGTGTACACCACACAGATAATCCAATACCACAAAGGGTAAGTCTACATCACAAAAGTGATCCATTGCCTCAACCGGCAGTTCTACCCCTCAAGGGTGATCCATTACCACTACGGGCAACACTACACCACAAAGGTGATCCATTACCTCTACGGGAAACAATACACCACAAAGGTGATCCATTACCTCTATGGGCAACACTACACCACAAAGGTGTTCCATTACCACTACGGGCAACACTTCACCACAAAGGTGTTCCATTATCACTACGGGCAACACTTCGCCACAAAGGTGTTCCATTACCACTACGGGCAACACTTCCCCACAAAGGTGTTCCATTACCACTACGGGCAACACTTCGCCACAAAGGTGTTCCATTACCACTTCGGGAAACACTTCGCCACAAAGGTGTTCCATTACCACTACAGGCAACACTTCGCCACAAAGGTGTTCCATTACCACTACGGGCAACACTTCACCACAAAGGTGTTCCATTACCACTACGGGCAACACTTCACCACAAAGGTGTTCCATTACCACTACGGGCAACACTTCACCACAAAGGTGTTCCATTTTACATTATATCACAACCACGTCCATTTACACGCATAATATAGTTGCATCATCTTAAATATAATGAAAATACTTATCCCTTACTACGTATAAATAGCTCACAACCCAATCATTATCATACAACATAATCATATCCATTTGTTGTCGTTAAACAACTTACCACACCATCATTGCTATAAACATACCCATCACTTATAACACATCAACACTCATAACACACCATTATCATAAACAAACCACACACAACATATTTTTCATCATATAACACATTAACGTTAGCATCATCTTTCATGACGGCGTATTACCATAAGTGAGCATATTGCGTTTTATCTAAATAAACGGTTTTCCTACTCATATATATCTCCACTTTTATGGCTAATACATCCTCATGTAAAATAAATACTCTCACATGGACCACAAACACACAAAAGAGTTTCTATCCGTTAATATGCTCCGATTCTTGAGGGAAATCGGAGATGATAACTCTAATGAAATACTCTAAGACCACAATGGTCTTCTCCCTCACCTTAGGTTGTGTAAGCTCCGTTGCTCCGAGGAAGCATGAAGCAAGAGGAAGGTTTTAATGAGTTTTAAGGCTTAGTGGAGGGGGAAATGGTCCATTTGGGTGGAGCCACCGTTGGGAGAGAAAGGGGGAGAAAGAAAAAGAAGATTAGGGTTTCTAGATCCCCTTTTTCAGTTTTATAGCTCTGACGCTCTCGCCCGGGCGAGAACGGCTCGCTTGGGCGAGAATTTCGCGACTTTTTCACATTTCACACTGGAAAGCTCTCGCCCGGGCGCGTATTTCTCGCTCGGGCGAGAATAGGGCAGTATGCTAAGGCCCCCCTCTAGCCTGAGCGAAAATCCTAGCTCGAGATAGAATTTGACAGCTTTTCCAGATTTCACTTTCGCTCAAACGACCACTTCTTCGCTTGGGCGAGGTTCCTATACTTCTAACACTTAAAACGTTGAGTCCCTCTCTTAGGCGAGACCCTCTCGCCCAAGAGAGAATGGTCAAGCATGCACCTCAACACCCTTAGTTTTCCAATCAATCCGAAAACAAAATTGAGGTGTTACACATGCTAGCAGACTTTTACAAGTAAAGTTGCGTTGTTACATGTCAAATAATAAAATGTAAATATTTAGCCACCGAGTTTAATAAACGATCAATCACTACATCATGCATATTTGTTTTGATCATGATGAATGACAAGATAACTACAACATATCTCAACCAGGAACACATAGGAAATCACATAGCGCAACACACAAATTTTCATGTTATAGATCATTCTAACTTTATCAAGAGCTAACATTCCTTTCATTATCAAAAATCATCATTCAAACAAAAATCCAAATTTTGAGACATAGGATATAGTCCTTTAAAAGTTTATACCCTCACGATGCAAACATTCAAGAAAGCTAATTTAATCATTCCTCTTCAATTATCTTTGTAACACCCTTGATTTCATTCTTTAAAATTATAGTATCAGTCCTGGGATTCTCGCTTGAGCAAGGGATTCTCGCCTGGGCGAGAAAGGCTCACTTGGGAGGGTGAAATTCTGGGCTATACTAGAGGATTCTCGCCTGAGCGAGAGTTGGCTCGCTTGAGCGAGGGTGGTCTCTCCTGAGCGAGAGTTGGCTCGGCTGGCCGAGAAAAGTAACATTTTGGACCTGTCGAGGCTGTAAGATCCTCGCTTGAGCGAGAGGATCCTCGCTTGAGCGAGAGATGCCTCACTTGGGCGAGAGTTCCCTCGCCTGGGCGAGAGGATCAGATCTGAGTTTTTAAAATAAGCGGGATTTTCTCGCTTGAGCGAGAATGGGCTCGCTTAAGCGAGAACCCGACGAGTGCATTAAATGAGAGAAACCCCAAATACATTTTTAGGTTAAGATTTGAAGAGAGGTTAGAGAAGAGAGCATTTCCAAGGTCTAGGAGCTTTGATTCTCGTCCAAGAGCTTGAGAAGAGGTAAAACTCTTGATTCTAACTCTCTTCTTCTCTTTGAAACCCATTTTTGGTATGTTGGATCTCTTCTCAAAATATGAGAAACTATGGAAACTCACCCTTTTGAGTTATGGTTCGTTTTATGTGTTTTTCTCTTGTAAACTCTTGGTTTAGAGTTAGTATTTTGAGAATGGAAAGGGTTTGTGGGTTGATTCAAGAAAACCCCAAAAACCCTAAAGAGAAAATGTGGTTAGACCGGAAAATGGGTAAAATGCTAGAGGTAGAATATGAGTTTACTTTCTAATGTTGAAATATGAGATGAATATGTGTGTTTTAGATGGTTGAAAACTTATGATGAAAGTAGTTTAGAAACATTGAAAATATGATGAATATCTTGTATGGTTAAATGATACAATATATGTTGTTTATGTGATATTTGGGATAAATGACTAACATTGTGTTATATGGTGGGAATGAGGAAATATCCTAAAGTTGGCGGCGGTGTCGGTGAAACTTGCGAAGTTGCCAAGAACCAAACCCAACGCTCACCAAGGTAAGGATAAGTCTTTAACTTATGCATTGTGTTAGGAAATGCGTGGATTTTCTGGTTGATGATAACTTATGCATTGTAATAATGATGGCGTGGATTTACTGTTTATGAATTGATGGAGTGTCAATGAAAAGAAAACTCCTTTTTAGCCGACCATGATTGGTTATCGAATTTGGCTCAAGTAATGTAGCAAGCTTTGGCTCAAGTGATGTAGCAAGCTTTGACTCAAGCGATGTAGCAAGCTTTGGGTCAAGCGATGTAGCAAACTTTGGCTCAAGCGATGTAGCAAGCTTTGGCTCAAGCGATGTAGCAATCTTTGGCTCAAGCATGTGGCAAGCTTTGGCTCAAACGATGTAGCATGATTTGGCTCAAGCGATGTAGCAAGCTTTGGTTCAAGCGATGTAGCAAGCTTTGGCTCAAGCGATGTAGCAAACGTTGGCTCAAGTTATGTAGCACGTTTTTAAAGGAAAAAGGAAATCTGTTTTAGCTAACCTGAAGTGGTGTAGCGGCTTTGGCTCAAGCGATGTAGCAAACTTTGGCTCAAGTTATGTAGCATGGTTTTCAAAAGTATAAACGATGAAAATGGTTTTAGGTACATTTGATTTTAGATTGTCTACCTAACTTTATTAAAATGTGGATTAACAAATATTGACTTTTATTGAGTTAACGACTTATTCCTTTGTGTTTTCTGTGTATGGTCAATGTTAATCCCATTGTAGGTAGGCGGAAGAAGTAAAGATGGTTTGGTTTGGCGCTTAGAGGCTTTTGCTTTTTGAAGTCTTCATGCCTATTCTTTTTGTAAACTATTGATTGTATTTTGAAACTAAATATTTGTAACTATATGTGTAACACCCTAAATTTTTGTCTTTAAAAATTATAGTATCAGTCCTGAGATTCTCGCTTGAGCGAGGTATTCTCGCCTGGGCGAGGAAGGCTCACCTGGGAGGGTGAAATCCTGGGCTATACTGGAGGATTCTCTCCTGAGCGAGAGTTGGCTCGCTTGAGCGAGAAAGGCTCAACTGGAAGGGTGAAATCATGGGCTATACTGGAGGATTCTCGCCTGAGCGAGGTTTGGCTCGCCTAGGCGAGAAAAGTGATATTTTGGATCTGTCGAGACTGTAAGATTCTCGATTGAGCGAGAGGGTCAGATATGAGTTTTTAAAATAGGCGGGATTTTCTAGCTTGAGCGAGAAAGGGCTCGCTTAAGCGAGAACCCGACGCTGTTACATTAAATAGGGAACCCCAAACACATTTATGAGGGTTAACCTAGAGAGAAGTGAGAGAAGAAAGCTTTTTCAAGATCAAGAAGGCTTGTGAGTCATTTAGAAGCTTGAGAAGAGGTAAAGCTCTTCATTCTAATTCTCTTCTTCCCTTTGAAACTTATTTTGGGTATGTTGGATCTCTTCTCAAAATGAGGGAAACCATGGAAACTCATCCTTTCGAGTTATGGTTCGTTTTATGTTGTTTCTATCTTGTAAACTCTTGGTTCTGAATTAGTATTTCAAGAATGGAAAGGTTTGGGGGTTGATTCATGAAAACCCCAAAACCCTAAAGTGAAAATGGGGTTAAAGAGGAAAATGAGTAAAATTCTAGAGGTAGAAGATGACTAAGCATTCTAATATTGAAATATGAGATGAATATGTATGTTTTAGATGTTTGTAAACTTATGATGAACGTAGTTTATAAACATTGAAAATATGATAAATATCTTCTATGGTTAAATGATACAATATGAGTTATTTCTGTGATATTGGAATAAATGACTAACATTTTGTTATATGGTGGGAATGAGGAAAGATCCTAAAGTTGGAGGAGGTGTTAGTGGAACTTGCAAAGTTGCCAAGAACCAAACCCAACACTCACCAAGGTAAGGAGGAGTCTTTAAATAGCATATGGAAATGGATAATATGTGGATTTTCTGATTGTGTATAATGATAAAGTGATGAGTCATATATACACACTATTCATAACCTTAATTTACCATTGTTAATGATTCTTGGTGTCTAATTGACTTTATTTGGCATGGTTTAGTGTTTTGGGCTTTATTGGACTATTATTCCTAAAATGAGTTAATTTGAGATTATTTAGTCTAATTAAATCTAATTCCATTTTCAGGTCATATTTGGCACCAAGGACATTTTGGACATTACAAGTGGATGATGTGTGCAAAAGTGAAGATTGTATATTGTATTAGGATCTTTATTTCCGTTTGGGTTTTGGGCCCATTGTTTAGGGCCCATTTCCGTTTTACACCATTTAAACACATGATTTCGGTTTTGAAGGAAAACTTTAACATTACATTAGTTTTTTTTGCCTTAGAACATAGTTATTCCCGTTTTCCCTCTTTTGCTCTCCTAGGGTTTATGCATTTTCGTTTTTGCTCTTCTCCATTTTCGGTTTTGCTTAATCCTTCCATGGAAGGCTAAATTTCTGGACTAAACTCCTTTGGTAATGTATCACAACTCTTGAGGTTTGGTTATTAATGCAATTTTGGTTTCTTATTTGTCAATTTCTTCTATTCAAATTCTGGTTGTGGTTTGCTTAATTCCATGCCTTAGAAATAGATTGGTGAATTGATTTTCGCTTAGTCAATCATTTCTCTAGTGCATGAATGCTTAGTTCGTGTGAATTTGTTTATGAGTTGATTATCGCTTAGTTACTTGATTATGAACAAATTAGGGATTCAACGATTAGAATATGATTTTGATACTGTGAAACCGAGGATTGAGTTGTGATTAAGGAAACCAAAGGGGTTTAGCCGTTTCATTTTTCGTTAATTACTGTTTTAGTTTTAGTTTTAGATTCATACCATAAAAAGAACAAAACCCCCCTTTGTGTGTGTGAGTACAAGGTGTTTGAACTATTGCCTGAAAGATAATCCTTGGGAAACGACCTAGGAGTCACTTCCTAGTACTATACTTTATTGTTATATTATTTGTATCGAGTACGGCCTCGATCAAATTTGGCGCCGTTGCCGGGGATTATCGATTCATACAAAGGTTCTCTGTAGTTTCATAAATTTTAGTTTAGTGTAGTGTAGTTTAGTTAGTCATTTCTGTAGTGCATTTTTGGTGAAAATTCTGATATTGGTGCAAAAAGCTGTTAATGTGCACTGTTCACTGTTCAATGTTCACTATTTTGCCACTTTTCATGATTCATGTGATTCTGTTTTGCTGGTTTATATAGTTGTGGGTGGAATTTTTGCATGCAATTTTGTTTCCACACTTCTTTCATCCCACATTGAACACCAGAGAAAGCAGAACCACTTTCCGAGCTATAGTTTATGAGATACAACTTTACGGTGAATAGTGAATTGTTGAAATTTTGTTTTTAGGATAACTTTGTCTCCTTATATCAGAATTGGACATATGACATATGCATTTGGGGTAGAAAAATAAGTTACACCCACTGCCACACACATAGTATGTCAGTCCAAATCCAAAAATCGAAAAAAACCCTTTTTACTATTTCTTTTTTATTTTTTAAGGTTTATTTTTTATTTTTCAAGGTTTATAGTGAAACTGTTTTGCATTTTTTACATAGTTAGGCTTTGAATTTTTTCTTGAAACTTTTTGTAAATGTTCTATATGATTTTAGGATGTTATTGATGCAAATACTTGCTTGATTCTACAATTATAACATGCATTTCCATTACTTTTGCCTTACTTTCTTCCTACTGTTGATTGTATTGCATGACTAGGGGAAATACAGGCCATTTGCATCCAATAAATCCTGAAATTGATAGAACATATCATAGGTTAGTTAGACAAAGTAGAAATTTACCTTTCCATAGTGTACCTGATTCTGTTTCTGATTCTAATGTGTTTCCTTTCCATAGTGTAACTAATGTGTTTCCTTATGGTGCAGTAGAAATCTCAAGTGAATCCACAAATAAGATCTTCAAGGTCAATGGGCATCACCTCAAGCCTTTCCTCACAAACCCTTCCGTTGTGGATGAAATTGTGGAGGAAGTTTCTTTGGTTGAACCTGTTTTCCTCCCTCTATGAATCAGGGAGTTTTTCTTTCTCTCCTTCTTTACTTTTATTGCACTTGTCCAATTACATTTGCTGATATAACTGCGTGGATATTCTGACTGTGCTCCATTGGGACAATGTGTCGTTTAAGTGTGAGGGGAGACTAATGTAGGTTTTTGTTGATGCATGCTTTTCTTTGATTCTTAGATTTTGCTTAGATTTTGGGCATTTTCTCTCATGCTTTCTTTTAGTTGATTCTTGATATATTGTGTTGTGAATCCATGCATTTTCTGTGTGCTAAGTTACTTTTGAAAATTGAGAGGTTGAAGCAATTGTGATAGACTTGTCCCTTGTGAGATTTTGAGCCTTAATTTTGGATGGATTGTTGTATGCCATCTAGTATTCTTTCATGTGTGATTGTTGCACTCTTGATTACTTGCACTCTAGAACTTGACATGTTTCTTGTTGATACTTGATTCACATATTGCACAATATGAAGTGATTTAGGCATTTCTTTTGAATAAGCCACATGCCATATAGCCTACCTTGAATGAAATTATCCTTTGCTAGCCATTTTGAGCCTTTTTACCATTTCTTTGTCATATAGCTCATTACAACCCTATAAGTGAAAAACCATGATTATCCTAACCTTAGGGAATTTTGGAGCTTTGGAATTGTTTTGGGAATGGGTATTAAGTAAGGGTGCATTGTTCTTCATTGTTTATAATTCTTGGTTATGACTCATTGGTGGATGTAATTGTGTACATAAGTGTGGTGTCATTGAAAAAAAACAACAAATAGAGAAACAAAACAAAAGAAGAAGAAAAAAACGAAAAAAAAAATGAGATGAAAAAAAAATTGAATAAAAGTTTAGTGTGGCAAAGAGGATTAGGAGGATTGGAATTAGAGGATGATTTACTTATTTTGGGTTGATTTTGTCTTACTTTTTACTTATTCCCCATTGCTCCTCTATTCCCTTAGTTTTAAGCTACATATCCATAATTTATGCCACCTTTTCCTTGGCCCCATTACAACCTTGAAAAGTCCTTTTGATCACTTTGTGCATGTGTTTATGATGTTGATGTTAGAAACTTGTCAAGCATATGGTTGTGTTTGTTTTCATGAAGTGCCTTGAGTGTAAATACTTACAACCTAAAACACATGAGTGTAAACACTTTAGATAGCATATCTTGTGAGGATCTATCATTGTTGTGACTCACCTCTTAATTTAATTGGTTTCATTGCATGCTTGAATTGTTTGGATGATCTTCATGGATATCTTGATTCTTTGATCTTGTTACTCTTGTGTGCTTGATTTTGCCCATCTCTTTGCATTTCATAGAATTCAATATGAAGTATGTCATCTTTAGGATTTTTCATTTTCTAGTTTTTAATAATCTACTTACATGACTCACTTTGGTGCACTGGTTAGCATATCATTAATTCTTGATTTTGCCCAGGAGTGCAAAGGGTTAAGTGTAGGGGTCTTTGATGAGTCATATATTACACACTATTCAAAACACGAAGGGCATGTCAAACTCCAAAACACGAAGGGCAGGTCTAACTCCATACCACGAAGGGCAGGTCAAACTCCATACCACGAAGGGCAGGTCAAACTCCATACCACGAAGGGCAGGTCAAACTCCATACCACGAAGGGCAGGTCAAACTCCATACCACGAAGGGCAGGTCAAACTCCATACCACGAAGGGCAGGTCAAACTCCATACCACGAAGGGGATGTCAAACTCCATACCACGAAGGGCAGGTTAACTCCAAACCACGAAGGGCAGGTCAAACTCCATACCACGAAGGGCAGGTCAAACTCCATACCACGAATGGCAGGTCAAACTCCATACCACGAAGGGCAGGTCAAACTACATACCACGAAGGGCAGGTCAAACTACATACCACGATGGGCAGGTCAAACTACATACCACGAAGGGCAGGTCAAACTCCATACCACGATGGGCAGGTCAAACTCCATACCATGAAGGGCAGGTCAAACTCCATACCACGAAGGGCAGGTCAAACACCATACCACGAAGGGCAGGTCAAACTCCATACCACGAAGGGCAGGTCAAACTCCATACCACGAAGGGCTGGTCAAACTCCATACCACGAAGGGCAGGTCAAACTCCATACCATGAAGGGAAGGTCTAACTCCATACCACGAAGGGCAGGTCAAACTCCATACCACGAAGGGCAGGTCAAACTCTATACGACGAAGGGCAGGTCAAACTCCATACCATGAAGGGCAGGTCAAACTCCATACCACGAAGGGCAGGTCAAACTCCATTCCACGAATGGCAGACTCCATACCACGAAGGGTAGGTCAAACTCCATACCACGAAGGGCAAGTCAAACTCCATACCAAGAAGGGCATGTCAAACTCCATACCACGAAGGGCAGGTTAACTCCATACCGCGAAGGGCAGGTCAAACTCCATACCACGAAGGGCAGGTCAAACTCCATACCACGAAAGGCAGGTCTCACCCCATACCATGAAGGGCAGGTCTAACTCCATACCACGAAGGGCAGGTCAAAGTCCATACCACGAAGGGCATGTCAAACTCCATACCACGAAGGGCAGGTCAAAATCCATACCACGAAGGGCAGGTCAAACTCCATACCATGAAGGGCAGGTCAAACTCCATACCACGAAGGGCAGGTCAAAATCCTACCACGAAGGGCAGGTCAAACTCCATACCACGAAGGGCAGGTCAAACTCCATACCACGAAGGGCAGGTCAAACTCCATACCACGAAGGGCAGGTCAAACTCCATACCACGAAGGGCAGGTCAAACTCCATACCACGAAGGGCAGGTCAAACTCCATACCACGAAGGGCAGGTCAAACTCCATACCACGAAGGGCAGGTCAAACTCCATACCACGAAGGGCAGGTCAAACTCCATACCACGAAGGGAAGGTCAAACTCCGTACCACAAAGGAAATGTCAAACTCCATACCACGAAGGGTAGGTTAACTCCATACCACGGAGGGCAGGTCAAACTCCATACCACGAAGGGCAGGTCAAACTCCATACCACGAAGGGCAGGTCAAACTCCATACCACGAAGGGCAGGTCAAACTCCATATCACGAAGGACAGTTCAAACACCATACCACGAAGGGCAGGTCAAACTCCATACCACGAAGGACAGTTCAAACACCATACCACGAAGGGCAGGTCAAACTCCATACCACGAAGGGCAGGTCAAACTCCATACCACGAAGGGCAGGTCAAACTCCATACCACGAATGGCAGGTCTAACCCCATACCACGAAGGGCAGGTCAAACTCCATACCACGAAGGGAAGGTCAAACTCCGTACCACAAAGGAAATGTCAAACTCCATACCACGAAGGGTAGGTTAACTCCATACCACGGAGGGCAGGTCAAACTCCATACCACGAAGGGCAGGTCAAACTCCATACCACGAAGGGCAGGTCAAACTCCATACCACGAATGGCAGGTCAAATTCCATACCACGAAGGGCAGGTCAAACTACATACCACGAAGGGCAGGTCAAACTCCATACCACGATGGGTAGGTCAAACTCCATACCACGAAGGGCAGGTGAAACTCCATACCACGAAGGGCAGGTGAAACACCATACCACGAAGGGCAGGTCGAACTCCATACCAGGAAGGGCAGGTCAAACTCCATACCACGAAGGGCAGGTCAAACTCCATACCTCGAAGGGCATGTCAAACTCCATACCACGAAGGGCAGGTCAAACTCCATACCACGAAGGGCAGGTCAAACTCCATACCACGAAGGGCAGGTCAAACTCCATACCATGAAGGGAAGGTCTAACTCCATACCACGAAGGGCAGGTCAAACTCCATACCACAAAGGGCTGGTCAAACTCCATACCACAAAGGGCAGGTCAAACTCCATACCATGAAGGGAAGGTCTAACTCCATACCAAGAAGGGCAGGTCAAACTCCATACCACGAAGGGCAGGTCAAACTCCATACCACGAATGGCAGGTCAAACTCCATACCACGAAGTGCAGGTCAAACTCCATACCAGGAAGGGCAGGTCAAACTCCATACCACGAAGGGCAGGTCAAACTCCATACCTCGAAGGGCATGTCAAACTCCATACCACGAAGGGCAGGTCAAACTCCATACCACGAAGGGCAGGTCAAACTCCATACCACGAAGGGCAGGTCAAACTCCATACCATGAAGGGAAGGTCTAACTCCATACCACGAAGGGCAGGTCAAACTCCATACCACAAAGGGCTGGTCAAACTCCATACCACAAAGGGCAGGTCAAACTCCATACCATGAAGGGAAGGTCTAACTCCATACCAAGAAGGGCAGGTCAAACTCCATACCACGAAGGGCAGGTCAAACTCCATACCACGAATGGCAGGTCAAACTCCATACCACGAAGTGCAGGTCAAACTCCATACCACGAAGGGCAGGTCAAACACCATACCACGAAGGGCAGGTCAAACTCCATACCGCGAAGGGCAGGTCAAACTCCATACCACGAAGGGCAGGTCAAACTCCATACCACGAAAGGCAGGTCTCACCCCATACCATGAAGGGCAGGTCTAACTCCATACCACGAAGGGCAGGTTAACTCCATACCACGAAGGGCATGTCAAACTCCATACCACGAAGGGCAGGTCAAACTCCATACCTCGAAGGGCTGGTTAAACTCCATACCACGAAGGGAAGGTCTAACTCCATACCACGAAGGGCAGGTCAAACTCCATACCACGAAGGGCAGGTCAAACTCCATACCACGAAGGGCATGTCAAACTCCATACCACGAAGGGCAGGTCAAACTCCAGACCACGAAGGGCAGGTCAAACTCCACACCACGAAGGGCATGTCGAACTCCATACCACGAAGGGCAGGTCAAACTCCATACCACGAAGGGCAGGTCTAACCCCATACCACGAAGGCAGGTCTAACTCCATACCACGAAGGGCAGGTCAAACTTCATACCACGAATGGCAGGTCAAATTCCATACCACGAAGGGCAGGTCAAACTACATACCACGAAGGGCAGGTCAAACTCCATACCACGATGGGTAGGTCAAACTCCATACCACGAAGGGCAGGTGAAACTCCATACCACGAAGGGCAGGTGAAACACCATACCACGAAGGGCAGGTCAAACTCCATACCAGGAAGGGCAGGTCAAACTCCATACCACGAAGGGCAGGTCAAACTCCATACCACGAAGGGCAAGTCAAACTCCATACCACGAAGGGCAGGTCAAACTCTATACGACGAAGGGCAGGTCAAACTCCTTACCATGAAGGGCAGGTCAAACTCCATACCACGAAGGGCAGGTCAAACTCCATTCCACGAAGGGTAGACTCCATACCACGAAGGGTAGGTCAAACTCCATACCACGATGGGCAGGTCAAACTCCATACCACGAAGGGCAGGTCAAACTCCATAACACGAAGGGCAGGTCAAACTCCATACCACGAAGGGCAAGACTAACTCCATACCACGAAGGGCAGGTCAAACTCCATACCACGAAGGGCAGGTCAAACTCCATACCACGAAGGGCAGGTCAAACTCCATACCACGAAGGGCAGGTCAAACTCCATACCACGAAAGGCAGGTCAAACTCCATACCACGAAGGGCAGGTCTAACTCCATACCACGATGGGCAGGTCTAACTCCATACCATGAAGGGCAGGTCTATTTTCCTCATTATGCTCATATCCATGTCATACACAATCAACACATAACATCTCATTATCTTATCACCATAGATAACATACAACATATTCGTTGTCACAAACATACCTTTATCCATTCTAACACATTCACAACTCATCACACATTCATTGTTACAATATATCCATATATGTTTATAACAATCAACCTCTTACAACTTACTCCTCTATGCTTATGACCATAAATATCTCACACACCATCATTATCACACACATAACCATTATCATAAACAAACCACACATATAACATATTCTTCATCATATACACATTAACGTTAGAACCATCTTTAATGACGGTGTATTACCATAAAGGAGCATATAGAGTTTTATTCAAATAAACGGTTTTACCCACACATATATCTCCACTTTTATGGCTAATACACCCTCATGTAATTTTAAGACTCTCACATGGATCGTAAACTCCCAAGAGAGTTTCTATTCTTTAATATGCTCCGATTCTTGAGGGAAATCGGAGATGACGACTCTAATGAAATACTCTAAGACCACAATGGTCTTCTCCCTCACCTTAGGTTGCATAAGCTCCATTATTCCACATAAGAGCTCTATCTCTCTCTATCTCCTTCAACCTCCATTGTTTCTTTCTCATCTCCAAAGCACTCCAATGTTCCAATAAGAAGCAAGAGGAAGAAGTTTTGATGTGTTTTTGAGGTTTAGTGGAGGGAAGAATCGAAATCCATGGGGAGTCGCCGTTATGAGTGAAAAGGGATAAAAGAAAGTGAAGATTAGGGTTTGTGAAACCCTTTCCTTACTTTTATAGTTGGGCCCTCTCGCTTGGGCGAGAATAGCTCGCTTGGGCGAGAAGCCCACGATGTTTTAAATTTCGAAACACGGACTCTCTCGCTTGGGCGAGATTCTATCGCTCAAGCGAGAATCTCACAGTGATGAGTGTAATCGATTACCATATGGTGTAATCGATTACATCAGTTAAAAATCTTGATGTAATCGATTACCAACATGTTGTAATCGATTACAATGTAAAAAATACACATATCTGATGTTTTTAATATTATGTAATCGATTACGAGTATAGTATAATCAATTACATCATGTAAAATACACATGACTGATTAGTTCATCAGCATGTAATCGATTACCAGGATTGTGCAATCGATTACACTATGTCAACAGCCCAAAATTGCCATTTCTCGCCCAGGCGAGACAACTCTCGCTCAGGCGAGAATCCTCTAGTATAGCCCAGGATTTCACCCTCCCAGGTGATCCTTTCTCGCTCAGGCGAGAATCTCTCGCTCAAGCGAGGCTTCCAGGACTGATACTATAATTTTGAAGACTCAAGTTTAGGGTGTTACAATCATGGTCGACTAAAAACGAGTTTTCTTTTCATTGATACACCATCAATTCATAAATAGTTAATCCATGCAATCCTTATTACAAACATACCCATATATGTTTATAATAAATAAGTGATTCACAACTTGATCATTATCCACAACTAGAAAATCCACACATTTTCCATTACAATACGTAAGTTAAAGACTTATCCTTACCTTGGTAAGTGTTGGGTTTGGTTCTTGGTAACTTCGCAAGTTCCACCGACATTGCCTCCAACTTTAGGATCTTTCCTCATTCCCACCATATAACACAATGGTAGTCATTTATTCCAAATAACTCATGTTGCATCTTTAACCATACAAGAGATTTAACACATTTTCAATGTTTCTAAACTACTTTCATTATAAGTTTACAAACATCTAAAACATGCATATTCATCTCATATTTCAACATTGGAGTGCATAATCATCTTCTATATCTAACATTTTACCCATTTTACTCTTTAACCACATTTTCATTTTAGGGTTTTCATGAATCAACCCACAAACCCTTTCCAGTCTTGAAATACCAACTCTAAACCAAGAGTTTACAAGAGAAAAACAACATAAAACGAACCATAACTCAAAAGGATGAGTTTCCATTGTTTCTCACATTTTGAAAAGAGATCCAACATACCCAAAACAAGTTTAAAAGGGAAAAAGAGAGTTAGAATCAAGAGTTTTACCTCTTCTCAAGCTTCTAGATGATTCTCAAGGCTCCTTGCTCTTGAAAATGCTCTTTTCTCTCACTTCTCTCTAGGTTATCACCCAAAAATGTGTTTGAGGTTCCCTATTTAATGTAACAGCGTCGGGTTCTCGCTCAAGCAAGCCCATTCTCGCTCAAGCGAGAAAATCCCACCCATTTTAAAAACTCAGATCTCACCCTCTTGCTCAAATGAGGGTCCTCTCGCTCAAGCGATGTAGCAAGCTTTGGCTCAAGTTATGTAGCATGGTTTTCAAAAGTGTAAACAATGAAAATGGTTTTAAATACATTTGACTTTAAATTGTTTACTTAACCTTATTAAAATGTGGATTGACGTACGTTGACATTTATTGAGTTAACGACTTACTCCTTTGTGTTTTCTGTATATGGTCAAAAATATTAACCTTATTAGAGGCTTTTAATATTTTTGAAGTCTTTATCCGCATTGTTTTGTAAACGAACGGGTTGTGTTTTGAAATGTATATATGTAATCATTTATATGCTATTCGTACATGTCAGTAATGATGAATGTTCGTAACGCTGGATATTTGTAGCTATGGGTATTTTGGAATCCTATAGCTGACGTATATTGAAATGAATTATGTTTTTCTGTCATATGAAGAGTGTGTAGCATGGCATGTTAAAAGAGTTCAAGTAATGAATAATTAGTGATTAATGTGGAATGAAGAATGTATGTAATAATGGGTTAAAATAAGGAAAAAATTTCAATGGTAGAATTTGGGTCCTTACAATATGGTTTCAAAGCGTAGTTAATTCTGTGGCCTAGGGTATGGCCTTACTTGATTCTTTGTAACATGTTTATGATTTGACTGGTTGAGATTGTATGAATTGAATGTTTAAAGCATGTAGCCTTGGTGTAGTGACATGTAATGTGCTATGAGACTATGTGATAACCTGACTTATGTGAGTTAGATTTGTGTGCTGAGTATCAATGAGCGCAAGTTAAGACATGGCTGGAAGAGGGAGAGGGAGAGGAACGAGTAAGAATGTTCCAAATAATTTGTTGGCTCAGATGGTGGTTGCACTACAACTGATGAATGTGAACTTGCATAATCTAAATCAGAACCCTGCACCAAGTCCGAGTTCGCAACCCCTAGTTCCACCCGAACCAGCAGAGTACAGAGGTCGGGATGAGTTTTGTAGGAGGAACCCCAATCAGTTCCATAGGGGATTTGCTCCTCATGCTGCCTTTGAGTGGATTCAAGGAATGGAGCTGATCTTCAAGGCCATGAACTGTTCAGAGGCTCAGAAGTTGGCATATGCCCCTTACATGCTAGTGAAGGAAGCCAAGAACTGGTGGGAGTTTACACGACGCCAGATTGAGGCGGAGGGACAATTGATCTCCTGGGGTACATTCAAGGCGAAATTCCTTCATAAATACTTCCCTACTGATCTGAAGAGGAAGAAGGAAATGGAGTTTTTGAAGTTGGAACATGGAGATATGTCGGTGGGAGATTATGCGGCCAAGTTTGAAGAATTGGTCCGATTTTGTCCTTACTCCGAATTGGAGGTGGACGGAAGGTCCAAGTGCTTCAAGTTCGAATCGGGTTTGAAGCCCAAGTTGAAAATCATGTTTGGGCACCAAGAGATTTCTGATTTCCCTACCCTGGTGAACAAGTGTAGGGTGTATGAGGATGACTTGCTAGCTGATGAAGCGGCAACACCTAAGGTGATTCCTCCCAAGAACTTTGGGCCTCAACGGAACTTCTAGCACGGAAAAGGGAAAGGCAAGGTGTTTCAAGAGGAATGGAAGCCTTACTCTACTCGAACCGGTAGTCGGGGTTATACTTCGCATGGGCCGAGGACTTATGTCAACGCCGGAGGGTCATGGTTGAACTCTCCATCCTTGTGCAGCAAATGTGGTCGAACTCATGTTGGTGACTCATGCCTCGAAACGACACTTAGCTGCTTTCACTACAAGGAGGTTGGGCATGTCAGAAGATATTGTCCTTAGTTACAGTAGAGTGTGAATGTTGTGAGGGCTGAACGACCTCGATCCACTGGCAGAGTGTTCACCATAAGTGGTGCAGAGGCATCAGGTGTAGATGGCCTGATAAAAGGTAATTGCATGGTGGCAGGTATTCCTCTTTTAGTGGTATTTGATTTGGGAATGACACACTCCTTTGTATCTATTGATTGCGTGGATAGACTGAAATTGCAAACCGAGTTGTTGCTTTTCGACTTGGTCGTATCCACCCCAACTAATGTGTCAGTGGTGGTGTCGACGGTTGTGTCTCGATGTCCGGTAGTGGTAAACGGTAGGACATTTACCGTCGATTTAATCTGCTTACCACTATCCCAGTTAGATATAATTCTGGGAATGGACAGGTTGTCGGCAAATCATGTGGTGCTTAATTGTGCTGATAAGACCGTGATGTTCGGAAATCCGGATGAGATTTCCGATGAGGCTAGTTATATGAAGCCATTGTCGGCTAAGGAATTCAGGGAACGGGACCCATCTCTATAGCTCCTTTTAGGATGTCACCGGTAGAGTTGGTTGAGTTGAAATAGCAGGTTGTGGACTTGTTGGCAAAGAAGTTTATTCGTCCTAGTGTCTCACTGTGGGGTGCGCCTATTTTGTTGGTTAAGAAGAAAGATGGGAGTATGAGGTTGTGTAACGAATGCCCCAGCAATATTTACCGACTAGATGAATCCGATTTTTCTTCCGTATTTGGATTCATTCGTTGTGGTATTTATTGATGACATTCTGTTTTACTCCAAAAGCCGAGAGGAACATGCAGAGCACCTGAGAATTGTTCTAGATCTTCTGAGTATGAATCGGTTGTATGCTAAATTGTCTAAATGCGATTTCTGGTTGGAATCAGTAAATTTTCTTGGACATGTAATATCCAAGGAAGGTGTAGGTGTAGATCCTTCAAAGGTTGAAGCGGTTATGGAATGGGCAGTACCCAAGTCAGTCACTAAGATCCGGAGTTTTCTGGGTTTGGCTGGTTATTATCGTAAATTCATAGAGGGATTTTCGAAGTTGGCATTACCTTTGACTATGCTCACCAGAAAGGGGGAACCTTATGTTTGGACAATCCGTTGTGAAGAGAGTTTTCAAGAGTTGAAACGGAGATTCACTACGGCAACCGTGTTGGTTCTTCCTTGTACTGACCGTGATTTCTGTGTGTATTGTGATGCTTCTAAGCAAGATTTGGGTTGTGTTCTGATGCAAGGGAAAGGAACTTTGATACTAATCTAGAAGCTTGAGGAGAGGTAAAACTCTTGATTCTAATTCTCTTCTTCCCTTTGAAACTTGTTTTGGATATGTTGGATCTCTTCTCAAAATGTGAGAAACCATGGAAACTCACCCTTTTAAGTTATGGTTCGTTTTATGTTGTTTTTCTCTTGTAAACTCTTGGTTTAGTGTTGGTATTTCAAGAATGGAAAGGGTTTGTGGGTTGGTTCATGGAAACCCCAAAAACCTAAAGAGAAAATATGGTTAAAGAGGAAAAAGGATAAAATACTAGAGGTAGGAGATGATTAAGCATTCTAATGTTGAAATATGAGATGAATATGTATATTTTAGATGTTCGTAAACTTATAATGAAAGTAGTTTGGAAACATTGAAAATGTGTTAAATCTCTTATGTGGTTAAAGAGGCAAAATGAGTTATTTATGTGTTATTTGGAATAAATGACTAACATTGTGTTATATGGTGGGAATGAGGAAAGATCCTAAAGTTGGAGGCGGTGTCGGTGGAACTTGTGAAGTTACCAAGAACCAAACCCAACACTCACTAAGGTAAGGATAAGTCTGTAACTTATGCATTGTGTTAGAAAATGCGTGGATTTTCTGGTTGTGGATAATGAATATAGTTGTGAACCACTTATTTATTATAAACATCTTTGGGTATGTTTAGAATAATGATGGCGTGGATTTACTGTTTATGAATTGATGGAGTGTCAATGAAAAGAAAACTCGTTTTTAGCCGACCATGATTGGTTAGAGACTTTGGCTCAAGTAATGTAGCAAGCTTTGGCTCAAACGATGTAGCAAGCTTTGTCTAAAGCAATGTAGCAAGCTTTGGCTCAAGCGATGTAGCAAGCCTTAGATCATGCAATGAAACAAGCTTTGGCTCAAGCAATGTAGAAAGCTTTGGCTTAAGCGATGTAGCAAGCTTTGGCTCAAGCAATGTAGCAAGCTTTGGCTCAAGCGATGTAGCAAGCTTTGGCTCAAGTTATGTAGCATGGTTTTCAAAAGTGTAAACAATGAAAATGTTTTTAAATACATTTGACTTTAAATTGTTTACTTAACCTTATTAAAATGTGGATTGACGTACGTTGACATTTATTGAGTTAACGACTTACTCCTTTGTGTTTTTTGTGTATGGTCAATGTTAATCCCATTGCAGGTAGGTGGAAGAATTTAAGGAGGTGTTGATTAGGAACTTAGAGGCTTTTAATATTTTTGAAGTCTTTATCCGCATTGTTTTGTAAACGGATGGGTTGTGTTTTGAAATGTATATATGTAATCATTTATATGCTATTCGTACATGTCAGTAATGATGAATGTTCCTAACGCTGGATATTTGTAGCTATGGGTATTTTGGAATCCCATAGCTAGTTATTTGGGTTGTGTTTTTCTGTCATATGAAGAGTGTGTAGCATGGCATGTTAAAAGAGTTCAAGTAATGAATAATTAGTAATTAATGTGGAATGAAGAATGTATGTAATAATGGGTTAAAATAACGAAAAAAATTCAAGGGTAGAATTTGGGTCCTTACAATATGGTTTCAAAGCGTAGTTAATTCTGCGGCCTAGGGTATGGCCTTACTTGCTTCTTTGTAACATGTTTATGATTTGACTGGTTGAGATTGTGTGAATTGAATGTTTAAAGCATGTAGCCTTGGTGTAGTGACATGTAATGTGCTATGAGACTATGCGATAACCTGACTTACGTGAGTTAGATTTTTGTGCTGACTATCAATGAGCGCAGGTTAAGATATGGCTGGAAGAGGGAGAGGGAGAGGAATGAGTAAGAATGTTCCAAGTGATTTGTTGGCTCAGATGGTGGTTGTACTACAACAGATGAATGAGAACTTGCATAATCTGAATCAGAACTCTGCACCAAGTTCGAGTTCGCAAACCCTAGTTCCACCCGGAACGGCAGAGTACAGAGGTCTGGATGAGTTTTACAGGGGGAACCTCAGTCAGTTCCATAGGGGATTTGCTCCTGATGCTTCCTTTGAGTGGATTCAGGGAATGGAGCGGATCTTCAGGGCCATGAACTTTTCGGAGGCTCAGAAGTTGGCATATTCCCCTTACATGCTAGTGAAGGAAGCCGAGAACTGGTGGGAGTTTACTCGACGCCAAATGGAGGTCGAGGGACAATTGATCTCCTGGGTACATTTAAGGCGAAATTCCTTCATAAATACTTCCCTGCTGATCTGAAGAGGAAGAAGGAAATGGAGTTTTTGAAGTTGGAACAGGGAGACATATCGGTGGGAGATTATGCAGCCAAGTTTGAAGAATTGGCCAGATTTTGTCCTTCCTCCGAATTGGCGGTGGACGGAAGGTCCAAGTGATTCAAGTTTGAATCGGGTTTGAAGCCCAAGTTGAAAATCATGTTTGGGCACCAAGAGATTGCAGATTTCCCTACCCTAGTGAACAAGTGTAGGGTGTATGAGGATGACTTGCTAGCCGATTTAGTGGCAGCACCTAAGGTGATTCCTCCCAAGAACTTTGGGCCTCAACGGAACTTCTAGCACGGAAAAGGGAAGGGCAATGTGTTTCAAGAGGAACGGAAGCCTTACTCTCCTCCAATGGGTTGTCGGGGTTATACTTCGCATGGGACGAGGACTCATGTCAACGCCGGAGGGTCACGGTTGAACTCTCCATCCTTGTGCGGCAAATGTGGTCGAACTCTTGTTCGTGAGTCATGCCCCGGAACGACACTTAGCTGCTTTCACTGCAAGGAGGTTGGGCATGTCATAAAATATTGTCCTAAGTTACAGCGGAGTGTGAATGCTGTCAGGGCTGAACGACCTTGATCCACTGGTAAAGTGTTCACCATGAGTGGTGCAGAGGCATCGGGTGTAGATGGCCTGATAAAAGGTAAGTGCATGGTGGCAGGTATTCCTCTTTTAGTGTTATTTATTTGGGAGCGACACACTCCTTTGTATCTATTGATTGCGTGGATAGACATAAATTGCAAACCGAGTCGTTGCCTTTCGACTTGGTCGTATCCACCCCAACTAATGTGCTTGTGGTGGTGTCGACGGTTCTGTCTCGATGTTCGGTAGTGGTAAACGGTAGGACATTTACCGTGAATGTAATCTGCTTACCACTATTCCAGTTAGATATAATTCTGGGAATGGACTGGTTGTTGGCAAATCATGTGGTGCTTAATTGTGCTGATAAGACCGTGATGTTCGAAAATCCAGATGAGATTTCCGATGAGGCTAGTTATATGAAGCCGTTGTCGGCTAAGGAAGTCAGGACTTCCTATAAGGAGGGAGGAGTCGTGTTTATGTTGTTGGCATCCCTAGAGGGTATTGAGAAACCCAAAGTTGAGGATATTGCGAAGTTCGTGAATTTCCTGGTGACATTCTGGAATTGCCTCTAGTGAGAGAAGTTGAATTCTCTATTGATTGGTACCTGGAACGGGACCCATTTCTATAGCTCCTTATAGGATGGCACCGTTAGAGTTGGTTGAGTTGAAAAAGCAGGTTGAGGACTTGTTGGCAAATAAGTTTATTCGTCCTAGTGTCTCACCATGGGGTGCGCCTATTTTGTTGGTTAAGAAGAAAGATGGGAGTATGAGGTTGTGTAACGAATGCCCCAGCAATATTTACCGACTAGATGAATCGGATTTTTCATCCGTATTTGGATTCATTCTTTGTGGTATTTATTGATGACATTCTGTTTTACTCCAAAAGCCGAGAGGAACATGCAGAGCACCTGAGAATTGTTCTAGATCTTCTGAGTATGAATCGGTTGTATGCTAAATTGTCTAAATGCGATTTCTGGTTGGAATTAGTAAATTTTCTTGGACATGTAATATCCAAGGAAGGGGTAGGTGTAGATCCTTCAAAGGTTGAAGCGGTTATGGAATGGGCAGTACCCAAGTCAGTCATTAAGATCTGTAGTTTTATGGGTTTGGCTGGTTATTATCGGAAATTCGTAGAGGGATTTTCGAAGTTGGCATTACCTTTGACTATGCTCACCAGATAGGGGGAACCTTATGTGTGGACAATCCGTTGTGAAGAGAATTTTCAAGAGTTGAAACAGAGATTCACTACGGCACCCGTGTTGGTTCTTCCTTGTACTGACCGTGATTTCAGTGTGTATTGTGATGCTTCTAAGCAAGATTTGGGTTGTGTCTGATGCAAGAGGGGAAGTTGTTGCCTATGCTCCTCGACAGTTAAGAACGCATGAGCAAAACTACCCTAAGCATGATTTAGAATTAGCTGTAGTGGTCTTTGCCTTGAAAATCTGGAGACACCATCTGTATGGCGTAAGGTTTGAGGTGTACAGCGACCACAAGAGTTTGAAATATCTATTTGTTCAAAAGGAACTGAATATGAGACAAAGAAGGAGGATGGAGTTCCTTAAGGACTACGATTTTGGATTACAGTACCATTCGGGAAAGGCCAATGTGGTGGCCGATGCTTTAAGTCGGAAGTCTTTAAACATGTCGGCTTTGATGGTTAGAGAAGGAAAACTGATTGAGGAGTTCAGGGATATGAACTTGGAAGTTCAGATAAGGCCTCAGAGTATGATGATAGGAATGCTTAAGGTCGCAAATGAACTGTTTGATTCGGGTAATGCAAGTGGAGGATAGTGAACTAATGGTTAAACGAGATTTGATGGTAAGTGGAAAGGAAATTGATTTCGCATCGGACCGAACTGGAATGTTGCGTTACAAAGGAAGAGTGTGTATGCCTCATGATGTGGAATTGCGGAAGAGTATTTTAGAGGTTGCACACAAGAGTAAAATGAGTTTTCACCCAGGAACTACAAAGATGTACCAAGATTTGAAAAAGTTGTTTTGGTGGTCTGGGTTGAAAAAGGATGTGGCTTTGTATGTCTCGAGTTGTCTTGTCTGTCAGAAAGCCAAGTTTGAGCATC
Source organism: Lupinus albus (assembly GCA_009771035.1). NCBI lineage: Eukaryota > Viridiplantae > Streptophyta > Magnoliopsida > Fabales > Fabaceae > Lupinus > Lupinus albus. Next base: position 9,099,834 of record CM019999.1, read on the forward strand.
AGTGGCCGGCGGGAGAACTACAATCCCAGGAAATTCCCGTTTGGAAGTGGGATTGCATTTCCTTGGATTTTGTATCAGACTTTCTAAGAAATTAGAAAGGGTATGATTCGATATGGGTCTTAGTGGACCGGTTAACTAAATCTGCACACTTTTTGCCTATGAACATGAGGTATTCTTTGGAACGATTGGCGGAATTGTACATCCGGGAAATAGTTCGTTAGCATGGGATACCGTCGAGCATTGTAACGGATAGGGATCCCCGTTTCTCTTCAAAATTTTGGACAAGTTTGCAGTTCGCATTGGGAACTAAGTTGAAATTGAGTTCGGCTTATCCTCCGCAAACGGACGGTCAATCGGAAAGAACTATACGGTCATTGGAGGATCTTTTGAGGGCATGTGTCTTGGAACAACCGGGGAGTTCGGATGACATGTTGACTTTGATTGAATTTACCTACAACAATAGCTTCCATTCGTGTATTGGAATGGCCCCTATGAGGCATTGTATGGTAGGAAGTGCCGAACTCTAGTGAGTTGGTTTGAAACTGGGGAGAACTTGATATTGGGACCCGAGTTGGTCCGAGAGACTACAGAAAAAATCACGAAGATCCGGGAGAATATGAGAATAGCACATAGTCGGCAGAAAAGCTATTACGATAAGAGGCGAAAACCTCTTGAGTTTAAGGAGGGAGATCATATTTTCATGAGAGTAGTCCCGACAACCGGGATTGGTAGAGTGTTGAAGTCTCGTATGCTGACTCCGAAATTTATTGGGCCGTATCAAGTATTGAAGAGGATTGGGCCGGTAACATATCAGATTGCTTTACCTCCATTATTGTCGAATCTCCACAATGTGTTCCATGTGTCTCAGTTGAGTAAATATGTTGGGGATCCATCTCATGTGGTTGAGTCTGATCAGATAGAGTTGAAGGATAACTTGACTTTTACGACGTTGCCAGTGAGAATCACGGATACCAGTATCAAAAGACTAAGGGGCAAAGAGATTGCCTTGGTAAAGGTAATGTGGAGCCAAGTGGACGAAGGAGACGCTACTTGGGAAGTGGAGCGTGATATGAGGGTCGAAGGAGATTGCTGTAAGATCCTCGCTTGAGCAAGAGCTGCCTCGCCTGAGCGAGAGTGTCAGATCTTAGTTTTTAAAATGGGTGGGACTTTCACGCTTGAGCGAGAATGGGCTTGCTTAAGCGAGAACCCGACGAGTTTGCATTAATTAGAAACCCCAAACACATTTTAGGGTTAGAAATTGAAGAGAGGTGAGAGAAGAGAGCTTTTCCAAGGCAAGGAGCTTTGATACTCATCTAGAAGCTTGATGAGAGGTAAAACTCTTGATTCTAACTCTCTTCTTCCATTTGAAACTTGTTTTGGGTATGTTGGATCTCTTCTCAAAATGTGAGAAACCATGGAAACTCACCCTTTTGAGTTATGGTTCATTTTATGTTGTTTTCTCTTGTAAACTCTTGGTTTAGAGTTGGTATTTCAAGAATGGAAAGGGTTTGTGGGTTGGTTCATGGAAACCCCAAAACCCTAAAGAGAAAATATGGTTAAAGAGGAAAATGGATAAAATGCTAGAGGTAGGAAATGATTAAGCATTCTAATTTTGAAATATGAGATGAATATGTATGTTTTAGGTGTTCATAAACTTATAATGAAAGTAGTTTAGAAACATTGAAAATGAATATGTATGTTAGGACGAGGTATGGCCATTTTGATTATTTGGCGATGCCCTTTGGTGAAAGGAATGCCCCAGCAATATTTACCGACTACTTGAATCGGATTTTTCACCCGTGTTTGGATTCATTCGTAGTGGTATTTATTGATGACATTCTGGTTTACTCCAAGAGCCGAGGGGAACATGTGGAGCATCTGAGAATTGTTCTAGATCTTCTGAGTAAGAATCGGTTGATGCTAAATTGTCCAAATGTGATTTCTAGTTGTAATTGGTAAACTTTCTTGGGCATGTAATATCCAAGGATGGGGTAGCAGTAGACCCTTCTAAGGTCGAAGCGGTTATGGAATGGGCAGTACCCAAGTCAGTTACTGAGATCAGGAGTTTTCTGGGTTTAGCTGGTTACTACAGGAAATTCATAGAGGGGTTTTCCAAGTTGGCATTACCTCTAACTAAGCTTACCAGAAAAGGAGAACCGTATGTGTGGACCATCCGTTGTGAAGAAAGTTTTCAAGAGTTGAAGCGGAGGTTGACTATGGCACCAGTGTTGGTTCTTCCTTGTACGGATCGTGATTTCAGTGTGTATTGTGATGCTTCTAAGCAAGGTTTGGGTTGTGTGTTGATGTAGGACGGGAAATTGGTTGCTTATGCTTCGCGACAATTGAGAACGTATGAGTTTGAAGTATCTGTTGATCAAAAGGAACTGAACATGAGACAGAGAAGGTGGATGGAATTCCTTAAGGACTATGATTTTGGATTGCAATACCATCCGGGAAAGGCCAATGTGGTGGCCGATGCTTTAAGTCGGAATTCTTTACACATGTCGGCTTTGATGGTTCGAGAAGGAAAATTTACTGAGGAGTTCAGGGATATGAACTTGGAAGTTGAAATAAGACCTCATAGTATGATGTTAGGAATGCTTAAGGTCACAAATGAACTGTTTGACCAAATCCGAGTAATGCAAGTTGAGGATAGTAAGCTAATGGTTAAGCGAGATTTGATGATGAGTGGGAGGGAGACCGATTTCGCAGGGGACCCTAGTGGAATGTTGCATTACAAATGGAGAGTGTGTGTGCCTCATGATGTGGAGTTCCGAAAAATTATTCTAGAGGAGTAAAATGAGTTTTTGTAAGGACCCAAATTCTACCCTTGAAATTTTTTCCTTATTCTATCTCATTTACATGCATTTCCTTAATATCTCAGATTAATAAATCTAATGACATTCTCCTAATTCTCTTTTGTGGTCATACTCTTGATAGAAAATCATAATTCACATAATTAATTCTTGGTAACCCACACATACAACTAGCTATGGAATTTCAAAATATCCATAGCTACTAATATCCAGAGTTATACAAATCAGGATTTACAATTATCCAAATATCGATTAATTAGTTACAGTCCAAAAAGCAAAATAGAGAAAGTCTAGATTCAAGCTCCTAAGCGTCGAACCGAGTATCCTCAATACATATGTTCACCTGCAATGGGATTATCGATAATAGACACATGAAACATACAAGAGAGTAAGTCGTTGATTTTATCCCATGAGTGCTATCAGTCTCTAACTTAATTTCACTTACACAGTAGTTGTGACTCAGTCGAGTTCTTGTTATTAAATCTATTCCCGACTCTCAAGTTTCTATATGTTTCACGTTGTAAGAAATTGGAAGCACTCACAATTTCAGCGTCAGAGGATACTCCTTCATTACTTACTTCCTTGTGTTCCATTTGCATTAGTCATTGTCCAAAATTGTTATATTTTCCAATGGAAGGATTTTAATCCCTGAATCTCACTTTGTTGATCATCAATAAGTGCCAGAAGTTAACATCACTACCTGAAGATATGGATCACTATATGCCAAACTTGAAGGCACTTCGACTATGGAATTGTCCCAATATTAAGTGGACTCCGAATATGGGTTGGCTTCCTAAGTTAACATCCGTCAGCATTCGGAATTGCAACAAATTCATGCAAGGAACATTGGAGTGGAATGCATCAAATCTTTCAGCTCTTAGTGACTTGACCAGGTTCAAACTACTACCATGTTTGAGCCCTGAAACAACCGAGCCTCAAAATTCTCGACGGGTATCAGTTTCAATGGGAAATCGTACAATTGAGCCTCAAATATATCAATGGCATCCACATGCTCAAAACTGAAGAAAACACAAGGAACCAAGAATCTAGATAATGGTGAGAAAGTCTTATAAGAGATATTCTCATATATTTCATTGAAATTATGAAGTTAAGCAATACGAGATCATTTATTCATTTATGTTTCCTTTTTAGCCTATTCTTATATAATAATAACTAATCGCATTCAGCTAATGGAATTGGTCAAATTCTCCATGGAGGCATCTAAGTCATAGGTGACACAATATTCTAGGTATAATAATCTATTATGTATGTTTATACGGTATAAATAGATCTTATATTTAAGAGGGTACTTGTAACTTGCAGGTTTGTGTGAGTGATTGAATTTTGCTGCATTTTATTATGTACTTTGATTCTCATTCTCAAATTGATGTGATGTCTAGTAAGACACGCCCTCATGGAATTGTTGATGAGGAAATATCATAAGATATCTTAATTTGCATATTTCCTAATTTAGGAGATCCATATAGTCAAGTTAGCCCTCCCTCATTACCACCACTCCCTTAGAATATTGAAGGCATAGTTAAGTTTGATGTGCAATTTTTTCATTTTTTCTACCTTTTTAAAGTAGTAATAATTTGATTCCATTTAATAGACCTTCATATATGATTGTTACCCAATCACCATAGCCAAAAGTAGAAATAAAAAAGGAGTGATAGTATATCCTCCTACTAAATCATCCTACTAATCCTCCTACCAACAAAAAAGTGACATATGTCACAAATTGATACTTTATTTATTAGTAATTGGTTTACAAGTGACATAGTAGGATGATTTAGACGGATGATATATCATTTTCCATAAAATAGGTTAATTTGTCTCGTGGCACAAGGATGTCAAAGGAATTATCCCAAGGGCGTTGAGCCCATCGAAGGGAAATAAATTATTCCTAGGGAGTTTATCCCATCGACGGGAATGAAAAAAAATAATAATTTAACCGTCCTTGTGGCACAAGGACGTCAAAGTGCAATGACATCCCTATAACATGCAACCATGAAAACCTTTTTAAGGGGAAAAGGTCCCAACTCATGAATGGTGATGAAGAAAATTAATTCAGGTAGTGCTTCATGTTTCCTAAACAAGGTAGTGCAAGGTTTTTTGTTACGTCTATGGTGATAACCCAATGGCAAGGTATTAGGTCTTGATTATGGTGGACTTGATAAAAGCCCTAGACATCTAAAGATCTCCATATTGTATCCAATCTTAAAAGAAAAAAATCATATATCATGAGCTAGTTACGAGAAGAGACTAGCTCCCCAAGCGGCTAACTCACACTAAATGGGAACAATCTTGGATGATCCATCACGCCAATACCAGATGTGACACGAGGTCACTTATTGGCAAAGCATATGTTCCTTTTATCTCAAACTTAATCTCTAACACCCGGGTATAGAGTACATGTGTATGCAAACTCAAGTATAAGTTGTGAAAAAGATCTTGCTCTTGACCTTGACACAGACACGGTTTTGATGAAGACACCAATATCACAAAAAGAAGAAAGGAAGAAGACCGACAAAGGCTATCGAAGATAAAGCTTCAAGATTTAGAGTCTAAGTCCTTAGGTACTTCTATCCTTACAACTCATATATTTACTTAGATAAAAATTCTCAAAATTGTTTACAAGAAAATCAGGAAAAACTAAGTGTGAATAAAAATAATTTTCAAAAAACAACATGTAACGGGTTACCATACTTGAGTAACAAGTTACATGAGTGATAAAAGATTTTTCAAACCTCTAACAGCTATGAGTAATCCATTACATACTTTGGAGTAACAGATTACCATTTTTAGAAAACAAGGTAATCGATTACTCAAAGTAGTGTAATCGATTACACTAAGGCAAATTCACAAAGCTGTCAAACAGTGTTGTTGAGTAATCAATTACTCAAATCCAATAATCGATTACACTGTGTGAATTTTCAAAAAGCTGTTAATAGGATTGTTGGGTAATCGATTACCCATTTGCAGTAATCGATTAGTGAGAGCTGTTGCATCAGTTTTTCAGATTTCAAGTGAAAGGGTTTCACTCCAAACTGATTGGTTTTCATTCCAAACGAAACCTACTCATGCCTAAGGGTATTGTGGTTGATTGGAAGCCTATACAAAAGCATTAAAACACTCTCACAAAAATATACTTACAACTCACAACTCATATTTCAAACTCTCTTTAAAAGCTCTCACACTTTCTGATTTTACTTACACTTTTCAAGCTACCTACTCTTAAACTTTCAAAGTTATTTTGAAGTTGCTTCTAAGTGTTTTTCATATTGTTAAAGAGCATTATTATCTCAAGTATACGAGTTGTTATTGGATTGCAAGTTACAGAAATTGTCATATACACTTGTAAGGCAATCCAAGCCAAATTGTACATTCGTCACTTTTGCAAATATTACTTTCTTTCACAAGGGTGTGAAGAGAAAGGGTGAGTGACTTGGTATAGTGTTTACCAAGGGAGTAACTTGGTATAGTGTTTATCAAGGGTGTTACTTGGAATAGAGTTTTCCAAGGGGATTAGATATAAGTGAGTGTGTAAGGTACAAGGAGATCTCGGGGTGAGATATTTGTAATTGCAACTCATTATATTTAATAAAGGAATCTCTTGCGCGTCAAGAGTACTGGACGTAGCCTTCGGTGGACAAGAAGGTGAACTAGTATAAAAACACCTGCGTACTCTCTTTCCCTTATCTTTGTTATTTATTTATCTTTCCTAAGTCAATATTTTTCTGCACAATATTTTCGCTGCACATAAACTTTGATATTGTAGAAAAATTGGCCATACTTATTGCAACAACTAATTCACCCCCTCTTAGTTGCAATCTTAGTCTTACATAAGTGTAAGTGTACATGTGTGAGGAAGCATACTAAATAAAAATAAATTTCACCCACAGAATATCAGAAAAGATGGGTAAGTACATTAACATAATTAATATAATCAAAATAAAAAAGAATGATGAACTCATGTGTTATTTGTTTGTAAGGAATAAAAAAAATTAGGGTATTTGGATTCATACAAAGTATCCAGTGGAGTCGCCAACTGTTGCACCCTGATTTTCGGCCACGCGACCTCTTATGGAGTAGTCACCACGTCTTTTGTAGTTAAAACGTGGAAAACTCAAATTGAGCCCAAATTGGATAAAAATGGTATTTTATGTTAGAGTTATGAGTTTGGGAGTTGATTACGGATCGATGAAGGTATTAGCACTCCGTCTTCCTGTAATTAGACAGTACCCTAACAAATTGCATGAATTAAATACCCTTAATTTATTAACATTAAATCATTTAAATACCCTAAAAAATGGTATGTAACAGGTTACTGTACTTGAGTAACAAGTTACATGAGTGAGAAAGAGTTATCCAACATCCAACGGCTAAGAGTAATCCATTATTGTCTTTGAGTAATATATTACCAGTTTAAATAAATTTGGGTAATCGATTACTCAAAGTAATGTAATCGATTACACTAAGATATTTTTGCAATCCTGTTGGATAGGACACTAGAGTAATCGATTACTCAAATACTGTAATCGATTATGCTAAGTGATTTTCGAAAATGCTATTGGATAGGATGTTTGGGTAATCGATTACCCACTGTCTGTAATCGATTATTGAGAGGTGTTACACCAGTTTTCATATTTCAAAGTGAAAGGTTTTCACCCCAAATGAAAGAGTTTCACTCCAAACGAAACCTACACTTCCCTAGAGGTGTTATAGTTGATTGGAAACACTATACAAATGCATTATAACACATAACTCCAACAACAACTCATTGAACAAAATTCACACAAGTTTTTCAAAAGCTCTTACACTTTTTCTGAATATTTTCTGCACTTTTTAGCAACCTACTCTCAAACTTTCAGAGTTACTTTTCAGAGTTGCTTCAAAGTGTTTTCTAAGTTTTTCTAAACTTACAAGAGCATTATTACCTATTGTATACAAGAGTTGTTTGGATTGCAAGTTAGAATTGTCCTGTCTACTTGTAAAGACAATCCTGCCATTTGTGTAAATTCTTGATTTTGCAAGAATACTTTCTTTCATAAGGGTGTGAATAGAAAGGGGATAGAGTTACTTGGAATAGTGTTTTCCAAGGGTGTTACATGGAATAGTGTTTTCCAAGGGTGTTTAAATATTAGTGAGTGTGTAAGGTACATAGAGATCTCGGGGTGAGATATTGTAATTGCAACTCATAATATTTAAGTAAAGGAATCTATTGTGATGCAAGAGTACTGGATGTAGCCTTCGGTGGACAAGAAGGTGAACCAGTATAAAACACTTGCGTACTCTCTTCTCCTTTAACTTTCTACTTTTAAGTCGTTATTTTTTATGCACTATTTTCCGCTGCACTTAAACTTCTGATTTTGTAGTAAAAGTGGCCATAATTTTATAACAACTAAATCACCCCCCTCTTAGTTGCAATGTTATTCTTACAATTGGCACCAGAGCTATTTTTGAGTAAGATACTCTCAAAATTTGATCCTACATCAAGATGGCCTCAAGATCATTCCTAGGAGAAGGCTCCAACATAAACAGACCTCCAACTTTTGTTGGAGAATGCTATGACAATTGGAAAATCAGAATGAGGAATTTCATTAAGTGTCAAGACTTGGACATATGGAATGCAATCGAAGAAGGACCATATGTACCATTCATGGTAGTCAACAACACAAGGGAAATAAAGCCAAAATCTTCATGGAATGATGAAGATAAGAAGAAGGTGCAATACTATCTAAAGGCAAAGAACATCCTCACATCGGCACTTGGCATTGATGAATTCTTTAGAGTATCTAACTGCAAATCTACGAAAGAAATGTGGGATACTCTAGAGACTACACACGAAGGAACCGAGGAGGTAAAGAGGTTGAGATTGAATTCTCTTTCCCAGGAATACGAAATGTTTCGTATGAAGCCTGGAGAAAAAATTCTTAATCTCCAATAGAGATTCACTCATCTCACGAACAATCTTATTGCACTTAGCAAAGTGCTGTCAAATAGTGATATGAACTTAAAAGTTCTAAGATCACTTACCAGAACATGGAAACCAAAGGTAACAACCATTTATGAAAAGAAATGTTTATTGAAAATGTCATTGGCTGCTTTTTTTGGTAAATTGTAGGAACATGAACTTGAACTTAGCCAACTTGAACAACATGAAGAGTAAGAAAAGAAGAAGAAAACTATTTCTCTCAAGGCAAAGATAGAGAAATACGAATCATCGGAGGATGAAGATGAAAAGGAAGAGATTGATGACATGAGTCTCTTTGTGAAGAAATTCAGCAAATCCTTAGAAGGATCAAAGTCGCTAGGACCGGACAAATGAAAAAGTTCACCAAGAACAATGATGCCTCCACTTCAAACAAAAACTTCACATGCTTTGAATTTGGTAAGCATGGCCACGTGAAGATGGATTTGTCCAAATATCAAAAAGGGTTCTTTTAAAGGAAAGAACAGGATGAAGAATGGACAAAGAGCCTACATTGCTTGGGAAGATAATAACAAAAATGTTTATAAAACAAAAAGATGAATTAGATGCTCTTACAAACAAATCCTCATCATACCCATGTCAAAATTGCATTACTCTTAAAGAAAAAGTTTCAACATTGAGTCTTGAACTCAATAAGATGAATAAGAGTAGAAAGAGTCTGAGTAAAATCATTAATGATCAAAGACACACTACAGACCGAAGAGGTCTTGGCTATTCAAAAGGCCCTTCTCTTAAGTGTAAAGAAGATCTTGCTCCTGAACTTGGCACGGTTTTGATGAAGACACCAACATCACAAAAAGAAGAAAAGAAGAAGACCTATCAAGACTAAAGAAGACAAAAGCTTCAAAGATTTAGAGTCTAAGTATTTTTGGTACTTCTATCCTAAAACTCCTTTATTACCTTAGTTAATAATGCTCAAAAATGTTTTAAAGAAAATTGGAAAATTCTAAGTGTGAATAAAAATAATTTTCAAAAACAACATGTTACGGGTTACTGAACTTGAGTAACAAGTTACATGAGTGAGAAAAGAGTTATCTATTCTCCAACAGGTATAAGTAATCCATTACTATCTTTGAAGTAACTGATTACCATTTTAAGTAAACAGGGTAATCGATTACTTAAATACAGTAATCGATTACACTATGTGAAATTCGAAAAAGTTGTTAACAGGATGTTTGGGTAATCGATTACCCACTTGTTGTAATCGATTACTGAGAGTTGTTGCATCAGTTTTCAGATTTCAAAGTAAAAGGGTTTCACTCTAAACTGATTTGTTTCATTCCAAAGGAAACATACACTTCCCTAGAGGTGTTATGGTTGTTTGGAAAGCCTATATAAAGGCATTGAAACACTCAAAGAGACTACACTTCCCTAGAGGTGTTATGGTTGGTTAGAGTATCCAACTGCAAATCCACTAAGGAAATGTGGGATACTTTAGAGACTACACATGAAGGTACCGATGAGGTAAAGAGATCGAGACTGAACACTCTTTCCCAGGAATACGAAATGTTTCGTATGAGACCTAGAGATAAAATCTTGGATCTTCAAAAGAGATTCACTCATCTCACTAATCACCTTATTGCACTTGGCAAAGTGGTGTCGAACAGTGACTTGAACCTAAAAGTTCTAAGATCACTAACAAGAACATGACAACCAAAGGTAACGACCATTTCTGAAAAGAAAAGTCTTTCCAAAATGTCTTTGGCTGCTTTGTTTGGAAAATTGCAGGAACACGAACTCGAACTTAGCCAACTTGATCAACACGAAGAACAAGAGAAGAAGAAGTATATTTCTCTTAAGGAAAAAGTAGAGAAATATGATTCATCGGAGGATGAGGACGAAAAGAAAGAGACGGATGACATGAGCCTCTTCGTGAAGAAGTTCAGAAAGTTCCTTAGAAGGAATAAAGACCCAAGAACCGGTCAAATGAAGAAGTTCACCAAGAGCAATAAGGCATCCACTTCAAATCAAAATTTTACATGCTTTGAGTGTGGCAAGCCTGACCACATGAAGATGGACTGTCCAAACATCAAGAAGAGTTCTTGAAAAGGAAAGAACGAAACAAAGAATGGACGTAGAGCCTACATCGCTTGGGAAGATAATGACACAAGTTCAGCCTCTGAACCATAAAGCGAAGAGCAAGCACATCTCTCTCTAATGGCGTCTCATCACTCATATGATGAATAGGTAAACGAATCTATCCCATTTTCTTCTTCTGAATTACAATATTATTTTATATGGGTTGAGAAAGGATCTAACAATGTAGGACCCAAGACAAGTTGGGTACCTAATATAACATAACATGTTTTGCAGGAAGATTGGAGAGCCGCCCACAATTTATGGTATTTGGATAGCGGTTGCTCAAAGAACATGACGGGCGATAAATGTAAGTTATATGTCCTCACTCCAAGGGACAAAGTCTATGTCACATATGGTGACAATAACAAGGGAAGAATACTTGGAGTTGGTAGAATCGGCAAGCCACCTCTAACAATCATGGAAGGAGTGTTATATGTGGAAGGACTCAAGCACAATCTTCTAAGAATAAGTCAACTATGTGATAATGGCTTCCATATACCATTCTACCCAGATAAGTGCATCATTGAAAGTAAGGAATCTCTAAACTATAAACTCATTGGTAAGAGAATTAATAACATTTATATGATAGACATAGATTCTTCTCTTCCAATAACATGTTTAGTAGTAAATGACAGTCATCATGCATGACTTTGCCATAGGAGAATTGCTCGTATTCACATGGATCATTTGAATAAGCTAATTAAGAAAGATTTGGTTGTTGGTTTACCCAAGATGAAGTTTGTTAAAGATAAACTATGCGGTGCATGTCAAATGGGTAAACAAAAAAAACTTCTTTCAAGCCAAAGCATATGGTTTCTTCTGATAGACCATTGCAGTTACTTTGGCCCTTCAAGACAAAAAGTTAAGGTGGTAACTACTATGCACTTGTTATAGTAGACAATTTTTCACGAGACACTTGGACTTTATTCTTAGTTCATAAGAATGGGGTATTCAAATCTTTTAGCACTTATGCTAAAAGAGTCCAAAATGAAAAGTCATTAAAATTGCTCCTATAAGAAGTGATCGTGGGGGAGAATTTCAAAATGCTTCTTTTGATGAAATTTGTGATGATCTTGGGATTAATCACATCTTTTCTTCTCCTAGAACACCACAACAAAATGGTGTTGTAGAGAGAAAGAATAGGTCTTTAGAAGAACTTGCTCGAATGATGTTAAATGAAACTAACCTCCCAAAGTACTTTTGGGTTGATGTTGTAAGTACTGCGTGTTATGTTTCAAGTCGAGTTCTCATAAGACCTATTCTAAATCAAAACCCCTATCAACTCTTCAAAGGAAGAAAACAAAAATTTCACACTTGTATGTATTTGGCTGTTAATGTTTCCTTTTAAATAATGGCAAAGAAAACTTAGGCAAGTTTGATGCAAAGGCCGATGAAGGAATCTTCCTAGGCTACTCTCTCACGAATAAAGCTTATAGAGTCTTTAACAAAAGAACTCTAGCCATTGAAGAATCCGTTCACGTCTCCTTTGATGAAACCAATCCCTTAATCAAGGAAAGGTTAACTCTTGATGAAGAGGACTTGCCAAGTTCCACTATTATAGAAAATGCTATTATTGAAACTACACCTAATGTAGAGCATGTGGAACTGGATGATAATCCATCCATTCAAGAAGATCATATTCACTCTGATTTACCTAAAGAGTGGAGAACTCATCGAGATCACCCTATAGACAACATCATCGGCGACAGAAGTAAGGGTATCACTACCCGCTTAATGCTGGAAGATGCATGTCTAAACATGACCTTCGTCTCTCAGATAGAACCCTTCGAGATTGAAGTAGGAATCGAGGATGAGAAATGGATTCTTGCTATGCAAGAAGAACTTAATCAGTTTGAGAGAAACGAAGTTTTGGAACTTGTTCCTAGACCTAAAAATAGGCATGTAATAGGAACTTGTTGGGTGTTCCGAAATAAATCAGATGAAAAAATGGCATCATCATTAGAAATAAGGCTAGACTTGTAGCCCAAGGATATACAACCAAGAGGAAGGTATAGATTTTGATGAAACCTTCCCCCTGGTTACTAGACTTGAAGTTATTAGATTATTGCTTGCATATGCTTGTTCTTTGAACTTTCAGCTTTATCAAAGGGACGTAAAGAGTGCGTTTCTCAACGGATACATTCAAGAGGAAGTATTTGTAGAACAACCTCCTATTTTTGAGGACTACAAACATCCCTCTCATGTATACAAGTTGAAGAAAGCCCTCTATGGCTTAAAGCAAACTCCACGTGCCTAGTATGAACGTCTAAAAAACTTTTTAACGGAAAAAGGATTTTCTAAAGGAAGGTCGACACTACACTTTTTATAAATAAAATAAATCATCACACTCTCTTGGTTCAAATATATGTAGATGATATCTTCCTTGGACTTCAAATTAAGCAACTTAGCGATGAGATCTTTGTAAGTAAGTTCAAATACTGAAAAGACATGTTGAAAAGATTCGAGATGGATGAATCCAATCCGATTGCTACTCCGATGGGATCTAGTACCTATATCGATGCAGATGAAGGAGGAAAATGTATTGAAATATCTAAGTATCGAGGTATGATTAGATCTCTCTTTATCTTACTACCAGTAGACCTAACATTTTGTTTAGTATATGCTTGTGTGTGCGTTATCAGTCTAAACCTAAAGAATCACATCTAGTTTCCATTAAGAGAATCATGAGGTATCTCAAAGGCACAACTGATGCTGGATTGTGGTATCCAAAAGGAAGCATTTGTGATTTGGTTGGCTTCTTGGATTCAAATTTTGCGGGATGCAAATCTGAGAGGAAAAGTACAAATGGTACTTGTCACATTCTAGGGAATGCTTTAGTTTCTTGGTCTTGCAAGAAACAAGTTTGCGTAGCCTTAAGCATCGTTGAAGCAGAATACATAGCGACCGATAGTTGTTGTGCCCAAGTGTTGTGGCTTAAACAACAATTACTGGATTATGGCTTAAACTTGGGCTGCACACCTTTGAAGTGTGACAACACTAGTGCTATAAACCTCACTAAGAATCTGATTATGCGCTCAAGTATCAAACATATCAATATAAGGCATCACTTCTTTAGGGACCAAGTTCAAAAGAAGTATGTGTCGGTAGAATTCATCGATACTCACAACCAACTAGCGGACATATTCACTAAACCATTAGCAAAAGAACCTTTCTTCAAAATTAGACGAGAATTAGGCATTCTCGATGAAGCTTACTTGTCCTAACATGTTTTTATGTTTAAATGTATGCTTCATTGTTTGTATCTAATGCCTAATTGTTCTTAAAATTTGCTTATTATGCTTTAAATTTCAAGTTTTTAGAGTCAAAAACAATTTTTAGCATCAGTAGGGAGACAACTTGTTATAGTAATCAATTACTATATTCAGGTAATCGATTAATCAGAGATCCTGTTTGCTAATTTTCAATTGTTAAAATTGAGTAATCGATTACTCAATGCATGTAATCGATTACTCTATGTAGTTTCTATAAAAAATGTTGCACTATTTCAGCAAACTCTTCACTTTCTCTCTCCTGTAACTCGCGTCTTCTCCCTCTAAACCCTCTCAATATCTAAAAACTCAATTTTTGCATCGTTTTGGTTGATTTTTGTTGCCATACATCACATTCTCGATTCTAAACACTTCTACACCTTCATTTTCGTGATTTGTGGCTTCAATCCAAAATCCCCAATTTCCAAAACCTTCAAAATCCAACAATGGGTTCTTCTTCAAAAACCAAGAGACCAAGAACTAGTGGGTCTAAATCCAAGCAAGGGGAATCTTCTTCAAAGTCCAATCCATTGAACTTGACGAGGCTTCTTGCAAATGATTCACAAAGAAAGTTTTTCGAAGAACATTTCCATGGACGCACCATTTTCACTCCCAAATACGGTAACATCAGAAATTTTGAATTTGAAGACTTTCAATTTCCTTACTTATTGCGGCAACAAAAACTTTTTTATTTTTGCTGTTAAGCGAACAATATTTATCTCGAGCTTGTTCGCTTATTTTACTGCAATACGAACTTTAGGAAGAATCTTATGACTTCCCATGTTAAGGGAAAAGAAATAGTTTTGGATACCAAAACCTTTAGTTCATTATGCTGTGATATACCGATGCAAGGTGACATTACTGGTTTCGGCCTAGTATGTGAATGGTATGACTACGATCAAAGAGATTCTATCTTTCCCTATGTAGAATCTGTAAGGAAGAAACATAACAGCGAAAGCAACAAGGCTATGGTGACACTGTTAAGAATAGAGATATCCTCTTTGCTGGATATCTCAAGTTGGAAGAGTGTTTGCTCTATTATTTTCTGTGCTATGTCATTTTGCCCAAATTTTCAAATCATTCCCAAATTAGTGACATAGAGCTCCAATTGATGTATGCTATTAAGTATAACATCAAGATAAATTGGACTCAGATGATTATGCAGCAAATGTGGCATGTTCATGACACACAAAGTCCGTTTCCTTACGCTATCTTCATTACAAAAATTCTCGAGCACTTCGGCGTATCTCTTGATGGTGAGACAAAAGTGGCCCTCAATCTTCGCGAAAGCAAGATTGATATCGAGGTTGTCCACAACATGGGATTCTCTTTAGATCCTGTTACTCGTCGAACCTATATGCATCGTACTAACCGACCGACTGCTCCTACCGAACAACCAGAACCTACCATACCTGACCTGCCAGAGTTTCAAGCTCCTTCTTCCTCATCTGATGCCATGCCTTCTAATCAAATGATCATGGATGAATTGGTTTTTCTTCGAGGCTACATCACTACCCGGATGGATGCCCTCGACACTCAGAACCAAGAAATCCAATATGAACTTCATTGTCTTTCTTCAAGGCAACACAACATGGACGTTGATGAAGACAATTCTAAGCCTGAGTCTAAGATTCTTTGTCTAGGTTTCTGTTTGTAATGATTATGGTTGTGATATTTCTGATAGGATTTGAACATTGCTTGGTTAGTTTCTTTTATTTTATTGTTTTGGATATTATCAATGAATATCTATTTCATTGCGGTTTTATGCAATGTTATCTACTTTGGATTCATAAATGTTGTAATTCTGCTTATATTATGAATATATTTTATATGCAATAAAACAAATTGTATGTTATGCTATATATTGTCTATTGTGCTGGAATCTTCGCTTTTCTTCTTTTTGATGAAGTCAAAAGCGGGAGAAAAGTTGGGAGATGTGTATTTTCTGTAAAATATTTTCAGGCACATAACTCCAAAAGAAAGGGGGATCATACAAGATAGGGGGAGCATACTCAACATAAGTCAAGAAAAATCATCAAGTATGCTACTCTCATAAAACTACACCTACAAGAAGATATTGGTTTGTCATCATCAGAAAGGGGGAGATTGTGAAGAAGATCTTGCTCCTGACCTTGGCACGGTTTTGATGAAGATACCAACATCACAAAAATAAGAAAAGAAGAAGACTTATGAAGACTAAAGAAGACAAAAGCTTCAAAGATTTAGAGTCTAAGTCTTTTAGGTACTTCTATCCTAAAACTCCTTTATTACCTTAGTTAATAATTTTCAAAAACATGTAACGGGTTACTGAATTTGAGTAACAAGTTATAGGAATGAGAAAAGAGTTATCTATCCTCCAACAGGTATAAGTAATCTATTACTGTCTTTGAAGTAACAGATTACCATTTTAAGTAAACAGGGTAATCGATTACTCAAAGAACTGTAATCGATTACACTAGGCAATTTCACAAACCTGCTGGATAGGAGCTTTGAGTAATCGATTACTCAAATACAGTAATCAATTACACTATGTGAAATTGGAAAAAGATGTTAACAAGATGTTTGGGTATTCGATTACCCACTTGCTGTAATTGATTACTGAGAGTTGTTGCATTAGTTTTCAGATTTCAAAGTGAAAGGATTTCACTCCAAACTGATTTGTTTCATTCCAAACGAAACATACACTTCCGTAGAGGTGTTATGGTTGATTGGAAAGCCTATGTAATGGCATTGAAACACTCATAACTCTAAGACTCACAATAACAACTCAGATTTCAAACTTTCATAAAATCTCTCAAGCTCTCACAATTTATGAATTTTCTGCACTTCTAAGCAACATACTCTTAAACTTTCTAAGTTATTTTAGAGTTGCTTCTATATGTACTTCAAACCTTTCAAAGTAAAAGAGCATTATTATCTATCATATAAAGAGTTGTTTTTGGATTGCAAGTTTAGAATTGTCATATACACTTGTAAAGGCAATCCAGCCATATTGTACATTCTTCACTTTTGCTAAGTACACTTTCTTTCACAAGGGTGTGAATAGAAAGGGGTTGAGTGACTTGGAATAGTGTTTTCCATTAGAATAGGGTTTTCCAAGGGTTTTAAGTATAAGTTAGTGTGTAAGGTACATGGAGATCTCAGAGTGAGATATTTGTAATTGCAACTCATTATATTTAATAAAGGAATCCCTTGCGCCTCAAGAGTACTGGACATAGCCTTCGATGGACAAGAAGGTAAACCAGTATAAAAACATGTGTACTCTCTTCTCCTTATCTTTATACTTTCAAAGTCATTATTTTTCTGCATACTTTTTCCGTTGAACTTAAACTTTGATTTTGCAGAAAAATTGGTCATAGTATTGCAACAACTAATTCACCCCCCTCCTCCCCCCTCTTAGTTGCATTCTCATTCTTACATTAAGAAACAAAGTAAGTCAACTATGACAAACTTTCAAAAACCAAGTATCCATGCATCCATTCATAGTAAAAATAAAACTAAGATACATAAACATCAACTCACATGTTCTTATTGTAAAAACCATGGGCACACACCAAATACTTGTTTAATTAGAAAATATGGTGTTCCCTTAGGACATTATAGTTAGGTTGAGAAAGGAACTAACCATGTAGGACTCAAGAAAAGTTGGGTACCTAATATAACTTAACCTATTTTGTAGGAAAATTTGAGAGCCGCCTGCAACTTATGGTATTTGGATAGCGGCTGCTCAAAACACATGACGAGCGATCAAAGTAAGTTCTATGTCCTTACTCCAAGGGACAAAGGCTATGTCACATATGGTGACAACAACAAAGGAAGAATACTAGGAGTTGGTAGAATTTGCAAGCCACCTTCAACAATCATAGAAGGTGTGCTATATGTGGAAGGACTCAAGCACAACCTACAAAGCATAAGTCAATTATGTGACAATGGCTTCCAGGTAGCATTCTACCTGGATAAATGCATCATTGAAAGATAAGTGTGCTCCCAGGTAGCATTCTCATTGGTAAGAGAATTAATAACATATATATATATACATAGATTCATCTCTACCAATAACATGTTTATTTGTAAATGATAATCATGATGTAAGGCTTTGGCATAGGTGAATTGCTCATATTCATTTGGATCATTTGAATAAGCTTATTAAGAAAGATTTAGTTGTTGGTTTACCTAAAATGAAGTTTGTTAAAGACAAACTATGTAGTGCTTGTCAAATGGGTAATCAAACAAAAACTTCTTTTAAACCAAAGCATATGATTTCTTCCGATAGACCATTGCAGTTACTACACAAGGACTTGTTTGCCCCTTCAAGGACAAAAAGTTATGATTGTAACTATTATGCTCTTGTTATAGTAGACGATTTTTCATGATATACTTGGACTCTATTCATAGTTCATAAGAATGAGGAATTCAAAGCTTTTATCACTTATGAAAAAAGAGTCCAAGATGAAAAATCATTAAAAATCGCTGCTATAAGAAGTGATCATGGGGGAGAATTTCAAAACGCTTAATTTGAAGAATTTTGTGATGATCTTGGGATTAATTACAATTTTTCGGCTCCTAAAAAACCACAACAAAATGGTGTTGTAGAGAGAAAGAATCGGTCTTTAGAAGAACTTGCACGAACGATGTTAAATGAAACTAACATCCCAAAGTACTTTTGGGCTGATGCGGTAAGTACTGCATGTTATGTTTGAAATCGAGTTCTTATAAGACCAATTCTAAAGAAAATCCCCTATGTTATATTTGCATGTATTTGGTTGTAAATGTTTTGTTTTAAATAATGGCAAAGATAACTTTGGCAAGTTTGATGCAAAAGCCGATGAAGGTATCTTCCTAGGCTACTCGCTCACGAGTAAAGCTTATAGAGTCTTTAATAAAAGAACTCTAGCCATGGAAGAATTCGTTCATGTATCTTTTGATAAAACCAATCCCTTAATAAAGGAGTGGTTAACTCTTGATGAGGAGTGTAAGGACCCAAATTGTACCCCTGGAAATTTTTCTTATTTTAACTCGTACAACCTCCAATCTGTTTAGATTTTATACTTATTCGCCGCAATACATTACGTTATTCACCTTGATTATTTCCTGACTATCTATCATGTGGCATTCATACATAAAATCTTAATGCAGAAAAACATAATTCATATTAATGTAACTAAGTAACTACAGCATACGGTTAGCTATGGGTTTCCAAAACACCCATAGCTACACATATCCCGTGTCACTAGTCTCCATGATCAATATCATGTACAAAAGGAATGGGGTTCATGATTACCAATAGTTACTTCTAGTTACAATCAATGAAGTTACAAAAAAATGGATAAAGAGACATCAAAATAAAGATCTCTAATCTCCAATTCAAAATCACCCTTACTTCGTCCACCTACCTGCAATGGGATTACATTGACAAATACACGGACAAACGTAAAGGAGTAAGTCGTTAACTCGATAATCATCAATGTAAGTTAATCCATATTTAATAAGGTTAAATAAAGAACTAAATAGAATAAAATCAAAATTGTTTTCATCGTAGATACTTTTGAAAAACCTTACTACATAACTTGAGTAAACATCGTTAACCATCACGGTCGATTATAAACGAGTTTTATTTCCATTGGCACTCCACCAATACATAGTCAATAAATGCATCTGACATCATTACAACATATCATATATGCGTGTAACTACAAAGTGACTTACAATTTATTGCTTTATTCCGAGTTTTATTTCCATTGGCACTCCACCAATACATAGTCAATAAATGCACCCGACATCATTACAACATATCATATATGCTTTAACTACAAAGTGACTTTCAATTTATTGCTTTATTCCGAGTTTTATTTCTATTGGCACTACACCAATACATAGTCAATAAATGCACCCGACATCATTACAACATATCATATATGCTTGTAACTACAAAGTGACTTACAATTTATTGCTTTATTCCGAGTTTTATTTCCATTGGCACTCCACCAATACATAAATGATAAATACACCCGACATCATTACAAACATATCCACGTATGCTTATAACTACAAAGCGATTTACATTTCATGATTTCATTTCGAGTTTTATTTCCATTGGCACTCCACCAATACATAAATGATAAATACACTCGACATCATTACAAACATATCCACGTATGCTTATAACTACAAAGCGATTTACATTTCATGATTTCATTTCGAGTTTTATTTCCATTGGCACTCCACCAATACATAAACCGTAAATCAACTACTCATCATTATCAACATACCCATATATGTTCATAATGACTAAGTGATTCACATTTTATTCATTATCCATAACAGAAAATCCACGCGTTTTCTAACACCGTGCATAAGTTAAAGACTTATCCTTTCCTTGGTGAGTGTTGGGTTTGGTTTTTGGCGACTTCGTAAGTTCCATCGGCACCGCCTCCAAATTTAGAATCTTTCCTCATTCCCACCACATAACACCATGTTAGTCATTCATTCCAAATAACAAATAAATAACTTATATTGCATTATTCAACCATACAAGATATTTATCATATTTTCAATGATTCTATACTACTTTCATTATGAGTTTACAACCATCTAAAACATACATATCATCTCATATTTTAACATTATACAGCAACTCATCTTCTACCTCTAGCATTTTCCCCCTTTTTTCCACTCTAACCACATTTTCTCTCTCTAGGGTTTTGGGGTTTTCATGAGTCAACACACAAACCCTTTCCATTCTTGGAATACTAACACCAAACCAAGAGTTTACAAGGTACAAGCGACATAAAACGAACCATAACTCGAAAGAGAGAGTTTCCATGGTTTTTCACATTTTGAGAAGAGATCCATAATACCAAAAATGGGTTCTCAAGAGAAGAAGAGAGTTAGAATAGAGAGTTTTACCTCTTCTCAAGCTCTTGAACAAGAGTCAAAGCTCCTAGACCTTGGGAATTCTCTCTTCTCTCACCTCTCTTCAATTCTTAACCTAAAAATGTATTTGGGGTTTCTCTCATTTAATGTTCTCGTCGGGTTCTCGCTTAAGCGAGCTTGCTCTCGCTCTAGCGAGAAAATCCTGCCCATTTTAAAAACTCATCTCTGACCCTCTCGCTCAAGCGAGAATCTCACAGTCTCAACAACCCCAAAATGCCATTTCTCGCCCAGGCGAGACAATTCTCGCTCAGGCGAGAATCCCCCAGTATAGCCCGGATTTCACCCTCCCAGGTGAGCCTTTCTCGCCCAGGCGAGAATCTCTCGCTCAAGCGAGAATCCTAGGACTGATACTATAATTTTAAAGACTTAAATTTAGGGTGTTACAAAGAGGACTTCCCAAGTTCCACATTAAATGAAAAAGCCATTATTATTAGAAATGAAGGCTAGACTAGTAGTCCAAGGATACTACCAGGAAGAAGGTATAGACTTTGATGAAACCTTCACTCCGGTTGCTAGACTTGAAGCTGTTAGGCTATTACTTGCATATGCATGTTCTTTGAATTTTCAGCTTTTTCAAATGGACGTAAAAGAGTGTGTTTCTCAACGGTTACATTCAAGAAGAAGTGTTTGTAGAACAACCTCCTGGTTTTGAAGACTACAAACATCCTTCTCATATATACAAATTGAAGTAAGCTCTCTATGGCTTAAAGCAAGCTCCATGTGCCTGGTATGAACGTCTAAATGAACTTTTTAATTAAAAAGGTTTTTCTAAAGGAAGGTCGACACTACACTATTTATAAAGAAAATAAATTGTAACATCCTAAAATTTATCCTCCTTAAAAAGAGGTAGCAGTCCTGAAGAATGGGACATACTGCCAGATTCTCGCTTGAGAGAGAGTGTCTCGCCCAAGCGAGAGACTCAGTGTTTTGAATTAGGAAATTCTAGGAGCCTCGCCCATGCGAGGAATTGGTCGCTTGAGCGAGAGATGTAACGACCCAAATTCTACCCTTGAAATTTTTTCATTATTTTATTCCAATTCCATGCATTTAACGATAAATCATAATTTCTAAATGTATACACTTATTTATAAGATCCCACTCTTCCTCACATCCACTTTAAAAACCAAAAGTAACATACAAAATCGAATAGCAGAAAACATAATTCATATTAATATCATCTAGTAACTGCTGCATACAATTAGCTATGGGTTTCCAAAACACCCATAGCTACATTTATCCCGAGTTACTATTTCCCATGTTTAATACCATGTACAAAATCAGGTATATAATTACAAAATAATTAGTATCAAGTACAACCAATAAGGTTACAAAAGAATAGCTAAGAGACATCAAAATAAAGTCTCTAATGCTCCTAATCAAAAACACCCATGCTCCTATCACCTACCTGCAATGGGATTAACATTGACAATACAGCAAGAAAAACACAAAGGTTCATACTTTTGAAAAACCATGCTACATAACTTGAGCGGTTTAAAAATCGAGTTTTTTTTTTGAAAACCCAACTTCAACGTTCATACTTTTGAAAAACCATGCTACATAACTTGAGCCAAAGTTTGCTACATTGCTTGAGCCAAAGCTTGCTACATTACTTGAGCCAAAGTTTGCTACATCGCTTGAGCCAAAGCTTGCTACATCGCTTGAGCCAAAGTTTGCTACATCGCTTGAGCCAAAGCTTGCTACATTACTTGAGCCAAAGTTGCTAACCAAATCATGGTCGGCCCAAAACGAGTTTTATTTCCATTGGCACTCCACCAATACACTTTTACGAGTTTTATTTTCATTGGCACCCCACCAATACAAAAAAAACAGTAAATGCACCGACATCATTATAATCATATACCTATATGCTTATAACTACAAGGTGATTTACAAATCATTTTATCATTCCGAGTTTTATTTCCATTGGCACTCCACCAATACATATACGGTAAATCCACTCCTTGTTGTTACAAACATACCCATATATGTTTATAACAACCAAGTGATTTACGCTTCACTGTATTATTCTGAGTGTTATTTTCATTGGTACTCCACCAATATATCAATAGTAAATCAACTCCTCGTTATTACAAACATACCCATATATGTTTATAACAACTAAGTGATTTACGCTTTAGTTCTTCATCTATATCAGAAAATCCACACATTTTCTATCACAATGCATAAGTTAAAGACTTATCCTTACCTCAGTGAGTGTTGGGTTTGGGTTCTTGGCAACTTCTCAAGTTCTACCGACACCGCCTCCAACCTTAGGATCTTTCCTCATCCCACCACATAACACAATGTTAGTCATTTATTCCAAATATCACATAAACAACTTATATTGCATTATTTAACCATACAAAATATTCATCATAAGCTTACAACCATCCAAAACATGCAAATTCATTTCATATGTCAACATTGGAAAGTAAACTCATCTTCTACCTCTAGCATTTTACCCATTTTCCATCTTACCCGGATTTGCACTTTAGGGTTTTGGGGTTTTCATGAACCAACCCCCAAACCCCTTTCCATTCTTGAAATACTAACTCAAAACCAAGAATTTACAAGATAGAAACAACATAAAACGAACCATAACTGAAAAGGATGAGTTTCCATGGTTTCTCTCATTTTGAGAAGAGATCCATAATACCAACAATAGGTTTTCAAGAGAAGAAGAGAGTTAAAATAGAGATTTTTACCTCTTCTCAAGCTCTTGAACAAGAATCAAAGCTCCTAGACCTTGGGAATGCTCTCTTCTCTCACCTCTCTTCAATTCTTAACCTAAAATGTATTTGGGGTTTTCCCTCATTTAATGCTCTCATCGGGTTCTCGCTTAAGCGAGCTTTCTCTCGCTCAAGCGAGAAAATCCCGCCCATTTTAAAACTCAACTCTGACCCTCTCGCTCAAGCGAGGGATTCTCGCTCAAGCGAGAATCTCACAGTGCCAACAGCTCAAAAATGCTATTTCTCGCCCAGGCGAGACAACTCTCGCTCAGGCGAGAATCTCACAATATACTCCAGGATTTCACCCTCCCAGGTGAGCCTCTCTCGCCCAGGCGAGAATCTCTCGCTCAAGCGAGAATCCTCCAGTATCTCAGGACTAATAATATAATTTTAAAGACTTAAAGTTTGGGGTGTTACAAGAGAAGCCTGGGCAGGCTGTGAAACTTAAAATATCGTGGGCTTCTCGCCCAAGTGAGATATTCTCGCCCGAGCGAGACGACCCAGCTATAAAATTAAAGAAAGGGTTTCACAAACCCTAATCTTCATTTTCTTTTCTCCCCTTTCACTCCCAACGGCGGCTCCCCATAGATTTCGACTCTCTCCTCCTCGAAACCTCAAAAACTTATCAAAACCCCTTTCTCTCACTTCTTAATGGCAGATTGGTGAACTTTGGAGGTGAAAAAGGAACAATGGAGGTTGAAGGAAGGAGATAGATGGAGATCTTTGCGGATCCATAGAGCTTATGCAACCTATAGTGAGGGAAAAGACCATTGTTATATGATGAAGAATTTTTTGTGGGTGGTTTTTTATGATAATGGTGTGTTATGAGTTGTTGATTTGTTGTAAGTGGAAATGAGTGTGTTTGCGATAATGATTGTGTTATGAGATGTTTATTGATAATAAATGGACATGGTTATGTTGTATGATAATGGTTGTGTTGTGAGTTGTTTATGGTGACAAGAAGATATGAACATGTTCATGAAAATGACTAAGTGGTGAGTTGTTTATGGTATATTTGTAACAATGATTATGTGAAAAGTGGTTTAATGGTAATAAATAGGCATGATTATGTTGTATGATGATAAATATGTTACGAGTTGTCAGTGTGATAAAAAGATAAGAATATATTTATGAAAATGACTAAGTGTGAGTCGCTTAATTGTTATGAACATATATGGGTATGTTTGTGACAATGGTGGTGTTGTGGGTTATTTTATGGTGATGAAACAATGAGATACATTGCGTTTATTGTGTTTATGACATTGATGTGGTATTTTGTGTTATGAAGAACATGTGATGTAGACTTACCCGATGTGGCATTGGGGTGCCTTTGTGGTGTAGACTTACCCGATGTGGTATTGGGGTGCCTTTGTGGTGTTGACTTGCCCGGTTTGGTATTGAATCATCTTTGGAATGTAGACTTGCCATGTGTGGTATTGGATCACCTTTGTGGTGTAGACTTACCCGGTGTGGTATTGAATCACCTTTGTGGTGTAGACGTGCCCGATGTGGTATTGAGTTGCCTTTGCGGTGTAGTCTTGACCTGTGTGGTATTGGTTTTCGGAGTAATGTATGATTAGTTCATTGTGTGTAGTGTTGTCTTGGAAGTATTGTGTTACTTGGGAAAGTATCTTAATGCTATGTAAGTATGGTATAACTTGAGTGTAGCATTGTGGTTGATTATTGAAAGAGACTATTGCGTGCTGATCTTGATGAAGATTGAGTTGAATAATTGGTATGGTATGTTGTAACGAATTATCTATGTGAGATAGGTGGTTTATGCTAATTGGGTATATGAAAATTATGTGGTATAATGTGTTGATTGGTATATGTCTAATATGATCGATGTTAGGTGATGTATAGGTTTTAATACTTTAATGTTATTACTCTATGTAATTCCACGCTACGGTCTCTGTAGTTGGTTCTTACTCCTTTTGCCTCTTCTTGTATGTGTTGTGTAATTGAGTTCAGGTTGTG
Organism: Lupinus albus; assembly: GCA_009771035.1. NCBI lineage: Eukaryota > Viridiplantae > Streptophyta > Magnoliopsida > Fabales > Fabaceae > Lupinus > Lupinus albus. The sequence goes on from CM019999.1 coordinate 9,125,632, forward strand.
GCGGTAGCGCATTGAACGCTTGCGGAGAAGAGTACAGGGTAGGGTAGTTATTTTATGTACTTGATATGATGTATGATTAATGTATGTAAGATGAGGACTATGTTGGATTATCTATTTTGTAAAATGGAACTCCTCCTAAGTGTATAATGAAGTTGATCTAATGTTTGTATTAAAAGTACTTTTGAGAAAGAATAATTGTATAGATTATGTATTTGAAAGGAAGTGTAATAACATGCTTTAAAAGAAAGATGTATTTGGACTATTTCCGCATTTTGAATTACGAATGGAATTAATATTTGTATTCACTCGTTCTCCAAATAGTTTTAAGTAACGCCTTTCAAAAGTAATCACTTCACTTCCATTAATAAAGTTTTAAAAATAATTTTTGGGTTATGAAAATCGGGTACTTACATAAATCATCACACTCTCCTAGTTCAAAAATAACAGTGTTTTCAAATCTTGATACATTTTCGTGGTCCCCGGGTGAAAACTCATTTTACTCTTATGGGACTCCTCTAAAATCTCCCTCCGTAATTTATGATTACGAGGTACACACACTCTCCCTTTGTAATGCAACATTCCACTAAGGTCCGATGTGAAATTGGTATCCTTACCACACAGCATCAGATCTCGTTTATCCATCAACTCACTATCTTCACTTTGCATTGTCCGGATTTTTTCAAATAGCTCATTCGTAACTTTAAGCATTCCCAAAATCATACTATGAGGCCTTATCTGAACTTCCAAGTTCATATCTCTGAATTCTTCAATCAGTTTATCCTCTCTAACCATCAAAGCCGACATGTGCAACGATTTTCGACTCAGTGCATCCGCCACTACATTGGCCTTTCCCGGGTGGTACTGCAACCCAAAATCGTAATCCTTAAGGAATTCCATCCATCTCCTCTGCCACATGTTCAATTCCTTTTGATCAAATAGGTACTTCAAACTCTTGTGGTCGCTGTACACTTTAAATCTCAAGCCATAAAGATGGTGTCTATAGATTTTTAAGGCAAAGACCACTGTAGCCAACTCAAGATCGTGGGTAGGATAGTTTTGCTCGTGCGTCCTCAACTGTCGAGAGGCATCGGCCACAACCTTCCCTTCTTGCATCAACACACAACCTAAACCTTGCTTGGATGCATCACAATAAACACTGAAGTCCCGATCAGTACAAGGAAGGACCAAAACTGGCGTCGTAGTTAACCTTCCTTTTAACTCTTGGAAACTTTGTTCACATCGAAGTGTCCACACATACGGTTCCCCTTTCCTAGTGAGCTTGGTCAAAGGTAGAGCCAATTTCGAAAATCCCTCAATGAATTTCCGATAATACCCAACCAAACCCAGAAAGCTCCTGATCTCAGTGACTGATTTGGGGACTGCCCATTCCATAACCGCTTCAACCTTTGAAGGGTCTACCGCCACTCCTTCCTTGGATATCACATGTCCAAGAAAATTTACTGATTCCAACCAGAAATCGCATTTTGACAGCATCGCATACAACTGATTCTTGCTAAGAAGTTCTAGCACAATCCGCAGGTGCTCAGTATGTTCCTCTTGGCTTCTGGAGTAAATTAAAATGTCATCAATGAATACCACTACGAAAGTATCTAAATACGGATGAAAAATCCGATTCATGTAGTCGGTAAATATTGCTGGAGCATTCGTTACCCCAAAAGGCATGACCAAATATTCAAAATGTCCGTACCTGATCCTAAACGCCGTCTTAGGAATATCTTCCGACTTCACACGAAGTTGGTGGTAGCCAGACCGAAGATCAATTTTTCAGAACACTACTGCTCCTCTCAACTGATCCATCAAGTCATCGATCCGGGGCAACGGATACTTGTTCTTAACAGTGACCTTATTCAACTGCCGGTAGTCGGTACACAACCGCATACTACCATCCTTTTTCTTAACCAACAAAACAGGCGCACCCCAAGGCGAGACGCTAGGACGAATGAACTTCTTTGCCAACAAGTCCTCAACCTGTTTTTTCAACTCTGCCAAATCTAACGGTGCCATCCTATAAGGAGCTATGGAGATGGGTCTCATTCCCAGTACCAAATCAATAGAGAATTCGACTTCTCTTACTGGAGGTAATTCTGGAATTTCGCCAGGAAATACTCCAGAAACTCACGGACTATCGGAATTTCCTCAACTTTGGGTTTCTCACTACCCTCCAGAGATGCCAACAACATGAACACGACTCCTCCCTCTTTACAAGAAGTCTTGACTTCCTTTGCCGACAATGGTTTCATGTCATTGACTTCATCAGAAACCTCATCAAGATTCCCGAATACCACGGTCTTATCAGCACAATTTAACATCACATGATTAGTCGACAACCAGTCCATCCCCAAAATTTGATCCAGGTGGGTTAGTGGTAAACAGATCAAATCAACGGTAAAAGTTCTACCGTTTACCACTACTAGACATCGAGACACAACTGTCGATACCACCACACGCACATCGGTTGGGGTGGAAACGACCAATTCGAAAGGCAACGACTCAGTTTTTAATTTCAGTTTATTCACGCAGTCATTAGACAAAGGAGTGTGTCACTCCCGAATCAAACAACACTAAAAGTGGAATACCTGACACCGTGCAGTACCATGGATTAGTCCATCAACCTCTGATGCCTCTGCACCACTCATGGTAAACACCCTACCAGTGTTTCTGGGTCTCCCGGCATTTCCACCATTTGTCCTCTGGTCGAGTTGAGGACAAAACCTCTTCACGTGCCCTTGCTCTCCACAGTAGAAGCACCCATTCCCAGATCCAGGACAAATGCTACCAAGGTATCTCCGATTACACTTACTGCACAAAGGGTAGGAGTTCTGAGACGACCCCCGGTAACAGTAGAGGCGGTTGGTCCTTGGAAAGCTTGGTTGCGATGGTGGTGGGGTGGAGCATAAGGTCGTCGGTCATGACTCATCCTCTCTTTACCCTTCCCTGGCACAATGTGGCGTTGGGGGCCATAGTTTCGTGGAGGGTTCACTTTACAAGCAGCAGCATCCCTCACCCGCACATTATCCTCATGCATTCTACACTTGTTCACTAGTGTAGAAAAATCAGCAATTTCTTCGTGATCAAACGTCACCCTAAGTTCGGGCTTCAACCCCATCTCAAACTTCACACATTTGGACCTCCCGTCCAACTCTAGTTCAGCATAAGGGCAATATCGGATCAATTCTTCAAATTTTTCCGAATACTCCCCCACCGTCATGTTTCCTTGCTCTAACTGCAAGAATTCCATCTCCTTCTTCCTTTTCAGGTCGGCAGGAAAATATTTCAGGAGGAATTTTCCCTTGAAGGTTCCCCACACGATGATTTGCCCTTCGGTCTCCATCTGCCTCCGAGTCATCTCCCACCAATTCTCGGCCTCCTTTACTAGCATGTAAGAGGCGTAAGCCACCTTCTGAGCATCAGAACAATTCATGGCTCTAAAGATCCTCTCTAATCCTTGGACCCATTCAATCGTCGCATCAGACCTCTGTACTCAGCCGGACCGGGTGGAACCAAAGGGTGTGAACTCGGGCTTGGTGTCACATTCTGATTCAGGTGCTGCAAGTTCTCGTTCATGTTTGTCAGTACTGCCGCAATCTGAGCCAATAATGTGCTATGACCCGATCCTCTTCCTCGTCCTCTTCCAGACATTTTAATAACGGTTACCTGCACTCATTTGTTCATCAGTACTCACGTTTTACCAGATAAATCACCACATAATCACATAACATTTTACCAAAAATCACATAATTAACATCAACTAAAAGTTACAAAGAAGTAAGTAAGGTCATACCCTAGGCCGCAGGACTAACTATGCTATGATACCATATTGTAAGGACCAAAATTCTACCCTTGAAAATTCTTCTCATTTTAATATAGATATTCCTATCGTCTCTATTTCTCTTCGGTTAAACAAAATTCAATACTTTAAAGTCAGTTATCACAATAAGCTAGAACCCTTTTCCCATGGAGCAGAAAAACATAATTCATATATTTCCTTCTTGGTAAGTACCGCATATGACAAGCTATGGGATTCCAAAATACCCATAGCTATTAATATCCAGCTTTACAAAAATGTAGTACTAATTCAGTTAGGATTTACAATTATCCAATTAACAGTTTACATCAATCAAACAAAAAAAATAGGATTTCGAGTCCTAAGCTCCTCATGCCTCGAACCGAGTATCCTCAACTACCTCGTTTACCTGCAATGGGATTATCATAACAGATATACACAACAACAACAAAGGAGTAAGTTATCAATTCAATAAAGATCAGTAAACAATAATCCACATTTTAAGTTTTATAATACAAGAAGCCATAAAATGATAAAATCTACATCTCATGTTTATCCCTCTCATGTTACTATATCCAACCCTTTGAATTTACTCGTTCATCTCTGCCATACCTTGTCACCTCCTTCATCAATACCATTTCAAATCATTATTTTCCAATTGCACGTTTACCTTTTCATTACCACATGGGGCAAGTCATGCACAATACCACATAGGGCAAGTCATGCACAATACCACATAGGGAAAGTCATACACAATACCACATAGGGCAAGTCATACACAATACCACATAGGGCTAGTCATACACAATACCACATAGGGCAAGTCATACACAATACCACATAGGGCAAGTCATACACAATACCACATAGGGCAAGTCATACACAATACCACATAGGGCAAGTCATACACAATACCACATAGGGCAAGTCATACACAATACCACATAGGGCAAGTCATACATTATATCATCTAGGACAGATCATTCCCCATAACACATCGGGTGAGTCATACACCGATCATGTACGTAATCAGAAGATTCACACATTTTCTATTATCATATACCATTAATAACTTCCCCTTACCTTGGTACGTGTCGGGGTTGGTTGTGAGTAACTTTGCACGTTCCTTCGCTTCCTCCTCCAACCTTAGGATCTTTCATTATCCCCATCACATAATGATAATGTCAGTCATTTATTTCCAAATATCACATAAACAATTTATATTGCATCACTCAACCATACAAGATATTCATCATATTTTCAATGTTTATAAAATACTTTTATCATAAGTTTACAACCATCTAAAACATTCATATCCTTTCATATTTTAACATTGTAACTCAACTCATCTTCTACCTCTAGTATTTTACCCATCTTTCCTCTCCAACCTCATTTTCTCTCTCTAGGGTTTTGGGTTTCCATGAGTCAACCCACAAACCCCTTTCCATTCTTGAGATACTATCTATAAACCTAGAGTTTACAAGGTAATAATGACATAAAATGAACCATCACTCAAAAGGATGAGTTTCATGGTTTTTCTTCATTTTTGAGAAGAGATCCAACATACCCCAAAGTGAGTTTAAGAGAGAAAAAGAGAGTTAGAATCTAGAGTTTTACCTCTTCTCAAGCTCTTAGATGAGTATCCAAGCTTTTTGCCCTTGAAAAGCTCTCTTCTCTCACTCTTCTTCTTTTCTAAACCCTAGATTGTGTTTAGGGGTTTCTCATTAAATGCTGTCTCGTCGGGTTCTCGCTTAAGCGAGGGATTCTCGCTCAAGCGAGAAAATCCCGCCCATTTTAAAAACTCAAATCTGACCCTCTCGCTCAAGCGAGAATCTCACCGTGGCAACAGCCCCAAAATGACATTTCTCGCCCAGGCGAGACATCTCTCGCTCAGGCGAGAATCCTCCAGTATAGCCCAGGATTTCACCCACCCAAGTGAATCTCTCTCGCTCAAGCGAGAATCTCTCGCTCAAGCGAGGATCCGACGACTGATACTATAATTTTAAAGACTTAAAATTTCGGGTGTTACAATATATACCTCAGTAGCTTTGATGTCCCGAGAGTCTTTCTAATTTCTATGCTCAATCTTCTTGAGATAAGTGGGACATGTGTACTTTATGTGGCCTAATTTCCCACACTCATGGCAAAATGTCTTGTCTTTGGAATTCTTGCACTTCTTGATTGAGTCTTTGGCATCTTCCTTGTGAAACTTTCTGAATCCACCATTCTTTCTTAAGAACTTTCTGAATTTTTTGACAAGGTGGGAAACAGTTTAATCATCGATGTTAGAATCAGACTCTTCATCATCACTTCTCACTTCTTGACTTCTTGAATGTGACTTCGTAGCATTGAAGGAGATTTTCTTTACGTTCTCGTCCGTTTTTTCAGGGAGTGTCAAGCGTTGTAGTTCCATATCATGTTCTTGAAGTTTACCGAACAGTGTTGTGAGTGACGTAGAATCCACACTTTTTGATTCCATTATTGCCGTCACTTTTGGTTGCCATTTCCAACTAAGACATCTCAAAACTTTGTTAGTCAACTCACCAATAGAAAAACACTTTATCTAATGCAACAAGATGGTTAACAATGTGAGTAAATTGCTTTAGCATATCACAAATAGATTCATGTGGAAACATGCAAAATAATTAATACTCATGTGATAATGCATTTAATCTAGCGTGATTGACCTCACTAGTGCCTTCATGGGTTACTTGTAAAGTATCCCACATTTCCTTGGCACTCAAGCATTGAGAAACCATAAAAAATTCATCGTATGAAAGTGCAGAAGTAATAATATTTTTAGGTTTCAAATTAAGCTGCACTTTCCCCATTTCCTCAACGGTAAAAAGACTTCTTGGTTTCTCTTTGGTTTCTCCTTCCACCAAGTATAGTGGAATATGAGGTCCATATTGTACGACATCTCAAATGTTTGTATCAATGGCTTCTATGAATATTCTCATTCTATCTTCCAGTAGGCGTACCCCTCGCCACTAAAAACCGGAGGGCGGTTGATTGATGTGCCATCAACGCCAAAAGGGTTAGTGGAGCCCATGGTAGTATTTGCCTTGGATCAACGATCTAAGCGGTTAAGCTAGCACTCACGTGCTAGCTCTGATACCACTTGTTGGGTATAACATAGAAAAATAACACCTAGAAGGGGTGAATAGGTGATATCAGACAAGGGGGGTGCCCTACGATTTGAAGGACAACCCCTTGGAAACTGATATAATGCAATATTGGCACACCATTTTCAATTACAATTAAAAAAGAATATTTTTTTCAAGATGAAAAAGATTTGTTGAAGATCCATACCAACCTATCTTGCTAATCTTGAAGAATATCTTTTAAATATGACAAAGATTTGTTGAAGATCCATAACAACCTATCTTGCTAAATCTTGAAGAATATCTTTTAAATAAGACAAAGATTTGTTGAAGATCCATAACAACCTATCTTGCTAATCTTGAAGAATATCTTTTAAAGATCATGCTGAATCAGCCAAGGATATTGTCCCTATGATTTGGATTAATATGATCAAATCTTTTGTAAGCCACATGGCATAATTAGGCTAAGTCAATCTTTTTCTTTTGTAATTTATTTCCCTATATATAAGTGATGAAACAGATGGAATAAAAAAAGTTGAGTTTTTATTTGGATTAAATTCCTTGTTAGTGAGTATTCTCCTAGCTTCTTGACTGAGCCAAAGTTTTGTTCTTATCAAGAATTTCATTCTTCTGGCGAACTTCGCAGGCTTATCAAACACATTGTGTTTTTTGCGCCATCACTCTTCATACCCCCGCCCATCTTCCTAAAAACACTTAACCAAATCATCAAACTACCCACACTACAATTTCATACACGTTCCCCATACAAATTTCCCAAACATAGTCCACAATTTCATTATTTCCTAACACCAAGAATTCAACAATCAAGAATTCACAAGTAAAGCAAGAAACAAGTCGAAGAAAGGTAAAGTAAACAAAAAAGAGGCTTTCAAACATCAAGACACGATCCTTACAACAAATCAAATCAAAGTTTGATAACAAAAAGGCACCCAACCCTAGAGGTTGTCATCAAGTGGTATCAATGGAGGACAACCCACCTATGTCCCCAAGGACAGCCATCTTCCACACATGAATGAATGACCGATTCCAAACAATTGAAAGACTACTAGAAAGAATGTGCATCCAGAATGAAAGGAGGCATGATGAAGGTTCTAGTGATGATGGGGGTGACCGAAGAAGGAGAAATAGAAGAAGTAGGCATGATGAAGAGACCCAAGAAGGAGGAGATCGTGCTGAAAGAAGGAGGGATGATAGGCTAGAAGGGGTTAAATTTAAAGTTTCATCCTTGATGGGATTGAACAACCCGGAAGCCTATCTAGAATGTGAATTAAGAGAGTACACCATATCTTGCTTGTGAATATAAGAAAACTCCAAGGAAAACAATAGCATCATTGATGAGCCACTCCATGATTATGTTTCACCTTTTTTGTCTTTATAATACATTCTCATCTCTTTTCTTTTCCATTCTCATGTTATTTTTCTTTTAAGTTTCTTAATATGTAACGTTGTAATAATAATGAAAAGAATAATTAGGTAACTCTTTGTTCACTCCATTATACTAGCAGTGACTTTTGCTTTTTGAATTGACCGAGGGATGAAGATTAATTAGTAATGGAGGCATCTCTCCTTGGAGTAAAGTAACTTATAATTTTTATTTTCTTATTCAACATTTCCTTATTCTTTTGGTGCAGGTTACTTTCCTCATTCAATTAGTAACCTATTTATTAAATTCCTTTTAAAAATGAAACAAATTATCGGATTAACATAAAAGGACCAATAACCAAAGGTTGTTGTTAATCAAATAGTTAAAGATGACAACGTGGTTTTGGGACACATAAAAATATGCTATTATTAGGATTTTTGAAACTTTTTTTATATATATTTTTTACTTTGTAAATAGGTCGGACAAAAATTGGGTGTTCACATTCTCATATCTCCTCCTACCTCCAATCTTCTACCATGTCTGTAAGGACCCAAATTATACCCTAGAATTTTTTTGTTCGTTTATTTTTAAAACATGCAAATCTTAGAAACCGATTTCTCACCACCTATTTTCATTTTAACATTCATGATATAATTACGCTTCAAATTCGATAATGACTAATTAAACTACCAAAATATTTTGGGGTTCATAAACCATAAATTCACTTTTTGATTTCAAAAGAGGACTATGTCCTCACATAAATGTCAATCATACATCAGTTCACTAGTAACAGAAATACATGTCAATTAGTTCAGTTAATAGGTACAAACAAGTGCATATTACAAAACAACACATTGGTATCCCTATTATATCAATAGTCAGAAATCTAAACTACAATATCGTCTGGATCTACTAGTCCCTTGCTTTATTTGTACACCGATTATCATCAAAACAACCAACCAGAAATACAAAGGAGCAAGACATCAAATTCAGGATAATCAGTGTTTATAAATCAGCATAGAATAATAATATTGCAAACATATATAAATCTAAGTTTAACATAAATCAACAATCAAATCGAATAAACCATCATACTACAATTTCTCAACCACGTTTAATAACAGTTAATTCAATATCACGTAGGGCAAGTCTATGCCACAAGGGCGTATCAATACCACGTAAGGCAAGTCTATGTCACAAAGGCGAAACAATATCACATAGAGCAAGTCTATGCCACAAAGGCGAATCACTACCACGCAGGGCAAGTCTATGCCACAAAGGCGAATCATTACCACGTAGGGTAGGTCTATGCCACAAAGGCAAATCATTACCACATAGGGTAAGTCTATGCCACAAAGGCAAATCATTACCACGTAGGGTAAGTCAAAGGCGAATCAATGCAACTTTCATTCAATCATATTAATAACTCTATTCTCATAATGACATGCTTAATAAGCTTACCTTCCACCTTATATCACTAATAATGGAAATGTTTCTCCCTTACCTTGATGTGCGTTGGTGTTTGGTAACTTGTCTCTACTCCACCTCCTCCAACCTTAGGGTCTTACCTCATCCACACCACACTCAATAGCCATAATCAATAATATATTCATAATATCAGATAATAACTCATATTACATATTTCAACCACAAAAATAACTCATATTTCAATGATTTTCAAAACCATCTCCATTAGGAACTTCAAGCATGTAATTCCTCAACATTTAACCCCTCATTCCACATTACAACTCATAAACCACATTCTAAATTAACAGTTCACCCCTTTCCTTCACCATTTCGTTTCTAGGTTTTGGGGTTTCCTAAAATAAACATTTTACAAACACCATTTCCAAATACAAACTCTACACTACGAGTTTTCAAGAGAAAAGTTATATAAAATGAACCACAACTCAAAAGAGAGGGCTATGTTGTTTTCCATGTAAATAGGAGACACAAATACCTAAAATGAGTTTCAAAACGAGAAGGAGTGTTAACATCAAGAGGTTTACCTCTTCTCTAGCTTCTCCTAGCCTCTAAACGAGCTCTTGCCAAGAAAATTGCTTCCTCTTCTCTTTTCTCCCAAAAACCTATCCCCTTTTCGTTTTTGGGGCTCCACTTTAGGGTTCAGACTTTTAGATTCTCGCCCAAGCAAGAACACGTGGCTCAAGCGAGAGTTTCACGCCTTTTTGAAATTCAAACTCTGATGCTCTCGCTCTAGCGAGAGATTCTCGCCCAGGCGAGATTTCAACAGCCTCCACACCCCCTTTCTCGCTCAAGCGAGCCAACTCTCGTTCAGGCGAGAATTCTAGAGAAATCCTGAACTTCTCGCTCAAGCGAGGCTCTCTCGCGTAGGCGAGATGTAAGGACCCCGATTTTCATAACACGAAAATTCTTTTTAAAGCCTTATTCATGAAAGCGAGCTGATAACTTTTGAAAGACATTACTCGAACGATTTAGAAAACCTGATTGAATATATATAAGTTCAAATCATCTTTCAGGTGCGGAAATAATAAATCGTTCACTTCATTAAAACATGTCATTATCACTTCCTTTTAATTACATAAGATATACAATTATCCTTTCTCAAATAATACTTTTATTACAATCATTAATCAATCTCATATTACATACATAAATCATATACCATATTGAATACATAAAGCAACTACTCTAATCTGTACTCTTCTCCACAAGAATCCGATGCGCTACCGCCACGACCTGAACTCAAATACATAACACATACAAGAAGAGACAAAAGGGAGTAAGAACCAACTACGGTGACCGTAGCGTGGAATTACATGGAGTAATGACATTAAAGTATTTAACCTATACATTGTCTAACATCCATCATATTAAACATATACAAATCAACACATTATACCACATAATGGTCATATATCCAATTATCATACTCATCATATCTCACTTAGACGATTCATTCGAATCCGTGCAACATACCATTTACTCAACTCGATCTTCATCAAGATCACCACACAATAATCTCTTCAATAAACAACCGCAATACTATACTCATGCTATATCATACTTATATAGCATTAAAACAATTTTCCAAATAACACCATACTTCCAAAACAATACTACACAGAAGGAACTAATCATCCATTGCTCCAAGAGCCAATACCACATAGGGCAAGTCTACACCACGAAGGGTGATCCAATACCACACCAAAAAGGGCAACTCATACATGGCTACAATTAGCCGTTACTAAAAGATAACTCATACATAGCTACAAATAGCTGTTACCAACAAGTAACTCATACATTGCTACATAATCCGTGCTAGGGTGTCGCTACATAACCGGATCCCATGGCATCGCAACCTTAACACGAGCCAGGGTGTCGCTACATAACTGGAGCCCACAGTATCGCATCCTTAACCCGAGCTAGGGTGTCGCTACATAACTGGAGCCCACACTATCGCATCCTTAACCCGAGCCAGGGTGTCGCTACATAACTGGAGCCCACAGTATCGCCTCCTATCAAGGCCAATATCAACGCCACATATCACATACAATTTGTAAATACCTCATATAATTGTCACGATCAATCTATACCATACTCATATTCCTACAACAGCCTCATAACACGCAATACTACATCTAGGGCAGGTCTAATTCATTCTCCAACATGTCCATATTCACCCTATAGTACTTATATATCCCATAATATATATGTTCTATAGTGTGCATATTTATTCATCACATATTATCCATATTCACCCTATAGTACACATACATCCCATAATATATATGTTCTATAGTGTGCATATTTATTCATCAAATATTATCCATATTCACCCTATAGTACACATATATCTCATAATATATATGTTCTATAGTGTGCATATTTATTCTTCTCAACTTTATCCACATTCCATCCGTGAACACCACACAGATAATCCAATACCACAAAGGGTAAGTCTACATCACAAAAGTGATCCATTGCCTCAACCGGCAGTTCTACACCTCAATGGTGACCCATTACCACTACGGGTAACACTACACCACAAAGGTGATCTATTACCTCTACGGGCAACACTACACCACAAAGGTGATCCATTACCTCTATGGGCAACACTACACCACAAAGGTGTTCCATTACCACTACGTGCAACACTTCACCACAAAGGTGTTCCATTACTACTACGGGCAACACTTCACCACATAGGTGTTCCATTACCACTATGAGCAACACTTCACCACAAAGGTGTTCCATTACCACTACGGGCAACACTTCACCACAAAGGTGTTCCATTACCACTACGGGCAATACTTCACCACAAAGGTGATCCATTTTACATTATATCAAAACCACGTCCATTTACACGCATAATATAGTTGCATCATCTTAAATATAATGAAAATACTTATCCCTTACTACGTATAAATAGCTCACAACCCAATCATTATCATACAACATAATCATATCCATTTGTTGTTGTTAAACAACTTACCACACCATCATTGCTACAAACATACCCATATATGTTTATAACAATAAACGCCCATCACTTATAACACATCAACACTCATAACACACCATTATCATAAACAAACCATACACAACATATTTTTCATCATATAACACATTAACGTTAGCATCATCTTTCAAGACGGCGTATTACCATAAGTGAGCATATTGCGTTTTATCTAAATAAACGGTTTTCCTACTCATATATCTCCACTTTTATGGCTAATACATCCTCATGTAAAATAAAGACTCTCACATGGACCACAAACACTCAAAAGAGTTTCTATCCGTTAATATGCTCCGATTCTTGTGGGAAATCGGAGATGATGACTCTAATGAAATACTCTAAGACCACAATGGTCTTCTCCCTCACCTTAGGTTGCGTAAGCTCCGTTGCTCCGCAAAAGAGCCACATCTCCCTTCATCTCCTCCAACCTCCATTGTTGCTCTTTCACCTCCAAGCTTTTCCAAATGTGTCACCATGAAGCAAGAGTGAGGTTTTAAGTGAGTTTTAAGGCTTAGTGGAGGTAAAAATGGTCCATTTGGGTGGAGCCACCGTTGGGAGAGAAAGGGGGAGATAGAAAATGAAGATTAGGGGGAGAAAAGGGGGAGAACGGCTCGCTTGGGCGAGAATTTCGCGACTTTTGACATTTCACACTGGAAAGCTCTCGCCCGGGCGCGGATTTATCGCTCGGGCGAGAATCGGGAAGTATGCTAAGGCCCCCCTCTAGCCTGGGCGAAAATCCTAGCTCGAGCTAGAATTTGACAACTTTTCCAGATTTCACTTTCGCTCAAACGACCACTTCTTCACTTGGGCAAGGTTCCTATACTTCTCAAACTTAAAACGTTGAGTCCCTCGCTTAGGCGAGACCCTCTCGTCCAAGGGAGAATGGTCAAGCATGCACCTCAATACCCTAAGTTTTCCAATCAATCCGAAAACAAAAATTGAGGTGTTACAATCCTTCCCCCCTAACAAGAAATTTCGTCCCCGAAATTTTGTTAGGTTACTCTCGGGAAGATACTATCATTGCCTACCCTTTAGGCATAATATATACTCGACCACACTTGGATCTAACCGTCCAAACAATTAAGATCACTTAGACGACAAATAAGGGTGCATACCACGTAACAGTGATACTTCATAGCCAAATCATGGGCTACCATTTTTGAGCCCAAACATCCAAGCCAGACATCAGGTCAACTAAGAGAAAATTATCATAATCGAATTGAAGATTCTCCAGTATTCATCCATAACAATCATCCCAAACGATCAATACATACGGGATATTCACAATCATACCTTCGAATTCAAAAGAAAGTGAGACTCAATACCCATCATTTACCAAGATGCACTAGATCGCATCCAACATGCAATATCTAGATCGACATCCACTCGATGGAAACAGCGTCATTTCATTTTACACATGAAAAATAGCCACGATTTACTCAAAATTATTCAATAGCATTTCAAACTCGTACTCGCTACAACACAGAAACAAAGTATTCATTCAATGAGTAGCATTTAGACAAACAAGATTTCTAGAGTTTTCCAGAGCACCAATTAAAATCACCAAGTAACTATCCAATCCAATCAAACATTCCTACAAAAAACGGGCGTGGTAGAAGAAGATTCGCTAATTCATAGCCTCAACTAGGTCTACAAGACCATAGGCCCACTCAAATCACATGTTTTGTTACCAATGATCATGGCAAATTTACATACATTCAGTCCAATAACATAAGTATTATATGAATAGTCAAACTACCATGGAATGCATGCATCTCACACCCAAGTCAACATCATGTCTATGCACACATGGTCATAATTACATCACAAAGCTTCTAACAACATCATAATTTTCAAAGATATAGTTGTTAAAATTTTGGATTTTCCAACATGATTCTAAATTAATGTTTAGCCACATGCTACACTTCACCCAAAATGGTTTTCAAAAATAGATTAGATATACGATTCGTGGCAATCATTTCGTGAAAGCAAGATTTACATAATCATTTCAACCTAACTCAAAAACCCTTTTTCTCATGCGACACCGAAAGTCTAAATCACAAATTTCTAAAGACTAGTTAGCTATGGAATTACATTCCCTTCAGGACCTTATAGTCCTCATATTTCATTTACAGAAACACACTTACGCAACACAACATCCATGTTCATCATCAAAGTTCAGATTTATGCACATATAAGAAATCACTAGCACAATGAAAAGTTATCACCATAACATTTGCGTGCTTATTCTTTTTCATACTGACTCGTTTTGATCACCCACAATGAGTCACTTCAAAATAACAACATATCCAAATGTTCACGTTTATTCAAATGCATTCATCACAATGGTATTTAAATACTTCACCCACTTCAATCATTACTTTGAACTATATGTTCTTACCTCTTAGCATAGTATACAAACTAATGCAAACAAAAGAGGTTAACCTTTAATAACTCATAAAAAATAGGATGTCCAACTTAGTCTCTTCAAAACACAATAAAGTACCACCCTTTATATTCCCATTGTTAACATAATATCTCTAGAATACACGCATCAAGGAACCATTTACCAAGCAGTAGCAATTAATCTCAAGAGATATTTCATCATTGTCATACAGAACATGTCGCACACAAATTCCTCATTTCATTCAACTTTCTAAACTTTCATGCATTGCAAGCAAACTTGTATGCAAGAATAAGTCAAGATGTACATGTTCATTTCCAAGCAAAACAGACAAATACATGTTAGTGGACTTTTACAAAGTAAACGGCTTGGTTACTTGCCATGAAATAAAATGTAGATATTTAGCCACCGAGTCTAAAAACCAGTTAATCACTACATCATGTGTATTATTATTTTTTTATCCTGAGGAATGGCCATATAATTAACAACATACATTAACTAGGAATATGTAGGAAATCACATAACATAACATACAACTTTTCGTGTTATAGATTATTCTGTCTTTAGCTAAAGCTAACATTCTTCTCTTTTCAAAAATCATTCTTCAATCAAGAGTCCAATTTTTCAGAATATAGAATATAGTTCTTTCTGAGGCATACACTCTCATAATGCAAACAAGATCTTTAATCTTAGTGCTAAAAGAAAATTCACATCAAGAGGTTGACCAAAGTTCAAACAAGAGATCCACCACTAGGAACTCTCAACAAATAAATCTCACACCAAGAAATCCAACCGGAAAATCACAATCACAAACTCCCCATAAACAATTCCAACAAGATATTCACAACCAGAAACTTTCAGCAAGAGTTTCACCAGAGAATCCCCAACAAGGATCTCACACAATAAATTCAACAACAAGTCCATACCAGGGAATTCAATAAGAGTTTTACAACAAGAAATCCTCTACGAAATACACGACAAGGAATTTTAAACAAGCACTTCATCAATAACTCACAACAAGAGATCCAACGATAAGTTCACAACCAAACGCTTACTGCAAAGAATTTAACAATCATCTTTCACATCAACAGTTATCACATAGTTAACAAACTATCAGCCTAAATCAAGTAGTTAACTCACACAAATTTCACAAAGAAGCACGTAAGGCCATACCCTAGGCCGCAGAGTTGACATATGCTCTGATACAATATTGTAAGGGCCTGATTTTCATAACCCGAAAATTCTTTTTAAAGCCTTATTCATGAAAGCGAGGCGATTACTTTTGAAAGACATTACTCGAACGATTTAGAAAACCTGATTGAATATATATAAGTTCAAATCATCTTTCAGGTGCGGAAATAATAAATCGCTCACTTCATTAAAACATGTCATTATCACTTCCTTTTAATTACATAAGATATACAATTATCCTTTCTCAAATAATACTTTTATTACAATCATTAATCAATCTCATATTACATACATAAATCATACACCATATTGAATACATAAAGCAACTACTCTAATTTGTACTCTTCTCCGCAAGCATCCGATGTGCTACCGCCACGACCTGAACTCAAATACATAACACATACAAGAAGAGACAAAAGGGAGTAAGAACCAACTACGGTGACCGTAGCGTGGAATTACATGGAGTAATGACATTAAAGTATTTAACCTATAGATTGTCTAACATCCATCATATTGAACATATACAAATCAACACATTATACCACATAATGGTCATATATCCAATTATCATACTCATCATATCTCACTTAGACGATTCATTCGAATCCGTGCAACATACCATTTACTCAACTCGATCTTCATCAAGATCACCACACAGTAATCTCTTCAATAAACAATCGCAATACTATACTCATGCTATATCATACTTATATAGCATTAAAACAATTTTCCAAATAACACCATACTTCCAAAACAATACTACACAGAAGGAACTAATCATCCATTGCTCCAAGAGCCAATACCACATAGGGCAAGTCTACACCACGAAGGGTGATCCAATACCACACCCAAAAGGGCAACTCATACATGGCTACAATTAGCCGTTACTAAAAGATAACTCATACATAGCTACAAATAGCTGTTACCAACAAGTAACTCATACATTGCTACATAATCCGTGCTAGGGTGTCGCTACATAACCGGATCCCACGGCATCGCAACCTTAACACGAGCCAGGGTGTCGCTACATAACTGGAGCCCACAGTATCGCATCCTTAACCCGAGCTAGGGTGTCGCTACATAACTGGAGCCCACACTATCGCATCCTTAACCCGAGCCAGGGTGTCGCTACATAACTGGAGCCCACAGTATCGCCTCCTATCAAGGCCAATATCAACGCCACATATCACATACAATTTGTAAATACCTCATATAATTGTCACGATCAATCTATACCATACTCATATTCCTACAACAGCCTCATAACACGCAATACTACATCTAGGGCAGGTCTAATTCATTCTCCAACATGTCCATATTCACCCTATAGTACTTATATATCCCATAATATATATGTTCTATAGTGTGCATATTTATTCATCACATATTATCCATATTCACCCTATAGTACACATACATCCCATAATATATATGTTCTATAGTGTGCATATTTATTCATCAAATATTATCCATATTCACCCTATAGTACACATATATCCCATAATATATATGTTCTATAGTGTGCATATTTATTCTTCTCAACTTTATCCACATTCCATCCGTGAACACCACACAGATAATCCAATACCACAAAGGGTAAGTCTACATCACAAAAGTGATCCATTGCCTCAACCGGCAGTTCTACACCTCAATGGTCACCCATTACCACTACGGGTAACACTACACCACAAAGGTGATCTATTACCTCTACGGGCAACACTACACCACAAAGGTGATCCATTACCTCTATGGGCAACACTACACCACAAAGGTGTTCCATTACCACTACGTGCAACACTTCACCACAAAGGTGTTCCATTACCACTACGGGCAACACTTCACCACAAAGGTGTTCCATTACCACTACGGGCAACACTTCACCACAAAGGTGTTCCATTACCACTATGAGCAACACTTCACCACAAAGGTGTTCCATTACCACTACAGGCAACACTTCACCACAAAGGTGTTCCATTACCACTACGGGCAATACTTCACCACAAAGGTGATCCATTTTACATTATATCAAAACCACGTCCATTTACACGCATAATATAGTTGCATCATCTTAAATATAATGAAAATACTTATCCCTTACTACGTATAAATAGCTCACAACCCAATAATTATCATACAACATAATCATATCCATTTGTTGTTGTTAAACAACTTACCACACCATCATTGCTACAAACATACCCATATATGTTTATAACAATAAACGCCCATCACTTATAACACATCAACACTCATAACACACCATTATCATAAACAAACCATACACAACATATTTTTCATCATATAACACATTAACGTTAGCATCATCTTTCAAGACGGCGTATTACCATAAGTGAGCATATTGCGTTTTATCTAAATAAACGGTTTTCCTACTCATATATCTCCACTTTTATGGCTAATACATCCTCATGTAAATTAAAGACTCTCACATGGACCACAAACACTCAAAAGAGTTTCTATCCGTTAATATGCTCCGATTCTTGTGGGAAATCGGAGATGATGACTCTAATGAAATACTCTAAGACCACAATGGTCTTCTCCCTCACCTTAGGTTGCGTAATCTCCGTTGCTCTGCAAAAGAGCCATATCTCCCTTCATCTCCTCCAACCTCCATTGTTGCTCTTTCACCTCCAAGCTTTTCCAAATGTGTCACCATGAAGCAAGAGTGAGGTTTTAAGTGAGTTTTAAGGCTTAGTGGAGGTAAAAATGGTCCATTTGGGTGGAGCCACCGTTGGGAGAGAAAGGGGGAGATAGAAAATGAAGATTAGGGGGAGAAAAGGGGGAGAACGGCTCGCTTGGGCGAGAATTTCGCGACTTTTTCACATTTCACACTGGAAAGCTCTCGCCCGGGCGCGGATTTATCGCTCGGGCGAGAATCGGGAAGTATGCTAAGGGCCCCCTCTAGCCTGGGCGAAAATCCTAGCTCGAGCTAGAATTTGACAACTTTTCCAGATTTCACTTTCGCTCAAACGACCACTTCTTCACTTGGGCAAGGTTCCTATACTTCTTAAACTTAAAACGTTGAGTCCCTCGCTTAGGCGAGACCCTCTCGTCCAAGGGAGAATGGTCAAGCATGCACCTCAATACCCTAAGTTTTCCAATCAATCCGAAAACAAAAATTGAGGTGTTACAATCCTTCCCCCCTAACAAGAAATTTCGTCCCCGAAATTTTGTTAGGTTACTCTCGGGAAGATACTATCATTGCCTACCCTTTAGGCATAATATATACTCGACCACACTTG
Source organism: Lupinus albus (assembly GCA_009771035.1). Classification (NCBI taxonomy): domain Eukaryota; kingdom Viridiplantae; phylum Streptophyta; class Magnoliopsida; order Fabales; family Fabaceae; genus Lupinus; species Lupinus albus. The sequence continues at coordinate 9,145,278 of CM019999.1, forward strand.
GATCTAACCGTCCAAACAATTAAGATCACTTAGACGACAAATAAGGGTGCATACCACGTAACAGTGATACTTCATAGCCAAATCATGGGCTACCCTTTTTGAGCCCAAACATCCAAGCCAGACATTAGGTCAACTAAGAGAAAATTATCATAATCGAATTGAAGATTCTCCAGTATTCATCCATAACAATCGTCCCAAACGATCAATACATACGGGATATTCACAATCATACCTTCGAATTCAAAAGAAAGTGAGACTCAATACCCATCATTTACCAAGATGCACTAGATCGCATCCAACATGCAATATCTAGATCGACATCCACTCGATGGAAACAGCGTCATTTCATTTTACACATGAAAAATAGCCACGATTTACTCAAAATTCTTCAATAGCATTTCAAACTCGTACTCGCTACAACACAGAAATAAAGTATTCATTCAATGAGTAGCATTTAGACAAACAAGATTTCTAGAGTTTTCCAGAGCACCAATTAAAATCACCAAGTAACTATCCAATCCAATCAAACATTCCTACAAAAAACGGGCGTGGTAGAAGAAGATTCGCTAATTCATAGCCTCAACTAGGTCTACAAGACCATAGGCCCACTCAAATCACATGTTTTGTTACCAATGATCATGGCAAATTTACATACATTCAGTCCAATAACATAAGTATTATATGAATAGTCAAACTACCATGGAATGCATGCATCTCACACCCAAGTCAACATCATGTCTATGCACACATGGTCATAATTACATCACAAAGCTTCTAACAACATCATAATTTTCAAAGATATAGTTGTTAAAATTTTGGATTTTCCAACATGATTCTAAATTAATGTTTAGCCACATGCTACACTTCACCCAAAATGGTTTTCAAAAATAGATTAGATATACGATTCGTGGCAATCATTTCGTGAAAGCAAGATTTACATAATCATTTCAACCTAACTCAAAAACCCTTTTTCTCATGCGACACCGAAAGTCTAAATCACAAATTTCTAAAGACTAGTTAGCTATGGAATTACATTCCCTTCAGGACCTTATAGTCCTCATATTTCATTTACAGAAACACACTTACGCAACACAACATCCATGTTCATCATCAAAGTTCAGATTTATGCACATATAAGAAATCACTAGCACAATGAAAAGTTATCACCATAACATTTGCGTGCTTATTCTTTTTCATACTGACTCGTTTTGATCACCCACAATGAGTCACTTCAAAATAACAACATATCCAAATGTTCACGTTTATTCAAATGCATTCATCACAATGGTATTTAAATACTTCACCCACTTCAATCATTACTTTGAACTATATGTTCTTACCTCTTAGCATAGTATACAAACTAATGCAAACAAAAGAGGTTAACCTTTAATAACTCATAAAAAATAGGATGTCCAACTTAGTCTCTTCAAAACACAATAAAGTACCACCCTTTATATTCCCATTGTTAACATAATATCTCTAGAATACACGCATCAAGGAACCATTTACCAAGCAGTAGCAATTAATCTCAAGAGATATTTCATCATTGTCATACAGAACATGTCGCACACAAATTCCTCATTTCATTCAACTTTCTAAACTTTCATGCATTGCAAGCAAACTTGTATGCAAGAATAAGTCAAGATGTACATGTTCATTTCCAAGCAAAACAGACAAATACATGTTAGTGGACTTTTACAAAGTAAACGGCTTGGTTACTTGCCATGAAATAAAATGTAGATATTTAGCCACCGAGTCTAAAAACCAGTTAATCACTACATCATGTGTATTATTATTTTTTTATCCTGAGGAATGGCCATATAATTAACAACATACATTAACTAGGAATATGTAGGAAATCACATAACATAACATACAACTTTTCGTGTTATAGATTATTCTGTCTTTAGCTAAAGCTAACATTCTTCTCTTTTCAAAAATCATTCTTCAATCAAGAGTCCAATTTTTCAGAATATAGAATATAGTTCTTTCTGAGGCATACACTCTCATAATGCAAACAAGATCTTTAATCTTAGTGCTAAAAGAAAATTCACATCAAGAGGTTGACCAAAGTTCAAACAAGAGATCCACCACTAGGAACTCTCAACAAATAAATCTCACACCAAGAAATCCAACCGGAAAATCACAATCACAAACTCCCCATAAACAATTCCAACAAGATATTCACAACCAGAAACTTTCAGCAAGAGTTTCACCAGAGAATCCCCAACAAGGATCTCACACAATAAATTCAACAACAAGTCCATACCAGGGAATTCAATAAGAGTTTTACAACAAGAAATCCTCTACGAAATACACGACAAGGAATTTTAAACAAGCACTTCATCAATAACTCACAACAAGAGATCCAACGATAAGTTCACAACCAAACGCTTACTGCAAAGAATTTAACAATCATCTTTCACATCAACAGTTATCACATAGTTAACAAACTATCAGCCTAAATCAAGTAGTTAACTCACACAAATTTCACAAAGAAGCACGTAAGGCCATACCCTAGGCCGCAGAGTTGACATATGCTCTGATACAATATTGTAAGGGCCTGATTTTCATAACCCGAAAATTCTTTTTAAAGCCTTATTCATGAAAGCGAGGCGATTACTTTTGAAAGACATTACTCGAACGATTTAGAAAACCTGATTGAATATATATAAGTTCAAATCATCTTTCAGGTGCGGAAATAATAAATCGCTCACTTCATTAAAACATGTCATTATCACTTCCTTTTAATTACATAAGATATACAATTATCCTTTCTCAAATAATACTTTTATTACAATCATTAATCAATCTCATATTACATACATAAATCATACACCATATTGAATACATAAAGCAACTACTCTAATTTGTACTCTTCTCCGCAAGCATCCGATGTGCTACCGCCACGACCTGAACTCAAATACATAACACATACAAGAAGAGACAAAAGGGAGTAAGAACCAACTACGGTGACCGTAGCGTGGAATTACATGGAGTAATGACATTAAAGTATTTAACCTATAGATTGTCTAACATCCATCATATTGAACATATACAAATCAACACATTATACCACATAATGGTCATATATCCAATTATCATACTCATCATATCTCACTTAGACGATTCATTCGAATCCGTGCAACATACCATTTACTCAACTCGATCTTCATCAAGATCACCACACAGTAATCTCTTCAATAAACAATCGCAATACTATACTCATGCTATATCATACTTATATAGCATTAAAACAATTTTCCAAATAACACCATACTTCCAAAACAATACTACACAGAAGGAACTAATCATCCATTGCTCCAAGAGCCAATACCACATAGGGCAAGTCTACACCACGAAGGGTGATCCAATACCACACCCAAAAGGGCAACTCATACATGGCTACAATTAGCCGTTACTAAAAGATAACTCATACATAGCTACAAATAGCTGTTACCAACAAGTAACTCATACATTGCTACATAATCCGTGCTAGGGTGTCGCTACATAACCGGATCCCACGGCATCGCAACCTTAACACGAGCCAGGGTGTCGCTACATAACTGGAGCCCACAGTATCGCATCCTTAACCCGAGCTAGGGTGTCGCTACATAACTGGAGCCCACACTATCGCATCCTTAACCCGAGCCAGGGTGTCGCTACATAACTGGAGCCCACAGTATCGCCTCCTATCAAGGCCAATATCAACGCCACATATCACATACAATTTGTAAATACCTCATATAATTGTCACGATCAATCTATACCATACTCATATTCCTACAACAGCCTCATAACACGCAATACTACATCTAGGGCAGGTCTAATTCATTCTCCAACATGTCCATATTCACCCTATAGTACTTATATATCCCATAATATATATGTTCTATAGTGTGCATATTTATTCATCACATATTATCCATATTCACCCTATAGTACACATACATCCCATAATATATATGTTCTATAGTGTGCATATTTATTCATCAAATATTATCCATATTCACCCTATAGTACACATATATCCCATAATATATATGTTCTATAGTGTGCATATTTATTCTTCTCAACTTTATCCACATTCCATCCGTGAACACCACACAGATAATCCAATACCACAAAGGGTAAGTCTACATCACAAAAGTAATCCATTGCCTCAACCGGCAGTTCTACACCTCAATGGTGACCCATTACCACTACTGGTAACACTACACCACAAAGGTGATCTATTACCTCTACGGGCAACACTACACCACAAAGGTGATCCATTACCTCTATGGGCAACACTACACCACAAAGGTGTTCCATTACCACTACGTGCAACACTTCACCACAAAGGTGTTCCATTACCACTACGGGTAACACTTCACCACAAAGGTGTTCCATTACCACTACGGGCAACACTTCACCACATAGGTGTTCCATTACCACTATGGTTTTCCTACTCATATATCTCCACTTTTATGGCTAATACATCCTCATGTAAAATAAAGACTCTCACATGGACCACAAACACTCAAAAGAGTTTCTATCCGTTAATATGCTCCGATTCTTGTGGGAAATCGGAGATGATGACTCTAATGAAATACTCTAAGACCACAATGGTCTTCTCCCTCACCTTAGGTTGCGTAAGCTCCGTTGCTCCGCAAAAGAGCCACATCTCCCTTCATCTCCTCCAACCTCCATTGTTGCTCTTTCACCTCCAAGCTTTTCCAAATGTGTCACCATGAAGCAAGAGTGAGGTTTTAAGTGAGTTTTAAGGCTTAGTGGAGGGAAAAATGGTCCATTTGGGTGGAGCCACCGTTGGGAGAGAAAGGGGGAGAAAGAAAATGAAGATTAGGGTTTCTAGATCCCCTTTTTCACTTTTATAGCTCTGCCCTCTCGCCCGGGCGAAAACGGCTCCCTTGGGCGAGAATTTCGCGACTTTTTCACATTTCACACTGGAAAGCTCTCGCCTGGGCGCGTATTTCTTTCTTGGGCGAGAATCGGGCAGTATGCTAAGGCCCCCCTCTAGCCTTGGCGAAAATCCTAGCTCGAGCTATAATTTAACAACATTTCCAGATTTCACTTTCGCTCAAACGATCACTTCTTCGCTTGGGCGAGGTTCCTATACTTCTCAAACTTAAAACGTTGAGTCTTTCGCTTAGACGAGACCCTCTCGTCCAAGGGAGAATGGTCAAGCATGCACCTCAACACCCTAAGTTTTCCAATCAATCCGAAAACAAAAATTGAGGTGTTACACGAGAGACATCCAGCAACTCCCAGGCTTATTGAGTTTTACTATGCTTAAAAGAAGAAAAATTAGGGTGTTACAATCCTCCCCCTCTAATAATAATTTTCGTCCCCGAAAATTAAATATACCTCGATTCAAATAAACGGGGGTAGTCCTCCCTCATTTCATGTTCCACCTCCCACGTTGCATCCCTGTCATCCACTTGACTCCAAAGTACCTTTACCAAAGGGATCTCCTTCCCTCTCAATTTCTTGATGCTCTTGTCAATGATTCTCACCGGTAAAGTCCCGAAAGTCAAGTTATCCTTTAGTTCAATCTGGTCAAGTTCAATAACGTGCGATAGGTCTCCAACATACTTTCTCAACTAAGACACTTGGAAGACGTTGTGAAGATTCGCCAACAAAGGGGATAAGCTTACGGGATTTCAAAACTCTCCCAATTCTAGTAGTCAGGACTACTCTCATGAACACATGATCATCTTCATTGAACTCAACAGGTTTCCACCTCTTGTCATAATAACTCTTTTGTCGACTCTGACCTATCTTCATATTCTCTCTTATTTTCTTAATATTTTCAGTCGTTTCTCGAACCACCTCGGGTCCCAATACCATGATCTCTCCAGTCTCACACCAACTGACCGGAGTCCAACATTTCCTTCCATACAAGGCTTCATAGGGTGCCATCCCGATACTCGAATGAAAACTGATCTTGTAGGTCAATTCGATTAAGGGTAGCATACTATCCCAACTTCTATGTTGTTCCAACACACATGCCCTCAAGAGATTTTCCAACGATTGTATGGTCCTATCCAACTGACCATCCGTTTGTGGGTGATAAGCGAAACTCAATTTCAACTTGGTCCCTAAAGCAGACTGCAAACTAGACCAAAAGTTCGAAGTGAAATAGGGATCTCTATCTGATATTATACTTGCAGAAATACCATGCAATCGAATTATGTCTTGGATATACAACTCTGCCAGATGTTCTAAGGAATACCTCATGTTGATTGAAAAAAAGTGGGCAAACTTGGTCGACCTGTCCACTATAACCCATATCGAATCATACAATTTTTGAGTCTTCGGAAAACCCGACACAAAGTCCATAGTGTGAAGAAGATCTTGCTGCTGACCTTGGCACGATTTTGATGAAGACACCAACATCACAAAAATAAGAAAGGAAGAAGACCTATCAAGACTATTGAAGACAAAACTTCAAGATTTAGAGTCTAAGTCTTTAGGTACTTTTATCCTTACAACTACTTTTTCAAGAAAATCAGAAAAATCTACGTGTGAATAAAAATAATTTTCAAAACAACATGTAACGGGTTACCATAGTTGAGTAACAAGTTACATGAGTGAGAAAAAGAGTTATCCATCCTCCAACGGCTAAGAGTAATCCATTATTGTCTTTGAAGTAACAGATTACCATTTTTAGAAAACAGGGTAATTGATTACTCAAAGAAGTGTAATCGATTACACTAAGGCAATTTCACAATGCTACTGAACAGTACCTTTGAGTAATCGATTACTCAAATACAGTAAACGATTACACTGTGTGAAATTTGAAATAGTTGTTAACATGATTGTTGGGTAATCGATTACCCACTTACAGTAATCGATTATTGAGAGCTGTTGTATCAGTTTTCATATTTCAAAGTGAAAAGGTTTGACACCAAACTGATTCGTTTCATTCTAAACGAAACCTACACTTAACTAGAGATGTTATGGTTGATTGTAATCCTATATAAAGGCATTGAAACACTCTCACAACAACAACAACTCGGATTACAAACTCTCATTAAAAGCTCTCACACTTTCTGAATTTTCTGCACTTTTCAAGCAACATACTCTCAAACTTTCTAAGTTATTTCAGAGTTGCTTCTAAGTGCAATCCAAAAAATTTCAAAGTAAAAGAGCATTATTATCTATAGTATAAGAGTTGTAAAAGTGCATTCCAAACTTGTATATTCTTCACTTTAGCAAAGTTCACTTTCTTTCACAAGGGTGTGAAGACAAAGGGGTTAAGTGACTTGGTATAGTGTTTACCAAGGGTGTTACTTGGAGTAGGGTTTTCCAAGGGATTAAGTATAAGTGAGTGTGTAAGATACAAGGAGATCTCGGGGTGAGATAATTGTAATTGCAACTCAGTATATTTAATAAAGGAATCTCTTGCGAGTCAAGTGTACTGGACGTGCCTTCGGTGGACAAGAAGGTGAACCAATATAAAACATTGTGTAGTCTCTTATCCTTATATTTGTTATATTTCTATCTTTCAAAGACAATATTTTTCTGCATTCTATTTCCGCTGCACTTTAACTTTGATATTGCAGAAAAATTGCCATCATTTTGCAACAACTAATTCAACCCCCCCCCCCCCCCCCCCCCCCCCCCCCCCCCTCTTAGTTGCAATCTCATTCTTACAATTTCCACTAGAGCTATTTTTGAGAGAGTTACTCTCAAAATATGGTCCTACTACAAGATGGCCTCAAAACCATTCCTAGGAGAAGGCTCCAACATAAACAGACCTCGAAGTTTTGTTGGAAAGTGCTACGATTTCTGGAAAATCAGAATAAGGATTTTCATAGAGTCGCAAGACTTGGATATTTGGAATACTATCGAGTAAGGACCATATGTGCCATTCCCCATGATCAACATCATAAGGGACACAAAGCCAAAATCTTCATGGAATGATGAAGATAAGAAGAAAGTGCAATATGATTTGAAGGCAAAGAACATCCTCACATCGGCGCTTGGAATTGACGAATTCTTTAGAGTGTCCAACTGCAAATCCGCTAAGGAAATGTGGGACACTTTAGATACCACACACGAAGGTACCGAAGAGGTAAAGAGATCGATACTAAACACTCTTTCCCAGGAATACGAAATGTTTCGTATGAGACATGGAGAGAAGATCTTGGATCTTCAAAAGATATTTACTCATCTCACCAACCATCTTATTGCACTTGGCAAAGTGCTGTAAAATAGTGACTTGAACCTAAAACTTCTAAGATCACTAACAAGAACATGGCAACCAAAAGTGACGGCCATTTCTGAAAAGAAAAGTCTTTCAAAATTGTCTTTGGCTGCTTTGTTTGGAAAGTTGCAGGAACATGAACTCAAATTGAGTCAACTTGATCAACACAGAGAATAAGAAAAGAAAAAGAAGAACATTTCTCTTAAAGCAAAAATAGAGAAATATGATTCATCAGAAGATGAAGACGACAAGGAAAAGACCGATGACATGAGCCTCTTCGTAAAGAAGTTCAACAAGTTCCTCAGAAGGAACAAAGGCACAAGAACCGGCCAAATGAAGAAGTTCTCCAAAAGCAATGAGGCCTCCACTTCAAACCAAAATTTTACATGCTTTGAGTGTGGCAAGCCTGGCCACATGAAGATGGATTGTCCCAAAATCAAGGGAAGAACGAATTGAAGAATGGACGAAGATCCTACATCGCTTGGGAAGACAATGACACAAGTTCAGCCTCTGACCCAGAAAGCGAAGAGCAGACACATCTCTCCCTAATGGCGTCTCATCATTCAGACGATGAAGAGGTAAATGAGTCTATCCCGTTTTCTTCTTCTGAATTACAAAATGCTTTTAATGATCTACATGATGAATACATGAAATTAACGAAAATGTTTCTAAAACAAAAATCAGAACTAGATTCTCTTAGAAACAAACCATCATCATCCTCATATCTAAACTGCATTACTCTTGGCAACAAAGTTTCAACATTTAGTCTTGAACTCAACAAAATGAACAAGAGTAGAAAGAGCTTGAGTAAGATCATTAATAATCAAAGACACTCTACGGACGGAAGAGGTCTTGGCTATGCAAAAGGCCCTTCTCTTAAAAAGCAAAGTAAGTCTATCATGACAAACTTTCAAAAATCATGTATCCATGCATCTACACGTAGTAAAAATAAAACTAGGATACATAAGCATCAACTCATATGCTCTTATTGTAAAAATCATGGGCACACACCAAATACTTGTTCTATTAGAAAATATGGTGTTCCCTTAGGACATTTTATATGGGTTGAGAAAGGATCTAACAATGTAGGACCCAAGACAAGTTAGGTACCTAATATAACTTAACTTGTTTTGCAGGTAGATTTGAGCGTCGCCCGCAATTTATTGTATTTGGATAGCGGTTTCTCAAAGCATATGACGGACGATAAAAGTAAATTCGATGTACTAACTCCAAGGGACAAAGGCTATGTCACATATGGTGACAACAGCTAGCGAAGAATTCTTGGAGTCGGTGGAATCGGCAAGCCACCCTCAACAACCGTAGAAGGTGTGCTATATGTGGAAGGATTTAAGCACAATCTTCTAAGCCTAAGTCAACTATACGACAAGGGCTTCCATGTATCATTCTACCCAGATAAGTGCATCATTGAAAGTAAGGAATTTCTAAACTCTAAACTTGTTGGTAAGAGAATTAATAACATTTACATGATAGATATAGATTCATATCTTCCTATAACATGTTTAGTAGTAAATGACATTCATGATGCATGGCTTTGGCATAGGAGAATTGCTCACATTCATATGGACCATTTGAATAAGCTAATTAAGAAAGATTTGGTTGTTGGTTTATCCAAGATGAAATTTGTTAAAGACAAACTATGTGGTGCATGTCAAATGGGTAAACAAACAAAAACTTCTTTCAAGCCAAAGCATATGGTTTCTTCGGATAGACCATTGCGGTTGTTTCACATGGACTTATTGGCCCTTCAAGGACAAAAAGTTTTGGTGGCAACTACTATGCTCTTGTTATTGTAGATGATTTTTCACGTTACACTTGGACTCTATTCTTAGTACATAAGAATGAGGGATTCGAAGCCTTTAGCACTTATGGCGTTGTATAGAGAAAGAATCGGTCTTTAGAAGAACTCGCTCAAACAATGTTAAATGAAACTAACCTCCCAAAATACTTTTGGGCTGATGTAGTTAGCATTGCGTGTTATGTTTCAAATAGAGTTCTCATACGACCTATTCTAAAGAAAACCCCCTATGAACTCTTCAAAGGAAGAAAACCAAACATTTCACACTTGCATGTATTTGGTTGTAAATGTTTCGTCTTAAATAATGGCAAAGAAAACTTAGGCAAGTTTGATGCAAAGGCTGATGAAGGAATCTTCCTAGGTTACTCTCTCACGAGTAAAGCTTATAGAGTCTTTAACAAACGAACTCTAACCATGAAAGAATATGTTCACGTCTCCTTTGATGAAACCAATCCCTTAATCAAGGAAAGGTTAACTATTGATGAAGAAGATTTGCCTAATTCCACTTTTAATGAAAATGCCATTATTGAAACTACACCTAATGTAGAGCATGTGGAAGTGGATGATAATCCATACATTCAAGAAGAGCATGTTCACTCTGATTTACCTAAAGAGTGGAGAACTCATCGAGATCACCCTATGGACAACATCATCGGCGATATAAGTAAGGGTATTACTACCCACTTAATGCTGGATGATGCATGTCTAAACATGGCCTTTGTCTCTCAAATAGAACCCTCCTAGATTGATGAAGCAATCGAGGATGAACTCTGGATTCTTACTATGCAAGAAGAACTTAACCAGTTTGAGAGAAACGAAGGTTGGGAACTTGTTCCTAGACCTAAGAATAGGCATGTAACAGGAACTCGTTGGGTGTTCCGAAATAAATCAGATGAAAATGGTATCATCATTAGAAACAAGGCTAGGCTAGTAGCCCAAGGATACAACCAAGAGGAAGGTATAGACTTTGATGAAACCTTCACTCCAGTTGCTAGACTTGAAGTTATTAGATTACTGCTTCCATATGCATGTTCTTTGAACTTTCAGCTTTACCAAATGGACGTAAAGAGTGTGTTCCTTAATGGGTATATACAAGAGGAAGTATTTGTAGAACAAGTTAAAGAAATCCCTCTATGGCTTAAAGCAAGCTCCACGTGCCTGGTATGATCGTCTAACAAACTTTTTAACTGAGAAAGGATTTTCAAAAGGCAAGGTCGACACTACACTTTTTATTAAGAAAATAAATCATCATACTTTACTTGTTCAAATCTATATTGATGATATTATTTTCGGTTCTACTAATGAAAGTTTGTGTAGTGAATTTGGCAATATGATGCAAGGAGAATTTGAGATGTCTATGTTGGGAAAGTTAAACTACTTCCTTGGACTCCAAATTAAACAACTTAGCGATGGCATATTTGTAAGTCAGCCCAAATATTGCAAAGATTTGTTGAAGAGATTTGAGATGGATGACTGCAAGCCGATTGATACTCCTATGGGATCAAGTACCTATATTGATGTTGATGACGCTGGAAAACGTATTGAAATATCTAATTATCGAGGTATGATCAGTTCCGTTCTTTATCTTACTGTTAATAGACCACATATTATGTTTAGTGTATGCTTATGTGCGCGATAAAATTTTAAACCCAAAGAGTCACATCTAGTTGCCGTTAAGAGAATCATGAAGTATCTCAAAGGCACAACCAATGTTGGACTATGGTATCCAAAGGGAAGCGTATGCGATTTGGTTAGCTTCTCGGATTCAGACTTTGCGGGATGCAAGTCTGAGAGAAAAAGTACAAGTGGTACTTGCCACATTCTAGGGAATGCTTTGGTTTCTTGGTCTTGCAAGAAACAAGCTTATGTTGCCTTAAGCACCGCTGAAGCGGAATACATAGCAGCTGGTAGTTGTTGTGCCCAAGTGTTGTGGCTTAAACAACAATTACGGGATTATGGCTTGAACTTAGGTTGCACACCCTTGAAATGCGACAACACAAATGCTATTAATCTCACTAAGAATCCAATTATGCACTCAAGAACCAAGCATTGATACTCACAACCAACTAGCGGACATTTTCACTAAACCGTTAGCAAGGGAACCTTTTTACAAAATTAGACGAGAATTAGGCATTCTCGATGAAGCTTACTTGTCTTAACATGTTTATATAATAATATGTATGCTTCATTGGGTGTATCCAATGCCTACTTGATCTTAAATTATGTTTATTATGCTTTAAATTTCAAGTTTTAAGAGTCAAAAACCATTTTTACCATAAGTGGGGAGACAAGAGGTTACAATTATCGATTACTGGAAACTAAGTAATCGATTACTCTGTGCTACTTTTTTAAAATTGTGAATTTTTGAAAGTGAGTAATCGATTACTCACTTGTAATCGATTACTCTATGCAGTTTATATATGAACTGCTGCACTTTTTTAGAAAACACCTCACTTTCTCTCTCCTGTAACTCGTGTTCTCTCACTCTAAAACCCTCTCAATCTCAAAAAAATACTTCATTTTTGCTCCGTTTTGATTGATTTTTGTTGCAAATCACATCACATTCTTAATTTTAAACACTTCTACATCTTCATTTTCATGATTTCTGGCCTCAATCAAAAACCTCCAAATTTCCAAAACCTAACCCTAAACCTTCAAAACCAACAATGGCTTCTTCTTCAAAGAGACCAAGAACTTCTAAGTCTAAGCAAGGAGAATCATCTTCAAAGTCCAATCCGTTGAACTTGATGAAGCTTCTTGCAAACGACGCTCAAAGAAAGGTCTTCGGAGAAAATTTCCATGGACGCGCCATTTTCACTCCAAAATACGGTAACATAGGAAATTTTGAATTTGAAGATTTTCTATTTCCCTTTTTTTGTGGTAACAAAAACTTTTCGATTTTTGCTGTGAAGCGAACGATATCTATCCCGAGTTTGTTAGTGTATTTTACTGCAATATGAACTTTAGGAATAATCTTATGAATTCCCATGTTAAGGGAAAGGATATAGTTTTGGATATCAAAACCTTCAGTTCTATATGATGTGATATACCGATGACAGACGACATCACTGCTTTCGGCCTAGTATGTGATTGGGACGATTATGATTGGAAGAGATTCTATCTCTCTATTTGTAGAATCCCAAAGGAGGAAATAGAAATGCGAATGCAACAAAGCATTGGTGAGACTGTTAAGAACAGGGATATCCTCTCTGCTGGACATCTCACGCTAGAAGATCGTTTGGTTCATTATTTTCTTACCTATTTCATTTTGCCAAAATTTTCAAACCATTCGCAAATTAGTGACATAGAGCTCCAATTGATGTATGCTATTAAGTATAACATCAAGATAAATTGGGATAAGAAGATAATGCAACAAATGTGGCATGTTCGCGGCTCCCAAAGTCCATTTTCTTACGCCATCTTCATTACAAAAATCCTTGAGCATTTCGGCGTATCTTTAGATGGTGAGACAAAAGTGACCCTCAATCTTCGCGAAAGCAAAGTTGATATAGAGATTGTCCACAAGATGGGGTTTGTTCTAGATCCTGTCACTCATGCAAGGACCCAAATTCTACCCTTGAATTTTTTTTTACTGAAAAACCTTCATGAATAATTCATTCACACTAATCTTTTAACCTATTACTTTATCATGCAATTCATGTTGCGGAAAACCATAATTCATGCATTTAGTAATTATCACATACGACCAGTATGGGTTTCTAGGAGTTATAATCTCCATAACTACATAACTCAGTATTGTCCTATTCAGATTTACATTCTTCCCACAATGTCAAGCAGCGATAAGGACAATCAAGATAATAAACACATAAGCTTCCTAAGTGAGCTTCCTCCTCAAATCCTTCATTTACCTACAATGGGATTATCATAAACAACACACAAAACAAGGGAGTAAGTCATTAGTTCAAAAACTAACATTTCATGATAATCCACATTTCAAATACGATTAAGCTTTAATATAATTTATGACCAGACATAAGTAATTGTAAACATTCATATATTCTTCTATTAATTTCCACGTTACTCATATTCATCCTATAGTATATATATCCCATAATATATATATTCTATTGCATGCATATTACGTTCTTTCGAAGCATCGTCCTTCTCATCAGTCATATCCACCCTATAGAACATATATCCCATAATATATATCCTATAGCATGTATATAACTTTCATTCTCAACATCTTCCATTTTGATCCTTCATATTCATCCTATAGTATATATATCCCATAATATATATCCTATAGCATGCATATTACTTTCATTCTGACATTCTCATTTCTCATCATTCATATTCACCCTATAGTATATATATCCCATAATATATATTCTATAGCATGAATATTACTTTTATCATTCACATCCTCATTGTCATCCTTCATATTAACCCTATAGTATATATATCCCATAATATATATTCTATAGCATGAATATTACTTTTATCATTCACATCCTCATCCTCATCCTTCATATTTCCCTTAATCGTATTCATCGATTTCATTTCCCAAACAACATCAGGCAGGTCGAGTTATTCCCCATACCACATCGGGCAGGTCGAGTTATTCCCCATACCACATCGGGCAGGTCGAGTTATTCCCCATACCACATCGGGCAGGTCGAGTAATCCCCATACCACATAGGGCAGGTCGAGTTACCTCCATACCACAAAGGGCAGGTCGAGTACTTATCCATACCACATCGGGCAGGTCGAGTTATTATCCATACCAAATCGGGCAGGTCGAGTTATTATCCATACCACATAGGGCAGGTCGAGTTATTATCCGTACCAGATCGGGCAGGTCAAGTTGTTATCCATACCACATAGGGCAGGTCGAGTTATCCCCATACCACACATGGCAGGTCGAGTTATCCCCAAACCACATCGGGCAGGTCGAGTTATTATCCATACCACATAGGGCAGGTCGAGTTATCTCCATACCACATAGGGCAGGTCAAGTTATCTCCATACCACATAGGGTAGGTTGAGTACTTATCCATACCACATCGGGCAGGTCGAGTTATTATCCATACCACATCGGGCATGTCGAGTTATTATCCATACCACATCGGGCAGGTCAAGTTATTATCCATACCACATAGGGCAGGTCGAGTTATTCCCATACCACATAGGGTAGAACAACCACAATAATCCACTACCACTCCGGGTAGGATAACCACAATAATCTACTACCACTTCGGGTAGGATAACCACAATAATCCACTACCACTCCGGGTAGGATATCAACAATAAACCACTACCTCTCCGGGTAGGGTATCAACAGTATTCTTACAAACACATTACCTCTTTCACATACCTCATTCACATCAGCGAGTATGATTTAGAGACACTTATCCCTAACCTTGGTGAGTGTCGGGGATCGGTTCCGAGTAACTTTAAAAGTCTCCTCCGTGATTTCCTCCAACCTTAGGATCGTTCCTCATTTCCACCAATAACAACAATGTCAGTCATTCATTCAAAATAACACATAAACAACTCGTATTTCATTATCAAACATACAAGGGATTCACATATTTTCAATATTTCTAAAACTACATCAATACAAGTTTCCAAACATCTAAACATACATGTTCATCTCATATATCAGCATCAAAGCACAAACTCATCATCCACATTTAACATTTCATCCATTTCTCTTTTTACTCATATTCTCATTTTGGGGGTTTTTGGGGTTTTCATGAATAACCCACAAAACCTTTCGATTCATCAAATACCAACTCTAAACCAAGAGTTTACAAGAGAAAAACAACATAAAACAAACCATAACTCTAAAGGATGAGTTTCCATGGTTTTTCATGTTTTGAAAAGAGATCCAACATACCCAAAACAAGTTAGAGAGGAAGAAGAAGAAGAGTTAGAAACAAGAGGTTTACCTCTTATCAAGCTCTAAGATGAGTCCTAAGGCTCTTTGCTCTTGAAAAGATCTCCCCTCTCTCTTCTCTTCAAAGTTCTAACCCTAAAATGTGTTTGGGGTTTCTATTTTAAAGATGAGTCGTCGGGTTCTCGCTCAGGCGAGAAAATCCCGCCTTTCTAAAATTTCAGATCTGACGCTCTCTCTCAAACGAGGGATTCTCGCTCAAGCGAGAATCTCACAGTCCCAACAGGCTTCCTCTCGCTCAAGCGAGAATCTGGCAGTATGCCCCATTCCTCAGGATTGTTACCTATTCTCAAGGAGGATAAATTTGGGGTGTTACAACTCATCGAACCTATTAACATCACACAGACCGTCAAACTACTACTACCGACCAACCAGAACCTACTGCACCAAACCAGCCTGAGGTTCAAGCTCCTTCTTCCTGCTCTGCTGTCATGCCCTCTAATCAGATGATGTCAGATTAATTGGTATGCTTTCGATACTCAGAACCAACAAATCCATTCCGAACTTCATCGTCTATCGTCAAGTCTAAGCAGTGTGGATATTGATAAAGACAGTTCCGAGCCTGAATATTAGATTCTCTTGTCTAGGTTTCTGTTTGTAATGATTGTGGCTGTGCTTTTTCCATTAGGATTTGAACATTGTTTGGGTTGTTTATCTTTATTTCTTGTTGTTTTAGATATTCTTGTATGAACATCATGTTATTGCGGTTATTATGCACTGTTTTCGATTTGTGTTTCATACATGGATTTGTATTATTCTGTTTATATTATTGAAATTTCATATACTATGAAAATATTGTATGCAATGCTCTACAATGTATATTGTGTTGGACTCTTAGTTTTTCTTCTATTTGATGAAGTCAAAAGGGGGAGAAAAGTTGGGAGTAGTGTATTTTCTATAATATTCTTTCACTCACATAACTCCAAAAGAAAGGGGGAGCATACATATAGGGGGAGCATAATCAAAACAAGTCATGAAACATCATCAAGTATGCTACTCTCAAGAAAAATACACCTTCAAGAAGATATTGGTTTGTCATCATCAAAAATGGGGAGATTGTGAAAAAGATCTTGCTCCTGGCCTTGGCACGATTTTGATGAAGACACCAACATCACAAAAATAAGAAAGGAAGAAGACCTATCAAGACTATCGAAAACAAAGCTTCAAGATTTAGAGTCTAAGTCTTTAGGTACTTTTATCCTTACAAATACTTTATTACCTTAGTTAATAATGCTCAAAATTGTTTCCAAGAAAATCAGAAAAATCTAAATGTGAATAAAAATAATTTTCAAAACAACGTGTAACGGGTTACCATACTTGAGTAACAAGTTACATGAGTGATAAAAACAGTTATTCATCCTCCAACGGCTAAGAGTAATCCATTACTATCTTTGAAGTAACAGATTACCATTTTTAGAAAACAGTGTAATCGATTACTCAAAGAAGTGTAATCGATTACACTAAGGCAATTTCACAATGATGTTGGACAGTACCTTTGAGTAATCGATTACTCAAATATAGTAATCGATTACACTGTGTGAAATTTGAAAAAGTAGTTAACATGATTGTTGGGTAATCAAAACCTACACTTACCTAGAGGTGTTATGGTTAATTGGAAGCCTATATAAAGGCATTGAAATACTCTCACAACAACAACAACTCAAATTACAAACTCTCATTAAAAGCTCTCACACTTTCTGAATTTTCTGCACTTTTCAAGCAACATACTCTTAAACTTTCTAAGTTATTTCAGAGTTGCTTCTAAGTGCATTCCAAACATTTTTTAAAGTTAAAGAGAATTATTATCTATAGTATAAGAGTTGTTTTTGAATTGCAAGTCCAGAATTGTTACATACACTTGTAAAGGCAATGCAAGCCATATTGTATATTCTTCACTTTAGCAAAGTTCAATTTCTTTCACAAGGGTGTGAAGAGAAAGGGGTTGAGTGACTTGGTATAGTGTTTACCAAGGATGTTACTTGGAATAGGGTTTTCCAAGGGATTAAGTATAAGTGAGTGTGTAAGGTACAAGGAGATCTCGGGGTGAGATAATTGTAATTGCAACTCATTATATTTAATAATGGAATCTCTTGTGAGTCAAGAGTACTGGACGTAGCCTTCGGTGGACAAGAAGGTGAACTAGTATAAAACACTTGTGTACTCTCTTCTCCTTATATTTGTTATATTTCTATCTTTCAAAGTCAATATTTTTCTGCATACTATTTCCGCTGCACATTAACTTTGGTATTGCAGAAAAATTGGCCATTATTTTTCAACAACTAATTCACCCCCCCCCCCCCCCCCCCCCGTCTTAGTTGCAATCTCATTCTTACATATAGATATGTTATCCCACATCCACACAGGGATTTCCAATGATTGTAGCTCGTCCGCTGGTCTCTCGTGCTCATTCGTGGCTATCTGACAAATTAAACAAGTTGACACATATAAGGCCACATCCTTTTACATTCCGGACCACCAGAACAACTTCTTTATATCATGATAAAAAATTTTAGTTCCAGGATGGAAACTCATCCTACTCTTATGGGATTCCTGAAGAATACATTTTCTTAGTTCTGCATCACGAGGTACACATATTCTCCCATTGTACCTCAACAACCCGTTAACATCTAACTCGAATTTCTTTTCTTTCCCATTTTTCATCGAAGTCCGTTTGGCTACTAGTTCTTGATCCCCCACTTGCATTTCCTTGATCTGACCAAACAACTCATTCGTCACTTTGAGCATTCCTAAAATCATACTATGGAGTTTGATTTGAACCTCCAAATTCATATCTCTAAACTCCTCCATTAACTTCTCCTCATGGATCATCAATGCGGACACATGTAGTGACTTCTGACTTAGAGCATCTACCACCACGTTGGCCTTCCCAAGATGGTATTGTAGACCAAAACATAATCCTTAAGAAACTCCATCTACCTTCTATGTCTCATGTTCAATTCTTTCTGGTCGAACATATATATTAAGCTCTTGTGATCACTGTAAATCTCAAACCTTACACCATAGAGATGGTGTCGCCAAATCTTTAAGGCAAAGACTGAGATTGCAAGTACTAGTCAAATTGCAACATCTGTTTCTTGCCTGTGTTTCGATGAAGACAAAGCCGACCTGAAAAGCTTGAAGACTGGACGCATCAACATCCAACATGTCCAAGATTCTGACTCTAGGAAGGTTTTAGTTTTTCTAGAAGTCCTAATATACTTGCTTAGCTTTGAGTCTAGGTTAGGAAACCAAAATGATGATCGTCACAGGCGCTCGTAAAAGTCCTTTTTGAGAGTCATCATTCTTCATTTTAGTAGGTTGCATCAAAATTATATTTTCTATGAAAATCATGCATCATACTAAGTACCTATCTATTTTGGAGGGTTACCTCTTAACCAAGAAAACTTATAGTTTTTCTAATAATTGATACTAACAGTGATATAATCGATTATCTGACTGCACAGACCCATTAATCGATTAAGAGTTATTTTAATCGGTTATCTAGAGTTCCAGTAACACTGGTTTTTGATTCTTGGCAGTTATAATCGATTATGTTTTCTTTTAATCGATTATGTTCAACAGAAATGTACTAATTTTCAAACCGTTAATCAATTAAGAGGTCATTTAATCGATTAAATCTGTTGAAACCAGAAAACTATAAATAACCAAGTCTCTCTTACAATTTGAACAATTTACAAACTTTTCATAAATTTTTCATAACTTGATTTTGAGATTATATTTTCGAAATCCCAAAGTTCTGTGTGAGATATTCACCTTGTGCTTTAGTGTTAAATCTTTGAGAGAAAAACCATTGCTTTGTAAAAAGTGAAGAAGATCTCTGCTTCTGACCTTGGCACGGTTTTGATGAAGACACCAACATCACCAAAAAGAAGAAAAGGAAGACTACTTATGAAGACAAAGAAGATCAAAGCTTCAAGACAATAGACTAAGTCTTTATAGGTACTTCTATCCTAAAACTCTTAGTATATACAAAGTTATAATGCTCAAACCATTTTTAAGAAAAGTTGAAACACTTTAGAATTTGTTAAAACAATTTTCAAAAATAGTGTGTAACAGGTTACTTCTTTTAAGTAACAGGTTACATGTGTAAGAAAAGAGTCTTCAAACCTCTAACAATTATGAGTAATCGATTACCAAAGTAGTGTAATCGATTACACGAAGAAAAATAACAAAACTGTCAAACAGTGCTGTTGAGTAATCGATTACTCAAATCCAGTAATCGATTACACAGTGTAAATTTTCAAATAGCTGTTAACAGGGAATTTGAGTAATCGATTACTCAAATCCAGTAATCGATTACACTGTGTAATTCTTTTCAAATAGATGCAAACAGAGAGTTTGGGTAATCGATTACCCAAGTCAGTAATCGATTACTGAGAGCTGTTGGAAGAGTTTTCAGATTTCAAAGTGAAAAGGTTTCACTCCAAACGAAATCCCTTCACTCCAAACAACTCATACACTTTCAGAAAGACACCTAGGGTGTTTTGGAAGTCTATATAAAGGCTCTAAACTCACACACACAAATACACAATTCATATAACAAGTTTCATACAATTTTGTCACAACTCTGAAAAGCTCTTACACTTATTCTGAAAATATTTCTTTGAACTTTTGGCAACTAGTTCTTAAACTTTCAAAGTACTTTTTCAAAGTTGCTTTAGTTCAAGTGTTTCAAAGGTTTTCATATAAAGAGCATTATTATCTCGGTATATATATTCAGAGTTGATTGGATTGCAAGTTATACAAATTTCATACTTGTAAAGGCAATCTGCCATTGTTATACATTCTTCATTTGTGCAAGAATACTTTCTTTCACGGGGTGTGAAACGAAATGGGAATAGAATCACTTGGAAAGGTGTTTTCCAAGAGTGAATAAGAATTAGGGAGTGTGTAAGGTACATAGAAATCTCGGGGTGAGATATTGTAATTACAACTCATAATTTTTAGTGGAAAAATCTCTTGTGTGGCAAGAGTACTGGACGTAGCCTTCGGTGGACAAGAAGGTGAACCAGTATTAAAATCTCTGTGTATTCTCTTCTCCCTTATCTCTTTCATTATTATTTTCTGCATATATTTTCCGCTGCACTTTAATCTTTAGTTTTGCAGAAAAAGTGACCATTATTTTAAAACAACTAATTCACCCCCCCCCCCCCCCCCTCTTAGTTGCACTCTGATACTTACAAAGCATTCTTGATTTCTTGGTTTGCAAAAACAATAGCTTTTTCATACCTGTGCAAAGTTTGAGTGCACTAATCCTTTTTCAATCCTTTAATTTCTCATACCCCTGTGAGTGAGTGTGAGTCAATCATCTTTTGGGTTGTTAGTGGCTTGTGTAAGCCAAATAACTCTTCTTTAAGAGTTTCTTGCAAAAAGCTTGTTACTTGTAATTTTGGTTGTAAATCTCTGAGGTTTAGAGAAAGTTGTAATATCGGCTAGCTGCGGTTGGTTGGATATAGTCTTCACTTAGTATCTTGTTTGGCGCATCGAGTAGCAAGATTGGAAACCGTTTGCGAACTGAGGGAAGTCAAGGCTTGGTGAAATAGGATTCGCATAACAAGTAGGAAAGGCTCAATTTGGAAGTGTGTGTGAAGAACATTTTCAAATATAGTGAAGCAAATATCCCAAGATCAGAAGGGGAGGCCTGAATGTAGTTTGCCAGTGATCTGTATAATTGTTGTGTGTTGTTGGTGATATCCTAGTGAGAAATTGCATGATTCTTGGATAGCTTGTTTATTGAGAAATCATATTTTTACATAGTTGTCGTTTCTGGTTTTTCTGCTCCAGATAATCGATTATTTCAATCTTTTAATTGATTAAACTTGTTTCAATTAATCAATTATATTTTCTGTTAATCAATTATTGCTGAATAATTCTTTGTTTCTTGATTCTCTGCGCATAAAATCGAAAAGCGGACATATTGTCTGCTCACACCTATTCACCTCCCCCCTCCTCTAGGTGTTATACTCTGATTGACCGGTACCCTAACAAGTGGTATTAGAGCTAGTATGTGAGTGCTAGCTTAACCGCTTCGATCGTTGATCCTCGGGAAATCAAACGATGGGCTCTACCAATCCTTTTGCCGGTGATGATGCATCCATTAACCGTCCACCGATTTTCAGTGGCGAGGGGTACGCCTGCTAGAAAGTGAGGATGAGAATCTTCATAGAAGCCATTGTTACGATCATTTGGGATTCCGTTATGAATGGTCCTTACACACCACTATACTTAGTGGAAGGTGAGACGAAAGACAAACCTAAGAGCATGTGGACTGGTGATGAGAAACGAAAAGTGCAACACTATTTGAAAGCCAAAAGCATAATCACGTCCGTACAACCTTACGATAAGTCCCTTCGAGTCTCACGGTGTAATAGGGCCAAAGAAATGTGGGACACTTTACAAGTGACTCACGAAGGAACTAGCGAGGTCAAGCGCGCTAGATTGAATGCTTTAACTCATGAATATGAATTATTTCGCATGTTTCTAAATGAATCTATTGGTGATATTGAAAAACGTTTTACTCATATTTTAAATTATCTAGTTCCCTTAGAGAAGACTTTTTCGAATGGAGAATTAACTAACAAAGTCTTAAGATGCCTTGACAGGAACTGGCAGCCAAAGGTGACTTCTATCGTGGAGTCAAAGGATCTTGATTCGATGGCGTTAGCAACTCTTTTCAGCAAGATCCAAGAACATGAGATGGAGCTTGGTCGCCTGACCTTACACTAAGAATCAGACAAGAGTAAAAAGGGAATATCACTGAAAGCATCCACTTCTAAGGATCAATAAGACAAGGTTGAAGATGAGTCTGATTCAGAAATCGACACTGAAACCATGACGCTTCTAGTACGAAAATTCAACAAATTTCTAAAGAAGAGAGGAAGCTCAAATAGGTTTCAAAAGAAAGAAAATCGCAACTCGACCTTCGAACACAAGAACTCAAAAGAAAAGTTCACGTGTCATGAATGTTGCAAAGCTGGACATCTGAAGTATCAATGCCTAGTTTATCTAAAGAAAGTCGATGGCGAGAAGAACACCTCTCGGGACTTCAAGTCCAAGAAAGCATACATCGTTTGGGATGTCCCTGAAGAGAGTTCAACAACAAGCACCTCTGAAGAAGAGGAAATCGCAAAGATCTATCTAATGGTGAAGAACCATGAAGTTGTTACGTCTACGAAGGATAACGAACTAGATGAGGTAAATTCTTACGATTCTAGTTTCTTTTCTAGCTCAAGTAACTCACGTACATATGATGAACTGTACAATGCGTTTGTTGAACTGCATGAGGAACTAAATAAAGTAGCCAAAGTAAATGTAGATCGCAAGAGAATTATTTTATAGCATGAAAAGAAAATTGTTAGCACGCAAAAAGAAATAGATGAACTTAAACTTGAAAATGAAACTCTTGAACTAATTTACTCTAGTGCTTCAAGCATGTGTTCTACTAAAGTTATTGCGACTCCTGTATGTGAAACTTGTTGTGAAATTAAAATGGAAAATGACGAATTGAAAAACATAATAACAAAGTTCACATACAGCAGTCAGAATCTTAATAGATTACTTGCTTCGTCAAAGAATATAGGAAATAGAAATGGTCTTTGGTTCAAACATAAAAGCAAAAAGAGACCTTTTAGAAAGCATGTAGCTAGTAAAGTTCATGTTATTAATCATAAACTGCCAACTTGTTTCTATTATGGTGTTCATGGTCACACATCTGGCTCTTGCTATGTTAAACGGCATGGAGTGCCAAGTGGCAAGTATGTGTGGGTAGCCAAATGTGCACCAGGTTCTATTATTAACAAGAAAGGACCCAATATAACTTGTGTACCTAAAAGTAAGTAATTTGTGTCTTGCAGGTATGTCTACGAACACTCAAACAACACAAGTATCTCGACAGTGGGTATTGTAGACATATGACGGGTGATTAGTCCAAATTCTTGGATCTTACACTCCGAGACAAGGGTTACGTCACCTACGGAGACGACAATAAAGGAAAGATCCTTGGAATCGGAAGAGTAGGAAATGCTTCTCAGGCAATTGTGGAAAACGTGCTTTATGTTGAAGGCTTGGAGCACAACCTACTCAGTATCAGTCAACTATGCGATATAGGTAATAAGGTATCTTTCGATTCTGATTTTTGTATTATCCGTGATGGTGTAGACGATAATGTTAAGTTCGTCGGTCACCGAACTAACAATATCTATATGGTTAATATGGACAATATCACTTCTCTATTTTCAAAATGTCTTATTTCAAATGAGAATGATATATGGACCTGGCATAGAAGGTTAGAACATATCCATCCATCTACGACATGTGGAAAAGATAGTGTCAAAAGAGCTCATTGTAGGACTGCCAAAACTAAAGATATTTGTCACACCTGTCAAAGGTGTATGCAAACGAAAAATTCTTTTTCATCTAAACATGTGATATCCATTACAAGGCCATTAGAATTACTACATATGGACTTGTTTGGACCCTCACAAATAATGGGTTTTGGAGGCAGTCATTATGCTCTAGTGGTAGTTGACGACTTTTCCCGGTTCACATGGACTTTGTTCTTATCTTTGAAAAGCGACCCTTAAAAAACTTTTAAATCGCTTGCCAGGAAATTGCAAAATCAATTTAACCATAAGATAGTGTTTATTCGGAGTGATCATGGTGGTGAGTTCGAGAATCACCACTTCGCCAAGTTTTGCGATAAACATGGCATACACCATCAATTTTCTGCTCCTCGCACCCCTCAACAAAATGGAGTTGAATGACAGCAAAGTGCCCAAATATTTCTTGGCTGACGTAGTATATACAGCTTGTTATGTGATTAATCGTGTATTGATAAGACCTTCAATTTCAAAAACTCCTTACGAACTTTTAAAAGGTCGTAAGCCAAATATTTCACATCTGCATGTTTTTGGATGCAAATGTTACATTTTAAACAATGGAAAAGAACTTTTGTATAAGTTCGATTCAAAAGTAGATGAAGGCATATTTCTTGGTTATTCACCTAGTAGCAAAGCTTTTGGAGTTTATAATAAACGTACAATGCATGTTGAAGAATATGTACACGTGCAATTTGATGAATCTTCTCCAAAAGAGAAGAGAAAGGATCTTGTTGAAAATGTTTCAGGTACACAAGAGGAACCATGTTCAAGCGAACCAGAACCTGAAAGTCCTACTCAAGAAAATCAAGAGGATGTAGAGAATTTTGATCTTCCAAGAGCTTGGAAAACAAAGAAAGATCATCCCATTGATAACGTCATAGGTGACATATCTTCGGGAGTGGTAACTCGGAGATCTCTAAATAATATTTGTCATTTTGTTGCATTTGTTTCTCAAATTGAGCCAAAGAATGTTAATGAAACCCTAGAAGACGAATATTGGGGTTTAGCTATGCAAGAAGAGCTAAACCAGTTCGAACGTAACAATGTCTGGGATTTAGTTCTGGCGCCTAAAGATCATTCGATCATAGGCATTAGATGGGTCTTCCATAACAAAGTAGATGAATCTGGCTTAATTATTAGAAACAAAGCCTGTTTCGTGGCACAAGGTTATAATCAAGAAGAAGTTATTGATTATGACGAAACCTATGCCCCTGTTGATAGGTTGGAAGCTATTCGCATGTTATTATCCTTTGCATCTATAATGAACTTTAAGTTGTTTCAAATGGATGTGAAAAGTGCCTTCTTGAATGGTTACATTCAAGAAGAAGTTTATGTAAAACAACCTCCTGGATTTGAAAATTACAAATTCCCATACCATGTGTTTAAACTCAAAAAGGCACTGTTTGGCCTCAAACAAGCTCCGAGAGCTTGGTATGATAGGTTGAGTTCATTCTTATTGGAGAAGGGATTTGTAAGAGGAAAGGTTGATACAACACTTTTCATATCCAAATCTGAAAACAATATTCTATAAGTACATATTTATGTTGACGACATAATATTTGGTGCTACTAATGACTCTCTATGCAAGGAATTTTCAGATCTTATGAAAGGCGAGTTCGAGGTGTCGATGATGTAACGACCCGAAATTCTACCCTTGAAAATTTTTCCTTATTTATTTCGATTCCATACATTTAACAATCAATCATAAATTACCGAATGATTAAACTTACTTTAAAAGTCTCGCTTCCCACTCACACCCTATCTTTAACCATAATTAACATACAACATTCGATAGCAGAAAAACATAATTCATTAATATAACCTAGTAACCTCCGCATACAATTAGCTATGGATTTCCAAAACACCCATAGCTATAGATATTCCGAGTTACTAGTACCCATGATTAATATCATGTACAAAAATAATATTTATAGTACCATAAGTTACTTCAATTAGAATAAATTAAAATTACAAAAGAATGGATAAAGAGGCATCAAACAAAAGTCCCTAATCCCCTACTCAAAAATCATCCTTCTCTGTCCACCTACCTGCAATGGGATTAACATTTACCATGCACAAACAACACAAAGGAATAAAACTCAATGTCATTTAATCCACATTTAATAGGTTTCAACATTAATATGATTTAAAAACTCTTAAAACCTTTTTCGTCATCTATTCTTTTGAAAAACAATGCTACCTAACTCGAGCTAGAGTCGCTAACCCATTCTGGTCGGCTAAAACGAGTTTTATTTTCATTGGCACTCCACCAACACAAAAACCATAAATACCCCCATCATCACTACAAACATACCCATATATATTTGTAGTGACTAAGTGATTTATCATTTATTCATTATAATTTGAGTCTTATTTCCATTGGTACTCCCCCAATAGGTTTATTTCATTTGAGTCATATTTCCATTGGTATTCTACCAATAACATTTAATTCATTTGAGTCATATTTCCATTGCTACTCCCCCAATAACATTTAATTCATTTGAGTCATATTTCCATTGGTACTCCCCCAATAACATTTAATTCATTTAAGTCATATTTCCATTGGTACTCCCCCAATAACATTTAATTCATTTGAGTCATATTTCCATTGGTACTCCCCCAATAATGTTTATTTCAATTGAGTCATCTTTCCATTGGTACTCCCGCAATAATACTTAATTCATTTGAGTCATATTTCCATTGGTACTCCCCCAATAATATTTAATTTAATTGAGTCATCTTTCCATTGGTACTCCCCCAATAATACTTAATTTATTAGAGTCATATTTCCATTGGTACTTCCCCAATAATATTTAATTTAATTGAGTCTTCTTTCCATTGGTACTCCCCCAATAGGTTTATTTATTTCAGTCATATTTCCATTGGTACTCCCCCAATAATGTTTAATTTAATTGAGTCATCTTTCCATTGGTACTCCCCCAATAATACTTAATTTAATTGAGTCATCTTTCCATTGGTACTCCCCCAATAATACTTAATTCAATATTCATAATAGGAAGTCCACGCATTTTCCACATAATGCATAAATTAAAGACTTATCCTTACCTCGGTGAGTGTTGGGTTTGGTTTTTGGTGACTTCGCAATTTCCACCGGCACCACCTCCAAACTTAGGATCTTTCCTCATTCCCACCACATAACACAATGTTAGTCATTTATTCCAAATAACAAATACGTAACTTATATTGCGTCATTTAAACGTACAAGATATTTATCATGTTCTTAATGGTTCTATACTACTTTCGTTAAAAGTTTTCAACAATCTAAAACATACATATCATCTCATATTTTAACATTGTAAAGCAACTCATCTTCTACCTCTAGCATTTCACCCATCTTTCCTCTCTAACCTCATATTCTCTCTCTAGGGTTTTGGGTTTCCAAGAGCAACCCACAAACCCCTTTCCATTCTTGGAATACTAACTCAAAACCAAGAGTTTACAAGGTACAAACGACATAAAATGAACCATAACTCGAAAGAGAGAGTTTCCATGGTTTTACACATTTTGAGAAGAGATCCATAATACCAAAAATGGGTTCTTAAAGGGAGAAGAGAGTTAGGATAGAGAGTTTTTACCTCTTCTCAAGCTCTTGAACAAGAATCAAAGCTCCTAGACCTTGGGAATTCTCTCTTCTCTCACCTCTCTTCAATTCTTAACCTAAAATGTGTTTGGGGGTTTCCCTCATTTAATGTTCTCGTCGGGTTCTCGCTTAAGCGAGCTTTCTCTCGCTCAAGCGAGAAAATCCCGCCCATTTTAAAAACTCAACTCTGACCCTCTCGCTCAAGCGAGGGATTCTCACTCAAGCGAGAATCTTACAGTGTTAACAGGTTCCCTCTCGCTCAAGTGAGGTATTCTCGCTCAAGCGAGAATCTCATAGTGACAACAGCCCCAGTTTGCCATTTCCAGTATAGTCCAGGATTTCACCCTCCCAGGTGATCCTTTCTCGCTCAGGTGAGAATCTCTCGCTTAAGCGAGGATCCGAGGACTGATACTATAATTTTAAAGACTTAAAATTTGGGGTGTTACCCTCCCCCTCTTAAAAGAATTTTCGTCCCCGAAAATCAAACATACCTTGATTCGAACAAATGAGGGTAATCCTCCCTCATCTCTTGCTCCACTTCCCAAGTAGCGTCTCCTTCGTCCACTTGGCTCCACAACACCTTTACCAGGGCAATCTCCTTGCCTCTCAATCTCTTTATACTGATATCCATGATTCTCACGGGCAACGTCGCAAAAGTCAAATTATCTTTCAACTCTATCTGATCAAACTCAACCACATGAGATGGATCTCCAACATATTTCCTCAACTGAGACACATGAAATACATTATGGAGATTGGACAACAACGGAGGTAAAGCAATACGATACGCTACCGGCCGAATTCTCTTCAATATCTGATATGGCTTAATAAATCGAGGAGTCAGCTTACGGGATTTCAAAACTCTATCGATACCAGTAGTCGGAACAACCCTCATGAAGACATGATCTCCCTCGTTAAATTCAAGAGGTTTCCGTCTCTTATCATAATTGCTCTTCTGTCGACTTTGGGTGATTCTCACATGCTCCCGGATTTTCTTGATCGCATCTGTCGTCTCTTGGACCACTTCGGGTCCCAATATCAAGTTCTCCCCAATTTCAAACCAACTCACTGGAGTTCGGCACTTCCTACCATACAACGCCTCATACAGTGCCATCCCGATACTCGAACGAAAGCTATTGTTGTATGTAAATTCGATCAAAGGCAACATACCATCCCAAATCCCTGGTTGTTCTAAGACGCAAGCTCTTAGAAGGTCTTCTAATGACTGTATCGTTCTTTCCGATTGACCGTCCGTTTGTGGATGATAAGTTGAACTCAGCTTCAACTTAGTCCCCAAAGAGGTTTGCAAACTAGTCCAAAATTCGAAGTGAAACGGGGGTCCCTATCCGACACAATGCTTGACGGTATTCCATGCAAGGGAACAATTTCCCGGATATACAATTCTGCCAACCTCTCCAAAGAGTACCTCATGTTCATAGGTAGAAAGTGTGCAGATTTAGTTAACCGATCCATGATTACCAATATCGAATCATATCCCTTTTGAGTCTTCGGAAAACTAGACGCAAAGTCAATGGATATACTATCCCACTTCCAAACAGGAATTTCTAGGGTTTGTAACTCCCCCGCCGGTCTTTGATGTTCAATTTTTGCTTTCTGGCATATTAAACAACTCGAAACATACGACGCTACGTCTCTCTTCAATCCAGACCACCAAAACAATTTCTTCAAGTCTTGGTACATTTTCGTTGTTCCTGGGTGAAAGCTCATCTTACTCTTATGGGACTCCTCCAAAATACTTTTCCGTAGCCCTTCATCACGAGGCACGCACACTCTCTCTTGTGGTCGTTGTACACCACAAACCTTATACCGTAAAGATGGTGTCTCCAAATTTTCAAAGCGAAGACCACTGCTGCCAATTCTAAGTCATGCGTAGGGTAGTTCTGCTCGTGTGTTCTCAACTGACGAGAAGCATAGGCAACCACCTTTCCCTCTTGCATCATGACACAACCCAAACCTTGCTTGGAAGCATCACAATACACACTGAAATCCTTATCCGTACACGGAAGAACCAACACGGGCGCTGTAGTCAACCTTCATTTCAACTCGTGGAAGCTTTCTTCGCAACGAAGTGTCCACACAAACGGTTCTCCCTTCCTAGTGAGCTTAGTCAGTGGTAGCGCCAATTTCGAAAATCCCTCTATGAATTTCCGATAATAGCCTGCCAAACCCAGGAAGCTACGAATTTCAGTAACCGATTTGGGCACTGCCCATTCCGTAACCGCTTCCACCTTTGAAGGATCCACGGCTACCCCTTCCTTGGTTATCACGTGCCTAAGAAAATTTACCGACTCCAACCAGAAATCACAATTAGTCAATTTTGCATACAGCTGGTTCTCACTCAGGAGTTCTAGAACAATCCTCAGGTGTTCTGCATGTTCCTCTCGGCTTTTGGAGTAAACCAAAATGTCATCAATAAATACCACTACAAATGAATCCAAATACGGATAGAAAATCTGATTCATGTAGTCGGTAAATATTGCTGGAGCATTTGTTACGCCAAAAGGCATGAGCAAATACTCGAAATGTCCATACCGTGTCCTAAAAGCCGTCCTTGGGATGTCATCGGTTTTCACCCGAAATTGATGGTAGCCCGATCGAAGATCAATCTTAGAAAACACTACTCCCCCTTTCAACTGATCCATCAAGTCATCAATCCGAGGTAATGGATATTTATTCTTAATCGTAACCTTGTTCAACTGCCTGTAGTCTGTACACAATCGCATACTACCGTCCTTTTTCTTAACTGGCAAAACAGGTGCTCCCCATGGCTAGACACTTGGGCAAATAAATTTCTTAGCTAACAATTCCTCAACCTACTTTTTCAGCTCAGTTAACTCTAACGGAGCCATTCTATAAGGAGCTATAGAGATGGGTCCCGTTCCAGGCACTAAATCGATGGAGAATTCAACTTCTCTCACGGGAGGTAATTCTGGAATATCACCAGGAAAGACTTCTGAAAACTCACGAACTATTGGAATGTCCTCAACCTTGGACAGCTCAATACCTTCCAAGGATGCCAACAACATGAACACGGTCCCTCCCTCCTTATAGGAAGTCCTTACTTCTTTTGCCGACATCGGCCTCAAACCACTAACTCCCTCCGAAATCCCATCTAGATTTCCAAACGTCACGGTCTTATCAGCACAATTAAGCACCACATGATTTTCTGACAACCAGTCCATCCCCAAAATCAAATCTAACTGGGATAGTGGTAAGCAGATTAAATCCACGGTAAAATCCCTACCGTTTACCACCACCGGACACCGAGACACAATTGTTGACGCCACCACAGGCACATCAGTTGGGATGGATACGACCAAGTCGTAAGGCAACGACTCAGTTTGTAAATTCAGTCGGTCCACGCAGTCAATGGATACAAAGGAGTGTGTCGCTCCCGAATCAAACAACACTAAAAGAGGAATACCTGACACCATGAAATTACCTTTAATCAGGCCATCAACGCCCGATGTCTCTGCCCCACTCATGGTGAACACTCTGCCTGTGGATCGAGGTCGTTCAACCCTCACAGTATTCACACTCTGCGGTAGCTTAGGACAATTTCTTCGAACATGTCCCACTTCCTTACAATGAAAACAAGTGAGCGCCATTCCGGGGCATGAGTCGCCGATATGCACTCGGCCACATTTGTTGCACAAAGAGGGAGCGTTCAACCGGGACCCTCCAGCAGTGTGATGAGTCCTCGACCCATGCGAATGATAACTTCGATTACTCGTCGGAGGAAAATAAGGCTTCCTCTCCTCATGAAACTCCTTCCCTTTCCCTTTTACGTGAGGGAAGTTTCATTGAGGTCCAAAGTGTTTGGGAGGAACCACCTTAAATGTCGCCGCTTCATTAGCTGCCAATTCATCTTCGTACACCCTACACTTGTTCACCAGGGTAGGGAAATCAGCAATCTCTTGGTGCCCAAACATACTTTTCAACTTGGGCCTCAAACCCAATTCGAACTAGGCGCATTTGGACCTTCCGTCCATTTCCAACTCGGCGTAGGGGCAAAACCGGGCCAGCTCCTCAAACTTGGCCGCATAGTCTCCGATTGACATATTCCCCTGTTCTAGCTTCAGGAATTCCATCTCCTTCTTCCTCTTCAAGTCAGCAGGAAAGTACTTGTGCAGGAACTTCTCCTTGAAGGTACCCCAGGAGATCAGTCGACCTTCGGATTCCATCTGCCGTCGAGTATATTCCCACCAATTCTCAACCTCGGTCACCAGCATGTAAGTAGCATAGGTGATTTTCTGAGCCTCAGTGCAGTTCATGGCTCTGAAGATCCACTCTAACCCTTGGATCCACTCGATGGTAGCTTCAGGAGCAAATCCCCCTTGGAACTGAGTGGGGTTCCTCCTGCAGAACTCATCCAAGCCCCTATATTCTGCCGGTCCTGGTGGAACTAGTGGATGTGAACTCGGACTCGGAGCCGGGTACTGGTTTAGATTGTGCAAGTTCTTATTGACCTGTTGTAGCGCCGCCAAAATTTGAGCTAGCAAATCATTCGGGACGTTCTGACTCTCCCCTCTTCCTCTTCCTCTTCCTGCCATGATCACCTGTACTCACTCAATTGTTAGTAAGTGAATTGTATAAGTATAGTGCACACTAAACTTAACATTTAACATCATTCGAACAACTACAACACATAAGGATACAAAGAAGCATGCAAGG
Organism: Lupinus albus; assembly: GCA_009771035.1. Taxonomy (NCBI): domain Eukaryota; kingdom Viridiplantae; phylum Streptophyta; class Magnoliopsida; order Fabales; family Fabaceae; genus Lupinus; species Lupinus albus. The sequence goes on from CM019999.1 coordinate 9,177,921, forward strand.
CCATACCCTAGGTCGCAGGATTAACTATGCTCTGATACCATATTGTAACGACCCGAAATCTACCCTTGAAAATTTTTCCTTATTTATTTCGATTCCATACATTTAACAATCAATCATAAATTACCAAATGATTAAACTTACTTTAAAAGTCTCGCTTCCCACTCACACCCTATCTTTAACCATAATTAACATACAACATTCGATAGAAGAAAAACATAATTCATTAATATAACCTAGTAACCTCCGCATACAATTAGCTATGGGTTTCCAAAACACCCATAGCTACATATATTCCGAGTTACTAGTACCCATGATTAATATCATGTACAAAAATAATATTTATAGTACCATAAGTTACTTCAATTACAATAAATTAAAATTACAAAAGAATGGATAAAGAGGCATCAAACAAAAGTCCATAAACCCCTACTCAAAAATCATCTTTCTCCGTCCACCTACCTGCAATGGGATTAACATTTACCATGCACAAACAACACAAAGGAATAAGTCATTAATTCAATAAAACTCAATGTCAGTTAATCCACATTTAATAGGTTTCAACATTAATATGATTTAAAAAATCTTAAAACCTTTTTCGTCATCTATTCTTTTGAAAAACAATGCTACATAACTCGAGCTAGAGTCGCTAACCCATTATGGTCGGCTAAAATGAGTTTTATTTTCATTGGCACTCCACCAATACATAAACCATAAATACCCCCATCATCACTACAAACATACCCATATATATTTGTAGTGACTAAGTGATTTATCATTTATGTCATTATAATTCGAGTCTTATTTCCACTGGTACTCCCCCAATAGGTTTATTTCATTTGAGTCATATTTCCATTGGTACTCCCCCAATAACATTTAATTCATTTGAGTCATATTTCCATTGCTACTCCCCCAATAACATTTAATTCATTTGAGTCATATTTCCATTGGTACTCCCCCAATAACATTTAATTCATTTGAGTCATACTTCCATTGGTACTTCCCCAATAATGTTTATTTCAATTGAGTCATCTTTCCATTGGTACTCCCCCAATAATACTTAATTCATTTGATTCATATTTCCATTGGTACTCCCCCAATAATATTTAATTTAATTGAGTCATCTTTCCTTTGGTACTCCCCCAATAATACTTAATTTATTTGAGTCATATTTCCATTGGTAATCCCCCAATAATATTTAATTTAATTGAGTCATCTTTCCATTGGTACTCCCCCAATAGGTTTATTTATTTGAGTCATATTTCCATTGGTACTCCCCCAATAATGTTTAATTTAATTGAGTCATCTTTCCATTGGTACTCCCCCAATAATACTTAATTTAATTGAGTCATCTTTCCTTTGGTACTCCCCCAATAATACTTAATTCAATATTCATAACAGGAAGTCCACGCATTTTACACATAATGCATAAATTAAAGACTTATCCTTACCTCAGTGAGTGTTGGGTTTGGTTTTTGGTGACTTCGCAATTTCCACCGGCACCACCTCCAAACTTAGGATCTTTCCTCATTCCCACCACATAACATAATGTTAGTCATTTATTCCAAATAACAAATACATAACTTATATTGCATCATTTAAACGTACAAGATATTTATCATGTTCTTAATGGTTCTATACTACTTTCGTTAAAAGTTTTCAACCATCTAAAACAGACATATCATCTCATATTTTAACATTGTAAAGCAACTCCGATGCCGACTTTGCTGGATGCAAGTTGGATCGTAAGAGTACAAGTGGAACATGCCATTTGATTGGTAATTCACTTGTGTCGTGGCATAGTAATACTCTACGAAGAGAGTTAGGAATACTTGATGAAAGTTATCTAAACTAATTTGTTTTGGTTTCCTTTTAGAAACCTACACCTTATATGATCTTAATATGTGCTTATGTGATTATAATGATGTGAATGAAAATGATCTTATACAATATTTTTTTTCATGTATGGTTTAATAAATGTGCATTTCTTAACTGAGAAGTCAGCCAAGTATATAGAGTGTCTAGTTGCCACATTGTGCCACACACAAAATGTTGAAAATGTCAAAATTCTGTCTAAATAATCGATTAAGGCTGAATTTAATCGATTACATGGGCCCAAACTCATTTTTGAAGAGTCTCTATTTATGAAAATAATCGATTAAAATATTTACTTAATCGATTACATGGCTTCAGTCGTTAAATGTTTTGAATTCTAACCGCGTTAATCGATTAAAGAATCCATTTAATCGATTATTAACGACGAATCAAAAAGCATTTTCAACGTGTTCAACATTCACTGTTCATATCTTTCATGCCTTTTGTGTCTCCTGACCTAACTTAGCATGTCTCTTGAGCTCCCATAACAATCCAAAGTAAGTTTCTCCATATATGATCTTGTCCTTAAGTCTCTTTCTACCTACATTGTTCTACCAAAAACATATTCCTACTCCCTTTGAACCACTTTGACCAACTTTGACCATCAATCATGAACACTATTGAACCTCAACAGAAGGATTTTTATGGTTTGGTTGGAAACAAAGTTACACATGCTGCTTGTAACTCTCTCTTAGGGCATAATGTTTCCAGAATTCCTTAAAAATACTAACTTATCATGGATGACAGATTTTGGCTTCATGTTTCCAGAATTCCTTAAAAATCATGGGTTGCAGGTGCTTGTTGAAATGCATGGAAAAATGTATCCATCATTAATAAGAGAGTTTTATAGCAATTTTCAGTGCAAAAATGGAGTTTATCAGACTATGGTAAAGAACAGATTCATCATTTTGGAGGAAGACTTGTTAGTTGAAGTTGGTGGATTAGGAAGATTTGATCATCCAAATGGATATTTTGAGGATAAATTACTGAATGCTTTTGAGCCTGTATAAGTATATAGAACTATTCTGAGGGAGTCACAACAGTCTTAGACAACAAATAAGCCTCATGTCTCTACTTTAACTGTCGAATACAGACTTCTGCATACTCTACTCGTTTTCTGTTTGGCTCCTCGTGATCTGCATCATGATGATCCAACTAAGGTTGATCTGTATCTAATGTTTGCTATGAGGGAAAATGTTCGAATTGACTGGCCACATTTAATGTTGCTAAATAAGCTCGGATTTTCAACATCATTTGGCACTCTAAGATATCCTATCCTCATCTCCAGAATCATTGAGCATGCATTAGTGGACATCTCTGATATTGGATACCTAATTATTGACCCTCAAGAGAATTTTATTCTGGGGAAGTACATCGAATTTCACATGGACATCTATAGGTATGATGGAATTTGGACATACTTCGAGGATGTCGATTTTTATCCTGAAAGTAATGAACTCCCTCCACTAGTAAATAGCTCAGATGAGGAATCAGCTGCTCCTACGGTCCAATATCATGCTTTGGATGAGATCGACAATGAGGTAGAAGATGAAGATAGTGAGGAAGAAGAATAAGAGAACCCAGCAGAAGACTCAGACAGCGAATAAACCCTTCGCCTTCCAACAAACCTAGTTAGAACCTGTCTAGGATAATTGACCAGTCTAGGTTGGAGTTGTGTTAGCTATATGTCTGTTGTGTCTGCTGATTTTATTTCCACTGTTTCATGTGTACTTCTGATTGAACTATTGTGTTATGTTTACAATATAACTCTATAAATGCTTACCTTAACTGTTGTTGTCTTTCTATTATTGCTTTTACATTGCATTATGTTTACTAAGAGCTCGCAATTTATTTTTCTGTCTCGAGCTAGTGAGAGCTCGCAAATTTATTTTTCTGTCTCGAGCCACTGAGTGATCGCAATTTATCTTACTGTCTCGAGCCACTGAGAGCTCTTAAATTTATTTTTCGGTCTCGAGCAACTGAGAGCTCGCAATTTATTTTTTTGTCTCGAGCCACAAAGAGCTAGCAAATATATTTTTTTGTCCCGAGCCACTGAGTGCTTGCAAATTATTTTTCTATCTCGAGCCACAGAGAGCTCGCAAATTTATTTGTTCTATTTCGAGCCACCGAGCGCTCGCAAATTTATTTTTACTATCTCGAGCCACTGAGAGCTCGCAAATTTATTTCCTGTCTCGAGCCACTGAGAGCTCGCAAATTTATTTCCTGTCTCGAGCCACTAAGAGCTCACAAATTTATTTTACTGTCTCGAGCCACTAAGAGCTTGCAAATTTATTTTATTGTCTCGAGCCACTAAGTGCTCGAAAATTTATTTCCTGTCTCCAGCCACTAATAGCTCGCAAATTTATTTTCCTGTCTCAAGCCACTGAGAGCTCGCAAATTTATTTTCCTGTCTCGAGTCACTGAGAGCTCGCGAATTTATTTTACTGTTTTGAGCCACTGAGCGCTCGAAAATTTATTTCATTTGTCCCGAGCCACTATGCGCTCGCAAATTTATTTGTACTATCTCGAGCCGCTGAACGCTCGCAAATTTATTTTTATTATCTCGAGCCCTACATATTCATTGCCTCGACCTTGACAAAATAAATGCTCATTTCTTTACTAGTTACTTACTACGATAGCATACAAACATCAGTTTGCTTGCTATCATGTAAATAACAAGTAAAGAGGGGCAGCTATGAACACACAATTTTGTCTGGCCCATATCTATAAAGATTAAAAAACAAAAAAAACATTGTCGGACCCAGACGCTGAAATGTTATGACGTTGCTAGACTCAGACGCTAGAACGTTCTTAAAAGAAAAAAACATTGTCGGACTCAGACGCCCAAATGTTATGACATTGCTAGATGTAACGACCCGATTTTCTACCCTTGAAAATTTTTCTCATTTTAATTCAATTCCTTGCAATCACTCATAACTCACATTACCAATTTAATATCCTTACTCCAAAATCTTATTTCTCTCCTCACACTCAATCCATGAATCAATAATGTCATACATAATCATTTTAATTAGAAGTCCTCATGAATCATTCCTTGAACAAATATTTTAACCTATTATATTATCATCCAATTCATATTGCAGAAAAACATAATTCATTCATATCATTCACTATGAGTACTAAGACTTCAAAGGTTCTGATCCTCCAAAATAACATTACGCATGGTTACAAATATTCAACTAATAGTTAGCCATGGTTACAAACATTTAAATCCACAAGTAGTCATTTAGAATACGAAACATAAATAGTGAATCCGAAGTCTAAAGCTCCCGACCTAGCATACTCCATTCATCTATTTACCTGCAATGGGATTATCAATGACAAAAGTACAAAACACACAAAGGAGTAAGTCGTTAATTCAATAAACGTCATTATAAGATAATCCACATTAGAAAAAGGGGTTAGTAAACCATTTGTTTTATAAATTCATTTTGTGCTACATTACTTGAGCCAAAGTTTTGCTACATAGCTTGAGCCAAAGCGTTGCTACATAACTTGAGCCAAAGTATTGCTACATAACTTGAGCCAAAGTTTTGCTACATAACTTGAGCCGAAGTATTGCTACATAGCTTGAGCCAAAGCATTGCTACATAACTTGAGCCAAAGTATTGCTACATAGCTTGAGCAAAAGCATTGCTACATAACTTGAGCCAAAGTATTGCTTCATAACTTGAGCCAAAGTGTTGCTACATAGCTTGAGCCAAAGCATTTCTACATAACTTGAGCCAAAGTATTGCTTCATAACTTGAGCCAAAGTGTTGCTGTTAGGATATATGGCCACCTAAGAGGGGGGGTGAATTAGGTGTAGAGACTTAAATTCAATATTTCTACTTTTATTTTAAAACTTTGCAAGTTTAAAGAGAGTTTTTCTATCAGCAGAAGTAATAAACAAAATAGTTGAGTAAAAGTAGAAGAGTGCAAAATGTAAAAAGTTAAGGGAAGAGAAGATCACACCAAGATGTATACTGGTTCACTTTCAATCTGAAGGCTACGTCCAGTCCTTCTTGTTACCAAGAAGATTTTTCCACTATTGCAAGAACCAATGATACACCTTCTTCGTCTTCTTCCAAGACTACTCACCTATTCCACTAGGCACTAGGCTAACACAGTTCTTCACAATATACTGCACTTCACCACACTTGGTGAAATTTTTACAAGACACTAACTTGTATTCTTAAGATGGTTTTTACAAGGCTTTTGAATAAGTGACTCTCTAATAGTAATTGAAACTTTAAGGATTGAATCACTCACTAAATGATCACTTAATTTAGAATCAAATAACTTGGATAAAGGCTTTTGTTTGTGCTTAAGACTTTGAATAATTTCCAGAATTGGAAAGATATGAAAATTGATATGAAAGTCTTAACACTTATGAATGAATGACAAAAATTATGAGAACTTTGTGACTTTGTGAGTATGAAAGTTGTATTCAGAATTGTGTTGAAAAGCAAGTCATAGAAGACCTATTTATAGTGTTTAATTCGTGCACATGAACCAGTGTGAGTTTGTGAAAAGTAAAGAGCTACATCAGTTCATTCAAAACAGAACCAATATACTGTTCTGGTATGTGTAATCGATTACCATATGGTGTAATCGATTACACCAGTTAAAAATTTCAAAAACAAACTCAACGGATTGATGTAATCGATTACCAAACATTGTGTAATCGATTACACTGTGAAAAAATGCATGTATCTGATGCTTTTAATATGTTGTAATCGATTACGAGTATAGTGTAATCGATTACATCACGTAAAAATTTAAAATACAAAACTCAATGGATTTATGTAATCGATTACCAAAAATTGTGTAATCGATTACAATGTGAAGAATGCACATATCTGATACTTTTAATATGTTGTAATCGATTACGAGTATGGTGTAATCGATTACATCATAGAAAATGCACAGGTCTGATGAGTTTATCAACTTGTAATCGATTACCAGGGTTGTGTAATCGATTACATCATGGAAAATGTACAAGACTGATGAGTTTATCAATATGTAATCGATTACCAGAGTAGTGTAATCGATTACACTGTTTAAAAACAGAACAATTATGCTTTAGTGCAAATGATCTTGGTTTTATGCATGAGTTTTTCAGAATTTAGCCTTTATCGTATAGTTAAGAGATTTTAAGATTAAGTATCGTTTTACCTAGAAGACTTAGGCTACACAAATGAGCTTCTTTGACTTTTGATTTGCTAGTCTTCTTTTTGCATTTGATGACATAGTGAGCATCATCAAAACCTTAGCCATAGGTTGGAAAAGATCACCATCTTCACAATCTCCCCCTTTTTGATGTTGGCAAACTATGTCTTGACAGTTGATTCATGTTTAGCGGTTCTCCCCCTGTCTTTTGGTCTTATTGCATAACTTTGAAAAAAAATTGTGCCTGAAATACATTTGAACATACAACCCTTTTCTCCCCCTTTTGACATTATCAAAAAGGAGACTAGGAATAGCAGATTAAGCATAATAATGAAAGGATAATATGCAGAAAATCATTCATAATTTAACTTAATTCTTTTTCAGCCAAAATACCAAGCTCTTTCCTAATTTTGAAGAATGGTTCTTTTCCTAAAGGCTTTGTGAAAATGTCAGCCATTTGTGCATGTGTGTCAACAAACTTAAGTTCAACATCCTGCTTAAGAACATGGTCTCTAAGAAAGTGAGATCTAATGTCTATATGTTTTGTTCTAGAGTGCATTATAGGATTCTTAGAGATATTAATGGCACTTGTATTGTCACATAAAATGGGAATGCAGCCTATGTCAATACCATAGTCACACAGTTGTTGTTTTAGCCACAAAACTTGGGCACAACAACTACCGGCAGCAATGTATTCTGCCTCAGCGGTACTTAAGGCTACACTAGCTTGTTTCTTACAGGACCAAGCAATTAATGCTTTGCCAAAAATGTGACAAGTACCACTACTACTTTTTCTTTCGGTTTTGCAACCGGCAAAGTCAGAATCAGTATATCCAATTAAATTACATAGACTGCCTTTTGGATACCATAAACCAACATCCAAAGTTCCTTTTAAGTATTTTAAGATTCTTTTTACGGCAGTCAAATGCGACTCTTTTGGACAGGATTGATATCTAGCGCATAGACACACACTAAACATAATATCAGGCCTACTAGCAGTAAGATACAGCAAAGAGCCAATCATGCCTCGATATTTTGTTATATCTATGGGGTTACCTGATAAATCCTGATCTAGATATGTGTTAGTACCCATAGGTGTGGCTATCTCTTTACAACTGTCCATTTCATATTTCTTTAAAAGCTCTTTGCAATATTTAGTTTGACTGATAAAGATTCCACTACTCGTTTGTTTAATTTGCAAACCAAGGAAGAAGTTTAATTTGCCCATCATGGACATTTCAAACTCTCCCTGCATCATGTTTGCAAATTCACTACATAAAGATTCATTTGTGGAACCAAAAATGATATCGTCAACATAAATTTGCACAAGCAGAGTATGATCATCAAGTCTTTTGATAAAAAGAGTGGTATCGACTTTTCCTTTTGAAAAGCCTTAGTTACCCCTTTATTGATGTCTCCAATGATGTTGTCAATTGGATGATCTCGGTGTGTTCTCCATTCTTGAGGAAGGCCATCGTGTTCTCGAGTAGAGATATGAGGTAGTTTTTCTTCTTTCATCATTTGCTATAGGTTGAGTTGTTCCATTGACTTTGTGACTTCATTTTGAGAGGTGCTTGGTAAATCACTGTCATGATCATCACAAACAACTTTTTCTTCCATAGAAGGGTTAGATTCATCAAAAGAAACATGTATAGATTCTTCGATGGTTAAAGTTCTTTTATTAAAAATTCTATAGGCTTTGCTTGTGAGTGAATAACCACGGAAGATTCCTTCGTCAGCTTTAGCATCAAATTTACCAAGTTTACTCTTTCCATTGCTAAGAACAAAACATTTACACCCAAAAATATGCAAATGAGAGATATTTGGCTTTCTACCTTTATATAGTTCATAAGGGGTCCTTTTCAAAAGAGGTCTTATTAGCACTCTATTGGACACATAGCAAACAATATTAATAGCATCAGCCCAAAAGTATTTGGGCAGATTGGTTTCATTTATCATGCTTCTTGCTAGTTCTACTAAAAGCTTATTTTTGTGTTCCGCAACACCATTTTGTTGTGGAGTCCTTGGTGCAGAAAAATTGTGTGAAATTCCATGTTCATCACAATATTCTTCAAATAAAGCATTTTGAAAATCCCCACCATGATCACTCCTTATAGAAGTAATTTTCATGGATTTTTCATTTTGAACACGACTGACATACTTTCTAAAAACATGAAAAGCTTCATTTTTATGAACTAACAAGAATGTCCAAGTGTATCTAGAAAAGTCATCAACTAGAACAAAACCATAGTAATTTCCTCCAAAGCTTTTGATGCTAGAGGGGCCAAATAGATCCATATGAATTAATTCTAATGGCCTATTAGTAGAAACTATATGCTTAGGTTTAAAAGAAGTTTTCTTTAATTTACTCTTTTGGCATGCAACACATAATTTATTACTAGCATATTTCTTTTTAGGCAAGCCAATGACTAAGTCATGTTTTACTAATTTGTTTAAATGATTCATGTGAATGTGAGCAAATCTCCTATGCCATAACCATGCATCATCATTATTGACAGATAAACATTTGATTTTTAATGATTGGTCACTTAAGGAAATCATAAATATGTTATTTGTTCTTTTTCCGAAAAGTTTAGTCTTATGAGTCTTGCTATCTTCTATAGTACATAAGTCTTTCTTAAAGATGACATTTAAACCTTTATCACATAGTTGACTTATGCTAAGAAGATTATGTTTTAAGCCATCAACATATAAGACATTTTCTATAGTAACATGTGGAGGTTTACCAATCCTTCCAATTCCTAAAATTTTACCTCTATTGTTATCGCCATATGTGACAAATCCATCTTTTGGTAGAATAAAGCTGAACTTTGATTTGTCACCAGTCATATGCCTTGAGCAGCCACTGTCTAGGTACCATAGATCGTTTTCTGCTCCAAAGCATACCTACAAAATAAATTTATATTTTAGATTTAGGTACCCAAAGTGATTTGGGTCCTTTTATGTTAGTGCCTTTCTCAACCCATACAAATTTACCTTCTGGTACTCCATAATTTTTAACATAACAGTTGTTAGGAGTATGACCATGATGATTACAATAATTACATGTATACTTATAGGTCAATTTATTACTTTTGAAATTATTGGGGGAAGTGTAGAAATCTGAGTTCTTAAATTTTAGTACAGCCCTTTCATTGACATAAGGAAGTTTACTAACACTTTCTTTTATAAAGACAGTTTTGTTTTGGCCACTATTATTATTAGGAGAATAACCAATCCCTCTTTTGTTATTTGAAGGGCGTTGATTCAACAAGATTTTGTCCAAGTTTTTAGTGCTCCTATTTAAAGTGTTTATTTCATTTGTTAATTCATGTATTTTGGATTCTTTTTCTATACATTTATTACAACTAGTGAGTTTGTTTTGAGAGTTGACTTTACTTTCTAATTCTACAATGGTTTTCTTTTGTTTAGAACATATTTTAGAAAGCTTTAGAAATTCATCATGCAATTCATTAAAAGCTTCTTGTAACTCATCATAACTATGTAATTCAAAAGAGTTACTAACCTCATCAAGTTCATCTTCTGATTGGTGTGAAGCCATTAGTGCTATTTGAGCATTCTCTTCATTGTCGGAGTCAGATGATGAGCTTATATCATTGTCATCCCAAACTATATAAGCCTTCTTTGTTTTATTGTTGTAATTGTTGACTTTGTTGTTGTTGAAGTTCTTGATATAGCTGTCCATCTTTTTAAGAGTAGGACAATCTGCTTTTATGTGGCCACTTTTGCCGCATTCAAAGCAAGTGATGTTTTGAGAGGAGGAATTTTCATTTTTTCTTGAAAATTTGTTATTCTTGAAGTTTTTGCTTTTCTTCAAGAATTTATTATATCTTTTGGCTAGAAGAATCATGTCCTCATCGTCATCAATATCACTATTTCTATCTTTAGTGACAGTATTTAGAGCAATTGATTTGTGTTTCTTTTCTATTTCTTCATTTTGCTCTAATCTCCCTAATTCTAATTCATGTTCTTGCAATTTACCAAAGAGGGTTGCAAGAGACATTTTAGACAGACTCTTCTTTTCTGATATGGCAGTAACTTTGGGTTGCCAATTTCTATTTAGGGACCTAAGAACTTTTAAGTTTAAGTCATTAGTAGATAGGTCTTTTCCTAAGGCAAGGAGATGGTTAGTAAGGTGGGTAAATCTTTTCTGCAGGTCTTGTATTTTCTCACCAGGAAGCATTCTAAAGAGTTCATACTCTTGTGACAGAGTATTGAGTCTTGAACGCTTAACTTCATCTGTTCCTTCGTGCGTGGTCTCTAAGGTTTCCCACATCTCTTTTGCAGTTTTGCAATTTGAGATTCTAAAGAATTTATCCATTCCCAAAGCCGAAGTTATAATGTTCTTGGCTTTTAGATCATATTGAACTTTTCTTTTATCTTCATTATCCCAAGCACTTCTTGGTTTTGTTTCTACTATACCGCAACAAAGATGACTTGGAATAAAGGGACCGTTTTCAATGGCGTCCCAAATTTCTAAGTCTTGAGACTCAATGAAGATTCTCATCCTAATTTTCCAGAAATCGTAATGTTCACCATTAAAGTTAGGTTGACGATTTATATTGGATCCCTCTCCTAGATATTGTTTTGAGGCCATAGTTAGGATCTTAGGAGAAAATTACCTAAACTTAAGCTCTGATGCCAATTGTTAGGATATATGGCCACCTAAGAGGGGGGGGGGGGTGAATTAGGTGTAGAGACTTAAATTCAATATTTCTACTTTTATTTTAAAACTTTGCAAGTTTAAAGAGAGTTTTTCTATCAGCGGAAGTAATAAACAAAATAGTTGAGTAAAAGTAGAAGATAGTGCAAAATGTAAAAAGTTAAGGGAAGAGAAGATCACACAAGATGTATACTGGTTCACCTTCAATCTGAAGGCTACGTCCAGTCCTTCTTGTTACCAAGAAGAATTTTCCACTATTGCAAGAACCAATGATACACCTTCTTCGTCTTCTTCCAAGACTACTCACCTATTCCACTAGGCACTAGGCTAACACCGTTCTTCACAATATACTACACTTCACCACACTTGGTGAAATGTTTACAAGACACTAACTTGTATTCTTAAGATGGTTTTTACAAGGCTTTTGAATAAGTGACTCTCTAATAGTAATTGAAACTTTAAGGATTGAATCACTCACTAAATGATCACTTAATTTAGAATCAAATAACTTGGATAAAGGCTTTTGTTTGTGCTTAAGACTTTGAATAATTTCCAGAATTGGAAAGATATGAAAATTGATATGAAAGTCTTAACACTTATGAATGAATGACAAAAATTATGAGAATTTTGTGACTTTGTGAGTATGAAAGTTGTATTCAGAATTGTGTTGAAAAGCAAGTCATAGAAGACCTATTTATAGTGTTTAATTCGTGCACATGAACTAGTGTGAGTTTGTGAAAAGTAAAGAGCTACATCAGTTCATTCAAAACAGAACCAATATACTGTTCTGGTATGTGTAATCGATTACCATATGGTGTAATCGATTACACCAGTTAAAAATTTCAAAAACAAACTCAACGGATTGATGTAATCGATTACCAAACATTGTGTAATCGATTACACTGTGAAAAAATGCATGTATCTGATGCTTTTAATATGTTGTAATCGATTACGAGTATAGTGTAATCGATTACATCACGTAAAAATTTAAAATACAAAACTCAATGGATTTATGTAATCGATTACCAAAAATTGTGTAATCGATTACAATGTGAAGAATGCACATATCTGATACTTTTAGTATGTTGTAATCGATTACGAGTATGGTGTAATCGATTACATCATAGAAAATGCACAGGTCTGATGAGTTTATCAACTTGTAATCGATTACCAGGGTTGTGTAATCGATTACATCATGGAAAATGTACAAGACTGATGAGTTTATCAATATGTAATCGATTACCAGAGTAGTGTAATCGATTACACTGTTTAAAAACAGAACAATTATGCTTTAGTGCAAATGATCTTGGTTTTATGCATGAGTTTTTCAGAATTTAGCCTTTATCGTATAGTTAAGAGATTTTAAGATTAAGTATCGTTTTACCTAGAAGACTTAGGCTACACAAATGAGCTTCTTTGACTTTTGATTTGCTAGTCTTCTTTTTGCATTTGATGACATAGTGAGCATCATCAAAACCTTAGCCATAGGTTGGAAAAGATCACCATCTTCACAATCTCCCCCTTTTTGATGTTGGCAAACTATGTCTTGACAGTTGATTCATGTTTAGCGGTTCTCCCCCTGTCTTTTGGTCTTATTGCATAACTTTGAAAAAAAATTGTGCCTGAAATACATTTGAACATACAACCCTTTTCTCCCCCTTTTGACATTATCAAAAAGGAGACTAGGAATAGCAGATTAAGCATAATAATGAAAGGATAATATGCAGAAAATCATTCATAATTTAACTTAATTCTTTTTCAGCCAAAATACCAAGCTCTTTCCTAATTTTGAAGAATGGTTCTTTTCCTAAAGGCTTTGTGAAAATGTCAGCCATTTGTGCATGTGTGTCAACAAACTTAAGTTCAACATCCTGCTTAAGAACATGGTCTCTAAGAAAGTGAGATCTAATGTCTATATATTTTGTTCTAGAGTGCATTATAGGATTCTTAGAGATATTAATGGCACTTGTATTGTCACATAAAATGGGAATGCAGCCTATGTCAATACCATAGTCACACAGTTGTTGTTTTAGCCACAAAACTTGGGCACAACAACTACCGGCAGCAATGTATTCTGCCTCAGCGGTACTTAAGGCTACACTAGCTTGTTTCTTACAGGACCAAGCAATTAATGCTTTGCCAAAAATGTGACAAGTACCACTACTACTTTTTCTTTCGGTTTTGCAACCGGCAAAGTCAGAATCAGTATATCCAATTAAATTACATAGACTGCCTTTTGGATACCATAAACCAACATCCAAAGTTCCTTTTAAGTATTTTAAGATTCTTTTTACGGCAGTCAAATGCGACTCTTTTGGACAGGATTGATATCTAGCGCATAGACACACACTAAACATAATATCAGGCCTACTAGCAGTAAGATACAGCAAAGAGCCAATCATGCCTCGATATTTTGTTATATCTATGGGGTTACCTGATAAATCCTGATCTAGATATGTGTTAGTACCCATAGGTGTGGCTATCTCTTTACAACTGTCCATTTCATATTTCTTTAAAAGCTCTTTGCAATATTTAGTTTGACTGATAAAGATTCCACTACTCGTTTGTTTAATTTGCAAACCAAGGAAGAAGTTTAATTTGCCCATCATGGACATTTCAAACTCTCCCTGCATCATGTTTGCAAATTCACTACATAAAGATTCATTTGTGGAACCAAAAATGATATCGTCAACATAAATTTGCACAAGCAGAGTATGATCATCAAGTCTTTTGATAAAAAGAGTGGTATCGACTTTTCCTTTTGAAAAGCCTTAGTTACCCCTTTATTGATGTCTCCAATGATGTTGTCAATTGGATGATCTCGGTGTGTTCTCCATTCTTGAGGAAGGCCATCGTGTTCTCGAGTAGAGATATGAGGTAGTTTTTCTTCTTTCATCATTTGCTATAGGTTGAGTTGTTCCATTGACTTTGTGACTTCATTTTGAGAGGTGCTTGGTAAATCACTGTCATGATCATCACAAACAACTTTTTCTTCCATAGAAGGGTTAGATTCATCAAAAGAAACATGTATAGATTCTTCGATGGTTAAAGTTCTTTTATTAAAAATTCTATAGGCTTTGCTTGTGAGTGAATAACCACGGAAGATTCCTTCGTCAGCTTTAGCATCAAATTTACCAAGTTTACTCTTTCCATTGCTAAGAACAAAACATTTACACCCAAAAATATGCAAATGAGAGATATTTGGCTTTCTACCTTTATATAGTTCATAAGGGGTCCTTTTCAAAAGAGGTCTTATTAGCACTCTATTGGACACATAGCAAACAATATTAATAGCATCAGCCCAAAAGTATTTGGGCAGATTGGTTTCATTTATCATGCTTCTTGCTAGTTCTACTAAAAGCTTATTTTTGTGTTCCGCAACACCATTTTGTTGTGGAGTCCTTGGTGCAGAAAAATTGTGTGAAATTCCATGTTCATCACAATATTCTTCAAATAAAGCATTTTGAAAATCCCCACCATGATCACTCCTTATAGAAGTAATTTTCATGGATTTTTCATTTTGAACACGACTGACATACTTTCTAAAAACATGAAAAGCTTCATTTTTATGAACTAACAAGAATGTCCAAGTATATCTAGAAAAGTCATCAACTAGAACAAAACCATAGTAATTTCCTCCAAAGCTTTTGATGCTAGAGGGGCCAAATAGATCCATATGAATTAATTCTAATGGCCTATTAGTAGAAACTATATGCTTAGGTTTAAAAGAAGTTTTCTTTAATTTACTCTTTTGGCATGCAACACATAATTTATTACTAGCATATTTCTTTTTAGGCAAGCCAATGACTAAGTCATGTTTTACTAATTTGTTTAAATGATTCATGTGAATGTGAGCAAATCTCCTATGCCATAACCATGCATCATCATTATTGACAGATAAACATTTGATTTTTAATGATTGGTCACTTAAGGAAATCATAAATATGTTATTTGTTCTTTTTCCGAAAAGTTTAGTCTTATGAGTCTTGCTATCTTCTATAGTACATAAGTCTTTCTTAAAGATGACATTTAAACCTTTATCACATAGTTGACTTATGCTAAGAAGATTATGTTTTAAGCCATCAACATATAAGACATTTTCTATAGTAACATGTGGAGGTTTACCAATCCTTCCAATTCCTAAAATTTTACCTCTATTGTTATCGCCATATGTGACAAATCCATCTTTTGGTAGAATAAAGCTGAACTTTGATTTGTCACCAGTCATATGCCTTGAGCAGCCACTGTCTAGGTACCATAGATCGTTTTCTGCTCCAAAGCATACCTACAAAATAAATTTATATTTTAGATTTAGGTACCCAAAGTGATTTGGGTCCTTTTATGTTAGTGCCTTTCTCAACCCATACAAATTTACCTTCTGGTACTCCATAATTTTTAACATAACAGTTGTTAGGAGTATGACCATGATGATTACAATAATTACATGTATACTTATAGGTCAATTTATTACTTTTGAAATTATTGGGGGAAGTGTAGAAATCTGAGTTCTTAAATTTTAGTACAGCCCTTTCATTGACATAAGGAAGTTTACTAACACTTTCTTTTATAAAGACAGTTTTGTTTTGGCCACTATTATTATTAGGAGAATAACCAATCCCTCTTTTGTTATTTGAAGGGCGTTGATTCAACAAGATTTTGTCCAAGTTTTTAGTGCTCCTATTTAAAGTGTTTATTTCATTTGTTAATTCATGTATTTTGGATTCTTTTTCTATACATTTATTACAACTAGTGAGTTTGTTTTGAGAGTTGACTTTACTTTCTAATTGTACAATGGTTTTCTTTTGTTTAGAACATATTTTAGAAAGCTTTAGAAATTCATCATGCAATTCATTAAAAGCTTCTTGTAACTCATCATAACTATGTAATTCAAAAGAGTTACTAACCTCATCAAGTTCATCTTCTGATTGGTGTGAAGCCATTAGTGCTATTTGAGCATTCTCTTCATTGTCGGAGTCAGATGATGAGCTTATATCATTGTCATCCCAAACTATATAAGCCTTCTTTGTTTTATTGTTGTAATTGTTGACTTTGTTGTTGTTGAAGTTCTTGATATAGCTGTCCATCTTTTTAAGAGTAGGACAATCTGCTTTTATGTGGCCACTTTTGCCGCATTCAAAGCAAGTGATGTTTTGAGAGGAGGAATTTTCATTTTTTCTTGAAAATTTGTTATTCTTGAAGTTTTTGCTTTTCTTCAAGAATTTATTATATCTTTTGGCTAGAAGAATCATGTCCTCATCGTCATCAATATCACTATTTCTATCTTTAGTGACAGTATTTAGAGCAATTGATTTGTGTTTCTTTTCTATTTCTTCATTTTGCTCTAATCTCCCTAATTCTAATTCATGTTCTTGCAATTTACCAAAGAGGGTTGCAAGAGACATTTTAGACAGACTCTTCTTTTCTGATATGGCAGTAACTTTGGGTTGCCAATTTCTATTTAGGGACCTAAGAACTTTTAAGTTTAAGTCATTAGTAGATAGGTCTTTTCCTAAGGCAAGGAGATGGTTAGTAAGGTGGGTAAATCTTTTCTGCAGGTCTTGTATTTTCTCACCAGGAAGCATTCTAAAGAGTTCATACTCTTGTGACAGAGTATTGAGTCTTGAACGCTTAACTTCATCTGTTCCTTCGTGGGTGGTCTCTAAGGTTTCCCACATCTCTTTTGCAGTTTTGCAATTTGAGATTCTAAAGAATTTATCCATTCCCAAAGCCGAAGTTATAATGTTCTTGGCTTTTAGATCATATTGAACTTTTCTTTTATCTTCATTATCCCAAGCACTTCTTGGTTTTGTTTCTACTATACCACAACAAAGATGACTTGGAATAAAGGGACCGTTTTCAATGGCGTCCCAAATTTCTAAGTCTTGAGACTCAATGAAGATTCTCATCCTAATTTTCCAAAAATCGTAATGTTCACCATTAAAGTTAGGTTGACGATTTATATTGGATCCCTCTCCTAGATATTGTTTTGAGGCCATAGTTAGGATCTTAGGAGAAAATTACCTAAACTTAAGCTCTGATGCCAATTGTTAGGATATATGGCCACCTAAGAGGGGGGGGGGGGGGGGTGAATTAGGTGTAGAGACTTAAATTCAATATTTCTACTTTTATTTTAAAACTTTGCAAGTTTAAAGAGAGTTTTTCTATCAGCGGAAGTAATAAACAAAATAGTTGAGTAAAAGTAGAAGATAGTGCAAAATGTAAAAAGTTAAGGGAAGAGAAGATCACACAAGATGTATACTGGTTCACCTTCAATCTGAAGGCTACGTCCAGTCCTTCTTGTTACCAAGAAGAATTTTCCACTATTGCAAGAACCACTGATACACCTTCTTCGTCTTCTTCCAAGACTACTCACCTATTCCACTAGGCACTAGGCTAACACCGTTCTTCACAATATACTGCACTTCACCACACTTGGTGAAATGTTTACAAGACACTAACTTGTATTCTTAAGATGGTTTTTACAAGGCTTTTGAATAAGTGACTCTCTAATAGTAATTGAAACTTTAAGGATTGAATCACTCACTAAATGATCACTTAATTTAGAATCAAATAACTTGGATAAAGGCTTTTGTTTGTGCTTAAGACTTTGAATAATTTCCAGAATTGGAAAGATATGAAAATTGATATGAAAGTCTTAACACTTATGAATGAATGACAAAAATTATGAGAATTTTGTGACTTTGTGAGTATGAAAGTTGTATTCAGAATTGTGTTGAAAAGCAAGTCATAGAAGACCTATTTATAGTGTTTAATTCGTGCACATGAACCAGTGTGAGTTTGTGAAAAGTAAAGAGCTACATCAGTTCATTCAAAACAGAACCAATATACTGTTCTGGTATGTGTAATCGATTACCATATGGTGTAATCGATTACACCAGTTAAAAATTTCAAAAACAAACTCAACGGATTGATGTAATCGATTACCAAACATTGTGTAATCGATTACACTGTGAAAAAATGCATGTATCTGATGCTTTTAATATGTTGTAATCGATTACGAGTATAGTGTAATCGATTACATCACGTAAAAATTTAAAATACAAAACTCAATGGATTTATGTAATCGATTACCAAAAATTGTGTAATCGATTACAATGTGAAGAATGCACATATCTGATACTTTTAGTATGTTGTAATCGATTACGAGTATGGTGTAATCGATTACATCATAGAAAATGCACAGGTCTGATGAGTTTATCAACTTGTAATCGATTACCAGGGTTGTGTAATCGATTACATCATGGAAAATGTACAAGATTGATGAGTTTATCAATATGTAATCGATTACCAGAGTAGTGTAATCGATTACACTGTTTAAAAACAGAACAATTATGCTTTAGTGCAAATGATCTTGGTTTTATGCATGAGTTTTTCAGAATTTAGCCTTTATCGTATAGTTAAGAGATTTTAAGATTAAGTATCGTTTTACCTAGAAGACTTAGGCTACACAAATGAGCTTCTTTGACTTTTGATTTGCTAGTCTTCTTTTTGCATTTGATGACATAGTGAGCATCATCAAAACCTTAGCCATAGGTTGGAAAAGATCACCATCTTCACAATCTCCCCCTTTTTGATGTTGGCAAACTATGTCTTGACAGTTGATTCATGTTTAGCGGTTCTCCCCCTGTCTTTTGGTCTTATTGCATAACTTTGAAAAAAAATTGTGCCTGAAATACATTTGAACATACAACCCTTTTCTCCCCCTTTTGACATTATCAAAAAGGAGACTAGGAATAGCAGATTAAGCATAATAATGAAAGGATAATATGCAGAAAATCATTCATAATTTAACTTAATTCTTTTTCAGCCAAAATACCAAGCTCTTTCCTAATTTTGAAGAATGGTTCTTTTCCTAAAGGCTTTGTGAAAATGTCAGCCATTTGTGCATGTGTGTCAACAAACTTAAGTTCAACATCCTGCTTAAGAACATGGTCTCTAAGAAAGTGAGATCTAATGTCTATATATTTTGTTCTAGAGTGCATTATAGGATTCTTAGAGATATTAATGGCACTTGTATTGTCACATAAAATGGGAATGCAGCCTATGTCAATACCATAGTCACACAGTTGTTGTTTTAGCCACAAAACTTGGGCACAACAACTACCGGCAGCAATGTATTCTGCCTCAGCGGTACTTAAGGCTACACTAGCTTGTTTCTTACAGGACCAAGCAATTAATGCTTTGCCAAAAATGTGACAAGTACCACTACTACTTTTTCTTTCGGTTTTGCAACCGGCAAAGTCAGAATCAGTATATCCAATTAAATTACATAGACTGCCTTTTGGATACCATAAACCAACATCCAAAGTTCCTTTTAAGTATTTTAAGATTCTTTTTACGGCAGTCAAATGCGACTCTTTTGGACAGGATTGATATCTAGCGCATAGACACACACTAAACATAATATCAGGCCTACTAGCAGTAAGATACAGCAAAGAGCCAATCATGCCTCGATATTTTGTTATATCTATGGGGTTACCTGATAAATCCTGATCTAGATATGTGTTAGTACCCATAGGTGTGGCTATCTCTTTACAACTGTCCATTTCATATTTCTTTAAAAGCTCTTTGCAATATTTAGTTTGACTGATAAAGATTCCACTACTCGTTTGTTTAATTTGCAAACCAAGGAAGAAGTTTAATTTGCCCATCATGGACATTTCAAACTCTCCCTGCATCATGTTTGCAAATTCACTACATAAAGATTCATTTGTGGAACCAAAAATGATATCGTCAACATAAATTTGCACAAGCAGAGTATGATCATCAAGTCTTTTGATAAAAAGAGTGGTATCGACTTTTCCTTTTGAAAAGCCTTAGTTACCCCTTTATTGATGTCTCCAATGATGTTGTCAATTGGATGATCTCGGTGTGTTCTCCATTCTTGAGGAAGGCCATCGTGTTCTCGAGTAGAGATATGAGGTAGTTTTTCTTCTTTCATCATTTGCTATAGGTTGAGTTGTTCCATTGACTTTGTGACTTCATTTTGAGAGGTGCTTGGTAAATCACTGTCATGATCATCACAAACAACTTTTTCTTCCATAGAAGGGTTAGATTCATCAAAAGAAACATGTATAGATTCTTCGATGGTTAAAGTTCTTTTATTAAAAATTCTATAGGCTTTGCTTGTGAGTGAATAACCACGGAAGATTCCTTCGTCAGCTTTAGCATCAAATTTACCAAGTTTACTCTTTCCATTGCTAAGAACAAAACATTTACACCCAAAAATATGCAAATGAGAGATATTTGGCTTTCTACCTTTATATAGTTCATAAGGGGTCCTTTTCAAAAGAGGTCTTATTAGCACTCTATTGGACACATAGCAAACAATATTAATAGCATCAGCCCAAAAGTATTTGGGCAGATTGGTTTCATTTATCATGCTTCTTGCTAGTTCTACTAAAAGCTTATTTTTGTGTTCCGCAACACCATTTTGTTGTGGAGTCCTTGGTGCAGAAAAATTGTGTGAAATTCCATGTTCATCACAATATTCTTCAAATAAAGCATTTTGAAAATCCCCACCATGATCACTCCTTATAGAAGTAATTTTCATGGATTTTTCATTTTGAACACGACTGACATACTTTCTAAAAACATGAAAAGCTTCATTTTTATGAACTAACAAGAATGTCCAAGTATATCTAGAAAAGTCATCAACTAGAACAAAACCATAGTAATTTCCTCCAAAGCTTTTGATGCTAGAGGGGCCAAATAGATCCATATGAATTAATTCTAATGGCCTATTAGTAGAAACTATATGCTTAGGTTTAAAAGAAGTTTTCTTTAATTTACTCTTTTGGCATGCAACACATAATTTATTACTAGCATATTTCTTTTTAGGCAAGCCAATGACTAAGTCATGTTTTACTAATTTGTTTAAATGATTCATGTGAATGTGAGCAAATCTCCTATGCCATAACCATGCATCATCATTATTGACAGATAAACATTTGATTTTTAATGATTGGTCACTTAAGGAAATCATAAATATGTTATTTGTTCTTTTTCCGAAAAGTTTAGTCTTATGAGTCTTGCTATCTTCTATAGTACATAAGTCTTTCTTAAAGATGACATTTAAACCTTTATCACATAGTTGACTTATGCTAAGAAGATTATGTTTTAAGCCATCAACATATAAGACATTTTCTATAGTAACATGTGGAGGTTTACCAATCCTTCCAATTCCTAAAATTTTACCTCTATTGTTATCGCCATATGTGACAAATCCATCTTTTGGTAGAATAAAGCTGAACTTTGATTTGTCACCAGACATATGCCTTGAGCAGCCACTGTCTAGGTACCATAGATCGTTTTCTGCTCCAAAGCATACCTACAAAATAAATTTATATTTTAGATTTAGGTACCCAAAGTGATTTGGGTCCTTTTATGTTAGTGCCTTTCTCAACCCATACAAATTTACCTTCTGGTACTCCATAATTTTTAACATAACAGTTGTTAGGAGTATGACCATGATGATTACAATAATTACATGTATACTTATAGGTCAATTTATTACTTTTGAAATTATTGGGGGAAGTGTAGAAATCTGAGTTCTTAAATTTTAGTACAGCCCTTTCATTGACATAAGGAAGTTTACTAACACTTTCTTTTATAAAGACAGTTTTGTTTTGGCCACTATTATTATTAGGAGAATAACCAATCCCTCTTTTGTTATTTGAAGGGCGTTGATTCAACAAGATTTTGTCCAAGTTTTTAGTGCTCCTATTTAAAGTGTTTATTTCATTTGTTAATTCATGTATTTTGGATTCTTTTTCTATACATTTATTACAACTAGTGAGTTTGTTTTGAGAGTTGACTTTACTTTCTAATTCTACAATGGTTTTCTTTTGTTTAGAACATATTTTAGAAAGCTTTAGAAATTCATCATGCAATTCATTAAAAGCTTCTTGTAACTCATCATAACTATGTAATTCAAAAGAGTTACTAACCTCATCAAGTTCATCTTCTGATTGGTGTGAAGCCATTAGTGCTATTTGAGCATTCTCTTCATTGTCGGAGTCAGATGATGAGCTTATATCATTGTCATCCCAAACTATATAAGCCTTCTTTGTTTTATTGTTGTAATTGTTGACTTTGTTGTTGTTGAAGTTCTTGATATAGCTGTCCATCTTTTTAAGAGTAGGACAATCTGCTTTTATGTGGCCACTTTTGCCGCATTCAAAGCAAGTGATGTTTTGAGAGGAGGAATTTTCATTTTTTCTTGAAAATTTGTTATTCTTGAAGTTTTTGCTTTTCTTCAAGAATTTATTATATCTTTTGGCTAGAAGAATCATGTCCTCATCGTCATCAATATCACTATTTCTATCTTTAGTGACAGTATTTAGAGCAATTGATTTGTGTTTCTTTTCTATTTCTTCATTTTGCTCTAATCTCCCTAATTCTAATTCATGTTCTTGCAATTTACCAAAGAGGGTTGCAAGAGACATTTTAGACAGACTCTTCTTTTCTGATATGGCAGTAACTTTGGGTTGCCAATTTCTATTTAGGGACCTAAGAACTTTTAAGTTTAAGTCATTAGTAGATAGGTCTTTTCCTAAGGCAAGGAGATGGTTAGTAAGGTGGGTAAATCTTTTCTGCAGGTCTTGTATTTTCTCACCAGGAAGCATTCTAAAGAGTTCATACTCTTGTGACAGAGTATTGAGTCTTGAACGCTTAACTTCATCTGTTCCTTCGTGCGTGGTCTCTAAGGTTTCCCCACATCTCTTTTGCAGTTTTGCAATTTGAGATTCTAAAGAATTTATCCATTCCCAAAGCCGAAGTTATAATGTTCTTGGCTTTTAGATCATATTGAACTTTTCTTTTATCTTCATTATCCCAAGCACTTCTTGGTTTTGTTTCTACTATACCGCAACAAAGATGACTTGGAATAAAGGGACCGTTTTCAATGGCGTCCCAAATTTCTAAGTCTTGAGACTCAATGAAGATTCTCATCCTAATTTTCCAGAAATCGTAATGTTCACCATTAAAGTTAGGTTGACGATTTATATTGGATCCCTCTCCTAGATATTGTTTTGAGGCCATAGTTAGGATCTTAGGAGAAAATTACCTAAACTTAAGCTCTGATGCCAATTGTTAGGATATATGGCCACCTAAGAGGGGGGGGGGGGGGGGGGGGGGGTGAATTAGGTGTAGAGACTTAAATTCAATATTTCTACTTTTATTTTAAAACTTTGCAAGTTTAAAGAGAGTTTTTCTATCAGCGGAAGTAATAAACAAAATAGTTGAGTAAAAGTAGAAGATAGTGCAAAATGTAAAAAGTTAAGGGAAGAGAAGATCACACAAGATGTATACTGGTTCACCTTCAATCTGAAGGCTACGTCCAGTCCTTCTTGTTACCAAGAAGAATTTTCCACTATTGCAAGAACCAATGATACACCTTCTTCGTCTTCTTCCAAGACTACTCACCTATTCCACTAGGCACTAGGCTAACACCGTTCTTCACAATATACTACACTTCACCACACTTGGTGAAATGTTTACAAGACACTAACTTGTATTCTTAAGATGGTTTTTACAAGGCTTTTGAATAAGTGACTCTCTAATAGTAATTGAAACTTTAAGGATTGAATCACTCACTAAATGATCACTTAATTTAGAGTCAAATAACTTGGATAAAGGCTTTTGTTTGTGCTTAAGACTTTGAATAATTTCCAGAATTGGAAAGATATGAAAATTGATATGAAAGTCTTAACACTTATGAATGAATGACAAAAATTATGAGAATTTTGTGACTTTGTGAGTATGAAAGTTGTATTCAGAATTGTGTTGAAAAGCAAGTCATAGAAGACCTATTTATAGTGTTTAATTCGTGCACATGAACCAGTGTGAGTTTGTGAAAAGTAAAGAGCTACATCAGTTCATTCAAAACAGAACCAATATACTGTTCTGGTATGTGTAATCGATTACCATATGGTGTAATCGATTACACCAGTTAAAAATTTCAAAAACAAACTCAACGGATTGATGTAATCGATTACCAAACATTGTGTAATCGATTACACTGTGAAAAAATGCATGTATCTGATGCTTTTAATATGTTGTAATCGATTACGAGTATAGTGTAATCGATTACATCACGTAAAAATTTAAAATACAAAACTCAATGGATTTATGTAATCGATTACCAAAAATTGTGTAATCGATTACAATGTGAAGAATGCACATATCTGATACTTTTAGTATGTTGTAATCGATTACGAGTATGGTGTAATCGATTACATCATAGAAAATGCACAGGTCTGATGAGTTTATCAACTTGTAATCGATTACCAGGGTTGTGTAATCGATTACATCATGGAAAATGTACAAGACTGATGAGTTTATCAATATGTAATCGATTACCAGAGTAGTGTAATCGATTACACTGTTTAAAAACAGAACAATTATGCTTTAGTGCAAATGATCTTGGTTTTATGCATGAGTTTTTCAGAATTTAGCCTTTATCGTATAGTTAAGAGATTTTAAGATTAAGTATCGTTTTACCTAGAAGACTTAGGCTACACAAATGAGCTTCTTTGACTTTTGATTTGCTAGTCTTCTTTTTGCATTTGATGACATAGTGAGCATCATCAAAACCTTAGCCATAGGTTGGAAAAGATCACCATCTTCACAATCTCCCCCTTTTTGATGTTGGCAAACTATGTCTTGACAGTTGATTCATGTTTAGCGGTTCTCCCCCTGTCTTTTGGTCTTATTGCATAACTTTGAAAAAAAATTGTGCCTGAAATACATTTGAACATACAACCCTTTTCTCCCCCTTTTGACATTATCAAAAAGGAGACTAGGAATAGCAGATTAAGCATAATAATGAAAGGATAATATGCAGAAAATCATTCATAATTTAACTTAATTCTTTTTCAGCCAAAATACCAAGCTCTTTCCTAATTTTGAAGAATGGTTCTTTTCCTAAAGGCTTTGTGAAAATGTCAGCCATTTGTGCATGTGTGTCAACAAACTTAAGTTCAACATCCTGCTTAAGAACATGGTCTCTAAGAAAGTGAGATCTAATGTCTATATATTTTGTTCTAGAGTGCATTATAGGATTCTTAGAGATATTAATGGCACTTGTATTGTCACATAAAATGGGAATGCAGCCTATGTCAATACCATAGTCACACAGTTGTTGTTTTAGCCACAAAACTTGGGCACAACAACTACCGGCAGCAATGTATTCTGCCTCAGCGGTACTTAAGGCTACACTAGCTTGTTTCTTACAGGACCAAGCAATTAATGCTTTGCCAAAAATGTGACAAGTACCACTACTACTTTTTCTTTCGGTTTTGCAACCGGCAAAGTCAGAATCAGTATATCCAATTAAATTACATAGACTGCCTTTTGGATACCATAAACCAACATCCAAAGTTCCTTTTAAGTATTTTAAGATTCTTTTTACGGCAGTCAAATGCGACTCTTTTGGACAGGATTGATATCTAGCGCATAGACACACACTAAACATAATATCAGGCCTACTAGCAGTAAGATACAGCAAAGAGCCAATCATGCCTCGATATTTTGTTATATCTATGGGGTTACCTGATAAATCCTGATCTAGATATGTGTTAGTACCCATAGGTGTGGCTATCTCTTTACAACTGTCCATTTCATATTTCTTTAAAAGCTCTTTGCAATATTTAGTTTGACTGATAAAGATTCCACTACTCGTTTGTTTAATTTGCAAACCAAGGAAGAAGTTTAATTTGCCCATCATGGACATTTCAAACTCTCCCTGCATCATGTTTGCAAATTCACTACATAAAGATTCATTTGTGGAACCAAAAATGATATCGTCAACATAAATTTGCACAAGCAGAGTATGATCATCAAGTCTTTTGATAAAAAGAGTGGTATCGACTTTTCCTTTTGAAAAGCCTTAGTTACCCCTTTATTGATGTCTCCAATGATGTTGTCAATTGGATGATCTCGGTGTGTTCTCCATTCTTGAGGAAGGCCATCGTGTTCTCGAGTAGAGATATGAGGTAGTTTTTCTTCTTTCATCATTTGCTATAGGTTGAGTTGTTCCATTGACTTTGTGACTTCATTTTGAGAGGTGCTTGGTAAATCACTGTCATGATCATCACAAACAACTTTTTCTTCCATAGAAGGGTTAGATTCATCAAAAGAAACATGTATAGATTCTTCGATGGTTAAAGTTCTTTTATTAAAAATTCTATAGGCTTTGCTTGTGAGTGAATAACCACGGAAGATTCCTTCGTCAGCTTTAGCATCAAATTTACCAAGTTTACTCTTTCCATTGCTAAGAACAAAACATTTACACCCAAAAATATGCAAATGAGAGATATTTGGCTTTCTACCTTTATATAGTTCATAAGGGGTCCTTTTCAAAAGAGGTCTTATTAGCACTCTATTGGACACATAGCAAACAATATTAATAGCATCAGCCCAAAAGTATTTGGGCAGATTGGTTTCATTTATCATGCTTCTTGCTAGTTCTACTAAAAGCTTATTTTTGTGTTCCGCAACACCATTTTGTTGTGGAGTCCTTGGTGCAGAAAAATTGTGTGAAATTCCATGTTCATCACAATATTCTTCAAATAAAGCATTTTGAAAATCCCCACCATGATCACTCCTTATAGAAGTAATTTTCATGGATTTTTCATTTTGAACACGACTGACATACTTTCTAAAAACATGAAAAGCTTCATTTTTATGAACTAACAAGAATGTCCAAGTATATCTAGAAAAGTCATCAACTAGAACAAAACCATAGTAATTTCCTCCAAAGCTTTTGATGCTAGAGGGGCCAAATAGATCCATATGAATTAATTCTAATGGCCTATTAGTAGAAACTATATGCTTAGGTTTAAAAGAAGTTTTCTTTAATTTACTCTTTTGGCATGCAACACATAATTTATTACTAGCATATTTCTTTTTAGGCAAGCCAATGACTAAGTCATGTTTTACTAATTTGTTTAAATGATTCATGTGAATGTGAGCAAATCTCCTATGCCATAACCATGCATCATCATTATTGACAGATAAACATTTGATTTTTAATGATTGGTCACTTAAGGAAATCATAAATATGTTATTTGTTCTTTTTCCGAAAAGTTTAGTCTTATGAGTCTTGCTATCTTCTATAGTACATAAGTCTTTCTTAAAGATGACATTTAAACCTTTATCACATAGTTGACTTATGCTAAGAAGATTATGTTTTAAGCCATCAACATATAAGACATTTTCTATAGTAACATGTGGAGGTTTACCAATCCTTCCAATTCCTAAAATTTTACCTCTATTGTTATCGCCATATGTGACAAATCCATCTTTTGGTAGAATAAAGCTGAACTTTGATTTGTCACCAGACATATGCCTTGAGCAGCCACTGTCTAGGTACCATAGATCGTTTTCTGCTCCAAAGCATACCTACAAAATAAATTTATATTTTAGATTTAGGTACCCAAAGTGATTTGGGTCCTTTTATGTTAGTGCCTTTCTCAACCCATACAAATTTACCTTCTGGTACTCCATAATTTTTAACATAACAGTTGTTAGGAGTATGACCATGATGATTACAATAATTACATGTATACTTATAGGTCAATTTATTACTTTTGAAATTATTGGGGGAAGTGTAGAAATCTGAGTTCTTAAATTTTAGTACAGCCCTTTCATTGACATAAGGAAGTTTACTAACACTTTCTTTTATAAAGACAGTTTTGTTTTGGCCACTATTATTATTAGGAGAATAACCAATCCCTCTTTTGTTATTTGAAGGGCGTTGATTCAACAAGATTTTGTCCAAGTTTTTAGTGCTCCTATTTAAAGTGTTTATTTCATTTGTTAATTCATGTATTTTGGATTCTTTTTCTATACATTTATTACAACTAGTGAGTTTGTTTTGAGAGTTGACTTTACTTTCTAATTCTACAATGGTTTTCTTTTGTTTAGAACATATTTTAGAAAGCTTTAGAAATTCATCATGCAATTCATTAAAAGCTTCTTGTAACTCATCATAACTATGTAATTCAAAAGAGTTACTAACCTCATCAAGTTCATCTTCTGATTGGTGTGAAGCCATTAGTGCTATTTGAGCATTCTCTTCATTGTCGGAGTCAGATGATGAGCTTATATCATTGTCATCCCAAACTATATAAGCCTTCTTTGTTTTATTGTTGTAATTGTTGACTTTGTTGTTGTTGAAGTTCTTGATATAGCTGTCCATCTTTTTAAGAGTAGGACAATCTGCTTTTATGTGGCCACTTTTGCCGCATTCAAAGCAAGTGATGTTTTGAGAGGAGGAATTTTCATTTTTTCTTGAAAATTTGTTATTCTTGAAGTTTTTGCTTTTCTTCAAGAATTTATTATATCTTTTGGCTAGAAGAATCATGTCCTCATCGTCATCAATATCACTATTTCTATCTTTAGTGACAGTATTTAGAGCAATTGATTTGTGTTTCTTTTCTATTTCTTCATTTTGCTCTAATCTCCCTAATTCTAATTCATGTTCTTGCAATTTACCAAAGAGGGTTGCAAGAGACATTTTAGACAGACTCTTCTTTTCTGATATGGCAGTAACTTTGGGTTGCCAATTTCTATTTAGGGACCTAAGAACTTTTAAGTTTAAGTCATTAGTAGATAGGTCTTTTCCTAAGGCAAGGAGATGGTTAGTAAGGTGGGTAAATCTTTTCTGCAGGTCTTGTATTTTCTCACCAGGAAGCATTCTAAAGAGTTCATACTCTTGTGACAGAGTATTGAGTCTTGAACGCTTAACTTCATCTGTTCCTTCGTGGGTGGTCTCTAAGGTTTCCCACATCTCTTTTGCAGTTTTGCAATTTGAGATTCTAAAGAATTTATCCATTCCCAAAGCCGAAGTTATAATGTTCTTGGCTTTTAGATCATATTGAACTTTTCTTTTATCTTCATTATCCCAAGCACTTCTTGGTTTTGTTTCTACTATACCACAACAAAGATGACTTGGAATAAAGGGACCGTTTTCAATGGCGTCCCAAATTTCTAAGTCTTGAGACTCAATGAAGATTCTCATCCTAATTTTCCAGAAATCGTAATGTTCACCATTAAAGTTAGGTTGACGATTTATATTGGATCCCTCTCCTAGATATTGTTTTGAGGCCATAGTTAGGATCTTAGGAGAAAATTACCTAAACTTAAGCTCTGATGCCAATTGTTAGGATATATGGCCACCTAAGAGGGGGGGGTGAATTAGGTGTAGAGACTTAAATTCAATATTTCTACTTTTATTTTAAAACTTTGCAAGTTTAAAGAGAGTTTTTCTATCAGCGGAAGTAATAAACAAAATAGTTGAGTAAAAGTAGAAGATAGTGCAAAATGTAAAAAGTTAAGGGAAGAGAAGATCACACAAGATGTATACTGGTTCACCTTCAATCTGAAGGCTACGTCCAGTCCTTCTTGTTACCAAGAAGAATTTTCCACTATTGCAAGAACCAATGATACACCTTCTTCGTCTTCTTCCAAGACTACTCACCTATTCCACTAGGCACTAGGCTAACACCGTTCTTCACAATATACTGCACTTCACCACACTTGGTGAAATGTTTACAAGACACTAACTTGTATTCTTAAGATGGTTTTTACAAGGCTTTTGAATAAGTGACTCTCTAATAGTAATTGAAACTTTAAGGATTGAATCACTCACTAAATGATCACTTAATTTAGAATCAAATAACTTGGATAAAGGCTTTTGTTTGTGCTTAAGACTTTGAATAATTTCCAGAATTGGAAAGATATGAAAATTGATATGAAAGTCTTAACACTTATGAATGAATGACAAAAATTATGAGAATTTTGTGACTTTGTGAGTATGAAAGTTGTATTCAGAATTGTGTTGAAAAGCAAGTCATAGAAGACCTATTTATAGTGTTTAATTCGTGCACATGAACCAGTGTGAGTTTGTGAAAAGTAAAGAGCTACATCAGTTCATTCAAAACAGAACCAATATACTGTTCTGGTATGTGTA
Organism: Lupinus albus; assembly: GCA_009771035.1. Classification (NCBI taxonomy): domain Eukaryota; kingdom Viridiplantae; phylum Streptophyta; class Magnoliopsida; order Fabales; family Fabaceae; genus Lupinus; species Lupinus albus. Next base: position 9,208,646 of record CM019999.1, read on the forward strand.
ATCGATTACCATATGGTGTAATCGATTACACCAGTTAAAAATTTCAAAAACAAACTCAACGGATTGATGTAATCGATTACCAAACATTGTGTAATCGATTACACTGTGAAAAAATGCATGTATCTGATGCTTTTAATATGTTGTAATCGATTACGAGTATAGTGTAATCGATTACATCATGTAAAAATTTAAAATACAAAACTCAACGGATTTATGTAATCGATTACCAGAAATGGTGTAATCGATTACAATGTGAAGAATGCACATATCTGATACTTTTAATATGTTGTAATCGATTACGAGTATGGTGTAATCGATTACATCATAGAAAATGCACATGTCTGATGAGTTTATCAACCTGTAATCGATTACCAGGGTTGTGTAATCGATTACATCATGGAAAATGTACAAGACTGATGAGTTTATCAATATGTAATCGATTACCAGAGTAGTGTAATCGATTACACTGTTTAAAAACAGAACACTTATGCTTTAGTGCAAATGATCTTGGTTTTATGCATGAGTTTTTCAGAATTTAGCCTTTATCGTATAGTTAAGAGATTTTAAGATTAAGTATCGTTTTACCTAGAAGACTTAGGCTACACATATGAGCTTCTTTGACTTTTGATTTGCTAGTCTTCTTTTTGCATTTGATGACATAGTGAGCATCATCAAAACCTTAGCCATAGGTTGGAAAAGATCACCATCTTCACAGTTGCTACATAGCTTGAGCCAAAGCATTGCTACATAACTTGAGCCAAAGTATTGCTTCATAACTTGAGCCAAATTGCTACATAGCTTGAGCCAAAGCATTGCTACATAACTTGAGCCAAAGTATTGCTTCATAACTTGAGCCAAAGTGTTGCTACATAGCTTGAGCCAAAGCATTGCTACATAACTTGAGCCAAAGTATTTCTTCATAACTTGAGCCAAAGTGTTGCTACATAGCTTGAGCCAAAGCATTGCTACATAACTTGAGCCAAAGTATTGCTTCATAACTTGAGCCAAAGTGTTGCTACATAGCTTGAGCCAAAGCATTGCTACATAACTTGAGCCAAAGTATTGCTTCATAACTTGAGCCGAAGTGTTGCTACATAGCTTGAGCCAAAGCATTGCTACATAACTTGAGCCAAAGTATTTCTTCATAAAACAACATAAAACGAATCGTAACTCTAAAGGATGAGTTTCCATGGTTTCTCATGTTTTGAAAATAAATCCAACATACCCAAAACAAGTTAGAGAGGAAGAAGAAGAGTTAGGAACAAGAGGTTTACCTCTTCTCAAGCTCTAAGATGAGTCATAAGGCTCCTTGCTCTTGAAAAGCTCTCCTCTCTCTCTCTTCTCTTCGTAGTTCTCACCCTAAAATGTGTTTTGGGTAGCTATTTTATAGACACGGCGATAAGTGTAATCGATTACAAGTATAGTGTAATCGATTACAGTGTGTAAATTACAGAGGCATCGTCGCTATGTAATCGATTACCAACATGATGTAATCGATTACATTAATACGATGTAATCGATTACATTAATACGATGTAATCGATTACCAGCAGTTTGTAATCGATTACACAGTGTAAATTTCAATGGCATCGTCGCGATGTAATCGATTACCAACATGGTGTAATAGATTACATTGTGTCAGATGTACATATCTGATGCTTTTAATATGGTGTAATTGATTACGAGTGTAGTGTAATCGATTACATAATGTAAAATACACATATCTGATGCTTTAATCAGCATGTAATCGATTACTAGGACTGTGTAATCGATTACATCATGCAAAATACAAATATCTGATGCTTTTATCAGCATGTAATCGATTACTGGGACTGTGTAATCGATTACACTGCCCAAAATTGCCATTTCTCGCTCAAGCGAGACTTCCAGGACTGATACTCTAATTTTTAAAGACTACAATTCGGGGTGTTACACTAGACACAGATGCTAGAATGTTCTTAAAACAAACAAAAAAAACATTGTCACACCCAGATGCCGAAATGTAATGACGTTGCTAGACTCAGACGCTAGAACGTTCTTAACAAAAAAAAACATTGTCGGACTCAGACGGCAAAATGTTATGACGTTGCTGGACTCAGACGCCAGAACGTTCTTTAAAAAAATATCATATTTATTTTATTGTCTCGAGCCACTATGTGCTCGTAAATTTATTTATTGTCTCGAGCCACTGAGTGCTCGCAAATTTATTTATTGTCTCGAGCCATTGAGAGCTCGAAATTTATTAATTGTCTCGAGCCACTAAAAGCTCGCAAATTTATTTATCGTCTCGAGCCACAAATGTGCTCTTAAATTTATTTATTGTCCCGAGCCATTGAGAGCTCGCAAATTTATTTATTGTCTCGAGCCACTGAGTGCTTGCAAAATTATTTACTGTCTCGAGCCACTGAGTGCTCGCAAATTTATTTATTGTATCGAGCCACTAAGAGCTCGCAAATTTATTTATTGTCTCGAGCCACTGAGAGCTCGCAAATTTACTTTACTGTCTCGAGCCACTAAGAGCTCGCAAATTTACATTACTGTCTTGAGCCACTAAGAGCTCGTAAATTTACTTTACTGTCTCGAGCCACTGAGAGCTCACAAATTTACTTTATTGTCTCAAGCCATAGAGAGCTCACAAATTTATTTCACTGTCTCGAGCAACTAAGAGCTCGTGAGTTTATTTTACTGTCTCGAGCCACTTAGAGCTCGCAAATTTATTTACTGTCTTGAGACATTGAGAGCTCGCAAATTTATTTTACTGTCTCGAGCCATTGAGAGCTCGCAAATTTTATTTACTGTATCGAGCCACTAAGAGCTCACAAATTTATTTTATTGTCTCGAGCCACTTAGTGCTCGCAAATCTACTTTCTTGTCTCGAACCACAGAGTGCTCACAAATTTATTTCATTGTCCCGAGCCATTGAGTGCTCGCAAATTTATTCTATCGGTCAATCCTTGCATGTTCATTGTCTCGGCCTTGACAAAATTAATGTTCATTTATTTACTGGTTGCTTACTACAATATAATAAAAACTTCAGTTTGCTTGCTTTCAATTAAGCAATAAGTAAGGATGGGCAGTTCTGAACACCCAATTTTATCCGACCGCTTACAAAAAAAGAAAGAAAGTAAAACTATTACAAAATCTAAAGGAATATTTTGGGTGTCCAAAGACTGTTCTTTATACATTATCTGTTCTAGTCTTATTGGCTATTATCAAGTTTTATTTTTGCGATTTAATAAGAAATGCCAAGAATGGTCATCCTGTGATGAAAAGGCAGAAATAGTTTTTTACTACACTTGAGAATTTTTTATCCATTACAATAGTTCGCTGCAGTGTTGAAACCACTTGAATTCAATTAATCACCCATTATTTGGGCAAAGTGTTTAGCCATTCTTTACAAGCCTTCTTAAAAAATTGGACAGCCAAAGACATCTTGTGGATAATTAACACTTTGATGATACAATTGTAAACTGAAAAAATCTCAACAAAAACTATGACCGTAAAAAATGTTGTATTAAGTCATATGTAAAACAAAAAGTTGCAGTTTGAATCATCACTAGAGAAGGGAAGTTGAAGTCAGTCCCGAAAAAATGCCAAAAGAATAGGATACAACGTCTGATTGGCAGAATCTTTCTAGCATTCATTTGGCAATAACTGCAGAGCTGTTACATGGTGAGATAGTTAGGAAATGATATTAAGTGATAAAATGACCAGCCGTGTATACCATCCAAGAATCCTAAAAGTCAGCACTATACAGATAAATTAAAGTAATTACTGTTGATTGTAAGAATGAGAATGCAACTAGGGGTGAATTAGTTATTGCAAAACGATGGCCAATTTTTCTGCAATATCAAAGTTAAAGTGCAGCGGAAAAAATTTGCAAAAAAAATAATGACTTTGAAAGTTAGAAAGATAAGGAGAAGAGAAGAAAGTACACATGTGTTTTATACTGGTTCACCTTCTTGACCACTAAAGGCTACGTCCAGTACTCTTGACACGCAAGAGATTCCTTTATTAAATATAATGAGTTGCAATTACAAATATCTCACCCCGAGATCTCCCTGTACCTTACACACTCACTTATACTTAATCCCTTGGAAAACCCTATTCCAAGTAACACCCTTGGTAAACACTATACCAAGTCACTCAACCCATTTCTCTTCACACCCTTGTGAAAGAAATTGAACTTTGCTAAAGTGAAGAATATACAATATGGCTTGGATTGCCTTTACAAGTGTATGTAACAATTCTAGACTTGCAATCCAAAAACAACTCTTATACTATAGATAATAATTCTCTTTAACTTTAAAAAATGTTTGGAATGCACTTAGAAGCAACTCTGAAATAACTTAGAAAGTTTGAGAGTATGTTGCTTGAAAAGTGCAGAAAATTCAGAAAGTGTGAGAGCTTTTAATGAGAATTTGTAATTTGAGTTGTTGTTGTGAGAGTATTTCAATGCCTTTATATAGGCTTCCAATCAACCATAACACCTTTACATGAATGGATTCTTCCATGGCAAGAGTTCTTATATTAAAGACTCAGTAAGCTTTACTCGTGAGAGAATAGCCAAGGAAAATTCCTTCATCCACTTTTGCATCAAACTTGCCCAATTTGTCCTTACCATTGTTTAGAATAAAACATTTACAACCGAATACATGAAGATGAGAGATGTTTGGTTTTCTACCTTTGAAGAGTTCGCATAAGGGGTTTTCTTAAGAATTGGCCTTATAAGAACTCGATTTGAAACATAACAAGCTAACTGCATCAGCCCAGAAATATTTTGGGAGGTTAGTTTCGTTTAACATTGTTCGAGCCAGTTTTTCTAAGGACCGATTCTTTCTCTCTACAACACCATTTTGTTGTAGTGTTCTAGGAGCAGAAAAATTGTGATTGATCCCGAGATCATCACAGAATTCTTCAAAAGAAGAGTTTTGAAATTCTCCCCCATGATCACTTCTTAAAGCAGCGATTTTTAGAGATTTTTCATTTTGGACTCTTTTAGCATAAATGCTAAAGGCTTTGAATGCCTCATTCTTATGAACTAAGAAGAAATTCCAAGTGTATCTAGAAAAATCATCTACTATAACAAGAGCATAATAATTACCACCAAAACTTTTTGTCCTGGAGGGACCAAATAAATCCATGTGAAGTAATTGCAATGGTCTATCAGAAGAAACTATATGCTTTGGTTTGAAAGAAGTTTTTGTTTGTTTACCTATTTGACAAGCACTACATAGTTTGTCTTTAACAAACTTCATTTTGGGTAAACCAACAACCAAATCTTTCTTAATAAGTTTATTCAAATGTTCCATGTGAATATGCGCTATTCTTCTATGCCAAAGCCATGCATCATGATTATCATTAGCTACTAAACATGTTATAGGTAAAGCAGAATCTATGTCAATCATATATATATTATTTATTCTCTTACCAACAAGTTTAGAGTCATTGGAATCCTTACTTTTGATGATGTATTTATCAGGGTAGAATGCCACTTGAAATCCTTTGTCGCATAATTGACTTATGCTTAGAAGGTTGTGCTTGAGTCCTTCAACATATAATACACCTTCTATAGTAGTTGAGGGTGGCTTGCCAATTCTACCAACTCCAAGTATTTTTCCTTTGTTGTTATCACCATATGTGATGTATCCTTTGTCCCTTGGAGTCAGGACAGAGAATTTACTTTTATCGCCCGTCATGTGTTTTGAGCAGCCGCTATCCAAGTACCATAAGTTGCTGGCGGCTCTCAAATTTTCCTGCAAAACAGGTTAAGTAATATTAGGTACCCAATTTTTCTTGGGTCCTTCATGGTTAGTCCCTTTCTCAACCCATCTATAATGTCCTAGGGGAACACCATATTTTCTAATAGAACAAGTATTTGGTGTGTGCCCATAGTTTTTACAATAAGAACATATGAGTTGATGCTTATGTATCCTAGTTTTATTTTTACTATGAGTGGATGCATGGATACATGATTTTTGAAAGATTATTTCCATTGAGGCATTTTGCTTCTTAGAAGCTTGGCTTTTAGAATAGCCTAGACCTCTTCGGTCTTTAATATGTCTCTGATCCTTTATTATCCTTTCCAAATGTTTGCTACTCTTGTTTGAATCATTAAGTTCAAAACTTAATGTTGAAACTTTATTTTCAAGAGTAATGCATTTTTGACATGAAGAGGATGATGATGATTTATTTCTAAACATTTCTAAATTCAGTTTTCTGTTATAGAAATAATTTTCTAAGTTTGACATATTCATCATGCAATTCATTAAATGCTAATTGTAATTCAGAAGAAGAAAAAGGTTTAGATTTACTTATCTCTTCATCATCAGAATGATGAGATACCAATAGCGAGAGATGAACTTGTTCGTCATTTTCTGGTTCAGATGTAGAACAAGTATTGTTGAGCATTGACCTTTTATCTTCCTCCGTTCCTTCATGCATAGTGTCTAGAGCATCCCATATTTCTTTGGCCGATTTGCAATTTGATATTTTGAAAAGTTCATCATTGCCAAGTGATGAAATGAGGATGTTTTTCGCTTTATGATCATATTGCACTTTCTTTTTATCTTCATCACTCCATGAAGATTTGGGCTTAATTTCTCTTACTCCATTGATGACAGTGAAGGGTTCATAAGGTCTTTCTTCTATAGCATTCCAGATATCCAAATCTTGTGATTCAATGAAGATTCTCATTCTGATCTTCCAGAAGTCGTAGTACTCTCCAACAAAGCTTGGAGGGCGGTTGATGTTAGAACCTTCTCCTAGGAAAGATCTTCCGGCCATCTTGGTTAGGATCAAACTTTGAGAGTAAATTACCCAAGTATATCTCTGGTGCCAATTGTAAGTATCAGAGTGCAACTAAGAGGGGGGGGGGGGTGAATTAGTTGTTTTAAAATAATGGCCACTTTTTCTGCAAAACTAAAGATTAAAGTGCAGCAGAAAATATATGCAGAAAATAATAATGAAAGAGATAAGGGAGAAGAGAATACACAGAGATTTTTATACTGGTTCACCTTCTTGTCCACCGAAGGCTACGTCCAGTACTCTTGCCACACAAGAGATTTTTCCACTAAGAATTATGAGTTGTAATTACAATATCTCACCCCGAGATTTCTATGTACCTTACACACTTCCTAATTCTTATTCACTCTTGGAAAACACCTTTCCAAGTGATTCTATTCCCCTTTCGTTTCACACCCCGTGAAAGAAAGTATTCTTGCACAAATGAAGAATGTATAACAATGGCAGATTGCCTTTACAAGTATGAAATTTGTATAACTTGCAATCCAATCAACTCTGAATATATATACCAAGATAATAATGCTCTTTATATGAAAACCTTTGAAACACTTGAACTAAAGCAACTTTGAAAAAGTACTTTGAAAGTTTAAGAACTAGTTGCCAAAAGTTCAAAGAAATATTTTCAGAATAAGTGTAAGAGCTTTTCAGAGTTGTGACAAAATTGTATGAAAATTATTATATGAATTGTGTATTTGTGTGTGTGAGTTTAGAGCCTTTATATAGACTTCCAAAACACCCTAGGTGTCTTTCTGAAAGTGTATGAGTTGTTTGGAGTGAAGGGATTTCGTTTGGAGTGAAACCTTTTCACTTTGAAATCTGAAAACTCTTCCAACAGCTCTCAGTAATCGATTACTGACTTGGGTAATCAATTACCCAAACTCTCAGTTTGCATCTATTTGAAAACAATTACACAGTCTAATCGATTACTGGATTTGAGTAATCGATTACTCAAATTCCCTGTTAACAGCTATTTGAAAATTTACACTGTGTAATCGATTACTGGATTTGAGTAATCGATTACTCAACAACACTGTTTGACAGTTTTGTTATTTTTCTTCGTGTAATCGATTACACTACTTTGGTAATCGATTACTCATAGCTGTTAGAGGTTTGAAGACTCTTTTCTTACACATGTAACCTGTTACTTAAAAGAAGTAACCTGTTACACACTATTTTTGAAAATTGTTTTAACAAATTCTAAAGTGTTTCAACTTTTCTTAAAAATGGTTTGAGCATTATAACTTTGTATATACTAAGAGTTTTAGGATAGAAGTACCTATAATGACTTAGTCTATTGTCTTGAAGCTTTGATCTTCTTTGTCTTCATAAGTAGTCTTCCTTTTCTTCTTTTTGGTGATGTTGGTGTCTTCATCAAAACCGTGCCAAGGTCAGAAGCAGAGATCTTCTTCACTTTTTACAAAGCAATGGTTTTTCTCTCAAAGATTTAACACTAAAGCACAAGGTGAATATCTCACACAGAACTTTGGGATTTCGAAAATATAATCTCAAAATCAAGTTATGAAAAATTTATGAAAAGTTTGTAAATTGTTCAAATTGTAAGAGAGACTTGGTTATTTATAGTTTTCTGGTTTCAACAGATTTAATCGATTAAATGACCTCTTAATTGATTAACGGTTTGAAAATTAGTACATTTCTGTTGAACATAATCGATTAAAAGAAAACATAATCGATTATAACTGCCAAGAATCAAAAACCAGTGTTACTGGAACTCTAGATAACCGATTAAAATAACTCTTAATCGATTAATGGGTCTGTGCAGTCAGATAATCGATTATATCACTGTTAGTATCAATTATTAGAAAAACTATAAGTTTTCTTGGTTAAGAGGTAACCCTCCAAAATAGATAGGTACTTAGTATGATGCATGATTTTCATAGAAAATATAATTTTGATGCAACCTACTAAAATGAAGAATGATGACTCTCAAAAAGGACTTTTACGAGCGCGTGTGACGATCATCATTTTGGGTTACCTAACCTAGACTCAAAGCTAAGCAAGTATATTAGGACTTCTAGAAAAACTAAAACCTTCCTAGAGTCAGAATCTTGGACATGTTGGATGTTGATGCGTCCAGTCTTCAAGCTTTTCAGGTCGGCTTTGTCTTCATTGAAACACAGGCAAGAAACAGCTGTTGCAATTTGACTAGTACTTGCAATCTCAGTCTTTGCCTTAAAGATTTGGCGACACCATCTCTATGGTGTAAGGTTTGAGATTTACAGTGATCACAAGAGCTTAATATATATGTTCGACCAGAAAGAATTGAACATGAGACATAGAAGGTAGATGGAGTTTCTTAAGGATTATGTTTTGGTCTACAATACCATCTTAGGAAGGCCAACGTGGTGGTAGATGCTCTAAGTCAGAAGTCACTACATGTGTCCGCATTGATGATCCATGAGGAGAAGTTAATGGAGGAGTTTAGAGATATGAATTTGGAGGTTCAAGTCAAACTCCATAGTATGATTTTAGGAATGCTCAAAGTGACGAATGAGTTGTTTGGTCAGATCAAGGAAATGCAAGTGGGGGATCAAGAACTAGTAGCCAAACGGACTTCGATGAAAAATGGGAAAGAAAAGGAATTCGAGTTAGATGTTAACGGGTTGTTGAGGTACAAAGGGAGAATATGTGTACCTCGTGATGCAAAATTAAGAAAATGTATTCTTCAGGAATCCCATAAGAGTAGGATGAGTTTCCATCCTGGAACTAAAAAAATGTATCATGATAAAAAGAAGTTGTTCTGGTGGTCCGGAATGTAAAAGGATGTGGCCTTATATGTGTCAACTTGTTTAATTTGCCAGATAGCCACGAATGAGCACCAGAGACCAGCGGACGAGCTACAATCATTGGAAATCCCTGTGTGGATGTGGGATAACATATCTATATGTAAGAATGAGATTGCAACTAAGACGGGGGGGGGGGGGGGGGGGGGGGGGTGAATTAGTTGTTGAAAAATAATGGCCAATTTTTCTGCAATACCAAAGTTAATGTGCAGCGGAAATAGTATGCAGAAAAATATTGACTTTGAAAGATAGAAATATAACAAATATAAGGAGAAGAGAGTACACAAGTGTTTTATATTGGTTCACCTTCTTGTCCACCGAAGGCTACGTCCAGTACTCTTGACTAACAAGAGATTCCTTTATTAAATATAATGAGTTGCAATTACAATTATCTCACCCCGAGATCTCCGTGTACCTTACACACTCACTTATACTTAATCCCTTGGAAAACCCTATTCCAAGTAACACCCTTGGAAAACACTAATCCAAGTCACTCAACCCCTTTCTCTTCACACCCTTGTGAAAGAAAGTGTACTTAGCAAAAGTGAAGAATATACAATATGGCTTGGATTGCCTTTACAAGTACATATGACAATTCTGAACTTGCAATCCAAAAACAACTCTTTATATGATAGATAATAATTCTATGAAAAAGTTTGGAATACACTTAGAAGCAACTCTGAAATAACTTTGAAAGTTTAAGAGTGTGTTGCTTAAAAGTGTAGAAAATTCAGAAAGTGTGAGAGCTTTATGAGAGTTTCAATGAGAGTTTGTAATCTGAGTTGTGTTGTTGTTAAGAGTGTTTCAATGCCTTTATATAGGCTTTCTGTAACACCTTAAATTTATCCTTCTTAAGATGCGGTAACAGTCCTGAAGAATGGGACATACTGCCAGATTCTCGCTTGAGCGAGAGGGTCTCGCCCAGTGTTTTAAATTTGGAAATTCTGGAAACCTCGCCCAAAGGAGGAATTGGTCGCTTGAGCGAGAGAAGCCTGGGCAAGCTGTGAGATTCTCGCTTGAGCGAGAGAATCTCGCCCAGGCGAGAGGGTCCATGATTTGAAATTTAAAATGTCGTGGGCTTCTCTCCCAAACGAGACATTCTCACCCGGGTGAGACTACCCAACTATAAAAGTGAAGAAAGGGTTTCACAAACCCTAATCTTGATTTCCTTTCCCCTCCTTTCTCTCCCAACGGTGGCTCCACCAAAATGAATCATTCTCTCCTCCATTAAACATCAAAACTCATCAAAACCTCTTCCTCTTGCTTCTTAGTGGCACATTGGAGGGCTTTGGCGGTGAAAATGGAACATTGGAGATTGAAGGAGATGAAGGGAGATGTGGCTCTTTGGCGTAGAAACGGAGCATACACAACCTAAGGTGATGGAGAAGACCATTGTGGTCTTAGAGTATTTCATTAGAGTCATCTTCTCCGATTTCCCTCAAGAATCGGAGAATATTAACGGATAGAAACTCTCTTGGAAGTTTGTGGTGCATGTTAGAGTCTTCACTTTCCTTGAAAAGGTATTAGCCATAAATATAGAGATATATGAGTGGTAAAAACCATTTTATTAGATTAAAATGCAATAAGCTCATTTATGGTAATACATCGTCATGAGAAACGGTTCTATCGTTAATATTTTGTATGATGATAAATATGCTATGAGTTGTTTATTGTGATAAAAATATATGAGTATATTTATGATAATGGATATTTGTAGCAATGTATGAATCACCTTTGTGGTGTAGATTACCCGGTGTGATATTGGATCACCTTCGTGGTGGAGACTTGCCCGATGTGGTATTGGATCACCTTCATGGTGTAGACTTGCCTGATGTGGTATTTGATCACCTTTGTGGTGTAGACTTGCCCGATGTGGTATTCGATCACCTTTGTGGTGTAGACTTGCCCGGTGTGGTATTGGATCACCTTTGTGGTGTAGACTTGCCTAGTGTGGTATTGGAACACCTCTGCGGTGTAGACTTGCCTGATGTGGTATTGGATCACCGTTGTGGTATTGGCTCATTGAGCTGACTTGCCCTATGTGGTATTATTTCACCTTCACGGTGTAGACTTGCCCGATGTGGTATTGGATCACCTTTGTGGTGTAGACTTGCCTGGTGTGGTATTGGATCACCTTTGTGGTGTAGACTTGTCCGGTGTGGTATTGGATCACCTTTCTGGTGTAGACTTTCCCGATGTGGTATTGGATCACCTTTGTGGTGTAGACTTGTCCGGTGTGGCATTGGATCACCGTTGTGGTATTGGCATTTTGAGCAATGACGGACTTGCCCTATTTGGTATTAGATCACCTTTATGGTGTAGATTTGCCCGATGTGGTATTGGATCACCTTTGTGGTGTAGACTTTCCCGATGTGGTTTTGGATCACCTTTGCGGTGTAGACTTGCCCTTTGTGGTATTGGCTCGTTGAGCAATGATTGTCTTGCCCTTCGTGGCATTGTATCGCCTTTGTGGTGTAGACTTGCCCTATATGGTATTGGCTCTTGGAGCAATGTATGATTAGTTCTTTGTGTGTAGTATTGTTTAGAGAATATTGTGTTGCCTGGAAAGTATTTTAATGCTATGTAAGTATGGTATAGCTTTGAGTATAGCATTGCTATTCTTTATTGAAAGAGACTATTGTATGGTGATCTTGACGAAGATTGAGTTGGATAAATGGTATGAGTATGTTGTTATAGGAGTTGATCGAAGAATGAACACCCTATGGTATATTGTACTGATTTGGATTGAATTGTCTAAGTGAGATATGATGATTATGCTAATTGGATATATGGACATTATGTGGTATGATGTATGGATTGGTATATGTTTAACATGATTGATGATAGATGTTGTATAGGTTGTAATACTTTAATGTTAATGCCTTATGTAATTCCACGTTACGGTCAATGTAGTTGGTTCTTACTCCCTTTTGTCTCTGCTTGTATGTGTTGTATATTTGAGTTCAGGTTGCGGCTGTAGTGTATCGGATACTTGCTGAGAAGAGTACAGATTAGAGTAGTTACTTTGTATAATTGATATGATATATGATTAATGTATGTAATATGAGCATCATGTTGGATTAGTCCTTTTGTAAAATTGAACTCCTCCAAAGTGTGTAACGAGATTGGGTTAACGATTGTAATAGAAGTATTCTTTGAGAAATGATAATAGTATAAATTCTGTAATTGAAAGGAAGTGTAATGACATGTTTTTAATGAAGTGAACGATTGATTATTTCCGCACCTGAAAGATGATTTGAACTTATATATATATATATATATATATATATATATATATATATATATATATATATATTCAATCAGGTTTTCTAAATCGTTTGAGTAATGTCTTTTAAAAGCAATCACTTCACTTTCATGAATAAAGTTTCAAAATTTTGTTGGGTTACAAAATCAGGTCCTTACAATATGGTATCAGAGCATAGTTAATCATGCGGCCTAGGATATGGCCTTACATGCTTCTTTGTATGACTTATGTGAATTGTTTGTTGACTATGTGATAACTGCTGATGTGGAAGATGATTGTTAAATTCTCTGCTCAAAGTTTCTGGTTGTGAACATCTTGTTGGAATTGTTATGGGTAGTTTGTGGTTGTGATTTTCCGGTTGGATTTCTTGGTGTGAGATTTATTTGTTGAGAGTTCCTAGTGGTGGATCTCTTGTTTGAGCTTTGGTCAACCTCTTGATGTGAATTTTATTTTATCACTAAGATTAAGATAATTGAAGAGGAATGATTAAATTGGCTTTCTTGGATGTTTGCTTATATGTCTCTATGGTTCTAGTTGAACAAGATTAAGATAATAGTCGTCCAATGGGACATCTAAATGAGGATTGAGGATCTTGTTTGCGTCATGAGAGTATAAACTTTGAAAGAACTATATCATATGCCTTGAAAATTGGATTTTTACTTGATTGATGATTTTTAATGATAAGAGGAATGTTAGCTCTTGATAAAGGTAGAATGATCTATAACATGAAAATTCATGGGTCATGCTATGTGGTTTCCTACATGTTCTTATTTGAGATATGTTGTTAGTTATCTTGTCGTTCTTCAGGATTAAAACAAATACGCATGATGTAGTGAGTAACCGGTTATTAGACTCGATGGCTAAATATCTACATTTTATTTTATGACATGTAACCAGGCCGTTTTACTTTGTAAAAGCCCACTAGCATGTACTTTCATGTTTTGCCTGGATATGAACATGTACATCTTGACTTATTCCTACATACGAGTTTGCTTGCAATGCATGAAGGTTTAGAAAGTTGAATGAAATGAGGAAACGTGTGTGTAACATGTTTGGTATGACCATGGAGAAATATCTATCTGAGATTAATTTTAATGCCTAATAAATGGTCCCTTGATACGTAAATTCTGGAAATAGTATGTTAATTATGTTGGTAATAGTTTGAAGAGTGATGTAAAGGATTCATATGAACATGTAAAGGAATGTATTTTATTGAATGTATTGATCATGAAGTATTGGTTTTAGATATTTTGTGCTAACAGGGAAAATGTGAAGAAAGGTAACTTTATGTGTTTAGAAGAGACTAAGTCTGGTATCCTTATTTTTATGGGTTGCAAAAGGTTATCCTCCCTTGTTTGCATTTATCTGTATATTTATGCTAAGGGGTAAAAACTCATTGTTCAAAGTAATGAATGAAGTGGGTGAAGTAATTAAATGTCATTGTGATGAGTGTGTTTGCATAAAGGTGGAATTTCCTTATATGTTTATACTTGAAGTGACTCTCTAAACCTTTGGAAACTAAAAGCGAATCGGTATGAAAAACATAATGGGCATAATAAAGTTAAGGTAACAGATTTTCAATTATGCTAGTGATTTCATATATGGGCATAAATCTGATTCTTGATGATAAACATGGATGTTGTGTTGCTTAAGTTTTAGCGGGTTAATTGATAAACAAAATTTTTGTTCTATGCTTTTGTGGGAAGTGGTATTGGGAATAGCAAAGTCATTTTCATTTTTGTACATTAAACTTTTTGTCTATGATGATTGACCTTTTGTAGTTGAATATTTGCAATGCACGATATAGTGATAATGAACACCAATTATATACTTGGATATTGTAATGTCAAAAACTTGTGTCTGTTTTATGTGCAACAGTGATGCTATGAATAATTGAAGTGTTATTGCATTGATATGTTTCGCTAAGTGAGCTATGAGAACTTTACTGTAGTGAATGACATATAACTATTGGACTAAATAGCCTTTTGAAAAATTGTGGCCAAGTCTTTCAGTATCGCATGGGAAAAACGTTGTTGATATGTTTTGAAGTGACTATGCAAACCTTACTTTCTTAAGGTGTTTGTCATGAGTCTTTTGTTTAATCTATTTTTGAAAGTCATGTTGAGTAGAGTATAATATTTGGCTGATGCATTAATTCGGTTTCATGTTGGAGATCCAAAATTTTAGCAACTGTATCCTTGACGAATGAGATGTTGTTAAAATTTTGTTGAAGAAATTATGACCGTATGGTTCCAAATATGAAGTAGACTTTAGTGCGAAATGTATGTCCATCATTGTATTTTCAGTATCTATATAAAACTCATGTTATTGGATTGAATATTTGTAAATTTGCACTTATCGTTGGTAACGAAATATCTGATTTTGGGTGAATCAATGGTTTCGTGTGTCCAGTTGAGGCTAGGAATTGGTAATTCCCTTCTACTGTATTGTTTGGTGGTAGAAATGTTTGATGTAATTGGATAATGACTTGATAGTTTGATTGCGTACAAAAAGAGAGACTCTAAAAGTCTTATTTGTTTAGATGCTTTTGTTGAATGATTACTTTGTTTCTATGTGGTAGTGAATACAATGTTTGGAATGCTATGGTAAATTTTGAGAAAATTGTGGTTATGTTTCATGTGTGGAATGAATTGATGCTATTTCCTTTGAGTGGATGTTGATCTAACTATTGCATGTTGGATGTTAAATGCTGCATCGTGGTAAATGATGGGTAAGGAGTCCCCCATTTCCTTGGTTTCGAAGGTGTTATTGTTATTCTCACCATATGTGATGATCGTCTTGGACGATTGTTAGCTTGATAGGTCATAGAGATCTATTGTTCTTGATGAATGATGGGGAATCTTTATTCCGATTATGATCTTGTTCTCTTAGTTGTTCGAGAAAGTGGTCTTGATATTTTGACTTTGAAGAGTTAGTTCATGAATTGACTTTGTGGTATCACTTATAGTGGTATATATCCTTGTTTGTCGACTAAGCAGTATTAATGGAATAGATGGTCGGGTCTAAGTTTGGTTGAGTATATTGTATGCCTATTGTTTAGGCGGAGGTAGTATTTTCCCGAGAGTAACCTAACAAAATTTTGGGGACAAAATTTGTAAAGACCCAAATTCTACCCTTGAAATTTTTTCCTTATTTTATTCCTTTTTCATGCACTTTCCTATAACTTACATTTACAAATTTCATAACCTTATTTTAAAATCTCATTTTCCACTTCACACTCAATCTATTAACCAATAACGACATACACATTCGTTTGACAGAAAAACATAATTCGTATTAATGCAGCTCAGTAACTACCTCATAAAACTAGCTATGGGTTTCCAAAATATCCATAGCTACAAATATCCAGAATTACCATTATCCATGGTCCCTAACACGTACAAAAATCAGGCCAATGATTACAAATAGTCAATTCATAATACAATGAGTTAGGTTACAAAAGAATGGACATAAGGACTTCAAAATAAAAGCCCCTAAGCTCCAAAATTAAACATCCTTACATCTTCCACCTACCTGCAATGGGATTAACATTGACCATACACAGGGAAAACACAAAGGAGTAAGTCGTTAACTCAATAAATGTCAATACAGGTTAATCCGCATTTAAAATACAAAGGAAACATTAGTGTAAGGCACATAACGTAAGTACATAAATGTAACCATTCATATATTCTTTCTTTTCTTTCCATATTATCCATATTCACCCTATAGTATATATATCCCATAATATATATTCTATTGCATGCATATTCATCCATTCCAAATCACTTTCCTTTTCATTTTAGTCATATTCACCCTATAGTATATATATCCCATAATATATATTCTATAGCATGCATATTCATCCATTCCAAATCACTTTCCATTTCATTTTAGTCATATTTACCCTATAGTATATATACCCCATAATATATATTCCATAGCAGGCATATTCATCCTTTCTAAATCACTTCCCTTTCCATTTCGTAAACTCCATGTACTCCCATCTAATACGATTAACATTTAATTATTCAATGCAACTTCGGGCAAGACTACACCACGAAGGTGATTCCAATACCACATTGGGTAAGTCTACACCATGAGGGTGATTCAATACCACGTTGGGTAAGTCTACACCACGAAGGTGATTCAATACCACGTTGGGTAATTCTACACCGTGAAGGTGATTCAACACCACATCGGGTAAGTCTACACCGTGAAGGTGATTTCAATACCACATCGGGTAAGGCTACACCGTGAAGGTGATTCAATACCACATCGGGTAAGCCTACACCGTGAAGGTGATTCAAACCCACATCGTGTAAGTCTACACCATGAAGGTGATTTCAATACTACATCAGGTAAGTCTACACCGTGAAGGTGATTCAATACCACGTTGGATAAGTCTACACCACGAAGGTGATTCAATATCACGTTGGGTAAGTCTACACCGTGAAGGTGATTCAATACCACATTGGGTAAGTCTATTTTAAAGTGACAACGTCGGGTTCTTGCTCAGGCGAGGAAATCCCGCCTTTTTAAAATTTCAGATCTGACGCTCTCGCTCAAGCGAGGCAATTCTCGCTCAGGCGAGGCATCTCTCGCTCAGGCGAGAATCTCACAACCTCGATAGGTCCTGAATGCCTCTTTTCTCGCCCAGGCGAGACAACTCTCGCTCAGGCGGGACCACCCTCGCTCAAGCGAGACCACTCTCGCTCAAGCGAGAATCCTTCAGTATAGCCCAGGATTTCACCTTCCCAGATGAGCTTCTCTCGCCCAGGCGACAATTCTCTCGCTCAAGCGAGACTCCCAGGACTGATACTATAGTTTAATGATTTAAAATCTAGGGTGTCACAATCCTCCCCCTCTTATAGGAATTTTCGTTCCCAAAAATTTTATTAGGCTATTCTCGGAAGATAATATCATCGCCTAGACTTTAAGCATAAACTGTACTCAACCAAATTCATACTCGATCGTCTAATCCATTAAGATTACTTAAACGACCTCTAATGGCACACACCACTAAATTGTGATATCACAAGGCCAATTCAGGTACAATCTCCTGAAGGTCCAAATACTAAGATCCCAATCTCGAACAACTACGAGGACGAACCTATAACCGGACTAAAGATTCCCCAGCATTCATCATGAACCAGAGGTCTCTCTGACCTATCCTGCTAACAATCATCACATACATTAAGAATTCCCAATAGCACTTCCGAAACCAAGGGAATGGGGAACTCCTTACCCCTGATCTACCACAACGCATCATCTAACATCCAACATGCACTAGCTAGTTTCACCTCCACTCAAGGAAGAAGCATAAATTTATTCCACTCATAAAACAAAACCACAATTTGCCGAAAATTTACCTTAGCATTCCCAACATTGCATGCACTACCACATAGAAACAAGGTAGTCACTCAAGAAAAGCATCTAAACAACTAAGACTTTCAGAGTCTCTCCCCGTGCACACAATCAAACTATCCATAAATTTTCCAATTACATCAAACCTTTCCACAACCATAACATACAGTAGAGGGGAACTACCAAAACCTTGACTCAATTGGACACACGAAGCCATTGATTCCCCCAAAACAAGATATTTCGTTACCAATCGACAAGTGCAACTTTACAAACACTCAGTCCCATGACATACGTTAGACATGATTACTGTAACACCCCAATTTTTAAGTCTTGAAAATCATAGTATCAGCCCTCGGACTCTCGCTTGAGCGAGAGATTCTCGCTTGAGCGAGAGAGGTTCATCTGGGAGGGTGAAATCCTGGGCTATACTAGAGGATTCTCGCCTGAACGAGAATTGTCTCGCCTGGGCGAGAAATGTCATTTTGGGTTTGTTGCCACTGTGAGATTCTCCCTTGAGCGAGAATCCCTCGCTTGAGCGAGAGGGTCAGATTTGAGTTTTTAAAATGGGCGGGATTTTCTCGCTTGAGCGAGAATCCCTCGCTTAAGCGAGAACCTGACGAGACAACATTTAATGAGAAACCCCTAAACACAATCTAGGGTTTAGAAATGAAGAAGAGTGAGAGAATAGAGCTTTTCAAGGGCAAAAAGCTTGGATACTCATCTAAGAGCTTGAGAAGAGGTAAAACTCTAGATTCTAACTCTCTTTTTCTCTCTTAAACTCACTTTGGGTATGTTGGATCTCTTCTCAAACATGAAGAAAACCATGGAAACTAATCCTTTTGAGTGGTGGTTCATTTTATGTCATTCTTACCTTGTAAACACTTGGTTTAGAAATAGTATCTCAAGAATGGAAAGGATTGTGGGTTGATTCATGAAAACCCCAAAAAAAACCCTAAAAGTGAAAACGTGGTAAAAGGAGAGAATGAGTAAAATGCTAGAGGTATAAGATGAGTTTACCTCCAAATATTGGAATATGAGATGTTATGCATGTTTTAGATGGTTGAATATTTATGATGAATATTTTGTATGACTAAATGGTGCAATATAAGTTGTTTATGTGATATTTGGAATAAATGACTAACATTGTGTTATGTGGTGGGATGAGGAAAGATCCTAAGGTTGGAGGCGGTGTCGGTGGAACTTGAGAAGTTGCCAAGAACCAAACACAACACTCACCTAGGTAAGGATAAGTTTTTAATTGTACATTTGAACTCGAAATGTGTATTCTCTGATTATGCAATGATTGAGTTGTAAAGTAAGCATTTAGTATAAACATATATGGGTGTGTTTATATTAAAATAGGCGTAGGTTTACGGAAAAGAAAGTATGTGTACTTATGGTTATGTGATTGATTGAGTTGTGAATCACGTAATTAGTATAAACATATATGGGTGTGTTTATACTAATGTGGGCGTGGATTTACCGAAAATGTTTTATGGTAAAATTAATGAAAGGGAAATGTATTTTTAGCCGACCATGAATGGTTAGCGACTCTGGCTTGAGTATATAAGCAAAACTCTGGCTTGAGTATATAAGCAAAACTCTGGCTTGAGTATATAAGCACGTTTTGTTTTAAGAAAAATGAGAATCTGCTGTTAGCTAACCCTAAGGGGTATAGTGACTTTGGCTCAAGTTATGCAGCAAAACAAAAATGAATTTCAAAGATGGTTTACTAACCCTTTTTTTTAATGTGGATTATCTTATAATGATGTTTATTGAATTAATGACTTACTCCTTTGTGTGTTCTGTGTTTTGTCATTGATAATCCCATTGCAGATAAACAGGTGATATGAGGGAGGCTCATTTTTGGGAGATTTAGGAGCTTTATATTTTGGATTCTTTTATTTGCACTACTTTTGTACATGAGTGCATAGTTGATAGTTCATACATTATGTAACTACGAATATATATTAACTTACATGGTGTTGTAACTTTGGATATGTATAGCTATGAGTATTTTGGAACCCCATAGCTAGCTATATGCGGTGGTTACCAGGTTTAATTAATGAGAATTATGTTTTTCCATCGAATGACTGTGTATGTGAATAATGAGTAGATCGCGAAGAAGGAAATAAGAATTTTAAGTAAAGTAATTAAATTTGATAGTGTGAGATATGAGAGATTGTATGTAATTGAACTAATTTGAGATAAAATTTTCAAGGGTAGAATTTCGGTTTTTACAATTACCCCAATTACGCTTGCAATTCTATATTCAGTACCCCACTTGCAGCAGGTCTAGAATTACATGGTTATAGTCGTATCACGAAAATTTTAACAACTTCATACTTACCAAGATACGGTTGCTAAAATTTTGGGATTCTCAAACATCATACGAAATCAATGTTTAACCACAAGCTACGTTTTGTAACACCCCGAATTTTAGTCTTTAAAAATTAGAGTATCAGTCCTGGAAGTCTCGCTTGAGCGAGAGATTCTCGCCTGAGCGAGAAAGGATCACCTGGGAGGGTGAAATCCTGGGCTATACTAGAGGATTCTCGCCTGAGCGAGAGTTGTCTCGCCTCGGCGAGAAATGGCAATTTTGGGCAGTGTAATCGATTACACAGTCCCAGTAACCGATTACAAGCTGATAAAAGCATCAGATATTTGTATTTTGCATGATGTAATCGATTACACAGTCCTGGTAATCGATTACATGCTGATAAAAGCATCAGATATGTGTATTTTACATTATGTAATCGATTACACTACACTCGTAATCGATTACAACATATTGAAAGCATCAGATATGTACATCTGACACAATGTAATCGATTACACCATGTTGGTAATCGATTACATAGCGACGATGCCTTTGTAATTTACACTATGTAATCGATTACAAACTGATGGTAATCGATTACATCGTATTAATGTAATCGATTACACCATGTTGGTAATCGATTACATCGCGACGATGCTTTTATAATTTACACAGTGTAATCGATTACACTATACTTGTAATCGATTACACTTATCGCAGTGTCTATAAAATAGAAACCCAAAACACATTTTAGGTTAGAGAACTTCGAAGAGAAGAGAGAGAGGAGAGCTTTTCAAGACCAAGGAGCCTTAGGACTCATCTTAGAGATTGAGAAGAGGTAAACCTCTTGTTCCTAACTCTTCTTCTTCCTCTCTAATTTGTTTTGGGTATGTTGGATTTATTTTCAAAACATGAGAAACCATGGAAACTCATCCTTTAGACTTATGGTTCGTTTTATGTTGTTTTTATCTTGCAAACTCTTGGTTTAGAGATAGTATCTCAAGAATGGAAAGGGGCGTGGGTTGATTCATGAAAAACCCAAAAACCCTAAAAGTGAAAATGTGGTAAAAGGAGAGAATGAGTAAAATGTTAGAGTTAGAAGACGAGTTTACCCCAAATTTTGAAATATGAGATGTTATGCATGTTTTAGATGGTTGAATATTGATGATGAATATTTTGTATGATTAAATGATGCAAAATAAGTTGTTTATGTAATATTTGGAATAAATGACTAACATTGTGTTATGTGGTGGGATGAGAAAAGACCCTAAGGTTGGAGGTGGTGTCGGTAGAACTCGAGAAGTTGCCAAGAACCGAACCCCAATACTCACCAAGGTAAGGATAAGTCTTTAATTTTGCATTTGAAATAGAAAATGTGTATGTTCTGGTTATGCAAAGACTAAGTTGTACATTACGAATTTAATATAAACATATATGAGTGTGTTTATATTAAAGAAGGCGTAGATTTACGGAAAAGGAAAATGTGTGTGTTTACGGGTTATGCCATAATTATATTGTAAATCACGTGTTTAGCATAAACATATATGGGTGTGTTAATACTAAAGATGGCGTGGATTTACAGGGAATGATTGATGGTGAATTCGATGGAAAGAAAATATATTTTTAGCCGACCATGAATGGTTAGCGAATTTGGCTCAAGTTATGAAGCAATACTTTGGCTCAAGTTATGTAGCAATGCTTTGGCTCAAGCTATGTAGCAACACTTTGGCTCAAGTTATGAAGCAATACCTTGGCTCAAGTTATGTAGCAATGCTTTGGCTCAAGCTATGTAGCAACACTTTGGCTCAAGTTATGAAGCAATACCTTGGCTCAAGTTATGTAGCAATGCTTTGGCTCAAGCTATGTAGCAACACTTTGGCTCAAGTTATGAAGCAATACTTTGGCTCAAGTTATGTAGCAATGCTTTGGCTCAAGCTATGTTGGAACACTTTGGCTCAAGTTATGAAGCAATACTTTGGCTCAAGTTATTTAGCAATGCTTTGGCTCAAGCTATGTAGCAACACTTTGGCTCAAGTTATGAAGAAATACTTTGGCTCAAGTTATGTAGCAATGCTTTGGCTCAAGCTATGTAGCAACACTTTGGCTCAAGTTATGAAGCAATACTTTGGCTCAAGTTATGAAGCAATACTTTGGCTCAAGTTATGTAGCAATGCTTTGGCTCAAGCTATGTAGCAATACTTTGGCTCAAGTTATGTAGCAATGCTTTGGCTCAAGTTATGTAGCAATACTTCGGCTCAAGTTATGTAGCAAAACTTTGGCTCAAGTTATGTAGCAATACTTTGGCTCAAGTTATGTAGCAACGCTTTGGCTCAAGCTATGTAGCAAAACTTTGGCTCAAGTAATGTAGCACAAAATGAATTTATAAAACAAATAGTTTACTAACCCCTTTTTCTAATGTGGATTATCTTATAATGACGTTTATTGAATTAACGACTTACTCCTTTGTGTGTTTTGTACTTTTGTCATTGATAATCCCATTGCAGGTAAGTAGATGAATGGAGTATGCTCGGTCGGGAGCTTTAGGAGCTTTAGACTTCGGATTCACTATTTATGTTTCGTATTCTAAATGACTACTTGTGGATTTAAATGTTTGTAACCATGTCTAACTATTAGTTGAATATTTGTAACCATGCGTAATGTTATTTTGGAGGATTAGAACCTTTGAGGTCTTAGTACTCATAGGGAATGATATGAATGAATCATGTTTTTCTGCAATATGAATTGGATGATAATATAATAGGTTAAAAGATTTGTTCAAGGAATGATTCATGAGGACTTCTAATTAAAATGATTATGTATGACATTATTGATTCATGGATTGAGTGTGGGGAGAGAAATAAGATTTTGGAGTAAGGATATTAAATTGGTAATGTGAGTTTTGAGTGATTGCATGGAATTGAATTAAAATGAGAAAAATTTTCAAGGGTAGAAAATGGGGTCGTTACAATATGGTATCATAGCATAGTTAGTCCTGCGGCCTAGGGCATGGCCTTACTTGCTTCTTTGTATCTTGTAATTGATGGGACTATGTGGTTTAAGTGAACTGTTGTGTGGTTATGTGCTGATTTGTCTGGTTTGATAGTTAACTTACTGACTAGTACATGAGTACAGGTACGCATGGCTGAAAGAGGAAGAGAAACGAGCCAGGATACTTCCGATGATCTCTTGGTATAGATGTTAGAGGTGCTTCATGGCATGAATGAAAACTTACGAAATTTGAATCGGAGCGTAGCTCTAGGTCCAGGCTCTCTGTCCCAGAGCGGATTCGCTCCGAATGCTGCTGTTGAGTGGGCCCTAGGGATGGGGTGTACTAACATGAAGGCGGTTGGAGTGGCGACCTCCAAATCCAATATCCCCAAGAGCGTCGGGCCTCATAGAAACTTTGTGCACGGAAGGGGCAAGGGCAAGATGTTTCCCGAAGAGCAAAAGCTTTGTCTCTCACCTACTGGCACTCGGAGGTACACATCGCATGGGCGGAGGACCCATGCAAATGTCGGGGGATCACAGCTAAACACCCCTTCCTGGTGCAGCAAGTGTAATCGAAAACATGATGGAGGATCGTGTTTTGGAACGACAAATCGCTGTTCTCGTTGCAAGGAGACCGGACATGTCAAGAGGTATTGTCCTATGTCACGGCAGAGTATGAATGCCATGGAGACTGGACGACCTCAATCTATCCGCAGAATGGTTACCATGTATGGTGCAGGGACATCAGGTGTCGATGATCCGGCGAGAGGTAAATTGCATGGTGACAGGTATTCCTTGTTTAGTGTTGTTGAATTCGGGAGCGACACACTCCCTGATATATGTGTTAAATATGAAAAACTGGCTGAGATTGCAAACTGAGTCAGTACTTCCGACTTGGTCGTGACCACCCAATCTATGTGCTGGTGGTGGTGTCGACGTTTATGTTCTAGTGTCCGATTGTGGTAAATGGTGTGATATTTACCGTAGATTCAGTCTGCTTGTCGTTATCCCAGTTAGATATAATTTTGGGGATGGACTAATTGTCAGCAAATCATGTTGTGATTGAATAGTGCTGACAAGGTTGTGGCGGTTAGGGATCTGTGCGAGATCTCTGACTAGGCTAGTGGTTTGGTTCCAGTGTCGGCTAAGAGAGTCAGGACCCTCCTTCGAAAAAGGGATCGGTATTCATTCAGTAAATGTCACAAGAGGGTATTTAAGAACTCGTTAGTATTTCGAGATGTTAAGATTTGAAAGAACTATTTATTTTGTCTTGGAAAGTGGACTTTCGTCTATGAATGATTGACTTTTATAATAAGTATACTGACAAGAAAAATGTTTAAGTCGGGGATGCTTGTTTTCTCTTATGAGTTGTTAATGGTTAATTCCCTTTGTTAGCCTTAGTGTGTATGCGCACGCTAAGAGGTGAAACTCATATTTCGGAAATGAAATAGAGGTTAGATAAATTACCTAAAGGTCCTTGCGACGAATGTGTTTACATGGACGTTGACTAATCATATGTATTATCATTTTGAGTGACCTATGGTTGGTACCCCAAAATCGATTAAGTATGAAAAAGTTATTTTTGATTCTTGTGTATGAAGCTTCTGGTCTATGAAATTTTTTTTTTTGTTAAAGATGAGTACCCGCCGTAACAAATGTATATTGGTATTGAACACCAAGCTATGTGCGGGGATGTTGAACCTCAAAAACTTATTTTGGATCGGGAGTGTCTCAGTGTACGGTTGGGGTAAATGGTAGAACCTTTACTATAGTGTTGATATGCGCGATGATGTCCCAGTTGGATTTAATCCTGGAAATGGACTAGCGATCAGCAAATTGTGTTATGTTTAACTATGTGTACTTGTTGAGGTGAAGAATTAAGATCTAGTTGCATTGATATGTATATGGGTGCAAAAGGGTAAGACTTATAATGATAGTTGAGAAAAGAGGTTAGTTAAGTTACTTACCCCGCCAATGTGATGAATGCAATGGAATAGACGTGAATCTTTTGGTCATGAATGATCGATTCTTTTGCGGTAGGACATTGGCAATGCATGAAATAGTGGTGGTGTACCTCAATTGTTTGCGTTGAATGTTGTACCGGCAAAAGTTGTTGTTGTTTCGTGGACGTCAGTAATTACGGTGTATGGGTGTGGTGTCACCATATGAGAGAAGGAGTTTTAGGGTATGTTGAAATGAGTATGTGTTACTTTTGACATGATAATTTGATTTCTTCGATTAAGTTGTCGTGAGTCGTGGGTTCAAACCGTTTTCGAAAATCAGTTTTGGGTGAAACATAGCATGTGGCTAAATAATGATTTAATGTCATGTTGGAGAATTCCGAAATTTTAGCAACTATATCGGAATGAGTATGAGGTTGTTAAAAGTTTAGTGATATTAGATGTCCATGTATTTCCGGATGTAATGCGAGTGGGTTGATAAGTTTATTTTGTTGACGGAATTGGAGTGACCAAACCGAACGCAAGTTGTAGGTCGAGTGTGGGTCGAATTGTGCTTGCCGATTGGTAACGGAATACCTAGTTTTGGTGTGAATAAATGGTTTTATAGTTTAAGTGGAGGCTAGAAATTGGTAATTTCTTTAGACGATAAGATTTGATGGTAGAAATATTTGGTGTAATTAGACAATTATTGGATAGTTGAATTGTGTACGATGGATGAGACACTAAGAGTCATATTGTGTAAGTACTTTGTTGATTGAGTGAAATAGAATTGTGCTAAATTCTTGAATGGAGATAAAACTAGCTAGTGTATGATGGATGTTAAAAGACGCATTTCGATAGATATGAGATAAGGAGTTCCCCATTCGCTGAAGTTCGGGAATGATATCGAAATTCTTAACGTATGTTAGGATTGATAGATGGATAAGTGCTAGAGATCTATGGTTCTTGATGGATATAGGGAAATTCCTTAGCCTGAATTATGGATTAGTTCCCATGGCACTCGAGTTATTAAAGGCTGACACCTTAATATTTGGACATTGATGAATTAGTTCATGAATTGGTGGGTGATGTCACGGTTTAGTGGTGTATGCCCTTAGTGACTGATTAAGCGATCTTAATGGAGTAGATAATCGATTATGATTTTGGTGGAGTATCCTTGTGCCTAAGGTCTAGGTGATGATATTATTTCCGAGGTATGTTTAATTTTCGGGGACGAAAATTCTTATAAGAGGGGGAGGATTGTAACACCCCGAATTTTAGTCTTTAAAAATTAGAGTATCAGTCCTGGAAGTCTCGCTTGAGCGAGAGATTCTCGCCTGAGCGAGAAAGGATCACCTGGGAGGGTGAAATCTTGGGCTATACTAGAGGATTCTCGCCTGAGCGAGACTTGTCTCGCCTCGGCGAGAAATGGCAATTTTGGGCAGTGTAATCGATTACACAGTCCCAATAACCGATTACATGCTGATAAAAGCATCAGATATTTGTATTTTGCATGATGTAATCGATTACACAGTCCTGGTAATCGATTACATGCTGATAAAAGCATCAGATATGTGTATTTTACATTATGTAATCGATTACACTACACTCGTAATCGATTACAACATATTGAAAGCATCAGATATGTACATCTGACACAATGTAATCGATTACACCATGTTGGTGATCGATTACATAGCGACGATGCCTTTGTAATTTACACTATGTAATCGATTACAAACTGATGGTAATCGATTACATCGTATTAATGTAATCGATTACACCATGTTGGTAATCGATTACATCGCGACGATGCTTTTATAATTTACACAGTGTAATCGATTACACTATACTTGTAATCGATTACACTTATCGCAGTGTCCATAAAATAGAAACCCAAAACACATTTTAGGTCAGAGAACTTCGAAGAGAAGAGAGAGAGGAGAGCTTTTCAAGACCAAGGAGCCTTAGGACTCATCTTAGAGCTTGAGAAGAGGTAAACCTCTTGTTCCTAACTCTTCTTCTTCCTCTCTAATTTGTTTTGGGTATGTTGGATTTATTTTCAAAACATGAGAAACTATGGAAACTCATCCTTTAGACTTATGGTTCGTTTTATGTTGTTTTTATCTTGCAAACTCTTGGTTTAGAGATAGTATCTCAAGAATGGAAAGGGGCGTGGGTTGATTCATGAAAAACCCAAAAACCCTAAAAGTGAAAATGTGGTAAAAGTAGAGAATGAGTAAAATGTTAGAGTTAGAAGACGAGTTTACCCCCAAATATTGAAATATGAGATGTTATGCATGTTTTAGATGGTTGAATATTGATGATGAATATTTTGTATGATTAAATGATGCAAAATAAGTTGTTTATGTAATATTTGGAATAAATGACTAACATTGTGTTATGTGGTGGGATGAGAAAAGACCCTAAGGTTGGAGGTGGTGTCGGTAGAACTCGAGAAGTTGCCAAGAACCAAACCCCAATACTCACCAAGGTAAGGATAAGTCTTTAATTTTGCATTTGAAATAGAAAATGTGTATGTTCTGGTTATGCAAAGACTAAGTTGTACATTACGAATTTAATATAAACATATATGAGTGTGTTTATATTAAAGAAGGCGTAGATTTACGGAAAAGGAAAATGTGTGTGTTTACAGGTTATGCCATAATTATATTGTAAATCACGTGTTTAGCATAAACATATATGGGTGTGTTTATACTAAAGATGGCGTGGATTTACAGGGTATGATTGATGGTGAATTCGATGGAAAGAAAATATATTTTTAGCCGACCATGAATGGTTAGCGAATTTGGCTCAAGTTATGAAGCAATACTTTGGCTCAAGTTATGTAGCAATGCTTTGGCTCAAGCTATGTAGCAACACTTTGGCTCAAGTTATGAAGCAATACTTTGGCTCAAGTTATGTAGCAATGCTTTGGCTCAAGATATGTAGCAATACTTTGGCTCAAGTTATGAAGCAATACTTTTGCTCAAGTTATGTAGCAATGCTTTGGCTCAAGCTATGTAGCAACACTTTGGCTCAAGTTATGAAGCAATACTTTGGCTCAAGTTATGTAGCAATGCTTTGGCTCAAGCTATGTAGCAATACTTTGGCTCAAGTTATGAAGCAATACTTTGGCTCAAGTTATGTAGCAATGCTTTGGCTCAAGCTATGTAGCAACACTTTGGCTCAAGTTATGAAGCAATACTTTGGCTCAAGTTATGTAGCAATGTTTTGGCTCAAGCTATGTAGCTACACTTTGGCTCAAGTTATGAAGCAATACTTTGGCTCAAGTTATGTAGCAATGCTTTGGCTCAAGCTCTGTAGCAACACTTTGGCTCAAGTTATGAAGCAATACTTTGGCTCAAGTTATGTAGCAATGCTTTGGCTCAAGCTATGTAGCAACACTTTGGCTCAAGTTATGAAGCAATACTTTGGCTCAAGTTATGAAGCAATACTTTGGCTCAAGTTATGTAGCAATGCTTTGGCTCAAGCTATGTAGCAATACTTTGGCTCAAGTTATGTAGCAATGCTTTGGCTCAAGCTATGTAGCAATACTTCGGCTCAAGTTATGTAGCAAAACTTTGGCTCAAGTTATGTAGCAATACTTTGGCTCAAGTTATGTAGCAACGCTTTGGCTCAAGCTATGTAGCAAAACTTTGGCTCAAGTACTGTAGCACAAAATGAATTTATAAAACAAATGGTTTACTAACCCCTTTTTCTAATGTGGATTTTCTTATAATGACGTTTATTGAATTAACGACTTACTCCTTTGTGTGTTTTGTACTTTTGTCATTGATAATCCCATTGCAGGTAAATAGATGAATGGAGTATGCTAGGTCGGGAGCTTTAGGAGCTTTAGACTTCGGATTCACTATTTATGTTTCGTATTCTAAATGACTACTTGTGGATTTAAATGTTTGTAACCATGGCTAACTATTAGTTGAATATTTGTAACCATGCGTAATGTTATTTTAGAGGATCAGAACCTTTGAGGTCTTAGTACTCATAGGGAATGATATGAATGAATCATGTTTTTCTGCAATATGAATTGGATGATAATATAATAGGTTAAAAGATTTGTTCAAGGAATGATTCATGAGGACTTCTAATTAAAATGATTATGTATGACATTATTGATTCATGGATTGAGTGTGGGGAGAGAAATAAGATTTTGGAGTAAGGATATTAAATTGGTAATGTGAGTTATGAGTGATTGCATGGAATTGAATTAAAATGAGAAAAATTTCAAGGGTAGAAAATCGGGTCGTTAAACGTTTCACCCAAGAATTATTTTCAAAAATGGTTTGAACACACGATTCATGGCAACCATATCTTGAAAACAAGGTTTACGTAATCATTTCAACATAACTCAAAACCCCTTTCTCTCATACGGTTACACTACACTCATACATAACAGTTACTGACGCACATGAAACAGAAAAAACTTTTGTCGGTACAACATTCAAAGCAGATAATTGATGTACACCACCACTATATCGTGCATTGCCAATGTTCTACTGCAAAAGGACCGATCATCATAGACCAAAAGTTTCACGTTTATTCAAATGCATTCATCACATTGACGGGGTAAGTAACTTAACTAGCCTCCTTCCTTATCTGACAATATAAGTTTTACCCCTTAGCATACCTATACCGATCAATGCAAACTCGATCTTAAATCCTCACTAAGATACTCAACAAAAATCTTTCACATCAACAATTTTCACATAGTTAAGCATAACACGATTTGTTGACCGCCAGTCCCTTGTCAGGGTTAATTCCACATTGGACATCATTAAGCGTATCAAAACTATGGTAAAGGTCCCACCATTTACCTCAACCATACACTGAGACACCAGTATCGATACCCACCACCGGTACACTAGGTGGGGTGGATACAACTATATCGACAACAATGACTAGGTGTACAATTTCAATCGGTTCACACATTCAACAAATACGAGGAGTGTATCGCTCCCGAATCAAACAACACTAAAATAAAATACCTGCCACCATACATTTACCTTGGGCCAGGCCAGCCACATCTGATGCCTCCACACCACTCATGGTAAACACCCTGCCCGGGTTTTTTGTCCTCTCAGCCTGAACAACATTCTGTCGTTGATCCAGTTTGGGGCAAAACCTTTTGATGTGCCCTAGCACCTTGCAGTGGAAGCACCCATTTCCCGATCCTGGACATGTACTTCCATAATGGTGCCTACCACATTTGTCGCACAAGCGAGTAGTGACTCCCCCTTTAGAGACGGCAGAAGATTTTGATCCTTGATAATTTCGGTCATGGTATCCATTGGGCGCTGCATAAGGTTTATGGTTATCCTCAAACATCCTTTCCTTACCCTTGTCTTGGTTATGATTTCTCTGAGGGCCAAAGTTTCTCGGAGGATTAACTCTAGGGGTCACCTCTTCATCCGCTGCCAGGTCATCTTCATACATCCTACACTTGTTAACCAAGGTAGGAATATCAGCAATCTCTTGATGTCCAAACATCATCTTCAGCTTGGGTCTCAAACCCGACTCAAACTTTGAACACTTAGACCTTCCGTCCATTTCCAATGCAGAGTAGGGGCAAAATCAGGCCAATTCCTCGAATTTAGCCTCATATTCCCCCACCAACATGTTTCCTTGCTCCAACTTCAAGAACTCCATTTCCTTCTTCCTCTTCAAAGCAACAGGGAAGTATTTATGAAGGAATTTCGCCTTGAATGTACCCCAGGAAATCAATTGTCCCCCCGCCTCCATTTGGCGTCGAGTAAACTCCCACCAGTTCTCGACCTCCTTCACTAGCATATAAGTGGCATAGGCCAACTTCTTAACCTCCGAACAGTTCATGGCCCGGAAGATCCACTCCATTCCCTGAATCCACTCAATGGCAGCATTAGGAGCAAATCCCCCTTGGAACTGACTGGGGTTCCTTCTGCAAAACTCATCCAGACCTTGGTACTCTGCCGATCCAGGTGGGACTAGGGGTTGTGAAATCGGACTTGGTGCAGGGTTCTGATTCAGATTACGCAAGTTCTCGTTCATCTGTTGTAGTGCAGCCACCATTTGAACCAACAAATCATTCTAAACATTCTGACTCATTCCTTTTCCAGCCATGTCTTAACCTGCGCTCATGGATAGTCAGTATACCAATTTAACTCACACAAGTCAGGTTATCACATAGTCTCAAAGCACATTACATGTCACTACACCAAGGCTACATGCTTTAAACATTCAATTCACACAATCTCAACTAGTCAAATCATAAACATGTTACAAAAAATCAAGTAAGGCCATACCCTAGGCCGCAGAATTAACTATGCTCTGATACCATATTGTAAAGACCCAAATTTCACCCTTGAAATTTTTTCCTTATTTTATTCCTTTTTCATGCACTTTCCTATAACTTACATATACAAATTTCATGACCTTATTTTAAAATCTCATTTTCCACTTCACACTCAATCTATTAACCAATAACGACATACACATTCGTTTGACAAAAAAACATAATTCATATTAATGCAGCTCAGTAACTACCGCATACAACTACCTATGGGTTTCCAAAATACCCATAGCTACAAATATCCAGAATTATCATTATCCATGGTCCATAACACGTACAAAAATCAGGCCAATGATTACAAATAGTCAATTCATAATACAATGAGTTAGGTTACAAAAGAATGGACATAAGGACTTCAAAATAAAAGCCCCTAAGCTCCAAAATCAAACATCCTTACATCTTCCACCTACCTGCAATAGGATTTACATTGACCATACACAGGGAAAACACAAAGGAGTAAGTCGTAAACTCAATAAATGTCAATATAGGTTAATCCACATTTAAAATACAATGGAAACATTAGAGTAAGGCACATAACTTAAGTACATAAATGTAACCAATCATATATTCTTTCTTTTCTTTCCATATTATCCATATTCACCCTATAGTATATATATCCCATAATATATATTCTATAGCATGCATATTCATCAATTCCAAATCACTTTCCTTTTCATTTTAGTCATATTCACCCTATAGTATATATATCCCATAATATATATTCTATAGCATGCATATTCATCCATTCCAAATCACTTTCCTTTTCATTTTAGTCATATTCACCCTATAATATATATATCTCATAATATATATTCTATAGCATGCATATTCATCATTTCTAAATCACTTCCCTTTCCATTTCGTAAATTCCATGTACTCCTATCTAATACGATTAACATTTAATTATTCAATGCAACTTCAGGAAAGACTACACCACGAAGGTGATTTCAATACCACGTTGGGTAAGTCTACACCATGAGGGTGATTCAATACCACGTTGGGTAAGTCTACACCACGAAGGTGATTCAATACCACGTTGGGTAATTCTACATCGTGAAGGTGATTCAATACCACATCGGGTAAGTCTACACCGTGAAGGTGATTTCAATACCACATCGGGTAAGTCTATACCGTGAAGCTGATTCAATACCACATCGGGTAAGTCTACACCGTGAAGGTGATTCAATACCACATCGGGTAAGTCTACACCATGAAGGTGATTTTAATACCACATCGGGTAAGTCTACACCGTGAAGGTGATTCAATACCACATCGCGTAAGTCTACACCGTGAAGGTGATTCAATACCATGTTGGGTAAGTCTACACCACGAAGGTGATTCAATACCACGTTGGGTAAGTCTACACCATGAAGGTGAGTCAATACCACGTTGGGTAAGTCTACACCATGAAGGTGACTCAATACCACGTTGGGTAAGTCTATACCACGAAGGTGATTCAATACCACATCGGGTAAGTCTACACCATGAAGGTGAATTCAATACCACATCGGGTAAGTCTACACCATGAAGGTGATTCAACACATTTACAAACAACAATTCCATGCATCGTTTATTAAGAACATACCCATATATGTTTATAATAAATAAGCGACTTGCATCTTAACCACTTTCAAAACCAGAAAATACACACCTTTTCCATTATAAAGTACAATCAAGGACTTATCCTTACCTTGGTGAGCATTGGGGACGTTTCCGAGTAATTTTACAAGTTTCCTCCACGATTACCTCCAACCTTAGGATCTTTCCTCATCCATACCAAACAACAACAAAGGTCAGTACTTTATACAAAATAACATATAAAGAACTCATGTCTCATCTTTTACACATGCAAGGCATTCACACATTTTCAATGTTTCTAAACTACTTCCATTAAGAGTTTCCAAACATCTAAACGTACATATTCATCTCATACATCAACATTAGAGCACAAACTCATCTTCTACATCTAACATTTCATCCATTTCCTTTTTACTTACATTCTCATTTTGGGGGTTTTTGGTTTTCATGAATAAACCCACAAAACCTTTCCATTCATCAAATACCAACTTTAATCCAAGAGTTTACAAGATAAAAACAACATAAAATGAACCATAACTCTAAAGGATGAGTTTCCATGGTTTCTCATACTTTGAGAAGAGATCCAACATACCCAAAACAAGTTAGAGAGGAAGAAGAAGAGTTAGAAACAAGAGGTTTACCTCTTCTCAAGCTCTAAGATTATACCTAAGGCTCTTTGCTCTTGAAAAGCTCTCCTCTCTCTCTTTTCTTCAAAGTTCTAACCCAAAAATGTGTTTGGGGTTTCTATTTTAATGTGACATTGTCGGGTTCTCGCTCAAGCAAGCCCATTCTCGATCAGGCGAGGAAATCCCGCCTTTTTAAAATTTCAGATTTGACGCTTTCGCTCAAGCGAGGCAATTCTCGCTCAGGCGAGGCATCTCTTGCTCAAGCGAGGATCCTCTCGCTCAGGCGAGAATCTCACAGCCTCGACAGGTCCTGAATGCCTCTTTTCTCGCCCAGGAGAGACAACTCTCGCTCAGGCTAGACCATCCTCGCTCAAGCGAGAATCCTTCACTAAAGCCCAGGATCTCACCTTCCCAGGTGAGCCTCTCTCGCCCAGGCGACAATTCTCTCCCTCAAGCGAGACTCCCAGGACTGATACTATAGTTTAATGACTTTAAAATCTAGGGTGTCACAAAATTTCTTGTTAGGGGGGAAGGATTTTAACACCCTAAATTTATCCTTCTTAAGATGCGGTAACAGAACTGAAGAATGGGACATACTGCTAGATTCTCGCTTGAGCGAGAGGGTCTCGCCTAAGCGAGAGACTCAGTGTTTTAAATTTGGAAATTTGGGGAACCTCGCCCAAGCGAGGAATTGGTCGCTTGAGCGAGAGAAGCCTGGGTAGGCTGTGAGATTCTCGCTTGAGCGAGAGAATCTCGCCCAGGGGAGAGGGTCCGTGATTTGAAATTTAAAATGTCGTGGGCTTCTCGCCCAAGAGAGACATTCTCGCCAGGACGAGACTACCCAACTATAAAAGTGAAGAAAGGGTTTCACAAACCCAAATCTTTATTTCCTTTCCCCTCCTTTCTCTTCTAACGGCGGCTCCACCGAAATGAACCATTATCTCCTCCACTAAACATCAAAACCTCTTCCTCTTGCTTCTTAGTGGCACCTTGGAGGGCTTTGGCGGTGAAAATGGAACATTGGAGATTGAAGGAGATGGAGGGAGATGTGGCTCTTTTGCGGAGAAACGGACCTTACGCAACCTATGGATTGGTATAATGTATGGATTGGTATATGTTTAACATGATTGATGTTAGATGTTGTATAGGTTGTAATACTTTAATGTTAATGCTTTATGTAATTCCACGCTATGGACAACGTAGTTGGTTCTTACTCCCTTTTGTCTCTGCTTGTATGTGTTGTGTATTTGAGTTCAGGTTGCGGCTGTAGCGTATCGGATACTTTTTGAGAAGAGTACAGATTAGAGTAGTTACTTTGTATAATTGATATGATATATGATTAATGTATGTAATATGAGCATCATGTTGGATTAATCCTTTTGTAAAATTGAACTCCTCCAAAGTGTGTAACGAGATTGGGTTAATGATTGTAATAGAATTATTCTTTGAGAAATGGTAATAGTATAAATTATGTAATTGAAAGGAAGAGTAATGACAAGTTTTTAATGAAGTGAACGATTGATTATTTCCGCACCTGAAAGATGATTTGAACTTATATATATATATATATTCAATCAGGTTTTCTAAATCGTTTGAGTAATGTCTTTTAAAAGCAATCACTTGACTTTCATGAATAAAGTTTCAAAATTTTGTTGGGTTACAAAATCGGGTCCTAACAAGATGGTATCAGAGGATAGTTAATCATGCGGCCAAGGATATGACCTTACATGCTTCTTTCTATGACTTATGTGAATTGTTTGTTGACTATGTGATAACTGCTTATGTGAAAGATGATTGTTAAATTCCCTGCTGAAAGTTTCTAGTTGTGAACATCTTGTTGGAATTGTTATGGGTAGTTTGTGGTTGTGATTTTACGGTTGGATTTCTTGGTGTGAGATTTATTTGTTGAGAGTTCCTAGTTGTGGATCTCTTGTTTGAGCTTTGGTCAACCTCTTGATGTGAATTTTCTTTTATCACTAAGATTAAGATAATTGAAGAGGAATGCTTAAATTGGCTTTCTTGGATGTTTGCTTATATGTCTCTATGGTTCTAGTTGAACAAGATTAAGATAATAGTCGTCCAATGGGACATCTGAATGAGGATTGAGGATCTTGTTTGCATCATGTGAGTATAAACTTTGAAAGAACTATATCATATGCCTTGAAAATTGGATTTTTACTTGATTGATGATTTTTAATGATAAGAGGAATGTTAGCTCTTGATAAAGGTAGAATGATCTATAACATGAAAATTCATGGGTCATGCTATGTGGTTTCCTACATGTTCTTATTTGAGATATGTTGTTAGTTATCTTGTCGTTCTTCAGGATTAAAACAAATACGCATGATGTAGTGAGTAACCGGTTATTAGACTCGATGGCTAAATATCTACATTTTATTTTATGACATATAACTTGTTACTCAAGAACAGTATCTCGTTACATGTTGTTTTTTAAAATTATTTTTATTCACACTTAGAATTTTCCGATTTTCTTCAAAACATTTTTTAGTATTATTAACTAAGGTAATAAAGGAGTTTTGGGATAGAAGTACCTAAAAGACTTAGACTCTAAATCTTTGAAGCTTTGTCTTCTTTAGTCTTTATAGGTCTTCTTCCTTTCTTCTTTTTGTGATGTTGGTGTCTTCATCAAAATTGTGCCAAGGTCAGGAGCAAGATCTTCTTCACATAAGTTATTTATATGATATTGTGAAATAAATTACTGATTTTTGTTATTGTATGGTGGGAATGAGGAAAGATCCTAAGGTTGGAGGAGGTGACGAAGGAACTTGCAAAGTTACCAAAAACCAACCCCAACGCTCGCCAAGATAAGGAGAAGCATTATACTTGTATGTTCTGTAATGAATGGTGTTGAATTTTCTAGATATTTAAGGATTATAAAAGAAAGAAATGAAGACCTATTTTTAGCTCACCTCAACGGTATAAAGACTTTGGCTCAACTTATTTAGCAAACTTTGGCTCTAGTTATGTAGCAAACTTTGGCTCAAGTTATGTAGCACAATTTGGCTCAAGTTATGTAGCAAACTTTGGCTCAAGTTTTGTAGAAAACTTTGGCTCAAGTTATGTAGCAAACTTTGGCTCAAGTTATGTAGGAAACTTTGGCTCAAATTATGTCGCAAACCATGGCTCAAGTTATGTTGCAAACTTTGGCTCAAGTTATGTAGCACAGTTATATATATGTAAATCACTATAAATGTCGGTTAAGATAAAATAGTGATTATATGAATTGTGGTAAAATACGGATGTGGTATGTTATTTACGGTGAAGTATGGAAAAGGTATTGTTGAGGAAATGGAAACGAAACTCTTTATATGTATTTATTTTATGTATGACCATTTAAAATGCCAGGTAGGCCAGACCAAGTGGGGCAGTTCAAGCCAAGCCAGCGGAAGGGAGGTCAGGCTAAGACAGGCTATGCCAACTAGGCAAGGGGAGTGTAGGTCAGGCCATGCAAACCAGCCCATGCTAAGCATGGGGCCAGGGCTGGACGTGCTGATGGGGATGTAGCATAGGCCAGCCCATGCCATTTACACCAGGCTAGCCCTGGCCAAGCAGGCTAGGCTGGCCAACCCAAGCCTGAAAAGGACATGCAGGCCATGCAACTCTTTCTAGGCCAGCAAACGGGAGGCCAATCCATGCTTGCAGGCCATGCAGCACTGGCCTTGCGGGCAGGTCAGCGGAGGGGAGACTAGACCAGGGCATACCCGGGCAGGCCAGGCTTGGAAGACCGGCCAAGCAGGCCAGGACTAGAAGACCGGCCAGTCCAGCCCATCCTAGCTCACCCTCGGAAGCGCAGCCCAGGCCAGGCCATGCAGCCTAGTCCCGAAAATGCCTGGCATACTAGGTCATGTAGCTCTTAACAGGCTAGGCCTGTAAAGGCAGGCCAACGGATGGGAGGCTTGCCAACCATGCTAAGCCAGACCCACACTACACAGGCTGGACAGGCAAGCCGAGGCCTAGCCCGGCCAGGTTAGTCCCGACATACCAGGCCAGGACGAGGTGTTGGTGACAGAGTGGGAACAGGATGAGGTGTTGGGAACGGGGATTAGGGTGTTGGGGTTGAGGAGGTGGAGACGGGTAGGCAAGACCAGGGCAGGGTAAGCCAGCCTAGGTAGGCTAGGCAGGGCAGGTTGGCGATGCAATCCAGGCAGGGCAGGGAAGAGCAGGCCACATAGGTGAGGCAAGGAAGCCCATCACAGGGCGTGCAAGTATGGCAGCCCATTCTAGCCCAGGCTGGTCAGCCCAGGTCTGAGAAGGCCATGCAGGCCAAGGGAGCTCTTTTCAGGCAAGCCAATCCAAAGCAGGTCAGGTCAACGGAGGGGAGGCAAGACCAAGTTAGGCCTTCCCTACTTGGCAAGGGGATTGCAAGCCAGCCCATGCTAGGCGAGGGGCCAGGGTAGGACGGGGTGATGGGGATGGTGACATGGTTGGAAAAGGATGAGGTGATGGGGATGGGGGCGGCGTGGACCATGGCTGTGGGGACGTGGATCGAAACGTTGGGGTCGGGGAAATGGGGACAATGGATGGGACGGGGCATGTAGGAGTTTTGGAATGGCGCGACGACGGGGGTTGTAGTGACGTGATGGCAGGGAGTGGGACGGGGAGGTGGGAATGAGGAGGGAAGGGAGACGGAGTGGTAGTGGTTGTGGCAGGGAGGGATGCAGTTGGGTTGAGGAGGTGAGGAAGTGGGTGGCAAAGAACAAGATGTGGCGGTGGGGATGGGCCGATGTGGTTGGGTTTTGGGAGGTAGGCATTAGGGATCAGGGCATTTTGGCCGGGAAGGTGGGTACGGGGACTAGGATCAAGCATTGGGGAGTAGGTGGGGATCGGGATGACGTGTACATGAGATGGTGTGGACGGTGAGGTGGGGACGGGGATGTGGGGTCGGGGAGGTGGGACTAGGATTGGGTGAGGACGGGGCGGGTGGGTCGGTGAGGTGGGGGCGGTGGTGGGGACGAGGACTAGGTGATGTGAACCCCATAGGGCCCAACATCAATGACAAGGCAACACAAGGAGGGTCGCCCCATTAATTGCATCACCCATGAAGAGGAGCCTATGAAGAAGATCTTGCTCCTGACCTTGGCATGGTTTTGATGAAGAAACCAACATCACCAAAAAGAAGAAAGGAAGAAGACTTATCAAGACTAAAGAAAACAAAGCTTCAAGAAATAGAGTCTAAGTCTTATAGGTACTTCTATCCTAAAACTCTTTAAATAACTTAGTTAATAATGCTCATAAATGTTTTAAATAAAATTGAAAAATTATAAGTGTGAATAAAAATAATTTTCAAAAATGACATGTAACGGGTTACTGTACTTGAGTAATCAATTATTGTCTTTGAATTAACAGATTACCATTTTAAGTAAATAGGGTAATCGATTACTCAAAGAGCTGCAATCGATTACACTAAAGCATTTTCACAAACCTATTGGACAAGATACCTTAACAAAAGAAATTTAGCCATGGAAGAATCCGTTCACGTCTCTTTTGATGAAACCAATCCCTTAATCAAGGAAAGGTTAACTCTTGATGAAGAGGACTTGCCAAGTTCCACTTTAAATGAAAATGCTATTATTGAAACTACATCTAATACTGAGTGGAGAGTGGAGAACTCATTGAGATCATCCTATCGACAAGTTCCACATTAAATGAAAATGCATATTCACTCTGATTTACCTAAAGAGTGGAGAACTCATCGAGATCATCCTATCGACAACATCACCGGTGACATAAATATGGGTATTACTATCCGCTTAATGCTAGAAGATGCATGTCTAAACCTGGCCTTTGTCTCTCAGATAGAACCCTCGAAGACTGATGAAGCAATCGAGGACGAGCACTGGATTCTTGCTATGCAAGAAGAACTTAACCAGTTTGAGAGAAACGAAGTATGGGAACTTGTTCCTAGACCTAAGAATAGGCATGTAATAGGAACTCGTTGGGTGTTACGAAATAAATCAGATGAAAATGGCATTATCATTAGAAATAAGGCTAGACTAGTAGCCCAAGGATACAACCAAGAGGAAGGTATAGATTTTGATGAAACCTTCGCTCCAATTGCTAAACTTGAAGCTAGTAGATTATTGCTTGCATATGCATGTTCCTTGAACTTTCAGCTTTATCAAATGGACATAAAGAGTGTGTTTCTCAACGAATATATTCAAGAGGAAGTATTTGTAGAACAACCTCTTGGCTTTGAGGACTACAAACATCCCTCTCATGTATACAAGTTGAAGAAAGTTCTTTATGGCTTAAAACAAGCTCCACATGCCTGGTATGAACTTCTAACAAATTTTTTAATAGAACAATGTTTTTCTAAAGGAAAGGTCGATACAACACTTTTTATAAAGAAAATAAATCATCACACTCTCCTGGTTCAAATCTATGTAGATGATATTATTTTCGGTTCTACTAATGAAAGTTTGTGTAGTGATTTTGGCAATATGATGCAAGGAGAATTTAAGATGTCCATGATGGGAAAGTTGAACTACTTCCTTGGACTTCAAATTAAACAACTTAGCGATGGCATCTTTGTAAGTCAGTCCAAATACTGCAAAGACTTGTTGAAAAGATTCGAAATTGATAATTGCGAGCCAATAGGTACTCCAATGCGATCTTGTACCTATAACTATGCAGATTAAGCAGGAAAATGTATCGAAATCTCTAAGTATCGAGGTATGATCGGATCTCTTCTTTATCTTATTGCAAGTAGACCTGACATTATGTTTAGTGTATGCTTGTGTGCGCGTTATCAATCTAAACCTAAAGAATAACATCTAGTTGCCGTTAAAAGAATCATGACGTATCTCAAAGGCACAATTGATGTTGGATTGTGGTATCCAAAAGGAAGTGTATGCGATTTGGTTGGCTTCTCAGATTTAGATATTGCGGGATGCGAATCTGAGAGGAAAAGTACAAGTGGTACTTGTCACATCTTAGGGAATGCTTTAGGTTCTTGGTCTTGCAAGAAACAAGCATGTGTTGCCTTAAGCACCGCTGAAGCGGAATACATAGCAGCCGATAGTTGTTGTGCCTAAGTGTTGTGGCTTAAACAATAATTATGGGATTATGGTTTAAACTTTAGCTGCACACCTTTAAAATTTGACAACACTAGTGCTATAAACTTCACTAAGAATCCTATTATGAACTCTAGAACCAAACATATCGATATAAGGCTTCACTTCCTTAGGGACTATGTCTAAAAGAATGATGTGTCGGTAGAATTCATTGATACTCACAACCAACTAGCAGCCATATTTACTAAACCTTTGGCAAAAGAACCTTTTTAAAAAATTAGACGAGAATTAGGCATTCTCGATGAAGCTTACCTTTCCGAACATGTTTATATGTTTATATGTATGTTTCATTTTTATATCAAATCCCTACTTGATCTTAAAATGTATTTATTATGCTTAAATTTTTAAGTTTTATAGTCAAAAACAATTTTCAGCATCAGTAGGGTGACAACAAGTTTCAGTAATCGATTACTGACGGTAATCGATTACTCTGAGTTAGTGTTAGTTAATTTTCAGTTTTTGAAATTGAGTAATCGATTACTCTCTGCATGTAATCGATTAATCTGTGCAGTTTCTATATAAACTGCTACATTGTTTCAAAAATCTCTTCATCTTCTCTCATTTATATTGTTTGCAAATTCTGTGTGCAGGTCTAGTATAGCACCAAAATCTGTTTGGCAAAACCAAAAGCCAAATTTATTCATTAAAGTTTGTGTTGACCAAATCAAAGCCAACAAGCACCATTGTTTTCTAGTTACTTACCCACAAAAAAAGACACTACCTACAAAACACAATCCACAAAACACGCTTCCCACAAAACACTACTACCGACAAAACAAAACTACCCACAAAACATGACCCACAAATTACCCACAAAAAAACCGCCACCCCAAAACCACAAAAATTTGTTTGATTTAAGCCTAGTTAATTCGCCATACAAGAACATCTCTGGAACTTCTTTTGGTTTAATCCAGAATCCCAAGGAGAGAAAGAGTGAGTTGAGAGAAACACATTTTTTTTAGTGAAACACTTGAGTGATTGTGAGAAATGTCTACTACATCTTCACCTACGGTGTCACCAAGAACCGAGGCCTTCACATCTGTTCTACATGAGCTACATGAAGAGATTAGGACCTTTAAACAACAAATGGCGGACATGCAATTCCGACAAGACCGCTCACATAATCGGAGGCAATCCAGCCATGATGAGTCATCCGACTCAGAGGCAGAAAGGAGGAGAAGAAGGCGGAGGGAAAGGAGGAATGAAGAGGAGAATCAAAGGGAAAAGAGGAGGGATGACCAAGTAGAGGGAATCCAAATCAAGGTTCCCACATTTATGGGAATGAACAATCCAGAAGCATACTTGGAATGGGAGACGAATATTGAGCAAGTCTTTGAATGCCACACTTATTCGGAGGAAAAAAAGGTGAAGGTGGCTGCTTTAGAGTTCAAAGAGTATGCAATGGTCTGGTGGGATCAATTTCAGAAGGATAGGCGGAGGTGTGGTGCTCAACTTGTGAGAACATGGGAGGAAATGATAACAATTATGAGGAAGAGGTTTGTGCCCCCGTCATACCAACGCGACATTTATAACCAACTTCAAAGGCTGACTCAAGGAAGCAAGTCAGTGGATGAGTACTATAAGGCAATGGAGCTGGCCCTACTAAGAGCCAACCTTCAGGAGTAACGTGAAGGCACGGTTTCTTCATGGGCTCAACCAAGACATCCAAGATGTTGTAGAGTTACAAAGCTATGTGGAGTTGGAGGACTTGGTACATAAAGCCATGAAGGTGGAGCAACAATTAAATAGGAGGAAGTCAAAATCCTACTCAACCAGTACCACCAAATTCGAGTCATCTAGCTGGAAGGACAAGCCCAAGAAGATAGGCACATCAACTAAAGAAGTTGTGAGCACCAACAATGGCAAAAAGGCCATGGAGGCCCCAAGCCGAAGTCGGGAGCTCAAGTGCTTGGGACATGGACACATTGCTTCTCAATGTCCAACCAAGAGAACTATGGTGGCCAAAAATGGAGTTGTAGAATCAGCATCTGAAACCTCAAGTTCAAAAGAAGAGAGTGATGAGGAGGCAAGGATGCCGGAAGGTGACTTACTCATGGTCCGAAGGCTCTTGGGCAGCCAAATCACAGAGAGTGAGGAAAGTCAGCGGAAGAACATCTTTCACACAAGATGTTTAGTTTCGGGGAATGTTTGTTCCATAATCATTGATGGTGGCAGTTGTGCCAATCTGGTGAGCACAAGGTTAGTTTCCAAACTAAACCTAGTGACTAGGACCCACCCATCACCCTATCAGTTGCAATGGTTAAGCGAAATTGGAGAAATGGTTGTCATCCAGCAAGTTGAGATCCCATTTTCCATTGGGAAGTATGAGGACACTATATTGTGTGACGTAGTCATCATGCAGAACAGCCACATACTATTAGGCAGGCCTTGGCCACATGTAGAAATGAGCACATGTCCAAAACATTCAAATTCCAAAGGGGATTCAATAGCCTTCCTAGAATTCCGTCTCGGCTTAAACATGGAAGCAAAGGACAAGGCCCTTGAGTATGGCTAGGCTTAAAGCCAACATATATGGCCGAATCAAACATTAAGCAAGGCCGTATGACTTGGCCTTTCACAAACCAATGTCCACATACATTAGGCAGGTGCTAGGATACACATTCAAGATAGTTTTAAAGTATTCCTTAAGCTTAGCTCATGTTTGAATAATGTAATCAATGTAATAATGTAGCTTCCCATTTTCAAATTCAAAATTCCAAGAGGGAGCCTCACAGCCAGCCCCACACTATTTGTAAGAAAGGAAACTCGTGGAATGAGATAGCTTGAATTTTATGCAAAAACGAATTAGTGAGATTTCTCTCCTAAGGTTCTTGGTTAACCAATAGTATAGTTCTTATCAAACATCCTTGTTTTATCCAAAACTGTGACCAAAACACTAACCCAATCTTATTCACCTTTCTTTTATCCAAAACCGTCACCAAAACACTAACCCAACCACTCCCATACACAAGCCTCGGCCAAAGACACCAATACTCAAACCAACACCCAAATTCACCACCTTCAACCAGAAAACTCACCAAATACATTCTCCAACCTTCAAAGCCAAAAGCCAGCCATGACCAAACAAAAACACCCAAAAATACAACCAAAAACAGTCTTAAAGTTTCCTAAACCGAGACTTCAAAGAAAACGATCAAAGTAAAATACCAATCCCCACAAGGAGGTTGCTATCAAGTGGTATTCAGAGCTAGCATTGTTTGAAGTGTTTGGGTGCATCAAAATCAACATTGGCCAAATCAAAGCCAACCTTGGTGCATCCAATTTTGTCTTGGCTAAAGCCGAGACCATTATTTCTATTGTTTGAAAGTTTTCTGAGTGCAGGTTCCTAAACACATTGGCCAAACCAAAAGGCCAATAAGAGCCTACACCAAAATACAAAAAAAAGAGCTTGTGGCCGAATCAAAGCCATCAAGCAAAAAAAAAAATTTCCTTGTTCTTTCTGCCTAGTTACCACCCATAATACACCACCATCCACATATACACTTCCAAACCCCCATAAACCCACAAAAACAAACCACCAACCACAAATAACCCACAAAACCGCCACCCAAACATATTGTTGATTTAAGCCTATCTTGTTTTGCCATACAAGGACACCATCTAGAATTCCTTTAGTTCAATCCAGAACCCCAAGGAGAGAAAGAGTGAGTGAGTGAGT
This sequence comes from Lupinus albus, assembly GCA_009771035.1. Lineage (NCBI taxonomy): Eukaryota > Viridiplantae > Streptophyta > Magnoliopsida > Fabales > Fabaceae > Lupinus > Lupinus albus. The sequence goes on from CM019999.1 coordinate 9,253,457, forward strand.
GAAACACATTTTGAGTTACATACTAGAGTGTTGTGAGACATGTCTTCAGGAAGCACATCACCACCTACTGTGTCACCAAGGACAGCGGGTTTCACTTCGGTTCTTCATGAAATTCATGAGGAATTCAGGACCCTTAAGCAACAAATGGCGGAGATGCAAGTCCGATAAGAACGTCATTATAATAGGAGACAATCTAGCCAAGAAGACTCCTCGGGTTCAGAAGAGGAAATGAGGAGGAGGAGGCGAAGGGAAAGGATAAATGGGGAGGAGGATCAAAGGGAAAGGAGGCGGGATGACTGGTTAGAAGGAGTCCAGATCAAGATTCCCACATTCATGGGAATGAATAATCCAGAAGCATACATGGAATGGGAAATGAAGGTAGAAGAAGTGTTTGATTGCCACAACTACTCAGAAGACAAGAAGGTGAAGGTGGTTGCACATGAGTTTAAGGAGTATGCTATGATCTGGTGGGATCAACTTCAGAAGGATAGGAGAAGGTGTGGTGCTCAACCCGTGAGCACATGGGAGGAAATGAGGACTATCATGAGGAGAAGGTTTGTGCCCCCATCTTATCATAGGGACATATACAACCAACTCCAATGGTTGACTCAAGGGAGCAAATCGGTGGATGACTACTACAAGGAGATGGAGTTGGCCTTGTTGAGGTCCAATCTCAATGAAGACCGTGAGGCTACTATGGCACGGTTCCTTCATGGACTCAACCAGGATATTCAGGACATTGTGGAGTTGCACAGCTATGTTGAGCTAGAAGATTTGGTTCAGAAGGCTATGAAAGTGGAACAACAAATCAAGAGGGGGAAGTCAAAATCCTACTCTAACAACACTAGCAAGTTCCAATCATCTAGCTGGAAGGACAAGCCTAAGAAGGAGGGTCCAACCAGCAAGAAGGCCGTGAACACCACTAATGGGAAGAAGGCCATGGAAGCACCAAGCCGAAGTCGGGAGATCAAGTGTTTTAAATGCTTGGGCCATGGGCACATTGCTTCTTAGTGTCCAACTAGGAGAACTATGGTGTTCCGGAATGGAGCAGTGGAATCCGAGTCTAAAGCCTCAAGTACAGAGGAAGAAAGTGAAGAGGAGGCAAGGATGCCAGATGGAGACTTACTCATGGTGCGAAGGCTTCTAGGAAGCCAAGTCAAGGAGGATGAGGAAAGTCAACGAGAAAACATCTTCCACTCAAGATGTTTGGTATTGGGCAATGTATGCTCATTGATTATTGATGGTGGCAGTTGTGCCAATGTGGTGAGCACTAGGCTGGTTAATGATAGCAAGCCACCAAGGCCCATCAATCTAGATGACCTAGTGGGTCTAGGAGGAGCCATAACTCGGGCTAGGGCCAAGAAGGCCCAAGGCACATTGGAACAACTAGTATTGAACATCCAAGCAACCACTAGGCCAAGTGACACCACGAGGCCCATAACTTGCCTCATCTTAGAGGACATATCCCTTGAAGGCTACGGCCAAGCAAGGGAAGACTAAGGGCATGGCTGGTTTGTTGACTCATCCTTAGGAGGCTAGCCCATCCTGTATGTATGAATTCTGAACATGGAATGAATAACTTGAATTTTATGCAACAGCAACTTGTTAGTGACATTTCTCTCCTAAGTTCTTGGTTGAACCAAGAGTATAGTTCTTATCAAACATCCTTGTTTCTGGCGAACCTCAATTTGCTTATCAAACATATCAGTTTGTGGCTCCTTCCATTTCAATCTTCTTCACCTTTCTTTTTTCCAAAATCGTGACCAACACATAACACAAACACCACCAAGCCTCGGCCAAACATCAAACTCCAGCCTAACCGAGACATCCTTGGCCAAACACTAACCCAACTACTCCCATACACAAGCCTCGGCCAAACAATCAATCCACAACCTTACATAAACCCTCTCGGCCAAACTCCACCCTACACATCCTAAAGCCCAAAGCCAACCACGTTCCACATAAACAACCAAAAATAGCCAGCAAAAATACACACTCTCATCCGAGACTCAACTTCAAACAAAAGATCATTCAAAAATACCAACCCCCACAAGGAGGTTGCTATCAGTTAACAAACTAAACCTAGTGACTAGGACCCACCCATCACCTTACCGGCTACAATTGTTAAATAAGGTCGGAGAAATGATCGTTAACCTTCAAGTCGAGGTCCCATTTTCCATTGGGAAATATGTGGACACCGTACTGTGTGACGTAGTCGCAATGGAGGCCAGCCATATGCTATTAGGCAGGCCATGGCAGTACGATAGGAAAGCCATATATGATGGGTTTTCCAATAAGCGCCATGCCAGGCGGGTTAAATATCTGGAGCAATCTCCTTATGTGTCAAAGCGTAAGCGGGGAAAAGCCAACATTGTGGCCAATGCTCTCCCTTTGAGACATCTTTTGCTCTCCACTCTCGAGACCAAGCTATATGGTCTCAAGTTTTTAAAGGATCCTTACTTACATAATACTAATTTTGCTGAATTAAACCAAAATTGAGAGCAACCCACCAAGGCCCATCAATCTAGATGACCTAGTGGGCCTAAGAGGAGCACACAATAAAGGCTAGCAAATGCACCATCAAAAGCAAAGCCAAACCTGCCTTATTGGGAGAGCTCGTTAATACTACTTAAAGGAGCCATATGATTGTCTTTTAATGGTGGCAATTCAAATTGAAAACATATGAGTGAATGGCCATCAAAACCTTCCTTTCTCGGCCAACCAGGGAATAAAAGCATATCAAAGCCAACTAAGCCCACGTGTGCAAGGGACTTCAAAGCAGCCATAAAACAGCAATTAAAACTTTCCAAAGCTGGAAAAGGCAATTACACGCATAAGGAAGCTAAGTCTGAATTCAAATTCAAACACATGAAGACATTTATAGCTTACCAAATGTGAAACATTTTTCATAATGGCTATATTAAAACCTTCCATTTTGGGACAGCCACGTTAAATAAGAGTTATCACACGTGACTTTTATGGATTTAAAGTCAGCCAGCCCTCTTTTATTAAATCAGCCAAAGAAGAGGAAATGCTTTGGTGAACCTAATGAAGACTATGCCAACGGCCAAGCATCAACTTAAAGGGGCCAACACAAGATCAGCCCCATGTTGAATGCACAATTTGTATTTGAAATTTCTTATTAATGGTTGTAATTGCATGTTTGAATGTATTCATAAAAACTCAAGACACAATATCATATTCTTAGCATAGGTTTTAATGGCATTTTCAAACTCATGGGAAGCCTTTTTGGCCAGCCCTCCCCTATATGTAAACCAAATTCAAAGATGAATAGACAGTTTTGGAATTTTATGATAATTTTGCTTAGTGAGAATTCTCTCCTAGCTTCTTGGTTGAACCAAGAAAAACTTAAGTTCTTATCAAAGATCCTTCTTTGTGGCGAACATCGAATTGGCTTATCAAGTATCCCTGCTTGTGGCGCCCTCATCATTTCAGCCTTTCTTCATATTTCTTTTATCCTCACAATTCATATACAAAAACCACTAAACAAAAGACCAAATTTCGTTCCAACCAGAAACTGCCCAGGATCATCAAGCCTTGGCCAGGATTCTTGACTCAAACCCCAAAACCGTGACACCAAAGACCTTACACTAACCGGTCTACCAAATTTATACGTGGCCTAATTTCCATACTCATCAAAACCCCTAAGCCATACACACAAAACCATATCAACAACAGATACCTACACAAACAGCCAAACACAACCCAAATTCCCCCAAGAACACCTTCCAAACAAAAACGATCGTGAAAGCATACCAACCCCCACAAGGAGGTTGTTATCAAGTGTCTATCTTCATCATCTTCTTTTATCCAAAACCAACAAAACTCCATAGCCAACAAAGCCTAACCTCGGCCAAACACAAGTCACCATACCAAAACACATACCCTCGGCCAACATTCACCCTACAACCAAACATATCCCAACCGAATTCCCTACAAAGCCATGGCCTAAACAAAACCCAAATCCTAACCAAGACACTCAAGCCTAATCACTGTCGGCCAAATATCAAACTTCACCCCTCTCGGCCAAAACACACTAAAACAACCCATATACATCCCAAACGACCTAAGCCATCCCCAAAGCACATAAACACCCAAAAACAACCAACAAAAATTCATCATCTCATCCAAAAGTAAACTTCAAACAAAACGATCAAAGTGAAATACCAACCCCCACAAGGAGGTTGCTATCAAAAATTGTGTGAGTATTGTTGGGGATGGATCCCATAGGCATAAGGATCCTTTTCAAGGAAAATCGCCTATGCGTACTGAAGAATACAAAGGGTAAACCACAAGGGTGTTACACGCCTCTACCCAATCCTAAACCACCATGGATTGACATATCCATGTATTTTGAGGTGACCCTACCCAGGATCAAACATGCCAAGGGTCTTAATAATGCTTATAACATTAATGATCCAAGTGATTATGGAAAACTTAGTGCTACTTTTAATGTTGCTGATTTTTCTCCTTGTGAAACAGGTAATGACGACCTTGATTCAAGGTCGAATTCAGTCCAAGAAGGAGGGGATGATAGCAACCCACCAAGGCCCATCAACCTGGATGACCTAATGGGCCTAGGGGGAGCCATAACTCGGGCCATGGCCAAGAAAGCCCAAGGCACTCTTGGCCAAATCATTCTGAACATCCAAGGATCAACGGGGCCAAGTGACACCACGAGGCCCATAATGTGCCTCACCTTAGAGGACATGGCCCTTGAAGGCCACGGCCAAACAAGGGCAAACTAAGCTTTTTGTTCTTTGCCTTAATAATAAGTGGTTGTTAACACCACGTTTTCCATTATTTATTTAAACTTTGGGTATTTTAATTAGCATTTAATAAATCCATGTTTCATATAGGATTGTCAAGTCAACTCCTAAAGGTTGCTGACTAAGCCAAGCTACAACCTGACCAGGAAAGATGACTAGGCCAAAGGCGCCACCTTTTCCGCCAAGGCATTCAAGGCCAGCCGTGAAGACTACATTGATGGCGCCTACCTTTTTATTCTCCTCATGTTTCATGCCATGTTGATTTAGTAAATTAATATGAGTAACTCAGCCAAGCTTCAAAGAAGGAAGGCATTCAAGGCTAAATTCAAATTCAAAAAAGCCATTGAAGGCACATCCCACATTTTCAGCCCATGCCTTAAAGACTCAAGCTATAACACGGCCAAGACTTCAAAAGCAATGAGCATGTGTTCAAAGCCTAATTCAAATAAGGAACCTTAATGGCGCCTACCTTTATTTTTGCTCATGCCTTCAATATGTATTCCATGTATTTTGAGGTGACCCTACCCAGGATCAAACATGCTAAGGGTCTTAATCATGCTTATGAAATTATTATTCCGAGTGTTTATGGCAATGTGAGTACCAACCTTAATGTTGTTGATCTTTCTCTTTTTGATACAGGTAATGAAGACCTTGATTCGAGGTCGAATTCAGTCCAAGAAGGAGGGGATGATAGCAACCCACCAAGGCCCATCAATCTAGATGACCTAGTGGGCCTAGGAGGAGCCATAACTCGGGCTAGGGCTAAGAAGGCCCAAGACACATTGGGCCAACTAGTACTAAACATCCAAGCAGCTATTGGGCCAAGTGACACCACAAGGCCCATAACTTGCCTCATCCTAGAGGACACTCCCCTTGAAGGCCACGGCCAAGCAAGGGAAAATTAAGGCCTTGGATACTATTTTTGTTTTTCAAATAAGTGGCATTAAGTCCACAAGCTTTATTTAATACTTGCCTTAATTTATTCTCATTGGTTTTAAATTTTTACATGTAGGAATGATATGGCCAAGGCCAAACCACACTGGACCAGAAGAGAATCTGACCTGGCCTTAAGCACCGCACATTCAGCACCAGGTGGCCTAGCCTGACTCAGCGTGTGACCTGGACCAGGCGCCTGAATTTCAGCCAGCTGACCTGGCCAGTTTTCCTTCCTGCCGCACCAAACAGGGGCCAGCCAGGCGCCTTAATTCTCGCCCAGGCCATCAAGGCCAGCCTAGCATATATTCTGCCCAACTTTTATTATGAGTTTGAATTTGAATTGCCACAATAAAGGCTCAACCATAATAACCACGTGCCCAAGGACTTGAATGCAACAAAAGCCTAAAATCAGCCATGGCTTTATGGAATAATGAAGAGGGACAACAATCCCCCAATTTCAGCTCATGGCTTAAATGACACAAGCCACGGCCAGGCCTCATCAAGGCAATTAACTAGCCGGATTTTAAATTCAAAAGAGCATTAAGGACATACTCCTTGTTTTCAGCCTAGGAGTTAAATGAAACCAACCACACGGCCAAGGGATTTAGCTTGAGGATTTCAAATTCAAATAAGGCATTCAATGAGTCCTTATTCTCCTCTTCGGCTTCAATGCCAAAGCCACATGTGCTAAAGCCAAGGGATTTCAAACCGTGGCTTCAAGACAAAGGCAAGAAGCATGAACAGATTTTAAGAAGCATTTGAATTAGTTGTCTACATTCACTCACCCAAGGCATTCAGATTGCAAGGCACACGTGGGGACAAGCTTTCCTTATTTTCAGCTTGTATTAAGTTTCATGCTTTATGGCCAAATAATGCACTTATTATGATAGTCTTAATTGTATGAATTTGAATTTCAAAACACATGTAATTGCCATGGGAATTCGGCAGCCTTAGAAGGCCAGCCACCTATATGTATTCATGTTCATGATGAATGAAAGATAAGTTGAATTTTATGCAAAAATATTTTAGTGAGAATTCTCTCCTAAGTTTCTTGGTTGAACCAAGAGTATTATTCTTATCAAACATCCTTGTTTGTGGCGAACCTCATTAGGCTTATCAAACAAAACCTTGTTTGTGGCGCCATTCATCTTCTATCTTCATCATTTTTTCTTTTATCCAAGCCAACACAATTCCATCACCAATTACACCTAGCCTCGGCCAAACACTAACCAACTTCCCAAACCATTATTCTCGGCCAGACCTCATACACATACATACTTAACCTTTCCTCGGCCAAACATCCATATATAAAGCCTCACCTTTCATCAAACCCAAAAGCCAACCCCAAAACACATAAACAACCAAAACAGCCAACAAAAAGAGTCCTAAAGTGTCTTACATCAAAGCTTCAAACAAAACGATCAAGTATAAATACCAACCCCCACAAGGAGGTTGCTATCATAAGGATTCCTTAAAAATAGGCCGAGGCAAAACAAATCTATCTTCAAAGGCCCCAAACTCGGATGAGGAGATAAAGTCTTTTAAAGACTTAATCTAGGATTATCATCAAGAGGCTTATCAAGAATCCGTCCAAACAAGAATTCCTTGATTTTCGGTGGGAGCTCCTCAAGGCAGCCACACGTGGCCAACAACTCAAACAAGATGGCACACCAACTAGGTCAAGCCGCCAAGGAGAAGATAGATTAGGATTTGACTAAGTCTAGATAGATTCTTCCTAGTTTGTAGTTGATTTAATTTAACTAAGTTAACCTTCCTTTTATTTCGGATTTGAGGCCCAACTTGTGGAACCCTAATCCTAGTTGCCACTTCGATATGTATTTCGTTTGATCATTAATAAAAGTAGAGTTGATTTTCGGATTTATTCCCTTGTGTTAGTGAGTGAGCCTCCTAGCAATCTTGGCCAAGCCAAGGAACCGTTCTTATCAAGTTACCTAGGTGGCTTGTGGCGAACTTTGCAGGCTTATCAAACACTTTGTGTTTGTGTCGCCCCTACCATCTCATATCCCCCTTCCACATTCTGCCCCTAAAACTTAAACACTTCACAACCCAAAGCCAAACCTAAACACTTCCGCAAAAAGCCCTAAAATCAAGTGCAATTCAAACAAAGTGTGAAACTTTCAAGCAAGAAACGATCCCAAGTAATTCTCTCAAAAAGGAGAATTATCCAAAAGGCAATCACCCCCCTAAGGTTGTCATCAAGTGGTATCAAAGCTCAATTCTTGCCTGGAAAAGAAAAGTGAAGCCGAATCAAATCAAGTGACCTACAAAAAAGGTCAAAGCTACAAATTCGGCCAAAGTAAGTAATTTTGTTTTTCAAGTTCAAACCTCAAACACCTACCCAAAAACCTTTCCCAAACATGTCCCAAGCAACATTCCAAGCCCAAAAAAACCCAAAAATCCCCAAAATACAAAAAAATTTCCGAAGCCACAAATTTCCCAAACACTATCCTAAACACATAACCCAAAAACACCTACCCAAACACTAAGCCTTTGGTACTTTTGTGACCTAGTCACAAGACCTTCTACAACAGCTTGATTACTTGACTTGTCAAGGTTCTTAGGAGACTTGAGTGTCATTTGAGTGATTATGAGGCAAACACATTGAGTAACATCAATTGAGTGATTGTGAGAACAAACACATTGAGTGACAATACTTGAGTGATTGTGAGCACAAACACATTGAGTGATACTTGAGTGATTGTGAGAAACAACGGTTACAAACACAATGGCTGAAGAAGAGGACAGCCCACCTATGTCCCCAAGGACAGCCATGTTATTTACAACAATGGAGGCACGGTTTGCAGCAATGCAAGCACAATTGGAGCAAATGAATAGGCGTCATGAAGGAGGATCTAGTGATGAAGATGGAGGACCCCAGAGGAGATATAGGAGAGGCAGGCGTTAGGAGGATAGGAATGAAGGAGGAGGAGGCCGTAGAGGCAGGGAGGAGAGGCTAGAGGGGGTCAAGGTCAAAATCCCATCCTTCGTGGGATTGAACAACCCCGAGGCTTACTTGGAATGGGAGCTTAAGATGGACCAATTCTTTGAATGCCATCATTACAATGAAGACAAGAAGGTCAAAGTGGCTATTCTTGAATTCAAGGAGTATGCCATGGTTTGGTGGGATCAATATCAAAAGGATAGGAGGAGAGTAGGAGATCGAATGGTTGATACATGGGAGGAGATGAAGTTGGTGATGAGAAGGAGGTTTGTGCCCAACTCTTATCAACAGGATGTGCACAATAAATTACAAAGGCTGGTTCAAGGAAGCAAGACGGTGGATGAGTATTTCAAAGAGATGGAGTTGGCTCTCTTGAGGTCTAACTTCAATGAGGACCGAGAGGCAACCATGCCCAGATTCTTGCATGGGCTCAATCCTGAAATCCAAGACATTTAGAGCTTCAAACCTACATTGAATTGGATGACTTGGTCCAAAAGGCAACTAAAGTGGAGCAACAACTGAAAAGAAAGAAGACCAAGTACTCAACTAGCAAGTTTCCATCAACAACATGGAAGGACCGGTCTAAGAAGGAGGGAGCAGGCTCTAAAGAAGGCAACAACCCTTCAAAGGAGTCAAAAAACAACAAAGTTCCAAACAAAGCCCCCTTGGAGGCTGCCCATAGAAGCCGAGACATCAAGTGCTTGAAATGCTTGGGTCACGGTCACATTGCATCTCAATGCCCCACAAGGCGCACCATGGTGGTTCTAAATGGCAAAGTTGAGTCTGAATCTGAGGCATCAAGTGAGGAGGAAGAAGTAGATCATGATGGAGATGCCTTTATGTCTGATGGAGACCTACTTGTGGTGAGAAGGCTGCTCGGCAGCCAAGCAAAGGAGTATGAGGAAAGCCAGAGGGAAAATTGTAACACCCCAAATTTTAATCTTTAAAATTATAGTATCAGTCCTGGAAGCCTCGCTTGATCGAGAGATTCTCGCCTGAGCGAGAAAGGATCACCTGGGAGGGTGAAATCCTGGACTATACTGGAGGATTCTCGCTTGAGCGAGAGTTGTCTCGCCTATGCGAGTAATGGCAATTTAATTAGCATGTGAGAGCTTTTCCTATGGTGCCAACAAAAATGCTCTTTGAGCATGTGAAAGGTTTCCGGGATCCGGAGGTGTCCCATTAACCCTCCCTCACGAGATTTCTCAACAGGCAAATCTGTAATGGAACTCTTCGGTACGCATAAGCGATTTTCCTTGAAAAGAAAATCCTCGTGCCCATAGTATCCAACCACAATAGTACTCACACAGTTTTTGTATAATTCAGTTAAATTAATATCATGCAAGTAAAGCTCCTTTAAAAATTTGAGACCATATAGCTTGGTCTCGAAAGTGGATAGCAAAAGTTGTCTCCTAGGGAGAGCATTGGCCACAATGTTGGTCTTTCCCTGCTTACGCTTTAAGACATAAGGAGATTGCTCTTTAAATCTTTCCACTTGGCATGGCGCTTATCCAGCTTGCCTTGCCCTTTCAGAAATTTAGTTGACTCGTTGTCACCATATATCACCAGTTCTCTTGGTAGCAGGTATTGCGCCAAGTCTGTAATGCCCTTACCAAGGCATATAGTTCTTTACCGTACAAGGAGTAGTTCAAAGTAGGCCCTCCCAACTTCTTACTGAAGTAAGTGGTTGGACAGTCCGTGCACATCCTCCATCTTTCCTTGGGTACTAGGATCTGCTATTGGTTTTCTTGTACACCGTGTGTTTCCTGCAAAAAACCGTTTACAAAGATTGGCAGTTCTTTAGAAACAGAAGAATTGATTAGTTTGAAATCATGGCAATAAAGAAAATATAAAGGTGGCTTTGAGATTAAAGAATCCTTCACTTCGCCCGGAGAGGCTAGTAAACCGTTTTCCTTCTCTTTCGTTTTCTCAATCTTTCTTTCTTCTTCTTTTTCACTTTTTTTCTCTTTTTCTTCTTTTTTTTCATTTTTCTTTTCTTTTTCTTCTTTTTTTTCTGGATCATTTCTTTTCTCTTGATCCATCTTTTCTTTTAACTTTTTTTTATCTTCACTTACTTGTTTTGGGGACAAAGGTGAGAGTATAATTTTCTTTTCGTGAAACACAAATATATACTTGTTGGAAAACCCATCATGGATGGCTTTCCGATCATGTTTCCAAGGTGTGCCTAATAGAATGTGGCTGGCTTGCATGGTGACTACGTCACACAATACGGTGTCCTCATACTTCCCAATGTAAAATGGGATCTCAGCTTGCTGGTTGACAACCATTTCTCCAATTTCGCTTAACCATTGCAACTTATAGGGTGATGGGTGGGTCCTAGTCACTAGGTTTAGTTTGGAAACTAACCTTGTGCTCACCAGATTGGCCCAGCTGACACCATCAATGATTAGGGAACAAACGTTCCCAGAAACTAAACATCTTATGTTAAAGATGTTCTTCCGCTGACTTTCCTCATTCTCTTTGATTTGGCTGCCCAAGAGCCTTCGGACCATGAGTAAGTCACCTTCCGACATCCTTGCCTCCTCATCACTCTCTTCCTCTGATAGCAACCCACCAAGGCCCATCAACCTCGATGACCTAATGGGCCTAGGGGGAGCCATAAATCGGGTCAAGGCCAAGAAAGCCCAAAGCACTCTTGGCCAACTCGTTCTAAACACACTAGCCTAAACTGGGCCAAGTGACAACATGAGGCCCATAATGTGCCTCACCTTGGAGGAAATCACCCTTGAAGGCCACGGCCAAACAAGGGATGATTAAAGGCTCTTGTAGTTTGCCTTAATAATAAGTGACTTTAAGGCCACCTTTTTCTCATTTTAATTATTGTTATTTAGTTTCATCATCAACTAATAAATGTGTTTTATGTAGGAACATCATGTTAGCATGGACCAGGGCCAAAGCCACGCTGGAACCTGACTAAGCAGCTGACTAGGCCAGGCACCACATTTTCCGCCCCGTGTGTCAAGGCCACGACCAAGCGTGCTGACTAGGCAGAGGCGCCACACTTTCTTCCAAAGTCATAAATTTGATTTTCAAGACATGGCCAAGAACAAGGAAGGCATCCCACACATTCAGCTCGTCTTAAACAAGGCACATTAAGGCTGAATTCAAACTTGAATCAACATTAAAGTGTGGGTTAAAAACGTGGAAACACATCCCTTATTTCCGCCCATGCCTTCAATATGTTTTTGAATTTGATTTGCCTACATTAAAAGCTCAGCCAAGGCACATAATTCACACATGGCTCAATTCAAACAAAGGAGTAAAGGCACCCACCAAATCAGCCACGGTTTTAAGAGGATTAACCAAGGAGGCAACCCTCCCATATTTTCCTCATATGCTTTTAAGAAGCTACAACACGGCCAAGTGTTATCAAGCACATGCTCAAGAATTCAAATTCAAACAAGCACCAAATCAGCCATGGCTTTATGGAATTAATAAGGAGAGACAACAATCCCACATTTTCAGCCCAAGGCATTGAAGGCATAAATCAAACACGGCCAGCAACATGAGGAAATGAGCACATGTTCAAAACATTCAAATTTGAATGGGAATTCAATAGCCATCCTAGAATTCCGCCTCGGCTTAAACAAGGAAGCAAAGGACAAGGTACTTGAGTTTGGCTAGCCTTAAAGCCAACATCTATAGCCGAATAAAACTTCATGGCCAGGCCGTATGACTTGGTCATACACAAGCCAATGTCCACATACATTAGGCATGTGCTAAGATACACATTCAAGATAGTTTTAAAGTATTCCTTAAGCTTAGCTCATGATTAAAGAATGTAATAATGTAGCTTGCCTTTTTCAAATTCAAACTTCCAAGAGGGAGCCTCACGGCCCGCCCCACACTATATTGTCGAAGGAAACTCATGGAATGAGATAGCTTGAATTTTATGCAAAAACTTGTTAGTGAGATTTCTCTCCTAAGTTTCTTGGTTGAACCAAGAGTTTATGTTCTTATCAAACATCCTTGTTTGTGGCGAACTTGCTAGGCTTATCAAATAAACCATTGTTTGTGGCGCCATTCACCTTCAATCTTCTTCATCTTCTTTTATCCAACACCATTCCACACAACTACCAAGCCTCGGCCTAAACAGTCCACACACAACCTAACCGAGCCAAATACAAAGCCATGTCCTAAACAAACACCTATCCTACTCGAGACACTCAAGACAAAGCAATTTTCCTACTCTCGGCCAAACAATCACCCCACACCCAAAAAAATATACATAACCCCTCTCGACCAAACACAAACCATACACAACCTAAAGCCCGAAACCAACCCCATTTCACATAAAATAACCAAAATAGCCAACAAAAAGTCTTATTCTATTCCGAAAGCCAACTTCAAACAAAACAATCTTACAAAAATACCAACCCCCACAAGGAGGTTGCTATCATCCTCTGAACTTGAGGTTTCGGATGCTGATTCTACAACTCCATTTTTGGCCACTATAGTTCTCTTGGTTGGACATTGAGAAGCAATGTGTCCATGACCCAAGCACTTGAAGCACTTGACCTCCCCACTTCGGCTTGGGGCCTCCATGGCCTTCTTGCCATTGTTGGTGCTCACAACTTCTTTAGTTGATGTGCCCTCCTTCTTAGGCTTGTCCTTCCAGCTAGATGATTCGAATTTGGTGGTGCTGGTTGAGTAGGATTTAGACTTCCTCCTCTTCAATTGTTGCTCCACCTTCATGGCTTTCTGTACCAAGTCCTCCAACTCCACGTAGCTTTGTAACTCTACAAAATCTTGGATGTCTTGGTTGAGCCCATGAAGAAACCGTACCATGGTGGCTTCACGTTCCTCTTTAAGGTTGGCTCTTTGTAGGGCCAGCTCCATCGCCTTATGGTACTCATCCACTGACTTGCTTCCTTGAGTCAGCCTTTGAAGTTGGTTATAAATGTCTCGTTGGTATGATGGGAGCACAAACCTCTTCCTCATAATTGTTCGCATTTCCTCTCATGTGCTCACAAGTTGAGCACCACACCTCCGCCTATCCTTCTGAAATTGATCCCACCAGGCCATTGCATACTCTTTGAACTCTAAAGCAGCCACCTTCAACTTTTTTTCCTCCGAATAAAGTGTGGCATTCAAAGACTTGCTCAATCTTCATCTCCCATTCCAAGTATGCTTCTGGATTGTTCATTCCCATAAATGTGGGAACCTTGATTTGGATTCCCTCTACTTGGTCAACCCTCCTCTTTTCCCTTTGATTCTCCTCTTCATTCCTCCTTTCCCTCCACCTTCTTCTCCTCCTTTCTGCCTTTGAGTCGGATAACTCATCATGGCTGGATTGCCTCCGATTATGTGAGCGGTCTTGTCGGATTTGTATGTCCTCCATCTGTTGTTTAACGGTCCTAATCTCTTCATGTAGCTCATGTAGAACAGATGTGAAGGCCTCGGTTGTTGGTGACACCGTAGGTGAAGAAGTAGTAGACATTTCTCACTATCACTCAAGTGTTTCACTCAGAAAAATGTATTTCTCTCAACTCACTCTTTCTCTCCTTGGGGTTCTAGATTGAACCAAAAGAAGTTTTGGATGATGTTCTTGTATGGCGAAACAGCTAGGCTTAAATCAAACAATTTTTTTGTGGTTTTGGGTGGCGGTTTAGTTTTTTTGGGTTATTTGTGGTTTAGGATGAGTGTTTGTGGGTAGTAGTGGTTTTATGGGCAGTAGGTAAAAAAAAAAATTTTGGTGCTTGTTGGCTTTGATTCGGCCACACAAGCTTTTGGTGTAGGCTTTGGTTGGATTTTGGTTTGGCCAACGAAATTTGGAACCTGCACACAGAAAGTTTCACACAAAACATATTGGTGCAAAAGAGCTTTGGCTTTGATTCGGCCAAAACAGATTTGGTGCACAAACTTTGGCATTGGTTCGGCCAAAGCAAAAAATGATGTACCGGTGTTGGCTTTTGTTTTGGCCAACGTTGGAAATGGCGCACAAGATGACTTCAAAAAAGGCTAGCTCTGATACCACTTGACAGAAACCTCCTTGTGGGGGTTGGTATTTTTTATATGATCGTTTTTTTTTTAAGCTTCGGTCTAGAAAACTTTAGGGAATTTTGGTTGTATTTTTGGGTGTTTTTGTTTGGTTTTGGTTGGCTATTGGCTTTGAGGGGTGGAGGTTATGTTTGGCTTGGGAAATGGTGTTTTAGGCCGAGGCTTGTGTATGGGTTTGGCTGGGACAATGTTTAGGCAAGGAGAGTCTCGGTTAAATTGGGTTATTGTGTTTTGGCCGAGGCTTGATGGTGGGTTGGTTAGGCTTTGGTCACGGTTTGGATAAAAGAAGAGGTGTAGAAAATTGAAATGGAAAGGCGCCACAAACTTATGTGTTTGATAAGCCAAATGAGGTTCGCCACAAACAAGGATGTTTGATAAGAACTATACTCTTGGTTAACCAAGAAACTTAGGAGAGAAATCTCACTAATGTGTTTTTGCATAAAATTCAAGCTACCATTTCATGGTGATGATGCTTACATATGTAATGTGGGCTGGCCATGAGGCTCCCATGACTTGGCTTTCGAATTTTGAAATGAGCCTAACATTATTACATTGATTTCATGCTCCCAACATGGGGCTAAGCTTAAGGGAGAATTAAAACTAGCTTGAATACAAATATTAAAACACATGCTGAATGTATTTGGACAATATTATTTGTGTGCTTTAAAATTTGAATTCTTGCATCAATGTGGTTCTTTATGATTCACGTGCATCCTTCCTTCTTTTCCATGTGCTTTATGCTTCGGATCCTTGGTCTTAACTTTACACACCTATGTTCCCTTGGTTTTTAGCACATGTGCTTGTAATATTTGAATCCTTTTATTATCTTGGTTTTGATGCCTTTACGGCCAAAGCCTTCTTCTTAGCACTTCCCATCTTTGAATTATTTAAGAGCAAGAGCAGAATCAGCTTGGTGCATAAATGCCAGGCCGTGTTTGTATTGGTCTTTAAAAAATGGGCGGAAGATGGGGGATGCTTGTTTTGGTTGGCCTGACCAATATTAATGAATAGTTAGGATCAGCCTTTTGAATTTCACCATGTGTTTATTACCTTCCTTAAAACTGGACCAAATTGTTGGTTGAGGCGGAAAGCATGGGATTGCTTTAAAACCCCACTTTAAAGTTGTAAACCTCACTTAATTGTTGATTCAAATTGGTATTCAGCCTTAATTCCTTTTATTTAAGTTGAGCTGAAGATATGGGCTGCTTGCTTTAATGCTTGTCCGTATTTGAAAGTAGCATTTAAGGCCTGGCTGAAAAGATGGCGCCTTGTCCCTTTGGCCTGGACGAATTGAAGGCTGGTGGAGAGTAGACGCCTAGGCTGAGTCAACAGGCTTGGCTAGGTCAGTAGGCTCGGTCAGACTTGAGCTTGGCCTAGTCAGCATCATTAAAAGTTGACCGTGGCTTTAATGACTTTGGATGAAAACGTGGGATATGTGTTTTTCTTTTTAAATTCACGTGCATCCCATGGCATCCTACATAAAAGACATATTGATTAGGTGATAAATAACATAAAAGCAAATAAAAATATTACAACATAATAAAAACGTGGTTGGACCACTTATTATTAACATAAAGAAACAAAAAGGAAAATCTTAGCCGTGGCCTTCAAAAGGCTCATCCTCTATAAGGAGGCAATTAATGGGCCTCATATGGTTATTTGGCCCAAGTGATGTTTGATGGCTTAGCACAAGTTGGCCAAGAGTGCTTTGGGCTTTCTTTGCCCTGGCCCGAGTTATGGGCCCTCTTAAGCCCATTAGATCATCCAAGTTGATGGCCATTGGTGGGTTGATATATCCCCTCCTTCTTGGACTGAATTCAACTTCGAATCATGGTCTTCATTACCTGTTTCAAAGAGAGATATGTCAGCAACATTAAAACTAGCACTAACATTGCCATAATCACTTGGAATATTAATCTTATAAGCATTATTACTTATTCTTTCAAGATCCTTGCCATTTTTGATCCTGGGTAGGGTCACCTCAAAATCCATGGATATGTTAATCCACGGTGGTTCAGGAATGGGTAGGGGCGTGTAAAGTCCTTGTGGTTTACTTTTTGAACTCACACAATTTTTGTTTAATTCAGCAAAATCAATATTATGCAAGTAAGGTTCCTTTAAGAATTTGAGACCATATAGCTTGGTCTCAAGAGTGGAGAACAAAAGATGTCTCCTAGGGAGAGCATTGAAAATATTGTTGGCCTTTCCCCGCTTATGCCTTAACACATAAGGAGATTGCTCCAGAAATTCATTGCATCTGGCATGGCGCTTATTCAGCTTGCCTCGCGCTTTCAGAAATTTAAGTGACTCATGGTCACTATATAGTACAAGTTCCTTTGGTAGCAGGTATTGCTGCCAAGTCTGTAATGCCCTTACCAAGGCATACAGTTCTTTACCGTACAAGGAATGTTTCAAAGTAGGTCCTCCCAACTCCTTACTGAAGTAAGCGGTTGGACAGCTCGTGTACATCCTCCAGCTTTTATTTTCCTTGGGTACTAGGATCTGCTTTTGGTTTTCTTGTACACCGTGTATATCCTGCAAAGGACCTTTTACAAAGATTGACAGTTCTTTAGAAATAGAAGAATCGGTTCGTTTGAAATCATGGCAATAAAGAAAATATAAAGGTGGCTTTGAGATTAAAGCACCCTTTACTTCTCCCGGAGAGGCTAGTAAACCTTTTTCCTTCTCTTTCTTTTTTTCAATCTTTTTCTCTTCTTTTTTTCTATTTTTCTTTTCTTTTTCTATTTTTTTCTGGATCATTCCTTTTCTCTTGATCTATCTTTTGTTTTAACATTTTTTGATCTGCACTCACTTGTTTTGGGGACAAGGGTGAGAGTATAATTTTTTTTTCGTGAAATACAAATGTATACTTGTTGGAAAACCCATCATGGATGGCTTTTCGATCATGTTTCCAAGGTCTTCCTAATAGCATATGGCTGGCTTGCATGGTGACTACGTCACACAATACGGTGTCCTCATGCTTCTCAATGGAAAATGGGATCTCAGCTTGCTGGTTGACAACCATTTCTCCAATTTCACTTAACCATTGCAACTGATAGGGTGATGGGTGGGTCCTAGTCAATAGGTTTAGTTTGGAAACTAACCTTGTCCTCATCTGATAGCAACCCGCCAAGGGCCATCAACTTGGATGACCTAATGGGCCTAGGAGGACCCATAACTTGGGCCAGGGCCAAGGAGGCCCAAGGCATACTTGGCCAACTTAAATTGAATACCCTCACATCAATTGGGGCAAGTGAAGATAGGAAGCCCACAAATTGCCTCCTTGTAAAGGATGAGCCTTTTGAAGGCCACAACTATAATAGAAATAAATGTTGATTTTCTTTCATGTGTCTTTATGTTAATAATAAGTGGCCCAACCACGTTTGATTATATTATTTAGCTTGCTCTTATATTATTTATCATCTAATAAAATGTTTGGATGTAGGAGGCACGTGTACTTCAAAGGCTGAACAAATGCTCGTCTATTTCAGCCCAACACCTGAAAGCCACGGCCAAATCTTCAATGCTGCTGACTAGGCCAAAAGCCAAGCCTGACCGAGCCAGCTGACTTGGACAAGGCGCCTGTTTTTTCCGCCTAGGCATTCAGGCCAGTCCCACATCTTCTGCCTTACTTTGAAGCATGCATTCAAGGCTGGATTTCAAATTCAAATGGGACTTAAACACACATCCCTTATCTTCAGCCAAGCCATAACTCTAATTTACCAAGGCTGAATTTCGAATTTTAATGAGGCTTGAAGGCATAATGGCGCCTACCTTTTATTCCGCCCAAGGAATCAATGCTGTGTTTGAATTTGGAATGATCTCAATAATCCTTCCGCTAAGCCAACATAAATACCCACGTGGCTGAATTCAAGCAAGACAATGAAGGCACCCACCAAGCCAGCCTCGACCTTCAATGAATTAATGATGGGAGACACCCATCCCATATCTTCCGCACATTCTTTAAGTGCAATTTCAAACACAGCCTAGCATTTAAATGACCAGCTAATTCGGCTCTCATGTTTTAATCAAGGCAATAATCACAAGTGCTAAAAGAAAGGGGCCTGGTCGAATCCCATTAAAGGCAAGCAAGAGTAAGGGAAGCACATTGAAGAAGGAATTCGAATTCTAAACAAACAAATCATTAGTCCAAGTGCATTCAGCATGTGCTCAATATCTAATTTCAAATTAGCCTTTAATTCACCCTAAGCTTAGCCACGGTTATCAATGTAATAATGTAGTTATTTTCAAATTCAAAGGAGCCTCACGGCCAAACCACACCTTATATGTAAGCCTTGGGCATTTGGAGAAGTTAGCTTGAATTTTATGCAAAAACAACTTGTTAGTGAGATTTCTCTCCTAAGGTTCTTAGTTAACCAAGAGTAAAGTTCTTATCAAACATCCTTGTTTGTGGCGAACCTCATTAGGCTTATCAAACAAACCTTGTTTGTGGCGCCCTCACCCTTCAATCTTCTTCATATTCTTTTATCCAACCTACCCTCACACAAACATAAGCCTCGGCCTAACACCTTCATACAATCCCACCGAGACCAACATACACCATGGCCTAAACACATGCCTATCCATTCCCCGAACACTTAAGCCAGCATACATTACCCTCTCGGCCAAACACTAACCCACACAATACTTAACTTCCTCTCGGCCAAACATCACCATACAAAGCCTCAACATACCTAAAGCCAAAAGTCAAACCCAAGTCTGATTGCTACCCACCAAGGCCCATCAACCTAGATGACATAATGGGCCTAGGGGGAACCTCATTAGGCTTATCAAACAAACCTTGTTTGTGGCGCCATCACCCTTCTATCTTCTTCATATTCTTTTATCCAACCTACCCTCACACAAGCATAAGCCTCGGTCTAAACACCTACATACAATCCCACCGAGACCAACATAAACCATGGCCTAAACACAAGTCTAACCTTTCCCCAAACACTTAAGCCAACATACCTTACCTTCTCGGCCAAACACTAACCCACACATAACTTAACTTCCTCTCGGCCAAATACCACCATACAAAGCCTCAACCTACCTAAAGCCAAAAGCCCACCTCAAGTCACATAAACACCCAAAAATAGCCAACAAAAATACATCATCTCATCCGAGACTCTACTTCAAACAAAAGATCATTCAAAAAATACCAACCCCCACAAGGAGGTTGCTATCAAAGTCACATAAACACCCAAAAATAGCCAACAAAAATACAGCCTCTCATCCGAGACTCTACTTCAAACAAAAGATCATTCAAAAATACCAACCCCCACAAGGAGGTTGCTATCAAGTGGTATCAGAGCTAGCATTGTTTGAAGTGCTTTGGTGCATCAAAACCAACATTGGCCGAATCAAAGCCAACCTTGGTGCATCAAAATCAGTCTTGGCTAAAGCCGAGACCATTATATCATATTGTTTGAAATTTTTCTGAGTGCAGGTTCCTAAACACATTGGCCAAACCAAAAGCCAAAAAGACCCTACACCAAAATACAAAAAAAAGAGCTTGTGGCTGAATCGAAGCCATCAAGCACACCAAAAAAAAAATTCCTTGTTCTTTCTGTCTAGTTACCATCCATATTCTATCACCATCCACATACACACATCCAAACCCCCATAAACCCACAAAAACAATCCACCAACCACAAATAACCCACAAAACCGCCACCCAAACAGAATTGTGATTTAAGCCTATCTTGTTTCGCCATACAAGGACACCATATAGAATTTCCTTTGGTTCAATCCAGAACCCCAAGGAGAGAAAGAGTGAGTGAGTGAGTCAGTGAAACACATTGTGAGTTACATACTAGAGTGTTGTGAGAAATGTCTTCAGGAAGTACATCATCACCTACTGTGTCACCAAGGACAGCGGGTTTCACTTCGGTTCTTCATGAAATTCATGAGGAATTCAGGACCCTTAAGCAACAAATGGCGGAGATGCAAGTCCGACAAGAACTCCATCAGAATAGGAGACAATCTAGCCAGGAGGACTCCTCGGGTTCAGAAGAGGAAAGGAGGAGAAGGAGGCGAAAGGAAAGGAGAAATGGAGAGGAGGATCAAAGGGAAAGGATGAGGGATGATCGGTTAGAAGGAGTTCAGATCAAGATTCCCACATTCATGGAAATGAACAATTTAGAAGCATACATGGAATGGGAAATGAAGGCAGAACAAGTGTTTGATTGCCACACCTACTCAGAAGACAAGAAGGTGAAGGTGGCTGCACTTGAGTTTAAGGAGTATGCTATGATCTGGTGGGATCAACTCCAGAAGGATAGGAGAAGGTGTGGTGCTCAACCCGTGAGCACATGGGCGGAGATGAGGACTATCATGAGGAGAAGGTTTGTGCCCCCATCTTATCATAGGGACATATGCAACCAACTCCAAAGGTTGACTCAAGGGAGCAAATCGGTGGATGACTAATACAAGGAGATGGAGCTAGCCTTGTTGAGGTCCAATCTCAATGAAGACCGTGAGGCTACTATGGCACGGTTCCTTCATGGACTCAACCAGGACATTCAGGACATTGTGGAGTTGCACAGCTATGTGGAACTAGAGGACATGGTTCAGAAAGCTATGAAAGTGGAACAACAACTCAAGAGGGGGAAGTCAAAATCCTACTCTAACAACACCAGCAAGTTCCAATCATCTAGCTGGAAGGACAAGCCTAAGAAGGAGGGTGCAACCAGCAAGGAGGCCGTGAACAACACTAATGGGAAGAAGGCCATGGAAGCACCAAGCCGAAGTCGGGAGATCAAGTGTTTCAAATGCTTGGGTCATGGGCACTATGGTGTTTCGGAACGGAGCAGTGGAATCCGAGTCTGAAGCCTCAAGTATAGAGGAAGAAAGTGATGAGGAGGCAAGGATGTCAGAGGGAGACTTACTCATGGTGCAAAGGCTTCTGGGAAGCCAAGTCAAGGAGGTTGAGGAAATTCAACGAGAAAACATATTCCACTCAAGATGTTTGGTATTGGGCAATATATGCTCATTGATTATTGATGGTGGTAGTTGTGCCAATGTGGTGAGCACTAGGCTGGTTAACAAACTAAACCTAGTGACTAGGACCCACCTATCACCTTACCGACTACAATGGTTAAATGAGGTCGGAGAAATTACCGTTAACCTGCAAGCCGAGGTCCCATTTTCCATTGGGAAATATGTGGACACCGTAATGTGTGACGTAGTCACAATGGAGGCCAGCCACATGCTATTAGGCAGGCCATGGCAGTACGATAGGAAAGCCATCTATGATGGGTTTTCCAACAAGTACACGTTTGTATTTTATGATAAAAAAATTGTACTCTCACCCTTGTCCCCAAAACAAGTGAGTGAGGACAAAAAAAAATTGAAAGAGAAAATGGATCAAGAAAAAAAGAATGATCCAAGAAAAACCGAAGAAAAAGAAAAGAAAAATAGAAAAAAAGAAGAACAGAAAAAGATTGAAAAGAAGAAAGAGAAGGAAAAAGGTTTACTATCCTTCCCGGGCGAAGTAAAGGGTGCTTTAATCTCAAAGCCACCTTTATATGTTCTTTATTGCAATGATTTCAAACTAATCGATTCTTCTGTTTCTAAAGAACTGCCAATCTTTGTAAAAGTTTGTTTGCAGGATAAACACGGTGTACAAGAAAACCAAAAGCAGATCCTAGTACCCAAGGAAAATAAAAGCCGGAGGTTGTGCACGGACTCTCCAATCACTTACTGCAATAAGAAGTTGGGAGGACCTACTTCTAACCATTCCTTGTACGGTAAAGAACTGTATGCCTTGGTAAGGGCATTACAGACTTGTCAGCAATACCAGCTACCAAGAGAACTTATGCTATATAGTGACCGCGAGTCACTTAAATTTATGAAAAGGCAAGGCAAGCTGAATAAGCGCCATGCCAGGCGGATTGAATTTATGGAGCAATATCCTTATGTGCCAAAGCATAAGCGGGGAAAGGCCAACATTGTGGCCAATATTCTCAATAGGAGACAACTTTTGCTCTCCACTCTCGAGACCAAGCTATATGGTCTCAAGTGTTTAAAGGATCCTTACTTGATAATATTAATTTTACTGAATTAAACAAAAACTGTGTGAGTACTATTGTGGATGGATACCATAAGCACGAGGATTTCCTTTTCAAGGAAAATCGCTTATGTGTACCAAAGAGTTCAAAGGATAAACCACAAGAGCTTTACACGCCCCTACCCATTCTTGAACCACCATGGATTAACTTATCCGAGGATTTTAAGGTGACCCTACCCAGGATCAAAAATGGCAAGGATCTTGTAAGAATAAACAATAATGCTTATAAGATTAATATTCTAAATGATTACGCCACTATTAGTGCTAGTTTTAATGTTGCTAACCTATCTCTCTTTGAAACAGGTAAAGAAGACCTTGATTCGAGATCGAATTCAATCCAATAAGGAGGGGATGATAGCAACTCACCAAGGGCCATCAACTTGGATGACCTAATGGGCCTAGGAGGACCCATAACTTGGGCCAGGGCCAAGGAGGCCCAAGGCATACTTGGCCAACTTAAATTGAAAACCCTCACATCAATTGGGCCAAGTGAGGATAGGAAGCCCACAAATTGCCTCCTTGTAGTATGTGTCTTTATGTTAATAATAAGTGGCCCAGCCACGTTTGATTATATTATTTAGCTTGCTCTTATATTAATTATCATCTAATAAAATGTTTGGATGTAGGAGGCACGTGTACTTCAAAGGCTGAACAAATGCTCGTCTATTTCAGCCCAACACATGAAAGCCACGGCCAAACCTTCAATGCTGCTTACTAGGCCAAAAGCCAAGCCTGACCGAGCCAGCTGACCTGGACAAGGAGCCTCTTTTTCCGCCTAGGCATTCATGGCCAGTCCCACATCTTCTGCCTCACTTTGAAGCATGCATTCAAGGCTGGATTTCAAATGGGACTTAAACACACATCCCTTATCTTCAGCCAAGCCTTAACTCTAATTTACCATGGCTGAATTTCGAATTTAAATGAGGCTTGAAGGCATAATGGCGCCTACCTTTTATTCCGCCCAAGGAATCAATGTTGTATTTGAATTTGGAATGATCACAATAATGCTTCAGCCAAGCCAACATAAATACCCATGTGGCTGAATTCAAGCAAGACAATGAAGGCACCCACCAAGCCATCCTCGGCCTTCAATGAATTAATGATGGGAGACACCCATCCCATATCTTCTCTCATTCTTTAAGTGCAATTTCAAACACAGCCTAGTATTTAAATGACCAGCTAATTCGACTCTCATGTTTTAATCAAGGTAATAATCACAAGTGCTAAAAGAAAGGGGCCTGGCCGAATCCCATTAAAGGCAAGCAAGAGCAAGGGAAGCACATTGAAGAAGGAATTTGAATTCTAAACAAACAAATCATTTGTCCAAGTGCATTCAGCATGTGCTCAATATCTAATTTCAAATTAGCCTTTAATTCACCCTAAGCTTAGCCACGG
This sequence comes from Lupinus albus, assembly GCA_009771035.1. NCBI lineage: Eukaryota > Viridiplantae > Streptophyta > Magnoliopsida > Fabales > Fabaceae > Lupinus > Lupinus albus. The sequence goes on from CM019999.1 coordinate 9,277,632, forward strand.
TTATCAATGTAATAATGTAGTTATTTTCAAATTCATGGCAGCCTCACGGCCAACCCACACCTTATATGTAAGCCTTTGGCATTTGGAGAAGTTAGCTTGAATTTTATGCAAAAACAACTTGTTAGTGAGATTTCTCAACTAAGGTTCTTGGTTAACCAAGAGTAAAGTTCTCATCAAACATCCTTGTTTGTGGCGAACCTTATTAGGCTTATCAGACAAACCTTGTTTGTGGCGCCCTCACCCTTCTATCTTCTTCATATACTTTTATCCAACCTACCCTCACACAAACAGAAGCCTCGACCTAACACCTTCATACAATCCCACCTAGACCAACATACACCATGGCCTAAACACAAGCCTATCCCTTCCCCAAACACTTAAGCCAACATACATTACCCTCTCGGCCAAACACTAACCCACACAATACTTAACTTCCTCTCGGCCAAACATCACCATACAAAGCCTCAACCTACCTAGAACCAAAAGCCAACCCCAAGTCACATAAACACCCAAAAATATCCAACAAAAATACAGCCTCTCATCCGAGACTCTACTTCAAACAAAAGATCATTCAAAAATACCATCCCCCACAAGGAGGTTTCTATCATCACCAGATTGGCACAGCTGCCACCATTAATGATTAGGGAACAAACATTCCCAGAAACTAAACATCTTGTGTGAAAGATGTTCTTCCACTGACTTTCCTCATTCTCTTTGATTTGGCTATCCAAGAGCCTTCGGACCATGAGTAAGTCACCTTTCGGCATCCTTGCCTCCTCATCACTCTCTTCCTCCGAACTTGAGGTTTCGGATGCTGATTCTACAACTCCAATTTTGGCCACCATAGTTCTCTTGGTTGGACATTGAGAAGCATTGTGTCCATGACCCAAGCACTTGAAGCACTTGAGCTCCCTACTTCGGCTTGGGGCCTCCATGGCCTTCTTGCCATTGTTGGTGCTCACAACTTCTTTAGTTGATGTGCCCTCCTTCTTAGGCTTGTCCTTCCAGCTAGATGATTCGAATTTGGTGGTGCTGGTTGAGTAGGATTTAGACTTCCTCCTCTTTAATTGTTGCTCCACCTTCATGGCTTTCTGTACCAAGTCCTCCAACTCCACGTAGCTTTGTAACTCTACAAAATATTGGATGTCTTGGTTGAGCCCATGAAGAAACCGTGCCATAGTGGCTTCACGTTCCTCCTGAAGGTTGGCTCTTAGTAGGGCCAGCTCCATCGCCTTATAGTAATCATCCACTGACTTGCTTCCTTGAGTCAGCCTTTGAAGTTGGTTATAAATGTCCTGTTGGTATGATGGGAGCACAAACCTCTTCCTCATAATTGTTCACATTTCCTCCCATGTGCTCACAAGTTGAGCACCACACCACCGCCTATCCTTCTGAAATTGATCCCACTAGATCATTGCATACTCTTTGAACTCTAAAGCAGCCACCTTCACCTTTTTTTTCCTCCGAATAAGCAAAGACTTTCTCAATCTTCATCTCCTATTCCAAGTATGCTTCTGGATTGTTCATTCCCATAAATGTGGGAACCTTGATTTGGATTCCCTCTACTTGGTCATCCCTCCTCTTTTCTCTTTTCCCTTTGATTCTCCTCTTCATTCCTCCTTTCCCTCCGCCTTCTTCTCCTCATTTCAGCCTTTGAGACGGATGACTCATCATGGCTGGATGGCCTCCGATTATGTCCGCCATCATGGCTAGAACATATGTGAAGGCCTCGGTTCTTGGTGACACCATAGGTGAAGAAGTAGTAGACATTTCTCACTATCACTCAAGTGTTTCACTCAAAAAAATGTGTTTCTCTCAACTCACTCTTTCTCTCCTTGGGGTTCTGGATTGAACCAAAAGAAGTTATGGATGATGTTCTTGTATGGCGAAACAGCTAGGCTTAAATCAAACAATTTTTTTGTGGTTTTTTTGGGTGGCGGCTTAGTTTTGTGGTGTATTTTTGGTTTAGGATGAGTGTTTGTGGGTAGTAGTGGTTTTATGGGCAGTAGGTAAAAAAAAACTTTTTTGGTGCTTGTTGGCTTTGATTCGGCCACACAAGCTTTTGGTGTAGGCTTTTGTTGGATTTTGGTTTGGCCAACGAAATTTGGAACCTGCACACAGAAAGTTTCACACAAAAAAGAATGGTGCACAAGAGATTTGGCTTTGACTCGGCCAAAACAGATTTGGTGCACAAACTTTGGCTTTGGTTCGGCCAATGCAAAAAATGATGCACCGGTGTTGGCTTTTGTTTGGTCAACGTTGGAAATGGCGCACAAGATGACTTCAAACAAGGCTAGCTCTGATACCACTTGATAGTAACCTCCTTGTGGGGGTTAGTATTTTTTATATGATCGTTTTGTTTGAAGCTTCGGTCTAGAAAACTTTAGGGAATTTTGGTTGTATTTTTGGGTGTTTTTGTTTGGTTTTGGTTGGCTATTGGCTTTGAGGGGTGGAGGTTATGTTTGGCTTGGGAAATGGTGTTTTAGGCCGAGGCTTGTGTATGGGTTTGGCTGGGACAGTGTTTAGGCAAGGAGAGTCTCGGTTAAATTCGGTTATTGTGTTTTGGCCGAGGCTTGATGGTGGGTTGGTTAGGCTTTGGTCACGGTTTGGATAAAAGAAGAGGTGTAGAAGATTGAAATGGAAAGGCGCCACAAACTGATGTGTTTGATAAGCCAAATGAGGTTCGCCTCAAACAAGGATGTTTGATAAGAACTATACTCTTGGTTAACCAAGAAACTTAGGAGAGAAATCTCACTAATGTGCTTTTGCATAAAATTCAAGCTACCATTTCATGGTGATGATGCTTACATATATAATGTGGGCTGGCCATGAGGCTCCCATGACTTGGATTTCAAATTTTGAAATGAGCCTAACATTATTACATTGATTTCATGCTCCCAACATGGGGCTAAGCTTAAGGGAGAATTAAAACTAGCTTGAATACAAATATTAAAACACATGCTGAATGTACTTGGACAATATTATTTGTGTGCTTTAAAATTTGAATTCTTTCATCAATGTGGTTCTTTATGATTCACGTGGATCCTTCCTTCTTGTCCATGTGCTTTATGATTCGGATCCTTGGTCTTAATTTGACACACTTATGTTCCCTTGGTTTTAGCACATGTGCTTGTAATATTTGAATCCTTTTATTATCTTGGCTTTGATGCCTTTACGGCCAAAGCCTTCTTCTTAGAACTTCCCATCTTTGAATTATTTAAGAGCAAGAGCAGAATAAGCTTGGTGCATAAATGCCAGGCCGTGTTTGAATTGGTCTTTATAAAATGGGCGGAAGATGGGGGATGCTGTTTTGGTTGGCCTGACCAATATTAATACATAGTTAGGATCAGCCTTTTGAATTTCACCATGTGTTTATTGCCTTCCTTAAAACTGGACCAAATTGTTGGTTGAGGCGGAAAGCATGGGATTGCTTTAAAACCCCACTTTAAAGTTGTAAACCTCACTTAATTGTTGATTGAAATTGGTATTCAGCCTTAATTCCTTTTATTTAAGCTGATCTGAAGATATGGGATGCTTGCTTTAATGCTTGGCCGTATTTGAAAGTAGCATTTAAGGCCTGGCTGAAAAGATGGCGCCTTGTCCCTTTTGCCTGGCCAAATTGAAGGCTGGTGGAGAGTAGACGCCTAGGCTAAGTCAACAGGCTTGGCTAGGTCAGTAGGCTCGATCAGACTTGAGCTTGGCCTAGTCAGCCGCATTAAAACTTGACCGTGGCTTTAATGACTTTGGCTGAAAACCTGGGATATGTGTTTTTCTTTTGAAATTCACGTGCATCCCATGGCATCCTACATAAAAGACATATTTATTAGGTGATAAATAACATGAAAGCAAATAAAAATATTGCAACATAATAAAAACGTGGTTGGACCACTTATATTAACATAAAGAAACAAAAAGGAAAATCTTAGTCGTGGCCTTCAAAGGAGGCAATTAATGGGCCTCATATGGTTATTTGGCCCAAGTGATGTTTGAAGGCTTAGCACAAGTTGGCCAAGAGTGCTTTGGGCTTTCTTGGCCCTGGCCCGAGTTATGGGCCCTCTTAAGCCCATTAGATCATCCAAGTTGATGGCCATTGGTGGGTTGATATCATCCCCTCCTTCTTGGACTGAATTCGACCTCGAATCAAGGTCTTCATTACTTGTTTCAAAGAGAGATATGTCAGCAACATTAAAACTAGCACTAACATTGCCATAATCACTTGGAATATTAATCTTATAAGCATTATTACTTATTCTTTCAAGATCCTTGCCATTTTTGATCTTGGGTAGGGTCACCTCAAAATCCATGGATATGTTAATCCATGGTGGTTCAGGAATAAGTAGGGGCATGTAAAGCCCTTGTGGTTTACCCTTTGAACTCACACAATTTTTGTTTAATTCAGCAAAATCAATATTATGCAAGTAAGGTTCCTTTAAGAATTTGAGACCATATAGCTTGGTCTCAAGAGTGGAGAACAAAGGATGATAGCAACCTCCTTGTGGGGGTTGGTATGCTTTCACGATTGTTGTTGTTTGGAAAATGTTTTTGGTGGAATTTTGGTTGTGTATGGTTGTTTGTTTGGATATTGTGTTTTTGATGTGATTTTGTGTATGGCTTTGGGGAATTTTATGTAGGCTAGGATTAGACGGGATGTATATGAGTGAGTGTGATGAAGTAGGGAGAGTTGGCTCAAAGGAATTGTGTTTGGCCGAGGGTGAGAAAATTGGGATGGTGCGTGGTGCAAGTCAGCCTGACCGTGGCTGGCTTTGGTCTGGCCGAGGGAAAACAGAATTCTGGTCGAGGCTTGGTGTCCTCGGCAGTTCCTGGCTGATGTGTAAGGGCTGTTTTTAGTGGTTATTTTATGTGAGATTTTTGTAGGATAAAAGAAGGGTGGAAGTAGGCTGAGTTGATGAAGGCGCCACAAGTATGATTACTTGATAAGCCGATTGTTGTTCGCCACAAAGTAGGAACTTTGATAAGAACTTTTGATTTATTGGTTCAACCAAGAAGCTAGGAGAGAATTCTCACTAAGCACTTTTTTCATAAAAATCCAAGGTGTCTTATTCTAGCTTCAATGTGCAATACATATAGTAGGGGCTGGCCAAAATGGCTCCCACGAAAATAATGTCAAGAATCAATGCACAAGCTAAAGCTATGGCTGCCGAATTTTTGAATTTTGAACAATAAGCAAAGACCGTGGAAATAATCACATGGCTCATTCAAGTGTAGTTTCACGTGTTGTTCTCAAAAAGGAAACAATAGAATTTGTTATTGAATGCAATGTAGAGGCTGTTGTGTGTTGGCTTGAATTTGAATTTGCCTTAACTCCTCTTGATTGCCGAGTTTGGAAGGTTTTAATGGCCCATTGAAACACATGCTTTATTCTTGATCTGAATTGAATCTGTTCATCAACATGCCTTTAATAATTTGAATTGTTGCCTTGATGTGTTTGCACACGTGGGCTGATTTGAAATTGTGTAATGGCTTTAATATGTTGGCTGGCCGAATTTGGCAGGTCTTGATGGAAAATGGAGAATTTGCTTTTAATTTTGAATCACCACCATTAACAATAAGCCAAGCTTTAGGAAAGTTACACAGCTCATTTAAGTTGCAGCATCAGCCTGGCTTCCAATATGGTAACTTCGGCCATGCTCATGAATGTGCTTTACACGGCTCATTTAAGTGTAGCATCAGCGTGTCTTCCCCATATGGTAACTTCTGCCATGCTCATGAATATGAATTTGTTAGTCTTTAGTGTGTTCTCTTAATAAGGTAACCTTGGCCATGCTCATGAATGTACTTTATCTCTTCATGGCCGAGTTTGGTAAGCCTACACATAACACAATTGTTAGTATTTATTCAAATACACATAAACATAAACATGGTTAAATAAACATAAACATTAATAATTTATTTGGGCTTGCATAAAATAAACACAACCGTGGTTTTAGACCACTTATTAAAACAAGCAACATGGAAAAACTAGCTTATGCTTTCTCCTCTTGGCCGTGGCCTTCAAGGGGTGTGGCCTCCTCAAGCATGAGGCAATTTATGGGCTTTCTGTCGACACTTGGCCCAATTGAAGCTTGGATATGTAGCACTAGTTGCCCATGAGTGTTTCGGGCCTTCTTGGCCTTGGCCCGAGTCATGGGCCCACCTAGGCCCATTAATTCATCCAAGTTGATTGATTTGGGTGAGTCGCCATCATCCGCTCCTTCTTGGACTGAATTCGACCTCGAATCAAGGTCTTTTTCACCTGTTTCAAACAAAGAAAGGTCAGCAACATTAAAGCTGGCACTAACATTGCCATAATCACTTGGTATATCGATCTTATAAGCATTGTTATTGATCCTCTCTAGGACCTTGAAAGGTCCGTCCCCTCTGGCTTGAAGTTTAGATTTCCGTTGGGAGGGAAACCTTTCTTTTCTCATATGAACCCAGACTAGGTCTCCGGGTTCGAAGATGACCTCTTTTCTACCCTTGTTGGCTTGCTTAGCATAGCCTTCATTTCATTTTTCAATCTTGGCCTTTCCATCCTTATGTTTTAGGGTAGTAGAATCATCTAGAGGTAGTAAGTCCAGCGGGTTCAAATGATTGAACCCATATACTACCTCAAAAGAAGAGCAACCCGTGGTGCTATGTATGCTTCTGTTATAAGCAAACTCTACATAGGGTAGGCTTTCTTCCCATCCCTTGAGATTCTTTTTAAGGACTGTCCTCAAGAGTGTGGACAACACTCTGTTGACCACTTCAATTTGGCCATCTGTTTGTGGATGGCAGGTAGTGGAGATTAGGAGTTTAGTCCCAATTTTACCCCAAAGGGTCCTCCAAAAGTGACTAAGGAACTTGGTGTCCCTATTACTTACAATGCTCCTAGGTAAACCATGGATAAATTGATTTATCAGCGACGTGACAAGCGTCATCAACCTTCTTACAAGGTATGAAGTGGGCCATTTTGGAAAAACGGTCCACTACGACAAAAATAGAATCCTTGCCGTTCTGAGTCCTGGGTAAGGCCACAACGAAGTCCATGGATATTTCTACCCACTGTGAGTCTAGCACGGGTAAGGGCATGTAAAGCCCATGTGGCATACCCTTTGATTTGGCTTGTTTGCAGATTAGACACTGCTCAAAATGCTTTCGCACATCCCTTTCCATTTTGGGCCAATAGAAATGCTCCTTGAGCATGTCAAGGGTTTTAGGGATCCCAAAGTGTCTCATTAACCCTCCTTCATGAGATTCCTTAACAAGCAAATCTCGAATAGAGCTTTTAGGCACACACAAGCGGTTTTCCTTGAAAAGGAACCCTTCGTGCCTATAGTAACCATTAACAGCAATACTCACGCATTTATCATATATTTTAGAAAAATCAGAATCATGCAAGTAAAGCTCTTTCATAAACTTGAGACCATACAATTTAGTCTCGAGGGTGGAGAGCAGAATGTGCCTCCTTGATAGAGCATCTGCCACAATATTGGATTTTCCCTTCTTATGCTTTAAAACATAAGGGAATTGCTCTAGAAATTCAACCCATTTGGCATGGCGCTTGTTAAGCTTGCTTTGCCTCTTTAAATACTTTAGTGACTCATGGTCACTATGTATTTCAAATTCTTTAGGCAACAGGTAGTGCTGCCATGTCTGTAATGCCCTTACCAAGGCATACAATTCTTTATCATAGGTAGAGTAATTCAAGATCGGTACTCCAAGCTTCTCGCTGAAATAAGCGACGGGATGCCCTTCCTGCAATAAAACAGCTCCAATACCTACGTTAGAACAGGTGCATTAGTTAATCTTTCTTTAAGCCTCTGAAAGGCTTCTTCTTGTTTTTCACCCCACTTAAAACCGACGTTCTTTTTAACAACCTCGTTAAGCTAGCCAACCCATGGAAGCCTCTGATAGTGCTGAAGTCCTTAACGAACCTCCTATAGAAGCTAGCCAACCCATGGAAGCTTCTTACATCGGTTACAGTCAATGGGGTAGGCCAATCCTGGATGGCCTTAATCTTTTCTTGGTCCACATGGACCCCCTTGGCGTTTATAAGAAAACCCAAGAATATGACATGATCCACGCAAAAGGGAAAGTAGTAACACTTTGCTTACATGGATGGTTTCTCACTAAGGAAAGTATTATGTAATAAAAACTACCCATGCTCCCCATAATTGACCATTATTACATTCCTTCTCTATAAGAGGAAATCCATAAAAGTTTAATGTTTAAAACTAATAAAAATTACATAACTAAATAAATGTGGAACATAGGACCCCCACTTATTTAAAACAAGCACACGAAAATGCCTTTAAATCTTAGAGATATTGTCCTCATTGGGTGGTTCTCCAAGTTGGATGGTAAGATTGATGGGCTTATTGGTCTTTTTAGACTTGGGCCCAGTTAGGTTGCTATCATCAACTCTTAAGTGTTGAGCTGAACACATGGTAGGCTTGCCTTATCCTAATTCAGCCATTGAAAGTTGGGCGGAGAATATGGTCGGCGCATTGAATGCCCTACAAGACCCTAGCTGCCTGGTCAGATTTTGATGCAATTGCCACATGACTGACTTTGTTTGTTCGGCCTCTTTAATGATGCGCCTGGATGCTTTCCTTTTGCCTAGTCGAGCCTTGATGATTCCTCATGAAGATTCAAAATATGGCCTTCATTTATTTGCACGACTTCGTTTCAAAAGCCATCAGCCTTGTGTGAAATCAGACTTTGAGATCCCATTTTCCATTGGGAAGTATGAGGACACTGTATTGTGTGACGTAGTCACCATGCAGGCCAACCACATGCTATTAGGAAGGCCTTAGCAACATGATCCGAAAGCCATCCATGATGGGTTTTCCAATAAATATACCTTTGTATTTAGAGAAAAGAAAATTGCACTCACACCCTTCTCTCCAAAACAAGTGAGAGAAGATCAAAAGAAATTAAAAGAAAAGATGGTTCAAGAAAAAAAGAATGATCCAGAAAAAAAAAATAGAAAAGGAAAAGAAAAATGAAAAAAAAAAAAGAAGAAAAAAGATTGAAAAAAGGAAAGAAAAGAAAAAAGGTTTACTAGCCTCTCCGGGCGAAGTGAAGGGTGCTTTAATCTCAAAGCCACCTTTATACTTACTTTATTGCCAAGATTTCACACTAACCAATTCTGCTATTTCTAAGGAACTGCGAACAATTGTAAAAGGTCTTTTGCAGAAAACACATGTTAAACAGGGTAAACCACAACACTTAAAGGAGGATGGATCCCATAGACACAAGGATTTCCTTTTGAAGGAAAATCACTTATGCATACTGAAGAGTACAAAGGGTAAACCGCAAGGGCTTTACACGCCCCTACCCAATCCTGAACCACCATGGATTGACATATCCATGTATTTTGAGGTGACCCTACCCAGGATCAAACATGCCAAGGGTCTTAATAATACTTATAAGATTAATATTCCAACTGATTATGGCAATGTTAGTGCTAGTTTTAATGTCACTAACCTATCTCTCTTTGAAACAGGTAATGAAGACCTTGAATCGAGGTCGAATTCAGTCCAAGAAGGAGGGGATGATAGCAACCCACCGATGACCATCAACATGGATGAGATGATGATAGAAACCCACCGATGACCATCAACATGGATGATCTAATGGGCCTAAGAGGGCCCATAACTCAGGCCAAGGCTAAGAAAACCCAAGGCTCACTTGGCCAAGTTATACTAAGCAACCTAGCATCAATTGGGCCAAATGACAATATGAGGGCCACTAATTGCCTCCTTGTAGAGGATGAACCTTTTGAAGGCCACGACCAAGCATAAGGCCTTAATTTGTTTTCTTTCTTTAATTTTATTAATAAGTGGATCTAATCCACGGTGATAGTTTGTTTAAGCATTGTTTTCAAATTATATCCTATGGTTTCAATTTAAATACTCTAATAACTATAGTTTCATGTAGGACCGAACCAAGCAAGAGGCAAGAGGCAAGTTTTTAGGCATGGCATTAATGAACACGACCAGACCAGCCAAGACAACACATTTATGGAGCCTACCATTGTTCACGCCTAGGCTTCAATGTGAATTTGAATTAGTTGCACATTCCATATCTTCAGCTATGTTTTTAAGTCCATCATTTACATGGCTGGAGTGAAGGCAAGACAAGTATCCCACTTTTTTAGCCAAGTCTTTAAGTTCAACATTACATGGCTCGATACAAAACAAATGATGCTTCAATGCTAGACATGGCTCCTACCTTTCTCGCCCAACACTTAAAGGGGGTTTTAATGCATTTTTGAATGGTGGACACATCCCTTATCTTCAGCCAAGCCTTAACTCTAATTTACCAAGGCTGAATTTCGAATTTACATTACAAACCAGGCAAGACAACACATTGAAGGCGCCTACCATCATTCATGCCTAGGCTTCAATATAATATGACTTAATGGCACATCCCTTATCTTCAGCCAAGTCTTAAATCTCATTTACCAAGGCTGAATTCAAATTACAAATAAGCATGTGTTAGAATTTCGAATTTACATTACAAACCCGCCAAGACAACACATTGAAGGCGCCTACCATCATTCACACCTAGGCTTCAACGCAATATGACTTAATGGCACATCCCTTATCTTCAGCCAAATCTTAACTCTCATTTACCAAGGCAAAATTCAAATTACAAATAATGATGTCTTAACATTCGAATTATTAAGTTAATGCCTTATTCTCAGCCCCATGCTGGGAGTTAAAAGTTATTATACTTCTAGGCTGAGTTAATTTTGAACTAAGGCACTTTTAATCTTATGTTTTGGGAGCCTTCAAGGCCAGCCCACCTATATATGTACCATGCCTCAATCTGAATAAAGTAAGTTGAATTTTATGCAAAAACACTTAGTTGAGTTTTCTCCTAAGCTTCTTGGTTGAACCAATTCTCTTGTTCTTATCAAAGATCATTCCTTTGTGGCGAACTTCCTTTGGCGACCACTATAAACCTAAGCCAACTGAAACACCCATGAAAAACAACCAAAAATATCCCTAAAATTTCATAATATTTCCTATTGTCTAAGATTCAAACAAAACGATCGAAAACAAATACCAACCCCCACAAGGAGGTTGCTATCAGGTAGTTTTTGATAGAAACCTCCTTGTGGGGGTTGGTATTTTTGTATGATCTTTTTGTTTGAAGTTGAGTCTCGGATGAGAAGATGTATTTTTGTTAATTATTTTGGGTGTTTATGTGACTTGGGGTTGGCTTTTGGCTTTAGGTAGGCTAAGACTTTGTATGGGTATGTTTGGCCGAGAGGGGGTCAAGTATGTGCTTAGTATTTGGCCGAGAGGGGGAGGTATGTTGGCTTAAGTGTTTTGGGAAGGGATAGGGTTGTATTTAGGCCATGGTGTATGTTGGTCTCGGTGGGAATGTATGGAGGTGTTTAGGCCAAGGCTTGGGATTGTATGAGTGTAGGTTGGATAAAAGAAAATGAAGTAGATAGAAGGATGACGACGCCACAAACAATGGTTTGTTTGATAAGCCTATGAAGTTCTCCACAAACAAGGATGTTTGATAAGAACATAAACTATTGGTTCAACCAAGAAATTTTGGAGAGAATTCTCACTAATGTCTTTTTGCATAAAATTCAAGCTATTGTATTTCATGTTCAGAATTCATACATATAGGATGTGGGCTGGCCGTGAGGCTCCCTTTGAATTTTGAAAGTAATCTATCATTATTACATTGATGACCATATCCTAACATGGGGCTAAGCCTAAGGGAAAGTTATTGTCTAATTGAATGTGAAATTGGCACATGTTGAATGTACTTGGACATTGGGTTCCAAGTCACACGGCTACACTTTGAATCTTCTTGAAATGTTTCCTTTTGTGCTCATTCAAATATTGATTTGCCCAAAAGTATTGAAGTTAAGCCGAACCAAACATAAGGGATGTGTCTCATTCCATTTATGCCGAGGAGGAAAATAAGGTGGCCCATTGAATTCCTCATTTGAATTAGACTTGAACACGTGCTCATTGCTTTTGAATTCTTGGCCGTGTTATAGCTTGAGTCTTCAAGGCATGGGCTGAAAATATGGGATGTGCCTTCAATGGTTATTTGAATTTGAACTTAGCCTTGAATGCCTTCCCTCTTTGTAGCTTGGCCAAGATATCCATAATAAGTTGCTCAATTAAAAACGCATGAAACATGGGGCAAAGAATATGGTAGGTGCCATAAATGAGGTAGGTCGTGTCTTGATGTGCCTTCTTCAGGAAAGGGCTGAAAAAGTGGCGCCTTGGCCTAGTCATCCTGCCTGGACGTGGCTTCCAAGCATGAGGCGGAAAAGGTGGCACCTGGCCTAGTCACACGCTTAGTCAGCTGCAAGCGTGGCTTCCAGACATGGTACGGCAGATGCGGCGCCCTGGCCAGGTCAAATCCCAGCAAGGCCAGGTCAGGTTCAGGCCAACATGAAATTCCTAAAGCAAAACAACGGCAATTTTATTAGATAACAATAAAAATCAATTTATCAATACTTGAATTTAAAAGCTTGTGGTTAAAAACCACTTATTGAGTTTAAGGCAACAAACAAGCCATTAGTCTTCCCTTGCTTGGCCGTAGCCTTCAAGGGACATGTCCTCTAAGATGAGGCAAGTTATGGGCCTCGTGGTGTCACTTGGCCCAGTAGATGCTTGGATGTTCAATATTAGTTGATCCAATGTGCCTTGGGCCTTCTTGGCCCTAGCCCGAGTTATAGCTCCCCCTAGGCCCAATAGGTCATCTAGGTTGATGGGCCTTGGTGGGTTGCTATCAGTTTTTCTGGTCGAGGGTAGGTGTAGGAGATGTGTTTGGGTTTGCTTGGCCGTGTATGGTAGGTTATGAATGAGGATGAGGGGGTAGCTGGATAAAATAAAATGGAAGAAGACTTGAGGAGAATGTGCCACAAGCTTTGATAGCAACCCACCAAGGCCCATCAACCTAGATGACCTAATGGGCCTAGGGGTGCCATAACTCGGGTTAGGGCCGAGAAGGCCCAAGGCACATTGGACCAACTAATATTGGACATCCAAGCCTCTACTGGGCCAAGTGACACCACGAGGCCCATAACTTGCCTCATCTTAGAGGACACTTCGCTTGAAGGCCACGACCAAGCAAGGGAAGACTAAGGGCTTGTTTACTATTTTTATTTCAAATAAGTGGCTTTAAACCACAAGCTTTATATAATATTTTGCCTTAAATTGTTTTCATATATTAACTATGACCTTTTATGTGTAGGAGTAGCATGGCCAGCTTTGTTTCAAGCCCAAGCCACGCTGGAGTCCAAAGGTAGAGATGACCTGGCCTTAGGCGCCGCAATTTCCGCGCCAGGATGGAAGCCACGGCCTAGCCTGACTAAGCAGATGACCTGGACCAGGCCCCAGATTCTCAGCCATCTGACCTGGCCCAGACACGCCACTTGCCGCATCATCAAGGAAGGCCAGCCAGGCGCCTTATTCTCCGCCCAGGCCATCAAGGCCAACACTACTTATTCTCCGCCCATGCTTTTAATATGAGCCTTATTCTCCGCCTAGGCCATCAAGGCCAGCACTACTTATTCTCCGCCCATGCTTTTAATATGACTTTGAATTTGGTTTGCCTACATTAAAAGCTCAGCCATGACACATAATTCACATGTGCTCAAGAATTCAATTTCAAACAAGCACCAAATCGGCCATGGTTTTATGGAGTTAATAAAGAGGGACAACAATCCCACATCTTCAGCTCACGACATTGAAGGCACAAATACACATGGCCAGGAGATGAGCACACATTCAAATTTGAATGGAAATTCAATGACCATCATAGAATCTCGCCTCGGTCTAAATGAAGAAGCAAAGGACAAGGCCCTTGAGTTTGGCTAGGCTTAAAGCCAACAATCTATAGCCGAATAATTCAATAAGGAAAGGCCATATAACTTGGCCATGCACAAGCCAATGTCCACATACATTAGGCATGTGCTAAAATGCACATTCAAGATGGTTTTTAAAGTTTTTCCTTGACATTAGCCTATGTTTAAAGAATGTAATCATTGTAATAAAGTAGCTTTCAAATTTCAAACTCAAAGGGGAGCCTCACGGCCAGCCCATAAGCTATATGTAAGCATCATACACATGGAATGAAAGGTATCTTGAATTTTATGCAAAAACGAATTAGTGAGATTTCTCTCCTAAGGTTCTTGGTTAACCAAGAGTTTAGTTCTTATCAAACATCCTTGTTTGTGGCGAACCTCAATTGGCTTATCAAACATATCAGTTTGTGGCACCTTCCATTTCAATCTTCTTCACCTTTCTTTTATCCAAAACCGTGACCAAAACATAACCCAATCACCACCAAGCATCGGCCAAACACCATATCCCAACCTAACCGAGACACCCTTGGCCAAACACTAACCCAACCACTTCCATACACAAGCCTCGGCCAAAGACACCAATACCCAAGCCAACACCCAAATTCACCACCTTCAACCAGAAAACTCACCAAATACATTCTCCAACCATCAAAGCCAAAAGCCAGACGTGACCAAACAAAAACACCCAAAAATACAACCAAAAACAGCCCTAAAGTTACCTAGAGTGAGACTTCAAACAAAATGATCAAAGTGAAATACCAACCCCCACAAGGAGGTTGTTATCAAGCTTGTAGCTTGATAAACCTAGTGAAATCCACCACAACAAGGATGTTGATGAGGATGATAGTAAGAACCACACCAATGAAGGTGATAAACCAGAAACGCCACAAGAAAGCTTGATAAGTTAAAAGGGTAGGAGCAAAGCTCAACTAAAACAACAAAGTGTTTTTCTCTTAAAATTCAAATATGCCTTTATTCAAGCTTAGAAAAGATACATATATAGTGGGGCTGGCCATGAAATGCTACCAAAACATAATATTAAAAGTACTTGAATTCGAAATTAAGTTAGTCTAGGAATATTATGACTTAGCTCCCAACATGGGGCTGAAAATAAGCCATTTGCACTAAATAATTCGAATTCTAACACATGTGTATTTGTTTAAATTTGTATTCAGCCTTGTATAAATCATAATTAAGAGTGTGGCAGAGTATATGGGATGTGCCACTCATTCAAATTGGTCTTAAAAGCTTGGGTGAGAATGGTGGGAACTTGTCCTGGCTTGATTCATCCTTAAAGGCTTGGTTGAAAACGTGGGAAGCTTGCCTTGTCGGTATTAAGAGCTGGCCAGAAAAGAGGTAAGCGCAATAAATGCCATGTTGGGTCTGGGAAGAATTGATCCTTTAATTTGTTTGGCCGTGTCTAGCATTTATATCCCATTTGAATTTGGATCCAGCCATGTAAATGAAGGTTAAAAACGTGGCTAAATATATGGTAGGCTGGTTTTGTCTTGATTCAGCCATTGAAAGCTGGGCGGAAATATGGTAGGCGCATTGATGGACATTCACACATGGCCTGGTCTTCAGCTTGTGTGGGGTCAACTCTTAAGTGCTGGGCTGAACACATGGTGGGCTTGCCTTATCCTAATTCAGCCATTGAAAGCTGGGTGGATAATATGGTGGGCGCATTGAATGCCCTTCCAGACCCTAGTTGCCTGGTCAGATTTTGATGCAAGTGTCGCGTGACTGACTTTGTTGGTTCAGCCTCATTAATGATGCGCCTGGATGCTTTCCTTTTGCCTAGTCGAGCCTTGATGATTCCTCATGAAGATTCAAAATATGGTCTTCATTTATTTGCACGACTTCGTTTCAAAAGTCATCAGCCTTGTGTGAAATCAGACTTTGATGGTCCTGCTAAGTTCCAAGCTGGTTGTGGTTTAGGCTGGTCAAGACATCTTCGTATGGAAATCATAAGTTACATGAAACAACCAATAAGGAACACACATGGCTATAAAGCTTAAAACATAAACTGATAGCAACCTCCCAATGGTTGGTATTTTCTTGAAGATCGTTTTGCTTGAAACTAGCCCAAAAAGTGAGTTTTAGTGGCTTTCGGTTATTTTTGGTTATTTTTTGGTTGTTTATGGGTTTTAGGGGTTGGCTTAGGGGTTTAAGGGTGGTCAGTGTTCTTGGCCTAAGTTTTGGCCGAGGGAAGTATGGTGAATGTAAATTTGGCCGAGAGGCAAGAGTTGGCCAAGTTGGCTAGGTCATGGTTTTGGTTTGGTGTGGTTGGCTTGATGTGGTTTATGGTCAAGAGTGTTAGTGTATGGATTAGGTTTGGTTTTGGTTAAGTGTTTGGATAAAAGAACATGAAATGAGACTTGATGTGAAGGCGCCACAAGACAAGCTTGATAGTGCAATGGAATCCGCCACAACAAGGATGTTGATGAGGATGATGAAGGCGCCACACCACAAGGATGATAAGCCAATAAACGCTACAAGCTATGCTTGATAAGTTTGGGGGGTTAGGAGCCAAGCTCAACTAAAAAAAACACAAAGTGCTTAATTCTTAAATTAATACAAAGTTAAATTTTACAAATGGCCGTGGCCTACATATATAGACTAAGCCACGGTTTTGGCTTCCTAGGCTAATGCTAATGCTTAATTAGAAATTCAAATAAAACACATAAAAAGTATCCTAAGCTTCAAGTATGTGGTCGTGTAAGTGGCTTGATACATTGCTCCATGTTGGCGGCTGAAATGGTGTTTGGCTTTAAGGTAGCACACCAAGCCTTGTAACTCTACATGCTTCTTTAAAGTGCCTCAAGTGGTCCCCACATGTTAATTAAACTCAGCCTCCAAATAATGCCTTGAATCCGTCGATGCTTGATGGCTTGGTGTTGGTTTTATGCAACTCTTTTAATGTAGCCAACACACTTAATTCAAGGGGGGCCACATATTTAATCTTAGAATTAAGATGCATTGTAATCTCCATGAGTCATTTAATATGGACAGTGACTTCTTAATTAGTGGACACCAAATTCAAATTTGAATTATTCAAGTGCATGGCTTGCATGTAGGATTCTCACGTGGACATAGGCCTTGACTTGGCTACGTGGATGGCTTGCATGTAAGATGCTCACGTGGACTTGACCTTGGCTTGACTTTGTGCATGGCTTTGCATTGCTCACGTGGTTGACTTTGGCCTTGGCTTGTCTTGTGCATGGTTTGGCCGAATTTACATGATTTGGCCATGCATGATTTGTGGGCTTCATGTATGGGCCGAGTCTTGGCTACATATTACAACCTTTTTCATGACTTAAGCTTAAAGAACCAAATTAACTTATTTCCTAAGTAAATTAAAGACATGACTTAAAATAAAGGTGGGACATAAGACCCCCACTTATTTAATGCAATATAATAAAAGACAAATATCTAAGCCTTTAAGGAAACATGGCCTAGGCAGGTTGCTATCATAAACTAAACTTATTGTCCAAGTAAAATAAAACATAAATTAAAAATAAAGGTGGGACATAAGACCCCCACTTATTAATGCAAAATAGAGTAAAAATCATTAAGCCCTTAAGGAAAAATGGCCTCCATCGGGTGGTTCATCTAGTTGTATGGCATGCTTGATGGAATTGTTGGCCTTCTTAGACTTGGGCCTAGGCGGGTTGCTATCATCCCCTCCTTCTTGGAGAGAATTCGACCTCGAATTTGACTCCACATAACCTCCAGCTTCCTGTAAGGAAAAATATAATGTAGTGGGGCAAAAAAATATGTTAGAAATCGTGGGCTTTGCAGCCATGCTTCATTGCCACACAAATCTTTTTTCCCATTTCATCTTTTTTTTCATTCTTGTTTTCTCCGTTTTCTTTCTCAATTTTCTTTTTCAATGCTCTTTGATCTTCACCCACTTGTTTTGGAGACTGGGGTGCTAAGACCACTTTTTTGCCCTTGTGCTCAAATGTGATCTTGTTAGAGAACCCATCATGGAGAGTCCTCCTATCAAATTGCCATGGCCTGCCTAATAATAGGTGACCTGCCTCCATTGTTGCCTCATCACATAGCACGACATCTTCATATTTCCCAATTTTGAAGGGAATTTCAGCTTGCTGATTTACTACCATTTCTCCAACCTCACTTAGCCATTGTAGCTTGTATGGGGATGGATGGGTCCTAGTCACAAGGTTCAGCTTTGAGACTAACCTTGTGCTCACCACATTGGCACAACTTCCACCATCTATGATTACAGAACACACATGTCCTCAAACCAAACATCGAGTGTGAAACAAATTTTCCCTTTAACTCTCCTCATTCTCCTTAACTTGGTTTCCCAATAGCCTTTTTACCATGAGTAGGTCACCTTCCGGTATGTATCTTTAGTTTCCACTCTCTTCTGCATGAAGTCTGAGATTGAGACTCCACTACAACATTAAAACACCATGGTCTCTTAGTAGGGCAGTGTAATGCAAATGGGTCCACGGCCTAGGCACTTTGAAAACATTTAATTACGACTTTTCTTTTCCACTCCATGGGCTTTTGTTTTCCATGTTCTTAGATGAACCCACGGGTTCCCTAGTGATAGATGCACCCTCATACTTTTCTTAACTTAACTCTTTCACCTTCAAGTTTTGAATTCTATTATTAAAGTATAAATTTCATCATCCTCTTTAGTGTTTAACATCCTTACAATGCCTCTTTAAATACTTCTTTCAATCCCTTTTTTGAAGACATTTTTGAATGGTTTTATGGGAATTTAGGATGGTGAAAACATCATTAAGTTTGTCAATAATTATATATAGTTGTTTACTAAAACTATCACTCAATAATAAAGTCGTTTATTTTCTTATCCGTCTTAATTATTTGATTAAATTAAGGTATTTTGATAACAAATCATTTTATGTTAAATAGAACTTTGAAAAGAGTCTTATCAACAACCACTACAAAAAAAACAACAAAAGGATCTAACAAAAAGGGCTAGGGAAAGTATAAAACTATTTTTTATTATATTTCATACACCCATCTTATAACAATGTATATTATAATCATATTTATTTATTAATTGAAGTAGCTATTATTTTTGAAATGTTGTAGTCCTTTGTATCTCTTGAGGCGTGCATAGGTAAGAGAACTTCAAAGATATAATCTACTTCTCCTATGAGGCTGTCAAAGAAAACAAAACATTATATTAATAAATATAATCAACCTTTAATAAATTCATAATTTATGACATGAAAATCAAATAATAGGATAAGAAGTTATGTAAAACTATTACCCTGAAGGCACAAACAGACAGAGTCAGCGCAAGTTGGAATTAGACAGGAGGACAATAAGGTTTACACTCAATATTGAGTGTACAATAAACAGGTTCTGTAATTTAAAGAAGAAATTAATGAATGTTACATTGTAAATAAAAGGTTATCTATTAGGTAAATAATAAAACTTTCGAAGGAAAAGAAAATGTTTTACCACCGCTTTTTACAACAAGAAATAGGAAGGAGAAGAAGATGAACAATGTATAAAACATTTTTACAATTTCTGCCATCTGCCATTTTTTCCTACTTTGCATGTAGTGCCATATTTGAAAAAGATTTGCCACTATATAATGTAAAAAATGAAATATTGTATTCACACCTAATATATTATTTTTTTATCATATAGAGTTACAAGAAGTCGTTTCCTAATATTATAATCATTATTAAATGTTTTTTAAGTACATTGCGTGTTACATTTGATCTTAAACCAATGTTTTAAAACCGTGCCATACCGGCCGGCTCAAATCGAAAACCCGGTGAACCGGACCCCTAACCGGTACGGTACGTATGTTATACCGCATATGCAATAGAACCAGTCAAAACCGGTTTAAACCGGTCGGTTTGTACATTAATTTTTTTTTTTAAATTTCAAATTTTCAATTCTTCACCAATTCTTCAACTTCAATTATTGATACTTGGGTCATTTATTTGTATTTTGCGTTTGTTAGGTGATAATTTTGGATTAATATATGTTTTGCACTTTAGACTTTGATTTTATTAAAGACTTAATGTTGTTTGTTTGTGTGAATTTGAAGTAAATTATGAATATAGATTATAAATATGAATATCTACTTATTTGAAATTTTCTGTTATAGGTTTACATATTATATAAGCAAGTATGTCCAGTTTAACCGGCATGCGGTTTAATTACTGAACCACTGGTTGAACCACTATACCACTATACCAGTACCCTGACCGGTTTGATAACCGGTACGGTTTTAATAACATTGTCTTAAAGAGATAATGCTTAAAAAAATAATGTTTTATCAATAAAATCCATTCACTTTTGCTAAGTTGTGTTTGTTTTTATATCTTCTTTTTTTTTCCTTTTCGTGATTTGAAAGTATTAAAGGCAAAAACATATTAGTGCACAAATAATGTGGCTTCCATATTTCAAATGCAAATTAAAAAGTATTGTAGGATCAAAGTTAATACACATGAAATGTAGGTCTTAAATAATATTGAATTTAATTCAACAAATGAAAACATTGTATAGATTAAATAAAAGAAAGTGTTACAATAATGTATAAGAAAAAGGAATTAATATTTGAAATTAATATCAAATATGCTACTGCCTTCTTTCCCACTTTGGTTGAAAACTAATAGAGGATGATTTGCAAAGTTAAGAGCATATTTTTGTGTTAGTTTGGGATTAGTTATAGTAATGAAACTCCCTAAATGAATTGCATTATCCACCTTACACCAAATTTGAATCTTAATACCACTAAGAAATCTTGTGCCGGATCTAGGGCATCCTTTTCTATCTACCCTAGCAAAGTGCTTCCATCTCATATATCAATGTGAATGGGGTTGCCCCAATACTTGATCCTACATTGTTGCAATATACGTGTAATGTATAGGGTAACTTCTCATGTCAATTCTTGTAATTCTCTATCATTAGGCTTGTAAGGGGGTTGTATTGTGGTGTTTGATCTTGAAAGTGTCACACAACTTTCGTGCTTTACCACACATTGAGATTTGAGCCATTATCTGTGATTATTCTTCTAGGATTCCATATCTACAATAATCTCGCCGAACAGGAATTTGATGAATACCTTCTGTATAATATTGAAAAATGAAGAAGCTTACACCCATTTGGTTAAATATTCAATTGCGAGGAAAATGAAACCATGGCCATTAAAATCCTTGGAATGATGGTTCTGATCACATCGAATCTCCACATGAAGAAAGGCCATGGAGTAGCCATACTTTGCACATTGATATTATCTGCATACATCTAGCATTTCTAACACTTTGGAACATAATTAACACAATCTCTCTCCATAGTGGTCCAACACTAGCCACTTCTCTCAAAATCTTTAAAATTTTAGATCTGACCCTCTAGCTCAAACGAGGGATTCTCGCTCAAACGAGAATCTCACAGTCCCAACAGGCTTCCTCTCGCTCAAGCGAGAGATTCTCGCTCAGGCGAGAATCTCAAAGTGTCAACAACCCCAATATGCCATTTCTCGCCCAGGCGAGGCAACTCTCGCTCAGGCGAGAATCCTCCAATATATCCCAGGATTTCACACTCCCAGGTGATCCTTTCTCGCTCATGCGATAATCTCTCTTATAAGATAATCCCGGATTTCACACTTCTAGGACTGATACTATAATTTAAAGACTAAAATTTAGGGTGTTACACAAAGCACAAACACACAAAGGAGTAAGTCAATAATTCAATAAACGTCATTATAAGATAATCCATATTAGAAAAGGGTTAGTAAACTGTTTTGAAATTCATTTTCTTTGCTGCATAACTTGAGCCATCGCAATGTCGCTACACCCCATAAGGTTAGCTAAAAGCAGAGTTTTGCTTATATACTCAAGCCAGAGTTTCGCTTATATACTCAAGCCAGAGTCGCTAACCATTCATGGTCGGCTAAAAATATATTTTCCTTTCTTTGATTTCACCATTTCTCATTTCCCGTAAATCTATGTCCACTTTAGTATAAACACACCCATATATGTTTATACTAAATGCGTAATTCACAACTCACTCATTGCATAACCAGAAATACATACATTTTCCATTTCCCGTAAATCTACGCCTACTTTAGTATAAACACACCCATATATGTTTATACTAAATGCGTAATTCACAACTCAATCATTGCATAATCAGAAAATACACACATTTTTCATTCCAAATGCACAATTAATGACTTATCCTTACCTCGGTGAATGTTGGGTTTGGTTCTTGGCAACTTCACAAGTTCCACCGACACCGACACCGCCGCCAACTTTAGGATCTTTCCTCATCCCTGCCATATAACAAAATGTTAGTCATTTATTCCAATATCATATAAACAACTTATATTGCATTATTTAACCATACAAGATATTTGACACATTTTCAATGTTTCTAAACTACTTCCTTCCATCATAAGTTTACAACATCTAAAACATACATATTCATCTCATATTTCAACATTAGAATGCTTAATCATCTTCTACCTCCAGCATTTTACTCATTTTCCTCTTTAAGCACATTTTCACTTTAGGGTTTTGGGGTTCTCATGAATCAACCCACAAATCCTCTTCATTCTTGAAATATTAACTCTAAACCAAGAGTTTACAAGATAAAAACAACATAAAACGAACCATAACTCAAAAGGATGAGTTTCCATGGTTTCTTACATTTTGAGAAGAGATCCAACATACCCAAAATGAGTTTCAAAGAGAAGAATAGAGTTAGAGTCAAGAGTTTTACCTCTTCTCAAGCTCTTGGATGAGTATCAAAGCTCCTTGCCCTTGGAAAAATCTCTCTTCTCTCACCTCTCTTCAATTCTTAACCCTAAAATGTGTTTGGGGTTTTTATCATTTAATGCACTCGTCGGGTTCTCGCTTAAGCGATCTCATTCTCGCTCAAGCGAGAAAATCCCACCCATTTTAAAAACTCAGATCTGACCCTCTCGCCCAAGCGAGACATCTCTCGCTCAAGCGAGGATCCTCTCGCTCAGGCGAGAATCTTACAGCCTCGACAGGTCCAAAACATCACTTTTCTCTCCCAAGCTAGCCAACTCTCGCACAGGCGAGAATTCTTCTGTATAGCCCAAGATTTCACCCTTCTAGTTGAGCCTTTCTCGCCCAGGCGAGCCAAGTCTCGCTCAGGCGAGACCACTCTCGCTCAGGCGAGACCACTCTCGCTCAAGCGAGCCAACCCTCGCTCAGGTGAGAATCCTTCAGTATAGCCCAGGATTTCACCCTCCAGGTGAGCCTTTCTTGCCCAAGCGAGAATCTCAGGACTGATACTATAATTTTAAAGACTTAAATTTTAAGGTGTTACATGTGGACATGGAATTGGAATTGAAGTCGTAACCTTCACATCTGGGACGAGCTTGACCTTCTTGAGCTACAATATATTTTGTGTGATGTTCATCTTGATCGTACAATGCTTAACTCTTGGAGGTGGAACGCCTTGTGGCATTTGCATGGCAATTTCTATCGGATAGATTACCAATAAAAGAGAATCTTATGACTAGGGTATATAATTAAATGACAATTGTGCATAATGTCTAATAGAGAAAGAATCAGCCTTACATTTATATATCTCTTGTCCTGTCACTAGCATAATTTGGACAAAAATTTATCAATGGTTAGAAGCTAATCCTATTGAGGATGCATCCTTACATGATTTTTACTCTCGGTTTAGTATGCTCAGTATGCTCACAAAGGGAATGGTGCTCAACAGATAAGACTTATAATTTGGGTAGTAATTGTACGGTCTATATGCCTTCTTAGTAATTCAATAATATTTTGTGATATACTGTTATTGTTAAACATGCAAATTTTTATACAATCTTCAATTGACGAACAACGAAAACCTTCTGTAATGTAAAGAAAAATAAATTAATATTCCTAAAAGGAAAATGGCATAGTTTTAAAAACCGTGCCGTACCGGCCGGTTCAACTGGAAAATCGGTGAACCAGACCCCTAACCGGTACGGTACGTATGTTATACCGCATATGCAATAGAACCGGTGAAAACCGGTAAACCGGTTGGTTTGTACATTAATTTTTTTTTTTAAATTTCAAATTTTCATTTTCATCTCACCAATTCTTCAACTTCAATGATTGATACTTGGGTCATTTATTTGTATTTTGCGTTTGTTAAGTGATAATTTTGGATAAATATATGTTTTGTACTTTAGACTTTGATTTTATTAAAGACTTAATGTTGTTTGTTTGTGTGAATTTGAAGTAAATTATGAATATGGATTATAAATATGAATATCTACTTATTTGAAATTTTTTGTTATAGATTTACATATATATATAAGCAAGTATGTCCGGTTTAACCGGCATGCGGTTTAATTAATGAACCACTGGTTGAACCACTGTACCACTATACCAGTACCCTAACCGGTTTGATAACCGGTACAGTTTTAATAACATTGGAAAATGGTTTATCTATTAAGTAAATAAATATTTATAAAAGGAAAAGAAAATAACTTATGCCCACTTCTTACAACAAGTAATTGGGAGAAAAAGAGATCAAGGCATAAAACATTTTTACAATTTCTGCCATATTTTTCTCCTTTGCATGTAATAATCTGAAAAAGATTTGCCACTATATATAATGTAAAAATATCTATTCATTCCCTATAAATTATTTGTTATACTTATAGAGTTACAAGAAGTCGTTTCTTAATATTAAAATCATTACTATATGTCTTTTAAGTACATTAGCATGTTACATTATTTTATATCTTTTTTATTTCTTTTTATATCTTTTATTTACCTTTTCGTGATTGGAAAATATTAAAGCCACAAAAACATGATAGAGCACATATGAATATCAATGAAAACGAATATATACTATGAATATTAAAGAGGGGATAATTGAGGAGAGGTTGAGACAAAATGAATATCAATGAAAATCAATTTGATTTTATACTGGGGAGGTCGACCATATAGACTATATACTTGTTACGCTGGTTGATGGAAAGATATCAAATGAACTAAATGGACTTGCACATTGTTTTCATGTATTTGGAGAAGGCATATGATAAGATTTTTAGAGAGGTTTGTGAAGCATAACACTATCTCATTTCCTATTTCTTAACTTAATCTCCTTATTATGCTATATAAATACTACAATTAAGAAAGGTGGAAATATTAGTAAATATGTATGTGATTGGATGTAGTTTACTAAAATTGTTATTCATTAACTATATAATATTCTATTTCCACTCAATTTATTTCAGTAAGTAAATGTAGTTTGGCAACAAAATCATTTATTGTAAATAGAATTTTTGAAAAAATGGGACTAAAACAAAACCCAAGCATTATCTTATAAAAAGAAGCAAAGGGTGTACATATTATTTTTTTATTGCAATTCATACACCAATTTTATGACATAATTATATTTTTCACTAATTGAAGTAGCTATTATAATTATCAGGCTAATATTTATGTAAAGATTGACATACAGTTCATACATTATCCACAACTCATTTACATTACTTTTATTTAAGAGTTAATAAGTATTAAATATAAATAACAGATGATATAGTAAAAATTCTTACATTGTTACTTATTTTTTTCTATAATTATTTATTAGAAATGTTGTAGCCCTCTATATCTTCATGAGGCATGCATAGGAAGAGAAACACAATATAATCTAATTCTCTTTTGAAGCTATCAAAGAAATAGAATAGTTAAAGAAATATAATAAATTCATACTTTATGACATAAAACTCAAATGATAGGATCATAAGTTATGTAGAAATTTTACTCACATAAATTATTATGTGCACAAACAAACTTTGTGAGGGCAACTTGAAATAAAATCAGGAGGACTATAACCTGGACAATCCATAATGTCTCGACAAATATAACCCTCTGTCAAGTAAAGAAGAAATATAAAAGAATGTTATTTTCCTCTATTTACTCTTAATAAATAATTTGTAAGACTTTATAGAGTTGCAAGAAGTTGTTTACTAATATTAAAATCATTATTATATGTCTCTCAAATAAATTAGCTTGTCACGTTAGACGTCAAAAGATAATGCCTACATAAATTATGTTTATAAAAAAATTATTTACTTTTCTTAATCTGATTTTATTTTTATTCCTTTTGTACCTTTTCGTGTTTCTAAAGTGGTAAAGCCAAAAACATAACAGTGCACAAATGATGTGGCCACATATTTTATGGGCAAATTAAAAGTATGGTAAGTTCAAAACTTAATTCACA